>CM053785.1:978606532-981006532 GCA_028749045.1 Cupressus sempervirens
GACACAAACATCTATACGAGTGACCTTAATGACACTACTCAACCATGTAAGAATTCATTGCTAATTGAAAATATAGGTGTCAATTATCTATAAATTTGATCAACTATGAAACCAAGAAACAATTCACACAAATATGCATTGCACATCCATAAAATATAGTGTCACTAAAGAGGAAATGAAGATGAGGTCCATGTAGTAAAACCATGGCCCTAACTAGTCTATGATGAAGAAAGCTCAGAGGCTGAAATATCATGTTGTTGCATAGCTTTTCTCAAGGGCCATAGCCTCATCCAACATCTGTTGACTACATATCCCTCCTTACCATAGAAACTAGAAGAATCATCCAACTTTTTCTTATCTTTCTTGGACTAATGATTGAATTCTAAATTTATCTTCTCACTTGTATGTACAACAAGAGCTCGAGCTTTGGAACTTTTTAAAATAACCATCTTTATAAATTCTACCCATGCACCAAAGACTCGATGAAAGAATCAAGAGTATGCATCTACCAACATTCTCCTATCATAAGCTTGATTGTGTTAAGAGAAAAGACAAACATAGCATATTGTGGACCCAATTTTGACAAAATTGTAAGAATTAATTTACTTTCTTGTGTAGATTTTTTTCCATTATAAAGCTTTAAACTTTGTGAAGAAATCTTGAATATTATCAAAATTACTTGGATCTAATGAGTTGAGCACATTTTCAAGGATGTGACCTCATATCTCATCTTTATTCACAAAAAGAGTCTCTAATGTAGTCCAAACTTGGTTTGGAGTTGTGCATGCTTCAAAATGAAATGACAATTCTAGAAACATGGATAAGCATAGAAAACAAAAGGCTTCATCCATGTAGTTAAAGTATTTAGACTTTTGAACTACAAAATGGGTTCAAACTTTGTCCCCATGACTATTCACTACAAGCTTTTACTTTCAAGTTGAATGTAAATCTTGTGATTCCATTCAAAATAGTTGTATGGAGTGAGAAAAGAAGAGGTAGGACATTTCATTTTTGTCCAACAAATCTTATGTTTAAAACCTACAAAAATAATGCTCTCTCTCCTAGCAACTGGGCTTTAATACCATGTGAAATTTCTAGCATAGTTCTAATTGGACATAGAAACATACTTGTATAAAAATAGAGAAATTACAAAGAAAACAAGCTTTGGAAATTATTATTGTTTCTATAACATAGAAGCATCTGATGCATGCTTAAATATTTAAATCAAACTACTGCTCACAAAGCATCCATGATTTATGCATGATAAAATAGTTGACTAAATGTTTAAAACGAAATAAAATGGTAAAATTGTTGATTACAATCAGGAACTAAAACAACATTTCTCCTCCTTGTTCTTGATTGGTGCCACTATTGAGTAAGTTGTCTATAATTGACAAACCAAAACATGGAAGGTATGATGTTAGAATTAAGAAACACTAACAAAAGAGGGATTGATCTCACACATTCGATTGTGATTTTATGAATTATGTTAAATTTAAATTTTTAGTAAAATTAGTGGAGAAAAGGATTTCAAGATATTATAATAAGAATCAATAGTCATTAAAATAAAGGCATGTTCTAGAAGAGAAAATTGGAATAATGAAAAAAGATAAGTGACAAAAATATTAAATAAAAAGAAAATATATTTATGTTCATCCATCTAATTTTTAACTGAATGTGTTACCTAACTAGAGCTATAATTTATAGAAAAAGACATAAGAATAGTTGAAAATGATTGAAATAATACAAAGAGTACAACACAAAATATCTTCTAAAAACCTAAATTGGAATCCATCAATGGGTCCATCAGAACAATCTTCCCATTCTAGACAATGGGTATGTGCAGGATCATGGTGTGCCAAAAAGTGGCAATCTGAAAAATCTATAGTTCTGAAATATCTCAACCCATTTCAAAATCTATTCCAATTTTTTCCCCACCCTCCCTGATACTAAATGAAAACAATTAATATGTTTATAATGTCTACTATATCTTTTGATACAAACCTATATGGTCAACTTTAAAAACATCCTAAAAATGTGCTTTTGGCCTATTTTTATGTGATTTTTACTTCAAACATGTAGCTAACGAATTTTTTTCACCAAAATTTGATGAAATGAAAATGGTTTCTTAAGAATGTTCTTATCTTTCCATAAATCTAAGGTTAGTCAAATTATGAGTTTAGTAAGTAATTATTACTTTTTTCTAGTGGAGTTACATATAAAGTGTTGATTGACACACTACTTGAAAAACAACTATAACTTTCAAATGGTACAACATTTTTTAAATCCAAAAGATGCATCACATTCTATGTTTCTTCTACTATAAGGAAAAAAAAATGAAAAATTAAATTTTGCAGAGTTTTGAATTAGTTAAGGTGGTCAGACACGAGAGTTTTTTTATTCCACAAATACTATAGTCAAAAATTAATTAATTATTATTTATTTAGAATAAAAATACCAAAAATATGTGTCACATCTAGGCATGAGTCTACTACTTATCTAGAATATTATTAAAAAATATTATCATTTGATTTTGATTAAGGTGGCCAGACATACATCTACTTCTTATTTGTGTTCTCAATTTTTTGTAATATTGCATTAAAATTTAAAATTTTGACCAATCAATTTTATTTTTTGAGATAAGTCTTAGTAGTTTAGAAACTAGATTCAATTTTCTAGAGAATCTTTTCTCTCAACTTTTTGATATAAAGTTAATAACAAGTAGAAAATTGCAAGTCAAGTTGAGATAACCTTGATTTTTTTATTCTTTTATTGCCACTTAAGAGAATAATTTGGTTGGCTGTGATCCTGCACATACCCTAATAAGAAATTGACTATTTTTTCATGACTAGAAGTTCACTTAGCCACTTGTGTGTTGGGTCTTGATATATATATATATATATATATATATATATATATATATGTATGTATGTATGTATGTATGTATGTATGTATGTATGTATGTATGTATGTATGTATGTATGTATGTATGTATGTATGTATGTATGTATGTATGTATGTACATATATATGTATATGTACATATATGTATACATATATGTACATATACATATATATACACATATGCATACATACATACATATATATATATATATATATATATATATATATATATATATATATATATATATATATATATATATATATATATATATATATATATGTACATATATGTCCATATATATATATATATATATATATATATGTATATATATACATATACATATACATATACATATACATATATGTATATATGTGTGTGTGTGTGTGTATATATATGTATATCTAGATATATACATATATATATACATATATATATATATACACACACATATATATATATATATACGTATATATATATATATATATATATACATACATATATATATATATACATATATATATACATACATACATATAGGTATGCATATCTATACATATACATATATATATGTATATATATGTATATGTATACATATATATGCATATATATACATATATATACATATACATATATATATGTATGTATGTATGTATGTATGTATATAGAGAGAGAGACATACATACATATACATATACACGTATGTAAACACACACACACACACACACACACACATTGCACCATCTGAAAATGGGCACACTTCATTTTGAGACCTTTCAACCCTTCTTAGAGTGGTTTTGGTTTGTTTTTGTCTTCTCTCCTTCCATTTCACTCTTCTTTGTCATCTCTTTCTTTCCAACATGGTCTACTAGTGTCATTTTAATACTCTTTTCACCATATCTCTTGTTTAGTCAATTGTCTCTTAATTTCACTCTCACTACCTACCAACACTTTTTTTGGTGTTACTGACTTTTCCACTAGGACAAGGTCGACCTAGGTCAACTTAGTCCCCTATGATTGTGTGGTTCAGGGCCCAAAATTTCTTGAGTTTACCAATTAGTTTAATTAACTCCTAGTTAGCCTAAATTGTTTTCCCACTAGAAAACTAGTTTAAAAGGAGGCTTGGGAGATTCAATTTAATATCTAATTCTCTAGTTATCTCATCTGCTTCTTGCATCAAGCTTCTTCATTCAAGGTGGTAGTCGACTATTCCTTTAAGAAGTATATCCATCATTTCAGTCCATTCGAGTTCTTCTATTATTCATCCATCACATGTCACATACATTTCCATACATGAGGTTTTGTCTTTGTTGATTTCCTTCTAGTTTTCTTCGAGTCATGTCTATTACACTTACATACTTGATCACATATCAATGTCAATTGCATCTATGAAGGTTATTGTATCTTTCACTTGATATTATTTAGATCTACTACATGCAAGCATTTCTTTTATTAATTACATTTCAATTTACGGTTAATTTCTTACCTAGGTAGGGATTGACCAAGACAAGCCCTCATCAAACTCCAACAACAAAACCCTTGTTTTGTGGGTTGTTTTGTAGGATATCAATTAGAGTTTATAGATCTACAACTTACTTTTTAAGAGCTTTTCGAAGAATTCATTTTAAGGTCATTGAACTTGGCCAACCTAGTTGTAGGATGTCTTCTCAAGTTAGCCTAGTCCTTGAGTCTTCATTTTCATCAAAATTTATGGGTTTTGTTCCTTACGTCATTTTTTCTGAGATCTATAAACATGTATTTAAAAATAGTTCAGATCTATGGGTTTTAAAGATAAAATATATCTTTCTCTAATCATTTAAAGGTGAGTCTTTCACATTTTTTTTCCATTCATATCTTTACCCTATATCTATATCTTAATTGGGCTAACTATGTACACAAAGCTTCTAGATTTACATTATTTGAGCAATTAGTTCAATTTCACATTCACATTACACTATTAAGGTGTAGTGGCTGCCCCTAGTTCACATTTTGTTTTAATTGCCAAACTCTTTTAGGCCAGTTTTATAGTTGATGTTTAGTAGCATTACTTTTAGATTACCAAATATTATTTTACATTCAGTTTATTATATAGTGAGATTACTTGGTACTCTATATTTCATGTATGTATGATGATTATTTAGTGTTTTCAGTTATCGATGATGATTATTTAGATGGTTAATAATCACATGTGCTTTCTTATGGATACTTACCCCATACTGCATGTGTATGGTGTGCGTATTTGTTTTCTTTATGTATGGTGTTTCTGATGTGGTTAAGGAAGGGAGTCGTAGTCACCTGCTAGCCAGGATCTACACGATGCACCACTTCCTGCCATTGATTGTTTAGCTTAGAATATTGTGTTTGTACATGCATGGATTTTATGTAGGTTGCAAGTACCGGGTATCAACTTCCCTAAATTGCCAGGATGAGTGTACCCTATTGCAGTATCTCAATGGTAAGAGAGGGGAGATAAACTCTTAAATCCAAATCCTAAACCTTTTAGCCAATTGTCCTAATTGATAATTAGGACAAGTATCTGAGTTAAGTACCCTCTGAATGCATCAAATGATGTAATTTCGTGATTATAACCCTTTAATTGATTTAGTATGTGTTTTGCTATGATGGGTTTTCGTATGTTGTCTGTATGAGTCTTTGGTGTATTTTCTATTAATTAAGTCTAATTAAAAGATTAATTAATGATTTGATTTAATGGAAAATCATTATGACATTTTAATATTTAATTATATTTAATTAATTGAGAAATTAATTAAATAAAAAGAATTAAATTTGGAGATTAAAGTTCAAGGATAAATTTAGAATGAGATAATATTTATTTAATTTAATAATAATATATTTAGAGTTCATTTCTAAATAAATGATAAATATTATTGTTATTTAAGTTAATTAAATATTTTATCAATTAAGTTTCTAAAATAAAAATTAAAGTGGAAAAGATATTAAATTATTAAAAGTTTCTAGATCGCATGATGCGAGCATGAGTTGAAAATAAAATAAATTAATTAAAAGATAAAATAAGTGGGAATAATAATGTTATTTTAATTTCATAAAGTGCGCATGAGTTTAAAAGTAATAATGATTAAGAATAGAAGTCAAGTGGAAAAATTAAATAAAGTTATTTAATGATTCATTTAATGTGCATTAAAAAGATAAAGCAAAGATTAATACAAGTTAATTTTAGAGTTAACTCAGTTGAGCAAAGAGTCCTTTCGGGTGAATGCACAATTAGTGCCCCAATCTGAGGAGAAAACTCCTTATTACAACTTTGGGGGTTCATTTTGGAGGGACGGTGAATTTTGGAGACACGAAATTTTGGGGAGACAACTTTTGGAAGCGAATTTTAGAAGAAGAATTCTAGGAAAGATTTTCAGAGGAAAGTAATTGAAGAGGAGAAAATTCTCTCATAGTTTTTCGAGGATTTCATATTAGCATCAGGACCAGGTAGGGTCTTGTGCTTTGATTGTTGATTAAATACGCAATTACTCTTTCCTGTCTTCTTCGTGTTTGTGGATTGTAAATCCAACTTCTCTATGATGAAAGTTTAAAACTTTTCAATATAGTGAATTATTAATTGCTTGTCGATAATTTTTGTATACGTGAAGAATAGTAGAGTTATCAGAAACCCTCGTTTTCTAGAATAAAAAAAATTAGAATTTATTTTGGGAAGGGTTTGGAATTTAAAATTGAAAATTATAGATTGAAAACTCGGATGGTTAAAAAATACTTTCTCCTTTAGAGTAAAGATGAAAAACAATATTTAAAAATAATAATAATAATTATATCTATATATATATATATATATATATATATATATATATATATATATATATATATATATATATATATATATATATATATATATATATATATATATATATATATATATATATATATATATATATATATATATATATATATATATATATATATATATATAAAGAAAGATTGTTAATGAATTTAAATATTTATAAATTGTATAAAATAAATAAAATTCGTTTTTTAAAAAAAAAATTAAAAAAATTGTATGATAGCAAAGTTTTGTTTTTATTTAATAACAAACATTTTCAAAAAAAAAAAAAAATATATATATATATATATATATATATATATATAATAAAATAGGGAGGGGCAGCTTAGCCACCCCCCCTACTCCCTTTTTCATTGACTAATGGCTATAAAAGCTGGCGGCTGCTGTGCAGTCGTACCTGCGACTGTGGTCGCAGTACGACTGCAACAGCAGTCCACATGATTGCATGGACAACGATTTATATAATCGCTTATATATATATATTAATTTGTGCCCATTCCAATATAGTTGGAATTCAATTTTGGTTTGTAATAATATAAATTTTGCATTAATTTTTATAAAAAAATTTAATTGTTATTTGAATTAATATTATATATTAAAAAAAAAAGATTTTTATATTATATATAATTTTTAATATATATTAACTTTATTAATATTTAATAATGTTTTATTATTAGTTTTATCAACATTTAATAATTTAACTATTAATGCATTTTAAATATAGTTTTGTAAATATTAATTTATTAATAATTTTGATTAAATAGTAATAAATTGATCATCAATGAAGATATTAATATGATCATTTAGACTTATAATTATTAATTACTTTAATGAAAATTAATTTAATTAAAGTTAATTAATGATGAATTCTATTTGAAAATAAATTGTAGAATTATTGTTTTAAAATATGATGGTAGGGTAATTCTAGTTTCATTCGAACAAGTAAATGGGTCAACCTATAGGGTAATCTAGAAATCTTTTGAACTAGAATCATACCATGAAACTAAAACTAAAATGTTACATCTCAATAGTATATTATCAATCAAACCAAACTTGATACCTACGTTTTGTTTTATGTATGTTGTTTGTGTTTTGGGGTTTTTGGTGTTTGTCCTAGTGTTGGCCAGTTTAGGTTGTTCCCAAAGGCTCGGGGTTGTGAATGTGATGTTATGATGATTTGGTCTCGATCTTTCTTAACCCGACCATGGTAATGTGATGGAGTGTTCTATGATATTGATGTTTTTACTAGTTGTTATTGCTTTCTAGTTTCTTTGTGTGAAGCTAAGGTGTATGTATTCGAGTTACCTGACTTAACCATTTTTGAGTCATCAATTAGTTATATTTGATTTTTCTTCCAGTTGCTTGGGAGGACTAAGATGTTTTAAGTGATTTGTTCTTGATGTTGTCATGTTGTGACATGTTTTGACTTGACCATTTTGGAGTCTTCAATCAGTTTTGTGTTCTATTATTGGGATTCTTTCTGGTTGCTTGTTGGAGAACCATGGGATATTGTGATTTATCATTGATGCCTTCATATGCTGATAGAGATTTGTTGTGATCATTATGATTATTATTTGATGCTATTCAGTTTCTCATGGAGAATTGGTGTGATGATTGTGGATTATATTTATGATGTTTTCAGTCACTTGTATAGGATTGAGGTGATTTTATTATGATTCTTTGATTCGTGAGTTCATGAGCCTAGGGTAGGTTATCTATGTGTAGTGTTGGGAAGTGGCTTGCGATGGGGGTCGGGGCCCTAAGAGGCTACTTGGAGAAACCCATTGTAAGTTTTTTTAACAAGTAAAAACATCTCACCTAAATACTAACTTAAATGAACCTAATAAGATAACTGTATGTTCTCTCCCATGCCTTGAGTGCTAGTACAGACTAGGATAAGGTAGAGAGAATGGTTGGTTACGACCTTGCATTTCGTAGTATGCCTCATCAGTACGAGAGGATACTAGTGGCCACAGGATCACGAGGGACCCGAGATTCTTAAGGGATTGCTCGGGTAACTTCCGACGTGACTTGTGCGATGACACTTTCCCGCTTGCATAGTAGGTTTCCTACGTGTCTTGTGTGCCTCTGGGTCTAGATGTCTATCTATGTTGGAATCTTTGAGTTAGTATACTTTTAGGATTTTCTAGACTTAGAGAGTACTTGTGTTTTTTTTTTGATATCCTATTTGGGACTTAAGACTATCTCCACAGTGCGGTGAGAGTGGGCCATTTAGGTTCCACGCAGTTGGGTGGTAGTGCTTTTTACTCTTACCATTGAGATCCGTCTATGGTCACTGTGGCTGGAGCTTTCTTGGTTGGCATTTACTTTCATTCTGTTCATGGATTATTATGATGGATGGTTAGATTTTATGATGGATGTTATATCATTATGGATGTATGGATGTATCATGTATATTATTAGTTTCATTTATTTTATTGTACTTTGTATCATGGATTCAAGGATGGTGTATCTTTATTTTATATATGTATATTCTTTTAAGCCTTTCATACCCTGTGACATGTACAGTGGATGATTGAGCATTCCAAATTAATTTGCCAAGAGGCATTCGGAACAAATGTATATTATGGACATTGGACTTTCTAATTATTCTTTCATATGTATGTGGTAGTTGTTAGCCTTAGAATTAAATAAATTTAAATGTGACTCAACATCTTGGGATCCTTAAGGAATGTAACCTGTTATGTATGTTTGTTGATGATTATATGTTATTGCTTCCGATACTATGTGTTTGATGTGTATGTTATACTTTCTTAATTTTTTTTTAAAAAATGTTTAGCAAACTTAGTAAAAACTTTAGGTTAATTCTTTTGGGTCCCTTGGCGGGGTGTTACATAAGGGCCAAAGAGTACATTTCTTTATAATGCATTCTTCCTTGTGATTTGAATTTAGAATCAACGCCATTATTCCTTTCATTCTTAGCTAATCTAATTTCAATCATAAGTGGAATCATACTTGGAAATTCTCCTCTTTCCTTCACATGCATATTTGAATGGCTTAGTGGTTTGGAAACGTGGAGACCTCCAGTCTAATTTAACTGCCTCATTTTTTCAAATAAAGCATATTTTAAGACTATGATTAGAATTTTATGTGGATTTTTCATTTATCTTCTAGATTACATTAGAGATTATGTTAGCAATCACCCCAATCCTAATCCTAATCCTATGCCTTCTTTTCCTGATAATGAAACCCTTTCTACATTTCAAACATCCAAGGTATGGTTCATGATTTTGATATTTCTCAATTTCTAAATGAGCCATCTCCCACTTCACCTCCTCTTAGTTCTCAACCTTCTTTCCATACCACTTCTATAATTCATCCTTACACTAAATTCTCTCATACTTCTTGTGCTATTATATTTTCTCCTTCTACCCTCTATTGTATGTATACTAAAGGTTATAACATTATATCTCAACAAGGTTATAAGGGTTTAGGTCTTGGTATTAATGAGCATGGTATTAAGAACCCTATTGACTCTCCTCTACAAAATCATAAGTGAGGTCTTGTTCATATTCATTCTTCTTCTCCTCCTCCATCTCAACCTCCTTTACATCTTCTTCTTCCATTTCCACACCTTTCTCCTATTGATACTAGGGAAGCATTAACCTTAAGGGTTTATTATCACCTTTTGCAAGACCTTAGATTACAATATCAACCATTGATTTCAAATGTTGTTTCTATAATTGAATTTCCTTTTTGCCATAGTAATGTACATTCTCTTCGTGATTGTATAGAATTTATCATCTATATTCATGGTAACATTGAAGATGGTAACCTTTCCTATACACAAGATATTTACTCTCTTCTTCACAAAAATACTGAGCATTTCTAACCCCTATTGTCACCACTTCCTATTATTTGGCATAATGTGTTTAGGAGTGGTACAATAGGCCCCTCTCTCATTGTTCACCTTTACTGGGGGGAAAGGGTCATTCTTTCTTTGGATTTATTTTGATTATGTGATACCTAGATATCCTTCCTTAAGTATATATTTAGTATTGATATAACCTCTTATGTTACATTTTTAGGATCGAGGCATAATCTGACCTTTGATATTTATACTTCATCTTTCAAATTAATTTTTAATGTTTACAATGACTTCCCTTTTTAACGAAAATAATGGGATGCCTTTTTGTACACCTTTATTTAGGATACCTATCACACTTTTCACCTCATGCCAATGACTTGTACAAAATAAATCTAGTGGACCTGTTTCAAATCACCATCACATATTATAAAGAAATAATTATTAAAAGTAATGATCTTTTGAAGAAATCACTCTAGCATGAATATCAAAAAATTTGTTTGAATGTGAATTCAAGATCACACATTATATTACTTTTCCTTTATTTCTCCATCATTTACTTCACAGGCATTATGTCTAACATTTTGTTATCATTGATCAGATTAGCTACTAATGAAGTCCTTGGGGGTTATAAAATTAAAGTGTGAACCCTCCACCAAAGAAAAATGAAGATCTCATCACCTCATATATATATATATATATATATATATATATATATATATATATATATATATATATATATATATATATAAGCTATTATGGATCACAAACACTATTCCCTTGAGGCTAACATAAGCTCAACGAGTATGGTATAATAGGATTGGCTCATATTTGATGGGCAACATTGGCTTTAATAAAAGTGATGGTTAATCCACTCTTTACATCAAGATAATTGATGGTAAAGTTTTTATTATTGTCTTGTATGTAGATATATGGAAACTCCAAAAGACTCTCTTGGCAAGCAGGCAAGAGGATCCTGACATATGTGAGTAGTACCAACGGATTTGGTATCTTGTATAGTGTTGAAAATGAACATGGGTTGGTTGGATATATGGATAGTGATTGGGCTGAAAGTTTAGATGATACGAAGAGCACTTTTAGTTATGTATTTCATATGGGTTTGAGAAAAATCTCATAGGTATCCAAAAGGAAACCAATTGTTTCTCAATTTACTGCAGAGGTTGAATATATAGCAGCAAATAGAGCAGTGTGTCAAGCTATTTGGTTGAGAAGAATCTTGGTGGATTTGAAGGAAGAACAAGAGGATGGAGCTACAATTTATTGTGACAACATTTCCTCAATAGTTTCAACAAAGAATCTAGTGTTTCATGGAAGAAGAAAGAACATTGAGGTATCATTTTTCATCCAAATATAAATTTATGAATAAAAATAAATTAAAAGAAAATACAAATCCTATCCACACACAAAACAGATTCATTAACATGTGACCAATCTCACATCCACAATAAACGAAACAACCCACAAGATTAAACAAGTACATTACTAATTTTGACCTATCATATCTATACTAACATGGGTCTATATTAGTAAATGTGTGGCTAGTCTCAATCTCCCCAAAAAATATTAAATTAAATTAAATACATACAAATTCAACAAATACTTTGACCAATTCCAACTCTACATTTATTCCACATTCTTTCCACACTCTTATCCAAACTTTACAATTTTTTCTACATTCTTTCCACAAGGCCACCTCTCCAACTAAAAATAATATAGTAATTCCTTCCAAAGAAAATTGTAGAGAATAAGACTAGTTTGCATGATGATATGAACATAGCATGAAAACAAATAATATCCGTAGAAACTCACCGTAGAGATATGGTACAACTTGCACTGCAATAAAAAGTTGAGGGCGACATTTCAGTGACAAATTTCCATCAATCTTCCTCTCGAATCTTGATCTATTTCACACTTTTTCTTTACCATCTATGGTAGATTGTTCTCTATATAAACAGGTAAAGACAATGCATTAAGGCATTGTGAGAACTTGCTTGTTTATTATAGCAGTGTCATCTCAAATCCTGCGCATTATTATGGTATGCATTAATGTCTCTTCTAAACAGATTCATGGCAGCAACAATGAAGCGGAGAATGAATAGAAGAATCACCAGAACAAATAAGACAAGTAAACAAAAGAAAAAGAAGAAGAAAGCTCCATTACTAGGTTTGCATAGATTGTAGATGGTGCATAAACTATATTATGTAATTAGATACCTTTATTATATGATATATTTTGATGTCTGTTATTGCCAGATTCACAGAAGCAACAGTAAAGAAGACAATCAAAAGATGGAATATCTCTTTGGCTACTGGGAAGTGTCATCTTAAATCCTGCGCATTAATATATCTTTGGTTCCTTGCAGATTTGTAGCAGCAGTAATGAAGCAGAGAATCAAAATAGGATTCATAAAAAAAAATTAGTAAGTTAAACACATGGATAGCTAGTATGGCAGAATAGTGCAGGACTAGTGTTTGTATCCTAGATTTTCCCCCCTAATTTTCAGCTTGGATGTGGAACTGTTAAGTATAATAATGGATTGTAGGTGTTAGCTTAGTGATATATGGAATGTTTTATTTATGTTGGTCAATATCTCAGCTATTTTTAAAAGGCATGCACTCCAATTTAGCACTACTTTTTCTTCTTATAGTTCTTTCTACTATTGTTATTAAGAAGAAAGTTAAATGGAAACCACTAATCATCTCAAATGTTTCTAGATTCATTATGGTTTGTATTTCTATTAATATAATATATTTTTTTGACTATTTTTTATAATTTTTCTATTTTATTAATTACAAGTAGTAATGTTCATTATCTTGAGTATTTTTCTTGGATTTGACTTTGCATCTTTACGTATTGAAAAAAAAAAATTGAATATAACAATAATTCAATGAGATTTTTTTTTCTCAAAGAAATGATCAATTACACTAGATTTCTCAATGTAGAATCTCTATTCTAAGAATTTACTACTTTTTAAATTTGAGCACCAATAAACACAAATTACCAAAATCCTAGATCTAGCTTTACTTATAATAGATATATTATATTTTGAATTCAACAATAATTTTAATCTTTCACCTTTAAATTTTTTTATAAGAACAATATTGATTTGGGTTGTTCGAAGCTTATACATCTGGAGTTGCAATATAGCATGGCTTATGTCATCAATTTTAAGGCATTAAGATTTTAGAAATTCCTTTATTCTTGATAGACATTGTAGAGTGTATTGGTGGCTTTTGTTTGTGTATGTAAGAGCCCTATGAACGAAAATTTTGCCCAGGGGAACTCTTCGAATTAGTAAGGGATTTTCTACCCTCTTCACTCTATGTCTTATAGGGGTAATTCCAATATGATATCACTTCTTTAATGAAGGTAAGCCTGCATTGTCCCAAAGGGCATTTATATGGAGTAGTCTTGCAACTAAAGGAATGTTTACCTTGTCAATTTATATTAATATATAATACATCTTTCTGTAAAAGAGAGAATGTCTTTTTAAAATGTTTTGTAAAAGAGGGAATGCACTCTTAATATATAATGTATCATTTTGTAAAAGAGGAAACCTCGTCTTAATGACCCAATACAAGGAACCTATAATTTTGGAACAGGACTTCTATCTGGGGTTTCCTTCCCCTTTCCTCGAGTGCCCATAATTGAATAGAAAAATAAATCTTTCACATATTTCTCTAAGTTTAATGGTAAAGTTTATATTTTATGCACCTAAACAATGTTAGATTCAAATCTTGTAGAATAAAATAGAATTCTTTCACAATCTTCATAACTTTGAGTATAATATATTGAAGGATAATTATATATAAGCTAACTAAAATGATATCAATTGTTTTTTATAAATAAAGTAATAATTGGACATTACAAGTAATTGGAATAATTTAAAGTACTAGGAAGCTATATTGGTTTTCATTATGCAGTAAAGTTAAGAGCTCATAAAATATGGATAGTGTAGAAAATAATCCAACCATTAATAATATTAATTACTAAAGAATGGTTATGGAAAATAATGAATCAAGTGCTATACATCTTTATTAGTCCTTGCCTTTAGGCAGGGAACTATAGTTTTCAAATGACTTCTCTATATTAATTCTTTTCTTGAAAATTATGAAAGATCAAAATAATTTCATCTATTCTATGATATGAACAATTTTGTTTCACGAAAATTAAAATAGTTTAATCTATTTTTTACCATTGGCTCTAATCTATTTTTTTGGTTTACTTGGTATAAGAGGTGATTGGGCTTGCAAGTCTTTGATCTGACAACCAACTTTGGAAAAAAATGCTTAACATAAAGCTTGTTTGCTCCAAATTTATAAAACTTATTTATACTAATTATGGTTTTCAAATGATCATGCTTACTTGTTCATTTAAATTAATGACTTTTTTTCTTTAGAATATTGAGTGGATTGCTTGATGTTGAAATGATTATCTAATGGATTAAGATGCTTTTGGCGGAGACAATTCAATGTATGACTCTAGGTTTTTCTTTTGGAATATCATTGATTAATTTTATAAATGTTATCATCTATTACTTAATAATACAATTATTTTTGAATTTTACTATGAGGGCTTTTTCATTGCTATTTCAGTTGAAATCCAAATCCCTTACTAGATATATAAAAATTACATTCTAAAAAGAATTATGTTATTCCTTAAGATAGCTCCATGCTCTTAACAAAAGAAATGTGGTGGGTGGAATTTTGATTCCCCAAATCTTTTGAAACGTTAGGTTTGTGAGATTGTAGAAAATTACTAAATATTTGATACATTAATTGATTGATTGAAGGTAAACATGAATTGTAACTTTTTGGTGAACCAAATTTGATGAGCATATAGTGAGTAAGATTTGAAGGACATACATACCAAGTGGGACTGCATTGTAACTTGTGGAGAAGTAATAGCTAATGGGAATATGTGATTGGCATATGTTGTGGGTGATACAAATTTGATAGAATTTGGGTTTCTTTGTTATGCTTCTTGGTAGTACAGAATATTGAAGTTTTTTGTAAAGGATGATGGCCATCTAGAAGGTGGATGAGATAAAGAATAATTAGATTTTGTTTTTCCAAAAGTAGAGAGAGTTCATAATGGTGAACTTGGATCCCTATCCTCTTTTCCTATACCATTTCTAAGATATCCACAAACATTTTCAAGATCAATGGACATCTCTACAATCCATTTTTTCTACTTTTGAAAGATTGGATTTTCATATTCTTATTACAGTCTAATTGCAACTTTTTTTATTTTTTATTTTTGTTGTAGATGTAGAAAATACAACTTCACAACATAATTTTTTTCTTGCCAAACAGTGGGTGCCGAGTGATAGGCAGTGGGTGTCAAGTGAAGGTTTCTTGATAGTAGTGGATGTCAAGTTTCTTGAGAACAATGGGAGTCAAGTGACTCAATCGTGCCAAAGGATGGTGAAGCTCGACAAACTCAACACACGACCAACACTATGACCGAGTGAACTTGGTCAATGAAGGGACTAAGTGAGCTCAATTTACTTAGAAAGGAAACTTAGTTAGAAAAATAAATGAACTTAGTAAGCATAGCAGGACTTACACTGACTGAGTTGCCAAAAAGAGACCTTGATTAAAGAGTGAACCGAGCAAGTTAACTATAGACTTGTAGTCTAATATTTTCTACCATTAAAACACAAGAATAAAGATGGAGATCTTGCAAATGTAATCTTCTCAAATAATTAATGCAACATGCATAATAAATAGAAAGGAGAACAAAGAGACAAAACAACCGAATGGACTAATATGTGGTGTAGGGGCCCTAGGTCCTAAATAATGTGGTCAAACAACAATAAGGAGAATATTGAAGGTTAATAAGTTTCCAAGATGATACAAGATAGTTTAGGCATTATTATCATGCATGTAAGCAAGCTGGTTTCATTTTTTAATAAGGTTAGAAGCATAGTCAAAGGATGGTCAAGAATTGGTCAAACATTGGGAGTTGACCAAAAATCATTATTTTCAAGTTTCATCAACTTTTTCCATTTTTTGGTAGAGTATGGTAGGCATTGTGAAGTTTTTGTGTTTAGATTGTGGAAAATTTGTGAAATTGCAATAAAAAGTTATCATGCAATTTTTTTGCAAATTTCTTGCAATTTAGAAGTTCAAAGGTCAAAATTCTATTTTGGGATTGAACATGAGTAGAGGAAGATGTATGGTCAAGGATAAATTATTATAAAAAAATTATCTTCCACTTTGTAAAAGAAAAAGATGCGATGAATATAAATTTGGAATGAAAGTTTATATCTTTTGGAGGAAAAATTGCTCATAGTCAGCAAAAAACTTTCTAATTTTATTGTTGAATCAATAGCAAATGATTGGTTATCATTTTTTAAATTTTTATTTTGATGCACTAAAAAATTGGTTAGTCGAGTCAAAAGGAAAATCTTGTTTGTTTTGGATTTTCTTGATTTGTTGTTTACCCTAAACTATGATAAGGGTTTGTTGAGAAATATTATATTTCTTTGAACCTCCTTGACAAAATCTTCTAGTGCCTAGTGAGAAGGAAGGTTTTTTCTTAGGAAAAAATTTAAATTTGGATTACCTAGGATCCTTTATGTGATAGAGTAACCACAACAAAATTTGAACCTTTTGTTACCGCTTTTCAGTGTGTTGTTTGTCTCAAATCTTAGCATAGAGGGTAGCTTGTGAACTTCAAAGGTTGGAGTTTCAATTTAAATAGATAAGGGATGGTTATTTCAATTTTTTTGGAGAAGGAAAATTCATCTTTGGTTTTTTTTTATGAGCAAACAAGACTAAACGATGTTTTTAGATCTTAAATCCTAAAAACTAGGGTTCATAAGAAAAACGCTTTCGAGTTGAGACCTTGAACCCATCTTTGGGATTTAGATATGGTTTTTATTGTAATAAAAAATTATTCAATTTTTTTGTAGGGATTTTTATAATTTTGTGGAGTTTAGAGTATTTTTTGGGTAAGACAGGGCTACTAGGATTGAGCCCCTTTTAGGCCTCCTAGTGTAACTTGTGATTTTGGTCTTGTAAGAAGCCCTAGACTTATTAGTTGGCCAAGAATCTTGGTGGAATAGTAAGGAATGATTTATTAGGATGCATGGTAGTTTAAGATCCTAGAGGATGCAAGTGAAGTGAGGTGTTTGGGTGGATTTGTGATTTGAGAAAGTTGTTGGGCTACTTGGAAGATAGGGTGAGTTTGAGAGGATGAAGTTGGGGTGTGTGTAAGACCATTTCATCTCTACCCTAGTCTTGGGTTGGTATCTAGGAAGGGTTATTGGGATATCCTTGAAGTTTCTACCTCTTACTTGCATTAGTATGCTTGCTTTCTTTCCTTCTATTTATAAATGGATTCAATTGAATACAAATCTTGGAGCATAGGGCTTCAGCTAGAAACAAAATTCTTTAACCTACAACTTGTACTTGAAATATAAAGTTGTGAACTTCAAGGCTGCATTCAATAATGTCTAGAGCAACCACTACTTCATAGGGGAGAAAAATGAACTTATAATTTAATGATAGGGAGATTCGGCACATGCTACTACATAAATTGAAACTGAACCTTCCTTTTGTCCTCTAAACTCTTGTCTATTTATTCCTTTCTCCTCATCTTTGATCTATTGATCTCTTCTTTCTGCATATCAAATGAATGAGGCATCTTTTCTTTTTTTCTTGTCACAAAAATTTTTTCCCTCTCTTTTCTAGATTTCAAACTCATCTACTAAGTTTAAGTACATCTGGTAGGCAATGGGTGTGTGGCTCTAGGACAACCAATCTTTTTTATGATAGTAGAATGGAGAAAAGACACAATAGGTCTCCTAGTAGCCAATTCAAGATCGTGGGTATAGAGATTTGTGTGTTTGGACCAATGGCCATGAGTTCCTATGTGATCCTCATTTGAGACAGTAATGACATGCATCAAACCATCCTTTCATGGGATGGGGCTCTTTGAAAGCTATGGCTTAAAATAGGATAGTTTTCTCTATTCTTTTAATCAACAATACTAGCAGGAGGTTGAGGTTACTTCTACATTGGACAATTTACATTTGTATTTGAAGTATCATAATTTGATTCAAAGTATGACAAATTTAGAGGAATATTATGAGAAAGAGTATTGGGTGAATGGTGTTTCTCTCACTATGATGTGAGGTATGGAAACTCTGAGGGTGGCTCTTTAATCCAAGCTTCTATTAATGCATTATTGTTCTTGTAAATTCCAACAAATCACAATTTGTAGCTTGTTCATGTGTTAGTTATAGAATTGTGTGTGTGTGTGTGTGTGTGTGGGTGTGTGTGTGTGAAACCTTCATTAAATAAATGTCAAATGTGCATATAATATCATAAGTGTATCGATTAAGTTATTCAATGCAGTCATCTACTACTCAATACAAACAAATTAATTAGAGGTTAATCACACATTAGGAATCTAGGGTTGAATTATTGTGAGAATAACCACAATCAATATTGAGCATACTATTGGATAAATAGTTCTACGATTATCAAAATGACCAATATAGAATACTTGTAGAAATATTAAGAAGATCAAGTGAACAATTATATATATATATATAGGTAAGTCTCAATAAGGTACCATACTAGGTCTAAAAACAATCCTCATTAGACATACCTATATATAATACACCCAAATGCTCTTACAATTCCCTATTCTTCATAATGGTCAATGACATGAGATTAGAAGACAAACTCGAAGGTGACTCTAATTTTTTTAGATGGAAATTATGAATGGAGTTAACCTTGAAGGACAATTCTCCAAAACAATTCATTGAAAAATATGAACAACCACACAACAGAAGTGATGTGAATCGTGTTAATGACCATCTATTACCAATCATCATAGAGTTGGGCAAAACACATGAGATGTAAAAATATCTTGAAGAGATATTTGAGATCAGCAATACCATCTGAATCATCATAGTAAGGGACACACTTTTGAATGTTAAAATGAATAAAGGAGAGACCATTTCATCATATTTTTTGAGAATGAGATTAAGAGTTTGGTATCTTAACTAGAAGAAAAGCCAAATATAATGAACACACTCATATTGCAGAATTTTTTCCCTTACTATCATAAATTTAAACCAAAAATATATAGTTGAAGCACTCATAGATCCTTGTTAATTGAATGTTATATAGGATTAAATTAATCAAATTGAGAAAAATAAGACATGAGAACTTGTTCCTACACCTAATGACAAAAATGTCATAGGTGGAAAATGGACATTTTGCAATTTGCTTAATGAAGAAAGAAAATTTGTTTGAAAAAAACCAGGTTTGTGTGTAAGGGCTATGCTCAACAAGAAGGTGTTAATTTTGGTGCAAATTATGCACCAATTTTTAGAGTGGAATCCATTAGAATTTTTTAGAAATTCACTATTTTCTAGAAAAATGTTAAAACAACATTTTTGAATGGTTATTTTGAAGAGGAAGATTATATGGAACAACCAGAAGTTTTTGAATCTTATGAAAAACCAAAATTTGTATATCATCTTAAAATGACATTATATGGCATGAGACAAGCTCCTAGGGCTTGGTATCTAGGCCGAATAAACACCTTACTCCAAATGACTTTAGTCATGGTAGTGCAGACAACATTTTATTGTTGATCTTAGATTGGTTTTGAAAATTGAGTGTCAACACACTTAAGATTTTTACTAAGTTCATGCCAAGCTAGTAACATATGCCAAGTATAATATGTATAGATGCCAAAGTTGCAATGAGTGTCGAGTTACTCATATGCTAAGAGATTCAAGTGCCGAGTGAACTGTTGATGCCAAGAAAGTTCAAGTGTCGAGCAAGATAGAATATAGTAAGTGTTGAGCATTAGTATTATCAAGTGTCGAGCAACACATAATGGACCTAGTTGTTTGTGATGGGACAAACAACTATGTAAACCATTTTTGAGCTAACTTATGTATAGATCTCAAATCTTTGAAGATAAGATTGAATCTATTTGGATTCCCTATGTGATCAACATGCAACCAATCAGAAAAAATTGAAGGAATTGAGTAGGAAAATGAACGAATCTCAATCGTAGATTCATACCTAACCCTAAGCCACCAAAGTCTTTTTAAAAGGGGAGACCAAACTCCATAATTTAGTATGAATGAATGCATGTGAGGAAGTGATGCGAGTGAAGAAATTAAAGAAGTGAAAGGGGTGAATTGATTAGTAAGCATACAAAGTGACTTAGAAGTGTGAAAGAATTACATAATCAATTTGCAGAATAGAGAAGCAATACAAGATTGTCATAACAGATCAAGAGGATCAAAATGAATAGAATTGTGATTTGAAATCAGCAAGGAAAATTTGTAATTGTATCAGATCAAACATTCTACAGTTACTTTCTAACAACTGTATCAGCAAGGTGAAATCCTTTAGACTAAGGTTGATTTAACAGTCATTGTAAAATCCTTTAATAGGGTGACATTCCAAGTAAGTGATCTAAAGTCCTTTAGCCAGGCACACTTTTAACAAGGTGTTAAAATCGTTTAATAGGGTAGGATGTAATAGTCTTTTGTACGCCTTTAACAAGACAGGCCTTTCATAAGGAAGATCATGAGAATGGTCAAACTATGTAACCTTAATAGGTGAACTTTATTGTTGTAGTAGTGAAGAATTATGGGTGTCATCCCCACCCCAGTTTTACCTTCTTATTGGAGGGTTTTTGGGTAATCATATCTAGTGTCAAGTTTTTATGTGAATGCATTTACTTTACATGATATTTCAATATGTTAATGCATGCATTATTTAGAAGTTAAAAGTCTTATTGGTTAAAGATTAGTACTTCTGATTCACCCCCACCACCACCACCCCCTGTCCCCTCCCTCACACCCCCCCCCTCTTAGAAGTATACATTTCCCATTTGTATTTCCAACAATTGGTATGAGAGCTCAGTTCTCATCAAAAGAAGCCTTACAACTTGGAGAAAAGATCTTGAAATGGAAGTTTACAAGTTAGGAAAGACCATTGAAAATTAGGAGATTTAGATACATCTCTTACTACAACAACTGAATGAGGCCAGAGATTCCCTTAGAAGTTTTCTAAAGAGAAGGAAAGAGATTTCTATGGAAGAAAATGACACACAATACAAAGAAATTGGTGCCACAAAGTTATTTGTAGATAATAACTCTTGTGAATTTGATGTAGCAATTGCAGATCTCATGGAAAAGAATAGAGTACAGGATGAGGAAATTAGAAATCTCATGTTGAAACAAGAATCACAAGCTATACTGCTATGTGAGATGACTGAACAAAAGAAGAAAGCTATAGAAGATAAGGCCATAATTGAAGAAGACAAAAGAGTTTTGGCAAACAGATTGGAAGAGAAGTCAGTACAACTATCTAGAATCTCAAAAATGCAATTGGACACCCTAAGTCAATTGATGAATGCTCATCATGGGTTGAATGTCAAGGACATTGAGATAACTACATTGAAGTTTCCAAATGAACAACTATAGAATGACCTGAAAGGAGAAAAGGAGTTTGCTAAAAGTTTCAACAAGCCAAATGAAGCCATCAAGTACTTTGAGCAACTACTAAAATATCCTATATCCAGTAAAGACACATCAGGATTGGGCTACATAAGCACTAAAGAAGGAGAATCATCCAAAGCTATTGAGGAAAGAATCAATAAAGTTAAGAATTATAAACCTACTTGTCATCATTGTGGTAAGAAAGGACATACAACCAATGTTTGTAGGAATAAGAATACTAGTCAGAATACTAAGTCCAAGAATATGACTCATTGTCACAAATGCAAAAAACAAGGTCATCAAGCACATGAATGTAGAACCAGAACCATGCATGCACCAATATTTGAATGATACTACTACAATTTTTAGAAGTTTGGACACAAAGCCTTTGAATGCAGATCCAAGTCCACATGGTCATCAAACAAGTCAACAAAGGAAGAAGCTATGAAAACTCCTATAACTGGGATTACAATACAAGACATAGCTATCATTATTGTCAAGAATATGGACACATCCCTAAGAATTGCATAAGAACACACTTCAGTGGTAACCACAACAGATGGTTGAGTCAAACTACATGCTTTAACTGTTTGAATACTGGTCATATTAGCAAGCACTGCCCAACAAGGACAAAGGCACCTAACTCAGAATTCAACAAAGGAAAAGGAAAGGTAGATGTTGAACACATCAGATGAGAAATGAACAAAATGTGGAAGAAGAAATATGAATGCAACACATCAAATGAAGTGATCACTTCACCTGCTAGGTCAAGTGGTCACATCTCATCAAACTAAGAAAAAGGAGGTATGTGGGAATGATATTTGAATGATTTATCACACATCAGTTCTAAATTCCATGATGAAACCTTTAAGTTTTCACATTACTATCAAGTGTGAAAAGTCCTCTTCAATTGCTGATTAAAATCCTAATGTGTGTCGAGCTGCTAGCCAAAGTCAGTTGAAGCCGAGTTAGTAATGGCTGCCATGTGAGGGAAATTTATATTGGTGCTGAGTAAAGGTAATTCTTATAGCTGTTGAGTGATGGTAAAATCAGTAAATGCCGAATGAAACATAAATTTCATTGAAGCTGAGTTTATAGCTGTACATATACCATGCAATAAATACTATATTTTGAAAGGGTGGGTAAGTGCACCAAGTTGTGGTGCCAAAAAGGTGACACATTGTTTTCTTTATTCAATTTTCAATAGCACACATGTGCTATGGCTTGGGTAACCCGAGCCATAGCATGTATGTGCTATAGTGCGTACATGCTTTGTAAAAAGTAAAAATATTATAAATGGGTTGCAAACCTGCAACCCATTCATTTTTACTCATTTTTTCTACTTCTCCTCCCTATAGCAGATACGGGGATTGCAACAAAATAAGTTTTTCACCACCCACCTTGCCAATATGCCTCCTTACTGGCAAAGTTTGAGATCACGAGCACATTGTATGTTATCCAAATTTCTTTTTGCATTCTTTGATATGTTTTTTATATTGTTTTGTAGGTTTTTACAATTTTTCTTTAAATTTGTTTATTTATTTAGATTTTAATTGATTTCTTATTAGGAAATGTCAATAATGAACCAAAAAATCCACAAGAAGGTCAAAACCCTCAATAAGATAAAAAAGAAAACCATCAAGAAAATCAAAACCAAAACCCTCCACAAGAAGAACAATAAATTCCATAGCCTAAAAAAATTGCAACACCTCCTTGTGGCACATAAGAAAATATATTAAATGAGAGGCAAAACTAAATTAGAAGGACTCATTGATCGGTTGAAACAATGTGGACAAACCAATTCGATGAGATCTCAATTGGCATCATCCCTTGAATCCATTAAGACCCACATAGCTTCTATTAGTGGTCAGTTAGATGTTTGGCGGGTTAAGAGGTAAGAACAAAAAAGATATTATGCAAATAAATTATCATATCAAGATGTTAAAAAAAAAGATATACCAAAAGGTAGAATATGTGCATTATTTAGAAAACCTGGTGAACTAAATACTGTTAGAGAGGGTACTAAATTGTTCCCCATCCATTGGTGCATACATGATGATATTAGAAATAATTTTTGGGATAGATGGTGGATGGTTTTTAATTCCCCTCCTTGCAATAATCACGAGGTCCCCATGTATTTCTTAAGGAAATTGTATTGTGAGTTTGTCCTTGGGGAGATCTCCAATTATTTTGATATATTAGACTCTTAGGGTAGAGGTGGGGGGTCATCATTTGAGAGGTTGGGGGCATGTCATGACCCTAACATAGTTAGGGAACTTGTAGTCAAGCCACATGGTGAGCATGTGACTATTCCTTTAGTTGTGAAGGAACATGTAGAGGCCAGTGCTCTAGGGACTGTTAGAGCTTTGACGTACACCCTCATTCATTGCACAAGTCCATTAGTTAATGAGGAGCCTTCTACACGTCGTGCTCACATGTGTACATCATGTAGATCCTTATGCACATTTGGCAATCATGTTGAAGATGGTGCAGATGATGGGCTAGTGACTGATCAGTTCCTGAATGAGACATTTGGCATTGATACACAAGTAAATTAAAATTATAATAAACTAATTTGATCACATTTCATATGTATAGTGAATGACTAATTAATTAGCATGTATTGACATTGTTCAAAATTTAGGGTTAGAGTGTTGGCAAGCCTACTAGCGATCCCTTGACCCAATTTTTCATCCCCTCAATGAGTCTAGAGGTATGTATTGACTTAATCATTTAAATGAATACGTATACTTATTAAGTAATCATATTATGGATTGACAAAAAATTTTGCATGTGCATCAGTTCTCTATAGGACTGTCTATATTCACTACAGACTTCAAGCCTAGACATGACACGAGCTTCATAGAGGTACATTTGTTTCATGTTAATTTAATTCATTTGATTATATTTATTTCATGTTTCATGTTACATTTAATGTGTATTGTATGACATGCAGCTCTTGACATCGGAGACTCCTCCTCATCTTCGACAGTTTGTCGATTGTGAAGTAGTTACAGTTATGGCTAGTTCACAGCCATTGACTGAGGTATGAAAGAATTTTCTTGGTTTTAGTTGTTGTTTATAATAGTTAATATCAAAATTTCTAATGTTATTTATAAGTGATTATATTGATTCAATTGTTGTAGGATCTTGTCACACCTAATCATCCACAAGCCTTCAAGGTGGACTTGTAGAGTGACTATATGATGGCGGTAAGTAAATAATTAGTTTTGTGTGTACATATATTTGATTTCAATATATAATAATTATTGATTCATATCTAATTTTTTTGTACTAGCTCGAGTTAGAGAAGAGCCTCAACAAGAGGACAAGCAATCATGTGAGGAGGACCCCATCGTTGCTACTGTCTCCCTCCACACAATGACCAAAAGCCTCTAGAGATTTGTTTCCTTCCCCTCGTAGGAAGGAGAAGATATAGTTGATAGACATGTACATGTATAGGCATCAACAGACATTTATGTTGGATTTTATGTCAGTGGACATATTCAATATACATTTGATGTATATATGACATTATATATTTGGTGTATGACATTTATTTGATGCATGACATTATTAGACTTATGACATTATTGGTTAATATATGATTATTTTTTCATGTATGACATTATTGGTTATCATAATATATTATGTGTTTGGTAATGTACATGACATTATTGGTTATCATTTTATATTATATGTTTGTTCATGTATGACATTAAATTATATATGTTTGTGTATGACATTAAATTAGATATGTTCACGTATGACATTAAATTAATTACCTAATCAATTCAAAACTTTGATAGAATATTGATTAACAATAAACTTTATCACTGCTTAAGCATAAGTTTATCATTGCCAATATGTCATCTTCATATGATTTATGATCTTGTTCATGTTTAAAGTTTTTTGTCTCTGTCATTTGTTTATCAAGCTTAATTCAATACCTAATCAGTTTGGATTTTTGATACAATATTGATCAGCAATAAACTTTATCGGTGTTAAAGCCAAAAAATTATCATTTGCAATTTATTTCATTTTCATATTGATTTATGATCTTCTCATTCATGTTTAAAGCCTACCTTCTATGTTATGCATCTAAACATTTATCATAAATTATTATTACAAACATATAACAAATATGAAACTAAAACCAATACATTACATTAATTCTAAGGTTTAGTTATGATGTAGAGCCTAATATGATTCTCAAGGTTTAGTTATGATGTAGAGCCTAATAGGATTCTCAAGGTTTCATTAATTCCGTATGTTAGATCTACCATCATAGAATACCAATTGTAATGGGCACTCACATGTATTCCAATGCATATATTTCCTTATATGCACAATTGGTCAATGTTGTACCTTATAGAAGATAGAATTTTATAGGTAGAATTACTCAATCTTGTACTACACTAGATAAGATGTTCTCTATTATGCATAATGTTTAGCTCTGGCATTATTTATAAGAGTTTTTCAAGGTTGGGAACCACTTCAACATCCTTTGCATGGTTTAGAGGTAATGTCACTGTGGAAAAGGCTTATGCAAGGGAACAAGCCTCATGATTTTGGCATTTACACAGAAGTAGAACTTGCTTCTTCAACTCCTTAAACTCAACTCTTCATTGAAGTTAATCTTATAGTATTGAGAATAGCTGCTACAAATTCTTGGGAGCCAAGGGACCCTGAAGCTATGCTATATTTTCTAGAGACATAGGAAAAGTTACTACATCCTTTAGTACTTCATAACATTCAAGATCATATAGTGACGCCCAAATTAATAACAATAGTAGATAGTTGGGATCCTTGCAAGGAGACTGTGCCAATACATACATGGTTACATCCTTACCTTCCATTTTTGGGCCAGTGTATGGAGCCTTTATATCCAACCATTCATTATAAGTTAGGGAATGTACATGTAGGTTTCTTATGGGTCATTAAGTGCATCACTTCTTGAGATTTTACTTCAACCCAAGATCATGTCATCTTTTCCACATTTTTCCTTATTTATGAGTTGGGGATGGGAGTGTCAATAATGTCATAAAGTCCTCCAAAAGTATCCCCAACAAACTTTTAACTAGCTTGGTCTCATTTAATGGCTATCGGTCAACAATTGGAAGCTCAACATTAAAATTACACACAAGTATTTGTTTTAGTTTTATTATATTTAGTATTGATTCTAACTTTTTGTACATTATTGCTAGTGAAACAAATAATAAAGCAATCAATTCAACAATATGTGATTTCTAAAACAACTTCTTAGGATGAAACATTAAAGAAAATAATTCCTTATTGTTAACAAACAAATATATAAAATTTATATGGTAGGTCTAGTCATCAATAGTTTTTCATCATTTTTTTAAGAATTGTAAAGTATTTATATGTGTTGCCAGATGGTAAGAATTACCTTTGAAAAAGTTAACCACAATTCAAATGTGCTACAAAATCAATAGAAACAAATGAAATCAATTTTGAACTACTTAAAGGCAAGATAGAAAAATTTAACTTCTAATTCCCTATCTAAATCCAAAGAGCTATTATCATTCATTCATTATGTTTGGTCATATCAAAATATTATCCCAAAAACAACAATATGATCCATCCCATAGCAACTTGTGGACTCAGACTTGTTGCAATTAAGGAGGAGAAGAACTTTAAAGAGGAATACTTCTATGGCATCATGTTGAGACAATTATGATGCAACTAGTTCCTAGTTCTTTGAATCTAGACTATCTTGACATTTCACCTATTCTAAATACAACCCACCTTTAGCCCTAATGTGAGTGGAAAAGATGACATCACATTTTTTATGAGAATTAGACAAACATGCTCCCACAAAATTCCCCAACTTCCACCCCAAACTTTGATGAATATTCTTAATGCTACACTTATGTTGATCTTAGCACTTTGAAAAATAGGGTGTACGTAATAGGATTCTCAAGATTTAATGAAACATTAATGAAGCAAAGATCTAAGTACTATAAAGGTTTTTAAAAAAATTCATCACACTCACTATTGTTACCTTGAATATTTTCCTTTGATCTCATTCCTTCGTAATGCCCTTACCTTATGCATTAATTATCATTAACATTGTCTCTATAGTGATGCAAAATAGTGATGCATTGATTAGTCCTTCGTAAACCCTCATAATGATGCAAAATAGTGATCTCTATCATTCCTTTGATATTTTTGACACAATCTTATAAACCTATGGCACATTAGAATATGTGCCATATTAAGCATAACTCTAATAAACCCTTAAGATCATGAGTTATGACAAGGAGGAAAAGTTATGAGCCCTTTATAATCTTATCCTTCTACACATCACACCATGTTCTCTCCATGATATTTTCAATGTGGGGGAGATAAATAGAAACTTATGAACTCTTGTAAGCCCCTTAATGTGTCATTATCTTTGTTAGGGATGTTTTAGTTTTGCATGCTTGAGAACGTTTGAGCACTCAATGAGATAGGAAGAGGTTGGGGCTAGTGTTCACCTAGCCACCCAGAGCTAATGAAATAGACAATTCAATCCCAGGAGGAAAGGTGAGAGAGATTTGGTAGTTGGCAACTTTGTACTGGCCAACACTACAAGTTTTAGCATCACCTGAGATGGCATTGCAAAATCAAAATGGAGTAAGATCTCCAAAAAATGAGAGATGTTACTGTAGGTCTCCACAACTTGGTTCTATAGAAACTAGAATTGCATCCATATCTTACAAGAGCTTCAAGATATGCCCCATCAAAGATCATTTCTCTATGGCATTTAGTGACTGTTAGAGACATTTTGGTTTAGTGTGCCTGAGAACGTTCAAGCACTGAACAGGATGGGACAAGGTTGGTGATAGGGTTTACCTAGCCACCCAAAGCTAACAGAGTAGACAGTTTGATCCCATGATGAAAGGTGAGAGAGATTTGGTAGTTGGCAACTTTGTACTAGCCAACACTACAAGTTTCAGCATCACCCAAGATGGCGTCGCAAAATTAAAATAGAGTATGATCTCCAAAAAGAAAGAGAGGTTAGTGTAGGTATCCACAACATGATCCTATAGGAACTAGAAATGCATCCATACCTTGCACGAAATTTGAGATATGCCTTGTCAAAGATCGTAGCTCTATGGCATTTAGTGACCCTTAGGGACATTCTAGTTCAGCATGCCTAAGAACATTGAAGCACTGAATGGCACGAGAAATAGTTGAAGATAGGGTTTACCCGATCACCCGGGGCTAATAGAGCAGATAGTTCAATCCCACGATGAAAGATGAGAGAGAGATTTGGTAGTTGGCAACTTTCTACTGGCCAACACTACAAGTTTTAGTATCACCCAAGATGGCATCACAAAATCAAAACAGAGCATGATCTCTAAAAAGTGAGAGAGGTTATTGTAGGTTTCTGCAACACGGTCCTATAGGAACTAGAATCACATCTATACCTTGTACGAGCTCTAAGATATTCCCCATCAAATATCATAGCTCTATGGCATTTAGTGACCCTTAGGGACATTCCAGTTCGGCATGCCTAAGAATGTTCGAGCGTTGAACAAGATGGGAAAAGGTTGGGGATAGGGTCTACCTAACCACCTGGAGCTAATAGAGTAGAAAATTCAATCCCACGATGAAAGGTGAGAGAGATTTGGTAGTTGAAAACTTTGTACTGGCCAATGCTACAAGTTTCAGCAGCACCCGAGATGGCGTCGCAAAATCAAAATGATGTATGATCTCTAAAAAGTGAGAGAGGTTATTGTTGGTCTCCACAACATAGTCCTATAGGAACTAGAATTGCATCCATACCTTGCACGAGCTCTGAGATATGCCCCATCAAAGATCACAACCTTATGGCATTTAGTGACCCTTAGGGATGTTTTAGTTTGGCATGTTCGAGAAAGTTTGAGTGTTGAATGGGATAGGACAAGGTTGGGGATAGGGTTTACCTAGCCACCCAAAGCTAATGAAGTAGATAGTTTGATCTCACGACAAAAGGTGAGAGAGATTTGGCAGTTGGCAACTTTGTACTGGCCAACACTACAAGTTTTAGCATCACTCGAGATGGTGTCACAAAATCAAAACAGAGTATGATCTCTAAAAAATGAGAGAGATAATTATAGTCTTCATGACATAGTCCTATAGGAACTAGAATTGCATCCATACATTGCACGAGCTCCAAGATATGCCCTGTCAAAAATTACAACCCTATGGCATTTAGTGGCCCTTAGGGACGTTTCGGTTTGGCATGCTTGAGAATGTTCAAGCACTGAATGAGATGGGATGAGGTTGGGGATAAGGTTTACCAAGCCACTCAGAGCTAATGGAGTAGACAGTCTGATCCTATGACAAAAGGTGAGAGAGATTTGGCAGTTGGCAACTTTGTACTGGCCAACACTACAAGTTTTAGCATCAGCCGAGATGGCATTGCAAAATCAAAATGAAGTTTGATCTCCAAAAAGTGAGAGAGGTTATTGTAGGTCTTTGAAACATGGTCCTATAGGAACTATAATTGCATCCATACCTTGCACGAGCTCTGAGATATGCCTCGTCAAAGATCACAGCCCTATGGCATTTAGTGACCCTTAGGGATGTTTTGGTTTGGCGTGCCCAAGAATGTTCGAGTGATAAATAGGATAGGATGAGGTTAGGGATAGGGTTTACTTGGCCACCCAGAGCTAACATAATAGATAGTTCAATCCCATGACCCTTTTTTCATTGAGTTGCAAATTTGAGCAACTTTTACAACTTTCAACAATGCAACTTTGCACAAAAAGTGCAATTTTTACATTTTTCACTTGATTCCAATTCTATGACTTGGAAAAGGTTTGGAAATAGTAAAATAAATTATTTTCAAATGCTTAGCCCTTCACCAATTTGCAAACTCCTGCAAAGTTGTCAGCATTTTTGCAATCTTACTTTGACAACTTTTGCAATTTTTTGTAATTTTTGACATCTTAACTCCTAGATGCCTAAAACTTAACCTAATAACCCTAAGGACCTTTATAACCTTCTAAGAAACATAAAAATCTTTTTTTCTTGAAAAATCACCTATATTGCTCATTTTTATGCCTAAAAAGTGGTCCATAGTGTAATAGCAGAGACTTGGTCCAAAACAACCATACCTCATATTTTGATATGTTATAGAGGAGCGAAATGGGTATCCTAATATTTAATTTATTTTTCTTGATGATATGGAAAAATGTGGAGAAAAATGCAAGAGGACAACATTTTATCCATTTTTTCTCTTTTTACATAATCACAAATGGATCAAGGTCTATAGCCTGAGATTTCTCCTCTTTAAAGGTATTTATTCCTCTTTAGTAAGAGACATATCTTTGATACCACTTTGATGCAATGGAATGGGTAGTGGGAATGTACAAGGTTCCTAGAATCCTCTTCATTGAGGGTTAAGGAACAATGATTGTCGTTGTTAATCCAATCAACCCCAAAAAATGTATCACATGTACTTGATAAGATGGTATGGTTATCACAACCCAACCACTCCTAGGAATCCCCAATCACAAGGAAAACCTATCACAAACACAACTAATCACTAGTTGCTCTTAAGGGCATCACAAGGCTTATTTGACACAAAACCCCACAAATACAAATAAAGACCAGGGGTGACTTCCAAGTATGGAAAGGGTCTATTTAGGTCCAAACTAACATGAATCAAACATTAGATTCAAACTATGAAACTTTCATTGGCTAGTTGCTTCACAAATTCAAGACTAGGTTTGTAGCCTTGAACATGGAAAATCATAAACATCTCCTCAAAACTCAAAGAAAAGAATCACTGATCAGGATACCCTTTTGGGTTTTATACAACATACTAAAGTCCTGAGATCTCAAGAGAAGTATGCAACAATTGAGTTTTCTAAGGCTCACTTAGGAATGTAGGCAATTAGGCATTTATTAACAAAGGAAGTACCCTACCCCTTGATCAAAACTTCAATCCAAAAATTGTAACATGAGGGAGATCATGTAATATGATCACATACCAACTTTCAATTCTCTAAACCTTCTCTGTAGTGAGTTATGAAAGATGTTGCTACAAATTTCTAGCATGCACATGGATCTTGCATGCCTAGGGCATCAAGTTTTTCTCTCTAGCATCATTATTTTGACCTAAAACTAAAAGGAATATAAAAAAAAATTTCCTAACTTGGATTCCATGAAGGGTCATTAATTTTCCATGGTGGAATCTCAAGATATGAGGGAAAATAGATGAAACCCTAGGTAATGGCACAAAATGGGGACAATAGTTAGTAAAATAGAAATATCTTGAGTTGTAGAGAGAATTAGAACTTCATTCCAAGTGCAACAGAAAGAAGATTCATAAATCTATCCAACCATACTATATATCTATACTTATATGTGAGCAATTTGACCAATGAGCTATTGTTTTTCATGAGTTTGAGTATAATAATCTATCTTTTGTTATGATTGAGTTCAATATTTTAGTGTTCTTATTGATTAGTGTTGAAAATGATTAGTGTTAGTATTGATTAGTGTTCTTGTTGATTTTTGTTGATTTGATTCCATTTGCAAACATATTTTCAATAAAAGTTGTCTTAGAGCAAAAATTACAAAATTGCAAAAAAGTTGCTTAGCAACTTTTGCAATTTTCTTGACAACTTTTCAAAATACAACTTTCAATAGCTAAAATTGACCAAGGGTTGGTTAAATCAGTTGTAAATAGCCTATATAGGCTCTGAGCATTTGAAGAGGGAGATATATAGAGGTTTTAGTTATATTTTCTTTCAAGAATCAATAAAATCCCTATTGTTCTAGCACTTTTCTCTGACTTTTCATGTGTTGTACGGAATCCACTAATTAGGGGATGAATCTTCTATAGTGAAAAGTTGGATTTACCTATTTGGAAGGTTTTGGATTTGATTTATAGAAATTATCATTTTTTTGGCAAAAGTTATCAAATTTTGTTCCTTGTTGGTCTGTGAAACCCTTGTTTTGAGGGTTTGGACAATAAAATGCCCCTAACTTGAGATTCCACCAGTGAATTTATCTCTTCTCTAGTATGGATAAAGTTAGGGTTGTATATTATTTGATTTTTTCAGTTTTGGAGTAGGAGGACAAGTTGGTGAATTTTAGAAGGAAGCCCTATGTCAAATATCTACATGTATTTGACCTTGTTTTGGAGAGATTAGAGTGTATAGAATGATGGAAAGAGTTTGAGGACTTGGTGTCAAAACAAAGTGCCCTTTTTTGATCCTAAATATTAGCCTAGAAGTGGAGATTTGATTTCATGCACCCATTCTGGACCATTTTCCTTGAAAACCAAGCCTAAAGTGGCTAATTAGGTCTATGTAATTGGTGTTGGTTGGGATTTACTAGAGTGGAGTTGGTCTCTGAAACTTTGGATTTTTTTAGAGCTTGGAAAGGGGTACTTGAATCAGCATTTTATTCTGTAGGTCCTTTGATGAGTTTTAGAGTTATTGGTAAAAATCAGTTTTAGGAGACCTAATAGGCTACCAAGTCTAAGATTGCAAGTTGAGTTGTGGGTTGTTAGGAGTACAACCAGTGGTTGATTTGCCTTATTTTTTTTGAGACTAAGTTGTCCCAAGCCCTTGCTGGTGGTGGAAAATCCTAGAACAACAAAATTCTCATTTTGCCCATTTTGACTAATCAGTACATGCACGTGATCTTCATGCATGTGTGTCTATCTACCATGGTGCAAAGCACCTAACTGGTGTAGGGCACCAACACAAAGTTTCGTATAAATAGGTTAAATTATTTAATCTTGAAGAGTCAAGACCACATGTAAGGTCAAATGAATCCTTGGTGCCATTATAAGCCAGGATGTCATTTGAACCAATGGTCATTTTTTTGGTCAATCTACGTTGTTTTAGGTGGAAATAAGGAATTTTTAGTTCCCTAGAAGGTTTTAGGCACCTTAGTAGTCATTTGGCATGATTTAGAAGCATAGGTGGGCAATTGGGACAAAAATTGTCAACAAAGCAAAAAATTGCAAAAATGCAAGAAAACTTGCTAATTGCAAAAAGTTACTAAACAACAATTTTTGCAAAATAAGTTGTCAAACTGTAAGGTAGTTGTATGATCCTCCCAAGCATTGAAAAATTGGTTGTGACCATTGGGGGACATCTATTTAAGGTTTTCACAAGAGGAGAAACCCATTGTACAAACTGGTGAACAACAAACATTGAATAAAACTCAAAAAAATTTCCTTTTTCTCTATTGTTTCAATTATACATGGTCTATATGGATTGGTATGAGTGAAATTTTGGTATTTTTATATAGAGGATTGAGTTAGTGTTCCATTTTATTTGGTTTGAAGTCATTATCTTATCTACAACAAAAATTACATCAGTTTTGGTAGAGGTTGGTCAGATTTACCCTAAATCTAAGGGTTTCATCAAGATGGCCTCCTAACTTGCAATTCCATAGCGGGATTTCAATGCCACTTTGGGTAATTCAAGTTAAGAGAGGGTACTTAAAGATGGCAAAGATTCAAAAATGTAGGTGTAGGTTACCTATTTTTACCAGCAAGCCTTAGACTAAACATTGTTATATGTCTAGTCTAGATTTGAAGAAGAAAGAAGGTTCAGGCTTCCAAACTGGTTGATTTGACCTAGGTGAAGGGTATAAGAGGACTAATTGGATGTGAAGAAGAGTTCCAAGGGGTGGAGTGAGGTTTGTGAACCCATTTACTCATACTTCCTTTGTAACCCAACCTAATCTAGCCAATTAGGTCTGTGACTCAAAGTGAGTGTTAGTTGGTACTGGAACAGAGTTAGAGTTTGATATTTTGGAATCTCTAAGAGGTTCTTAAAGGGTGTCTAAAGAGGTGAAAAGATAGTGTGTCCCTTTTCAAATTTTGGGAGTTTGAACAAGAAAGCTAGGATTAGCTCTATTAGAAATGTTGGTAACAATTATGCAAATCAGTTGTTGGTGGTTTGAGAACTTTAAAGTTGGGTGTTTTTGAGAGATTAGGTCCATAGAAACCTTTTCTATCAGAAAAGTTGAGTTCTAAACCCATCTAGGGAGAGTTTTCCTTTTTATTCCTATTGGAGAAGGAGAGTCCCTAAGATGTTGTGATTGATCTAAGTTAGTTGAGAACCCTAGGTTTGAGGGTTGGGCATGTAGAGTGGAGTCCACTTGCAGGGTAGAGTATACTTTTGTTAGAAGCCCTTTGGATCAGTCTACAACCTTTAAGGAAAGTTAAGGTGTCATTTAGAAATTGGAAGTGCATTTGGTGTTTTTGGCTACAAGCTCTACATCACTAACCCTCTTTATTTTCATGGTGTAATAAGGATCTCCCTATTACCCATCCACCTTGTAATGGACACAAGACCCCATGGTACAACTATAAGCCTTGGGCATAAATTGGTCCAATACGTGGATTTTTGGTCATTTTTATGTTTTCTAGGTATTTCTAGGTGTTTATAACATTAATAAGGTTCCTACGAGTGAGTAAATTCCATTTGCAAACATTCTTGCAATAAAACTTGTCATAAGCACAAAATTGCTAAAAGGTTGCTTAGCAACTTTTGCATTTTTGTTGACAACTTTTTGAAATGTAACTTCCAATAGTTCAAAACTATCAAGGGGTGGTTAAACCTATTGAAAATGGCCTATTTAGGCTTAGAGCATTTGAGGATGGTGAGGGTGTGAAGATTAAATTGTATTTTGCTCCCAAAATCAATAAAATTTGCTGATTTTCGGTGCAATTTACTGGTTTTTTTTTCATACAGTATGAAATATAAAGTTTTCAAGATTATCTTTGGACTCTAAGAAGTTGAAGCTATCTTTTTAGAAGATTTTTGTGTTCGTTTGGATTTTTCATCATTTACCTTGCAAAAGTTATCAAATTTTTTAGGGTGTTGGTCTGTGAAATCCTTAATTTTAGGGTTTGGTCATAAAAATGACCCTAACTTGAGTTCCTACTAGTGGATTTCCTTCTTCCCTAGTATGGAACAAGTTAGGGATGTACTCTATCAGATTTTTGTATTTGGGAGCAGGAAGTTGTGTTGGTGATTTTTGGGGACGAGCCCTAGGTCAAATATTCCCATGTATTTGACCTTTGTTTTGGAGAAATTTGAGTGGATAGAGTGATGGAAAGGGTTTGAGGACCTAATGTTTGAACAAAGTGCCCTTTTTTAGCCTAAAGAACAACGTAGAAGTGGATATTGGATTCCATGCACCCATTTTTGACCACTTGCCTTGAAAACCAAGCCTAGAGTAGCTAATTAGGTCTATGTACTTAGTTGTGGTTAGGATATGCTTGAGTGGAGTTGGTCCTTGCAACTTTGGAGTTAGTAAGAACTAGGAAAAGGGTGCTTAAATCTATAATTTATTCCTCAAGTCCTTTGGTGAGTTTTAGAGTTATTGGTCAAAATCAACATAGGAGACCTAATAGGCTTCTAGGCCTAATCTTGCAAATCTGGTTAAGGGTTGTTGGGAGTGCAACCAATAGTGGATTTACCTTATTTAGGTTGACCCTAAGTTATTTCAACATTTTTCTAGAAGTTGTAAAGCCTAGAACAACAAAATCCCTATTTTGCCCATTTTGAGGGAGTTGGCTTTATTTGCTCAAGTTGGGTTCACATTAGCTTTGTGTCTTGCTTGGAGTGGTGAGACTTGAAACTTTCCTCAGTGATTTCTAGGAGGGATATACACTTGTGAGAGTAGAACATAACATCAGTTCAACCTTTAGAGTAGATTTGAAGATTGTGTGAGATTTGGCTTATTTGTTGGAGCCCTTCAACCACTTAAAGTAGTTGTAAATGTACATTATAATCCTAATGCCCTATTTTTGAGCATGAAAATGGCTAATTTAACAAAGCAACTCCCAGTATAATAGACTCCCAGACCTTGCAACTTTCAACAATCATCATTCATGGCATAAAACCCCCAATTGCATAAGCAATTTGTCCCACACCTACTGGAACCCCAAAATCTCAAATTACCTTCTTTCAAACCCTCAAATCTAGGGTATCACCAATATCACCCTTCCCCAAACTTCTAGATCAAATTGGTTGATCATACACCTTTACATTGGTCATATAAGATTATCCAAATCACAAAATACTCCTTTTGCATGGCTAGAACTCCCTATGTTGTACCTAACCACCATTTCCATGTTGATTTCTTCACTATTTCAAACTATGATCACATTCCCATTCATTTATGTTAAAAGATCCCCTTCCATGGATTATAGTGCATCCCAATAGACCATTCCAACCATTATCTAGCCCCTCTAATCATTCAATCATTCCCAATCATGACTAGTATCAAAACAAGCACTAGTTTCTATAGAAAACATCAACAAACAGTGATCCTCCAAGGCCCTTACTTCATTTTCTTGCAATAGAACATGCCATTTCAATGTATTGTTACATTAATGAACCCCATCCCACCAAGTTATAGTCACCACAGGGGTGGGAGGGTCACTCCATGTTGTTGGCTACAAATCTAAATGTTGATTGTGCCTAGAATGCTAGTCATTGGCACAACAGTCCCTTGCTTTAAATCAATAAAAGGAAATCAAGATAACATAACACCAAAGGAAATTTCTTAATGACCCCAAGAAATTAACTTACAAAATTAAATAATACAAATTACATTCAATCCAAAATACAAATTTTTGTTGCAATGAGTGTCACGGGACAGTGAACACTATCAAATGTAGATAATTAAATTTTTATTGTTGCAAACCATTGCAAATTCGTATTAGTGTTTATCCCTTAGGATTCCCTCTTCATTCCCATGTTTCTCTTCCCCAAATAGAATCTATACATCAATAAAATGATAGTAACTACTTAATAATTGTCTCTAATTGTGACTTTGATGAACCAAATACATTACATTTGACTATTATGTTAACATTCAATGACTTTTAACTCCTTAAACCTCACGTATGCCATTTTGGCCTAAGTTTGCCCATTCTTGGCAATGTATTAAAAATTTGACAATTTCATGCTTCAGGTTTATGGGAGAAGTGGGGTCTATGATGCAGAGGTGGCAAGGGAATATGGTGGATTAAAGGTCCAAATACAAACTCAATCAAATGCATAATTGGATCTAGTGACCAAAAGTGCCTTCAATAAGTGAAATGGTAAATTATACACCAAAAAGTCTCATGATGTGATCCAATAACCCTAAAATATGCAATCCAAGGTACTTGAATAGGTTTCATACTTTCTTCAATGGTTTAGACACCAAAACTTCAATATTCCTCAAACTAGGCCTAATAGCATGCCTTGTAGCCCTGCAACAACACTCACAAGGATTTTTTTCAACTTTTTCCAAAACACTAGGCAAATAAATTATATATTTGAGTACCCTTTATATATTATCTTAACATACCAAAAGGATAGGGTAGGTTTCTTTGTAAGGTATATGATTGTTTTCACTATTTCTCAAATTTTTAAGGTTTAATTCTCATGCATTTACAAAGGAAGTGCTAACCATTCTAACTCCCAGGCTCCAAATCTTTTCATAGTATCATAAATAGTTCAAATAAAAGTAATATGAAGTCAATTTGACTCCAAGAGGTTTTTAGGTACCAAAGCCCCAAATTGTGCTATCGAAACCCTTAAATTTAGGCCTTCCCCAATGTCATGCTTCTGAAAGTTTCTTGCAATAGATAAAGGTCGAAACACCTTGTATACAACATTTCTATACACGTTCGATCATAAAATAGTGCTCTTTTTTGGACAAAACTCTCTAACCTTTAGCCTATCCTCCAAATTCACTTAGTTTCTTGGTCTTCTTTATGGTGATCACCACATGAATTAATCAAACTTGCATTTCCAAAATTAGTAAGATACTATACATGTTGAATTGATAGTATGTATGTCAATAAGATGCCATTCTATGAGAATCAGAGTGCTACATTCATAGAATGACATTCATAGTGTGAAATCTACACAAAACTTTCTTAAAATCAAATTTTCCAAAGACTAAATGGTACCAAAATGATTAACAGTGACTATAGTAGGGTTTTTAGAACATGAAAGAATTCAAAGAGATGAAATATGAATGATCAAAACATTTTCCAAGGCAATTCAATCAATAAGAACTTTTAATCATACCAAAAAACCCTTTAACTTTGCAAGAAATCATAATTTTTTTATTCAATTTGTTGTAGCAGTCCCTACCATCGATTATTTGCTCGTACAATGGATTTGTGAAAAATTTAATAAAACCCTATCAACTACCCCAACCGATCCAAACTGGTTGGATGGTTTAATTTGGCCTAAAAAAATAAAGAAACTAATTCCCTCCTAAATGTCCATGACCATTATAATTTGAAAATTCAAATTTATAACTTTGTAACTTTTGAATTTTTGAAATTGCTAAGTGATGAAACTTTACCAAATCATTTAAATGGACTTATTAACCTATTAAAAAGACTAGTTTATCCTAAGGACCCTAGGACCTAAATTATCCTTATTTAAGGCATTTCTACCTATTTCCCTAGATTCTAAATTCCCCATAGGTCTTAAGGACTCAAGGTTTATAGAAACACCAATGAGTCTGAAGCCTTTACAAATGGGCTAATATCAACTTGAAACTAGTCCTAACATTCTAAAACATTATAACCTCCATCATGAGCCACTTAGGAAGGTAGTGCTTTGAAGAATCACTGCAATGTCTTCTAAAATGCCTTGTATTGTCTTTGTAGAAACTATTTTTAAAGGTGATGGGTATGTTAAGCAATCTGAGAAGTTTTTGATACATATGCATGTTCTTCATTTATTTTTGAAGTGAAGCTCAACTCCCAAAGTCTACTAATTAGTATGTTCACATGATCTCCATGCATTTTGCATTTTTAAGATAAATAAGTCAAATGCATACTCAAGTTTAGTTTAGAACCAAAAATGGTATTTTGGAGTTTACAAACCAAAGGTTCGTCATTTGAACTCCTTGCACCTATATCTAATGATATCCCTATTTGGTCATGATCTGTTACAATTTTCACTTCCTTAGCTCCCTTAGATTTTCTTCCACTTCCATTTGTAGGTGTGTTCATAGATGCAACTTGTTTACTCTTTTTTCTTTGTCCTCCTTCAATTACAAACCAATATTACAATCAAATTAAATGTTGGAACAAAATCAAGAAATATAGTAAAAGCTGTTAATATAGGAACCATTTTATGGAAGAGTAAATTGATTGTCTATTTACTTTTAATTCCTATCAAATCCATCAATAAACATTTTATATCCTAAAATATCAAAATTTCCATTTGTTTTCAATAGACCTAAACATCCTTTTGGTTCTCTCAACTTATACATTGACTAAACAACATTATCCTTACAGAGAACTATATCTGTAACTACCCCATTATCATCAGATTGAGACTTGTTTTCCTTCTTACTTTTTGATGATTGTGATCCTCTGCAATCCTAGGCATAAGATGATTAACACACAATGGTACTTGAACAAAAAGCACTAATAAACATTGAGGATTTGAATTGATAATATCGTTTCAAAGATGATTTTGGCGTCTCACCCTTTATCACTGGTGCTTCAACTTTATTAGCCATCTTCTTTGGTGACCTGCAAATGAAGAATTAGCACAGTAAAAAAATCTAAGATAAGATTAATCCACTAAAATTAGAGAATGAAAAAAATTGAATATGGCTTTTCATTAATAATTATCCATTTGTACAAATCCTTTCTTTTTGAGTTGTATGATAACCCTTGCTTGATGAGTATTGGAAACTTCTCCCATTTTATCCTTGCTTTCGCCAGTTTGAAGTTTCTGGTTACATGCACAAAATCATGACTTTACATCACAAAGCATTCAAATTCAAACAATTTTCATGTTCTTTCATTACATTTTGATCTAAAAAAAAGATTTTAAACTTTCACTTATTCAAATGACTAATCTTAAAATGGGTCATATTATAGAATCTAATATAAATTCAAATAATGTATCTAGACTCTAAACAAATAAAAACATAAAATCTGTGATTTCAACTTATCTCATCACTTACACATAATAACAATACCCACCTTTTCATGTGGACTCTCTTGGGGGAGAGGTTGCAACATTGTATTTGGATCCAATTCAATCTAATGAGCCAACTAGATCTACTCTACATTTTAATGTCTCAAATGTCTCAAGTATTGCCTCATGGTTTGACTCGCAAAATTTTCAAAGAATTTTATTATGTGGTTTTCCACCATATTTTATCAAGTGGAAATTTGATGCAACAACAAGTTTTTAATAATGAAGAATCTTCCTCTCTATTTTCCAATCCTCAAATAATCACAAGTTAGGGTTCTTCATAGAATATTGTCTAAGCCATGTGCCAGTTACAACCACCGCACTGACATGGTACTCTAAAACTTCACCATCTATAACCAAGAGATCCAATTTTTGTTTGGCTTGGACACAACTACACACATAATAATCTATCCCTTATTCATTGTCTTTAGGTGCAATAACAACAAAAACATGGCCTACAATGAAAAATGTACAAAATACGGTCATTAATTCAAAAAATACTTAGGTAAAAGTTATAAAGTTACATATTGAAATTACAAAGATATATAAATATATATATTACTAGGTTGCACTAGATTAGACAAGTGGTCAAAGTCAATAGACAAATCCATCTGTACCATTTCCAGTGCTTGTGGGGGATGATAGGTGTCAATTGCGTCCAAAACCCATATATCACATTTGTCCACCCATTCAATTGACTCACAGTTATCCCAATTTTCCTCTGCACATGATGGACAGTAGTGTGCCATTTTTTGTGTGTGGATACTCCATGAACCTACATCAGAGCTTCTAAAAGAGTGCAACTCACTAGATCATGTTAGTGTGCAACAATCCTGCTATGGTGCAATGTTAGTATTATCTATCAATCAAAAAAATCTATGAACTATAGACTCACCTTCCTTACCTAGACCCATTGTAGCATTACACCACTAGAAGATGGATTTTACATCTATCAATAATGCTCCATATTTTTACTTTAGCTCTTCATGAGCTAAGGCTCTTTTGATGCATGTGCCTGCACCATCGTGCTCTCCCTTTCCATGACTAGCGTCGGTGAAATTTCACATATATTGAATTCTAAACAACTTGTGCATCCTGCTCAACCAACAGAACATATGTGCGTGTGTTAACAATATGTGATGCCTCTATTAGCCAAATCTCCATAAAATAGTTGAAAAAAACCTTGTACAAACTCCATAGAATGTGATCAATCATCGCTGATGTAAAAATGGTACTCCCTCAAAATATTTCTGTCATCCTCTATACTTGTAGGTGAATGCATGAATGTTATGTGAACAAATATGGAAACCTATTGAGAAGTATAATACTTTTCTTGCACCTCATTTTGTGGTTGTAGTGTGTAGTTCGCTATGAAGTCTACAACTAAAACAATGGTATCTAGTGGAAATGTATCCTTTCACAACTTGAATATCAAATCTAGCCATCGAGCTCTATGTGTATGCCTTGCATACTCATAAATAATCTTTTCACAAAAATCTTCATGAACTCATACACTAGAATCTTTTCAATGACTAAATCACATCTTTTGCTACATTTCCCATCTTTTAGAGCATATCTCACTATCTTAAATCTTCCATAATCTACTATTTCATTTCCAATTGTATGTGTACTATCCATATGTTGACAAGTTGATAAAAGTTACAAAGAACCACAAAATAAGCATGTACCATCCAAGCATGATGTCTTGTAAAATTGTTGGTCATCCCCTATTTTACATAAAATGTTGGATATGAATTCTCTTGAAGATCTTGGTGGCTCATTCATGTCAGAATCCTACAAAAAAAACTCAAAATGCAAAAACACACATATATGCCTAAAAACATCAAAATGGTTAGAAAATTCAATATGTATCCTACAACAACAAGTTGTGAATGTGTGATTTATCTTGACATAAAAAGGGCTACCCATCTCAAAAAATCATTGACTTATTCGAATTTGAGGATACATACCAATAAATTTTGCAAAAAATTGTCTGAGTTGAGTCCAAAAAATGTTTCACATGTGGGTTGCAATTTTGGCTACCAATCCTCCATCTTACAACATCTCTTTGATTAGGAGAAATGTGTTTGTTATTTTTCCAAAAATCTTTGATCAATGATATCAAAGCTTTACTAATTTCTTTATCCTTTCATAGTAGTCTACCGCTAAATGTCCATAACTCATTTTTTGTTGAATCTTACAATCTCTCACACCTTAGCATGGCTCTCCTTAGAGTACCTCTACCAATTTTTATTGTTTTGCTTTTCTTTCTCATGAATCGAGCTTTCTTCATTTGGCTACTTACTATTGTTGATGTAAGTACTCATCTTGTGATATTACTATCTTTGGTGCATGATTTAAAACCCACTTTGTCATAAAGCACTCATTAGATTCTTTACAATGCTTTTTTCATTTGAATCATCCATCATTCTTAGCCCAAGAATCTTCATGATAGGCCTAAATTTCAAATTTTTCATCATTTCAGCAAATAATTGGCATTGACCTATAATATTTAATTCCTCAAAAAATAATCTCCACATACAATTAACTTTTCTTTGACAAGTACACTTGCTAATCTTGTCAGGCATTGATTTCAAAATGTTAGTATCAATACCAATCAAATATTTTGGTCTTCTAAAATGAATTCTAGAAGGTGTTATAATCTCTTCCATTCTCTCAACATTTTGAACATCAACACAAGGTTGAGTGTATTGTGTACCTTGAACCGAAGATGATGTGCCTTGGCAATAAGATGTAAAAGATGGAATATTAGCTACTTGATGTGTTGTTGTTGTGTCTTCAACATGACATGATGGAGTGTGTACATTGTCAGATCTACAAATTAGTGTCTCTTCAACATGAGAGGATGATATGACTCCAACATTGGAAGATGGTGTAGCTTCACAATTCAATTGTCTTCTTGAGCATAATAGTCTCATTCGTTCTCTTTGTCTTTCCAATTCTTCCTCTTTGTTTCTTTGTATCAGTGGTTCTTGATCCTCTTTGAAAGTCAATTCTTGATTATTGCTTTGAAATTTTCTTTGTTCATGCAGTATTTTCATTTTATCTCTTTTAATTGCCAAATCTCTCTCCCTATCTTCATTTTTTTGATTTTTTGGTTTCTTCCTTGGCATGATGATGATTTTTACATGTCAAATTATTCAAATATCTAAATTACTTGTAATGAGTAAATTAGAAATCATTCAAATTCATATAAAAATTACTATTATTTGAATGAATACACAATATATATCAAACAACTTTTCAAATTTCTAACCATTTTGAAATAACATTTCATTAAAACATACAAATTTCAATGAATTCACTATATATTAAACATGTCAAATTATAATAAAATATGTATCTATATATTAACAAACAATATTTAAAAAGGATTGCACTTACCTTGTCTATACAAAGAATATTCAAAAAGTCTTCAAATCATGTATCCAATGATTCAATTCGGTGTTTGCTAGCTTCAAAAAGTCTTCAAATAGTGTTTTCTCTATTGAAACCCATGTTTTCTATCAGCACAATAGAATGTACAATAGACCAAAAGCAGAGAATGGATGAAATGGGACCCAAACTTTTTTTTTTACCGTTTTTGGGTGATTTGACATAGTGTGTATGCACTATAGCATGTATGCAGTATAATGTGTATGCACTGTGTCAAAACACATCTCTCCCTATCCCACCATCCCCCATCCCCTACTCTCTCTCTCTCCTCTCCCATCCCCTACTCTCTTAGCCTCTCTCTCCTCTCTCATCCCCTACTCTCTCTCTCTCACTCCCATCCCTCCCTCTCTCTCTCTCTCGGGCTACTCTCTCCCATCCCCTACTCTCTCTCCCCTCTTCCATCCCCCCTCTCTCTCTCCCCTCTCCCATCCTCTCTCTCTCTCTCTCTCTCTCTCTCTCTCTCTCTCTCTCTCTCTCTCTCTCTCTCCCACTGCCTACTCTCTCTCACCCTCTCTCCTCTCCCATCCCCTACTCTCTAGATCTCATACACACACTCCCATCCCCCCTCTCTCTCTCTACCACTCCCTCTCCCACTACCTAATATCTCTCTTTCTCTCTCTCTCTCTCTCCCTCTCAACTCTCTCTCTCTCTCACCCTCTCTCCTCTCCCATCCCCTACTCTCTAGATCTCACACACACACTCCCATCCCCCCTCTCTCTCTACCACTCCCTCTCCCACTACCTAATATCTCTCTTTCTCTCTCTCTCTCTCTCCCTCTCAACTCTCTCTCTCTCTCCCATCCCCTACTCTCACTCTCTCTCTCCCATCCCCCTACTCTCTCTCACACTCTCTTACACACACTCACATCCCCCCTCTCTCTCCCTCTCCCACTCCCTCTCAAATTGCCTACTCTCTTTCTCTCCCATCCCCTACTCTCTCTCTATCTCTCTCTCCCCTCTCCCATTCCCTACTCTCTCTCTTTCACACACACACTCATCCCCCCTCTCTCTCCTCTCCCAACCCCTACTCTATCTCTCGCTTGCTCTCCCTCTCCCACTCCCTCTCCCACTGCCTACTCTCTCTCTCTCTCTCTCTCTCTCTCTCCCTCCCTCCCTCTCCATCTCTCCCTCTCTACTATCTCTCTCTACCACCCCTACTCTCTCTCACATTTTCACACTCTCTCCCATCCCCTACTCTCTCTCTCTCTCTTACACAAATTTCCATCTCTCCTCTCTCTCTCCCTCTCCCACTCCCTCTGCCACTACCTACTCTCTCTCTCTCTCTCCTATCCCCTACTCTCTCTCCCCCCTCTTCCATTCCCTACTCTCTCTCTTTCATGCACATGCACTCCCATCCTCCTCTCTCTTGCTCTCCCTCTCCCACTCCATCTCTCACTACCTACTCTCTCTCTCTCCCCCATTTCCTACTCTCAATCTCTCTCTCCCATCTTGTACTCTCTCTCTCTCTCCCTCTCCCACTCCCTCTCCCACCACCTACTCTCTCTCTCTCCCATCCCCTACTCTCTCTCTCCCCTCTCCCATCTCCTACTCTCTTTCTTTCACACACACCACACACTCCCATCCCCCCTCTCTCTCCTCTCTCATCCCCTACTCTCTAGATCTCTCACACACACTCCCATCCCACCCATCTCTCCCTCTCTCACTCCTTCTTCCACCACCTACTATCTCTCTCTCATTCACTCTCTCCCTTATCCCCTGCTCTCTCTCTCCTCTCCTCTCCCTCTCTGCCCCCCCACTCTCTCTCACACTCTCTCCCACGCCCTACTCTCTCTCTCTCTCTCACATCCTCCTCTCTCTCTCTCCCTCTCTCACTCCCTCTCCCACTACCTAATCTCTCTTTTCCATCCCATACTCTTTATGTCGCCCCTACTCACTCTCTCACACTTCCTCTCTCTCCCATCCCCTACTCTCAAACTCTCTCCCCCATCCCGTACTCTCTCTTTTCCACCCCCACTCTCTCTCACACTTCCTCTCTCTTCCATCCCCTACTCTCTCTCTCCACTCTCCCATCCCCTACTTTCTCTCTCTATCTCTCTCTCTCTCACACACACACACATAGCCATCCCCCCCTTTCTCTTTCTCTTTCTTTGCATCTCTTCTTCCTTCTTTATGAACTATTTAGGTCTCAATAGTGTGTGTGCACTATAGGGCACATGTGCTATTGAGACCCAAATTCAAAAGCTTTAAATTACATGTGCATGCTATTCAAATTTTTTCATTAAAATCAAGACTAAGTCTTGGTTTTTCCTTGGAGATCCAACCCAAAGGTTTGGATTTTATAAACAGGTCTGAGACATGTTTTGCTGCAAACATACAAAAAATGATTGATTTTTCTTGTGTGCTCTCCTTCAAGATTCGTCGTGGTTGGGCATCGATAAGATCAGGTTGCATGACATTGTAGGTCTCTATGTTAGCTATATAACCATATAATTTATTTTTAATTTGAACTATTTCAAGTCTTTCATCTATAATTTATTTTGAATGTATGTCCATTTTTTGTCAAAATCCACCACGTACTAATTGGGCTATAGATTTTAGGTTGTTCATCAAATTTTGTAGCAACTTAGTTTTTTAGAAACTAGACTCCATTCTACACACTTTGAAAAAAAAGTTTTGATTTTAGATTAGTTTTCAATTATCTCTAGGGGGAGCACATAGATATTTCACATTTTTGGGATGTGTCTCCTTAAAAAAATCATTAAAAAAAATAAACATTATAAAATTACTTAAAAAATCTAGGATAAACTACATAGAGTTAAGTAACTTTTGACTAGAGCGATTAAAGAATTTCAAAAAAAATGTTAAAATTTTTGGGGGGGCACACTTTGTACTATTATATGTTTTTTTGGAATAAACAGTACCACTTTTTATGGCACCCTTTTTTGAGGACCTAAAACTAAACCATTTTGAAAAAAAATTAGTAGTTTAGAAATTAAATTCAAAGGACTGACTTTAATTTTTGTCATATCTTAAAATTTTGAATGTAACTATCTTCAAGTTCTTGCTGAAGTTCAGAAATTGTTGATTTGAGGAAAAAGTTGTCAACTTATACCCCCCTTTTGGCACCACAACTTGGTGCACTGACCCAGGTATAAGGTCAAATGTCATATTTTTTTTCATTACAAACATGAGAAAGAGTGAACAAAGTGAAGAAGTGATTTGTAAGCAAGATTGAAGAATTTACACGTATCATAGCAAGGATTGAGCATCAGTACATCAATTTCAAAGGTATTCTTCATTTGCCAAGCTATGCAGTTTTATATTTGTTAAACCCTAGCTTGCATATTGGTCTTTAGTTATAAGAACGTAAAGGAGAAGGAACTATTTGAAGATCAATTAGTGAGAAATGAGCTCAAACAACTAGATTTCAAGGCAATACTAGAAGTTACAAAAAAGAATGATCTAGTAGGAGCATTATTTGTCATTCCTCCTAAGGTTGTTATGGTCCAAGATGTGAGGAATTGTTATAACTACAAGGTAGGAGGGATTGGAGATATGGAAATTAGACAAGCATATGATAAATTATGTGAAAATGAGGAGTTGAAGGAGGAATTCAAAATTGTAGAGAGGAAGGGCTTAACCCATGCCCTAGATTTTCTAACTATCTTCAAAACTAAGTGGATCAAGATTTTTTTGAGCATAATACATGACGGTTATTTGTGGCTAGAAGGAGGACCCATCAAAATCTCAAAGAGAATTATACATAGGTTTAGTGGATACCCAATCCTAGATCAGCCCAAGACATTGAGGAACAATTCAAAAGAGGTGATTGAGTGAAATACAAGAGCCAAGTGGAACAAGCAAGGGATCACTATTGACACTATTTCAATGTTGGTCAAAAGAATAGTCTTGATAATTGAGTGTCAATGCACTTAACCATTTTCACTATCTATGCCGAGTATACAATGTATGTCAAGTTATCTAGAATTGTTCAGATGTTGAGTGATCCAGGAACATTCATGTGTCGAGCAATACCTGATATAATAGGTGTCGAGCAAACTAGGATATAATAGGTGCTGAGCAAACTAGGATATAATAGGTGCTGAGAAAACTAGGATATAATAGGTGTTGAGCAAACTAGAAATGTAGTAGATGCCGAGCAATCTAGAAACAATGTGTCAAGCATCAGGAATACAATATGTGCCAAGTAACTCAGGATCAACATAAGAGTTTGTGCCATCACAAACTAAGATGTAAAATAATTTTTGCATGACTCATAAAAGGATAAGAAGATAAGATCAAACCCTTGTAATATCTATGAAATCAACATGCATCCAATCGAAAAATTGGAGACAACATGCAACCAATAGGTGAAAACAAAGGATTTGAGCAGGAATTTCAAATTTGTGAATGCATAACAAACCCTAAGTCCACAATATCTTTATAAGGAGACCATGACACCATATTGAAGTTGCTGAGATTGCTGAGACAAGAGTTGAGAAGGTTATTGATGGAGTTATCAATTTGTAGAATAGAGCAATCAACAAAGGTGTCAAGGACTTAGTGAAATGAAATGCAAATATACATCTAGTTGGTCACAATAGAGCAGGGGATACATTCAGAGATTAGATCAAGTAGGGATCAGAATGAGAAGAGTAGATCTAGTACCTGAATCCAATAATTTGAGATTGCATTCAATAAAGTCAAATTTTCTAATACTCTCTCACAATTTTATTAGAGGTTGAAATCCTATATTGATAGGTTAGCTTAACAGCTAGGTAGGACAACCATTGGAGAAGGTCATGGAAGTCCTATTAAATTAGGTGGGTTTAACAACCTATTGTAAATCCTTTAATAGGGTGGCACTTCATGTAAGTGTTTGTAAATCCTCTAACCAGGTCACTATTGACACAGTGTAAAGCCTTTAACAGGGTAGGCCTTTCACAAGGCAGACCATCAGAAGTGGTTGAACATTGATTGATGTATTGATTTTTGTGGGTATCATCTCCACCCCAATTTTACCTTCTTATTAATGGAGGGTTTTTGGGTTATCAATTCTGGTGTTATGTGTTATTGCATGTGATTAATTTTATGTTCTTTTATATGTTTACATGCATGCAATTTTTTTTTTCAGTTATATGTTTAAATGATAGAAAAAAAGGTTAAAAAGGTGTAGTACTTTTGATTCACTGCGCCACCCCCCCCCCCCCTCTCAGAAGTACTCTTCCCATTTGAATATTCCAACAATTAGTATTAGAGAACTAGCTCTCACAAGGAGAAGCCTAATAGCTTGGAGAAAAAGGTTAGAAGATGGAAGTCTTCAAAATTGGGAAGATTATTGACAATCAGGTGATTGATGTGCAACTAGCTCTACACAAAGTAGAGGAAGCCAGGGAGGAACTGAGAAAATCCTTGAAAGAAGGAAGGAGATAGCCATCGCTGAAAATGACATACACTACAAGGAGATTGACACCACACAAGTTTTTTCCAATGGAGATTCCAAGGAATTTGATGCATCAATAGTAGAATTAATGGAGAAAAATAGAGCACAAGCTGAAGAAATCAGATTACTCAAGCTTGAACAAGAATCACAAGCCATAATTCTTTGTGAAGTGACTGAACAAAAGAAAAGAGCTATTGAAGATAAGGCCATGATAGAAGATGACAAGAGAAATCTTACCAATAGGCTGGAAGAGAATTGAATTTGAAGAGATTGCAAACATGCAACTAGACACCCTAAGCCAGATGATGAATGCTCATCATGAGCTAAACATGAAGGACATTGAGATCTCCACCTTGAAAATGCAAAATGAAAAATTGTAGAATGAATTGAAGAGAGAAAAGGAAATACCAAAAAGTTACAACAAACCCAATGAGGTTATCAAGTACTTTGAGCAATTGCTAACATCACCAAGGGCTAGTAATGATACTTATGGACTTGGCTACATTAGCATTGAACAAGGAGAATCATCCAAGATTGTAGAAGAAAGAAGAAAAAAAGGTAAGAACACTAAACCTACTTGTCATTTCTATGGTAAAAAGGAACATACCTCTAATGTGTGTAGAAGAAAGAATAGTCATCAACATAATAAGCCTACAAATGCAAACTTTTGTCACAAGTGCAAAAAACAAGGACATTCAACACAAGATTGTAGAACAAAGACCATGAGGACACCAAGATTTGAAGGTCACTACTACAATTGCAAAAATTATGGACATAGAGCATTTGAATGCAAATCAAAGCCTATGTGGACACCTAATTAGCCTACAAGAGGAATCAATCATGCACATCACTACAATTGGGATTACAATACCAGGTATAGTTGTCACTATTGTCAAGAGTATTGACACATTCCTAAAAATTGAATAAGGACACATTTCAAGGGAAGTTATAGTAGGTGGCTAAACCAAACTACATGTTTTAGTTGTTTGAAGACTGGTCATATCAGTAGAAACTATCCCACAAAGTCAAAAGCACCAAAGACTAAAGTCAACAAAGGAAAAGAGAAGATTGATGTTGAACAAATAAGAGGAAAAATGAAAAATACATGGAAGAAGAAAGGTGAATGCAACACATCAAATGGAGAGATCACTTCACTCAAGAGGTCAAGTGATCATACTTCATCCAATTAAGTAGAAGACAGATACATGGGGCTGATACATATAAAGATGTATCATACATCAGCCCAAGAAAAAATAGAAGTACTAAAAAGAAGAATATGCATGAGAAAAGATGCCAAGTTAAAAGTTAGAAGATGATGTCGAGCTACCTTTGGTTGCTGATTAAAACTTCAGTACATGCCAAGTTGAACAGACTAGTGGATGCCAAGTAAGAGATGTTAGTGGCTACTGAGCAATTGAAAAGTTCAATTGATGACGAGTGAAATTAGATAGTAGCTACTAAGTAGATGAAATTTAGTGGAAGCTGAGTTGATAAAATATTTGGAAGCCAAGTGTACAACTATAAGCAAAAATGCTATAAATGCTAGGTTTTTGAACCTAATAAAGGTGAAAATCATTCATTTTCAAGCCATTCAAACAAAGAATGAAGTCAAATAGAGTGAATTGGCGATCACATAGTGATTTAGCAGCAATTTGTAGCAATTCCAACCATGATTCAACTCTAGTTCATCGATCAACAGGTATTTCACTCAAGCCGAGCTACGTAGAACTTGAAAGTTTATTTAATTTTAAACCCTAGTTCGATAAATGATGGCATCTAGGTCAAAAACCACTAAGGGGAAGGGAAGTCATGAAATTAAATTTGTCAGTAATGAAGTCAAATAGCCAGAGTTTAGGCCCATCCCTGAAGTTGCCTATAAAAATGACCCTGTTGTTGCTTTGTTAGTCATTCCGAACAAAGTTGTAATGGTCCAAGACGTCAAAAAATGCTATAACTATAAGATTGGAGCCATAGGTGACATAGAAATTTTTAATGCCTTTGATAGGCTGTGTAACAAAGGTAAATTGAAGGATTAGTTTCAAATAGTTGAAAAGAAGGGTTTAACTAAAGCCCTAGTTTTCCCCATTGTGTTTAAGACTGAATGGATTCGTATAGTGTTGAGTCAAATTCATGAAGGGTCATTCTGGTTAGAAATAGGGCCAACGAAGGTTATGAAGAAAATTGTTCATAGGGTTATTGGTTTCCCAACCCTAGATCGGCCCAAGACCTTGAGAAGTGATAAAAAGAGGGCCATAGAGAAGAACACTGGTGCCAAATGGAATAACAGAGGAAAGACCATTGACACCATTACTAATCCACTAATTGATTTCATTGTTAGAGTCATATCTCACAAATTCTATCAATCAAGAAAATTGAACAGTGTGCCATGCATAGCAGGGGATGTAGCATACAAACTTGTAAAGAAGGACCACACATATGATCTAGCAGAGCTCATGCTACAACAAATCAATGAAAATTTGGGAGCCATAAGGAAATCAAAAGGAGCCCAATGCAAACTTGAATCACTATTGGTCTGCATATTTTTCTATGTTATTAAGGAATTTCCATCAGTTGGAAAGGTTAGATGGGATCCTAACAAGACAATTGTCACACAAATCAATGACTTCATTGATCAAATGGGAGACAATTTTGATGCTCAGATGATAAGTTACGTTGAGGACTTCAAGAAGTCCATGAAATAGAGGATGAGGATACTAGTCTCACTGGTTGAGCAACATGTAAAGGACATTTTCTTTCTTGTGGATATTGATTACACTTATATACAAGTAGTCATACCTAGAGTGGGATGGCTTAGGCCACTAGGTTATGAAATTGATGTTGATCAGGCCTCAACAATAATAACAACACTACTTGCAGAAGATATTGACAAGGAAAAAAAACATTTTGAAACTTATGATGTTGTTAAATCTAGAGTGGTCACAGCCCTTAAAATGGCCACTGCAGTGAAGAAGGACAGATTGATCAAGAAGATCAAGAAGAGATTTGTTGTTGAAGTAGCAGGCACAGCAAAGGAAGAGGAAGTAGATGAAGAAGAGGATGACAGTGAAAATGAAGAGGATGAGCCTAAACAAGAGCCTCTAAAACTAACATAAGGCCTAGGTGAGGACAAGGAAGAAGGTGCAAAGGAAGAAGAAGCCGAGGAAGGACCTATTAGAACCAAGGTCACTAAAAGAAAGGCTAAAGCTCAACTTGCTCCTCAACCCAAGGCAAAGAAAGTGCCAAAACCTATAGCAAAGAAGCCTACTACCAGAGCCACCACCAGAGCCACTACTCAAAAGGCTAAAGAAGAGGCAGAAAAGAAGAAGAAAGCCACCAAGAAGATTGATGAGGAGCCAAGGAAGAGAAGAAAATATGTAGCTCCACTTGACTCAGATGAAGAAAAGATAGAGTCAGATGATAATAGTCAGTTCAAAGTGGTAAGTCATCCACCTAAGTCTTCAATTGATAAATTATGTGAAAAAATTAGGAATGGAGACTTAAAATATTTTAAGAATCTAGATTTCAATAAGCTCACAAAGGAAGAGAAAAGTAAAATAGAGGAATCTATGTATACAATGATGGCAGAGTACAAGCACACACCTCTAGAGCTAGATGGCTCAATGCCCAAAGAGTTGTATAAAATAGTAGAAGACAAATGGCATTTTTGCTTGCAAAGGGCAAAGGAAATAAGGGAGTCTACTTTAGCTAGACCATTGCCTGATTTGACTAAGAGTCAAATAACTAATGTAGTCAAGAGACACAATAGTAGATTTACTCCAAAGCATAGGGCATTTAGTATTTTGTAGAATAAAATTGAAAATGTTGTGAGCAAATCCACACAATTGTGGAAAATAATTTATAAGAAAATTGATGATGTTTTTGATGAGGAATACAAGGCAGAAGCAAGTGCCAAGATAAAGGAAATAAAAACAATAGGAAAAAAGGGAGAAGAAAAGAAGGAAGAAGAGAAGAAGGTTGAGGAAGAGAAGAAATTAGAAGAAAAGAAAGATGAAGAGGAGAATAAAGAGGAGAAAGAGGGAAAAAAGGGTACAAATGAGTAGCAAGAACAAATTATACAAGACACACAATTGTAACCTCCTAGCACTCCTCATGCTATTATCACACCTACAAAGAGTATCAAAATGAAGGATTTTATTGACACTTCTTGTCAAAACATCAATCCATTAACTGCAGAGGATCTCACAAAGATCCTTGACCAATCAACCCAAGCAGCTAGACTATGCACAAGTCCTATACTAGTCAGCGTTGATGAGGTTGAAAAGTCAGTAGTAAAATCAAAGGAAGTCAAGGTGAAAACACAAGAACCACCTTCGACCACTCAAACTACTGAAATCCTATTCCTTCCTCCACCACCTCCACCAAAAGTAGTCACAAATGCACTTCAAGTGTAGAGTGCAATAGCAGAGGAAGATAAAGAAAAATTAGTACAATCAGTATGTACACTCCCAGCCATTGATAGTGAAAAAGTGAGACAAACAGAAAAGAAAGAAGAGACAAGAGATGAGGAGGAATCTGCAATACAAACTTTGGTTCAACTACCCAAAATAAGTACTCCCACTCAAACTCTTTAGAAGTCGAGCACTGACATTCTAGCATCGCAAGTTAGAACACCAGGTTCGAGCTCAACAAGGGTAGCTAGAACACTTCATTATGGAATTCCTGAGCTAGATGAAGAAATTAAAATACCCTACTATTAATCTAGCACCCTCACTAAGGAAAATATTAATGAGATACATATTGCATTGGATCAAAGAAGGAGATAAGAGGTATTGAGAAAAGAATATAAATATAGGCAAGAACTGAATGAGATAAAGGACATCTTTATGGATGCCTTTAGCTTGTAGACACTTTATGAGTCAAGGAAAATAGTAGAGCAACTATCTGACATAGTTGACCAGGTGACAAATGAAGATCATGATACAAATGCCAAATTAATGGAATGGTCAGAGAGGAAGTTCCAAGGTAAAGTTAATGAGAAGATATCTAGTGATATGGAACTATCTCAAATTGAGCTAGCTAAGAAATTGGAAAGAGTAAAGATTGTACTTGGGAATATATTCTTCATATATAACAAGTTGTGTTATTTTTCCAATTTCACATAGGAGACTAGCTAGAGAATAATGAACTTGGAAATAAATCTAAAGATTTCTAGCATGCAACTCCCCACCAATCCAACTCAAAGTGAGAAGTATTTTTCTCAAACGCTTCACACTCAAAGAGAATTAGTTGTATTAACAGTAGAGGAGGCTAATAAAAAAGCTAAGTTGAAGCAAATCCAATCCTCTATAACCCCTCACTCGGAGGTACTCCATAAGGATAAAATGTGTGCAGAAACAATCCTCAAGAGATATTCAAATCTTTCTACCTCAGATGAACTTGTACATCTAGTAGCAAAGATTTCCATCTAGCATAAGTCATTGGACATTGCACTATCAAATTGGGATGCAACTCTAAAGATACTCCTGGAGGTAAATAGCACATTTTTGGCTAAACATGGTATTACTCTATAGAACCCTTTGACATCAGTGTTAAAAAAGGGGAGAAATATGTATAGGGGAGGAAATAAGGAGATACACACACACACACACACACACACACACACACACACACACACACACACACACAAATATGGGAGAATACCAAATTTTTGAAAATTTTGCTCATTTTTTATTACATTCTTTCATTCATTTTGAGAATAGAGTGGAAAGTTTGTAAATAGCCAAAAAGGGGGAGCTAGGTAATAAGGAGAAAGGGGGAGATGCAAAATTTTGAACTTCACACAAATCAGATACAACATATAGGCTTAGAATGTAGAAACAGGACAAAGGACAGAGAGGATTAGGCACTTAAGCACATAATTTCAGTTTCCAAATTGGACAAGGCATATTCAACTCAGGGGGAGTCATAAGGTATTTTATTACTCACAATATTTTTGAAATTTTGCATGAATGCCAAGGAAATAAAGAATGTACTCAATAAGGTTAAGTTCATAAATGCTTAGTTAAGTGTTTTTGACACTCATGTCAAAGGGGGAGATTGTTGGTCAAAAGAATAGTCTTGACAATTGAGTGTCAACACACTTAACCATTTTCACTATATATGTTGAGTACACAATGTAGCTAAGTGATCTAGAATTTTTTAGATGCCAAGTGATCCAGGAACATTCATGTGTAGAGCAATACAAGATATAACAAGTGCCAAGAAAACCAGGATATAACAAGTGCTGAGCAAACTAGAGATGTAGTAGATGCCCAACAATCAAGAAACAGTATGTGCCAAGCATTAGGAATACAATATGTGTCGAGTAACTTAGGATCAGCATAAGAGTTTGTGTCATCACAAACTAAGATGTAAAATAGTTTTTGCATGACTCATGAAAGGATAAGAAGATATGATCGAATCCTTGCAATTACCTATGAAATCAACATGTAGCCAATCAAAAAATTGGAGACAACATGCAACCAATAGGTGAAAACAAAGGATTTGAGCAGGAATTTCAAGTTCATGAATGCATAGCAAACCCTAAGTCCAAAATATCTTTATAAGGAGACCACGACACCATATTGAAGTTGTTGAGATTGCTAAGACAAGAGTTGAGAAGGTTATTGATGGAGTTATCAATTTGCAAAACATAGCAATCAGCAAAGGTGTCAAGGACTTAGTGAAATGAACTACAAATATACATCTAGTTGATCAGAATAGAGTAGGGGATATATTCAGAGATTAGATCAAGTAGGGATTAGAATGAGCAGAGTAGATCTAGTACCTAAATCTAGCAATTTTAGATTGCATTCAATTAGGTCAAATGTTCTAATACTCTCTCACAATTGTATTAGAGGTTGGAATCCTATGTTGATAGGTTAGCTTAACAGCTAGGTAGGAGAACCTTTGGAGAAGGTCATGGAAGTCCTATTAAATTAGGTGATTTTAACAACCTATTGTAAATCCTTTAATAGGGTGGCACTTCATGTAAGTGTTTGTAAATCCTCTAACCAGGTCACTATTGACATAGTGTAAAGCCTTTAATAGGGTATACCTTTCACAAGGCAGACCATCAAAAGTAGTTGAACATTGATTGCTATAGTGATTTTTGTGGGTATCATCCCCACCCTAGTTTTACCTTCTTATTCATGGAGGGTTTATGGGTTATCAATTCTGGTGTTATGTGTTATTGTATGTGATTGATTTTATGTTCTTTTATATGTTTACATGAATGCAATTTGTTTTTTCAGTTATATGTTTAAAGGATTAAAAATAAGGTTTAAAAGGTGTGGTACTTCTGATTCACCCCCCCCCCCCCCCCCACCCCACCCCCCTCCTGCTCTTAGAAGTACTCTTCCCATTTGAATATTCCAACATTCAGATCCACTTCTTGACTTTGTTGTTAGAGTCATTTCACATAAATTCTATTAGTCAAGATGACTGAATAGTGGTCCATGTATATCAGTTGATGTAGGATACAAGATAGTCAAGAAAGATCATACTTATGATCTTGCAGAACTCCAATTGCAACAAATAATTGAAAACTTAGGAGCAATAAGGAAATCTAAAAGTTCTCAATGTAATTTTTGTTCAATATTGATTTATATTTTTTTTTATGTTCAAAATGAATTCCCATCTTTTGGTAGAGTAGGATGGAAGACCAATAGGTTAGTTTTTATGCAAATAAATGAGTATATTGAGCAAATGGGAGAGAATTTTGAGTCAATGATGACTAGTTTTTTTGAAGACTTCAAGAAGTCCATGAAATAGAGGTTGAGAATTCTTGTTTCCTTAGTGGAGAAATATTACAATGATATTTTCTTTCTAGTAGACATTGAGTACACCATCATCCAGGTTGTAGTACCTAGAGACAGATGGGTAAGGCACTTCTTGCTAAAGAAGTTAATAAAACTACTAAAATTTTTGGTAATTATGATGTTTTCAAATCAAAGGTTGAGATGGAATTAAAGATAGCATCAACTTTGAAGAAGAAAGACAAAATGGTGAAGAAACTCAAAGACAAGTTTGGAGAAGGTAATGATGAAGAAGAAGATGAAGAAGAAGAGGAAGAAGGGGTACAAGGTCAAGAACCTCTTACTTTGACCCAAGGAATGGGTGAGGATTAGGAAGAAAAGGTGCCAAGGGAGAAGATGTCGAGGAAGCACCACCCAAGCCTCAAGCAAAGAAGAGAAAAGAAAAGATAGAGCTAGTTGCACAACCTAAGGTAAAGAAGATTGCAAAGCCTAGTGCAACAGAGCTTGCAGCTCTAGCAACTAGAGCTACTACAAGGGAAACTACACAAATAGTCAAGGAGCAAGCCAAAGAGAAAACCAAGGCAACTGAGAAGATTGGTCATGTGTAGAAGAAACTAAGAAGAAAATATGTAGCACAACCAGAGATAGATGATGAAAGGACAAAGTCAAAGGACACAAGACAATTCAGAATGGTAAGACATGCTCCCAAATCTAATCTTGAAAACATTTTTGATAATGTTAGAGATAATGCAAAGTTGATAGGTTTGAAAAATATTGAATTTGGTAAACTTAGTAGAGAAAACCAAAACATGATTGAAGAGTCAGTATATACCATGATGGAAAAATTCAAGAACACTCCTCTTAAATTTGATAATGCAATGCCAAAAGACTTGTATACTATTGTTGATAATAAATGGCACTATTGCCTAAATATGGAAAAAGAAATAAGAGAATCTACACTAGCACAAGTCATGCCAAAATTGTCAAAAGGACAAATAACTAAGGTAAATAAGAAATATGGTAGCAGATTTGCAACAAAGTACATGGCATTCAACATTTTGTAGAATAAAATTGAGGATGTTGTGAAGAAGTCCTCACAAATGTGGAGATTAATATATGGATTAAAAAATATTAAAGAAGGAGAAGTAGATCCCTTTGAGGGAAGGAATAATGACGAAGAAGGTGAGGACAAAGAAGAAGAAATAGAAAAAGAGAAAGAAGACAATATTGTGGAGGAGGCACAACAAAAGAAAGATGAGGTGACAACAGCTAAGGAGCAACAAGTAGAACAAAGTATTGAAGACTCACAATTGCCAGCCATGAGCCTTGCACATGACACAAATAGAACTATACAAACCATAACAGTGAAAGATGTTCCTAAAAGATTACCTCAAAACATCAATCCATTAATTGTAGAGGATTTGAAAAAGACACTTGACCAATCCACATTACAAGCAAGGCTACATGAAAATCCTATAGTGGTCAGTGTAGATGAACTACAAAAGACTATAGCTACCATAACAAGGAAAAAGGTGAACACACAAGAAACACTTATTTTCATCCCTACAGCTACTAGTGCTCAACCATTAACACAAACAGAGGATAAATCCATAATGGTCAACACTGCTACAAAAGTTGATGAAGTTCAGACTACGGAAGTAAAGGAGCCAACAAAAGAACAAGCAAGACAGACAGATGTTTCTGTACATACTACACAAATGCAAGGTGCACCTCAATTGATCATAATTAACCAAGGTAGATCTGATGAATAGAAGGACATACCAAAAGAGAAGGAGCAAGAAGCCATATAGACATTGGTAAACTTACCAACAATTAGCACTCCTACTAAAGTCCTTCAAAGGCCGAGCATTGATGTAATACCATTACAAATTTCTACTCTAGGCTCCAGCTCAACAAAAGTTGCTAAGGTATTTCACTATGGTGATGCACTATTAGAAGAAGAAATAGTGATACCGAAATATGATTATGCAACCATGACCTTAGAACAGATTAATATAATGCAAGAAGCACTGGAAAGAAAGAAGAATCAAGAGATACTCAGGAAAGAATATAAATAGAGGCAAACACTTCAGGAGATCAGAGATATCTTTTTAGATTCTTTTAGCTTGCAAACACTTGATGAATCAAAGCCTATATTAGAACAACTATCAGAGTTTGTTTAATAGGTGACAAATGAAGACCAAGAAACCAATGTTAAACTCATGGAATGGTCGAAAAAAAAAATTCAACAGAAAGTAAATGAGAAGATATTTGGTGGAATAACACTATCACAATTTGAGTTGGCTAACAAAATAGAGAAAGTGAAGAAAGTACTTGAGAACATATTCTCATTGTACACAAAATTGTGTGATCCCACACTCTTCACACAAGAAACAAGCCATATAATTTTGAGTCTGGAAAGAAACTTGAAAATTTTAGGTGTGCAGCTGCCCGACAATCTAGCTCAAAGTGAGAAGCACTTTCATTCAGTGCTTCATACACAAAATCAACTAGCTATGTTAACAGTAGAAGAGGCTAGTATAAGAGCCAAGTTAATTAATATATGAGCCTCCCTTAGCCCCCATATGGAAATACTCCAGAAAGAACTAGCATATGTAGAAACAGTGTTAAAGAAAGATCCCAATATTTCAACATTGGACAGACTAGTTCATCTTGCAACAGAGACAACCATTCAGATCAAATCCTTAGATGTTGCATTAGATAATTGGGATGCTACTTTAAAGATCATAATGGAAGTCCACAAGAACTTTTTGGACAAATATATAATCAGTGTATAGACCCTTTGACATCAATGTCAAAAAGAGGGAGAAATATGAAAGGGAGAGATAATAAAGGAGGAGATAACAAAAAAAGGGGGAAAAGCAAGCAAAGTGGGTGCAACCACCAAAAGAATAGAAAATAAAGTACATCAGATAGAAATAGAGTGTCACTACTTTTGAAGATAAAGAGTATTAGCATGAAACAAATATACTTAGAGAAGATAACAAATTTTGGATACAGAATGGGCACATTAACTCAAGGGGAGTTACACAAACGTTTGAGCAAAATTTTAAGGTATATGAGTCTATTATAGAGCTTTAAATTTTGAAGTTTTGTATATATGCCAAACTAGATGTATATTATACTCGAGGAAATTAGATTTGTTATGTACAGTCAAGTGTTTTTGACACTCATGTCAAAGGGGGAGATTATTGATCTTAGATTGGTTTTCATAATTGAGTGTCAACACACTTAAGATTTTGACTAAGTTCATGCCGAGCTAGTAACACATGCCGAGTATAATATGTATAGATTTCAAACTTGCAATGAGTGCCAAGTTACTCATGTGTCAAGAAATTCAAGTGCCAAGTGAATAGTTGATGCCAAGCAAGTTCAAGTGTCAAGCAAGACAGAATTATAGTAAGTGTCGAGCATCAATATTATCAAGTGTCAAGTAACACAAAATGGACTTAGTTGTTTGTGATGGCACAAACAAATATGTAAACTATTTTTGAGCTGACTTATGGATAAATCTCAAAGCTTTGAAGATAAGATTAAATCTATTTGGATTCCCTATGTGATCAACATGCAACCAATCATAAAAATGGAGGGAATTTAGTAGGAAAATGAATGAATCTCAATTGTAGATTCATACCTAACCCTAAGCCACCAAATTTTTTTTAAAAGGGGAGATGAAACTCCGTAATTCAATATGAATGAATGTATGTGAGGAAGTGACACAAGTGAAGAATTGAAGGAAGTGAAAGGGGTAAATTGATTAGTAAGAATACAAAGTGACTTAGAAGTATGAAAGAATTGTAGAATCAGTTTGTAGAAAAAAGGAGAAGTAATACAACATTGTCATAATAGATCAAGAGGATCAAAATGGATATAATTGCAATCTAAAATCAGCAAGGAAAAGTTGTAAGTGTATCAAATCAAACATTCTACTGTTACTTTCTAACAACTATAATAGTAGAGTGAAATCCTTTGGACTAAGGTTGATTTAATAGTCATTGTAAAATCCTTTAACAATGTGACATTCCAAGTGAGTGTTCTAAAGTCCTTTAGCCAAGCACACTTTTAATTAGCTGTTAAAATCCTTTAAAAGGGTAGGATCTAATAGTCTTTTGTAAGCCTTTAACAAGGTAGACCTTTCATAGGGTAGATCATGAGAGTGGTCAAACTATGTAACCTTAAGAGGTGAACTTTATTACTATAGTAGTGAAGAATTGTGGGTGTCATCCCCACCCTAGTTTTACCTTCTTATTGGAGGGTTTTTGGGTAATCATATCTAGTGTCAAATGTTTATATGAATGTATTTACTTTACATGCTATTTCAATATGTTAATGCATGCATTGTTTTAAAGTTAAAAGTTTTATTGGTTAAAGATTAGTACTTCTAATTCACAACCCCCCCCCCCCCAGAAGTATACATTTCCCATTTGTAGTTCAAACATTTATAAAAAAAAGTTGTCAATGATGATATTCTAGCAATGGAAATTTATGCAAATGATATCATATTTGGAACCAGAAATGATGATTTGTCAAAACAATTATCTAATATCATGGAATATGAATTTGATATGTTACTTTTAGGTGAACTTGGATTTTTTCTTGTCTTACAATAATCTCAGCTTGAACATGGCATATTTATGTTACAAATAAAATACACTAAGGAAATGTTAAAGAAATTTAACATGGCTAATTGCAAACCTGTTATCACACGTATGGAAACTAGTTGCAAATTTGTTAAAGAAGATGATTCTCCTATATCAATTATCATATAGATATATTAGTCATAGTTTTTTGTATCTTATATATTCTAGATGTGATCTAATATAAGTTGTATGTATGGTCTTTCAGTTTCAATCTACTCCAAAATAGTCCCATATTAATGCAATTAACTAAATATTCAAGTATATTCAAGGTACCCTTAATTTTCGCCTATGCTATCCACGTAACAATGATTTTACCTTGGTTGGATATACAGATGTAGGTTGGGGTGAATCTGAGGATTAAAAAAACATCAAATATTGTCACTAGCATCACTTGGCATTCCTTAGCCTTTTAGTCTATTGCTCAACTTGGCTTAAATTTCTTGATATAAACAACCACTTTGCTTTATCAAAGTATATCTAATCAAATTTCCATTATAGATTCCTTTTCATAACTCAATCTTTCCTCTAGGTGTTTAAACTATTATGAGAAATTTCTCAAATCGTCTTCAGCAATCAAATAGATATGAAATTTAGATTAGGTAGCAAGATGTCTTACCAATAGATTTGACATCAATGACAAAACAACAATTCTCCCAATTGTAAGTTTTCAACAATGGATCTCTCCATAATGTGTAGTCATTGGTAGATGGTCAAAATCAAATGTAAAAGATTCTCCATGACCATTACACAACATTCCTCCCCTTGGGAAGAAATAAAACCTAGGTGTATGAATAGAGTCTCCCCAAGTCTAAAATGACTATATAGAAAGAAAACTCAAGATGTGTGATGTGCCTAAATGCTTTTTAGTAGTCTCTATATCAATGTTAAAAGTTGTCATATTCAAATTAAGCATTCTTGAGTATGATATCATGGAATATTTTAGAAACTAGTCCAAATTATAATCAAAAGGATCATGTATATCCCCAAAAGGAAAATGGTCTACTCAAAATTTCATGTTAGTGTATTCAAACTCATATCAATCTCTAATGGTTAATCATGTAGAGAATCGAGAAGAGGATTATTATGTTTCGTGATAAAAACTAAAGAAGCATTGCACCCTAAACAAAGAGAAGATCCAAGAAATCAATATTATCTCCCAAATTTACATTATGAGATTCCACAAATAATTGTAAATCACCTATCAATAATTCATCCCACAAAGTTATATCTAAAAGATAATGTCTATGTAGTTGCATAGAATCATTTGAATTAAAAGTAACTATAAATTTTGAAGATGAAATAATAAATGAGATATCAATAAACTGATCATTTGAGAAGGATGTGTTCACACAAGTCAAGTCAATATAAATCTCAATATCATTGATAAAAACCTTGTCTTCCAAGGGAACGCTAGGTTTTGATGAATAAAAAAAATCCATAAATAATATCTAGGTCATGGTCTAGATAGTAAAAGAGAACTATATGTATTATTATATATGATGTAAAATGTCCTTGTAAATAGCAAGATTGTTGGAAACTACAATTGGAACAATTTTTATATTTTTATTCATGTCAAACCTATTAGTGAGATAGCTTTCTATCTGATCTAAGTGTCATATCTATTTGATTGATGAAGAGGATTTGAGAAGTTGTTCATAACAAAAGTATCTAGAGGAAAGGTTGAGTTATGAAGAAGAAACTATAAATGGACACTTGATTAGTTGAACTTTGACAATATAAAGTTACTTCTTAAATCATGTTGCACATGGAGAAGCAATAATGCTAAAATCTTAAATATGTGATCAAAGATATAGACCAAATTCATAGGCTTGATTGAGCAATAGAGAAAAAGTTTAAGTAACTTGAAGTACATGTTGAGTGATGCTAGTGTCGACCGAGCACCAAAACAAGCCAAGCTAAATTAGTGTTGATCGAGCATCTATATGAAAAAATTGATAGTTTATGTGTCGAAAAAGAAATTTAGTAGTAGCCAAGTAATCTAGTGATGACTGAGTGTTAGAAAATAATGTTGACCAAGGAACAACATTTTGATAGTTTACGAGAAATCATAATTTCTAGCCGACTAAGTTGATTTCTTGGCATATGGAAAATGTGTTGAAAATAAGGATCGATGAGTTGTATCATTTAATGCCAAAAGAAGATTAGGTAAATGACCCAAAGAATGGATTCCAACATAAGTTTCTAGAAAAGAAAAAAAAGGAAAAAACAAGATGGTGATTAGATTCATTATATGTGGTGGATTAATGTAAACCCTAAGATCTACGGTGATGTTTAAGTAGAAAAAGATAATAATTACCTATTTAAGGATGTACAAGGGTGAACTTTTAGAGTGTTATAGAGTGTTGTTGAAACTTGGAATAGTTGCTAATGTTATTGACTAGAAAATTTAAGCAAAAGGTTGAGAAGAGTTGAGAAGAGAATTCGAGTGATTTTTTGAAGGGTTTCCAAGTGAATCAGATACTAAGATGACAATGGAGGCCATATAATGAATCAACTTATGAGCTAAAATGAGATTTGTACATGTAATGTGAGTTGTACTTGATAGATCAAAATCTGTTGTTACTTTCTAAACATTGTAAATAGTATTTGAAATCATTTAGTCAAGGTTGTCCTAATAATCATATGTAAATCCTTTAACAAGGTGACATTATAATGGAATTTTCTAACATCCTCTAACAAGGTCACTCCATACAAAGTGATTAAATCCTTTAATAAGGTCACATTTAATAGTGTTTTTTGTAACCTTTAATAGAGTTGGCTCCTAACAGAGCTCACTTCAAAAAAGTGAAAATTTGGTGACATGTTACTAGTTATTTTTCCCAAATTTGGTTTCAACATTAAATCCCAATGTCAAACTTGTGTGGATGATATTTATGGTATTCTACTAATTAATTTTTACCTTTTGCAAGTCTTTTATATTTAGGATAGCAGACAGCTAATTAATGTTACTGAAAGTTGACTATATGGACCGAGCTATGGAATGATAATATCTAAAGTTGATTAAGTAATTGTTTGTTCAATTGGTACATATAGACCTTGGATAATTGATTCACCCCTTTTCACTTATTGGTACCAGAGCATTGGTGCTTGTAGAGAAAATTTTGAAGGTAATCAAAGCTAAAGATCATGATGTACAAAAAGGAGGTACCGAATTTGAACAAAGATAATTTTCCTGCATGATGAAGATTGATGAGGCTACATATAGATGGTATTGGTGATGTTGCACTAGATTTTGTGGATAATGCATATGTGAATATAACAAGAGTCCCTCTAACCACCCAACAACTAAAAGAAAAGAAAGAACACAATCAATTAATTTTGGAGATTGCTTCAGCACTAAGCTAGGTTGATTTTGATGACATAAAATATTGCAAGAATGAAAAGGAAATGTATAATAAAATGAATACCATATATGGAGGAGATTATAATGTCAAGAGAGCCAAATCAGAAAGCTTAAGAGGAAAATTTGATGAAATTTGAATGACAAAAGGTGAGAACATAGTTTAGTACTGTGCAAGAATCAAAGAGGTTGTAAATGTTGTTGTGTGATTGGTAGGCTTACTTCTTTTGAGTTGTCCAATTTTGATAATTATACTCCTACTACTATTGAATCTACTTTTAAATCACAACTAGTTCTTAGCAAGAAAGGAAAAGAAAAACATGTGAAAAGTGACAGTGATACTTTTAATGATGAACTTAATGAACTTGAGGCACTAATGACTGGAAGACTTGGAAGAGGCAAAGAAAAATACAAAGGTATACTTCCTATAATCTATTTTTATGTACCAAAGTAGGTCATATTCCTACAAGATGTCCTAACAAAGATGAGAAGGATGAGAGAAAGGAAAGAAAGTACAAAGGAAGAAGAGATGAATGAGATAACAAGAAGAAGAAGGGCTACAAAGACAAAGATAAGAAATCTTGTCATATTGCTGAAGAAGAAACTAATACTCAATCTAAAAGTAATGATGAAGAAATAGTCTAGTTACTACAAAAGACTATTCTAATGATAATGGAAAAATTGCATAAATTTCTTGTGTGAATAAAAGTGATAGATGGATAATTAATAGGGGTTGTTCTAATCACATGATCGGTGATAGAAGTAAATTTGATGACATTCAACCATACAAGGGTATTTGTGTTAAATTTGGTAATGATGTTCCATGTCTTGTGAAAGGTAAAGGATCAATACAATTTATTTATAAGATCAAATGTGACAATATTTTTTGGGTTGAATGACTTAACTATAATTTGTTAAGTGTTTCATTAATCCTATGCTTCTGGATTTAGATTGTGTGAGTATTTTTTAAGCCAATGTTTCTGGTCACACTCTATGAACCATCATCAGGGAAATAGAGCAATAAGGATTTTAGAAGTGTTCCATTGTTAAACAAATCAGGCTACAGAGTTGAATTCTATCACCAAAAGGCCAAAATATTTGATGCTAATGGTAAACAGATTCAAAATGGTGATCAAACAAGAGTTAACTTGTTTTATCTAGATTTATCTAATGAGACATGTTTGTTTGAACAATATGAAGATATTTGGTTATGGCACAAAAATCTATGTCATGTAAATTTAGACAATTTGGTTAGCATCTAGTAAATTGAAAAAAGTAAGATGTTTGCCAAAACTAAAAAAACCTAATAATGCTATGTGTAAACAATGTCAATTGGGAAAAATGACAAAGTCTAGTCTCAAGAGCAAGACGTATTGATCAAATGATATTTTAGAATTGGTTCATACTGACTTATGTGGACCTATTGAGGTTTAAAGCTATTGTGGAGACAAATATTTAATTTTATTTGTTGATGAGTATTCTAGAATGATGGGTTTGATGTTTCTTAAAGAAAAATATAATGCTTTTCAGTTATTTAAATGGTATTTGGCCAGAGTTGAAAAGGAGATAGGAAAGAGTTTGAAGTGCTTGAGATCTAGCAAAGGTGGTGAATTCATTTCCAACAAATTTAACATATTTTGAAATGATTGCAAGGAATCAAATGATAGATGACAACACCTAAGGCCCTTCCTCAAAAATAGAAAGCCTAAAAGAAGAAATAGATGAATCATCAATTGTGCTAGAACATTGATGATCAAGAAAAATGTGTCACATAAACTACTGGAGAGAGTTTGTAGTTACAACTATTTATATCTTTAAAAAAGAACAAATCAAGAAAGGTACAAATGCTATACTTTTTTAATATTGGTATGGGTATGCACTTAATGCAAATTATTTCAAAGTTTTTAGGAGCTAATGTTACATACATAATAATAACAAAAATGAAAAATTTGATGCTAAAAGTGATGAAGGCATATTCCTAGGTTATTCTACTAAGAGAAAAGCTTATGTGTTTGAACTTTAACACTAACAAAGTTGTGGGAAGTGTAAATGTAAAATTTAATGAGTGTACATAAAGGAATGAAGTAACCAGAGAGAGATAATGAGCTTGAAATTATTTTTTAAGATGAGCTTGTTCAAGAACAAAGAAGAAAAGAGCATGTACTAGAAAAACATGTGAGAAGACATCATGCACCTAAAAAAATCATTGGAGATAAAGAATCTAGTGTTATGAAAAGAAAAAAATCATAAGTAATACATGCTTACTTTGTGAGTTTGAGCCCAAATATGTGAAGGATGCTTTGGAGAATGAGGATTGGATACAAGAAATGAATGAATAAATTTTTAGATAGTAAAGAAAAAAACATGGGCACTAGTACCTAGACCCAAAGACAAAAGATTTTTTGGAACAAAGTTGTTATTCATGAATAAGCTGAATGAAAATGGTGAAGTCACAAGGAACAAGGCTAGATTGGTATGTAAACAATATGCACAAGAAGAAGGTTTTTATTATGGAGGAAAATTTTCCCCTATAGAAAGACTAAAAGGAGTTAGAATAATGCTTACATATTCTGCTTATAAAGAATTTAAGGTATATCAGATGGATGTCAATTCTACATTTATGAATGAGATGCTTGAAGAAGAAGCATACATAGAGAAACCTAAAGGATTTGTGGATCCTAACAAGAAAAAGATAGCATGCCAGTTTCACAAGGATTTATATGGTTTAAAACAAGCCCTTAGAGCATGGTATGAAAGACTACATAACTACTTGGGGAAGATTGGTTTTGCAAGAATAAATGATAACAATAATTTGTACATAAAAACTTGCAAGAAGAATGAGGTGATGCCACCTAAAATTTCAATTGATGATGTCATAGTTTTAAGCAAGGAAGAATTATGAAAATCATTTGCTGATGAAATGAAAAAGTAATTTGAAATGTCAATGTTTGGTAAGATCAAATTCTTTTACAAGTATATAAAATGAAGCAAGATATCTTCAATAGTCAATCTAGATACATCAAGGAGATACTAATTTTTTTTGGAATGGAAGCTTCAAGATCACTTAGTACACCTATGGTCACCAGACACAAGATATCTAAGAATGATGATTCTACTTATGTGAACCAAGCATTACATAGATCAATGATTGTAAAAATGTAATATGTTGTTCATAGAAGACCCGATATTGCATTAGCAGTTGGGATAATTGCAAGATTTTTTTCAAGTTCTAAGGAAAATTACATGATGGTATTAAAAAGGATACTGAGATATCTAAAAGTAACATAAGACTATGGATTTTAGTAAAATAAGAATGACAAGTTTGAACTATAGGTATTTACTAATTTTTATTGGGCAAGAAATGTTGATTATAGAAAGAGGACAAGTGGAGGTGCATTCTTTCTACAAAAGAGACTAATTTTATGGAGAATAAAGATGTAGATAGTTAAATTTCACAATCAACATTTGAAGCTAAGTATGTGGTAGCAGCAGTGAATTGTTCAAATATCATATGGATCAAGCAATTGTTGAAAGATATGAAAGAAGATATCATGGATCCAAGGGTTATCTATTGTGATAACACTAGTTCTTTTAACATATCAAAGAATCATGTAATACACATAAAGACAAAGCATATTTCTATTAAGTATCATCAATTGAGAGAAAAAGTCCTAGACAAAGAAGTGAAATTGGAGTATGTGAACACAAAAGAGAAAATAGACAATAGATTCACTAAAGCTTTACCTAAAGATGCTCATGAATATCTTAGAGGTAAACTAGGGGTGATTCCCCTACACAAAGATACTTAAACAAAGATGGTCATTTGCATCAAATGTATTGATTAGACTATCTTACAAATTGATACAAACAATTCTACTATAGGAGTTTCCTAAGATAATAGTGAAGAAGAAGAATAGAATGATGGATCAATCATACAAAGATGATAGAAGATGAATTTAGAATTGACATAAAGATATCTATATGAAAAGATTCATGAGTTGAAATTTCTTTTGCATTATTGTCAAAGAGTGGGAGATTATCAAGTTACCATAAGAAAGAATCAAGATTATCCAATAGAGAGAAAGATTACCCAAAAGGAGAAGATCAAAATGAAGACAGAGATAGTGAAAGATGTTTGTAGTGAACACATGGCAACATGGTGATTTGGCCATGAATAAGATGCTGAGAATATAGTATTTTCTATCATTCTTGGAAGTAAGCAAAGAGTAAAGAGTTTCACTTGAGCTCTTTAGTATTGCAATGCATCGAGCATAATATTGCTTGGTTTTTTCAGTTTATGTAAAGCTCCCTAGAGCACAAAGAAATTGAAAAGGGAAAACATTTCTTTTTTAAGGATTTATCACAATATATGTACATATTATGGGCATAAAAGTATTTGGTATAGTCATGTAGCAACATTAAATTGGCATTTTTTTTTGCTTATGTAAAGCTCCCTAGAGCATGAAGACATTGAAAATGGGAAAAAAAAAAAACTAGATCTATCACAAGATATATTAATTATGAGCATACAATTCTTTGATGTAGCAATGCACCGACATTAAATAAGTTTTTTTCCCCTACTTATGAAATTCTCTCTATAGCATGAACACTAAAAAGAACATATAGTTCTTTTTTCTAGATTCTCAAAAAGTCACTTCTAGTTTATCTTTACAATTTTCTTAATGGTGTGGTTGTTCATTATGAATTACATCACATTTTAACCAATATCCTTTTTTAGAATTTATTGATGTGATTAATTTTGCATATTCTTGATGTTGTGGTTTATAGCATGCAATGAATATAATCTTGGAAATCACTTCTTAGTAATGAAATACAAATGGGATATGGGGATAATATGTGGATATAATTATAATAGACAAAGGTTAGCTTAAATATGCAATAATGAATCACTTCCTGGTAATAGGATTTAATTAAAAAAACAACATTTAGTAATAATTTGAATTTGATTTGCATCACAATATATAAAATAACTATCACAAAGTTCATCTAACTAGCATCAAATGCATCTGATGTAGAGAGGAGTCAATCAACACTCAAGCTTAACTCAAGAGATTGTGCATTCAAGGGTACTCAACAATGGATTTCCCTTCTACTTACATTTGGAAAAGTTCATCAATTTTTATTCAGCATTATACTGGTTAGGGTTATAACTAATAGCTATTTACAGATATTGAATGTACCTATTTTGGCATTCACTCATTCCAAAAACACTAATTGAACTAGTGCAGATGTAGTGTGAAATTATTAATGTCCTTGCCCTACGTTGATGCTTGGCAACTTCTTGGCGAGATAAATTTCATTGATGCTTGGTGACTACTTGGTAGGAGCTAAAATCTATAGGTTTTATGCTTTTGAACTGTTTGGAAAAAGCGGAAAACTATAGGTTTAGGCATTTTTTGGTTTTATGTAGGAGAATTTTTGGTTTTTTTTTTTTTTTTAATCACACCCAATATTTTTTATCTATTTAATGCCTATGAAATTGACTAAATGCTAATAAGGGAACTATTAATAATTTATTAATTAAATTAAGAATTATATAGTAATTGATTTGTAATTTAAATTTAATCAAAATTAGAATATAAATGAGAATCATATTGCAAGTATTACCATTTCATCCACCTTCATTATAATTATTAATTACTTAACTAATTAATATTTTTTATACAATTAAATCGATTAGGATAAATATTAAATTAATACACTTCAAATTTTAATTTTAAATTTCAATCTAATTATCAATTAAACAATTAGAATATCCTAATTTAATTAATTAATTATATATACACACACATAGACACATTGGTCAATGAGATGATCGACTCAAAAAAACACAGTTGAATCGTGATAGCAATAGAACAAGTGAAAAAATATGGAGAGCTAGTCCTTATATTTATATTTTTTAAATTTTTAATTCATGTTTTTTCTTATTATATCTAAATGGTGTTTATCAATATTATATTTTAAAATCACATGAAATCCAAATTTTTGGTGTTAGTGAGGTGTAGATGGATTTCTCATGCAATAATCCTATTACCGAACAATTATTTCTAGTGAAATGGAACTTCTAGTTTATTTATTTATTTATGATTATTTTATCAAATGTTATTATAAATGAGAAATAATATTTTATTCATTCATTTTTTTTGTTTAAGTAATTGATTATTTGTTACTAACTATTTATTCATTTATTTATTAGTTTTTGTTTAGGTGACTAATTATGAGTGACTAGTTTTTAAGTCAACTATTTAGTCATTAATTTGACAGTTTATTCAATCACCTTCATCTAGATGATCTTGTGATTGTATTTGATGACTAAGTCACTTATTTAATCACCTATTGTTGTAAATTACAAAGAAATAGTAGAATTTAATCAACTTTGGTCACATGACTAAATATTTAAGTGGTGTGAGTAAAAGTTTTAGTCATTTAGTCACATATTTGCCAAAATGTACTAGTGTATGGAATGCTAATATATAAAGTTGATTAAATAATTGTTCAAGTTCAATTGATACATCTAGACCTTAGATAATTGATTCACCCCCCTTTCACCTATTCTAAATATTCTAACAATTGACACCAGACAATTGGTGCTTGTAGAGAAAATTTTGAAGGTACTCAAAGCTAAAGATTATGACATACAAAAAGAAGGTAACAAAGTTGAGCAAAGAGAAATTTCTTGCATGGAAAATATTGATGTGGCTACATATAGATGTTATTGGTGATGTTACACTAGAGTTTTTGGGTAATGAATATGTGAATATAACAAGAGTCCCTCTGATCGCTTAACAATTAAAAGAAAATCAAGAACACAATTAGACAATGTTGGAGATTGCTTCAATACTAAGCTATGTTGAGTTTGATGATATAAAATATTGCAAGAATGCAAAGGAAATGTGGGATAAAATGAAGACCATATATGGGGGAGAGATATTGACATGAGAGCCAAATTGGAAAGCTTGAGAGGAAAATTTGATGAAATGAGAATGACCAAAGGTGAGAAAATAGTTCAGTACTATGCAAGAATCAAAGATATTGTAAATGTTGTTAGAGGTACAAATGGAAAGATTGAGGATGAAACAATAATAAGAAAGGTATTGAGAACTCTACTCCCTATTTATGCTATTAGGGTTTCTACAATGCAAGAACTGAGATGTATACCAGGTAATACCCTAACTATAGAAGGTGTGATTGATAGGCTTACTTCTTTTGAGATGTCCACTTTGGATAATTATACTCCCACTACTATTGAATCTTCTTTTAAATCACAACTAGTTCTTCACACAGTGATACTTTTGATGATGAACTTGAGGCACTAATGGCTAGAAGACTTAAAAGAGGCAATAGAAAATACAAAGGTAAACTATTTATAATATATTTTACATGTAACAAAGTAGGTCATATTGCTACAAGTTGACCCATCCAAGAAGACAAGAATGAGAGAAAGGAAAATAAGTACAAAGGAAGAAGAGATGAATGAGATAACAAGAAGAACAAGGACTACAAAGACTTGTTATCTTGCCATATTATTGAAGAAGAAACTAATACTAAATCTAAAAGTAATGATGAAGAAATAGTCTATGTTTCTATGAAAGAAGATTATGATGAAAGATGAGAAAACTACATTAATTTCTCATGTGAATAAAAGTGATAGAGAGATAATTGATAATAGTCACTCTAATCACATAGTTGGTGATAGACGTAAATTTAACAACATTGGACCATAAAAGGGTAGCTGTGTTAAATTTGGTAATGATGATCTATGACTTGTGAAAGGTAAATGATCTATACAACTAACTTATAAGATCAAATATGACAATATTTTTGTGTTGAATGACTTAACTATAATTTGTTGAGTGTTTTATTGTTAAGAAAATAAGGTTCTAGAGTTGAATTCCATCATAGAAAGGCCAAAATATTTGATGCTAGTGGTAAACTGATTGAAAGTGGTGATTAAACAAGAGGTAACTTGTACTATCTAGATTTAGTTGATGAGACATATTTTTTTGAACAACATGAAGCTTTTTAGTTATGGCACAAAAGGTTATAATATGTAAATTTTGACAATCTAGTTAGCATCAAGTAAAATGAAAAGAGTAACAGGTTTGCCAAAATTGAAGAAACTTGATAATGTTATGTGTAAATAATGTCAATTAGGAATAATGACAAAGTCTAGTTTTAAGAGAAAGACATATTGATCAAATGATATTTTTGAATTGGTTCATACTGACTTATTTGGACCTATTGGTGTTAAAAGCTATTGTGGAGACAAGTATTTCATTTTATTTGTTGATGACTATCTTAGAACGATAATTGTGATGTTTCTTAAAGAAAAATTTGATGTTTTTCAGTTATTTAAGTGGTATTTCACCAAAGTTGAAAAGGAGATAAGAAAGAGTTTGAAGTGCTTGAGATTGACCAGAGGCGGTAAATTCATTTCCAATGAATTTAATATATTTTGCAATGACTGAGAAATCAAATGATAGATGACATCACCCATGTCCCCTCCTCAAGATGAAATAGCTAAAAGAAGAAATAGATCAATCATTTATTGTGCTAGAACATTGATGATAGATAAAAATGTGTCACAAAAATACTGGAGAGAATTTGTAAGTATAACTATTTATACCTTGAACAAAGTACAAGTGAAGAAAGGTACACATGTTACACCTATTGAATTATGGTATGGGTATGCACCTAATGTAAAGCATTTCAAAGTTTTTAGGAGCAAATGTTACATACTTAAAAATATAATAAAAATGGAAAATTTGACGCTAGAAGTGATGAAGGCATATTCCTAGGTTATTCCACTAAGGCCAAAGTTTATAAGTGTTTGAACTCTAACACTAACAAACTTGTAGAAAGTGCAAATGTAAAAGTTAATGAGTGTAAATAAAGGAATGAATTTGAATGAAAGACAAAACCTAAAGACTATAGTTCATTTGTCTATGTGACTAATAATGCTCCTACCACCCCACTCGAACAAGAAAACAAAGATGTAGATGTACAAAAGACTAGGAATGTCAAGTTACAACAACAAGTTTCCAATTAACAAACCCTGGGTGCTAAAAAATAGGAAATGTTATCAATTCACAAATAGAGGAAGATGAACAACAAGAAGACAATGTTGAGCATGTAGAATATGAGCCAAGACCTAAACTAGAGAGAGATAATGAAATTGAAATTATTTTTCAAGATGATCTTCTTCAAGAACAAAGAACAAAAGAGCCTATACTAGAAAAATATGTAAGAAGACGTCATGCACCTAAATAAATCATTGGAGATAAGGAATCCAGTGTTATAAAAAGAAAAAACTCATAAGTTCAATGCATGCTTACTTTGTGAGTTTGAGCCCTAATCTGTGAAGGATGCTTTGGAGAATGAGGATTTGATACAAGCAATGAATGATTAAATTGAGAAGATAGAAAAGAACAAAACATGGTCACTACCTAGACCCAAAGATAAAAAATATTATTGGAACAAAGTTGGTATTCATGAATAACTTGAATGAAAATGGTGAAGTCACAAGGAACGAAGCTCAATTGGTATGAATAGTATATACACAAGAAGAAGGTGTATTTTATGGAGAAATATTTTTCCCTGTAGAAATACTAGAAGGAGTTAGAATAATGCTTTCATACTATTCTTATAAAGAATTTAAGGTATATTAGATGGATGCCAAATCTACATTTATGAATGAGATACTTGAATAAGAAGTATACATAGATAAACCTGAAGGATTTGTGGATCCTAGCAAGAAATAATAGAGTGCAAGATGCACAAGGATTTATATGGTTTGAAACAAGCCCCTAGAGAATGGTATGAAAGACTGATAACTACATGGTGAAGATTGGTTTTGCAAGAGCAAATGATAACACTAATTTGTACTTGAAGACTAGCAAGAAGAATGAGGTAATTCTATCTAAAAAATGTGTTGGCGATATCAAATTTGGAGGCAAGGAAGCAATATGCAAATCATTTTCTTATGAAATGAAAAAGTAATTTGAAATGTCAATTTTTGGTGAGATCAAATCCTTTTACGAATTTTAATATCAAATGAAGCAAGGCATCTTCATTACTTAATCCAAATTTATTAAGGAGATACTAAAAAAATTTGGAATGGAAGATTCAAGATCACTTAGTACACCTATGGTCACTAGAAAAAATTTATCTAAGAATAATAATTCTACTAAGGTGAACCAAACATTATATAAATCAATGATTGTAAAACTAAAATATGTTGTTCATAGGAAACTCCATATTGCATTAGTAGTTGGGGTAGTTGTATGATTTTTTGCAAGTCCTAAGGAAAATCACATGATGGTAGTAAAAAGGATACTGAGATATCTAAAAGGAAAAAAAGACTATGGATTGTAGTACAATAAGAATGACAAGTTTGAACTAAAGGTATTTACTATGGGCAAGAAATGTTGATGACAGAAAGAGGACAAGTGGAGTGTTAGAATTCTTTAGAATAACTGAGAAGGTGGGGGGGGGGGGGGGGTGTGAATCAGTTATTCAAGGTCCAAATGCCCTAATAATACTTTTTCTACACTTTTAATAAATCGATACACTTTTCATCCATCCAAACTTAAATCAACCATATTAGTAAGTTACTGTAAATCAACACACAGAGATAAAACATGCAAGATTAACACATGACACAATGATTTATGTGGAAACTCAATTTGGGAAAAACCACCAGTAACATGATACTTGATTCTCACTCTTCTAAAGTGATGCCCTGTTAAAAGCCTGCCCTGTTAAAGGCTTACAACACACTATTAAATGTGACCTTGTTAGAGGATTTTACCAAACTATTAGGAATGGACCTGGTTAAAGGACTTTAGAACATTCACTTGGAATGTCACCTTGTTAAAAGATTTATCTCATGGCCATCAAACCAACCTAAGTCCATAGGATTTAAACTAACTGTTAAAATTGCTAGAAAGTAACGACAATGGCTTTTTGATCTAATATAACTTACAACATACTTTGCATATTTCATATCACACTTTTAGTTCAATCAAGGTTATGCTTGGCTTCAATCACTTCAGCTCTGATTGCTTGTCTTCTTATCAAGCATCATCTCCTTGAGTCTTCTTACTCATCATGCCAATGCATCCATATCAGGGGTCTTCTTATTGAAACAGATTAACTATGCTCTCTCTCCTCCTTAGCACCTCCTTCAGCATTTTATGCTTTCATGCTTGACCGCCTCTCTCTCTCCTTCATGAACTTATGACTTCTTAAGTAGAAATCTGATTTTTCCTTTGCTGCTCAATTCTCCTTCTCCAATTTTAGGGTTTCAGAATGGATTAGGTAGGATACAATGTATCTACCTCATATCTTGTTCTCATCTAGAAACTTTGTCAGTTGTATCCTTAAATAAATTTTACATGGTGTTTTGTGCCACTAGCTCAACATTGTTATCTTCCATTTAATTCACAAACTTCTAGATAACAACCTTGTCGGCTTGGATCTGGCAAATCTTTGATTTTCAAAATAATGCAGCAACTCAGCATTATTGTTTTTACTGGTGCTCGGCATCTCTGTGTTACTCGACACTATTGGTTTTACTCGGCACTTGATATCACTTGGCACTTGAAGTTTACTCGACACTTGATATCACTCGGCACTTGAAGTTTACTCGGCACTTGATATCACTCGACACTTAAAGTTTACTCGGCACTTGATATCACTCAGCACTTGAAGTTTACTCGGCACTTGATATCCCTCGATACTTGAAGTTTACTTGGCACCTTCTCTCTAATTAACTTTAATTAGGTTATCTAAAACCTTACATCTTTGATGTGTTTTAGTGTGCCCATTCTCTGTGTCTTATAGTATATCATCAACACACTTTTTCATCAATGGCTTAGCTGATCCTTGTACTTCATTACAACATCATAACTTCAACCTTTCTCTTGGTGTACTAGTTACATCTTATTGATTTCCTCCTTATTGTCAATCAATTAACTGATAGTATTTGGATCACTAAAGCAATTGTCATTCCTGCAAGTAGCAAGTTTGACATCGATGACAAAACAATGATTGAGAACATTCTTTACCATTTTCATATATCATTCCAACAACTTTCCTCGTGATCTTTTCAATCATTTCCAACACGGAGGTGCATTCATTCTAGGAAAGAAATTTATTTTATGGACAAGAAAGAAATAGAAAGTTACATTTCCCAATCAACAACTAAACCTGAGTATGTGATAGCAACAGTGAATTGTTCAAATATCATATGGATCAAGCAATTGTTGAAAGGTATGAAGGAAGTGATCACATATCTAAGGGTTATCTATTGTGATAAAACTAGTGCTATTAACATATCAAAGAATAATGTAATGCACACAAAGATAAAGCATATTGCTATCAAGTATCATTAATTGAGAGAAATAGTTCAAGACAAAGAAGTGAAATTAGAGTATGTGAAAGCAAAAGAGAAAATAGCTAATAGATTCACTAAAACTTTACCTAAAGATGACCATGAATATCTTAGGAGTAAAATAGGGGTGATTCCCCTAGACAAAGCTACTCAAACAAAGATGGTGATCTACATCAATGTGTTGATCAAACTATATTACAAATTGATACAAACAATTCTACATTAAGAGTTGCCTAAGGTAGTAGTGAAGAAGAAGAATAGAATTATGGATCAGTCACAAAAAGATGATAGAAGATGAATTTAGAATTGACATAAAGATATATACATGAAAATATGCATGAGTTAAAATGTCTTTGGCATTGTTATCAAAGAGGGAGAGAATATCAAGTTACCATGAGAAACAATCAAGATTATCCAATAGAGAGAAAGATAATCCAGAAGGAGAAGATCAAAATGAAAGAGGGAGATAGTGAAAGATGTTACCAGAAGAAAGGGGGAAAGATATCAAAAGGGAGATAAAAAATGCAAGATATCCATCCAAGAGGGAGAGATTACTAAGAGAGAGTTCAAGACACTTATGAGAGGTGTTGCTAGATCTAATATGATAGAAAGAGCTTATGTGTTTCATATTAGAGTTACATGAATGAGAACCATAATCAAACTAAAAGAAAGAGATTTTTGGACATAGAGTTATAGAGATGAGAATCATAATTAAATTAAGGATATTAATGAAGATCTGATACATTGAGGATGTTGGTCAAGACAACACATGTTTTGGATTGCATGGTAACTAGAGGTGCTACCGTCAATGGTAAAGAGGGAGATTGTTGGAAACTACAATTGGAACAATTGTTCTATTTTCATTGATGTTAAACCTATTGGTGAGATAATTTTCTATCTAATCCAAGTATCATATCCATTTGATTGATCAAGAGGATTTGAGAAGTTGTTCATAACAAACGTATCTAGAGGAAAGGTTGAGTTACGAAGCAGACACTAAAATGGACACTTGATTAGTTCAAATTTGACAAGATATAGTGATTTTTTAAATCATGTTGCAATTGGAGAAGACAATAATGATAAAGCCTTCAAGATGTGATCAAAGATAGATAAAATGCATAGGCTTAATCAAGCAATAGAGAAGAAGATTAAGGAACTTGAAGTATATGATGAGTGACGCTAGTGTCGACCGAGCACCTGAACAAGCCGAGCATAATTACTATTGATTAAGCATCAGCTTTGAGAGAGTGATAGTTTATGTACCAAGCGAGAAATTTAGTAGCAACCGAGTAACCTAGTAATGACTAAGTGTTAGAACTTATTGTTGATCAAGGAATAACATTTTAAACATTTGTAAGAGAAATAATAATTTCCAACTGACTAAGTTCATTTCTTCAGATATGGAAAGCATGTTGAAAATAAGGGTTGATGAGTTGGATCATTTAATGCTAGAAGAGGATTAGGTAAATGACCTAAGGAATGTATTCCAAGAGAAGATTCTAGAAAAGAAAAGGATAAAAAAGATGGTGATCTTATTCATTATAAATGGTCCATCTAATTGTAAACCCCAAGATCTATGATGATGTTTATGTGGAAAAAGATCTAAATTACCTATTTAAGGAGGTACAAAGGTGAACTTTTAGAGTGTTCCAGAGTGTTGTTGAAAGTTGGAGCAGTTGTTGATGTTATTGATGAATTTAAGAAGGTGAAGAAGACTTGAGAAAAGAAGAAGAGTAATTTATTAAAGAGTTGCTAAGTGAATGAAAGACTAAGATGACAATGGAGGGTGGACAATGAATCAACTTATGAGCCTAAGTGAGATCTATACATGCAAAGTGAGTTGTACTTCACAGATCAAAACATGTTGTTACTTTATAATCATTGTGAATTGTATCTAAAATCCTTTAATCAAGGTTGACCTAAAAGTCATATGTAAATACTTTAGCAAGGTGACATTCAAATGGAGTGTTCTAAAGTCCTCTAGCAAGGCCACTCCTAATAGGGTGATTAAATCCTTTAATAAGGTCACATTTAACGATGTGTTTTTGTAACATTTAATAAGGTTGGCTCCTAATAGAGCTCACTTCAGAAGAGTGAAAATTTGGTGAAATACATTACTAGTTGTTTTTCCCAAATTGGGTTTCCAAATTAAATCCTAGTGTCAAACTTGTGTGGATATTATTTATGGTTTTTTTATTGATTAATGTTTACACTTTGGAAGTCTATTATATTTAGGATAGTGGACAACTAGTTGATGTTACTAGAAGTTGATAGTAGAGATTGAGCTATGGAATGATGAGATTTGAAGTTGATTATGTAATTGTGTATATTATTATTCAACCATGAACTTTTTTTGTTTAGATTTTGTTGGCTTAAGAAGATGCCTAAGAAGTAATGGTGATAGTTATTGCTCAAGGTGGTGATTTTGTTGGAAATATAGATGGAGTAACTGAGAGGGGGGGTGAATCAGTTACTAAAAAAATATTTCACATCCCTTGGATGTTAACAATAAAACTAATTTCTACTATAATTCGGTAAACACATAGAAAATGTTGTAACTCAGTAAAAGCAATCTGATTTACTTATTACTAATCTTAAGCATTCATAGTGATTAACTTGAAAGCATAAAGAAATAACATGAACACATGAGACACCAGGATTTAATATGGAAACCCAATATGAGAAAAACCACCAATATAACTAGTTACTGATTTTCACTCTTCTAAAGTGAGCCCTGTTAGGAGCCAACCTAGTTAAAGGTTACAAAACACACTGTTAGGTGTGACCTTGTTAGAGGATTTAATCACCCTTTAAGGAGTGGCCTTGCACTAGTCTTAAAACAATTCAATGGAACTATCACCTTGTTAGAGGATTTACACTTGGTTGTTAAACCAACTCTACTAAGAGATTTTAGATTCACTACTATAATGGTAAGAAAGTAACAATGAAATGACCTGATTGAGATGCAACTGAATTGCTGATTATAGATCTCTGTTCTACTTCATGTTAGATCCTTTTTGATCGAATATAACTTTGTTTCTCCTCAAGGATATCTGACCATCCTTCAAGTTCGCTCACACTTTCCTTCTTAATTAATCAAAACACTTGCATACTCGCTCATACTTTAGAATCTCAACTTGACCTTACATTTATACTATTCAAATTATCAAGTCATCTCATTTACAAATTACAATGACCAATAATCATTACCACAATCGGATGGAATCAATACTTGAAATAATTAAACTTCATATCCCAAACTAACAAAATCCTTCATTGGCCGACCCTACTCAGTAAATACTAATCTTAAAATGATTTCCTATGTTAACTAATAGAAGCTTGTTTAACACTATGAGCTTGCAAAATCCTTTGGCAACCGAGTGAACTCAGTGAACACTAACTCTGACCAACTTTCCTCTATTAACCATGAGAACTTGGTTAGCACTACTTTTTGCCAAAATTTCCTTCAACACCTGAGTGAGCTCGATAGACATTGTCTATGTAGAGTAATATCTAGGAATGCTCAATAGACAAGAAAAATTGCCTTGCTGACCAAATGAGCTTGGTAAGCACCGATTGCCAACTGATATGACATTTGTGTAAAATCAAAGACAACACACAATTAGACAATTGTATCCAACAGATTCTGTATACCTTATTTCCAAGAAAAATAGTCTTTTAAGGTCAAGTTGACAATAAGATGAAAATCTTTAAAACCATGAAAAAGCTTCTGCTCTCATAGCATATAAAATTGTAGCTCACTTATAAACTTTTGATCTATTTAGGAAAAAAGATCTTATAGATGGATTAAAAATTTCAAAATAAGAATGTGATAAAAGGAAGAATTATTTATTAATTAGAAATGAATACATTTCTAATATATAAACTTCCTCAAAGAAAAATTGGAGGAAAAAAAGAATAAAAAAGGGAAAATGAGAGATATTCTTTAGTTAACTTAACAACTAAGAAACAACATTTCTTATTCATAAATCAAGAATAAATAAAAATGCAAAAGAAACTATCCTTCAAAGTAGGAATAAAATAAACATTGTAATTATATTGCACTGATTATTCTTCCCATGCAAATAGAAGTTCAAATGACTAGTTTCGACTTATCTCTTCAAATAGTGAGCTCACCTTAACATTTCAAAAGATGGAAAAGTACACAATGTTCCTCAACAATTACATGAAATTGTTGAGAATAGAAAATGTTTGACCATTTTAATATTCACTTATAGGAGGAGAATATAAAGCATGGAGTTCCATCTACTTATTTTGCATGGAAATAGAGTTTTTACTTACAAAATTGGGTGTTACTCTAATATCTTACAAGTTCAAGTTAGCTATCTTCAGCTATTTATAAATGTATTTTTATTTCAACTAAAAACTTTTGGAATGGAAAATGCAAGATCACTTAGTGCACCTATGGTCACTATCTACACAAGTTGTCTAGGAATGATGATTCTATTGATGTGAACCAGGAATTATAAAGATCAATGATTGTAAAATTGAAATATGTTGTTCATAGAAGACCCGATATTGCATTAGTAGTTGGGATTGTTGCAAGATTTTTTGCATGTCTTAAGGAAAATTACATAATGATAGTAAAAAAGATACTAAGATATCTAAAAGGAATAGAAGAATATGAAATTTAGTACAATAAGAATAACAAGTTTAAACTAAAGATATTTACTAATTTTGATTGGGCAAGAAATGTTGATGACAGAAAGAGGACAAGTGGAGGTGCATTCTTCCTAGGAAAGAGACTAATTTTATGGACATGCAAGAAGCAAAAAGTTACATTTTCCAATCAACAGTTGAAGCTAAGTATGTGGTAGCAATAGTGAATTGTTCAAATATCATATGGATCAAGAAATTGTTGAAGGGTATGGAGGAAGAGATCATAGATCTAGAGGTTATCTATTGTGATAACACTAGTGTTATTAACATATCAAACCATCATGTAATGCACACAAAGACAAAGAATATTCGTACTAAATATCATTAATTGAGAGAAATAGCTCAAGGAAAAGAAGTAAAATTGGAGTATGTAAACGGAAAAGAAAAAATAGCTGATAGATTCACTAAAGCTTTACCTAAAGATGCTCGTGACTATTTTAGAGGTAAACTAGGGGTGATTCCCATAGACAAAGCTACTTAAAAAAAGATGGTGCTCTATATCAAATGTGTTGATCAAACTATCTTACAAATTGATACAAACAATTCTACTTTAGGAGTTTCCAAAGGTAGTAGCGAAGAAGAAAAATAGAATGATGGACCAGTCATACAAAGATGACAAAAGATGAATTTAGAATTAATATAAATATATCTACATGAAAACATGGATGAGTTGAAATGTCTTTGGCATTGTTGTCAAAGAGGGAGAGATTATCAAGTTACCATAAGAAAGATTCAAAATTATCCAATAGAGAGAGAAAGATTGTCAAAAGGAGAAGACCAAAATGAAAGAGGGAGATAGTGAAAGATGTTACCATAAGAAAGAGGGAAAGATATCTAGTGGGAGATAAAGAATGCAAGATATCAAAACAAGAGGGAGAGATTACTAAGAGTTCAAAAGACTTGTGAGAGGTGTTGCTAGATCTGATATGATAGAAAGAGCTTATGTGTTTCATATTAGAGTTACATGAATGAGATCCAGAATCAAACTAAAAGAAAGAGATTGTTGGACACAAAGATATAGAAATGAGAATCAAAATTAAACTAAGGATATTAATGAAGATCTGATACATTGAGGATATTGCTCAAGACAACACATGTTTTGGATTGCATGGTAATTAGAGGTGTTGCCATCAATGGTACAGAGAGAGATTGTTGGAAACTCCAATTGGAACAATTATTATGTTGTCATTGATGTTAAACCTATTGGTGACACAGTTTTCTATCTAATTTGAGTGTCATCTATTCGATTGATGAAGATGATTTGAGAAGTTGTTCATAACAAAAGTATCTAGAGGAAAGGTTGACTTATGAATAAGACACTATAAATGGACACTTGATTAGTTGGACTTTGACAAGATAAAGTGATTGTTTATATCATGTCAAAATTGGAGCAGACAATAATGCTAAAGCCTTGAAGATGTGATCAAAGAAAAATTAAATGCATAGGCTTGATCAAGCAAGAAAGAAGAAGATTAAGTAACTTGAAGTATATGCCGAGTGATGCTAGTGTCGACCAAGTGCTAGAAAAAGCGAAGAAGAATTAGTGTTGACTAAGCATTAGTATCTAGTGAGTGATAGTTTATGTGCTGAGAAAGAAATTTAATAGCAACTGAGTAACCTAGTGATGACTGAGTGTCGAAACATACTGTTGATCGAGGAATAACATTTTAAACGTTAATGGAAAATCACAATTTCCAGTCGACTAAGTTGATTTCTTGGGATATGGAAAGTGTGTTGAAAATAAGGATCGATGAATTGGATCATTTAATGTAATAAGAGGATTAGGTAAACAACCTAAGGAATGGATTCCAAGAAAAGTTAAGGATAAAAGAGATGGTGACTAGATTCATTATATATGGTGGATCTAATTGTAAACCCTAAGATCTATGATGATGTTTAAGCGGAAAAAGATCAAAATTAGCTGTTTAAGGAGGTACAAGGGTGAACTTTTAGAGTGTTGCTAAAAGTTGGAGCAATTGCTAATTTTATTGACTAGTGAATTTGATCAAAAGGCTAACATGAGTTGAGAAGAGAAGGAGATTCATTCCTTAAAGGATTGCCAAGTGAATCAAAGACTAAGATGATAATGGAGGTCAGATAGTGAATCAACTTATGAGCCGAAGTGAGATCTATATATGCAAAGTGAGTTGTACTTGACAAATCAAAACCTATTGTTACTTTATAACGATTGTAAATTGTATTTGAAATCTTTTAATCAAGGTTGACCTAAAAGTCATATGTAAATCCTTTAAGAAGGTGACATTCAAATGGAATGATCTAAAGTCCTCTAGCAAGGCCACTCCTAATAAGGTGATTAAATCCTTTAACAAGATCACATTTAACATTGTGTTTTATAACCTTTAACAAGGTTGGCTCCTAATAGAGCACACTTCAGAAGAGTGGAAATTTTGTGACATGTTACTAGTAGTTTTTCCTGAATTGGGTTTCCACATTAAATCGTAGTGTCAAACTTGTCTGGATGTTATTTATGGTGTTTTGACTGGTTATTGTTTACACTCTACAAGTCTTTTATATTTAGGATAGTGGATAGCTAGTTGATGTTACTAAAAGTTGACTGTAGGGATCAAGCTATGGAATGATAAGATCTGGAGTTGATTAAGTAATTGTTTATTCAATTGGTAAATTTGGACCTTAGATAATTGATTCACCCCCTGGCCCCTCTCACTTATTCTAAATATTCTAACAAAGAAATAGTAGCCTATAGGAAATGTGATAATTGTTCAACCATGCATAATTTTTGTTTAGAGTTTCTTGGCTTAAGAAGTTGCCTAAGAAGAAAGGGTGGTAGATATTGCTCAAGGTGGTGATTTTGTATACCTTATTTCCAAGATAAATAGTCTTTTAAGGTGAAGTTGACAACAAGATGAAAATCTTTGAAACCATGAAAAATCTTGTGCTCTCCTAGCATATAAGATTGTAGTTCACTTATAAACTTTTGATCTATCTGGGAAAAAAAGATCTTGTAGATGGATAAAAAATCCAAAGTAAGAATGTGGTAAAAGGCAGAATGTTTTATTAATTAGAAATGAATACATTTCAAATATATAAACTTCCTCAAAGAAAAAAGTGGAAGAGAAACAAGAATAAAAAGGAAAAAATGAGTGATATTCTTTAGTTAACTTAACAACTAGTACACTAATTTTATTCGTAAATCAAGGATAAACAAAAATGCAAAAGAAACTATCCTTGAAAGTAGGAATAGAAAAAACATGGTAATTATATTGCAGTAACAGTTATTCCCATGCAAATAGAAGTTCAAATGACTAGTTTTGACTTATCTCTTCAAATAGTGAGCTCACCTTAACATTTCAAAAGATGGAAAAGTACACAATGTTGCTCAAAAATTGCATGAATTGTTAAGAGTAGAAAATTGTTGCGAATAGAAAATGTTTGACCATTTGAATATTCACTTATAGGAGGAGAATGCAAAGCATGGAGTTTGTCCTACTTTTTTGAATGGAAATAGAGTTTTTACTTGCAAAATTGGGTGCTACTCTAATAGCTTACAATTTCAAGTTAGCTAAATTGGGTGTTACTATACCTTATGAGCTCAAGTTAGCTATCTTCAGCTATTTATACATGTATTTTTGTTTCAACTTTGATTATCATGTCTCTAGAATTTTAGCTATGATTTTCATATATTGGAATCCACTTGTCTTATATCTATTGCTTATCAGTTGTTTGTGTTTTAGCTATCATAGTCTTTTAGGGCCCGTTTGGTCGCGGGCATTGGAATGGAGAATAGGCATGTAATATTTGGAATAGGAATGGCTATTCCAATAACAACTATTTTTTGGAATGGGTATAAGCTCATTTTAGAGGCAAAATGGGAATATGTATTCCTATTCCCTATTCCAAGTGACAAACCAAACAAAAAATGGGAAACGTATTCCAACTTTTCTATTCCTATTCCAGCAACCAAATGGGCCCTTACATTGATATTTCTTCTATTACGTCTTTTATTAACCAAATCTAATTATATATACCAAATTATTTTAAATTGTATTGAACAAATTTGTCAAAATCATTATAACAGTATCATAACAAATGTGCAAATCCTATATGAAGGGAGCTATCCTTAAACATCACACACTAATGAAAAAATTAAGCTTGAAAAAAGTAAGTCAATTTTGACTATTAAAACTTTTAGCTTAGAAAAGAAACCTTATAGTGTGATGTTTAAGCTATCTAGTAGGGAAGTAAATTAAGAATACATAATGAGGCGAGAATTCATTTACACCACAAAAACTTGCTAACCTAGGGCCCGTTTGGCTAAGGAAAAGAAATATGCGAATAAGAATTGTTATTCTGGAATAGAAAATAGGGATACATATTTTTATTCTCTGTTTGGTTCAGCCAGAATTTGATGGGGAATTCACGGACCCAAAAATTTATGTTTTCTAAAATAAATAAAACTGGAATAGGAATACGCATTCCAATTCCACCGACTCAGAGGGGAATGGAATGTTCATTTTTGAACCAAAATTGGAATACGTATTCCTATTATATTCTTATTTGCAATTCTGATTTGGTGCACCCAAACTGAAAATTTGAAATATTAATACTTTACATATCCCTACTCCACTCATATTCCTGCCGCGGACCCCTAGTGAATATGCGTTTTGAATTTGGAAAAGGTTGGACCTTAAACTTGATTCGTTGATTGTCAATCAAATGAGGGTTTTCATAAATTGATGTATAAGAAATGGCTAATTAAAACTGTTGCATAAGAAGCATTAAGGGAAGGAGGCAGGAAATTCCACTTATTGAAAGGTCTCAGTCAAATCACATATGCGAACGCTAAGTTGAACAATGTTTCTAGAAATGTTGACTCTGCGAATGGTACGTTCATATCATCGTCATAGTGAGCAACCTAAGTGGCCAGCATAATGTGACTTAGTTTTTCATTGGCAGAGGGGAGTGTGGAAGGACAGTCATAGGATACGAATGTTACTTATGTTTAGTAGGACAAATCTAAAATTGCTATGGATTGGATTTTTGTTGAAATATACATTCATTGCACCTACGTACATACCAAAGATAAAAGGAAGAAAGCAATAAAAGGATAGCATATAATTCCATTGAAACAGTGGTTAGAGTACCCACTACTTCTCTATGATGTAAAGTTGACACCGACATTCACCGACTTGTGAAGCTTCCTGCCTCCTTCCTCAGCGTGAATAACACGCATTGTTGATGCTTTTATTGTCTCCTTGAATCTTGACGGTTTGAAGCCTTCTCCTGTACGCTACATTTATCTATCTATCTATAAATACATGGGACATCCAAGTAAAGAGTGTGTAATTGTATCAAGGCATTTTCAGAGCTTATTTCATTGTTAAAGTGGTGTCATCTCTAATCCTGCGCATTATTATGATATCCATTAGTCTCTCTTCTTTGCAGATTCATGGCAACAGCAATGAAGCGGAAGTTGAAAAGAGGTATCACAAGACTAAATAAGAGAGGTAAAAGAAAGAAAAAGAAGAAGAAAGCTTCATATCTAGCCTTGCATGGGGTTTAGATGTTTCAGAAACCGTATAAGCTAATTCAATAGCTTTAATGATATAAAGTGAACAATAATGAGTCACTGGTACTTAAATTGTATTAGCTTAGGTTGGTACTTGTCTATTTCAAAATTCATCAAACTTCTCGCTATTCACACTGAAAATATTACCATTTTCCTAGTTGTTACAAGTACTTAAGAGTACTTAAGACTTAAGAGTGTGCTATTCAAGAGGGTTGTTTTAAAAGCATTGGGTTTTAACATTTTGGAGATTTACTTAAATGAATTTATTTTTAAGACAAAGTTATAAATTTTCTATTTTAGATATATCAATTAATAATATATGTTAAATATTTTATTAATATTTATTTAATTTTTATTTGATTATGATGATAACTTCTCTTTTATTATGTCTTATTTTAATAAATAGATTAGACTGAATTTTAATATTAATGTAATAAATTGATTCTTCATTAAAATATATCACTGTGGCTTGTATGTATTAGAATATCAATACAACTTATTGTTCTGAAAGACTACAACTAATTACATTAAGTTTCAAGCAAACTTCATGATAATAAAATTAGTCAACATAATTCTTCAAGTCTATGGTTGATTCACACGTGCAGTTAATATATAGATAATAAATCAACATCTAATAATTAAAAATCTAAGCTAACTAATTTTGGGATCATTACCTTGAAAGATAATAATCTTTCTTAGAATACAAATATCATATGGATATGATGTCAAATTCAAAGTTATTACATATTCAAGACTAAAATATATTGATCTTACTTGGGAGGAACAATATTTTATTTTTCTCTGTGTTTGAAAATTTTATCCTTGAGTTTATTTTCTCAACATTGAATATAAATACATATAGATAAGTGATATCAAATGGCATCATCTCAAAGGTTTTATTTCAATAACATCTAGTAGAATATGTAGAAAATAGCTCAACATCGAATAGTAAAACATTGAAACTAATGATTTACGACACTATTATAGAGTTAAACTATTGCATTTATTATCCAAAAATGAAGCATCGTGCTTTAAATTTCAAATGCAATATGGATGTGTTGTGAAAAAATATAAGGTTATAACAATTACACTTACTAATAGAAAAATCAAATTTGTAATATAGTAAAGTATTAAAGTATTTGACAGCCCTCAATTGAATTTGAGAATTGCTTAATGGAGGGAAAGAGGAATCATATGCTATTATCATTTAGTCATAACTAGCATCCCAATTTGAGGTAACTTTTTCATGAAATGATGAGGCTCTTTTCTTGTAGTGGTTACAACTAAGTTACAAACCTGATTGTTGGGTCCCCATTGTGCTAATGATGGAACATGATTTTCCTTAAGAAGACATTTGGTGAAATGCTTATCTTCTTTCATATCAAGTACCAACATACTTGTTTGAACCATAAAAAAAAATTATGGGGCAACGAGGAGTGGGAACATTAGAGGAAAAAGGGTTTCAATTCTAAAGAGAAAAGAAAGACATGGCAAGGGGTATGGCAAGGGCACTATTTCACTATTATATTTAGTGTGCTTATTGCTAGGGGTGTGCTGCAAAGGGTTTTTTGTTGTGGTGCAAATCTAAAATGTCGTCAAAATCTCTTTATTTCGTGGGGTATGATCTCTATTTTGATGAATATTTGATTATTTTAGATGTTTTTTTTTTCCACTCTCTATGGCCTCTTTTTTTGGCAACAATGATTCATTTTTTATCTATCTAGAGTGGAGTGTTCGACCATAAAGTTCATGGGTTCTAATGCCTTGAGGATTGTGTCCCTTCCTTTTATTGACCAAGCCTTCAATGTCTTTGTTGTCCTTAGGTTAGTCAACTTTGTGGCCAGACCTATAGGTTATTTTACATTGGATAAGGTCATGGTTTTTATGTAGTACATTTGAAGGAGGATTTTGTGGAGAAGAGGGTTCAAGCCCTTAAATTCTCTAGGTTTTCTTTATATCCTTCTTTATTCAAGCTATATTTAAGTGGGTTTTTCTGCCTCTTTCTAATTTAGGATATCCTATTTCAAGATCCTTTGTGTCCCTATTATGCTTATTGACTTGGATTAATTGGTCAATCGGGTCCCTTCCCTCCCTTCACTTTATATATTATTATTTAGTAATGGATCTATTCTAGGTCTCTCTTCTTTTTGGTGGCCAATTTTTCTTTTCTCCTTCTATTGTGGAGACTCTATGGTTGGATTTTAAGCAATCTCATGATGGGTTGTGGATCTATACATAATATTTTATTTGATGCTTTCTATTCCTTGGTTTATGGAAAATATATTTTTCTTTGGGCTTATTTTTTGGAGGTCCTTTTGGAGAATATTATTTTATAAATTTGAGGCTCTTTGAGCCTATTTTATCTTTAGTACTAATAATTTTGTTCAACATTGTGGGTTGTATGCTTTAGGGAGCTTGCAGTTGTAATGGTGTGTTCAAATTCTTTCTTCATCTCATTAGCAAATTTGTCACTTGCATTATGATCACCTCCAAAGATTACATCATTCGCAAATATGACAATCATCAACAAACTATTTTCAATTTCTTTCAATTACGGATTGCTATCTATAGTACCTTTAGCAAATCCAAAATTTTCCAAATATTTGTCCAGCCTCACATACTAGGTTCTAGGTGCTTCCTTTAATCTGTACAATGATTTCTTTAACTTTCATACCATATCTCCTTTTTCTATCAAACGAAATCCTCTAGGATTCTCAATGTATGCTTCTTCTTCAAGTTCTCCTCTCAAGAATGTTGACTTTACATCCATCTAATATACTTTGAATTTCGTATTTGCTGCATAAGCCAAGAATATTCATAGTACTTCAACTCTTGCAATAGGTGTAAATGGATCTGGTAGAAGCAAGAAGTTGGGTCTCAATTCCGTGGAAGTTTGCAAATTGAGATAATGCTCTTTTAGAAATGGGTTGTCATTTTTTTAAAATGGGCACCCATATTAGGCTTGGGTGCCTGATCCTAAATTTAAAAAATGGGCACCCATTTTTAAAAAAATTGAATGTGTGTTTTTTATTTTCAAAAAATAGGTACCCATTTTTTTAAAAAATAAGAAATTTGATTTTTTTAGAAATGGGTACCAATTTTTTAAAAGTAAAAAATGGGTACTTTTTTTTTCAAAAACATGTACCCATTTTTCTTTTTAAAAATGGGTATTGGTTTCTTAAAAAATCAAAATTTTCATTTTTTGGGGGATTTTAAATGCCGATTTGATTTTTTCAAAATGGGCACCCTTTTTTTAATTTCAAATAACGAGAGCCTATTTCTTACAACATGGAGCAGGATTATTTTTTCCTTCCTCAGATTTTGGTTCGAGATAGGCTTGGTGAGACCAAGCCTATGCCTTGACCTCTAAAGATTTGGCCATGGCATTGAATTAACAAATTCATGCCTTCCCATAATTTTTAGAGTGTCTTCCCAATCAAATTTATTTACTACACAAAAACCCATTAGAGCTCTCACTATACTAATCTCAAAAATACAAATTTTATAGTGTTATAGGTATGTGCAAGATCATGGTGTACCAAAAAGTGATGATCTAAAAAATATGTAGTTTTGAAATGCTTCAAAGCATTTCAAAATCTATTCCAACTTTTTTCCACCCATCCTGATACCAAGCCAAAAAATTAATACCTTTATAAGGCCTAGTATATCTTTGGATACTAACGCTACATGGTTAACTTTAAAAAAATCCCAAAAATGTGTTTTTGGCTTGTTCTTGTGTATTTTTAACTTCAAACATGTACCTGATGACGTTTTTTCACCCAAAATTGATGAAATGAAAAGGGTTTCTTAAGAATGTTCCTAGATTTCCATAAATACAAGGTTTGTCAAATTACGAGTTCAGTAAGTAATTATTACTTATTTTCTAATGGAGTTATGTATAAAGTGTTGATTGACACACTGATTAAAAAAAATAGTAACTTTCAAATGGTACAATATTTTTGAAATCCAAAAGATGCATCACATTCTATGCTTGTTCTTCTATAATGGGAAAAAAATAAAAATAAAAATTTGTAGAGTTTTGAATTAGTTAATGTGGTCAAACATGAGAGTTTTTTAATTCCAAAAATACTATAGTAGAAAATTCATAATTAATTATTTATTTAAAATAAAAAATACCCAAAAATATGTGTCACATCCAGACATGAGCCTACTTCTTATATATATAATATTATTTAAAAATTTTATCATTTTATTTTTATTAAGGTGGTCAAACATATGTCTAGTTCTTATTTTTGTCCTAAAATTTGTGTACTATTAGATGTTTCATAAATCGTATAAGCTATTTCAATAGCTTTAATGATATAAAGTGAACAATAATGAGTCACTGGTACTTAAATTGTATTAGGTTAGGTTGGTACTTGTCTATTTCAAAGTTTATCAAACTTCTCGCTATTCACACTGAAAATATTACCATTTTCCTAGTTGTTACAAGTACTTAAGAGTACTTAAGAGTGTGTTATTCAAGAGGGTTGTTTTAAAAGCATTGGGTTTTAACATTTTGGAGATTTACTTAAATGAATTTATTTATAAGGCAAAGTTATAAATTTTCTATTTTAGATATATCAATTAATAATTTATGTTAAATATTTTATTAATATTTATTTAATTTTTTATTTGATTATGATGATAACTTCTCTTTTATTATGTCTTATTTTAATAAATAGATTAGACTGAATTTTAATATTAATGTAATAAATTGATTCTTCATTAAAATATATCACTGTGGCTTGTATGTATTAGAATATCAATACACCTTATTGTTATGAAAGACTACAACTAATTACATTAAGTTTCAAGAAAACTTCATGATAATAAAATTAGTCAACATAATTCTTCAAGTCTATGGTTGATTCACACGTGCAGTTAATATATAGATAATAAATCAACATCTAATAATTAAAAATCTAAGCTAACTAATTTTGGGATCATTACCTTGAAAGATAATAATCTTTCTTAGAATTCAAATATCATATGGATATGATGTCAAATTCAAAGTTATTACATATTCAAGACTAAAATATATTGATCTTACTTGGGAGGAACAATATTTTATTTTTCTCTGTGTTTGAAAATTTTATGCTTGAGTTTATTTTATCAACATTGAATATAAATACATATAGACAAGTGATATCAAATGGCATCATCTCAAAGGTTTTATTTCAATAACATCTAGTAGAATATGTAGAAAATAGCTCAACATTGAATAGTAAAACATTGAAACTAATGATTTACGACACTATTATAGAGTTAAACTATTGCATTTATTATCCAAAAATGAAGCACCGTGCTTTAAATTTCAAATGCAATATGGATGTGTTGTGAAAAAATATAAGGTTATAACAGTTACACTACTAACAGAAAAATCAAATTTGTAATATAGTAAAGTATTAAAGTATTTGACATCCCTCCATTGAATTTGAGAATTGCATAATGGAGGGAAAGAGGAATCATATGCTATTATTATTTAGTCATAACTAGAATCCCAATTTGAGGTAACTTTTTCATGAAATGATGAGGCTCTTTTCTTGTAGTGGTTACAATTAAGTTACAAACCTGATTGTTGGGTCCCCATTGTGCTAATGATGGAACATGATTTCCCTTAAGAAGACATTTGGTGAAATGCTTATCTTCTTTCATATCAAGTACCAACATACTTGTTTGAACCATAAAAAAAAATTGTGGGGCAACGAGGAGTGGGAACATTAGAGGAAAAAGGGTTTCAATTCTAAAGAGAAAAGAAAGACTTGGCGAGGGGTATGGTAAGGGCACTATTTCACTATTATATTTAGTGTGCTTATTGCTAGGGGTGTGCTGCAAAGGGTTTTTTTTTGTGGTGCAACTCTAAAATGTTGTCAAAATCTCTCTATTTCGTGGGATATGATCTCTATTTTGATGAATATTTGATTATTTTAGATGTTTTTTTTTTCCCACTCTCTATGGCCTCTTGTTTTGGCAACAAGGATTCATTTTTTATCTATCTAGAGTGGAGTGTTCGACCATAAAGATCATGGGTTCTAATGCCTTGAGGATTGTGTCTCTTCCTTTTATTGACCAAGCCTTCAATGTCTTTGTCATCCTTAGGTTAGTCAACTTTGTGGCTAGACCTATAGGTTATTTTACATTGGATAAGGTCATGGTTTTTATGTAGTACATTTGAAGGAGGATTTTGTGGAGAAGAGGGTTCAAGCCCTTAAATTCTCTAGGTTTTCTTTATATCCTTCTTTATTCAAGCTATATTTAAGTGGGTTTTTCTGCCTCTTTCTAATTTAGGATATCCTATTTCAAGATCCTTTGTGTCCCTATTATGCTTATTGACTTGGATTAATTGGTCAATCGGGTCCCTTCCCTCCCTTCACTTTATATATTATTATTTAGTAATGGATCTATTCCAGGTCCCTCTTCTTTTTGGTGATCAATTTTTCTTTTCTCCTTCTATTGTGGAGACTCTATGGTTGGATTTTAAGCACTCTCATGATGGGTTGTGGATCTATACATGATATTTTATTTGACACTTTCTATTTCTTGGTTTATAGAAATTATATTTTTCTTCGGGCTTATTTTTTGGAGGCCCTTTTGGAGAATATTATTTTATAAATTTGAGGCCCTTTGAGCCTATTTTATCTTTAGTACTAATAATTTTGTTCAACATTGTGGGTTGTATGCTTTAGGGAGCTTGCAATTGTAATGGTGTGTTCAAATTCTTTCTTCATCTCATTAGAAAATTTGTCACTTGCATTATGATCACCTCCAAAGATTACATCATTCACAAATATGACAATAATCAACAAACTATTTTCAATTTCTTTCAATTATGGATTGCTGTCTATAGTACCTTTAGCAAATCCAAAATTTTCCAAATATTTGTCCAACCTCACATACCAGGTTCTAGGTGCTTCCTTTAATCTGTACAATGATTTCTTTAACTTTCATACCATATCTCCTTTTTCTATCAAACAAAATCCTCTAGGATTCTCAATGTATGCTTCTTCTTCAAGTTCTCCTCTCAAGAATGTTGACTTTACATCCATCTAATATACTTTGAATTTGTTATTTGCTGCATAAACCAAGAATATTCATAGTACTTCAACTCTTGCAATAGGTGTAAATGGATCTGGTAGAAGCAAGAAGTTGGGTCTCAATTCCATGGAAGTCTGCAGATTGAGATAATGCTCTTTTAGAAATGGGTTGTCATTTTAAAAAAATGGGCACCCATATTAGGCTTGGGTGCCTGATCCTAAATTTAAAAAATGGGCACCCATTTTTAAAAAAATCAAATGTGTGTTTTTTATTTTCAAAAAATAGGTACCCATTTTTTTGTAAAATATCAAATTTGAATTTTTTAGAAATGGGTACCAATTTTTTAAAAGTAAAAAATGGGTACCTATTTTTTCAAAAACATGTACTCATTTTTTCTTTTAAAAAATGGGTACCGGTTTCTAAAAAAATCAAATTTTTCATTTTTTGGGGGATTTTTAATGCCGATTTTATTTTTTCAAAACGGGCACCCTTTTTTTAATTTCAAATAATGAGAGCCTATTTCTTACAACATGGAGCAGGATTATTTTTTCCTTAGATTTTGGTTTGAGATAGCCTTGGTGAGACCAAGCCTATGCCTCGACCTCTGAAGATTTGGCCAAGGCATTGAACTGACAAATTCATGCCTTCCCATAATTTTTAGAGTGTCTTCCTGATCAAATTTATTTAGTACACAAAAACCCATTAGAGCTCTCACTGTACTGATCTCAAAACTACAAATTTTATAGTGTTATAGGTATGTGCAAGATCATGGTGTACCAAAAAGTGATGATCTAAAAAATATGTAGTTCTGAAATGCTTCAAAGCATTTCAAAATCTATTCTAACTTTTTTCGACCCATCTTGATACCAAACCAAAAAAATTAATACCTTTATAAGGCCTAGTATATCTTTTGATACTAACCCTACATGGTTAACTTTAAAAAATCCCAAAAATGTGTTTTTGGCTTGTTCTTGTGTATTTTTAACTTCAAACATGTCCCTGATGACCTTTTTTCACCCAAAATTGATGAAATGAAAAGGGTTTCTTAAGAATGTTCCTAGATTTCCATAAATATAAGGTTTGTCAAATTACAAGTTCAGTAAGTAATTATTACTTATTTTCTAATGGAGTTACATATAAAGTGTTGATTGACACGCTGATTAAAAAAATAGTAACTTTCAAATGGTACAATATTTTTGAAATCCAAAAGATGCATCACATTCTATGCTTGTTCTACTATAATGGAAAAAAAATAAAAAATAAATTTTGTAGAGTTTTGAATTAGTTAAGGTGGTCAAACACGAGAGTTTTAAAATTTCAAAAATACTATAGTAGAAAATTTATAATTAATTATTTATTTAAAATAAAAATACCCAAAAATATGTGTCACATCCAAACATGAGCCTATTTCTTATATATATATATATATATATATATATATAATATTATTTATAAAAATTATCATTTTATTTTTATTAAGCTGGTCAAACATATGTCTAGTTCTTATTTTTGTCCTAAAATTTTTGTACTATTGCATTAAAATTCAATTTTTTTTCAAATAAGTCCTAGTAGCTTAGAAAATAAATTCAATTTCCTAGATATTATTTTCTCTCCACTTTTTTATATAAAGTTTATAATAAGTTGAGAATTGGACGTCAAGTTGACATAACCCTGATTTGTTGATTTTTTATTGCCACTTAAGAGCATAGTTTGGTTGAGCATGATCCTACACATACCCTTATGATTTTATTTGCTACTTTTGCATTATTTTTTAATCAAAGGTGGTACCTAAATGTAAAATGTCATCAATCTACATACAATTTTTTTAAAGTTTAAAAAAGAAAGAATTTTTGAAAAAAGTGAAATTTTGATCAAATTATGTTGCCTGTACATGAGAGGTTTTAAAACTTACTTTTATAGCTAATTGAAAATTAATAATAAAAAAATTATTCAATTAAAAATTAAGAAAAAATATTATCATCAATCTCTGGTGTGTTAGTTAACTTCTTTAAAAAGAATTTACAAAAAATCATTTATTAGTGTCAAATTATGGTGTCCATACATGAGTTTTTAAAGATCCATACCAAAAAACAAATCTATCATATGGGTACACGAATAGGCATTTTGAAAAAGTGGTTTTTAAAGATCCATACCAAAAAAAAAATCTATCATATGGGTACAAAAATAAATTACAAATTCAAAAAGTAGATTCTCAACACTACAATTTTTATTTTTGAAGTTTTTTTAATATTCAATCTCGAAATTTATCAAATTTTGACATCAATTGACAAGAAATTTTAAAAATAGGAAAAACACTTCCACTTTTTGCCCAAAATTGAGACCCAATTTTTTGCACTTACCCTATCCTCATAGTCTATACCTTCTTGTTGTGAATATTCTTTGCATACCAATCTAGCTTTGTTTCTCACAACTTCATTGTGTTTCTGAAAACCCACTTAGTTCCTATAACATATTTGTCCTTAGGTCTAGGGACTAATTCCCATGTCTCATACTTCACAATCTAATCTAGTTGTTCCTTCATTACTTGAATCCAACAATTATATTTGCATGCTTCATCCACACATTTAGGTTCAACTTGAGAAATCAAATGCATTTCTTCATGTACTCGTATTCTTGTCATAACACCTTCGTCTTTGCTTCCAATAATATGATCAATAGGGTGATTCTTTGCCAAATTCTTGTTTGGTGTCACTATCTCAATTCATACTTCTACTCTAGGTTTTAATCAAGGTTCCTCTCTCTTCTCTACAACTTAAATTTCATTTTGCAAATCATTGTTGGTTTCATGAAATAACTCAATATTTATTGATTATCAGGTTAAGACTAGTTTCTTCATCGGAATTATAATTAAACATTCTTTCTCAAATCCCAAACTTCTCATCCACTTTCACATTTGCACTCTCAACAATAGTCTTAGTCCTCTATTTAAAACATCTATAATATTCTCTTTTCAATGAATAACAAAGGAACATATACCTTCATCACTTCTTGCATCAAAATTACCAATGTCTTCATCTCCCTTGATATTACACTTTCGTCCAATTTTTTTGAAATACTTTACTGATGGTGCATGTCCAAACCATAATTCATAGGGAGTCTTGTTTGTACCTTTTTTTATCTACACTATGTTCATTGTATATACTATTGTATTGACTGCTTATGTCTAGAATGTATTTGATACATCATTCTCAAATGTCATATCTCTTGCCAATTCTATTACAAACCTATTTTTTCTCTCAATTGTACCCTTCTTGCTCAGGTGTCTTATGGGCTAATAGATATATTTTATAATACCATTCACTGCAAAAAAATGTATTAAACTCATTTGAAGTAAATTCTCTATCTCTATCAAATCTTAAACACTTAATCTTTAGTCTAGACTCATTTTTAACTTTGTTCTTAAACAACTTAAACTTCCCAAAGACTTCAGACTTTTCTCTAAGGAATGGTGTGCACATAATCCTAGTAAGGTCATCAATAATAATCATGAAGTACCTTTCATTGTAGAATCCTCTCTTCTTAGTAAGACCACTCAAATATGTGTGAACAATCTCCAACTACACTATTGTAGTAATCTTCTTGCTAGGAAAATAAATTTTCTTCTTCTTAGCTATAAAAAATTCCTTACACAGCATTAGTAGGCTTCCCAATTTTAGGCAAATCCTAGACAACAAATGTACTACTTTCTTTCACAATATTGTCAAATTTTATGTGACAAAACCTTCTATGCAATAACCAATTGTTATCAACTGTAGCAACCAAACATCTCATCTATGTAGGGTTCAACTAAAAAATAGTACCTCTGGATCTTGTGCCAATCATCTTACCATTTTTATTTTTTATCATACATGTCTTCTTTTTTATCTATAATTTGTATCCATTTTCAACCAATTGTCCAACACTTGAAAGATTATGTTTTAGTCCATCAAAAAAGAAAACATCATCTATGAACTAGCTTTACCATCAAGGGTAATAGATCATATTACCTTAATATGACAAGTCACATTGTTGCCAACTCTAACAATTTCTCAATCACAACTTTTAAAATCTACAAATTTATTCATATCACTAGTCATATAATGTGAACAACCACTATCTATAATTCAATCAATTTTCTTCTCAGAATGATGCACTAAGGATTTTTCCTCTCTAACTTATTTTTCATATTTTCTTCTTTTATTGCAACAAAACCTAACTCATCATCACTTTCACTTTGAACTCTTTTATTTTTATTTTTTTTATTTTTTTTAAAGACGGGTAAATGCTTTGACCTAGAGCTATGAACCAGTGACGCCACAAATGGGGGACCTCATTCCCATTAGATTTGAACCTTGATGGCAAGGATAACAACTCAACAACTTAACCATCACAACATGCCACTATTGTCCCTGAACTCTTTTATTTGATTATGATGATAACATCTCCTTTATTATGTCTTATTTTAATAAATAGATTAGACTGAATTTTAATATTAATTTAATAAATTGATTCTTCATTAAAATATATCATTGTGGCTTGTATTTGTTAGAATATTAGTACACCTTATCATTATTAAAGACTACAACAAATTACATTGAGTTTCAAGAAAACTTCATGATTAAAAAATTAGTCAAGATAATTCCTCAAGTATATGGTTGACTCACACACGTGGTTAATATATAGATAATAATCAGCATCTAATAATTAAAAACCTAAACAAACTAATTTTGGGATAATTACCTTGAAAGATAAAAATCTTGCTTAGAATTCAAATATTATATGGATATGTTGTCAGAATTCAAAGTCATTACATATTGAAGACTAAAATACATTGATCTTACTTGGGGGGAACAATATTTTATTTTTTGTTTGTGTACAAAAATTTTATCCTTGAGTTAATTTTGCCAACATTGAATATAAATACATATATACAAGTGATATTGAATGGCATCATCTCAAATTTTTTATTTCAATAACATGTAATAGAATGTGTAGAAAATAGGTCAACATCAAATAATAAAACATTGAAACTAATGATTTATGACACTATTATAGAATTAAACCATTACATTTATTATCAAAAAATGAAGCGTCATGATTTAAATTTCAAATGCAATATTGATGCATTGTAAAAAAAAATAAGTTTATAGCAATTACACTTACTAATAGCAAAAAAATATTTCTAATACAATAAAGTATTAAAATATTTGATAACCCTCCATTGAATTTTATTATTTAGTCATAACTAACATCCCAATTTGAGGTTACTGTTGTGATCTCACAATGCATGCCCCATTTTCCCTAGAAATAAGGACCCTCTAGTAAATTTTGTCTCCCAGACCCCTAGTCTAGGGCTTGGGTCATGTTGGGACTCCCCCAGGAGTCTAGGTCTAGCCTTTTTTCTCTAACTAAGAAAACATAGTGGAGTTAGAACATGAGAAAATGGAGGTTTTAAGTGTTTTTAGTGCATGGATGTGCACTAGCGCACTTAGCACACATGCACATCTATCCAACGTGTGTAGGTGTGCACCCATTCCCTTTGGAGATGTGCACATGCGAACCTCCAAAGGGTGTACACACTTGGCCCAAGCCTATATAAGCTTCAAACCCTTCCCCTTCTCCTCACTTGTTCTCGTGCGCTCCTCTACTCCCACACCCTCACACCTTCAAAGGTGCACTAAACCTGCAATACACAAAGACAAATCAAAGTGTTAAGACACCAAGGTGCACATGTGTACACCTCGTCAAGGTGCACACATATACACCTTAATTTACATTTGAAACCTTAAACATCCTAAAAGAACTCATTACACATCTAAGGAAAGGTGCACATATGTGCACCTCCTCAAGGTGGGCACAAGTGCACCTTTACTTTTAAATCTAAAGCTAAGGAAACCTTTCAAAACATACTCAAGAACATAAGGGCACATGCACACCCCATCGAGGTGTGCATGTGCACACCCTTAATCCATCAACAAAGATAAAGGACTTAAGTCCCCCCTAACCTCACAACATTGAGAAAGTCTTCCACTTGCCTAGAGTCAATCAATATGTACATATATCCTATAAAGGGACAAAAAGATGGTACTAAGATCATGAGAAGGAAACCAAAGAGATAATTCAATCATCATTTGTTATTGATAAAACTCCAGTGAGCTACAGAGATGGTAAGGTAGACATGACCTGGAGATATATGAAGGATGGCATGGGATACACCATCGTGCTTTTGAGCAGAGTCATGGGTCTACCAACAGCTGGACATCTCAGTATCTAGATGGTCCATTTCATAGAAACCATTCGAATAACCAAGATGTTAATTGACTGGGCCACAATGCTAAGTGATGACCTGGATGAATAACTCATAGTTGTTAAGGCTGACCCCAAATTCTACATGACATCATATTTGGTGTATTTATTGGCAACCAGAATAACTAACTAACCCAAGACTTTATGAAAGAGGTAGCATGAAAGCTACTAATGCATAGCCCTATGTGGTATAACCTCAGTTTCTAAAGAAGAAACTTTCAGATTAGAGAAAACAATATAGGATGTCCAGTGAATGATAGCTTTATATTTGCAATCATTTGATTCATAGAGGGTGATTATGCCAAAAGGATGTCAGTAGAGGCAACAACCAAAATCACAAAGATCAGTGCCTACTACATTCAATTCAAGACATTCATATCTCTAAGGGTTGCTTGCACACACGTTAACCCAAATAAGCTCCTAAGATATCCTTCAGATGGGCTCATTTTGTTGGAGATTTCCATGCAACTCACACCTACATATGATAGAGTGAGGAAACAACACAAGAAGACATGGATATGGTTGATCATTATAGGTTCTTTCGAGGTCAAGCAGAAGTAAGATATCATGACCTTTGATTTAGAATGAGATTAGTATCCCATAGATGAGTATAACTCCCCTCACCCATATTTCTATAATATTGCGATGGTGCAGCATCTGGTAGGAAAACAGTTCATACATGAGGATGCACTGGAAGACCATTAGATAAATGCAATAGATGACTACGATATCCAAATAAGGGATTATTATAGAATGACTCTATATCTGGTAGAAAAGGCCTTAAAAATGAATATCCCACTCAAGGCTTTCGCGAAAGAAACCAAAGATGTCTTGGATCCTTTTTACAATCAGGACAAAATATACGATAGACCCATCATGAATGCAAAGATTAGAAGGGATGAGAACACAAATATCAACAATAGAGCCTACCATATTGTCCAACTAATAAGGGAATAGATCAAGAAGCCCTTCAAACTTGATCTAGTTCCACAAGTTGTTCCTCTACAAGCCACAACATAGCCTATCAAAGGAAAAGTTGTAAAGGTCACATTGCCAACTTTCCTTGCTCAATCACCAATGAGACCATAAATGGTTCGTCGACATGAGTGGGAAATTGAGTGTCTTGAATTGGATAGAGGAGTGAAAAGAAAGAGAGTGAAAAAGGGTAGAAAAAAACAAATTAGGCCCAGACACCTCAACAACCGTAGCAAGGTCCTGAACAAGTAGAGCTTCAAGATGAGCAGGTTGCTTAAGTCCAAGAGATTGACCAAGTGCCTCCACTAGGACAAGAACAGGAGCTAGAGCAAGAGCAAGAATTGAGGGTACCACTGATAGGTCAAGAGGAAGAAGCCTCCCCCTCAATTTCTAAGAGGGCCAGGATTGAATCCACTATGGGAGGGTCGCATAGGAGAAGATCAAAGAAAAGAATACTCCTCCCCCATAGGTGCCTGAAACCATTCCAAAGCTTAAGTAGAAGAAGAAGAAGGGGACCAAATTGAATATGTTCCCTTGAGTCAGAGGACTCACTTGGCTAGGGATATGGAAGAAGAAAGAAGAAGAAGCTCCACCATAATGCTACCATCCATTCTGAAAGAACTTTTTTAGGTTACAACTTCAGAGGATTAGTAGTAGCAGTGGGTTGCATACATGCAGGGTGAAGAGACAAATTTCTTTGACCTCTTAGATTTTGATTTCATGCTTATGGGTACCGAGATAGTAGGGGAGAAAATAAGGGATACTCCTATGATTCAATCTCTAGGAGAGGACCAGAATCAATTACCACCTCTACCTCAAGGACCTTTGGGCCTACTTCCACTACCATCTCAATATTTGTCATTCCTAGAAAAAGGTTCGACAACACCACTTCCTCCTATAATAGACTCTGAAGAACATCTAATGGAGGAAGAATAGCCCTAGAAAATGCAAGCTAATGAAGTATCAGAGGAGGGTAAAATACATGTGGAACTTCAAAAAACTACTCTCACTACCAAGGCTAGGACCTTAGCCCAAGTAGAAATAGAGACTCAAACTAGTAATCTTGTTCAATGAGAAAATACTCCAAAGAGGATTGATAAGGGAAAGGGACCTACAACACAAACCCCCTCTTCAATCAAATATATGTCTGTAATGGGCACTACACCTACTTGGCTAAAGAGGGAGATCATGGTTTGGTAGAAGAGGTAGTTAAATGTAACTACTAAGGAGGAAATGAATGAGCTCATAAAATACATGAAGAAGCCTAAGCCACCTACGGGTGATGCATGGCCAATGACCTTCATTGTGAAGAACCAAGATCAGGGCTTTTCTTCACACATAACCATCCCTCCTCCACATGGAGACAATAAGGATTTGACTCCTAGTGATTATCAAATCAAGGAGGTCCTATTAGGAAGGCCTATGGTAGACATCACCAAAGTACTGATTACTATGGGCGTAAAAGAAGTGTTCAAGCACATGGACAAAAATGAGTCAAAACTACTAATGCTATAGGCCATCTGCATGGAATCATGGGCCCAATAGACCTATAACATCTGGAGATCACTCTTGCTATGACACTAGAGAGAAACGAAAAGGGGATGGTTCAGATGGATCCATTTCTGGGTGAATGTCAACAATGGCATGAAAATTTTGGGGAGAAGGGTGTGCAAATAATACAGTAAAATTTGAACCTATTGTACTACATTTAGTCAAGTGTAGATAAATTGGTGTCCATAGTGAACCCAGATTTTGGGTTAATGGATGAGGTACATACTTGGGTGAAAGACCTAAAGAGTTTGACATCAATAAAAGGTTAGAGATATCGTACATTCATGGAAGTATATATAGCAGAAGAGCTTGCTAAGGTTGAGGATTGGATTGAGAAGATAGCTACTAGATATAAGGTCATGGAAGGACTACATGAGGATATTCAAAGGTTAAGAGACCTTGCTCAAGAGAAGATATTGGAAGTAGAGAAGTATTACAATGTTGCTTGCCTTGACATTTTTGAAGATGAGTCAAAAGCCAACCTCAATTCAGTGCAATCAATAGTCCAAAAATTTTGAAAAACTTTTGAGGACTCTTCATTTGATGAAGATGTCAAGCAAGCATTTAAGACTAAAGAGGTATTGTTAGAGCTGGACACTAAACTTGAGGATTTTGTGGAAACCCATATGGAGGTTAGTAACTACCAACAAATAGTTAAAGATAAATGTGCATCTTTGTATTTTCCAAAAGCTACCCAAGTAGTTGAGATCATAGAGAAATTCAAGAATAAACATCTAGATATTGCTTTGGGATGAGGAAGGAAAAAAACTAGATGCTAGAAATTCAATTTTGATACTTGGGAAAATTTGGGATTTTTGGAACCTGCCATCTAGGTGCACAAGATGCGATATTCACAGAGGTGCACTAACAATTTTGAAGAAGTAATAGTACACTGAGAGTTAATAACCAATTCCTAGTTTAGAGCATTCTATGCACCAAAAATGCACTTTGATGATATTTAAACTCCTAGAAACACCCAGAGAAGGTCAAGATTCCATTTTTTGAGCTTCCAATGATTCTTAGGTCCTCTTGCAACTTCCTTCTTCTTATCTACTTCTTCTTTCTATGCTTTAAGTCATGTAAAGGCTCATATACCCATTAATTGATATAAACAAGGATGGAGACCTACTTAGCACCATTTGGATAGTTAGTTTGTATATAATTAGATTATTTTTATTATTTTTTAGCATATGTTTGCATTTTAAGAGCTCTCACTCTCAACAAAAAAAGAAGAGATTATTTCTTATCAATACATGGATGTAATATCTACTCTAGGCCATTATTTTGATGTAATAATATATGTTATTGGTGCTCTCATTCTGAGTGTAGTTATTCTTGCTAGAGTGTGTCATTTTTGTGAATGCATGTTCATGAATAATAATGGAGCCAATGGTTTTGTTGTGTTGATTTTATTGTGTGACCTTTTAGTTTTGGTGTTTACCTCGTGTTAACAAATTCTATTGACATATTGAGTTGGAGAAAAGATCACCTATTGTTCCTGCATAACTTCTTGTCTTGCATGAGCACACTTTTCATGGCCTTGTGATTTGATGAGAAGTGAAACATCTTTCAGTTATTATTGAGTTCCCATCGATGATTGCATTAGTGGAATTAAGGAAGTGTTGCTCCTATTTTCATTGGTTTCCTACTTGATCTTTTTGACAATTTAATTCACGGACATGTTGTTACCATGGTTTATGTCCATTAGGAATTTCCCTTTTAATTTATTTTCTTTAATGTCTTGTTGCCTTATCTTTTTTATTTTCTTTGCTAACACTTGGTTAAAATAGGAATTCATATAGTTGCATTGATAAATTGTATTCATCATAAAAGAAAAAATACCAAAACTATATCTCTTTTGTGGTTACTTTTCAAAACAACAGATCAAACATCTTATCCAAAATTGGTTCGAACTACCAAAGGCCTCCTTGTGAACATACACATTTATCTTCAATAGAATGAATTCCATTAGGTTGCAAGATTGCCCAGAACCTTGGAGTTAATCTTAGATTAGCTTTTCAAGAGAGGATTTCAAAAGGATTCATTTTGTTAAGCATCGTGAAAAATGACAACAAGTCCTATAAGTAAGGCCCACTGTAGAGACCACCATATTACTGATTACTACAGGTGTAAAAGAAGTGTCCTCGCAACTAGAGGCATCATCTTTCTTTGGTTGGCAAAAGGAAAATAAGTTTCCTTAGTAATAGAGAGGGATAGAGTATCACCTTGCTAAGATGTATCCTTCTCTTGGCCATCTAGAGGGTTATTGTCACTATCAAGGTTGATGACTAGCATAGGAGAGGAGGCCTTTTCTACTAGTTTCTCCTTCTCCTTCTTTTTCCCTTTATCTTTCTCTTCATCTCCAACCTTTTTTGTATCTAGCAGACATCTTCCTCAAGAGGATGGAGTAATTTGAACATTCTTTTTAGGAGGTTGGTCTACTCTGTTAGGATAAACCACGGACAGAAATAAAAACTACATGCAAATTTAACCAATAACAAAAATAATAGAACACACAGAAATGAACACAAGGCACCAAGATTTAACATGGTTCACCCAATCCCTGGGCTACGTCCACCAAACAGCAAGTCCGATCTTATTACAATCTAGTGATTACAACCGGATTACAATCTGTAATCCCTTACAGCTCAATACCGCCGCAAGAACCAATTTCGTATCACCACATATGAAAAATACCCAACCCTAAGCCCTTTTTATACAAGTGTTAAACCACTTTAGGGTTATAACATGTCGGCCATAATATGTCGGCTACCATGTCGGCTACTTCCAAAAAAAAAACCACTATTTATGAAGTATGTACAGTACTTTCCTGATCAGTCACCACAATCTAACATACTCCTCCATTGATAGACTATGTTAGTCTAGCTAATGTTGATGTAGCAACAATAGTGGATGTAGCAATAGTAGATTGTGTTATCTCGAAAGCTACTCTACCATCAGAACTTTTGGTTCCAGTTCTCTTCTTCTTTTCTCTAGTGCACTCCACATATTTATCCATCCTCTTGATGATATCACACATCAGAACTTCCATCATGTCAATAACAGGACCTTCAGGTGGAGTTGACTCTATAGGAGTGTTCCTCATTTGCACATAAGTTGAGAGATGCATGCAAGAGCTATCATCTATAAGATCACTAACATCAACAATGTCATTATTCAACTTAATTTCATTTATTGTCAATTTGGACTATTACCTTTCTCTCATTTGGTATTCATCATAACACCTAACCCAATAGCCTTCAATGTATAGAACATGCCTATGAGCTTATCCTAGCTTTAGTTGATCTTTTTCAAAGTTAATAGGGTCATACAAGAGTCTTATTACCTCATAATCAATAAATTTAATTCTGCTCTTAAAGGCTTTAATTATATTCTAGGCATCAGATCATGAGGCACAAGAATAAGGTCTAACCACTATTGGAAAAGGGATCCCAACTATCTTCTTCATATTGGAACATAAGGTGTTCACCTCTAGTATTTGTCTACACAACTCAACAAGAACTAGACCTTATCTTAGGATATCTAGGGAACCTTTTTGGGAAGCCATCGAATGCACCAATCTCTAGGTAAGAAGAATATGAAAATTGAAATAAAAAAATCCAAACTAGTTGACCGCTAATATGGCTTATGGTGAAAACCTTCATTCAGGGTACCCCTTCAATTCCCAATATAGCCTCATTGTGAAGGTGTCATTTACCCTTAAATTTTCTTCAAAACCCTTTTGCAACTAGAGATGAGCATAGAATTCATATACCTTGGTATTTTCATTAAATTCCTCAATACTAGGAAGCCTAGGCCAAAGATGATGTGTGGCTAAAATATATATCAAATATGATGACATATAAAATTGCCTAAATGCCTTTGCTAAATTTAGCCATTAGGAAATCTCTTCACATATAATCTAAGCCCATTTAATCGATAGTCCCTTAGCACAAATAGCCTATACCAAGTAGAAATGATGCTCAATAAAATCTAGAATCTCATCCTTTCCTTTTAATCTAAGCAATAGTGCCAAGATATTCACAATTTCTCTCTTTAAATTGGTTCCAAAAAGAGTCCTTGACAAAGTACTCTTTTTGCTATGAGGAGTTTGGAACCATGTTCTTTGCATGTCATCTCTCCTCAAAGTCTTTTTCTCATTTAACATCAATTCACATGAAAAATTGATGTTGCAATATGCTTCCTTTACTAGGATTCTAAATGCAGATTGCATCAATTTTTTTTTCATAGAAAGAAAAATAGATTGATCAAGCAACAATATCTGCTTTGCCTCCAAATTTTATTTTTGGATACATTCCTTTACCAATTCTGGCACTTGTATGACCAGAGAGAATCTGATAGCCTCAACTAGTATGCTCTCTTTCAATTTATGAGTAATTAGATGTATGGGCTAGGTATTAAGTCTTCTGTGTAGATCACCCAAGTCATAAAATTTGAAGTGTTAGAAAAGTGCAACAACTAACTTTCCAATCTAATTAGGGAAACATACCATGTTGCTTTGATTGTCATTAGATTATACTTTCACACAAAGAAGATAAATTAATTTGATAAAATAGCTAGTACGACATGCAAAACTCCCTTTGGAAGAAATCTGATCATATAGACTAGAAAATTATAATGATGGCACCACAAAAATTAATTAACTCACAATTAATAGTTGTAACTGTTGGATTTATAATAAATCAAGAATATTAACAACTCCTTAAATCATTTTACTTCTACCCATATGATGATTCATAAATCTGATGAATATAAAATTTACTTAAATCTGATGTAGTAGAGTGATTATTTACCTATAGAATCAATTGGCTCACGCTTTAATAGAAGCTACCATTTTAACTTCAAAATTTTGAACATGGGTTTGCACCATAATTCTTTATGTGTGGGGAAGGAAACATAAACGTATCTTTCCATAAGCTTGCCTTCTCCTTTCATTTGGTATTACATCACCAGCAATACTCCTTCATTGCCCTTGATACCCTATCACTTTCTTTTCCGCACAAAGCTTTCCTTAGTAATCATCTCATTCCTTGGAGAAGCTACAAAATGAACTTTCTACCTTGAGGGCTTGGACTATTATATTCTTTAATTGGGTTCATATTTCAAGAAGTACCTTATCGAAATAGAAACTCTATATTTTATTTTAGACAAGAAGTATCCTAGAGGTATATTCTTTCCAAAGATTTGCACAACTAGAAGTATTTCTCTTCCTTTCCCAACATTTCTTTGGAAATGAACTCGAAGACATTTTCTTCCAAAGGGAAAGCACTCAAATTGATGGAACTTCATTCCTTTGCACAAAAATAGATTTTAACTTTGCATTGATAGTCTAAGAGCTCCATGACTAGATAGATCCTTGTTGTTCTAATATTCTCATTATGAATCAACTTTTAAATACACCTAGAGATGTTAATATACTTTCCTCTTTGATAATTTGCTAATCAGTGAAGTGCACCAACAATGTAAATTTGATAGCACAGACTAGAATCCAAAAGGAACACCATACTTACATTAGGAGCTAATTGCAAAAAATAGAATAAGCTTCATTCTCATTGGGAAGATGCCCAGATAGAAATCCACCCACAAAGTGATCACCTAAAACCTTGCTACAAAGAAAAAGCAAGAATCCTGCATAGAGGTGTCGAGGGAAGCAGAGCATGGAAAACCTGAAAGGACCCAAAAGGAAAACCTCATGGATGCTTGATGAGAAGGGAACCACCTAGGGGATACCTACATAAGGACTCAATAAAATATGTGATGAAAACTAACCAAGCTAGAAGCTTAAAAGGGAAGGACTAAAATTTGGCAACACTAAGTAGAGAATCAAATTTTTAATGTTCTTATAATTACTAATATTATTATTAAGAATAATTATTAAGTGATTTTTATTTCTATATGAGAATTTTCCTTGATCTTTTCCTCCAAGAATGTAATTGTAGGAAAAATGAGAGATTGAGACTCAGAGGGAGGTTGATATTTCATGAAACCTAAAGAGAGTGAGCAGATAGATGATATGATTTAGTAAACCTTCGACGATTTCAATCATATTGATTCAGAGGGAGTAAACTATGTTTTGATGGATTCTTAAGTAATCAACAAATTGTAGTAGTCAAGAGGACTGTGATTCATGAATATACATTGTAAACATGTGATCTTAATGGGCCTAGCCCTTGTGTACATCATGAGGAAGTGATGACTTCCAAATGATCATCACTTGTATTAGGAGAAGTTGTTGAAAGGTGATGATCTTACAATAACTTGTATTATGAGATCAAACAAATTGAGTAAATGGTGAATGTCTTGCATCTCAACATTCCAGAAGATCATTACTCAGAGTATTTGGTGAATATCATTGATATTCTGGGAGGTCAATACTCTTGATATTAGATGTGATATCAAAACCTTTTGAGTACTTGGTGACTATCATTGATATTATGGGAGTCCAATACTCCTGATATCAAATGTGATGTCAAACCTTATTTCAAGTACATGGTGAATATCATTGATATTCTAGGAGGCCAATATTCTTGATATCAAATGTGATATCAAAACCTTTTGAGTACTTGGTGAATATCATTGATATTCTAAGAGGCCAATACTCTAGATATTAGATGTGATATCAAACCTTATTTGAGTACTTGGTGAATATCACATGTTGATATTCTTAAAAACCAATACTTGTGAGATTGAATGCAATATCAAATGGTGGAAAACTTCTAAGATATCAAATGAGATATCCTTAAAATTTGTCATTCCTAATATTACCAATGGTGTAATAAATGTCTTATGTTTATCCTTCCTAGCTAAGAGGAATTGTTAATGTTTTGTAGCTTCGGTTGGATAAACTCTTGTGAAGATATGTAAATATATATTTAATATATATATATTAGATGTATATACATACATACATACATACATACATATATATATATATGTATGTATGTATGTATGTATGTATGTATGTATGTATGTATGTATGTATATGCATATATTAGAGAAAAAAAAGATAATATGTATTTTTGTATATATAATTATAATGCTTAATATTATAAATAGACATGTCCCTGAAGAGACATTTCTATTCATTACTCTTTCTCCATAGAAATATATTAATTGTTGCATTTGAAAATCACATGCCAAATATTATGGTAGTGCTTATTACATTTGCAATGATCCTCAGAAATCCAAGATATCAATGACAATAATAGTCGTGAATGCAACACACAGTCATGCTAACTATCTCTCCAATGCTCCAACAATGCTAGGATACTCCCCCATAGGAATATCATCAGCATTCATGCTGACAAACACATCATCAGAAATTCACTAATCTTTAATTAGATAGTTTCACAAACCAATCTACCTCTACTAATCATCAAGGATCTAACTGATTGTTCTCCAATATTCTTCTCTTCTTCACTCTCAAAATGTCATAATATATTAATTGTTGCATTTGAAAATCACATGCCAAATATTATGGTAGTGCTTATTACATTTGCAATGATCCTCAGAAATCCAAGATATCAATGACAATAATAGTCGTGAATGCAACACACAATCATGCTAACTATCTCTCCAATGCTCCAAAAATGCTAGGATACTCCCCCATAGGAATATCATCAGCATTCATGCTGACAAACACATCATCAGAAATTGACTAATCTTTAATTAGATAGTTTCACAAACCAATCTACCTCTACTAATCATCAAGGATCTAACTGATTGTTCTCCAATATTCTTCTCTTCTTCACTCTCAAAACGTCATAATCCTACAATTTTTTTTCCACCATCCAATAACATTATTTTGATTTCAATAGAATCATAATAAAACCATAAAGATCATATACCTCTAATCACAACACCTAATTTCATTGCTTTAGAAAACACTAATCAAATCTTCTTCTATATTTCTACATTGTTGAACCTATTTTGTGTCATGACTAAACAAAGTGTAACTTGTATCCAACTTTTCATATACATGTATAGTCATAGATATAGAATGATGGACCCCTTGAGATATCATTCACATGATCATGTACCATAGTTCATAGTATAAATCTCACTTAATATATTCCATTATCACTTAGTACATCAAGAACATAATCAACTAAGAACACCTAACTTGACATTCAAATAACAACATTGTAACTAATAGAACATATCATCAAAGATAGAAATATACTTCTATAACTAATCAAAATATTCTATGTCAATACAAATTGTAAACATTACCCTAAAATATATTACCAATATCTAATAAGTCATTTTATAATCTTCCATTAACATCTCAACTTAGAATGTAAAAACCTTGTTCAAATTCATTGTGCTTAGTCACCTCAATTAATCTAACTAAAATCACATTAGGTAGATAATCTTAGACCATATGTCTTGTGGCTACACAACCTGAAGTGTAGGGATCCATCCGAATCTATATATACTAGTTGGTATTTTTATCAACCATCTTATTGTCTTATTTTTAAGGTGGCACACCATTGAAAATCTCTACCACTTTCCTTAGTCATCCAAGCATCTCGAATGATTTTATATATTCTGAAGTGAAAACCATCCAACGTTGGAACACTTTCCTAGTGGCTTCACCACCTAAAGAAGTAAGGATCCATTCGAACCTACAACAGAATGCGTTAAGGTTTTCAATTTCCTATGACAACAATATTAATGGATAACAAATTGTTGTTTGTGTTTCCAAGAATGCATCAATTGTATGGGTAATCAAAACATAAATATTTGTTGCAAATATCAATCATTGTGAAGGAAAAAAATTAGAAAATTAAGATTTGAAGTTGGTATTAATATTCGAGCCCTTTGTGACTACCTTATTGTTTTATGTATGTTAGCATTAACAACAACTTTTTCCGCAATTGTAATTTGCATGTGTTCAAGAAGAAGACTTAATCAAATGTTTTCTTATTCAAAGTTATAAGTTCATTATAGATTTTTGAAAATCTATTAATTGGAAAAAGGTTTTATTTTTTCTAAAAAGGGTAGACTCGAGCCTATTATTATATTTTATTTGACAAATTTGTTTTTAAAAAAGTTTATTATTTTAGTAAATAAATATAAGGTTCCTTTAAAATAAAAATTATTGGGATTATTTTATTATTATTTTTCTTATAAAATTGCCTCTTGAGATCTTATGAATAAGTGCCTTGAGTACATAATTTAGAACAATGGGGATAAGTAATGTCCCTTCCTTAGATTGTGCAATATATGGAAGGCTTTTGAACTATTGTTTGATCATTGTCTAGAGGCTTATGGAGCCATCATAGGTTTTGTGTGGATACAAAAATTTATTTTATTTTTAAAATAAATTATTGCCATCAAAATTTCAACTCTAGTTGGACACTTTCAACATTGTTCTCATCAAACTTTTGATAAGGACCTCATCATGGCCATAGCATCCTTGTTGATCCAAGTCTTTTTTGATGTCGAAATGGTAAAAATTTTGATGAAACTTCTGATGTGGATCTTGTCAATGCCAGTGCATCCTCTTCAAAATACAATGTAAGCAACCATAAAAAAATAGATATTTGACACCACATTTTGCAAGCATTTGGCCTCTTTTCCAATGCCAACATGGTAAAAATTTTGACACTTAGTGGATAGTTTTGATGAAACTTTTGATGAGGACCTCATCAATTTTATAGCATCCTCATCAAACTACAATGTAAACCACAATAAAAAATCAGATCTTTGACAACACATTTTGCAACCATTTCATCTCTAAATCAATGCGAAGATGCATCAAATTTAGATGCACAAGTTTCTCATTGATTAATTGACAAAAATAATTTGGTAAAGTCAATCTAGAAACATCGACCAATGCATGTTGAAAAATTAACCAATGAGAATCAAAAAATGACAACAATTTTAGTAGTGTACATGTGGAGAGTGGATATCACTAGATTTAGATCAAAGAGGGTGTTGAATGGAAGACTTCCTTCAAGCTAGAGGAAAAATTATATGAGTTTTTGGTTATGCATTTTTGGCTAACCAATCCACTAAGCACTTTATATGGCTCATGAATAAGGTATTGGAAGAATTTATGGATACTTTTTTCATTGTTTACCTAGATGATATTTTGATCTTTAGTAAGACATTGGAGGAGCATATAATGTATATTTATTGGGTGTTTAAGAATCTAGGAGAGGAGAAAAATGTTGATTAATTTGAAGAAGTGTAATTTTTTGAAGAAGAAGTTACTGTATCTAGGATTTGCAGTTTCAACAAAAGATCAAAAATTAGACCCAAAGAGAGTGAAGGCTATCCTCAAATGGCCTACTCCAAGAAGTGCTACTACAGTAAGAAATTTTCATGATTTATCCATCTTTTACACAAATTTAATCACAAGTTTTAACAATATGAGTCGTACCTTTATTGAAATAATGTGAGTGGATAGGAATGAGTTTAAGTGGATTATAAGTGCAGATTAAATTTTTTGAATTTATAAAACACAAAGTTATACAAAAACCTATTTTAGCACTTCCATATTTTAATAAGGTGTTTCAAGTAGACTATGATGTTATCAATACTACAATAGGATTTTTTTTTAGCCAAAAATTAGGCCTATTTCTTATTTAAGTGATAAGTTAAATGATACTGGAGGAAATATTGTATTTTTTATCAATATTTTTCATTGTAGTTTAGGAATTGAAGATGTGAGGACACTATATTCTTCTTAATGAGTTTGTTTTGTATACTAATAATCAAGCTTTGTAATATTTGATTAGTCAACAAAAGTTGATTCAAAGGCATTTGAAATGGGTTGAGTTTCTTTAGAGTTACACATTCATTTTAAAACCCACCAATGGAAAGTCTAACAAGGCTGCAAATTCTCTTAGACTTGTAGATAATTTTTTTTGATAAAGATGCAGATTGAGGTGGTTGAATTCAAGGAACTCAAGAGTTTGTATCTAGAGGATCCTAATTTTGGAGAAGTTTGGAAAGTTTTTACAAGAACCTATTACTCTACACATTGAAGTGGTTGTATTTAATTATCTAGGATGGTATGTTATTTAGAGGGAGTCATTTGTGCATTCAAAGGAGTTTTATGAGGGAGAATGTCATCAAGGAGAAGCGTAGTGGAAGGGTTGGCTGGAAATTTTGGTCAAGATAAAATCATTTCTCTAGTTATTGATAATTAATTAGGGGGTGAGTATTAAGCCAACCTTGATGATCTTTTCAAGGTTGATTTAATGTATAAATTAATGTTATAACCTTGTATTTGTGTATGTTGGAGAAGAGATGTGGGACTATAGATGTGCACAAAATGTATACATATTTTGAAGGCAAAGAAGAAGTTTATAGATTTGTTTTTCCCTTCAAATAGATTTAATAGTGGTGTAGAGGAGATGTTATATAGTGTTCATAATTTTTGCATGTCTGATATGACTTTTCTTGTATAGATAATGGGCCTTCATTTGATAACATGCCTTTTCATTTTGAGAGGTGAGATCTAGGGGTGTACTTAAATACATGTGAGTTCCCCCTTGTAAGACTTAGATAAGAAATTAGATCTAACTTGTGGGTTCATGCCCACTATGGCTTTTCCCTTAATCCTATTTATACATATGAAATGATGTGTGTTATGTTTGTTCAAAATATGTTTCTTTTTATATGAACAAGCTGCAAAAGGGTACTAGCTCATAATACAAGAAATGAAACTAGATACAATTAATGGGACATTAATGACACCTAGTGCCCAACACCAAGAAAATATATCCAATGCCTACCTCTTTAAAAAAAGGTTCTCAAGTGACTCAACCACCCAACATAGTCAACATTATATAAGAGTACCATGCGACAAGTCCCCACAAAGGTTATTGCCTTTAACCAAAAATAATAAAAAAGGACCTACATGAGCCACTTAAAACTACCAGGGATCACCTAGACAAGGGAGGAAAAGAAACAAGGAGGGGGTGACATATTCATCCCTAAAAGATACAGTTTCCAAACTATGGCTTCAAAAATAATGTCCCTCATTCTCTGTCAAAACCAAAGATCAAAAAATATATAGGTTGTGTGCAATTGAAACTCAAAATATCCATTCTTTTAGAGTGGCCTTGAAAGCAATAAACTTCCTTCTAGAATAAGAATGCATAACAGAAGGATCCACCAGCATTACACTAAGTCATCTAGATAAGAAGGGGCTAGGCTTGAAGATCAATGGCTAAATCAATAGCACCCACCTACAAAAGCCCACAAAAACTAAGGAATTCATTCCTAACATAATACCCACCTTAATCAAGTGGTAGAGAGAAGGGAAAAAGATAATAAACTTCTAGTCAAGATCCACCAATATGCTAAGAGGATTAGAGGTAGAGAAGGCCACCTACATGCACACCACACCTCAAAAGACCAGCACCAAGTCTCCTTAAAATGTTGAGCCTCCTCCTCAATATGAACTTCCACCTCCATAGGAAGCAACCTAAATGAGACATTGAGGAGTGATGCCATTATATGCTATTGATCCAAGAAAGGAGAAATCTCCTCAACAAAGATCAACGCCACCTTGCCATCAGGAAGAAACTTACCTAGGTCAACATCCTGAACTCCAAAAAGGGACAAGAAGGTCCCTATACCTTCTTAATAGGAAGAAAATATACCAAACCATAGATTGAGTAGGCAAAAGAACCCTTCCATAGAATCAAATCTCTCATCCGTCATTTCCGCCAATAGTTAACAAGGACAAAAACACTTGAAGAACTAAGCTTCACCTCTTCAACATAGCAAACATCCACCTCGAAAGAAGATTTTCACACCTTAATATTGAAAAAAGAAGAAATTAAGAGACATCCAAAGAGCCTACTCCAACCAAGAATCACATGGAAAATTCTCACCTCCATAAGGGAATACTCCACCTAAAAAGGAGTCAAATGGGAGAGGGGAAAGAGATAATCATTGACCTCTATAATAAAATCCAACAAAATAGTAGAGGAAAAATAATGGGAATAGGGAAAAGGGACAATAGTAGCAACATGAAAGGAAACACCTCTCCCCAAAATAGAAAAGGAGCACCTAGAAGAACTAAGAGCAAGGAACAACACTAAAATGAAACCCCTATTCATAATCACAAGCTACATATAAGAATCCAAGAGGGATCTATTAGAGAAGACCCTTATCTACCTCAAGGACACACCAACAATCCTAACCAAGGGTTTCCCAACCTAAAACCAAGATAGACACAAACCCCATGGCCCAAAAAAAATAATGGTAAATAAACTCTAGTTTCCTTTGAGTAGAGCACTTGACATGTCCAAGGACATCCCATGACCACCAAGTTATAGTAGCTCAAACCAAGGAGAGGGAGAGGAGGACCATCGTTGAAGTGTTCCCTCCCTTCCATCAGGCTCATCACCTGTTGAGTCCCTAGTAATATTTCACCCGCCTCTCCTCACCATCACTTACTCTCATTGCAGATGTATTATTTATTTTGATAAAATAGAGGTGTTTTTACACAAAATGTCTTGTTAATTTATGATTCATTTTTTATAATATCTCAAAATCAGCTTAAGTTGCTTGAGTGTTGGTTGTCTCCTCTATCTCCATTAAATAAGATACATATTATAAAAAATAAATTCAAAATTTAAGATTGTTTTAGCTAGCTTTAAAGAAGATGCATTGAAATTAGGATTGTAAGAAAAATGTTTCCAAGGATGAGAACCAATATATTTACACAAGATTTTTTTATGAAAATTAATATCTTTTATTCAAAATTAAATTATAGACATTAACTTTTTAAGATTTTTATTTATTGCTGATAGGGATCCTACAATTAGAGAAAGAGTGGAGTGTGATGGTGTGAATGCGTTATTATTAACTTTTACCTTTCTAGATTATATTTGACAACCATCTACACATCAAATTAAAAAATTTATTATAAACATATTATACCTTTAAAAATAATTTAATAAACACCAAATAAAATATTTCTTAAAATTATAATCTTTGGAGATACATCATCATCTTTTTCTTTTTTTCTTTTTAAAAAAAGCTTAAGTTACTAAAAAAAATAGAGATAGAGGAAACATAAATAGTTTTGGGTGTAGTAAATTAAATTTTTAAAATTTTGTAGTGGATATCTATCAGCATTCCTTTAAATAAATTTATTTAAGAAATAAATTATTGTCAAAACCATTTTCTAGAAAATACCATAATAGATTTGCAACAACAATCCATTTACCACTAAAAGCAAAAAAAAAATTGAAAAAAATCCACTTGCCACCTAACATAGAAGAAATATGTTTAAAATTTAGATTAGGATGGACTTTGATCCTAATATTATTTCCCTTAGATAAAAATGTGTCTCTTAAATTGATTATCTTTGTACAAATCTTTCACCCTACCAATGATTTGTGCTTCTATATATTTTGTTAACCTTCTTCTTAGTCTTATTTCCATCTTCAATGTTGCTTCTACGACTCTACGAAGGAACCAAATTAATAATGATGATGATGATGATGATAATTAGAATTTGAGATGACACCAATGGACCAAGCAAAGAAGCTCTTACAATTCCTTCTCTTACTCACCTTCTCTTTTCCTAGTGTATACTTATTTATAGACTAATATAAAAGAAATGGTTGTTTCAAATAGTACATACAAGAAGGAAGGAGGCTGGAAATTCTCACTCATTTAAGTCATCGTCAAAGTTCATATCCCTACGCTAAGTTGAAGAACAACCTTAACTCTCACGGTATAAGGATTCTACAGATTCTACTCTATGTTCATATCAACGTCCCATTGAGAAAACTGAGTGAACAATATAATATGACTTGTATTCCACTGGATTCTTCCCCTCGTAGAAAAATTCGCTATGCCTAGACAAATGACAAAAGATGGCAGGAAGAAAACATTAAAAGATAGAATATTTTAAGAAACCTGTCATAAAAATAATAATAACAGGGATGTAAAGTCGGCTTTTGAAATTTCCAACCTCCTTCCTCAGCGTGAGTATCACGCATCATTGGTTTTTTTCTTGTGTCTCATTGAATCTCATTGTTAGATGCCTTGCCATGTACGCTACATTTATCTATCTGTCTATAAATACATGGGAGTTTTATGCCAAGAGTGTGCAATTGTGTAAGCCATTTTGAGAGCTTATTTCATTGTCAAAGTGGTGTCATCTCTAATCCTGCGCATTCTTATGATCAGCAGCAATGAAGGAGAAGCTGAAAAGAAGAATCACAAGAACAAATAAGAGAGCTAAACGAAAGAGAAAGAAGAAGAAGGAAGAGTCTCTATCTAAGTTTGCATAGAGTTAAGATTCTTTATAAGCTATATAATGTAATTCCATAGCTTGACAATCATAAGCGATATGATGTAATTTGATGGCTTTTATGATTGAAAGCTGGACAATCATAGTTTTCTAAAGCTGTTATTACTTGTTATTAGTTAGTCTTGAGTTTAAAGGTCGTACTTGCTAGTTTTGATGTGGAATATGTATTGATCAAGATGCTAGAAATTCCAAATTATCAAGATTTTTATTATTTTCCTACCTCTTCCAATTAAAGATGTAACAATTAATTTTCCATTTCTTAATTGTTACGAGTAAAGATGTAAATTACTCTTAAGTGCAGCTGCTAACGAGAGGTTAATAAGGTTTTAGCGAACACTTTCTAATTATTTTATTTTATGTTTTAAATTTTTTTTTTTTAATGGAGGGTTCAGACTTGTGAGGCAGCCCAATGAGGCATGAAGCTTGCGAGCTACCAACCAGCGAAGGCCAACACATAGATTTTTTAGGAACCCGATATGGGCCCACTCGTGCTTGAAACCTCTTTGTCTTACAGTTTGACTTAGAGCCAAGGACTGAGGGGCATCATGCCATCATAATCACCTGGGGCACGATCTCAACCTCATCCCTTATAATGTCGGAGTCTTGCACTCAGCAAGACTACTTGATCCCTGGTGGGCTCTTTGTGAGCCATTCAACTTCACCAGTAGACCAAGGGCCCATTGACTATGTTGTAGATTTTAACTTTTATGTTAGGTTAAAAATTATGTATGTCAGATGTAGCAAATATATTCAAAGAGTTTTTAAGAGTTTTTCATTTTATTTTAATGACTGGATTAATTTACACTATTGTAATTTTTTTCCCTAGATTCATGTTAAAATATAAAATTAATTTCTTATTTGTTCATTTTTAAAATATTAAAGAATATTTCTAATGTTTTTACAAGTAGCTTGTTTATTTTAATTTTGATATTTTTAAACAATTTTTTTTTTCCAATTGACTCTATATTTTTACTAATCAATTTTTTTTAATTTTTTCCCTAGATTTCTACAACTAATGTTATGGAGTTTCATTATTATTTTATCTTTTTAACTTGAATGTTTCATTTTTCTTAAAAAGTATTTTCAATCATTTATGAGGACAATTATTTTAAAATCTAATTAGCTATTATTTTAAATCATATTAACATAAGTAATTATGTTATAAATTTTATAGCACATGACAAATTTAATAACAAATATTATTTGAAGTGTTAAAGTATTTTTAATATAGTATTGTAATGAAAGTAAGTAACTTCTCATTAGTTAAAAAACATTATTAACTACATTAATATACTATTGTTGAAGAAAATAAATCATTTTAGTTTAATTAAATAATATTGAATGAGTTATTATTCTTAAAAATAAATGTTCGATTGAGAAAATTACATATAACAAATGCTAAATAGAAAAAATAACTTACCAAATTATAAACATTTCCTTTCAATCCTAATTCTATTTATCATTAGGTGGGACTCCATCACAACTCTTGTTTGAATAAATTTCAAAATTTTAATACATAATATGGTTATTTTAAATAATATGTTTTAAATTTACTTTATAAACACAATATATCAATAATTACATAATATTTAAGCTTGTAAGCTTAAAGGCTTGTTTTAAATCCCATACAATTGAAAACTACTATAGTGTTTTCACAATATCTAACTATGTTGTGAATACAAAAATATTTTTAAAAATTACATTTTTTTAAACTATATATTCAATTTATGAACAATGATGTATCTTTTGGCATGCCACAAATAAAGAGAACATTTGAATTAGATTAAATTAAATTTATCAAAAATTATTTTAAAATAGCAATTTATATTTGAATAAGATCAATACACATAAATTTAACTATAAAGACAAGTACACACCAATACATTGCATTTTATTTTTATGCTACACATTATGACATTAAAAAGACTTTCATATTTTCATGCATTCTTATAAAAAAGAGTATTAGTATACATTTTTACTATGAAAAGACTAATATATTTACTATTGATTCAAGATTTAAATACTATATGAATGTATTGTAGGAGTTCAAAGCTAATTTGATTAAAAATATATATTTTAAAGTGTACTTGACAATTGAATTCTTGAATTTATTTTACTAACTCTAAATATAAATAGATAGATATAAATGATATCAATTAGTATCATCTTAATATTTTTATTTGAATCACATGTAATACAATATGTACAAAATCGTTTAACATCTAATAATTATGGGCTTTTTCTAATGAATCATGAAAATATTATAAAATTTAAATAACACGACACTTAATATCTAAAATTGAAACATTCCAAATGAAATATGAATTAATAATAATAAATATAGAAGATTGTACTAAAAATCAAATAGATAAATAAATAATAATAAATATAGAATATTGTACTAAAAATCAAATAGATAAATATAGTAAGGTATTCAAAAATTCAAATACCCTCTATTAATCTTTAAAATTGCACATTAAAGAGTGGAGTGGATGACTATTCCCAAATCATGAGCATGGTAAGATCAATTAGAGTTTGGTACTAAAATATCAATGCAATTGGTAGAGATTTACTAAAGAAACATGGTGTGTGTCATTTTTTAGATTTCAATAATTCAAACACAGCCTAATGATTTTTACTAAAAGTTGTTGAATAAAGTGTGTAGATTATTATTTTATTTTTTGATGAATAGACCTATTCCATTAATTATTATTATTTAAATTTACACATTCACAAAAAAATGAGCTAGGGGATACTAGATCATGGGCCGTGAGTTCCATTAGCACAAGGCCAGATTCTTTCAATATTGGTGTAATACATTTATTATTGCTATCCAAACTATTTTTAATTGACCATTGCATTCAATTCATACTCTCATTTGGTATTAGATCACCATTCTTCATTTGTGTTTGAATGCATTTAAATTATCATATGAAAATTACATGGATTATGTAATACATTGCTTATAATTGTTTACAGGGAAAAGGAAGAGACTTTAATAGGACTTTAAGTCTACCTATTTTCTAGGCCACTAAACCATTTAAATATGTATGTGAGGGAAAGAGTGGAATTTCCAAATATGATTCCATTTATGATCCAAATTAGATTAGCTAGAACCCAAAAGAAGGGTGCCAATACCAAACTTTAATTATATAGGGGAATGCAATAAAAGGAAATGTACTATTTGTCCCTTATAGGATAGTGTGTAAGAAAAATTGAACCAATTTCTTAAGTAATGTCTATATAGATACTATATGTATACGATTAGCCCAATTAAGATAGAGATATAGGGTAAAGATAAGAAAGGAAAAAAATTATGAAAGACTCGCCTTGAAATACATAGAGGAAGATGTATTTTAGCTCCAAAATGCACAGATCTAACATCTTTTATGAATATCCATTTGCCAATGAACAAAACCCAAAAATCTCTCGGCAAAAGGGAAAAAAAGGACTGAGTTGACCTGTTGGAAGGATGTCTTATGAAATGGTTGATGTAGACTAGTGATGGTATAATGAGCTTCTCCTAAAAGATCCTAAGGAATAGGTTCCAAGTCTATAACCTCCAACTGATACCTTGCTTTCTACACACAAAAATGAAGGGTTTTTGTGGTTGGGTTTGATTAAGGCTTGCCTTGGTCAAGCCCTAGGTTAAGATATTAACCATAGATTGACATGTAATTAATAGGAGAAATTATTTCATGTACTAGATCTAAATGATATGAAATGAAATATTCAATTACCTTCGAAAATGCAATTAACTTTGATGTGCAAGCAAGTATGTAAATGTAATAGCCTTGACTCAAAGAAATGATAAAGAATCAAAGAAGCCATAACCTCATGTATGGAAATGTATATGATATGGCATGGATGAATAATATAATAAATTAAATAGATTGGAATGATAGGTCTTCTCCTTAGAGCCAAACTCGGCTACCACATTCAAGGAATAGGCTTGATGCAAGAAGGAGATGGCAACATTTGTATGCTTGGAGATACTTGCTTGAAGAACACCTTAATTACTTGCTTTCTTGTGGACATCTTTCCAAGATGAGATAACTTGAGAATAAGATATGAAAATGAATCTCACAAGTCTCCTTTTATACTATTTTTTTGGGTGAGAAAACAACACAGGCCAACATGGGAGTAAAATAAAGTAATTAGAAAACTTAAGGACTTTTGGGCCCCAAACCCCGAAACCACAAGGGACTAGGTTGAATTGGTTGACCTAGTCCCAGACTTAGTTGACTTGAGGTTGACCTAGTCTAGACTAGGTTGACCTAGTTGGCATAGTCTAAGGGGAGGGAACAACTAGATCTAAAAAAATCCTAGAAGGAGGTGCGGGTGAAACTAAAAGATAGTGAGTTGATTAGAACATATGGCCAAAAAGGTGATAGAATGACACATAGAAGAACATATCAGATATTGAGGGATGAAAAAGAAGTTGAAATGGAAGGGAAGAAGAGAAAATGAGACTAAAACCACGCTAAGGAGGGCTAAAAGGTCCCAAAATGAAGTGCAGCCATTTTAAGATGTTATAATAACTACGGTGACAACCATTTTCATTTTTGAATTGAATAGATTTGGATGAAGAAATAAATGTGGAATAAGATCAATGTGAAGGATTACTCCTACATAAAATTATAGATGCAAAAATTGTGTAACAAGATTGAATGTAGTTGTATTTGAACTCCGTATATATATTCTTGTAGTCCATTTTGGGGTTCTTCCTGAGTAGTGGTAGATTAGATTTCCATTGTTTAGAGACTTTGTGAGTATCTCTTAAGAAGATCAAAGTAGTGTGTAAGAAGAATTTGAAGAGGTACTTTTCTGAATGATTTTTTAAAAAAAATTAATATGGTATATGTTGGAATGTTCAAATGGGAAGAGTACTTATGAGAGGGGGGTGAATCAAAAGTAACAAGTTTTTATCCTTTTAAACCCTCATTAACACATAACTAAAAGTAAATTACATGCATGTAAGCATATAAGAAAACATGAAATGAAAGCATGCATCAACACATAACACAAGAGATTTGGTAACCCAGAAACCCTCCAAGAATAAGAAGGTAAAACTGGGGTGGGGATGACACCCACAAAAATTATTGTAGCAATATGTTCAACCACTTCTGATGGTCTGCCCTATTAAAGGCTTTACATTGTGTCAATAGTGACTTGGTTAGAGGATCTACAAACACTTTACATGAAGTGTCACCCTATTAAAGGATTTACTATAGGTTGTTAAACCCACCTAATACATAGGATTTTCAATCACCTTCTCCAAAGGTTCTCCTACCTAGCTGTTAAGCTAACTTATCAATATAGGATTTCAACATCTAATACAATGGTGAGAAAGTATTAGAACATTTGACCTGATAGAGTGCAATCTTCAATTGTTGAGTTCAGGTACTAGATCTGCTCTTCCTGTTTTGATCCTTGCTTGATCTAATCTTTGTATGTGTCCCATGTTCTATTCTGATCAACTAGATATAAAACTATTGCACTGTTCCTCTAAGTCTTTCCTTATTCACACTAAAATTTTGCTATAATCTCCCCATATATTGTTCTCATCTGCATACCTAATGGAGTTTTCATCCTCCTTTTAAATATTGTGAAGACTTAGGATTAGGTATGGATCTATGATCCACATTGAATCTCAAATTCTCGCTCATACCTTGCATTTTTCTCATTGGTTGCATGCCTTCTCCATTTTTTTGATTGGCTGCATGTAGATCGCATAGAGAATGTAAATGATTCGTCCTTATCCTTTTTCATTTTTAAAATCTCTCTATGTCAGCTCCAAAAGCGATTTACATCTGAGTTTGTGAGGGCACAAACTCATATGTTGATTCTGTGTTACTCGACACATACTATATTATGTCTTGCTTGGCATCTATTACTTGCTCAACACCTGTTAAGATTCTGACTCGACAACTACTATAACTCACTCGGCATACATAGTGTACTCGATATATATAGTGGAATTGGTTACGTGTGTTAACACTCGAATGTCAAGACCATTCTAAGACCAACAGTATAATGTCTATTCTCATTTTTATTGGAGTGCATATTTTATGAGCTTGTATACCATAAAAGTGGTGATACATTATGAAAAATATAGAAAATAAATGCACGCTCAAAAAATTGTAGTTCCATTTCTTCCAAGTATACTCTGGGATGCTTCCCCCTACCCACTAATATTAATGGGGATGGAATTCTCAAGTCCCCAATAGAACTACCAATTTTGTCACTCAATGCTAGGAATGTAGTGATGGTCCAAACTTCTTGGGATGTTGGGAGGATTCTTATGTAGCCCTTGAACATCCCAGGGACACCTAAGCAGTCTCAAAACTTATAACATATGTTCAAAATTATATTTATTTATATTGTTTCCTAAGTTATATATAAAATCTAAGGGTATTTAGGGTACATATATGGACTTCCATTCATTTATAAGGCCTCCAATCTTCATTTGTATTCATGCTTTCCAATTATTTGTTACTAAAAAATGAGAATTGTAATCTAAGAAAAGAGTGGTTAGAGGAGTGTAAAGAGTGATTGCAAGTGAAAGAGGGGTGACAAGGACCAAGAAGAGGTGGAAGAAGAAGAAGGAAGAGGAGGAGGCGAGGGAGGAGAAGGATATGAAGAAGTAGAAGAAGAAGAAAAAGTAGAAGGAGGAGGAGGAGGAGGAGGAAGATTTGAAGAAGAAGCACATTATCAAAGAGATCTTTCAAGAAAAAGCTAGGGTATCTTAATAATTTTATTTTGTGTTCTTTAAATCAATATTTTTATAATTTCTCATTATTATTTTCCTTATTTGATTTCTTATTATTTAATTTTCTTAATTAGTTTAGATTTTTCTTTTGTAATTTGAGTTTAGTAGTTCCAGCAATGAGGAGTTTGTTGACCTTTCAAGAAATGGGTAGATGCATCCTTCACTACATTTTTTCATTTTGATTTTGTAATTATTTTGATACCATGATATGAATTGCACTTCTTGTAATTTGACATTGAAATCTTCAATATCCAATGTTCAATGTCCAAGAATTTAGTATTTAGCATTTAAAGCATTTGTAGTTTTCCTATTTTACTTCTTAAAAGTGGTATACAACATTTCATAACTAGCATTTGAATTACTAGATGTATAATATACCATATATACATTCCCTTAACATAATCCTCTGCCATCTCCAAATTGATGACCCTTTGTCGCCTCATTCTATAAATACATCCCCAAATGCACTGTAACTATTATTTCCTCTTTATAAATGAAAAATATAGAAAAGAAATGAAGCTAGAATAATTTTAAAAGAATTCACAACATTCTTTGCCAACTGATATACAAAGTAGTTTTTAGGTTATGTGCAATATCACCAAACTATGACCTTAAGTGGAAATAAAAAATTAGAAAATCAAGGTTACCCTACTTGACATTAAAAGTTGAACATCTTATCAACCTTATGTCAAAAAATAGTAAGAAGAGAATCTGTATGAAATTAAATATTGGTTTTAAACTATTGTCCATTTTCTATAAAATAATAATAATAATAGTTGAAAATTTTAGATTTCAATGTAGTAGAACAAAAATTTTGGAAAAAAAGATAAATAATATGGTGATGTCTAACCACCTTAATGTTGCCACTTTTTCAGTCCTCCATTCTTGAACTTCCAAGCCAAGTGAATTTCATGTTTGTATCTTGGTCTAGGTTGCCATTAGGGTTTCCTCTCTCATCTTTCCCTCTGAGCTGCCTAGGTGGGAATACAAGCAATGCAAAGGTTTTCAATCATGATAGGTGATTAGGAATTGGAAGGGTAAGTCTAGTATATTCTGGATAGGAGAGAGAAACAGTTCTATTCATAACAAACCCTAACTATATGATCAAGTGTTCCATTGAAGACATGATACAGGTAGAAGGGAGAAATCACGGGCATATTCAGAGCAAATGGCAGCGAAGGACACAAGGATCAAGGCCAAGGAACGTGGTGCAGATCGTGGGAACATGTTTGAAGCAAGATCACATCTGATGGGAATCGAATCGACGGCTAGTATTAAAGATGAAAGCCTACGTGCCTTTAGTGAAATATTAATGGTCGAGCACATCTGACGATTCTCATCATCCCGCATAGATCATATGCGAGGTAAATAACCCTCACGGCATCACTGTAGAAGGAATCGTGCATGACAGATCGAGATCACGGGATAGCTAATTAAGAGCATACCCTAATTACCCTTTGACTTCTTAAAAACATAATTCACTGTAAATTTTTGTAGAGGGGAGCTGTTACACTCTTAAAATTCAGTGATTAGTAGCATCAGGATATACAAAATATACAAATCTAATCTGATGTGGATAGATTGTTTCTTCATATTTTGGGCATAAGAGTCAAGGTATAAACCAAAGAATTAAAGAAAACTGTTCCCCAACACAATCAATTATTGTACCTTTTTACACGATTCTACATATAACTCGTGTATGGATGTGACATAGTTTAATGTAATTTTTTTAAAATTAAATAACTAATTATTAATTTTTTGCTTTAAAAATTGGAAAAAAAAAGTGTTGTGTCTAATCACCTTAGCTAATTCTAAACTTCACCAAATTGATTTATTTTTTCTTACAGTAGTCGAAGCTTAGAATGTGATGCATGATTGGAATTTAAAAAGGTTAAACAAATTGAAAGTTTTAGTTATTTTTCAATCAACCTATCAATTAGGATGTTAGAGGTAAATCAATGGAAAAATAAGTAATAACTTTAGTTACTCAATTCAAAATTCAACAACAATTATATTGATGGAAAGCTAATAATCTCTTTAAGAAACCCTTTCAACTTCATTTGTTTTTGTTGAAATAATGTCATTAGCTTTACATAATTCAAGTCTAGAGATCAAAGGAAATATGCTAAAACATGTTATTTTGGGTCTACTATCCATGTTTGACATTCCAAGACCAAAACTCAATGCATATCCCAAGCCTAGTGAAATAATTGGATATATGGTATTGTTAGATATATGAAGTTTAAAGATATCCAATAATATATCTAATATACCATTTATCCCACCAACATTGAAATTTCAAAAAATTTAATTTTGGTTTTTAGAAGTACCACTTTGAAATTATTATTTATATTATAATTGTATCATAGTATATTGATATTATTATGATATTTAGTAATATTAGTATTAACATATTCTTATTCTTATTCTTATTATTTCTTAAGCATATTCTTATTATTTTTATTATGTTATATATTAGCATTTTATTAAATAAATTAGTATTATATTTATTATTATTATTATTATAAGTATAATAATACATGTAGGTTGGAGAGAGGAAGAATAACATAGAGAGTATGAGTGAGAGTGTGTGTGAGAGAGATGGGTCAGGAAGGAATTGATGAAGGATGCTTCCCTTAATACCACAACAAGAAACAAGACAAAGAACAACACAAATCAAGAGAAAAAAAATGGGCTTCTTATTATCACAGGGTAAAAGTACAAACTTGTTTCAGCTTTTTATAAAGAAAAATGATCCCGGAATGCAAACTATTCAACTTAAACAACATAAAAATGGTATTTGTGCATAGAATTTGAAGATGATGTAAACTAATGAACTGTGTGAAATTGGATGAATTTTATGCCAATAATTTTTTTTTTAATTGAGTAAGAATTCATTCAGTTTTTTCAATTTTTGAAGTCATTTTTTTCAACTGTGAAAGATAGAGGGTACAATTCTTGTCAAACAAGTATATGAAAATCATCATTTTTTGCTCTAATTTAAAAATATGTTATAGAAGACATGTGTAGCTAGGGGATAAAAAAGAAAATATTAGTTCTTGATGTATATATTTTTTGTTACAAGTACTTGTGTTTGACCTTATCAGAAACCAACAGATTTTGCCTCCTGTAAAAACTTCCCTATTAAATCTACACCTTTTTGAAAAAAAATTACATATTCTTGAAAAGGACTCTCTCCTCTAGGGATAAATATAAATTTTAAATTTTCTTGATATGATTTACTATGTTTTTCATTTTTTGAGGGAGCATCTTCTCAAATGTTAAAATACCTACTTATAATATTTTGAAATTATATAATAGATTATAACTAATCAAGACACTATAAAATTTATATAATAATGATATTGACATTGAGATCTATTAAAGGAAATTTTTAGCTTTTGATAAAAGTTTAGTTTTGATAGAGAAATGAGATTTGACCAAAATAGGTTTAGAGGTCATAAAAGGTGACACATATCTATGTTTTTACCCCACCAAAAATGCATAATTATAGAATTAGAATATGCAAACCCACATGGGAACCTTGTTAGAAGCATGCATGTTGATGATATTCCTATGGGGGAGTATTGTAGGAATATGATTAGATCATTATAATGATGATATGTTACATTCATGACTATGTTTTTCATTGATGTCAACGTAGCAATTTTCTGTGGTATCTGAGAGAAGAACAATGGGAAGATCAAGTTGGCATGGATAGATCATCAAGCATTTTGAGTAGTGAGGTTAAAGGGAGATACTACTAAGTGTTTAGTATATGTAGCTAACCTCAAAAGAATAAGATATTAAATCTGGAAGAAACTATGCAAGTTTCAGTGAAGACTATTCTAAGATAGTGTTTTTAATGTGGTCCTATAATAATTAATTGAGAAGATGTAACAATCAACTCAGGGAATTTTTTAATGGATTCGGTATAAAGGAAAGACATTTTCCTTTATCATGAAAGAAGTATGTATGGATGAATGCGAATGATTGAAGAGAGGAATGTGAAGATAAGAAGAGTTAAACGGAAGTGAAAGAAACTTCATTGCCGAGGTTTTATTGTGTAATCCAAAGTTTTATACTTGGATCCAAGGTTTGTGACTTGGTTTGCAAGGTCTGACAGTGATTGGTCCAGTTGACAAGATAGAGGAAGAAAGTTAAAGTACAATACACACAATTATTTTACAAGGAAAAGTTGAGAGATTAGTTGGATAGTTAGTTTAGTGGTCTTGCCCCAAAAGCTGTTTGGATAGTGGGTCCTTCTGTCTTCTACAACTCATAACAACTACTCATATGTGCTAAATGTTGTAATAGAATCCTAATAGGGTCCATCCTCTAACAAAGAATATTTATGTTAGTACATCATCTTGTGGGAATCATTCCCACTGAGGTTTTCCCTCTGATTAATGGTTTCCCTAGTTAACATATTCAGTGTAATTATCTATGTGCATCTTGTTATGATTGTTGTTTACTTTGGTTGAATGGTTAATTTTATTTAAGTTTATTTAAGGTGGATAAATGTTTTAATTATTGGATAACTGATTCACCCTCACCCCAACCCCCCTAGTTATCTTGGTGGACTATTATTTCTAACAATTAGTATTAGAGCATCAGGGCCTTGAAGGATAAGCTTAACAAATTTGGGAGATTAGTGGCGAGTTATTACTGAAAAAGATAGTCCCGATTCTGATGTAGGAAATTTTGACACCCAGAAGATGGAGCTTCTTGGTGAGAGATTAGAATTGTGTACATAATCGAGAATTGAGTTCTAGATGGAAGCACAAGAAAAGATAGATCAAGATCTGAAGAAGGCATGGACATCAAGGAAGGTATTGATCTTCTTATGAAAAGACAAAAAGAAGGTATGGAAATTTTTTCTTGTTGGACATGTAAAGCGTTTGGTCATTTTTCTTCTACATTCCCTAATAAAGTAAGAAAAACTAGAAAGAGTTCACTTTCTGATGAAGATGAATAATTTAAAGAAAGTATGGAAAGATTCTTGAATGATTGTGATGATAAAGATAATGAACTTAAATTAGTTAAGAAAGAGGAAGTATTAGAAGAGATAAATTTGGAACCTATTGTTGATCCAAAGGCTAACCATGAAAATGTGGAAGTTATCATTAGCAATGATTTGCTAAATGGGAATCAAATTGAAGAGAAAAGACTCAATCCTAGAGAAAAAGAAAGATTTGAGTTAAAGACTCTTGAACAAAATGGCATTGTAGAAAGAAGAAACAGATCAGTAACAAAAGTAGCAAGAACTATGTTAGCTGAGAATGATTTTTTTGAGAGAAGCTCTGAATACAATAGTCTACACTATGAATAGAGTGCAAGTTAGGAAAGACACAAACAAGACCCCTTATGAACTATGGTTTGGTCGCTCACCTATAGTTAAGTATTTCAAAAAAAATTGGCAACAAGTGTTATATCAAAAGAGATGATGATATTGGTAAGTTTGATGCTGGAAGTGATGAAGGTATGTTTCTTGGTTATTCATTGAAAAGCAAGGCTTATAGATGTTATAATCTGAGCACTAAAACTATTATGGGAAGTGCAAATCTGAGAGTTGATGAGAAATTTAGGATACAAGAGAGAATAGTTGATTACAATTCAAATGATGAGAATGTTGTTACTAAACCAAAGAATGATGAAGTATTCTTTGAGAATAACAATGACTTGCATAACGAAGGAGATCCTAGATAGGAACAAAGCTCAGAACCTTTAATAGATCCAAGAGTTGAAATAACAACTCCTACTTCGAGTAAGAATATGATAAAGAATCACCCACCCAAACAGATCATCGAAAGCATAGATAAAGGTGTGATGACAAGAAGCAGAATAATGAAGAACTCTGAACATTTGATATCTCAAGTTGAACCTGAGAATGCGGATGAAGCATGTAAATATGACTATTGGAAACAAGCTATGAAATAGGAATTGGATCAGATAATAAAGAATGAGACATGGGAATTGGTCCCTAGGCCAGTAGATAAAAATGTGATAGGAACTAAATGGGTATTCAAAAAATAGATGAATGAACAAGGAAAAGTTGTAAGGAACAAAACAAGACTGGTATGTAAAGGTTACTTATAGCAAGAAGGAATACACTATGATGAGACCTATGCTCCTGTGTCAAGAATAGGAGGAGTAAGGTTATTCTTAGCCTATGCAACACATAAGAAATTCAAATTATACTAGATGGATGTCAAGTCCACATTTATGAATGGAGAACTTGAAGAAGAGGTATACATAGAACAACCTAAAGGTTGTCCTTTGACAGATGACAAGGACATAGTATGCAGACTAAAGAAAGCATTAGCTAACTTAAAGTAAGCACCTAGAACCTGGTATGCTAGATTGGAAAAGCATTTGACAAAACTTGGATAAATTAAAGGTATGGCAGATAGTAATCTCTATTGGAAAGAAATTGATGATGGCTTAATCATCTTGGTAATATTTTTTGATGATTATAGGCTATGGATTATTGTGAGAATGATACATGGTATACCTGATAGTTCTTGATCCTATCTTTATTCATGTTATGATCGAGCTCAATTCCATAGTGTTTATTGAGTCAAAGATTGATCAAATCATTTGGGAAGGTAGCGCTAGTGGCTCTTTCTTTATTGAGTCAGGGATAATCTCTCTTCAAACTCAAATTAACCCTCCCCCGATGTGGGACCTAGTGTGGAATCATTACCTTATTCCAAAAATCAATATCTTCCAATAGTTGGTTCTACAAAACAAAATCCTCATGCTCAATAACATTTTAAAAAGAGGTATTTTTTTTACTATTAGATATTTTATTTGTAAGGGGTCCTTGAGACTAGATACCATATATTTTTTTAGTGCCCTTATGTGTGGGGAAACTTTGATGATTTTATTCCAAAGCTATAACTTGCATTAGACATTTCCAAAAATAGTACCTTAGCTCTGGATTATGTGGAGAAGTTGTAAACCACCAATGGATAAAGACCTCTTATTTCTTCTTTGTCACCATGTATTTATAACCTCTGGAAAGAGTGAAATAATAGGGGTTTTAGGGAGTCCTTTTGACAACTAGCAGTGTTGGAAGACAAAATCAAATTAGTGCAAGTAGAAGACTTTCATAGTAGCTTTAAGGGAAAAGTGGACTTTGATAAGGAAATTACTAAAGATTTCTCTGAGATGACAAAAGATATTATTAAAGTGAAAAGGGAGAATCCTAGATGGGATTGTCCACCTAAGGGATGGTGCAAAATGGATTTTAATGGAGAAGCAAAGGGGAACCCTACAGCTCCTGGCTGTGGTGTGATTATTTGAAATGGGAATGGGGATATTATTAAGGCGATTTATATTCTTCTTGGATTTCAATATAATAACTTAGCCAAAGAAATGGGTATACTTCACAGTTTAAGGTTAGCAAATAAATTTAACTATAAATAGTTATGGACTGAGGGGGTTTCTTTTAATATTCTAAACTGCTTCAATAAAAAATTTAAGGATTCATGGACTATAGCTAATATTACAAGAGAGTGTAAAACTATTGTAAAAAAAAGATTTGGTGGTTATTAGCCACATGCATAGAGAAGCGAATAACATAGAAAATGTACTTACTAATGTAGTGGTCATTAGCTCAAACCCCATACAATAGGATGATAACATTAGAGGGTATGAAAGCTTTAAAAAACCAATCAATCATGACAAGTTGTTATGTAAAGTAGAGAATTTAATAATTTTGGTTATTAATGAAGAAAAGCCTAAGGACATGTATATTAATGATGGAAATACTCATGGAAAGTTGACGTATCAATTTTGGGTATTTTCCCACAATTTTTGTTTGATTTCTTTTTCTTTCATTTTTCTCAGCCCTACTCTGAGCAAAGGGTATTTTATTTTGAAAAATATTATTAGTGAGGAAAGTTGTAGAAACATAACTATAGGTGGCACTATGAAAAGGTAAGAACCTAGGGACTATGTTGGATGGAGGAAAGAACTTGAAGATTTGGATAAGCTAGAAAGGGTGGTTTGGTGCCAATTATGGAGAGAATGAAAGATTCGAAACTAGATATTATTGAGGCATTTGTTAATGGATGGGATGTAGGAATGGTTACCTTAGCGGGGAGATGTCTTAAGTTGGACATCAACATCATGGTGATGATAAATAGGCTCATAGATAAAGGTATGAACTTTTACCATCATAAATAAATTTCTAAGAAATGGTTAAGAAATTCCCAAAATCTAATGATGTGCCTTTGGTTAAAGGAAAGGGAGTGGTCTTTGTTATTTCCTCTATTAATAAGTTGTGGAAATTGGTCGTCCAACTTTGAATTCAGTATATAACTTTGGGTGAGAGGTATGATAAGGATCAAAATTATCATTTTGTTTTCTTAAATAATTTAAGAAACAAAATTAGGTTTTTCTTTCTGGATTTTACTTTCTTTGTTCTCTAGCGCATAAGTATTGACAATTATAAGGAGAAATTGAACAATCTCATTCTCCATGAAGGGATAATGAGATAATTATTTTAGTTTATGATGGATAATGTTAAGGAGACTCTAACTAGGTCTATTTCTATTAAGATTTAAAAAGGCCTTAAAACTCTTGGTAGTAGCAAAGGCAAAGGTAAGCATCTATTTGTGGAGTTGGGTGAAGCAAAAATGGAGTATGTGAAAAGAAATAAGAAGAATTTTAATGATAACAAAATGATGACTAATTCTGAAGGTGCTAGTGGGGAAGAGGTAGATAGTATGGATAGAGAAGAGGATGATGTGATCAATTACTTTGGTGGGTCATTTATAAAAATGTCTAGACCTTTGAGTATGTGCCCTTCCCTTATTTCTATTCATTCGGTGGAACTTAAAGAATGTATACAGAAGAAGGAAGACGTGTTTGTCAAAAAGGTTGAAATTAGTGAGGATAAGGAGGAATTTGATAATGAAGCCTCATGATTAAAATATTTTGAAGAGAACATTACTCATGATGTGATTACTACTTCCTAGATCTTGCCAATGAAAGCTTCACCTAAATAAATGGAAGATAAGAATGAGGAAAATAAGGAAAGGAATTTTCCACTAGCCAACCTATTGGATATGAATTATGAGGTCAATATGAAGTTTTTGTTGTTGGACTAATTGCCAATGTTCTTCTTTAGGATTCATCACATAGCTTAACCGCCTCATGTGTTCTATAAATCTGGTGATTGTATAAGGCATTGACAGGGTGATCTTTTGGTGCAATGACAATCCTAGCTTTAACAAGTGGTATCAAAGTTTGGTCACGGGTTTGAATATCCTTAGGTAATACTAGGGGGGGTTGTTGGACTAACTGCGGATGTTCCCCTTTAAGATTCCTTACATGGATTAACTGCCTCCTATATACTATAATTCTAGTGGTTGTATCAGGCATTGACAGGTCAATCTTTTTGTGCAACGACAATCCTAGCTTTTAACAGTTGCAAGCTAATCTAAAAGGGGTGGACATTCAGCCTCCTTTGTGTGTTCTTCCAATAGTGAAGGAATCTCCACTTATACCTTTAGAATGGAACAATGGACCTTTAACTCCATCAAAAGGCTCAATATATATTACAGGTCACTAAATGCCAAAATGGAAGAAGCTGTGAATAAGATGGATGAGGGACCTAAGAATGAAGTCCTTGGGTATGACATGGAAAAAAAAAATTGTTGTAGGGTTTGATGAATATAATTGAGAACCTAGAAAATGTTGCTAAGAGCATGGTTAAAAATTACCAAAAACTCTTGGAGGTGACAGTAGAGTGCATGAACAAATTTATAGGTAATATTGATTTGAATGTGGACAAGATTATGGTGTTGGACCTAGATGACTTTAAGATAGTGGAATATTCTCCTAGTAAAAAAAGAACTAAGTCAACAACTAGAAAGCTAAAGGCTAAGAATGATGATCATAATACAAAGGATGTCAAAGCAATCATGAGGAGATGCCTCTTGAGTCACCTAAAAGTTTGGTTATTTACTAATCTAGATTACTGGACTTTTTGGATTTTTGAGTCTAAAGGATAGTTCTATTGTTGTGTTTTGTTGTTGTTCTTCTTTTCAGTTTTGTGCTAGTTCTATGGTGGGTTGCAAGATGTTAGGGGGTCTTGGTTTTCATTTTCAGTACTGTTAAAATTAGTAAACAATTTTAATATTATTTTGTAATGATTGATGGGGTTCAGATCCTTGTAAAAACATATTTTAATCCTTAATTGAATTTAAACATCCTTGAATAGACTACTCTACTCTTATCATTGGGTCCCAAATATAATTTTTGGATAATTTCATAATCTACAAAACTTGTAAAAAATGTGAGACATTTGTTTTTGTAGAGAGGATTGACATTAACTAATATTTTTACCTCCCTTATGTTGAAACTTGATTTTTCGAAACCTAAGAAGAACCTAGTTTATTCCCAATTTATTCTAATGAACTCCACTTAATAAGCTTCATGAAGAGATGACCTATTCTAAACCGGGAAGGGAAAGAGTTTGCTAGAAAATATTGTGCATCAAATTTTGGGATCTAACCAAAGAAAAGAAATGGATATCCACTAAAATTTAACTTTACCTTTGATAATGAAATTTCCTTAAGATTTTATATCTTACTTTGAATTAAAAGAACTTTCCTGCCCATGTGAGTAATAATTACCTAGCCATAAAATGAATTGTTCCACCACTTTTTCATTCCTTTCATACATGAGTTTGGTCAATTCCACATATTCATCGGTCTTGTTATTTGTAAACTAAGATAGTAAGGATCTAGGGGGGTCTTCACATTGGTCATAGCCATGAGAATCTTTCTTGATTAGTTTCCTATTTCTTTTACCCTGCATGCCTCAGGTTTGGATGAAGTCTAGGATTTGTTACTAGAGTTCTCTTTCTCCTTTCAAAATAATCCTTTTGAGCTATTAATGGCAGTAGTTTGCCATTGGCAAGGTTTACCAAGATCTTCACTTGATCCCAATTATTGGTAGTTCATCCCTAACACATATACGTAGAGAACTAAGTATGTAAGTGGAATAACCCACATTCCCCCATGACGTTCAGGTCTGGATAAGTATGAGATGGGGGGGAGGCCATTTTGATGGGAGATTCTTGGTTGAAAATGCCTAGGTTTTCTTATGTACTCCCTTGTGAGCCCTACCAAGTTAGGATTCCTAAAAGATTGTCTTATCTTGAACGATCCTTAGTTAAAAGCCTTAAGTTGAATTCCTTTGCTTGCATCCACCATCTGTGTTTATAAACTACTAAGTTCCAATCTTTGCCTTGTTCTTGAGGGAAAAAAAGAAAAATGATTTTGGCACTAGAAAATTTAGTTGTTTACATCTTGAGAGTAGTTATGTGCTTTACTTTTACTTTTTCAACATTTAGGAATCCATCTCAAATCTTATGGTTACTATAGTTTAGCATTAATATTATGTCTAATATGTACAAATTATTCATTTATTATTAACTATTATATTTTTTATATATAACTAATATTTAATTGTTATAATAATATATTACTATATGATATGATAATATTAATTAAAATAGTCAAAAAAACTAAAAAATAATGTATTATTTCCTATGTACAAATCAATGTATAAATAATTTCTTATAACTTTTGTTTTGTTTATTTTTTCTTATTATGCATGTGTATACTTTTTCTCAAATGTTTTTTCTTAATAATATTGTAAATCATTGTTTTAAAATAGCTATCTAAAATAATAAAAATGGACAAGTTATTTTGAACTTAAAATGCTCAATCCAAGATAGGTGATCACATTAATTAGGGTGATTACGAATGTGCCACACATCCCACTGCAACATAAAAGTGCAATAAAAAGGTCTAACAGACATCTAAATGGATAATCCAGGTCCACAACCTAATTCATGCCAAGAAAACTTGAGAAAATAAGGTGGCACACAAAACGAGGTAAAAATCTCAAATTTTGGAAATTTTTTGAAATTAAAACCCATTTGGCCCTTGGGTACAAAAACCCCAAAAATCCAAAAATAATTAAGTTTGGACACCGTATGCAAAAACAACCAACATAACGGTGCAAAACCCCAAACCCTCATCCCAAAAAATAGGGAAATGCTCATACCTACCCAACCGAGTAGAGGTAGCATACAAAAATAGAGGGGAACACTAGTTCTTAGCCTCCTAACAAATGACTACCAAAACTAGAAGCTAAAATGGAGCAAAAATAATAAAACAGGAGAGCCCTACCTCACAGCCAAAGGGCAAAACGAGAATCTAAACCATAAAATAAAAATCTTGTAGAAGTAGCTGAAAACTGCAACAACCTAAGGTCTCCCTGAGCTAGATCCAACAAGACAAATCTCATGATGATCCCATGCCCGTAGCCTGCAACAATCTAAGGTCTCCCCAAGCTAGATCCAACAAGACCGATCTCGTGATGATCCCATGCCCGTAGCTCCCACAATGAACAAAACAGTAGATCCTCATGAAGAGGATTTTGAGTTTTACTCTCCAACTTTCTAATTCAAAAGTGAGAAGTGAGGAATTAAATTCATTTTTTGATATTTGTTCACTTTTTGAGTGAATAATCGATTAGGGCAAACAACCAAGCAACCTAGTTAAACCTCGAATCAACCCAAACAAAAATAGGCTATTCCTAGAAATAGGAATTCGTCTATGGAAAAGTTGTCAGTTATTAAAATAAATTGATTAAAAACCCAAAAAACCCAAAAAAACAAACATTTTCTTAACAACTTTTGCAATCATGCGAAACTCTAAATGCATGGACACGGTCACTGGTCTAATCACATAATGCAAATGAGTTCATATTTAATAATCACCAAAAGGATTAATTAAATAATTAAAATAAGGATACATCAACCATGTAGGGGTGAAACTGGTAAAATATGAATGTTTGAATCACTAACTCCATGTGCCATTGTTAGGGATATAAATCATACACACTAAACAACACGATCAAGTGCAATTGCATATAATAACATAGCCGAAGCAATAAATGCATTAAATCACCTAATTTAACCATTTATTTAATTATATAAAAAATAATCCATTTAGATCACTCACATTTGCATAAAGCATAAAAATGTAGGAATGAAGTAAATAACCATAGCATTAAATCCATCACCTAACATAATCAGAGATATGTCCAAATACCAGATAACCAGATATCATCATAAAACAAACTGTCATCTCAAAATAGCATCACCATGCAATATGATCAACTGAACAACATAGTAGTCTAACATCTATGATAATGAAATCAAAGTATAACATCTAACCCTTAGGTCATCTCAAAAGTAAAACATAAAATAGGTAACAAATATCTCTCGAATCAAAATATAACAAGGTAAATATCCCTAGCACATAACCAATAACAAACATGGACAATCCATTTCTAATTATTTAAGCATTAAATAATGGTTTTTTCAACAACATGAAAAGGCACTTAAAACACATAAGTGAACACAGTCATAAACATGACTAACCACTACTATAGGAGCCTAGTCTAGTGTAGTATGGTAGTAGTACATGGTGCGATCTTTGCACATATCTCAGGGTAATCATGGAACAACATCATTGTTGATCTCAGATTGGTTTTGACAATTGAGTGTCAACACACTTAAGATATTTACTAAGTTCATGCCGAGCTAGTATCATATGTCGAGTATAATATATATAGATGTCAAGTTGTAATGAGTGTTGAGTCACTCATGTGCTGAGTGAATCAAGTGCCAAGAAAATAGATAGTGCCAAGAAAGTTCAAGTGTCGAGCAAGACAGAATTACAGTAAGTGTCAAGCATCAGTATTATCAAGTACCGAGTAACACATAATGGACCTAGTTGTTTGTCATGGCACAAAAAACTATGTAAATAGTTTTTGAGCTAACTTATGGATAGATCTCGAAGCTTTGAAGATAAGATCAAATCTATTTGATTCCCTATGTGATCAACATTCAACCAATTCGAAAAAATGGAAGGAATTGAGCAGGAAAAATGAATGAATCTCAATCATAGATTCATACCTAACCCTAAACCACCAAAGTCCTTTAAAGGGGAGACAAAGCCCCATAATTTAGCATTTGTGTGTGTGTGTGTGTGTGTGTGTGTGAATGAGGAAGTGATGTGAGCGAAGATTTGATGAAATGAAAGGGATGAATTGATCAGTTTCAAGGTGACTTAGAAGAAGGATAGAATTGTAAAATCAGTTTACAGAACAAAGGATCGAGGATACATCAATTTCATATCAAATTAGCAAGGATCAAGATGGACTGAATTGAGATCTGAAATTAGCAATAGAAGATTGTAAGTAGTCAGATCAAACATTCTACTATACTTTCTAACAACTGTATCAACAGGATGAAATCCTTTGAAAAAAGGTTGATTTAATAGTTATGGTGAAATCCTTTAACAGGGTGACATTCCAAGTGAGTGTTCTAAAGTCTTTTAGTCAAGCACACTTTTAACAAGGTGTTAAAATCCTTTAATAGGGTGGGATCTAACAATCCTTTGTAAACCTTTGATAGGGTAGACCTTTCATAGAGCAGATCATGACAATGGTTAAACTATGTAACCTTAACAGGTGAACTTTATTGTTGCAGTAGTGAAGAATTGTGGGTGTCATCCCCAGTTTTACCTTCACATTGGAGGATTTCTAGGTAATCATATCTGGTGTTAAGTGTTTATATGGATTCATTTACTTTACATGTTATTTCAATATGTTAATGCATGCATTGTTTTAAAGTTAAAAGTTTTATTGGTTAGAGATTAGTACTTCTGATTCACCTCCCCTCCCCCACCTTCTCATGCATTGTTTTAAAGTTAAAAGTTTTATTGGTTAGAGATTAGTACTTCTGATTCACCCCCCCCCCCCCCCCCCCCCACCTTCTCAAAAGCATACATTTCCCATTTTTATTTCCAACAATCATGATACCACATCAATACTGATAACCACTGGCACAAATCTTAGTGAACCATAATTCACATAAATCAGCCATATGCATAATTAAATTAGTTAATACAAAACATAAATCTAATTTCCTCAACGGTGTAGACCACTCATGGTCACAATCATGATCCCATCTCAACGTAAGATGAATAAGGTTGCATCCATCAGGATGACTTACAAAAGTCAAATGAGAGAGGTACTACATCATCCCCCCAAAGACTAGGCTTACCCCTAGAAGCCTACAATCCAAGAATAGAAACCAAACACACTAAGAGCAAAATCAAAATTGAGTAATAGGGATGACTCACCGACTTCTTCGTGAGTCCAACCAAATCACTCCCACATTCTCAAACCATCTCATCAACCCCAACATAGGTTAACTATCAGAGAAAATGTGTCATACTGACACAAGGTCCTCCAACAAGGAACTACCTATGTGTTAGGGAAACCCATCTAGTCATAAAGTCAACAATACAAGGTATGGAAAAAAACCCACTGTACCTTGTCAATAGGTGCCCAACAAACATGCACCTACCACGTGACCACAAAACAAGGTCAAAAAACAATGCACTACCAACAAGAGTTGGAATCATGGGGAATAACCATCCCAAAATTCCCAAGAATACAATCATGTCACACATGAGCATCCTTGAATCCATGTAAACTCACCCTTAGAACAAAGTGGATGACAGTTTACTAAAAAAATTACACACTCTAAGAAGGGTGCTCACCACCACTAACCACCAAGTGTAGGAGCACAACACCCCTCCAAAGAACAAAGCTCAACTACCACCAAGAACTAAGGTTACACAACCCAACTAGACAAGATATCACCTTTCCACAAGGCTACAAAGAATTCCACTAATGGACAAAATCATGTAAAACTTCATACCAACTCTCAAGATGGTAACATATGTCCAATGGTACCATGTCCCTCCAACAATATGCTAGGAATACTACACCCAACCTTCTACTAAACTTAATCTCTAGCCTCAAGTCAACTATAACCGAGCAACTCAACTAAGACAATCCCCTTGAAGATACAATCTTAGGGAGAAAGAACTTTAGAGTAATAGGACTGAGAGGGAGTCTCTCTCTCAACCTCTACACTACTCCAGCCCAAGACATGTTAGGGAACTCGCAATTCCACCAACCATCAACAATCTCATTAGAAAACACTAACTGAGCTAGTGGCATAATCACACTAGCCTACTTTCTCAAGAGAGAAAAGAATGCAGAGATGCACCAAAGTCAACATCCAAAAGGAGAATCTAGACTCATCAAAGAATTGAGTCACTCCAAAACAAAAAGGAAACATCAACCTCAAACAAGGAATGTTCACAAAACACAATTCACCTCACAAGGGTGGGTCAGTGCTATAGGAAACACACAAACCCAAGCATGAATCCCAACAAGTACCTTGTAGATTATGAAGACTAGATAACTCTTCCATTAAGAATAACATGAAGGGTTAAACTTCTCCAATGGCCATAAATGTGATATTCATGATATAATTGGCCTCTACTCAATAAAGGGTACTCAGAACATCGATCTGCACCTTTAGAAGTGCAAACAAGTTACTCGTTGTTCTCTAGGTGAAATTTTGCATTAGCACAATCTCACGTGAAGTTTCTCATCAAACCAGGCAAGAAAGTACAAAGAACCAGGGTAGTTCATACACTAGAAAAGCATCATTACTTATATTTCATAATTTCATTAGTTAAACCTAACACAAGAACTAATGCAAAATGAAACTGAAAGGTTTTCAAAGCAAGGGTTCAAGAGTCACCATAAAACAAGTATATATCTTTCAATTTCTTTCAAGAATAACATTACATTTACTCATCTTTTAAACCATCCAATTACATTAACAACTTTAAATCTATCAAGGACACACTAGCATGTTCTCCATTATATTATCCCTTATACGTACTACCAGAGGTTCAAGATGAACATGGTAGAGTTGCAACACACAACTAGGCAACAATTAAAACACATTCAGAATAGTCATTATGAACCAAAATAAAGCCCCCAAATGGGGGATTATCAATTCCAATAGTAAATATCAAAAAGTGCACATTTCAACAATAATTCAAAAGTGACAATTGTCACAAAGAGAGCGATGTGTAAAATTCGATGACTATTCCAAGAGAGGAAAATACTAAAAACCAATGCTAGCCCAACAACATGAGGAAAGTATCTCCAACCAAATAAAATAAGGCATCAATCAAACCACATTACATGTGATAACTAAGGAAAGTCACACCAGAGGGATAAACCTCCATAAAATGCTAAGGAATACATCATCCTAGCAATGTTAGAGAACACACTCACACACATCAAGCAATATACCATTAGTAACCTCATGCATATGCAGGCAACAATAATTTCCTTAATTATTTTTTCATGTAATGCAATATTTAAATATTCATCGATTCAATGCAAATTTCCATAATCTTATGAAGCAATCATATTGGGGACTTAAGTCATTAAACCAAGGATATGATGCAAAACCTACTTCTTTGCAATGATTCTTAATAAACACTCATTTCTCAATGAAAACAACCATTTCATTAGTGTAACATCATAACATAGAATCACAAATAAGATCCATTTATTTATTTACAAATAGGAGAAAATGGGGAAACAATGTACCTAACTCCATAAGGAAAAACAAAAGAGGCACTCAAAGACAACACATGCACACCACTCGGTGGTTCCATTCAAAAGGGTCACACACACGCAACTAACCAACCTAGGCACATTGATTCTGTCTACAAACAAGGAAAGACCCACTTCCTTCTCACAGTGCTCTAGTTGCATCTACTAGAAAAGTAAGTCCATCCCAAGTAGATACCAAAGCAACAAGACTCACGAGCTCTCACCAAGATGCTCATGCTCACACAATGTAGCATCAACCATATGGGAAATATATACACAGAGATCCCAATGTTTGAACATGGGCTCTGATACCAGATGTAATGCCCCACCTGGAGATCCTTGGAACAAAGATTTAATTCAAGCCAAGATGTTTTTTATTACAAGTATGAATGCACATGCCAACATCATACAAGGATCACAAAGATTGCAATGGTCCAAGACTTAACCAACAATCAGCAACCAACGAATCTCCAAACACCACTACTAAACTGACACGCACAAACTCAAGAATAAAAACCAAAGATGAAATCAGAACACAAACTCTCCAAACTATTGAAATATGGAACCACAAGAAATCCTAAAGGGTACTCAAAAGTCCAAGTTTCCTTCCCCGAAGAACAAGAGAGAGGCCCCATATTTTTTGTGCAAGAGAATAACAACTGATAGTCTCACGCGAGGAAGTACACTAAGCCATGTGAGGAAACACCATCTCGTGTGAGGACATACTTGGCCCAATAGCCAAAACACCCAAATTGGTGTGCAGTTTCGCGTGAGGATTTACCAAGATGTGCAATGAAATCCAACACACCATGTGAACAATTGCATTCTCATGCGAGAAAGCACAATTTTGCATGAGGATACAAATTAGCAAACCAGAAAACATAAAGGTAAAAGGATAGGAAATAAATTTCCTCCACACCAAGGAGTATCAAATCCACATAAATCAAGGAATGATCACTCGGGTGCATAAACAACAAGATGCCATGAAACAATAAAGAGGAACATCTATCCATCTAAACCAAAGCAGTAAATTAATGTACTGAAAGCAACATCACAGTGTACAAAAGTAACATTGCAATATATAGAAATAATATCACAATAACTAAACAACCAAACTAAGTATACAGTTCCTCCCAACCGTCAATAGCATCATAAGACCATCGTGGATCCTAGCCATCTCCTGTGCGTAACATCCCAAGCCACTGATTAGATCATCGATACTATCATAATAAGGATGTCACTAATAAAACATGCTACAATATAAGCATAAGGAAATCTAGCATGCTAGTAGTAAAGCATAAGATAATCCTACAAGTAGATAACATCACCTATCACATGCTAATCATCAAAATAAGGAAATACAACGGTAACTAACATCATCTAAACATGGTATACAAGCATTCCAATGAAAGCATAAATCACAAGAAAGCATACTCCAGAACTCGAAGTACCAACTAAAAACATCCAAGAATGGTCGCACTAGGATAAAAGACCATCTTTGTACACCGGTTCCCAATAGTGATATAGGTAGCTATGCCTCCCAACTATGTGGCACCCATAGGTCCACACCCATTGTGCTGATGGAGATAATGATCCAACCACCAACACATGTAAAGCACAACATCCATGGCCAATACTCATGCCACACATTATGATGACTAGAACCAAGAATAAGACAATGTAATAAGAACAAGTCTTGGTCAGACACTCAATATACTACTAAGTAAGGGCTGACATCATGGAGAATTGCTTGGCATCAACAAGCCCAAGTTGGTACTAGCACACCCTGAATCATTTGTATTATCTTAAATTCTATTACCACTCACACATTTTATTTAGTTATCACTTAATTAAACTTCCTTTCCTCCACCAACCCTCTGGGAACAATGATCACCAAGATGTAGGATAGAAGCCCCCTCCATATGCTACCCTACCTTACCCTTGCTCATCCTACAACAAGTGCATGTGGGCATGCACATTCCCAACCCAACCCCAATGATCAGAGCTTCCAAAAATACCATAGAAAGTCAGGACTTGCAAGTCACTCGACAAATGTACATGCATGTACTCATGTGTCATGCACCACCATCAAGAAGATCATAAAACAAGGACTAGATGAGAACATAAGCAGAAAGTTTTTCAACTAAAAAAAACTCAGGAGGAAAAATTCTACATGAATCCCAAGAAACAATAAAACCATACATTATGAAATCACTCAACTAGCCTCAATCTAAGAGTATGGATTCTACACGAATCCCAATGATGCAACAAGACCAAACATCATGAACTCGCTCAACCAGCCTCAATCTAGGAGTATGGATTCTACATTAATCCTAGTGTCCATGAAACAATAACAAGGGTCTAAGAGAAACCATAACAATAGATTAAAAAATCACTCAACTGAACCCAAAGTCAGGAGTACAAATCTGACACACATCCCAATGCAACATAAAAGTGCAATAAAGGTTCGACCACCATCCAAATAGATCATCCAAGTCCATGACCCAACTCATGCCAAGAAAACCCAAAAAAATAGGGTAGCACACAAAATGAGGTAAAAATCCCAAATTTTGGAAAAATTTCAAAATTTTAACACATTTGGCCCTTGGGTACAAAAACCCCAAAAATCCAAAAATAATTAAGTTCAGACATCGTACATGCAAAAATGGCCAAAATAACGGTGCAAAACCCCAAACCCTCATCCTAAAAAATAGGGAAATACTCATACCTGCCCAACTGGGTAGAGCTAGCATACTGAAACAGAGGAGAACACTAGTTCTCAGCCTCCTAACAAATAGATACCAAAAAAAGAAGCTAAAATAGAGTAGAAACAATAAAATGGGAGAGCCCTACCTCACAACCAAAGGGCAAAATGGGAATCTGAACCATAAAATAAAAATCTAGTAGAAGTAACTGAAAATCACAGTAATCCAAGGTCTTCCCGAGCTAGATCCAATGAGACCAATCTTGCTCCCACAATGAACAAAATAGTAAATCCTCATGAAGAGGATTTTGGGTTTTACTCTCCAACTTTCTAATTCAAAAGTGAGAAAAGAGGAGCTAAATTCCCTTTTCGGTATTTATTCACTTTTCAAGTGAATAATCTTGATTAGGGAAAACAACCAGCCAACCTAGTTAAACCTCATATCAACCCAAATGAAAATATACTATTCCTAGAAATAGGAATTCATCTATGGAAAAACTACTAGAAATAAAAATAAACTAATTAAAAAACCCAAAAACCCAAAAACATATAAATTTCCTTAACAAATGTTGCGATAATGCAAAACTCTAAATGCACATACACACTCACTGGTCTAATCACATAATACAAATGAGTTTGAATTTAATAATCACTGAAAGGATTATTTAAATAATTAAAATAAGGATGTGTTGACCATATAGGGGTGGCACTAGTAAAATATGAATGGTTGAATCACTAACTCCATCTGCCACTGCTAGGGATATAATCCTGCATACTAAACAACACAATCAAGTGCAATTGCATATAATAACATAGTCGTAGCAATAAATGCATTAAATCACCTAATTTAACCATTTATTTAATTATATTAAAAAAAATTACATCACTCATGCTTGCATAAAGCATAACAACACGGGAATGAAATAAATAACCATGGCATTAAATCCATCACCTAACATAATCAAATATATGTCCAAATACCGGATAACCAGATATCATCATAAAACACACTGTCATCTCAAAAAGGCATCACCATGCAATATGATCAACTAAATAGTATAGTAGTCTAACATCTATGATACTAAAATCAAAGTATAACATCTGGCCTTCAAGTCATCTCAAAAGTAAAACATAACATAGGTAACAAATATCTCTCGGATCAAAATATAACAAGGTAAATATCCACAACACGTAACTAATAAAACCAACATGGACAATCCATTTCTAATTATTTAAGCATTAAATAATGGTTTCTTATTTAAAATACATAAGTGAACACAATCATAAACATGACTAATCACTACTATAGGAACCTAGTCTAGTGTAGCATGGTAATAGTACATGGTACAATCTCTGCACATATCTTAGGGTAATCAGGGAACAACATCATGATAACAAATCAATCCTAATAACCACTGGTACAAACCTCAATGAACCATAAATCGCATAAATCAGCCATAAGCATAATCAAATCAGCTAATATAGAACATAAATCCAATAGCCTCAATGGTCTAGACCACTCATGGTCACAATCATGATCCCATCTCAACATAAGATCAATAAGGTTGCATCTATCAAGATGACTTACAAAAGTCAAATGGAAGAGGCACTACACTTTTCATTGTGAGAATGTTTGTTCTTTCATATTGTAAAATTCTTAAGTGATTAAATTAAAGGTGAAATATTGTGAAAACATCATCTACGAGAAGTATTCTTGCAAAATTTGACTACACCATAAGCAATCTTGAATTGAGCAAAAATTGGCAAAGGAAACCAACAAAGTAAACTTGATTGGTAGCAATGTACTGAGTCATCCATAATACAAAGGAATCATAGGAAGAGGGACAAATGTTGAAAATGAAACAACACCATCATCCCTACATGATCAACTCCTACTCATAGAACACATGAGTGAGTATCTAGAGGTTGAGATACAAGAAATCAAGGAAAAAGAGATATGAGAGCTATATGGGACATTCTTCTTAGAGGGATCCCTTTAAAGCTGAACATGAGGATCTGGTGGAGTCCACACTAAACAAAGAGGTGGAAATACCTAATTTTTCCTTGAGGAATGAGCAAAGCTTATTCTATGAAGAATATATGATCAATATATGTGGTTAGAAAAAACACATAGGATCACCAAAGCCCTAATTGAGAGGGTAACTAGGTTCAATGCATCTGGTATCGATCTATCCATGAATTTTCTCTAACCAAAATAAACAACCTTATTTATTGGAGGAAAGATAACACAAGATGGAATGTGGTGCACCATAAGTGACATTCCAAACCCTTTTAGAAATGAAGTTTTTGGCTGTGGAATTGGGCTAAAAATTGTACCACAATGGAAACATTGATAATATTCCATGCCAAATCACCTAGGAAGAATTTCAGATAATCCATAATAAATCAAAGTTTGATCTATGTGGGTATCTTCATAGGAAAATATTAGAAAGTATTGGGAAAATAATGAATGATCATCAGAGTCAAATTGTTAGATGCATATCCATATTGGTATATATCTTCTTCTATCTTAGAGGAAAGTATCCTGAATCTCCAAAAACCAACTACATTGAAGATCAACCAGTCAGGATTCAGTTAGGAGAATTATACATGAAATGGGAAGGAAAAGGGAATGTCACATTCTAGGATTACTTCAAACAATTCCAAAAGGAAATGAATGAGAGAAAAATAATAGACCTTATTCCACTAGAAAGCTAGAATGACAAGGTATTCTTTTTGGCAAGTACATATAGGTGCATTGTATGATCAACATAAGCTAAAGCTATGTGGATGACACCTTTTGTACTAAGAGGTGAAAGATGAGGATGCCAAGGATGCCATACACCACATAGAAATAATGTTGTCCTCTAATAAAAGAATCATTCTACCAAGGTTTGGTACCTATGGAAAAATTATGAGTCATGTCTTACTAGAGTAGAAGGTAATATGAAATCCCAGTCCATCAATGATGACAAGGGGTCAAGCATGTGAGAGAAGGAAATAATAATCATTTGAGGAACTAGAAGAAAAATAAACAACATTAGAAGATGACACAACCAGAGAAGTTATGATAACTAAAGCCACTAAAGAGGAAGCTTCATCGACATTTAAGAAAGGTAAGAAAAAATCCAAACCAATTCATAAGTAAGATTGTAGACATACTTGTAAAGAATCGTGATTACACTATTATGAAGAATAAATTTACTAGATTCACTAAGGAAAATAATGAAAATCCTATACTGATGTTTTATCTAGTCTTAGGATTAGGGATTGAAGGCCATATGATGTTGGTTTGAAATTTCCCAAATATTTAAGGAAAGTATTAAATGATAAGTGGGTACGAGTCTAAGAAAAGTTACCCAATAGGGATAGATAGAGGAAAATTCAATAACATAGGTGAATATAATCAACCTCTTAACAGATTAAAAGAACTAGACAAAAACATGTATTAAATAAAATTTGCAAGAGTTGACACCAAAAATTGATGCCTATCTAAAAGGAAGAAAACTATAAGGAAGTGAAGCAAGCATGGGAACATATAGGCCCAAGAAAATAGCCATAGTAGTTCCCACCCAAGGAAAGAAGTATAGAGAAAAGAATAGGAAATGAGTCAAGAAAATCCCAGTCCTCAAAGGGAATAAGATGTATGAGAAGAAGAAGAAGAAGAAGAAGTGGTCTAAACATATGAAAAGGAAATAGTGGCCCTCTCAAGGAAATAGTAACATAATTTTCCTCATTTGGAGGAAAGAAAGATAGCCAACCGATAGATGTCCCATTGGTCATACAAATTGAAAATCACATAGCAATCAAGAAGTGAAGTGACCAAAATACATGATTCAATAGAAGATTTACGATATGATTAAGAATATGACCATTTATATTGATTTATCACAATAAGAGGAAGAAGGTGAAAGGAAGGAAATACCTGTCATAGTTAAGATTCTAGATGAGGAACCTTTGAAGGAAAAGTCCTTGGTTATAGAAGAGAATGTAGTACCCTAACCCAAGATAGAAGAACAAAAAGGTGAACTACAAAAGGAGAGACAAGAGGTCATAGCCAAGCCAGAAGTGTCACAATCAAAGGTTTCTAAGAGAATGATGCATAAATAAAATAGTAAAAGAAAAGCACCAAGCGTGTCTAGAATAAAAAGCAAAGATCAAATAAGAAAATGAAGAAGACCATCTTGATACACAATAGCATCATCATCCTAATTGTCATCATCATCTTCTAGCATGGAGGGAAAAAGAGAATTTAATGAAAAGGATGTTGGACTAGTAGAAGGAAAAGATGAACTAGATGCACTCATAAATGAAAAGAAAGAGAAAATTCAGAACATGGATCTAGAAGAAATCAATGAATATGAGGACCCACTCAAAAGATAAGAATAACTCAATAAGGAGCAACGATGTATTACACAAATGATAACTAGGAATATCATTATGGAAATAACCTCTAACACGCAATATGATCTAAACCCAAATCTCATCAACCATATCTCCACACTAGTTGATAAAGTAAAAAGTAACTAAAGAAGTGTAGAAGCACTGGTCGAGAAGAAGATTAAGTCCAATATTACCAACATGTTGCAACAAGTAGTGAAGAATCAGACCACTCTACTGGAAATAACTAGAAATCTAAAAGAAACCTTGTAGACCACAATCCTGGTCCTAAATAAGTCATCCAATCCACATACATTATCATCGAATCTAGAGAAAAAACTTCAACATGCTCAACAAGAGCTATATAATCTAAAAGATAATTGCAATGTAGTCACTAAATCTACAGTTGACCATTTGTCCAAAATAAAAGGGACACTACATCTCGTACATGAGATTAAGAATGAATAGGAGAAGAGATCCCTTATGCTTGTAGAAAAATAATGCAAACCATTTCCATAAATAGGTGTCATCCAAATAAAAACTGTGAGTGTAAAAGTTGTTATTAGTCAACTTAGCACAAGAATGATTGAAGTGGAGACACTTTTGTGAGAGATGAAGAGCAAGGTCATTTCTCTTAGAACATTACAATCGTCATGGAACACCCATTTTGCAACCAACCAAAGGAAATATCAAGATGTATTCAACAACCTATAGTAACAATGACAAAGAGAATACTAAGAATATACATGCTTTCACACTTTTTTCATTTATGAAAAAAGGGGGAGATAAGTATACATGAGGGAGGATATACACCTAATTTAGAATGAGAACAAAGGAGAATAACACAAGGAGAGGAACATCAAAGGGGGAGAATATATGAACAAAGGAAAATGAGAATATCAATTATGAAGAACATGAAAGGAAAAAGGACCTAAACAAATAGGAGTATGGAATTGAAATCAAAAAGTAACATGATGGAGAACAATGACTAAGAGGAAGAAGCTTAACACATTTTATCAAAGTCCATCTACAACACTATTCACTAGTACAAACAAAAAGGGGAGGACCTCATAAATAAGGAGGGGGGAGCATGGTGGTAAATAATGTCTTTCCATCAATGCCAAAGGGGGAGATTTTTTTATCCCACTATATCATTAGCATCTAGAATAAGAAGCACTGAGTGTTGTCATTGATGACCAAGAATATCTATTTTGAAAAATGTGTAACAACCTGTTAAGAGGAAAAATATAGAGTTATGAGCGAAGAAGTAGTGGAATTTACTCTAACACACCTAGCAAGAAGACATAAATGGATATCAGCTAATCTAATTCATCAGCACATTGAGTCACCACTGATTTGACAAAAGGGAAAAGATAAATGATGCAACCAAACAAGAATGATAGGATTCCATTTGTGTACAACTAAGAACTAGCATTGCTATCAACCTAGACCCTAGGCATAGGGTTCACATGTCTTTCATGAATAGAGTAGGCTTGGAATTTAAATTTTGAATTTGAAATCAAGTGGGATTAAAAAAATTATGGGTAAACATGCCTAGGCAATCATAGAAGGATATATTCAACAAAGTTGAAAAGAGATAAGTTGTTATTACCATCAAGAAGAGAGTAGATAGAAGAGCCATTAACCCCAAAAAGACACTATTGAAAAAGGGGAGTTATAGAACAAATAGTAGAGTATAATAAGAGAAGCGATGAATTGAACTAGGCAACATAGTAAGAGGTGAAATTAATTCACTCATCAGTTAAAGAAGGAAGATTAAAGAATCTTCAAAAAAGATAGAGAAGATATCTTCATGAAAAATTAGTGTCACATTTAGTTCAAACACAAGTTAGTATTGTGTGCTAAAATCTTGACACACTTCCATGAGTCATTATATCCAAGATTTATCAAGAATGAGATCTCAAATGGTGACTCATAGCTCTCTATTCATGGAGTGCAAGCATTTGCAATGGAGGCCCTCAATTTAACCTAGTTTGTGCCCATGCAAGTACACCATAAAATGAGAGATTCAAAGAGAAAAAACAAGAGTGTCAATCTCCATGATCATCAAATATGCATGCAAATGAAAATGCAAGCTAATCTAAATGATAACAATGCAAAGTAATGCAAAAAAGGAAATCTAATCTTTGAAAGGAAATAACAATGCAAGATTAATCTATGAAAGCAACTATGACTTTAAGCTAATATTAAAATGCAAGGATGAAGCATGATGATGGAAGCCATGGATGCATGAGAGAAGAAGACAAGAAGAGGAGAAGTTGCAATGAAGCTCCAATGTCCAAACTCTATGGCTCAAACTCCTCCAAAATTGCTCTTCAAACCTGTAGCATAACAATACTATAGCAACTACCATCTATCTAAATGAGAAGGAGAGGGCTCCTTATAAAGAAATTGTGGAGGTGGGAGGCTTCTGACAAGAGCAATGTGGGATAAATCCCTAAAAAGACAAGTAAGAGGAAAAAGCTCACTGCTTAGAGATATGTGCAAAAAAAGGAATTTTTATTTGATTTATTTGCTTTATTTCCTTTTTTCATCAAAAAGAGAGCTTTAAGTGGGGATTTATTTATTTAATTAAAAGAAGGATTTTCTTTTAATTAAATAAGATAAGATTATTTAATAAAAATAGAGATTTTAATTAAACAAGATAAAACTATTTAATCAGAAGAGAGATTTTAATTAAATAAGATAAAACTATTTAATTAAAAGAGATATATATTTTTAATTAAATAATATTATTTTATTTATTTAAAATGGATGTTTTCTTTTAATTAAATAAGATTATTGTTGAAATAACCAAACCTTGGGAAATGTTGAAATAATTAAATCAATTACAATTGGATCAAGGAAAATGATTTGGATTGATGTAATAAAATAGTGCAATGGATTAATTCAGGAAATTGATAAATTGAAGAACAAGGGCCCATAGTCTAGGCGACCATTTTAGGGTGCATACAAGTATTCTCTATTATCATTGCATCTATGTGTAAGCTTGTAATAGGGCTAGCTTCATAGGGAACCTTGTTGTAAAATCCTCTAACAAGGTTTCTCCTAGAAAGAGATTTGTAAACCTTTTAATTAGATAGTTGTAACAAAGTTGTAGTAACCCTAATACATTACGGACATTTGTAACAAGATGCACTTCTAGAAGAATCAATTGTAGCTATTAATAGGGCACCCCTTTACATGGTTTATAAGGGCTAGTGGGTAGATTATCCCCACCATGGTTGTCACCCTCTTATCGAGGGTTTGCATGTATAAAATATTTGTGTCAACTTGATGAATGCTCTCATGTTGAGTTAATTTGTTTCTACTTTACTGCATTTATCTTGTTTCCAAGTGTAAAGTGGGGTATAATAAGAGTATAAGAACAATTGATTTTGTGAGCAATACTAATTCAACCCCCCCCCTTCTTAGTATCAGTTGGAACAAACAGGTTCAAGGTTCTTATTTTTAGAATGGCATCCAATAGGCTAAGGATTCTAATAAGTTGAAATCTAGATAGAAAATTGGAAATGGTCAAAATGTTGACTTTTGGGAAGACAAGTAGCCTTTCCATGATTTGATCTCTTCCTTGTTGATGTTTCTTCCTTTAAAGGAAATATGTATTCTTTGATTTGAATTGTAGGTTATGGATTATTGTTAGAATGATACATGGGTAGAGCCGATAGTTCTTGATCCTATCTTTATTCATGTTATGATCAAGCTCAATTCCATAGTGTTTATTGAGTCAAAGATTGATCAAATCATTTGGGAAGGTAGTTACATTGGTTCTTTCTTTATTTTGTCAAGGATAATCTCTCTTCAAACTCAAATTAACCCTCCCCGAATGTGGGTCCTAGTGTGGAACCATCACCTTATTCTAAAAAATAATTTATCTTCCAATAGTTGGTTCTACAGAACAAAATTCTCATGCTCAATAATATTTTTCAAAGAGGTATTTTATTATCATTATATATTTTATTTATTAAGAGGACCTTGAGACTGGAGACCATATATTTTTATAGTGCCCTTATGCTTGGGAGACTTTGGTGATTTTATTCCAGAGCTATAACTTGCATTGGACCTTTCCAAGGATAGTACCTTAGCTTTGGATTATGTGGAGAAGTTGTAAACCACCAATGGATAAAGACTTCTTGTTTCTCCTTTGTCCCTATGTATTTGTAACCTCTGGAAAGAGTGAAATAATAGGGTTTTTAGGGAATCCTTTTGACAACTAGTAGTGTTGGAAGACAAAATCAAATTAGTATAGGTAGAAGACTTTTGTAGTAGCTTCAAGGGAAAAGTGGACTTTGATAAGGAGATTATTGAAGATTTCTCTGAGATTACAAAAGATATTATTAAAGTGAAAAGGGAGAATGCTAGATGGGATTTTCCACCTAAGGGATGGTGGAAAATGGATTTTGATGGAGAAGCAAAGGAGAAACCTACAGCTCCTAGTTGTGGTGTGATTATTCAAAATGGGATTTGGGATATTATTAAGGCGATTTCTATTGTTCTTGGATTTCAATATAATCACTTAGCCAAAGCTATGGGTCTCCATCAAGGTTAGTGGAAAAATTTAACTATAAATGGTTATGGACTAAGGGGAATTCTTTTAATATTCTAAACTACTTCAATAAAAAGTTTAAGGATTCATGGACTATAGCTAATATTATGATAGAGTGTAATACTATTGTAAAAAAACAAGATTTTTTGGTTATTAGCCACATGTATAAAGAAGTAAATAACATAGAAAATGTACTTACTAATGTAGTGGTCATTAGCTCAAACCCCATACAATAAGATGATAACATAAAAAGGGTATGAAAGCTTGAAAACACCAATCAATCATGACAAGTTGTTATGTAAAGTAGAGAATTTTAAAATTTTGGTTATTAATGAAAGAAAAGCCTAGGAACATGTATATTAATGATGGAAGTACTCATGGAAAGTTGATGTACCAATTTTGGATATTTTCCCACACTTTTTGTTTGATTTCTTTTTCTTTCATTTATCTCAGCCCTACTATGAGCAAAGGGTATCTTATTTGGGAAAATATTATTAGTGAAGAAACTTGTAGAAACATAATTATAGGTGGTGCTGTGAAAATGTAAGAACCTAGGGACTATGTTGGATGGAGGAAAGAACCTGAAGTTTTGGATAAGCTAGAAAGGGTGGTTTGGTGCCATGCATGGAGAGAATGAAAGATTCAAAACTAGATATTATTGAGGCATTTGTTAATGAATGGGATGTAGGAATGGTTACCTTAGCGAGGAGATGCCTTAAGTTGGCCATCAACATCATGGTAATGATAAAGAGGTTCATAGATAAAGCTATGACCTTTTACCATCATAAATAAATTTCTAAGAAATGGTTAAGAAATTCCCAAGATCTAATGATGCACCTTTGGTTAAAGAAAAAGGAGTGGTCTTTATTATTTCCTCTATTAAAATGTTGTGGAAATTGGTCATAAAACTTTGAATTGAGTACATAACTCTGGATGATAGGTATGATAAGGATCAAAATTATCATTTTGTTTTCTTAAATCGTTTAAGAAAAAAAAATTAGGTTTTTCTTTCTAGATTTTACTTTCTTTGTTCTCTAGGGTATATATTGACAATTTTAAGGATAAATTGAACAATCTCATTCTCCATGAAGGGCTGATGAGATAATTTTTTGAGTTTATGATGGACAATGTTAAGGAGACTCTAACTAGGTCTATTTCTATTAAGATTTAAAAAGGCCCTAAAACTCTTGGTAGTAGAAAAGCCAAAGTTAAGAATCTGATTGTGGAGTTGGGTAAAGCAAAAATGGAGTATGTGAAAAGAAATAAGAAAATTGTTAATGATAAAGAAATGATAACTAATTGTGAAGGTGCTAGTGAGGAAGAGGGAAATAGTATGGATATAGAAGAGGATGATGTGATAAATTACTTTGGTGGGTTAGTTGAAAAAATGTCCTGACCTCTGAGTATGTGCCCTTCCCTTATTTCTATTCATTTGGTGGAAGTTAAAGAAAGTATATAGAAGAAGGAAGACATGTATGTCAAAAAGGTTGACATTAGTGAGGATAAGGAGGAATTCAATAATGAAGCCTCATGATTCAAATATTTTGAAGATAACATTAACCATGATGTGATTATTGCTTCTAAGAGCTCACCAATGAAAGCTTCACCTAAATAAATGGAAGATAATAATGAGGAAAATAAGGAAAGGAATTTTCCACTAGCCAACCTAGTGGATATGAATTATGAGGTCAATATGAAGTTCTTTTTGTTGGACTAATTTCCAATGTTCCCCTTTAGGATTCGTGACATAGTTTAATTGTCTCCTGTGTTCTATAAGTCTAGTGGTTGTATCAAGCATTGACAGGGTGATCTTTTGGTGCAATGACAATCCTAGCTTGTAACAAGTGGTATCAGAGTTTGGTCATGGGTTTGAATATCCTTGGGTAATACTGTTGGGGAGGGGGGGGGGGGGGGGGGGTGTTGTTGGACTAACCGCCAGTGTTCCCCTTCGATATTCGTTACATGGATTAATTGTCTCCTATATTCTATAAGTCTAGTGGTTGTATCAGGCATGGACAGGTCGATCTTTTGGAGCAAGGACAATCCTAGCTTGTAACAGTTGCAAGCTAATCTAAAAGGGGTGGAAATTCATCCTCCTTTGTGTGTTCTGCCAATAGTGAAGGAATCTCCATGCTTACCTTTAGAATGGAACAATAGACCTTGAACTCCATCAAAAGGTTCAATATATATTATAGATTGCTAAATGCCAAAATGGAAGAAGTTGTGAATAAGATATATGAGGGACCTAAGAATGAAGTTCTTCAGTATGACATGGAAAACAACAATTTGTTGTATGGTTTGGGGAATATAATTAAGAACTTGGAAAATGTTGCTAAGAGCATGGTAAAAAATTACCAAAAACTCTTAGAGGTGACAGTGGAGAGCATGAACAGATTTATAGGTAATGTTGATTTGAATGTGGACAACATTATGGTGCTAGACTTGGATGACCTTAAGGTAGTGGAATATTCTCCTGATAAAAAAAGAACCAGGTCATAGAAAGTTGAAGGCTAAGAATGATGATCTTAATTTAGAGGATGTCAAAGCAATCATGACAAGATACCTCTTGAGTCACCTTAAAGTTTGGTTATTTACTGATCTAGATTACTGGTCTTTTTGGATTTTTGAGTCTAAGGGATAGGTCTATTGTTGTGTTTTGTTGTTGTTCTTTTTCAGTTTTGTGTTAGTTCTATGGTGGGTTGCTAGATGTTAGTGGGTCTTGGTTTTCATTTTTAGTACTATTAAAACTAGTAAATAGTTTTAATATTATTTTATAATAATTGTTGGGGTTTGGATTCCCTATAAAAAACCTATTTTAACCCTTAATTGAAAACAAAAACCTTAAATAGACTACTCTAATCTTATCATTGGGTCCCAGATATAATTTTGGGATAATTTCATAATCTACAAAACTTGTAGAAAATGTGAGACATTTGTTTTTGCAGAGAGGATTAACATTAACTAATATTCTTACCTCCCTTATGTTGAAACTTGATTTTTTGAAACCTAAGAAGGAACCTAGTTTATTCCCAATTTTTTCTAATGAACTTCATTTTATAAGCTACACAAAGAGATGACCTGTGCTAAACTAGGTAGGGAAAGAGTTCTCTGGAAAAAATTGTGCATCAAATTTTGGGATCTAACCAAAGAAAAGAAATGGATATCCATTAAAATTTAACTTTATCTTTGATAATTAAATTTCCTTAAGATTTTATATCTTTACATTGAATTGAAATAATTTTCCTACCCGTGTGAGTAATAATTACCTAGCCATAAAATGAATCGTTCCACCACCTTTATATTCCTTTCATACATGAGATTGGTCAATTCCACATAATCATCAGTCTTGTTATCTGTAAACTAAGATAGTACAGATCTAGGGGGGTCTTCACATTGGTCATAGCCATGAGCATCTTTCTTAATGAGTTTCCTATTTCTTCTACCCTACATGCCTCAGGTTTGGATGAAGTTTAGGATTTGTGACTGGAGTTCTCTTTCTCCTTTCAAAATAATCCTTTTAAGCTATTAATGGTAGTTGGTTGCCATGGGAAAGTTTTACCAAGATCTTCCCTTGATTCCAAATTATTGGCAGTTTATCCCTAACACATATACGCAAAGAGCTAAGTAAGTGGAATAACCCACATTCCCCCATGGCATTTAGGTCTGGATAAGTATGAGATGAGGGGGAGGCCATTTTGATGGGAGATTCTTGGTTGAAGTTTCCTAGGTTTTCTTATGTACTCCCTTTGTGAGCCCTACCAAGCTAGGATTCCTAAAAGATTGTCTTATCTTGAATGATCCTTAGTTAAAAGCCTTAAAGTGAATTCATTTTCTTGCTTCTACCCTCTGTGTTTATAAACTACTAAGTTCCAATCTTTGCCTTGTTCTTGAGGACAAAAAAGAAGAATGATTTTGGTTACTGGAAAATTTTGTTATTTACGTCTTGAGAGCAGTTATCTACTTTACTTCTACTTTTTCAACATTTAGGAATTCATCTCAAATCTTATGAGTCACTAGAGTTTAGCATTAATATTATGTCTAATATGTACAAATTATTTATTTATTATTACCTTTTATATTATTTATAGATAACTAATATTTAATTATTATAATAATGTATTACTATATGATATGACAATATTAACTAAAATAGACAAACAAACTGAAAAATAATGTATTATTTCCTATGTACAAATTAATGTATATATAATTTCTTATAATTTTTGTTTTGTATATTTTTTCTTATTATGCATGTGTATACTTTTTCTCAAATGTTTTTCTTAATAATATTGTAAATCATTGTTTTAAAACAGCTATCTAAAATAATAAAAATGGACAAGTTATTTTGAACTAAAAAAGCTCAATCCAAGATAGGCGATCACATTAATTAGGGTGATTACTCAGTTTATCTGTGCTACTAGCATCTCTGAATATATCAAATGGCTTCACATGAAACATACTTAAATATTCATTCTCTTTAATCCTTGTCCCTTTCTTCTTTCCTTTTCTATAAGAAATACTAATATCTAAGGAGAAAGCATTTAAAACATAAATGACATAGTGCCATCTACACTACTCATAATCAAGAAGATCAACTGAAGGAGAAAGATGGTCAAAAGATCAAGAAGATCAAAGTGGTGGTGCTACTGAAAGATTATCAATGTAATAGATGATCGAACTTCCATGATTGTGTTTTCCTTCGTAAGTAGTGATCACTATTCCTTTGTCATCAGCGTCTCTTTGCACTGTTTTCTTAACATTACAATTGCTAGTAGAGCACTTGTAATAATTCCTGCAAATAACAAATGTGGGCATTCAGTAAATGGAAGCATCTCTTTAAATACAACTGGAAACAATCAAAGTAGAGGTGATCGAAAACCCTACCTATGATTAGGGTTATTGTTAACTAGTTTCCTCCCATACTTACGCCATTTGTACCCATCATCCAATATGTCAAATTCAGACCGGGTCTTAAACGCACATTTTGAAGCTCGTTCGGACATCTTTTTAATCTTCCTCTGCTCCATTCTTCTGCAGTGAGAGATAACATATAAACAATGAAATAGATTGCAGACATATGATGGTTATGTTTATAATCTATAACGTTATTGTTGTGCATAGACTTTAGTTCTGAATCTCTGTGTGTCAGATTAAACTATGTATTTTCTTTAATGAATCATGGAGTTTGGTCCCATTTTGAAGAAAAACCTTAAACTATAAAAATCAAGGGCAGGAACTAATAATGAAAAGGATTCTAATAGTAAATACATTCAACTAATTTTTTCCTTGGGGTCGAGCTGAAAATCAAGAGCACACAAACAGTTAAACAAATGCTGGAGTTATAGCATCATAGATAATCCACTTAGTCAAGAAGTTTTCTAGACAAGAAATGGAAGAGGGAGAGGAAAAGACTACTGGACCAAACATAAAATATTCTGATTCATATGAAAGAAGAAATTTAAATAATCAAAATCAAAGTCTATAATACTTTTGTATATAGTTTTTTTAAATTCTGTTTAAGTATTTTTTTAGGAACATGTAAAATCAAAGTAGGTTTCTTCTTAAATAAATCTCAAAGTTCAGTCCTATGTTAAAAAATTAAAAAAATCTGACACACCCAAAATAAAAAACTAGATACAATATATTCTTTATACCAATGTAATGCTGAATAAAATGTAGTCATAAGGAAAAAGAGCTAGCATATATTTTATTCTATGACATATCAAACCAAACTAATAAAATTCAATCTTATACATTTAAGGATAAACTTACACAATCATAACTAAAAACATTTTTTAATTAAAAATAATAATTTTTCCTCCAACATGCCAGACCAAACGGTGTAGTCAGATTCAAACACATAAAAGGAAAAGCTTACACAATCCAAGCAAAAAGCCATAATAATGAAAGACATACTAACACTGGATATTAGAATCCAATTTGAAGTAAATTTGTGCGAGAAGATTACATAATTGGCTGATGGAGGTGTGGGTTGCTGACTGTAACATGTTCAGCTTTAGTTGCCATTGTATCTGGCTGAGGTTCAGATGAGTAAGCCATCGTTTATTCAGCTAAACAAAGTATTGTTTTCAATTGAGAATCCTCTCCCTTTATTTCCTCACAATTGAATGGGTGGGAGGAAAATGAAAACCTCCTTATTAAGAAGTCAGTCAGTACAAATTAGTGCCTGACTTGACTTAGACTTAGGAATTGGGGCATCACTTTATCTTGACCACTAATTTTTATTGTTTTCTTCTTTTGAATAGAATGCAGCCGCCCTGGGCAAAGATATGACATGCTCCTAACTTATGTGGACAATTTGATTTCTTTCAAGGCGTACCAGATGACTATATTGCATGGGAGAGATGATGTCATTAAAGGATCCGTCACTACAACAAAAATTTCTTCAAGCCATTCAAAGTCTCAGTTGAATAGTCACAAAATCGGTCCTTCAGCTAGTGACTGATTTTGTCTCTATCAAGAATGAAGATGTGTGAATAGAGTTAACCTCACGTACAAAAGGATTAACGACAACGTATCACTTACATTTCTTTCCTCTTGGTACCACTATTTGACTCGACATTTATTGTACTATATATTTTGACCATCTAAGATTCTTGTGCACGGGTTTTGAATTGTATAGAAATGGATGGCGTTGTCATCTAGCTATTTCTATCTTTTGAATTGTATAGAAGCAGAATTTGAAATTTTGATTGTAATTATCACCCTTTATTAGTTGATAATAGTGTATTTGTTATATAAAAAGGAGAGATACATTGTTAGCTTTTTAAGGATAGACATTAAGTTAGGTTTTAAGGGTAGAGATGGTAATTGTATTAATTAAGGGTAGGAGAGTGGAAGGAGAGAAACTTGTGTTAGGGTTGAGAGAGTATAATGAAAGAAAGGAAGGTGGCAAAGAGATGTGTTCATTTTTATTTTATTTTTTGATATCATCATAATGAGGACTAAGAATCATATTGCATATGAAGAGATTTTATGAATATTTGATATTGTAATATGATGAAATGTGGTGTTCTACTTAATAGAAGCAATGCAAGTTTAATTAAAAAGGAGAAATTTGAAATACATTGTATACATCTTGTAGAAAAGTATATAAAATATTAATGTAGAAAAATATATAAATTAACTGGAAAATGATTCTTCTTTTACCATATCTCAAAAGAGTGTGAGCCATGTAAAATTAGTGTCACAAAAAATTGATAATGACAAGTTTCTTTTAAATCTTTATTTTGACATATTTTAGGTAATAGTTGATAGATACCTTATATGATTGTTAAAAGGAAACTAGGTGATGGAATATATCTTCCTACATTGATCTATATGAGATATTAAATACTGAAATATCTAAACCCTTTAATATATAGATCAAATACACATATAATTAAACATTGGAAAAAATGTTCAAAATAGAATAAACTCATAACACAACATATACATGGAAAACCCATTTTGGGAAAAACCACACACTCCAAACACTCAATTGAGTTGCGTTAAATAGAAACAACATATCTACAATACAATACTAAAACTATTCTCTTTCGGGGTATTCACACTATTATATAATTTTTAAATAATTTTCACAACCCAATGACTCTTCCAAAATTATTCAATATTTCATACAAAATGAGTTAAGGTGCCACATATTTATATGTCTCAACACAAAGAGGTGGGCCCTTTCCTGGTTTCCAAAACTAATAGCAACTTCGATCAACAAGAAGTAATTTGTGCCACAATTATTAAAAAATCCCATGACATATTGCATGTGGAAAAATGAACCAAAGACCTAACTCATGAATCATCATAATAGTATCTACTAAATAGAAAATGTTAAATCCATTTTAGGTATATTCCTTACCTCACAAAACCTATCAAAGCAAGATCACCATAAATACTAGATACTAAATTTCAACTATAATTTATAGTAGACATTGTCAAACAAGAGTGTTTACTCAACACAGGAAATTGTAAATCAATTTCTACTCTAAAATGAAACATGTAACAATATCTTAGAAAAAATTATCTTCCAAGTGGGCACAAATTTTGCTAAAAATGGGAACTGTGACATTTTATCACCTGCCATGTACGATACCACCTAATTAGAGGTCCCACAAAGTGAATGAAAAAATCAATTATGCAACAAAATTAATAAATTAAAACCAACAAGCCAATACAAGAATCTAAGCTTGAGACGCCTTAATCTCAATGTCAAGCTAGAGGACATGGGAGGGGTAGACTTCACATCCCTTCTACAAGCCTCAAGAAGGAGAGTTTGCATGATGAGAACAAGCAAGAGTATAATGAGGTGAAGAATATTGGGTCAACGAAATCTCACACTAGGGTTTGCATTTGGAGAACACAAAAGAGTATAATGAGGTGAAGAATTTCACAAACCTTCTACACTCCTAGGAGGAGGAATACTATAGTTGATTAGGGTTTTATTCTACCTAATCACATGAGGGACCTCCTCAAATCAAAAAATCCGATCTTTGACAGATCTAGTATAGTATTTTTATTGTTGATACTTGACTTATTAATTTGGATCAATGATTTTCTACATAACCCTACCATAGTATTACTATGATAGGTGTTCCATCATGCACCTCAAATGATTTTCATCTACCTAGTTGAAAAATAAGGAACATAAACTTGATATAAACATAGACACTATTACTTGGGATCTATTTCTAGAGAGTTTTTTTTAGAATGCTTCATGTCATATCCATTGAGGCAAAAATATGCATATGAGTTTCATAACCTATGATAGTTGACTATGTCTTTTCAGGTGTAGAAGTGTTGATTCTTTGAGCTCAAGTAGCATGAAGTTTTGGCAACAATGGCCCTAATGCTAAACCAATTTATGAAAAGCATCATGGTTCCATTTTTTGAACCCAAGACTCTATAAGAGGCACTTAATAAGGAAAATTGGTAGAGACTAATTTGGCTTTGGGCAATGGTAGAAAATATGTTGCTCTATCAAGTAGTACTTTATTTGTAGGGTTCAAAGTTAATGAATCTCAGGGAGATAGGAATTCTAGGAAGGATCCTACCTTCTTTAAGGGTAATTAAAACTAGTAGAAGAAGAGGTTACTTCTTCCTAATGAGGTAAAAATTATTATTCTAGGAAATTTGATATATTTTAGTTAAGCAATAATATCAAAAATTATTTATCTCACACAAAGAACACAATAGAATACTAGTAGAGGGTTCTTTTAGTAGTTTTGTAGACACTTCATTGAAAGAGGTCATACAAGAGAAAATGTGTATTTCTCTTGCAGACAATTTTAACACTTGCATCTAGTTGTCCCTAATGGGAAATATAATCCTTAAGTCAAAGATTGATATGTTTTGAGCCTATAGTTGGAGATGTTGGCATATCTCATGGAGTATTTTTTTATAGTAGATCATCATCAAAAGACCACCAAATCATGTAGTAATAGAAACTTTGGGTGTTATTGAAGTTACTTATATTTCTATTTTACTCTTGAGAGATACATATTATTTCATTTATCCTTTCATAATAGTGAAATGTGGGTTACTAGTTACAAAGAAATACATAGGTTGGCAAGTTGAGTTGACCTTTAATGCTGAGGTGGATATAGACCCTCTCTAGTTCATAAGTCTCAATTTAGTTTTGGAATATCCATTTCCTCAAATAATCTTTACATGATTCCTTTGAGGTCATACAAAGTCATTAAAGGGATGAATTAGTTAAGATCTCATCCAACTAGCATTGTTGTAGATGTAAGACAATATAGTGCAATGATGATGTTGGAAAAGATATTGAAATTGTGATCCAATTTAATATCACATATCTTTCCATACAATTTCTGTCATGAAAATTAAGTAGTGTATGCAAAGGGGTTATTGGTGTTTGTTTTAAAAATAGAATTGGATGAGGATGATAGCCAAGATGTATCTAATGATCATCTTATTCTTTGTAAATTTGTAAATGAATTTTTGAGTGAGGTTTGGGTATTTCATAAAAGAATGACATAGATTTCTATATAGATCTTGTTCCAAAAACATAAACTATCAGTTAAGATCATTACCAGATGACCACTTAAAAGGGGTAAATTGAGACTCCAATTGGAATGTTTTTTAGCAAAGGTATTAACTTGAACTCTAGCATTTCACCATGGGGAGGATGTGTACTCTTTGTCAAAATAAAATATGCATATTTACACTTGTGTATTTACCGCTAATATATAAACAATGTAATGATCAAGAACACTTATATTTTGCCAAGGATTATGAACTCTTTTACCTAATTAATGGATCCAAGGTATTCTCAAAGATAGGTTTCAAATTAAGATACCATTTGAGTATGTATAAGGTGACCCATCATAAAATTACATTCTATATGTACTATGAACATTATGAGTTCACGGTAGTACCATTTTCTTTGACAAATTATCCATGTCTAGTTTCATGATCTTGACTAATGTTTTTTTGTGCATATCTAGATCATTTTTCTCTTTTCTTCTTGGGTTACATAATTGTTTGAAATAAGACAACATACACAATTTGGGGGTGAATCAATTGTATCCTTAAAACCAAAACTTTGAAAAAAAAAATAAACCTTTAATCTCATACGTAATTGTAAAACATGAAATAAGTAATCCACAAAATATATAAATAGGTAAAACCAATATTTTTTAGAGAAAAACATATAGTGTGGATCAAATCCACTAGATGACATACTATATTAGAAGCACTACATACCCTCTTATAAGTATTAAAAGGGGAATGGAAATGTTTTTTAAAGCACTTCCTAGAGATCATTGCTCAAATACAAATAAGGGAAAAATATGACAATTACAATGAGGTGTACAATCTTGAATTGACAATAATCCACTATTTATAATAATCCACATTCTCATGATCTAACTAATAGAATCTTCCTTAGGAAAATTTCTTGCCGCCTTATTTTTACATTCTGCACATATCCCTTTGCATATCTTTCATACAAGTGCATCTAGGATCTACCCTCACGTACATCAAATATATTGTTAAATAATTACATTTATAAAATACATCAACCTTAATTCCATAAGGTCAATTCAACAATTTATAACAAAACATTTAATAAAATATAGCATAATTGTTGGTCTCAAATTGGTTTTGACAATTGAGTGTCAACACACTTAACCAATATTTCATATATAAAAGCCGAGTACACTATATATGTTGAGCCACAGTATGTACCAAGCTAGAATTCCAATATGTGTCAAGTGACTTCAGGTGCCAAGCATGATACAAGTACTGAGTGACTTTAGGTGCCGAGTGATCTATATGTCTCGAGTCACAATTGATGTCGAGCAAGCCAAAATGCTACATGTGTCGAGCAAGCCAGAATCATACATGTGTCAAGCACTAGTAATCCAATATGTGCTGAGTAACACAAAATCATCATATGAGTTTGTGCCCTCACAAACTCAGATGCAAACTATTTTTGGATGAATCTCAAAGGATTTTAGAGATAAGTTTGAATCTTTTCTTTTACCTATGCAATCAGTATGCAGCCAATAGGAAAAGTGGAGATTGCATGCAACCAATAGGATAAATCCAAGGATTTGAGTGGGAAAAATTAGTTTGTGGATTCATTTCAAAGCCTAAGTCTTCAAAGCCTTTATAAGAAGGAAAAGACCCCTTGATTTGAAGTTTCTAAGTAGATGAATAATTGAGGTAAGCAAATTTCAGAATAGGGCAAGTAGAAGAGGTGTTAAAGACTTGGTGATTGGATCAACATTGCATATTCAGTTGATTAGAATAGAGTAAGGGCATCGAACATATATCGGATCTCAAAGGATCAAGATTAGAGAGTAGATCAAGTGCCTGAATTCAGCAATCAAGGATTGTAAGCTATCAAGTTTATTAATCTAATACTCTCTAGCAATTGTATTAGAAAGAAAATCCTATGTTGATAAGTTAGCTTAACAGCTAGGTTGTAGAACCTTTGACAAGGTGATAAAATCCTTTAATAGGGTGACACTTCATGTAAAGTGTTTGTAAATCCTTTAAACAGGTCACTATTGATACAGTGTAAAGCCTATAACAGGGTAGACCTTTCACAGGATAGACCATCAAAAGTGGTCAAACATTATTGCTATAGTGATATTTTGTGGGTATCATCCCCACCCCAGTTTTACCTTCTCATTTTGGAGGGTTTTTGGGTTACCAAATTTGGTGTTATGTGTTTTGATGCATGTTTTCACTTTATGCTTAATTGATATATTTATATGCATACAATTTATTTTCAGTTAAAATTTTTTCAGGTTAAAGTGTGATACTTCTAATTCACCCCCCCCCCCCCCCCCGCCCAGAAGTATTCTTCCCATTTGATTATCCCAACAATTGGTATTAGAGCTTTGGTTCTCACAAGGAGAAGCCTAACAGCTTAGAGAAAGGATCTGGAAATGGAAGTCTACAAACTTGGGAAGATCATAGAGAATCAACCAATTGACATAAAACTTGCTTTACATGATTTGGAAGAAGTTAGAGGAGAACTGAGAAAATCCTTAAAGAGAGGAAAAGAAATTGCCATAGCTAAGAATGACACACAGTATAAGGAGATTGACACCTCAAATCTATTTTTAAATGGAGATTCCAAAGAGTTTGGTGCAGCAATAGCAGAACTGATGGAGAAAAATAGAACTTAAGCAAAAGAAATCAGATTACTCAATCTTGAACAAGAATCACAAGCCATGATGCTTTGTGAAGTAACTAAACAAAAGAAAAGAGCCATTGAAGAAAAAGCCATGATAGAAGATGACAAGAGAAATCTTACCAATAGACTAAAGGAAAAGACAATTGAGTTTGAAAGAATCTCAAACATGCAGCTAGACACCCTAAGCCAGATGATGAATGCACATCATGAGATAAATATTAAAGACATTGAGATCTCTACACTAAAAATGTAGAATGAATAACTATAAAATGACCTAAAAAGAGAGAAGGAAGTTGCAAAAAGCTTCAAAAAACCCAATGAGGCAATTACTTTGAGTAGTTACTAAAATCACCAAGGGCCAGTAATGATACTTTAGGACTTGGTTACACCAACACTAAACAAGGAGAATCATCCAAGACTGCAAAAGAAAGGAGTAACAAAGGTAAGAACACTAAACCTACTTGTCATTTCTATGGTAAAAAGGGACATACTTCTAGTTTATGTAGGAACAAGAATGCCCATTAGTATGATAAGCCTAAGAATGCAAGTTATTGTCATAAGTGCAAAAAGCAAGGACATCAAGCACACAATTGTAGGACTAGGACTATCAGAACACCAAAATTTGAAGGTCACTGCTACAATTGCAAGAAGTATGGACATAGAACATTTAAGTGCAGATAAAAGCCTATGTGGACTTTAAATCAGGAAAAAAGAGAAGGTAACCATGGTCATCACTATAATTGGGACTATAACACCAGGTATAGTTGTCAGTACTATCAGGAATATGGACACATTCTTAAAAATTGCATAAGGACACATTTCAGAGGGAACTACAGCAGATGGTTGAGCCAAACCACATGTTTCAGTTGCATGAAGACTGGTTATATCAGCAAGAATTGCCCAACAAAGTCAAAGGCACCCAAGTTAGAAGTCAACAAAGGAAAAGAGAAGGTGGATGTAGAACATGTTAGAGGACAAATGAACAAGACATGGAAGAAGAAAGGTGAGGTTAGCACATCAAATGAAGGGATCACTTCACCTAATAGGTTAAGTTATCACACTTTATCAAACTAAGCAAGAGAAGGCATAAGGGACTAATTTACAAAGTTTTATCATCCATCAGTTCCTAGAAAAGAAAGAATTGAAAACAAGAGATTAGCTTGATTAGAGATGCAAAGTTGAAATTCAAAATTTTCACTAGTATTGCCTAGTCATCCTTAGATGCCAAGTGATTGGTCACAGCTGAGTTGGCAATGGGAGCCGAGTGAAGAAGAAATCTGGTTGGAGTCGAGTGATGGAAAACCAATGGAAGTCGAGTTATGTTGAAATCTTCAAGAGTTGAGTGTACAGTTGTATATGCACTAAGCATTTAATGCTAGGTTTAGAAAGAGTATAAGGTCAAATTTTTTATCATTTCTTTTCATTTGAATGTAGAGCAAGAATGAGAAGAGCACAGAAGTGATTGATGAACAACATTGAAGCTTTTGCATGGATTTCAACAGGATCAAGCACCATTTTCATTGATCTAAGGTATTCTTGAAGTGTCGAGTTGCGTAGTTATAAATTTTTATATCTTTTGAAACCCTAGATTTATGAAATGGCATCTAGTTCTAAAAACCCTTAGGAAAAGGAAGCTTTTGAGGTTCAATAGGTTAGCAACGAGGTTAAACAACCCAATTTTAGGCCAATTCTAGAGGTAGCCTATAAGAACGACCTTGTCGGTGCACTCTCCATTATTTCGCCCAAAGTCGTGATGGTGCAAGATGTGAGGAAGTGTTACAATTATAAGATAGGAGCAATAGGAGACTTGGAGATTTTTTAAGCATTTGATAAACTGTGTGTAACAGAGTATTGAAGGAATAATTTCAAATAGTTGAGAGAAAGGGTTTAACCCATGCCCTAGATTTCCCCACAGGTTTCAAAATTGAGTGGATAAGAATTGTCCTAAGCAGAATACATAATGGTTGTTTATGGCTGGAAGGGGGACCTATCAAGATAACAAAGAGAATTGTGCATAGGGTTACAGGTTTTCCAACCCTGGATTGGTACAAGACCCTGTGAAGTGATTCCAAGGAAGCTATTGAAAAGAGCACTAGGGCTAAATGGAACAAAAAGGGCATGACTATTGATACTATCACAGATCCCCTTTTGGATTTTGCGGTGAGAGTGATATCTCACAAGTTCTATCAATAAAGAAAATTGAATAGTGTTCCTTGCATTGCTATGGATGTGGCTTATAAACTTGTCAAGATAGATCATACATATGATCTAATAGAATTGTTGTTATAGCAGATCATGGAGAATCTGGGAGCAATCAAAAAATCAAAAGGTGCTCAATGTAAGTTTGAATCAATCTTGGTTTGCATATTTTTCTATGTTTTGAAAGAATTTCCCTCTATTGGAAAAGTTAATTGGAAATCAAACAAGTCAGCTATTACTCAAATCAGTGAGTATAGTGAGCAAATGGGAGACAAATTTGAAGCTCAAATGACAAGTTACTTTGAGGATTTCAAGAACTCCATGAAACAAAGGCTTAGGATACTAGTTTCCTTAGTAGAGATCAACACATCAATGATAAAAAAAAATTAGTTGATATTGATCACACTTATATCCAAGCAGCAATTCTAAGGGTTAGATGGCTAAGACCATTGGAATATGAGCTAGACATTGATGAAGCATCAACAGCAATCACAACATTGCTTGCAGAGGAAATTGATAAGACTACCAAAACTTTTGGAACATATGATGTTGTGAAATCCAAAGTTGAAACAGAGTTGAAGACAACCTCTGTGATAAAGAGGAAAGATAAACTGGTGAAGAAACTGAAGAAGAAATTCAGAGAAGGAATTGAAGGGGCTACTAAAGAGGAAGAAGAAGAAGAAGATGAGAGTGAAGAAGATGAATAGGGTCAAGGCCTACTACAGATTACACAAGGCTTAGGTGAGGATGAAGAAAACAAAGAAGGTGTCAAGGAAGAAGAGGTCGAGGAAGCACTAGCTCAAGCCAAGCCCAAGAAGAGAAAGGCCAAAGCTTAGCCTATAGCCCATCCCAAAGCAAAGAAGGTTGCAAAGCCAACCTAAGCCAAGCCAACACCAATGACAAGAACCTCAACTCAAAAGGCAAAAGAAAAAGTCAAAGAGAAGAAGAAGGCTATTGAGTAGACTGGTGCAGTGTAGAAGAAACCAAGGAGGAAATATATTGCACAACTAGAATCTGATGATGAGAAAAGAATAGAATCAGAAGACATCAGCCAATTTAGAGTGGTAAGTCATGTTCCCAAGTCCAATATTGATAAAATTTGTAATAATGTTAGAAAGAATGTAGATTTTTTTGAATTAAAAGGTATTGATTTCAATAAATTAAGTAGAGAGGATCATAATAAGGTAGAAGAATCAATATATGCCATGATAGCTAAATTCAAGAATACTCCTCTTGAATTTGAAAATACAATGCCCAAGGAGTTGTATGAAATTATTGAAAATAAGTGGCATTATTGTTTGAAAATGGAAAAAGAAATAAGAGAATCCACATTGGCACAAGTGATGCCAGAATTGACTAGAGGTTAAATTGCTAAGGTGAATAAGAAACATGGGGGCAAGTTTTCACTAAAATATAGAGCCTTCTGCATTTTGCAAAACAAATTTGAAGAAGTTGTAAATAAATCCACAAGATTGTAGAAGTCAATATATAACTTTACTACTGACAAGGATGGAGAAGAAGAGGGATAGAACACTAAAGAAGATGGTAATGCAGATAAGGCATAGGCTAGTGAGAAGAAGAAGGTAGAGAAAAAAAAATGAGGAAAAGGAAACAAAAAAGGAGAAGAAGAGAAGAAAGAGGAAGAAGAAAAGGAAAAAGGAGAAGAGGAGGAGACACAAAAAGGAGATGAAATGGAAATAGCTAATCAACAACAACAACAACAAGAACAAAGTGTGCAAGATGCACAATTGTCACCTCCTAGCCCTCCACATGTCATCACCACATCTACACATACCATAACTGTGAAAGATGTTCCTGAAAAATCTTGTCAAAACATCAATCCAATGACTGTAGAGGATCTCAAAAAGATCCTTGACCAATCCACTCAATAGGCTAAGTTATGTACAAATCTAGTATTGGTCAGTGTGGATGAGTTGTAAAAGGCAATATTGACTCAATTAGAGATAAGGTGAATCCACAAGAATCACCTTCTATCATCTCTACAGCTACTAGTGCTCAACTTCTAATGCTTCCATTACCATTTCCAATAGTTGACACATTAGGAACAGTTGACACAATGCAGTAGAAGCTGACTACAGAAGAAGAGAAAGATACATCAACAAAGAAAATAAGATAGACTAATATATCTAATCCTACAGTACAAAGTGAAGCTACACCCCAATTGATTGTGATTGATCTAGGGAGATCAGATGAAAATAAGGACACACCAAAGGAAGAGGAACAAGCCACCATACAGACATTAGTTAATCTACCAACTACTAGCACTCCTACACAAGTCCTTTAGAAGCTAAGCACTGATGCAATGTCATTGCAAATTTCTACACCAGGCTCAAGCTCTACTAAGGTTGCAAGGGTAATCCACTATGGAGACCCTACATTAGATGAAGAAATAGAGATACCAAAATTTGATTATGCAACCATGAACCTTGAACAAATAAACATCATGCAGCAGGCATTGGAAAGGAAAAAGAATCAAGAGATACTCAGGAAAGAGTATAAATAGAAGTAAGCATTACATGAAATTAAGGACATCTTTTTGGATTCCTTCAACTTGCAAACACCTGATGAAACCAAGCCAATATTGGAACAATTGTTAGATATTGTAGAACAGGTGATAAATGAAGACCAAGAAACCAATGCAAAACTCATGGAATGGTTTGACAAGAAATTCCAAGGAAAGCTCAATGAGAAAATATCAAGTGATATAGCACTTTCACAACTTGCATTGGCAAAAAAGATTGAAAAAGTGAAAAAGGTACTTGAGAATGTATTCTCATTGTACAAAAAGTTGTGTGATTTTCATAAACAAGTCAAAGAATAATGAGCTTGGAGAGAAATCTAAAGATTTCTAGCACTCAACTGCCAAAATATCTAGCTCAAAGTGAGAAGCATTTTGCTCAAACGCTTCACACACAAAAAGAACCAGTTGTATTGATAGCTGATGAGGCTAATGTTAAGGCCAAACTGATGTAGATACAATCTTCCATACCCCACACCTAGAAGTACTCCATAAGGAATAAGCCTATGTAGAGAATGTTTTCAAGAAAGATCCTAATCTTTCTACTTTAGAAGGACTTGTTCATCTTGTAGACGAGACTGTCATCCAACACAAATCATTAGAAATTGCTTTCGAGAGTTGGGATGTAGCTCTCAAGATGATTATGGAGGTAAATAGTACATTTTTGGCAAAATATGGTCTTAACCCTTAGTACCCTTTAACATCAATTTGAGAAAGGGGGAGATATACTAAAGGGGGAGATATAATAAAGGGGGAGAAACAATAACAAGGGTAAAGACATAATGTGTAAATAGAAAGGGAGAGATATAATGTTTTGGGGGAGTTGTAAATAAGAATGGAAGATGGTACAAAAATAGACGTAGGGAAAAGGCAAAGAGTATCAAATACATCAGCATGAGACAAATTTAGAACAAGAATTTTGGTTATAGGAATGGAAATGGCACATCAGCTTAGGGAGAGCTATAAGATTTTTAAGGTATATTGTTCTTTACAAAATTTTGAACAAGTTTCTAAAATTTTGTACATATGTCGAACAAGAGTAAATGTACTCATAAGATCAAGTATAATGCTTAGTTAAGTGTTTTTGACACTCATATCAAAGGGAGAGATTGTTGGTCTCAAATTGGTTTTAACAATTGAGTGTCAACACACTTAACCAATCTTTCATATATAAAAGCTGAGTACACTATATATGTCAAGCCATAGTATGTGTCAAGCCAGAATTCTAATACGTGCCAAGTGACTTCAGGTACTGAGCATGATATAGGTGCTGAGTGACTTCAGGTGCAAAGTGATCTATATGTGTTGAGTCACAATTGATGCCAAGAAATCTAGAATGCTACATGTGTCAAACAAGCTAGAATGCTACATGTGTCGAGAAAGCCAGAATGCTACATGTGTTGAGCAAGCTAGAATCATATGTGTGTCAAGCACTAGTAATCTAGTATGTGCTGAGTAATACAGAATCAATATATGAGTTTGTACCCTCAAAAACTCATATGCAAATCATTTTTGGATGAATCTTGAAGGATTTTAGAGATAAGTTTGAATCTTTTCTTGTACCTTGCAATCAGCATGCAGCCAATAAGAAAAGTGGAGATTGCATGCAACCAATAGGATAACTCCTAGGATTTGAGCAAGAAAAATTAGTTCATGGATTTATTTCAAACCCTAAGTCTTCAAAGCCTTTATAAGAAGGAAAAGACCCCTTGATTTGAAGTTTCCAAGTAGATGAATGATTGAGGTAAATGAATTGCAGAACAGGGCAAGCAGCAGAGGTGTTAAAGACTTGGTGATTGGATCAGCATTACATATTCATAATTGTTTTGGTGTCAAAGATCCTAAAGGTGAAAAATTCTATGTAAGGCCATAGATGGATTAAAATGTAGTGTTAATTTATATTCATTGTAAGACTTCTGACCTATTTGAGGTGCCAAGTAGGCCTCTAGTAGCATAAAATCCCAAAATGCAAAAAAAATGTTGTAAAATATTGCTATGTTGTAAAAATGTTGCTGACAACATGTTGCAATATGACAGTTTTTGGAATGATGGAAGGTCAACCATCTTGGATGAGCTCTTTGGGGATTTGAAAGGTCATTCTATTACATAAGAAATGCAATCTCACATATAAGAGGAAGAATGAGATGTAGAGAGGAGAAGTGAAGGGTATGGTGTGTGTTTGTAGATAATATAATCAGTATTTTTTGTGAAATTTGTTGGTATATTTTTATTTGACTACAACATTGGTACATTCCCCCCTTACCTCATTAATGTGATAGTTCTTAAGCTTTCTACTTGGTTGAATTAAATCTAGAATCAATGCTAATGTTAAATATATCCCTAGTCTCATTGATTTATTGTCTAGATTGCTCTACCCACTAGTTGGATAGTAAACTATATATACTTTTAGGATGAAGTACCATAGTGCTATGTTCCCTCATTATGTGGAGTTAGGGAAGGTTTACAGTCTTCCTTTGTTGTTTGAGATTTCACTCTTATGGGTCTACACCATAACTCTGGTCCCTATAAATGAATTGGCCAAGAATCAATAAGTATGTGTTGTTGCATGAAGAATATAGTGGACCAAAACTCAAGAAAATGTGATAGAGGTTTTTCTAGATTTTGTATGTGTGTTTGAAGGTTTGTATTCATTCATGAGATGCTAAAAAATCCATTGGAAGAGTTAAACAAATGAGATATTGGAGGTTTGAAGTTAGTTTCTTAAATAGAAATGAAACCCTCATTGAGACAAGGGTTTGAAGGATCAACTTTCTCCACAGTGATTAGGAGCCCAAAAGTTGGAAGTTTGAAAGATTTTGATAAGGATGTGTTGTCAAGTTTGAAGTTTGAGTGTGTCTTTTAGGCCTATTAGCCTCAACGAGGGCCTATAGTTTGAATGCCTTAATGAATAATTAGAAACCTTAGATTTTTAAGTTTAGTAGAGCTCAATAGTTGGTATCTAAATCATCCTTTAGTTTCAATGATTATTCTGAAAGATTTTTATTCCCAAAAATGGGCTATAAGGAAGATCCCCTTATTAGGTCAATTTGTTAGGTTGGTATGTGGAGCCCACTAAGGTGCATGAACCTTATGAATGGTTGAAATAAAATTATTTGTGATTATTTAAGCCCCTTGGAAGCATTTGGGATGTGGAGTTTTTGATTTATCTTGGAGGATGTAACGGAGTAGGGGTGTTGTGTGGTGAGAAGGGTAGTTGTTTGGTTTTTGAGAAGATATAGGTAGAGATATTAGGAAGAGGTGAGTATGACATGACAAAAAGGCCAACTACCTAATCTCTAACCTTGTGGAAGTCCCAAGGGATTGATTGTGATATGCTTGGTGAAGCTTGGAAGAGCCATATTGAAGATTTTGTGAAAATATCATGTTTAACACCCTCCCTACTTGCATCAAACAATTTTCTAACATTTTTCTTTACTCTTAACACCTACCATCTTGACCCATACTTAGTTTCTCTACTTTTACTTTATTGGCCTATTCATCCATGATTACAAGTTACTAGTAGTTGCACCTAAAATAGTGTCCACTAAGCTTGGTCTTGTCCACATAAACACCACCTACAATCTAAAATAATTTCATCAAGACACGATGATAGTACTTCTAACTATTTTTTTTTAGTCAATGTTTGTCAAAGCGAGTCAAAGACTCTAAATGTGTAAAATGCCAAGCAAGGCCATAGATGGATTAAAATGTAATTTTAAAATGATCATTGTAAGCCTTTGGACCTATTTGAGGTGCTACTTAGGCATGTAGTAGCATAAAATGTCAAAAATACAAAAAGTTGTAAAATGTTGCTATGTTATAAAAAATGTTGCTGACAACATTTTGTTGCAAAATGATAGTTTTGGAATGTGAAGGGTCATCAAGCTTGTACGCTTGGATAGGAGTCTTCAAGAAGTTGAAAATTCATTTTCTATGGCATATATTATGCAATCCATTGTAATGAAAAGGGGTAGAAGTGTATGGTGAAGTTTTTGAATAAGTTAATCAGTTTTTGGTTATGGTGAAATCATATTGGGTACCTATATTTGACTATAATTTTGGTACTTTCTCCCTTACCTAATGGATGTGATGGCTCTTAAGCTTTCTATATAGTTGAATAAAGTCTAGAACTAATTTTTATGTTAAAGGTGCACCTAGCATCATTGGTCTATTGTCAAGATCTCATTGCTCACTAGTTAGAAAACAAACTGTGTCTATTTTTAGAGTGAAGTACCTCAGTGACTACATGATCTCGGTGTGTTGAGTTAGGAAAGGTTTAAAGGTATTCCTTATTTTTTAAGATTGACCTCTCATGAATTCACACCATAAATGGTGCAGGAGTACCCCATTTTTGGCTTGAGAGACTCAAATTTGGGCCTTAATTATGGGATAAAAGGTTCTTAATAACCGAAGTGTGTGGTTTTACCTAAATTCTTATTTTAAACCAAATTTTATGTTTATTTTATTCAATTTCTTAGTTAAAACATCAAAAAGCTTCCTAGGTGGTCAACAGTGGTCAAACAACCACAACATGGTCACAAGGCATGAAATAATGTTGAATGATGTGTAATGAGGTTTTGAAACATCATAAGACTTCATTATTTCCTCCATTGGTGGCAAGGATGCCCAAAGTTGTAATGAAATTGTAAAAATTGCAAAAATTGCAAAAAAAGACAAAGTTGCCATGTTGGAAATTTGTGTAACCTTGGAGAAATAAGTTTAAGATATTTTCAATATGTGGTAGTTTTAGCTTTCCTAAGGTGCTAATGATATTAAAAATCCTATTTAATCATTTTCAAAGGCAATTATATAGGTTGGGAACAAGTTTTTGCAAAACTAAGTTTTACCAGCAAATTTGATACATTCTTGTTGGTCACATTTTTATTGCTTGATGGAGCAAGGTTAATGTAAACAGGAGTTAGACACAATAGTTTTTTTTTTTTTTTTTTTTTTTATGGGTTGTAGTTTTTTTTCATCAAGTTGTGTACATATTTATTCCAATTTGTAAAGTGTTGTTAGTTTTGCTATGTTATAGGACAATTTTGTCAAAATTCAACATAACTCTTGTTTCCATGGTTGAAAATTCATGAAATTATTTGAAACAAGAGTAGACTCACCATTATTTAAGATGAAAAATGTTGGAGTTAGTGAAACTAAGTTTGTGAATTTTACCAGCAAACCCTGGGTGGGTTTAGCATGAATCTAACTAGAAAGTATTGAAAAAGTGTTTGGCAAATGTGTAAGGAGAAAGAGAGTTTGAACTTGTTTTGATTTATTACCATTGATCAAAACCAATTTGGGGAAATTTTCCCTAACCTCCTCTAAGACTCTACAAATCTATGAGCAATTTTGAAAGAAAAACAACACCTAGAAACCATGTTGGAAAAAATAGGTAATTTTGGTGTCATATAAGACCTCATTAAAAAGTTGAGTAAATAATGATGAATAGGGTTAAGGAATGATAAAAAAAGGCCCATTAGATCTGCTAAGAATCCTACAATAGTGATCATGAATTTTTTCATATAGTTCACATCAATAATCCTAATCTTGATAAAGGATTTGATCAAGAACCTATAAGATACTTGCTATTGTGCGAAGAATACAATGAACCAGTATTAAGTAAAATGTGATAGAGGCTTAGTTATAGTCTTCATGTGCATTAGGGAACTTACATGCACTCATATAAGGTTGAAGAACCCATTAGAAGAGTTGGGTAGGTGAGATAATGAAGATTTGGTGACAATTGCTATAAATGGCAATGAAACCCTCATGGGAGCAAGGGTTTGAAGGAAGAGCTATCTCCACAGTGGCTAGGAGACCAAAAGTTGGTATTTTGAATGCATTTGAAAAGGTACTTGTGTTACCAAGTTCATTTTTTCAAGTTATTTGAAGTTTTTGTGAGTTTGAAATTTGTTGTACCAATTAGGCCTATTAGCCCTCAACTAGGGCCTGGTATTTGATTGCCTTAATGATGAGTTGGGAAGTTATGATTTTTAATTTGATTAGAGTTCAATGCTATTTGTCTTAATCCTCCATCATTTTAGGCTTTTATTTTAAAGGATTTTTGAGTTTTGGTCGAAAAACCCAAAATAGGGCTACAAGGAAGAGCCCCTTATTAGGTCAGTTTGTTAGGTTGGTGTATGGAGCCCACTAAAGTGCATGAAGCCTTATGAATGTTTTAAATCACATTGTTTTTATCCTTTCTTGAAACTTTGATCTCTCTTATCCCATGCCTCTTGACAGTATAGCTCACCCTTAAGGTCATTGTTCCTTTTTTGAACATCATTACTTCAACAATTCCTTATCAACTCTTCTTATGCTAATATCATATGGTTAGAGGGTTTACTCTCTTTATTATGACATGGGTCCATGTATTTTTTTTTCTTGAGGGCTAGAAACTTGTCACTCAAGTATAAGATTATCACTGTCCACTGTTTAGAAAAACTTGACAATGAAGACTACCAGTTTATGGTCATTGTCTCTCTTGAAAGCTTTACAAGGTTTTCTTCTTATTTCCTCCTTTTCATATAATTTATTTTTGAATACATGGTTAACAACGTAGTATACTATCTTTCCCTATTTTTCTCTTTCACAAGTGCAACAGTCATCACAAATTTGTGTAATCAACCCTTCATCCTTGCATTATTATGAAACCTCTTCCATCATCATAACTTCTGAGAGTATTCCAACAATTTCTTACACATTGATCTTCACCCTTGTCTATTTTTACTTGGAATTAGGTTCATCTTCACATCTCACTAATTTTTATTTCTATTCATTATCATGGATCATACAATGATGAAGGTTTTCCTTATTGTCTTCATAATCTAGGTTCACTTGTCATCAATTCAGTAATGTTTTTTTGTAGATGTGTAGGCCTCCTCTATAATACTGGTGTGCTATCCTTTTATCTCTCACTTTAAATTTCATTATCCCTAACCTGACATTAGGTTACACAAGAAGCCCACACTTTGTCACTAAACCTTCTTAGCTAGGGTTTAGGAATCTCATACCATTGCCCACTAGCCAAAAGTGACACCTTTAAACATACTTGTAACTTTTATGACAGCTTCATGTGACCTTATATGCCCATAAATTGTCATTTGGTGATGATGATAAAACACAGATAAAAACATGGTATCCCAAGTATAAACTTGTAACAATGTGGGGAGAGAAATAAATTCTTGACTAGAGCAAGATCTCAATCATGTGAAGCACTTGAAAAACAATTTAATCAATTTAATGAGATTTCTAATGTTATAGAAAGAAAAATATTAAAATCCTACTTGCACAAGAATACTAAAGAAATGTACAGCAAATGTGTGAAGGAAAATGTGTTCAAACTCATTTCACTCATAGAAATAGCTTCAAAGCACGCATTCACATCTTCTCCGTTGGGATTAATAGAGAGAAAATAAATTGTTAAAACATCTAATAAGTAAGAGAGACTATGAGAGAGACTTATATTCACAGTTGAATCTCACACTCACAAACCTCCAAAGTGTACAAACCTCCAAATTAGCTCCTGCCAACAATGCCCAAATTGTAAAATAAATCTCATGTACACCTTTTCTTTTTCCTTTTTTATGAACCTGATTTGGTTGAAATTTCATCCAAATAGGGCATTTAGTCTAAAGTTTGACCAAATTGGGCTCATCAACAAAAAATATATATTCAACAAGCCAAAGAAGCCCTTGGTTGAAATTAAATGTCAAAAATTGACCTCAAATGCACTAGTGTCCATAAATCTCTCATGGAAGTTTACAACATGATACACCAACAAGTCATTAAAGAATTAAAAGAAAAACCAAAATGCCACAAGAAAATCAGCCAATCTAATTACATAAATAAATGCAATCTAGACACACAAATATGATATCATTAAAGAAAATCAAAAAGCATCATGGATTACCACAATAACAACCAAATAAGATATGTTATGGAATTCATCTCTATTTGTACACTATTTATTAGAAGCATTAAATAGTCATTAGTATCATTCAATAAGATTATCTAAACAAAAACCAAATCAATATCCACTAGAGCTAAGGACACAAATGTGTGTCACATATATATCATCAGGTTACCAAGATAAAATGTTGCATAATTGATCCATACCAATCAAAAAATTGAAACATTGTCATCTCTCAAACACTCAAAATACCAATATCTAGTAAATAAACCATCTCATATATTCATCCTAGCTTCCGTAAATTTATGTGTATAAACTATAGACATCCAAAAATATTCTATTACTTAATAATGTTTTACCTTCAATATAGTATCTTTATTGATTCTTTCTTTTTGCTAAATATAACAAGAACATTGATAGAAATGAATAAATGTGTTGAAATCATTGACCATACATCTTTAAAATATGTGATAGAAATCTCTAAAGAACATATTTTTTATATTATTCCAGTAATCTCCTACTTTGAAACCAATTACAACATATGATGAAAAAATAAGAATTGCACAACAATATAAGAATAAAAACTATTATCTTCCAAAGTATCTCTAAAAAATATCTCCACCTAAGTACAACCTCTCCCCATTATACTCTCTCTCTCTCTCTCTCTCTCTCTCTCTCTCTCTCTCTCTCTCTCTCTCTCTCTCTCTCTCTCTCTCTCTCTCTCTCTCTCTCTCTCTCTCTCTCTCTCTCTCTCTCTCACACACACACACACACACACACACACACAAATAAACCACTAAATTCAGTATTTTTTAGATGGCTTCTCTCCCCTTTTGACTTAATGATAAAGATATGTATTTGCAAAATAATTATCTTACCTAAAAAATAGTTTATGATTTACAAGAATAGATACTCGACCTAGTATCTAGTCTTGTAAATCATAACCTATTTTTTAAATATATGATTTACAAGACTAAATACTCCAAGACTAGATACTCCACCTAGTATCTGGTAAGATAATTATTTTGAAAATACATATCTTTATCCTTATGTCAAAAGGGGAGAGAAGCCATCTAAAAAATACTAAATTGAGTGATCTATTTGATAGAGAGAAGAGTATATCATAATGATAAAGATATGTATTTGTAAAATAATTATCTTATCTAAAAAATAGTTTATGATTTACAAGACTAGGTACTCCACCTGAGTAGTAGCCACCAAAAAATCAATCCAAATGTAAAAGAGTCTCTATAGTAGTACAAGATTGATGCATCTCAATACATCTCTAACTCTAATGTAGAGGAGAAATCACCCTAAGCTAACCTTTCAAATACTCAAAAGTATCTATTGGAAGTATTGGACACAACAAATGTTGATGAATGAAAGTGATGCTTATAAGGAACAAGGTCAAAACCAAGCTATGAATTGTATTTAGAAGAGTTAGATCATTTTTATATTGTCATTAATGTCAATATGATTGATTCTATAGATTCGTGGAAGTTGTAAATCATCTAAAGGATGTGGTGTTGAATAGAGAAATCAATGATAAACTTAGAAGTTGAGATAAAGTGGTGATGCTTTCTTGGTCAAATGATTGGTCTTGAAACTAGAGCTCCATGCTCATGGATTGGAAATCCAAAGTAGAATCCAAATGTTTATTGAACTCATTTAGTTATCGACTAGGGATGTAGACTTGAAATGATGTCTACAAAGTATATTCTCTAAACCATTTAAATTTTCATTTCTAATCTATAGAGACAATAATGCTTGAACAAAGATTCTATTTCTAATTGTAGGTTTAAATGAGATTAATCTACAATATAGAATTTGAGTTACAAACATGATTCTACATTTTTTGTCTTTGTTGCAGAAACAACCAATGGCTCTATTATTAATGGATGTAGGAACAAAAATGTTTTATCTAACCTTAGGAATAATTAAAATTGATCCTCTACTATGTTCATGCCCCAAGTGGACCCCCTTGGATGAGTGAAAGACTATGAACTTAGAATGAAGTACTAAAAAATAATACTATGATCTTTATTGATATAAAATTATGAACAATACAAACTAGAAATAAAAATTGTATTGAATGTTGTTACATATTACAATATCTCCTCTACTATACGAGTTTCACGTTCACAACTTTATTTATAACATCTAAAATAAACTAACTTCCTAAATTTAGCCTCAACAAACAAGGATTTAGTCACATCATAAATAAGTTAAATGAACATGAAACACATTCTTCTCATTTGAATAGGTCTCCAAAAAATGTAGTGCACCATAGCATCTAGATTTGTGCAAGCAGTTAACAATTATCAGTTGTGTTGACGTGATCTTCAACTGACTATTGGTACAAGGTGGTTGCATGATCTTGGCATTAATTCACTTGCTCATTATCTTCCTTATGATTTTATTTGACTTCTTCCTGCAATAGATTAGGATACGTGCAATATATCAAAACACATATTCATCTCAATAACTCATAGAAAATATTAAAGTCACAAATATATTATTTTTTCTTAGAACACTTGGCTGCAAGAACCTACCCATTAAAAGTTTGAAGGAAGAAAGTATTTTATCTACCAATATGCACATAGGATTTCATTCATCATATATATATTCTTATTATACCATTATATCCATAAAACCATATGATTTTTCCAACCATAGAAAAGTAGAGTTTTATAGGTTTAGACAGAATATATATTGAAGTCTCTAAACTTTTAAAGGAAAGGACCCTGAAAATAACTATATAACCCATAAAACTTATACTATTTCCTAGTCTCATCATTTACCCCAATTTAGTGTCTTGTTGATCCTCCAATAGGTATGTCATTTTTGACCCTATCTATCATCCTAAAATATGTTGCAAGGTTAGCTCTTGTGCCTCCTTTCTGGCAATCCCAATAGTACCCTTTTGAATCTTTTAGATTCTCCAAAATTTGTACTTCAATAGAAATATCATGCTCATTCACATCTTCATTAACACCTAAGAGTAGATGCATCAGTAAAGGAGGTTAGAATCTAAGTGCAATCTAGAAACTTCCTCTAGTTCATTTGAACATTATATACCAGGGAGCCCTTCTTCTTTCCATAACAAAATTCTCTGGGGAATGAGGCTCACAAACATACAAGTCATGGGAAAGTGTGATCTATCTTTGAACGACCAATCATTCTTCCTCTCTCAATTCTCTAATTTTAAATTTTTCATGTGTAGCTCTCTTTAGAGGCTTGATATGTGCTTTTCCTTTATCACTAACTATCACTTTCAAAAAATTATAGTAATAAGTACTGGGATCTCATGCTTTAGGTCTGAGATAAAATTGTGTCATCTCTTTTTCTTCCCTATATGGCCTATTCTGATCATTTCTAGTAATTTGATTTTGAGACCAAGACATGAATGCTCTAAGATTCCACTCATGGGTCCCAATCATGGTCATAAAAAATCAAGATCATCAAGGTTGGATCCATAAGGATGACTTACATAAATCAAATGGGAGAGGCACTACATCACCCCCCAAAGATTAGGCTTACTCCTGGAAGCTTGTGATCCAAGAATAGAAGTCAAGCACACCAAATGCAAAATCAAACTATCATAACAACAATAATGCACCAACTTCTCCACAAGTCAAACCAAATCAATCCCACACTCAACAGACACCTCACAAACCATCCCACCCCACCCCCCCCCCACCCACAAATAGGTTAACCAAAAAACTAAAGGGTGTCACATCGAAATAACATCCTTCACCAAGGACTTATTACACTAGGAAAATCCATCTAGCCACAAACTCTACACTATGAGGTAAGGGTCAAGCCACTCTACCTCATTAACAAGTGCCTAACTACAACATACACCTAACAATAATACGTGAAACTTAGTCTCTATGGTAAAAAAAGCTCAACAATCACTAGAAAAATAGGTTTACTTGTCTCAACCAAATAAACAATCACCTTTCCACAAGGTCAATAAGAATTTCATCAGTGAAAAAAATTATATAATAACTTCATACCAACTCACAAGATGGTAATATGTGTCCAAAGATACCATGTCCCTCAAACAACATGCTAGGAATAATACACCAACCTACCACTAAACTCAATCTCTAATCCTCAATTTGACCCTAAAAGAATCACTTGACTGACATAGCATCATGAAGATACAAGCTTAGGGAGATACAACTACAAAGAATTAAGGCTAGAAGGAAGTCCCTCTAATGTAGCAGGCCAAACTCAACTCATAGAGAAATTAATAAATTCATAACAAAACAAAATACAGATTCAAACTCTCAATTCTTCATTCCTCCAAAACTGCTTCTACATCGATCTCTAACTCCATTAAATAACAACTACTACAAAAAAATAGGAAATTTTCAAATTTGGCAGATTTTGACAATAGGAAAAACATGCCATTTTTGGTAACTTCTAAAAAACCTCTGAAAGTAAGTTTGAAGTTTCCTAAATCTACCCTTTAAACTAAACAAGTGAATTGCCAACTAATCTTTGAAATTTAGAAAGAAATTTTGAAGTTATTACAAAGCAAAAAATCAAAAAAAAACCTAAGATATTTTAAAAGTGAAATTCGGAGGTCAAGATGGAATTTTTGGCTCTCAAAAAAATAGTCCAAGCAGCCCCAATAGAGCTGGCTGAGTTGGAATCCACCTCAACTATGCATTTAAAAAAAAACCCAAAAAAATCTAAGAAAACCCAAATTCGAGTCAAAAGTTATGACTCTCCACCATGCTTGAAAAGAACGAAGCTCTTGCGAGTTTTAGTCCTCAAACTACTTCCATTTAGGCTCATCTAGCTTTTGCAACTCCCATTCCATAATCCAATTGCTATTTTTTTGTGCCAACCCTTCCCACTATACGAGATATCTATTGTAGTCACTCTGGCGAGTCTAAATAGTCTTCTTATCTAGAATCTATGCAACCTTTTCTCTCTTTTTGATGGGTATGGTGTGTGTCCAATCTACCTCATCCTCTTTTTCAATAGAGGTATCATCACCATGGAAAGTATAGAAATCAAAAAATTTAAACACAAGAGATATATCAAGACCACTTGGGAGCTCTACCTCATATACATTATCATTAATTTTTTTCAAAATCTTGCAGGGCCCAATTTTCTTATATTTTAATTTATGATAAGTCCTAGTAGGAAACCTCTCCTTTCTAAGATAAACCATCACTAGATCCCCTGCATTAAAAACTTGATACCTGTGAATAGCAACTGTGGAAGCTTTGTACCACTCATTTCTATCCTGCAACTTTTGTCTTACATCTTCCTACAACTGGTGGAGTTGCTTTGCAAAGGCTTCTCCATCATCACTGACTCTATCACCCAAAGGGAGTTGCACCAAATCGAGAACACCTTGAGGGTTATGTCCATAAAAAAATTAAAATGGTGACTTGCCAGTTGACCTATTCACTGAGTTGTTATTAGCAAATTCTGCTTGAGGTAGTGCCAAATCCCATTGTTTGGGCTTCTCTCCAACAATACATTGCAATAGATTACCCAAACAATGATTGACAACTTCTATTTGTCCATCTGTTTGTGGATGGTAAGCACTACTAAACTATAATTTTGTTCCCATTTTCTTCTATAACGTTCACCAAAAATAACTGAAGAACTTGGTATCTCGGTCAAACATGATTATTTTTGGAACCCCATGCAATCTAACTATCTCAAATAAGAATAAATCAGCCACCCTAGTAGCATCACTAGTTTTCTTACAAGCAATGAAATGAACCATTTTTTAGAATCTATCCACAACTGCAAAAATAGAGTCGTTACCTCACTATGTATGCGACAATCCGAATACAAAATCCATACTCAAATCTATCCATGGTCTAACTAGTACTAGTAATGTCATGTATAATCCAATGCTCTGGGAGTGCCCTTTGGCTACTTGACAAACTCGACACCTCTCCACAAACTTGGTGATATCTCGCTTCATCTTTGGCCAATAGTACTTATCTGCCACCAAAGCTATCATTTTATGCTTCCCAAAATGCCCAACCATACCACTACTATGAAATTCCTAAATAATATTTTCTCGCATTAAACCTATAGGAACACATAGTTTCTTTCCCTTGAATAAGTAACCATCTTGCATTAGATAATCACCTTGAATAGTGTCTGCATGTCCAGCTATTGGATTCTTCAACTAATCAATAACTTCACAAAAGTCACTATCAGACTCATACAAGTATTTGCTTACATCAAAGCCAACCACCTCTATTTCCATGATATTCAGAAGAACAACTCACCTGCTCAAGGCATCTGCAACTTGATTATGTTTCCCTGATTTATGCTTTAGAACAAAGGTATACCCTTGAAGGAAAGAGACCCACTTTGCATGTCTTGTGTTCAATTTCTTTTGTGTGTTCAAGTATTTCAGAGCAATATGGTCTATAAAAAACACAAATTCTTTCGGTACTAGATAATGCTTCCAATGCCTCAAAGCTTGCACAATTGCATAGAACTCTATAATATATGTAGAATATTTCTTTCACACATCATTCAATTTTTCACTAAAAAAGGCAATGGGTTTACCTTCTTGGCTAAGTACAGCACCAATTCCCACATGTGAGGCATCACAATCCACTTCAAACACTTTGTCAAAATCTGGTAGTACTAGTATTGGAGCTTCAATGACCTTCTTCTTTAGGTATCAGAAACTCTCTTCAGCCTCTTTGGCCCATAAGAACTCCTGACCCTTAGTACAATATGTCACAGGTGCTACAATGCTTCTAAAATTACGAATGAACTAACTATAGAGAGTATCCAAGCCATAGAAACTTCTCACCCCATTGATACTATGTGGACTAGGCCATTCAAGAATGGCTTGAACTTTCTCTAGATCCATCTTTACACCATTTGCAGAAATGACAAATCCTAGAAAAACCAAGCTTTCTTGCATGAACCTACACTTCTTTAAATTAGCATAGAGCTTTTCTCTCCTCAATACCCTCAAAATTATCCTCAAGTGTTGCAGATTTTCTTCCCTTCCCTTGCTAAATATTTGTATATCATCAAAATAAACGACTACAACTTACCAATGTAGGGATGCAACATAGTGTTCATGAGTCTCATAAAAGTACTAGGTACATTAGATAAACCAAAAGGCATAACCTTCCATTCATACAAACCATCCCTAGTTTTGAAAGTTATTTTCCACTCATCTCCCTCTTGTGCCCCACTTTGTAGACCAATCTTAGGGAAATACTTTTCTCTAGCAAGAACATCCAGCATATCATCCAAATGTGGGATAGGAAAACAATACCTAATGGTTATTCTATTAATGGCTTGATTGTCTATGCAAATCCTCCATGTCCCATCTTTCTTTGGAGTTAATAATGTTGGGATAACATATGAGCTCATGCTTTCTTGTACTAAACCCTTTTGTATGAGCTTGGTCACTTATTTGTCTAGTTCTGCATGCTGGGTGGGACTCATTCTATATGTCGCTTGATTGGGGAGACTTGCTCTTGGAATAAGATCAATATGATGTTCTATATCTCATTTTGGGGGAATTCCATTAGGTAGCTCCTCTGGAATGACATCTGAATATTCTTCCAACACTATAACTACTTTTGGTGGTATAGTCAAGTCTTCCTCTTTCCCCTTTTGTACTACCAATGCATACAACACCTTGTCACTTTCATCTCCTGGACAAGTTCCTTTTTAGACAGCATACTTTCAATTTTTCCATCACCCTTTAGAGGTAATAAGACTACCTTAGATGCATCCTTCCAGAAGGTGTAAGTATTATTTTCCCCATTATGAACAACATTTTGGTCATACTACCAAGGACGACCCAAGAGGACATGGCATGCATCCATTGGAATCACATCACACCACAGTTCATCCTTGTAGACCTTTCCTATGGAAAATTTAACAAGACATCTCTTATCTACCATGACTTCACTTCCCTTTTTAAACCATGCATTCCAATAAGGACAAGGGTGTTTTTCACACTGAATATTTAGTTTATCTACCATTTCTTTAGAAACCATATTCTTGCAACTACCTCCATCTATAATTACTTGACCTACCTTTCCCCTTGAGGTACACCTTGTCTAAAATATGTTGGTCCTAAGCCATGAATCATCAGTTCTCTTCTCCTCTACATCCTCCTTGGTTGGAATAATCATTGTCCTTCTCATCATGAGAATTTCTCCCATATCTAGAGGTACTTCTTGTTCAGATTCATTGTCATCCTAGGCTAGGTTCACTCTAGATGGCCCTCCTTGATTTCTATCTTGCATGTTGAAATTGGAACACTCAAAAGCCCTGTGGACTTCTTCTCTGCACCTAAAACAAGTAAAAGGCCTTCTCTAGTTTTCCCAGCCTCTTCCACTTCCATAGCCTTGACCTCACTAAAACCCCCTTCCTCTTTCTTGATTTGGAGGATCCTGCCTAGCATCTATAATTTTTTTCAGAGCCCTGAAAACTCTCTCCCCAGCCACTATTAAAACCTCCCTAAAATGGAGTTGATGTACCCCTTTGACCACCTTTATTCCTCTGGTTATATTTCCTATTCTTCTTTTCTTTAGCCTTCAGAGCTAGTTGGTAGGCTTCTTCCATACTATTAACATGATGCAGGCTCAATTCATCTTGAATAGAGAATTTCAAGCCATTAAAATATCTAGCAACCATATGCTCATTATTTCCTTGATGCTCTATGCGCATGGATAGCTTGTAGAACTCATTTGTATAGTCTTGCATTGAAGACAAGTTTTGCTTCAAATTCTAGAATCTACGCAAGAGGGTTTGTGAATAATCCATGGGTAAGAATTTTTCTCTTGGCTTTTTCTCCATCTTGATCCATGTCTTAATATTCTCCTTTCCATTTCTAACTCATTCCTTTTGGAGGTGATCCCACCATATCATTGCATGTCCTTTTAGCTTTGTGCACACAAACTCCATCTTCTTTTCTTTTGTCATGGGCTTCCATTCAAAAAAAAATCCCATCTCATTCAGCCATTCTATTAGTTCTTCTAGCTTAAGACTACCAGCATAATCTAAAACATCAACTTTTATTGCTTCACTCCTTCCTTCTAAAGCCTTGAGAACTCTATCTTTGTATCTCATTTCTCCTAGTCTCTCATCTTCATTTTCTCCCTCTTCATTAGTATCATTTCCTCTTTGTATTTCTTAATTTTCTAGCTGCTCATTGAGTTGTTCAATCTCCCTTTGCATATCTAGTACCAATCTTGGCATAGGCATGATGCCTCCTCTTCCTCTTCCTCTTCCTCTTCCTCTCCCAACCATCATATTGCTTTGATACCAAATGATGTAATAGGCCAAACTCAATTCATAGAGAAATTAATAAATTCATAACAAAACATGATATGGATTCAAACTCTCAATTCTTCATTCCTCCAAAACTACTTCTACATCGATCTATAACTCCATTAAATAACAACTACTACAAAAAATTAGGAAATTTCCAAATTTGGCAGATTTCAACAATAGGAAAAACATGCCATTTGGTAACTTCTAAAAAACCTCTAAAAGTGAATTTGAAGTTTCCTAAATCTACCCTTTAAACTAAAAAGATGAATTGCCAACTAATCTCTAAAATTTAAAAAGAAATTTCGAAGTTATTACAAAGCAAAAAAATCAAAAAAGCACCTAAGATATTTTAAAAGTGAAATTCAAAGGTCAAGATGGAATTTTTGGCTCTTGAAAAAATATTCAAAATGGCCCCAATAGAGCTAGCTGATTTGGAATCCACCTCGACTATGGATTTTTTTAAAAACCCATAAAAATCTAAGAAAACCCAGATTTGAGTCAAAAGTTATGACTCTCTGAACTCCCTGCATCAGCCTCTCAACTTCTACACTAAGTTATCCTTAGATGATTTGGGTAACCTCACCATATCACCAACCATCTAAATACTCCTCCAACACTAACTTAGCTAGTGGCATAACTATGCTAGCTTATTCTCTTTAGAGGCAAGGATAAGGAGATGCACCAAATTCAACATCCAAAACAAGGATCTAGACTCACCAAAAAGGCTAAGCCACTCCCAAATGACCAAGGTAACATCTACCCACATAAAGGAAACACTCATGGTCTACACAACACATCATAGAAGTGGATTGGTGTAAAAAGAAATGCAAACCCAACCATGAATCCCAACTAAGTACCAAGTAGACCGTTGAGGAATAATAGCTCATCCTTTAAGAAACAATATGAATAGTTAAACTTCTCCAATAGCCATAAATATGATTTGTCATGATAGAACTAGCCTCTACTTGATAAAGGGTATTTAGAACATCAATCTACACCTTTTGGAAGTGCAAAAACATAAGATTTTCTTCACTCTAGAGGCCATAACTTTCATATCCATACTTTGATTGACTCCATTCAAAATGAGTCAAAAAGATCTTGACGAGGCCTACAACATGATGGCTTTAGAGAGTCTTGATACCTATAAGTTTTAGTCATCACTCAAAATGACACAACCTAGGACAAACAGTCTTGGTTACCAAGGGAACCAACAAACGAAACATCCAAAACAACCAAAGGGAAGACATGCCCAAACTGATATAAGACATAAAATGAAAGGTAATTCACACATTATGTACCAATATTACTTCTCCTACATTATTTTCTTAATTCAACCATATCACTTGCATCTATAAACAATGAAATTGGAATATTTTGAGGCATCAAATCAAGAGTCAATTACCATAATACAAGTGCATATATTTTTGAATTCCTTCCAAGAATAACATTAAATTTAATCATAATTTTAAAAGATACATTTTTAGTAACACATTTACATCTATTCACAAATATACTAGTATGTTCTCTATGATGTTATCCATTGTACATACTATCAGATGTTCAATATGAACATGCTAGATACACAACACAAGACATGCCACCAATAGAAAACACGTGGAATGGTCATCTTGAAACAAAAGAAAAAGGCCAAGTGGGGGAATTTCCAATGCTAACAATAAATCACCAAAAGAGATTATTTCAACAATAAGTCAATTACGATAGCTATCACAAAGAGAGAGATAGAGCAATTCAATAACTAGTTGAAGTTAGGAAAATGTCAAAAACCAATTCTAGCCCAAAAACACATGGAAAGATCCACATGCCAAATTAAATAAGACATCAATAAAATCACATTACATGTGATGACTGAAAATAGTCGAACAAGAGGGGTAAATCATGACACAATTCTAAAGAATACATCATCCTAGCAACATTAGAGAACACACTCACACACATCAAGCATTATACCATTAATAATCTCATGCATATGCATACTACAATAATTTTCTTAATTCTTTTCCATGAAATACAACATTTAAGATATGCAACAAAACCACAAAAACTTTCATAAGCTTACGAAACAAGCAATTTGGGGACATAAATCATTAACCCAAATTATCTAATGCAAAAAATTAGTCTCTTTATAGTGATTTCATAATATATACTCATTTACCAATGAAACCAAATATTTCAATACTATAATGACATAATAGTAAATTATGAATAAGACTTATTTATTTAATTTCATTGGGGGAACAAATGGAATAGAACCCTACTTCATAAGGAGAAACATAACTAGCACTAAAGGCCAAGACATAGACCACACAAAGATCACCACTCACTCAAACCCATGAGAAACAATCGACAACTTGGTTCATATGCTAAAATGAGGTTCTCACCAAGGGGTATCATCCATCCCTAAAAGGTACATAGAACCAAATAATTTACTTGATTTTCCTCACACTACTCGAGTCATATCTACTAGATTGAAAAGTTAATCCCAAGTAGATACCCAATCAATAAGATATCATGAATTCATAGAGAGACACTCACACTGACACAACAATAATCACAACCATATGAGCAATATATACACAAATATCCTAATGTTTGAACCTAGGCTCTAATACCAGATGTAATGCCCCACACAGAGATCCTTGGAATACAAGGATAAAATGTGCACTAAATTGTTATTTTCTTAAGATAAGTTACTTAACAAAAACATAAATTTGTTGACCCTATGGAAAGACATATTGTCAATTAGTGACAAACCACTTAAGTTATCTAGGAAGGCTGGTTAATACTACAACCAAGATTTCCATTAGTAAGCACATTTTAGTGTGTCACAAGAAGATAAAGGATATATTGTCTTATCTAAGCTTATAGTATAAACTGAGTTATCCAAGTTCTCAATGGAAACCAAGTTCCTAGTGTGAACCAAGTTCACAATGTTAGTTGAGCTCTTTATATGAATCGAGTTAACTAGTTCAAGTCAAATTACTCCAATATCATCCAAGTGATAAAATATTACCTAAGCATCCAATTCTACCTAAGTATTATGATATCACCTAAGCTCATTATATTGTTTGAGCATCAACAAAATACCAATATGCGCAGTGTTTCGCAAGCATCAACATTTCAGTTGACTTCAAGGTGTAACTTGATTATTGTTAAGCTAACTCTTGTGTGAGCCAACTTGGTATGAATTTATTAATTGGTTGGTATATAAGGAAGGGAAATTCATTTTTCTAAGGTGTTTAGTAAGTGTAATGAGATGGAATATGTGGAAGAGATGAATATTTGAAGATAAGAAGAAAATATGGAGTAGATTAAGTAAGAAGGCTACAAAGCAGTTGTTGGTGTTTTGAAACAAAGATGGTTTCAAATTACCCCAATGAGAACAAGATATATCTAGAGGAAGCTAACTTCCCATTTTCAACATACCTCTTTAGACTCTGGGCCAACTATAAGGCTAGACCCTTCTTCTACTTCAAGCTTTGCAAAACTTGGGCGTGTGAACCTGAGATTCAATTTATATGGTACCAGTGCTAAAACATATTCCTAAATATAACAAAGTAGAATAAACCCATAATCTCCTATACTTATGCAATAACAAAGATGTGTAGTATCAAATTACAAATCTATGAAATTCACAACCTAAGTGAGGGCATCCTTTTTAGCTCTTCAACATGAAAGGGAAAACCATTTGACTAATGATGTTGAATTCAGCAAAACCCAAGATATGCAGTAGTAAGAACAAATTGATCATGTAGCTGATCAGTGCCTTATTTATTGGGAAATTCCATGAATCAAACACATACATCTATGATATCAATGACGTAATCCATCCACCCAAATATCAAATCTATCTTATTACTTTGTGAGTTAGACATCAGTATTCATAAAGACCTCATTCTTATGAAGTATCCTTCCCAAAATAACCAACAATCCTATCAAACGCATCAAGAATTTACTTGGCCCTTTGTTCCAACAATAAAACATATCAGACATACAACCTTCAAGGGATGCAAATGAGTCTTAGTTCGTTGTCCCTAAACCACATAAGATTGTAGATTATAGAGATAGGAGATGAGAATTAGAATGGAACTAAGAGATTCTTGCTCATTTGTATTGATTTCTTTGAAACTATACATTTAGATGCATGAAATTAAAAACATAAAAACACCTAATAGATCAGAACTAGCTATATTATCTTCACTACCATTGTTCATACAAGAGAAATATGCTGAAAAAATGGTGGAATCAAAGTTCTGGATCCAACAATGTGGTCTCCCACTGAAAATTTCCAACCCTTATAATGGATGAGAAAGAGAAAGATATAGACAAGGAATGAATTCCTAGATCTAATCTGAAGAAGACATGTGTCCACTTGAAATTCCATCCTTTGTTGTTGTAAAACATCTCTCCTCTTTCTACCCCTAAAATCTAATTTAGTTTTCATCACTGCTTTATAACAACATGAAATATCTTTTCCTCAATGATAAATATCATGGAATGTTGATGAAATCCCCTTTGAAATGACTTAAGGGTGACCAAACTCAACCCCAACTACATTTTTACTACCTTTTACCCACATTCAACACACTACCCTGCTAGAAATCAGTTTTGAACTTCGATACCTGAATACAGTTGCAAGTTGGGAATCTAGCAAAAAACCTCATGTAACTTGAAAAAATGGCTTCCTGTGCAAAAAAAAACTCCAAAATAAAAAAGTTTTTCTTCTCCCAGTTTTGGCACTATATAATATGCCTATACTTGCTTATCAGAAACTCCTAGAAAGTCATTTTGAAAATTATACCTTTGTTGAAGGTCTCTGGTCTGCACTTGGCCATTTTAAATTTTTATCCATAAATTTAAAGATTTTCCTAGGTCAATACTTTATGTTATATTGATTTTCAATTTAAAACTATTGTACATGCTTTTTTGGAAAAAATAATTTAAAATATGGCATTTTAAAAACATTTTTATTTTTTCCTTCACCATGCATTTTGGATCAAACCCCCTTTGACAAGGCTGCCATGTTGCAACATCTTATTGGTTGACCTTTGCACAGTCACCATCTACTAGATGCCATGTGGCAGCCTCTGATTTGTCTACCAGTTACCTCCATGTGGCAGCTTCTCATTGGCTATGCAACTACCTAGTCAACTACCACCTGACATGTCACCACCACATGATACTTCACCATTGGCTAGGAGTCATAGCTACCATGTCACCTTGGACCAGGGCCCACTACCATGTGGTGGCCAAGTGCTTGCCCAATTCACTTAACTGTTGAGCATCTCCACGAAGCAGTAATACGCTAGCTATCGAATCTCGCCACGTAGTGAAATTTGATGCATTCTTCTTAAACCCACCATATCACCTATAACTGGGGCCCACTAACATGTGTCAACTAGGCACTTCCTTGCATTATAGTCAACAAGGTGCTGACTATGCATGCATGGAAGTGCCTTTGTGAGACGTGTCTCTAGTGCCACATCAGCACCTTGTAATCTGCACCACATTTGAAGTACTCTGCTATGTGTCACTGTTTGGTTCATCCAAAGATTGCCACATGTTGATTTTGGATTCATTCTTAGGTAGGCTGCCACATCAGCATGATGTCATCCTTTTATTTAGCATGCTTTTTTAAAACTTATCATAAGTTGTTTAGGTTAGGCCCACCACAAAGGACTGTGCTTTCCAAAAGCACTTGTGTATTGTAGACATTACACTTAATATGTGGAAGAGTATATAAACCACTAAAAAAACCACTTCCCACTCAATTTGGGATTAAAATGCTTATGGTTTTCCTCTTCTAGACACCATTGTGAGAGCATAGAAAGGCTCCATATGTTTGAGTGCATGCGGAATGCGAAAACCAAGTCTCTATGCAGCATCTTCTTTGGCATTTTGCTTCCATAGGTTTAAAACATAAAAACCTCCTTTGCTGCCCTCTTCCAAGCCTCATTACCTTTGTATGCAATCCTTCTCCTACATATAATGCATGAGGTGAGAGAGAGATGATAGTGCTTTGCAAATCTTTCTCATAAAAAGTCTCTTCAAAACCATTGTGTTGAAGCTGCTATTGGTTCTCCTCACCAAAAACTTGTAAAGCTTTATAAGAAGCTTGAGGTAAATATCATCACTCTTTTAAGCCATGCACTTGGTCATTTGTTCTTCCCTCCTACAACCAAATTGATACCCAATGTTTCCTACCAATGGCCTCAAGTTCAATTTCTACTCCAACTACTTCCAACACATATACTAATTTCCATTTATCCTGTGTTGCATTTTTACAAATGTGGAGGTTTAGATTGACAATAATTATTTCATTTTATTGCTCTACTCATAAAACTCCCCTGTGGTTACTTTACTCTTCAGATAATCATGTGGCCTCTCTTCTTTTTGAGGATGACATCGAATAAATCATGTGAGTGATAGCTATGTGGCATTGGTTTCATTGGGCAAGAAAGTCAGTCTTCACAAAATATCTACTCTATAGAGCTGTCCATCTCAAAAGACAAAAACAATAAGTCTTATGCTTTCAAAGGATGCCCTAATTCATAAAATAGAGGTGCTCAAGTAGCGGGCAGTATGGATTGTTGAAAGTACACTCCATAGTGGTGATCTTGCTCACACCATTTCTACTAATACTAATGTATACATGGCATTGGCTGATGTCTTCCGTTATGGTGATTACAATTCTTGGCAAGTTGCAGAAAAGGCCTTGAAACATATGAACAAAATTCCAAACTTTTTTGGAGTTTTTCACATTTGTACTTCTTAGTTTGTCTTCAGTCAATAGACATAAAAATTCAGCAACATGGAATTTAAACTTGATTACATGCCCCATTTATTTCACTTTCTTTAGCTCCATACTTCAGCCATTTAATCAACTCCATCAATGTGCCAACTCATTAGAGAAGCTTGTTTACTTTTCCTAAAGATGCAATGGAATTTTACTTCATGGATGCATTTAGGTTAGAACTATCTATTGCTCTAAAGAATGATTTCAAGTGTTCCATAGCGATCAATTGGTGAGCCCACTCTACCTTGATGTTATTCCATTGTTCTCCCCACTTATGTGGCTAGCCATCCAAGCTGGCATAGGATGCATAACTGAGAGACTAGGGTCTTGACCTTCCCGCCATATATGGTGAATGTTTCAATGAGAGGGATACATGATCTATCGATAGAAGATAAGACCAAGATCAATGGAGTGGAAATGCATGAAAGGGTAAAAATGTTGCAAGAATGTGAAGTAGAAAGGGAGAGAATGATTTGTCCCATTGGCTACAAAGCAAAAAAATTACACAAGCCTCTCATCAACATACGAGTGGCATCCTTTCAACTTACTCTCATAACACCTGCATCCTAGAATGGGTTGGTTCCTACTTTCATTTGAGGTGTCATTTAACAATACCTACTAGTATGGCATCCACCATGGCACATGGACTTTATAAATGCTAGTTTAATAGTCCTACAACTTTCAAAGCAAGTAGGGAGTTTCCATTTATGCCCTGTCCTCAAGACTAAGGAAACCAAGTTTGAACAAGCTTTCCACTTTTATTTACCATTTCCCATTAGATCCATCACATTTTTCTATTTTCATATTCTACCTATATCTTGAAGAAAACATAAAACTCCTAAGGAAATCACTCCTATTTTCTTAGCATTTGATTTATTTGGAACAATCCCTCTATGCCTCCATTTGGAATAATCCCTCTATGCCTCCTCTATCAAGTCACATTGTTTACAATATACATTTTCTTTTCATTCCAAAAAGAAGAACATAACTAAATTGGAACATTACAAAAATTGGAAATCTGAGTGCAACTTTCAATGCCCAAACATCTTAACAATCTGACAGAAGTCAGTCGGGCCCTAGAGTGGGTTCGATTAAAAAAAAAATTATTTTCAAGCAAAATTGATCCATTAATCATCTGATATAAATTGATGGAGACACAACCAAAGACTAGAATGAACACACAAGAAAAGGAAAATCTTATTATCAATTAAAATGTCATATGGGCTTACAAAGTATGATTTTGGAGAAAGAAATCCTCCACACAGTACCTTCTCTCTAACTCCACTGAGAACTACCTTTACAATGCCATAGCTATTCTTACATAAGCCCCAAATGGTTTAGGGTTAGGAATACATTCTAGAATATGCTAGTTGGCATCCACTGCCAAAACAGAAGGTTCCAAAAGTCACGTTAGAAGTTGGTATAAAATTAGAAGAATCCAAAAACAATAGTTCAACTTCCGAGAGGCATAACTTTTGAACTGTAACTCTGATTGACAAACTATTTACATTTTTGGAAAGCCCTCAAAGTGCTCTATAGCCTTATGGAATAGCTTTGATCATCCCCCCATTTTTCAGCCCCATACAATGTCATTTACTGACCCATATCTGACTTTGAAGTGCTCTTAAGAGGTCTCCAGGAAAATTAAAACTACAATAACTTTCTAACCGTAAAGCCTTTTCACCTGATTCTTTTTCTAGAGTGTTTTAAATTACAAGTACAATCATCCTTCCAAATTACACCCTCTAAATCATCATAATTTTGGCTCAATTACAAAATAACTCATTTTTTACATTTACGTGTATCCCAAGGTGCTTAAAAACTAATAAAACTCTAACCCAGAAAACTAATAGTGGAACTGTGAGAGTTGGGACCTTTATTTGACCCAAATGGGTATCCAGAAATGAAAACCTATTAAAGAGAAACTATCTCTAAGCATATTTTTGGGTGATACAGGATTGCCCTTACACCACTGGATGCTCCTGCATCATAAATCCAAATTAAATTTGACCACTGAATCAACATTTGAAACTCAAGTCACCTCTTTCTACAACTAGTCAACTTTTTGCTAGGAGGTTCTTTGATGGCTTTAAAAAATGACAAAAATACCTGATCGGGTTCTGAAATCAAACATATTGATTCTCTATTATGCATTCTTGAACCCTATCAAATCTCATCTCATGAAGAATTCTCAGTTAAATGATATTGATTGTCAAATTTTCCCTCTCAAAACTGCTTGAAAGAAAACAAGTCAAAAACCCTTAAATCACACTCGGATTTGGCTTCAAAATTTGGGTAGACTGACACTTCGGGGCACAAGAACTAGGGCATTTTTTCACTATCATGATGACAAGATAAATCTTGGATTGGGGCTATGAAGAATAATAGGATGCAAATTGACGAATGGTCAAAGTGGGCTACTCAAAAATTGCAGACTAGAAACATTGGTAGAAAAGCATTTTTTTGCAAATGGAATGCACCTGGGAAAGTGTGCAGATGGATTTTTCAAGATTCAAAAATTGGCACACTTAAAGTATTTTTAGAGTAGAATTCATAGGGACAATCCATTCTATCTATGCTATTACGGATTCAGAGATATGACATCATGAACAGGGGTACCGACCAATCTGCATTTTATGACACCAATAAAAAGTTTTAAATTGCATTTGAAAACTATTCAAACGGATTTGTCACCATCTCAAAACTAAAACATAGCAAGTATGTGACCCCTATAATATGATGCAAAAGGAATTGTCTTATTTTGGTCAACTAGGTCAAAGTTATGACAAGACAAACAAGGCCTTCCAAAATTTTGAACAATTCACATCAGCATGACAACAATAAATAACCAACTTTGAGGAATTCAAATCCTAGTCAAATGGATTTGAAACAACAAAAAATTGGAAAAATAGGCTCTTTGGTATGGACACTAAACACTCCCAAAGCGTTGATTCATGAAACATTGATGGATGCAAGATATTCAATTGTAAACTAGGCCTTTTGTCATTGTTTGATACTTAGGCAAAAATGTGGAATTGGACATTGCTCAAAACGGGACTTCACATAATGGCTTAGAATGGAAATTTATCTTCATGGGGTGAGTGGATATACTTAATGCAAGGTGCTAGAAGCATTAAACACCTTTTAGGCCTCACAAGTACAGCTAGGTACACATGCATCAAAAAGCACTTATGGGGCTTAATTTTTCAATTGTACTCAAAATCAAGACTTCAATTTTGAGTCCCAAAAGTGGTTTTTTCTGGGCATGCATGTCCCTTTCAAGCATGGAAAGGATTCAAATCTATAGAAGAAGCAAACCACACACTTGACAGCAAGAAAGCTTCTCTTGAGCAATTTTATTGAAAGCAAAAACAACTACTCCTACTATGTACAAACAATGTCCTCGAGCCACTGAACTTCAACAAAAACTTTTACCTTTTTCATAAATCTGATTCTCATCTAAACTTTGTTGGTAAATATATTTTTCTTTTGAATAAACTCCCAAAATGCCCAAATCTGAAAGAACAATTAAATGCCAACAGTTGGATAATCTATCATGGGGCTGATAGATTTCCTTTGAATTGAAAGGTATAGCTCCCTTATAGAATGATATGCAATGATTTTTTTTATTTCCTAAACTAACTAGGTGCATTCTTAACCTGAGAATGAAAGAGGAGAAACCAAGTTAATCCTAGGTAGGACTAACTCGGGTAGATTTTAGATGTTAAGCCTAGCCAACTTTGAGAACTCACACATCCTATGATTCCCTGAGATTGATAATGCAAGAATGTTGTTAGTTATGAAAATGCAGTGACATGAAATTAAAATGAAGATTAAATATCTAAATCTTTGCAACAAGAACAGATGAAAGTACTCTGATCCATCACCCATTCACCATTTGACTAAGAATGCAAGAAAGTGCTCAAAGCTGACCATAACAATACTTTGATTGAAAGTAATTAGAAAAGTGATGCCTAAATGCTCTGATTCATAACAAAACCTTTCTTGTTTTAAACACAACAAACATAATAATCTGATTACATTTGCTTACAATTTACAGCCAAGTCTATTACAATTAACAAAATGTCAATCTCTAATGCATGAATGAAGATGCAAAAATTAAATGCTTTGCCCTCTACTCCAACTCTCCAACTATATGTAGAAAAATAAGAAGCTCCTAAATTCCAAAAGATCTGCCATAAATAATTTCTCAAGTGATTGGTTGATTCTCTCATGACCATTTGGTTCCTTTGCCTCTTTGGTTATTAAAATTTAATCATGACTAGCTCTTCATTTTTTGAGCATGCCACATGTCACTTTGAGATTTCAAAAGCTTTAAAAAAAAATGAATCACCACATGATGTGTTGACTCTTGTTAATTATCTCTGATGTAAAATGTATGATATTAGCATCTGCCCAATTCAATCCCTCTTTAACTTCATCAAGACATGTGCCTATACTATCTGGTTCAATGTCCTCACTTAAATTGTTGAAGTTTCGGGCCAATGGAACTACTTGCTCTCCAACTGCATGTCCTTATTCCAGCCAAGTTCTCTCTTTCTTTTTTTTAAGGATTATTGAGCCAGATTTATCAAAACCACTAGCATCTTCAGAATTAGTTCCAAATCAAGCCACCATTGAGCATATCATAAGAAAGCTCACAAAGCTTGTCTGTTTTGGTGTCAAGGAGTAAAAAGTGAACATTCCAAGCTTGAAAAGAGAATAGTATGTGTAGATGCACATATATATCAGTGGGAAAAATGCAGTAACCTACACTAGCATCTCTTTCTTTCCTATAGCTTTGACGAGGATAGAAAATAGGGAAAGATCAATCCCGCTTGGCAATAATGTGGCTTATACTAAGAGAATGGTAGCTGACATAGAACCCAGAAGAACTGCTAGAACTTTCTCAAGCTGTTGCCTGAGTACACACCGCCAAACCCACTCCATCCCATCTAAGTATTTTGCAAGAGAACCAGTGCAAGGATGGAAACTTGATATGTAGCGTCAACCTATGGAGCTGCCACGTCCATACCAATTATCAAATGTCTCTAGGTTCTATGCATGATAATAAGAATAATAATTCTAAGCGATCCAATAGAGCCCAAACTTAAGTAGAAGACAAGATTTCCCTAGACGCTTATTTTTAATCTCTTTTTGACTCTGAAATTTGCAGCATCTTCATAACCCCAGATAGTTGGCACTATAGTCTTTTGCAATCTTGATGACACAGTTCAAAACTAAAGGAGCTCCTAGCCCAATTTCAAGGTCATGCCATGGATGTGCTGCAATGGATCACCTAGTCATTGATGAAAGAATGCACTCATTCAAATCAACTTGAAGAAATCTGGAGCTTGAAACCCCATCTCCATTTGAAGCAGACATAATTGCATAAGTTATTTTCTCTCATCCCAAACACATGAGGAGAGTTCTCAATGTGATCCCCACGAAGAACTTCCCCCAATTTTTACCACTGTTGACTATCTCCTTTGGCTCCAAATAATAGTAATCATAAGGAAGTTGTGTCTTAGTTGAGGCTAGCTTGTCCACTTTTACCTACGGCTCATCACCCTTAAAATGAAGATAGACATTATCCATATCAATTATTGGCACATCTAGCATTTTATTCTCACAGTCTTTGCACATTTTGAATGGTTGTGTTTATCAACTAATATATTGCGAGTTACACCCGCACGACCTTCTCTTTGGTAGAGAATGAGTGAATAACTTCTCCTTGTGGAAAATGAGCATATGGCTACTCCTTGTGGAAAATGAGCATGGGAGGGCATTTTTTGCCAAAGCAACTTATTTTTGCTTGGCTCATTCCAATTTACATGATGTATTATATGTGTGCTTCCACATACCTATGATGCACTTGGTGACTACCCTATAACGGAAAATTCATTTTTACTTTCTTTAGTGGCAAAAAATTGGAGATGGAGTGCAACATCAGATTTTTTGCCTCACCATTTTGTTAAAGATGTCGATGCACTCAATGATGCTACAAAATTCAAGGAAAGTCAGCTATCTTTTATATGAGGTTTTTCTTTCAGAATGGCCGCCACAGATTTCCATTGTCCAACCTACATATTGACAATATTCCTAGGTCCCAATGCACTACTACCATGGGCCATGTTCTAAGAAATTATAAGCTTAATTCTTTGAGTTTGTGACCCAACTTCTAAGATAACTCCTAGTTTGGAAGCTTTTAGCTTCGTAACTTCTAATGATTCAGTTCTTAGAGCCAACGCAAGAGATTCTTTTTCCATTGCCAACTCTTCAATCAAAAAGTTGATGTTATCAACCATTCTTTACTGATCACTTGGGATTACAATAGGAAGGTCTAGCATATGATGTCTTTGGCTTGAATTCAAACTACTTGTAGTGTTGGTGGAAGATGACAAATGCAAATTTGTAGAAGATACAATTCCTGCAGATTGAGAATCCAATGCTTGATGAACATCAGCAGTTGATAACAATGATTGGGACATAGGTGTAATGGTAGTATCACTATCTTGTCTACCCAAAAATGAGCCATTTCCACCTAGGAAATTAAATAGTTCAATGCTAATATCCTCTATTGAACTAGATGCTTCTTTTATATCGGGCTACTATGAAGCTTGAGCTCAAGTATTGGACCCCAATTTCATTACACATCTACTTCATCAAGTTGTTGTCATAGTGGGATTATCTTCAATGAAATCTCAAAATATATAATACCTTTTCTATCAAATTCCATTTCCTATATATCAACCTCTTGTTGTGGCTCACATAGATTTTCCAATACAGCTTAGGAGCATTCTTGCATCCTAAACAACTTATTCACCAAATCCTTGTGCTCTTTAATTACATCATCTCTTTCTATACTGGCCTTGAATCTCTTAAATCTCCATACCAATGATGCACTTGGAAACTATCACTATGGTGACTGATTCGACTAATGGAATTTGCCACTGAATGTCATGCCATTAGGTTTCTATACACAAGACACTAGGGATCTATGCAAAAGTCTAAGTTTAACATTTTGATTTATTTTTCACTTTCCAACTATACATCATGATCACCATACATGCTTGGTTATTAATAGCATAGGCTACCATATACATTTCATTCTTACCATTAATTTTCTCATTAAGGTTATAACCTTGAATTGATTCCTTTGAATTTAAAAATAGAGCATGTAAACTTGGGATATGAACTCAGATTTGCACTTGTGATATTGAACTCTGGAACCCTGAATCTGAGACAAAATTTGATGATCTCATTATATAAACTGACAACTCATGTTCATGAAGTTGGACTAGGAGGTTGATCTTTGAAACTGTAAGTTAGAATTTGAACATTGAATTTGATTTTGAACCAAGTGCCATGATATCTAAATATCTTTAACTTTGAATATTTGAACTTGTCTTTCTGAACTTTGAGGATCAAAGTTCAAGCTTCAGTACATTCTCTGAATCCTATCTTCTCATAACAAATCTTGCACATCATAATCAACAAGAAAAACCAACAAGAGACTTACTTGATGGGGTTGATTTGGATGTTTTAAAAAAAATGGTGTACTAAAATTGCACCTACAAACTTTCATGAGGTAAGCTAGAAATATCATCTCTTTTAGTTTCACCAATCAAATCAACATTCTAAATCAATTCACTTGGCCTAACTGAATCTACATCTTTGCTTTTATAGTGCGTATAAAAACTATAATCACTCTCAACAACTTGCTCATTATGAAAGTACTAATCAGCATGCTCAAACATATCAAACTAAAAATGAAAATCTACTTCATTTAATGAATCATGCATGTTATCAGTCTTGAATATGAAGGCATCATATTCAACATGGGGAAAAAAGTCACACATACCTTGAAATTTGTATCCTTATGTATAATCAAATGGTATTCAAATGAGCAATCAGACTTATATTCACAAATATCATCAATGTTAGAATTTGAAACTAATCCACAATGCTCCAATGATCCTTTGAAATCAGCAAATGGATTAGCCATCCTATTAGAGTATTCATCATAAAACTCATTACAAGGTGCATGTTGATTTTCATTAACAACTTCGTCAAACACCTTGTTAACTGCATCCTGAGATGCAACATCATCATCATAATCAATATCACATCTGGAAGAAGAATAATATGATCTCTTATAGTAGTAGGATAATGTATCCTCATTAAAATCATCCTCAACTAAATCAGAATATTCCATGTACTCTTCAAAAAGTGGGTTGATAACTCCATGCAAAGCTCCTTTATAGACATTATAACAAGAGATGTGTTGATCAACATCAAAATCCTCACCATACAATGGATTCGTGAAAACATTGAAATCATTTCTAACATCACTGTCATGGACACTTTCAACATATGAAGAAGAAAAATTAGAATCATCACATGAAGACACGCCATTAACTCCATCGACAAAGCATGTAGAATATGAATCCATGTTACTTGCATTATCTTCATTAAGATGATTCAAATGTCTAGAAAATCAATCATCTTTCATTTTATCCATAGGTGTTGATGCATTGATCTCAAAATCTCTTTCATATTGCTAGTTACTACTCCATATATCTTCAAGACATTCATCAACACAATTAGGTAATTCAACCTTATAAATAATCTCTTTATCCTCATATTGTGTAGATAACTCTTCTTCACAACTTTCAACCTCAAGCTAATTTATATAATTCTAAAATGGAAGTTCATTTTCAGATTTTTAAAAAAAACTCATAACTTCACTTGCATAAGAGTACTTACTTCCATCATTTCTTTCTTCTTCCCAATTTGCATTAGATTCATATGAAGATGAACATGTACTATTATTTTCCTCTTCTTGACTCGAGTAACCACTCTCATAATTGTCTTCACATGATGCTTCTTCATAATATGTCAAATCAACAACTTTACTTTCATCACTTGAAAAATCACTTCCAGCTTCTTCATCCTCATATTGAGATGAACATCTTGCAACTTCATGATCAGTTATGTTTTCAACATAATGCAAATCATCAATAGGAGAAGGAATGACTGAATTTATATCTGGCATGTATAACTTGTCAAGTGAACTAACTTTTTCATATGTTGTTGTGCTATCATAAACATGTGCACTATATTCAACAAGAATAGACTTAGCTCCTTTTTGCAAAAAAGAGACTTCATGGTCACATGTTTTTTACTTCTGAATCTGCAACAAAATTATTTACAACAACCAAGGTATCTATTTGCTGATCTGGAATCAAACACTCTTTATGACATTGATTCTTCCTTTAAACCTCATCTTGCTAGAAAACATTCCTAGAGAAGTGACTTCTAGTTAAGCCATACTTTATGTTATTTTCAATCTCTATTGTTTTCATGAATGCCTGATGCAAAGTCTTAGGTTCTTTATCTCTTAATAGATAACTCATATTTTTGTCAAATGCATCAAGATAAACCACTAAAAACACTTGAACGTCTAGTTTATAACTTTCAGGAATCTCATTTAAAACCTTCGTAAATCTAATATTAAATTCAAGAACTAATTCATCACTCCTAATTTGGATTTTCAAGAACTTATCAAAATAATCAGAGATGCTTACTCTTTCACTAAACTAGTTCATGAAGGCTGAAAGTAATTCATCCCAAGATGAAATAGAATATGTTGGTAGAAAGGAAAACTAATCTCAAACATCATCTTCTAAAGTTTGAACAAACAACTTCATATGACTGTCTTCATGAACAATTTCAAAATCACCAATCAAATCAATGAATGTATGAACATGATGACTGGCTAAATTTTCATGGTTCCCACTAAACTTAGGCAAATGCTTTCTAAGATCATATGGCATAGTATTTGAGAAACAGTGAATGCCATCAAAAACTAATGGCATGTATCTCTTAGCAAAAACATAACTATAATTCTTATTCATGAGCTGCATACCAAGTGAAAAGAAATTTATCATTTCTAATAGACTTAAAACTCATTCACCTAGGTTATTTTCAGAATTTATTACTTGTTGTAGATCTAAAATTATTTCTACCAATTCAAAACTTCAAACATACTTTAAAATACAAAAACACCTACTGAATCTATCTTTCACAAAGTATGTTGAGATATATTAAACCATTCTCATACTTAGTGCTAGAAATACCACTTGACAGAGAAAATTTTGTGGAACTTACTTTCATGAAAATGAAGTCTCATGAAAGTGGAAAAATACCTTCAGTGTCACTGCATGAAACCTTAATCTATTGATTTGGCATAGGTGCAAACTTCAATTCATCACACCACTGATAAAAAATGAGTAGAGCCACCATCTCCTTGAGGAGAAACAAATGAAAACACTATTGTGATTCATTTTAACATTTAAATTTCTTATGACAATAGATCACAACACTTACAAACTCATCAGTCAAGAATTCATATATTATTTCTTCTTGCCTAAAACTTATCATAACTTGCAGATCTACATAACCAAGCTGAATAATCTTGAAAACATTTATATAGAACCAATCTACACTGGTACAGATATCTTTTAAAGAGTCGACACTCACAATTGTGAGAAAGATTTAAAACATGATTTACAACATGACAAACCTGAACCAAATTTTCAACTTATGGGACTTGCAAATCATCAAACACTTCGAAGAGAGAAAACACCTTTAAACAATTCTAACTCTAAATTTACATCAATACTTTGAAAACCAAAACTGACTAAATTGATTGAAAATAAAACTTAGTACTAACACAATTTGCATTCAATACTTCAAATCTAGTATTGTCCATGCATAAATCTTAATGGGGTGCATGATATTTGAGTAAGGAAACTGGAAAACACCTCAGAGAACTTACTGCTACAACTTTTTCCATGCATATTTCCTATTGTATTAAATCTCCTTTATTAAATTGTCATTGTTTTTCTACCATTCAGATTCAATATAGTCCCTAGCAGAGTCATAATTTTGTCAGTGCCTTAGATAGGCAAAACCATATTGAAAAATAGGACTAAGATATTCAATTTTCACCAGAGATTCTTGTCCTTTTAACAAGGTGTATTGCCATCTTATCTCCCCAACAGAGTCACCATTTTGTTGGTGTTTTGAAACAAAGATGGTTTCAAATTACCCTGATGAGAACAAGATACATCTAGGGGTAGCTAACTTCCCATTTTCAATATACCTCTTCAGACATCGGGCCGACTATAAGGCTAGACCCTTCTTCTACTTCAAGCTCTACAAAACCTAGGTAGGTGAACCTCAAATTCAATTTCTATGGTACTAGTGCTAAAACATAATCTTGAATCTAAAAAAGAAAAATAAACCCATAATCTCCTATATTTATGCAATAATAAAGATGTGTAGTAGAAAATTTCAACTCTATGAAATTCACAAGTTGAGAGAAGGCATCCTTTTCAGCTCTTTAACATGAAATGGAAAAACATTTGATTAATGATGTTGAATTCAGAAAAACCCAAGATATGCAATAGTAAGAATAAATTGATCCTATAGTTGATCAGTGCCTTATTTATTGGGCAATTCCATGAATCAAACACATACATCTATCAAATCAATGATGTATTCCATACACCCAAATATTAGATCTACCTTATCACTTTGTAAATTAAACATCAGTGTTCATAAAGACCTCATTCTTATGAAGTATCCTTCGCAAAATAACCAGCAATCCTGTCAAACACATCAAGCATTTACTTGGCCCTTTGTTCCAATAGCAAAACATATCTGACATACATCATTAAAGGGATGCAAATGGGTCTCATTTCTTTGTCCCTAAACCACATAAGATTGCAAAATACAAAGATAGGAGACGAGAATCAGAATGAAACTAAGAGATTCTTGCTCATTTGTATTGATTTCTTTGAAACTATACATTTAGATGCATGAAATTAAAAACATAAAAATACCTAACAGATCAGAATTAGCTATATTATCTTCACTGTTGATGTTCATACAAGAGAAATATGTTGAAGAAATGGTGAAATTAGAGTTCTGGATCCAAAAATGTGGTCTTCAACTAAAAATTTCCAACCCTTACAATGGATAAGAAAGAGAAAGATATAAACAAAGAATGAATTCCTAGATCTAATTTGAAGAAGACATGTGTCCACTTGAAATTCCATCATTTGTTGTTGTAAAACATCTCTCCTTTTTCTACCCTTGAAATCTGATTTAGTTTTCATCATTGCTTGGTAACAACATGAAATATCTCTTCCTCAATGATAAAAACCATTTTGTTACTAAAATATCTAATAGGCATCATGAAATGCTGATGAAATACCCTTTGAAATGACTTAATAGTGATGAAACTCGACCCCAACTACATTTTTACTGCCTTTTACATGCATTAAGCACATTACCCTGCTAGAAATTAGTCTTGAACTTCGATACCTAAATGCAGTTGCAAGTTGGGAATTTCAGAGAAAACCTCATATAACTCAAACAAATGGGTTCATGTGCAAAAAAAAACTCTAGAATTAGAAAGTTTGTATTCTCCCAGTTTTGGCAATATATAATATGCCTATACTTTCTTATCAAAAACTCCTAGAAAGTCATTTTGAAAATTATACCTCTATTGAAGATCTCTAGTCTACACTTGGCCATTTTAAATTTTTATCCAAAAATTTAAAAAATTTCCCAAGTCAAAAATTTATGTTATATCCATTTTCAATTTAAAATTGTTGTACATGCTTTTTTAGAAAAAATATTTAAAATTTGACATTTTAAAAATATTTTTATTTTTTCCTTCACCATGCATTTTGGGTCAAACCCCCACTGACCAAGCTATCACATGGCAGCATCTTATTAGTTGACCTCTACACAGTCACCATCTACTGGATGTCATGTGGTAGCCTTTGATTTGTCTGCCAGCCACCTCCACGTAGTAGCTTCTCATTGGTTGCCCAACTACCTAGTCAACTACCACCTCATTGCTCTATCTGCACCTAACACCTCACCACCACGTGGCATTTCACTATTGGCTAGGAGTCACACCTACCACATCACCATGAACTAGGGCCTGCTACCACATGGCAGCTAGGTGCTTGCCCACTTCGCTTAACTGTCAAGCATCTCCACAAAGTAGTAATGTGCCAGCCATCAGATCTTGCCACGTACCAAAATTCAACACATCTGTCTTAGACCCATCATATCACTTGTGACTGGGGCCCGTTGACATGTGTCAGCTAGGCACTTCCCTGCATTATAGTTAGTAGGGTGCTAACTATGCATGCAAGGAAGTGCCTTCATGACATGTGTCGCCCATGCCACGTAAGCACCTCATAATCTACACCTCTCCTAAAGTCCTCCACCACCTCATAATCTGCATTGCACTTGAAGTCCTCTACCATGTGTCACTATCCAATTTGTCCATAGATCACCACATGTCATGTGTTCTTAGGTAGGCTTCCACATTAGCATGACATCATTCTTTTATTTGGAACATTTGTTTAAAACTTATCTTAAGTCATTCAGGTCAAGCCCACCATGCAGGCTTGTGCTTTCCAAAAGCTCTTATGTCTTGTAGACATTACACTTGATATGTGGAAGAGTATATAAACCAATAAACAAACCACTTCCCACTTAATGTGAGATTAAAATGCTTATGGCTTTCATCTTCTAGACACTATTGTGAGAGCATAGATAGGCTCCATATGTTTGAGTGCATGCAAAATGTAAAAACCCAATCTCTATATAGCATCTTCTTTTGTGATTTGCCTCCATAGGTTTAAAAGATATGAACCTCCTTGGCTACCCTCTTCCAAGCCTCATCGCCTTTGTATGTAGTCCTTTCCCTACATATAATGCATGAGGGGAGAGAGAGATGATAGTGCTTTGTGAATCTTGCTCATAAAAAGTCTCTTCAAATCCATTTCGTTGAAGTTTCTATTGGTTCTCCTCACCAAAAACTTGTAAAGCTTTACAAGAAGCTTGAGGTAAATATTGTCACTCTTTCGAGCTATGCGCTTGGTCTTTTGTTGTTCCCTCCTACTACCAAATTGATACCCATTGTTTACTACCAATGGCCTCAAGTTCAATTTCCACTCTAGCTACTTCAAACACATCTACTAATTACCATTTATCCTATGTTGCATTTTTACAATTGTGGAGGTTTAGATTGACAATAATTGTTTCATTTGATTGCTCTACTCTTAAAACCTCCCTACAGCTTCTTTACTCTTCAAATAATCGTGTGACCTCTCTCCTTTTTGAAGATGATGTTAGATAAATCATGTGAGTGATAGCTGTGTGGCATCAGTTTCATTGGGCAGGAAATTTTGTCTTCACAAAATATCTGCTCCATCTTGAAAGACAAAAATAATAAGTCTTCCACTTTCAAAGGATGCCCTAATTCATAAAATAGAGGTGCTTAGGCAGCGGGCATTATGGATTGTTGAAAGGACACTCTATAGTGGTGATCTTTCTCACACCATTTCTACTAATGCTAATGTACACATAACATTAGTTGATGCCTTCAATTATAGCGATTTCAATTCTCAAAAAGTTGCAGAAAAGGCCTTGAAACATATGAAGAAAATTCCAAATTTTTCTAGAGTTTTTCACATTTGTAGTTCTTGGTTTGTCTTCAATCAATAGACATAAATATTTGGTAGCATAGAAGTCAGACTTGATTACATGCCCTATTTATTTCACTTTCCTTAGCTCCATACTTCAGTCATTAAGTGTCCTCCATCAATATGCCAGCTCATTAGAGCAGCTTGTTTACTTTTCCTAAAGATGCAATAGAATTCTACTTCATGGATGCATTCAGGTCAGAACTATCTATTACTCTAAAGAATGATGTCAAGTATTCCCTAGTGATCAATCGATGAGCCCACTCCACTATGATGTTAATAATTCCATTGCACTCCTCACTTATGTGGTCGCCCATCCAAGCTGGCATTGGAAGCAAAAATTTATTTCTGCAGTAGTGAAGTATTGTGGGTGTCATCCCCACCCCATTTTTACCTTCTCCTTGGAGTGCTTTTGACTTACCAAATCTTGTGTCAAAGTGTTGATGGTTTTTATTCCTTTATTTATTCATGTTCATGAATGAAAGTACATTATATATTCTAAAGAAGTAAAGAAGAATTAATCTAAGTGGAAAAGTATAAATGTGTTCTTGTATCACACCCCCCCCCCCCCCCAACATCTAAGTCACTTGTCATTAAATTTCCAGAAAAAGTAACCAAGTGCAAGAATGAAGCTTCTAAATAAGGTAACAAGTATATAGAACATGGCTAAACCTACATATTTACCTACACTAGCAAAAGTCTTACAAACACTGCAAAATATCCCAAGCACTAAATCATAACTTACTAACCAAAGGTCACATGAATCATGAGAATATACCAAGGAGTTTTTTTTTAAAACCCAAAGTTAAAGTTCCTAGCATGATTAAACATACAATTCCATTTCCAACTAACCATAACATAATCAAGAATTATAAGTAGAGACCATCAAATGATCAAGCACAAGATGAGGGCTCAAGGTTATAGACACTCATCTATTGGACACCATGCTAAAAGACAAATGTTAAATGCTAAAATCTACTAAGTCTAAAATATTGAAGCCCTAAAATTATCTACAATCTTTATCTTAACTCCTAGAGGGCTAGAACCTATCTCAAATAAATCTTTGCATATATTAAAATATATCTTAGGTATAAGAAAGAATATGCCAACTTATACATAAACGGTATATTTTATACATGTTGTAGCTGGTCTCTTTTAATGTGGAAAGATGTAAGACCCAAAAGGGTAATAAAAACTATAATTCACATCTTCTTGAAGTGTGTACAAAGACTCACTATTTCCCATGTGAAAAAATAGCCAACATTCTAGTGAGATTCGGGATGTACTCTTGTGTGAGTATTCCCAATGAGTTGCATGATTTTCCCCATCAAATGCTTGTGAGACTTTGTCTTCTCATGTGTGAGAGTACATACTCACAAAATAGAATGCATTCTTGCATGAGAGAATTCATTCTCATGTGAGAGACTACTATTCCCATGTGACAAAAGCTAACAACACATCAACAAGGCAAGAAGAAAATGCATAAAAATATGAAACCTCCACATTGGAGAGTACTAGATCTACATAATTTGAGGAATGATCACTCTAGAGCATAAAAGTAAATATAATAGCTAGCATAAAACAAAAATACACATTGCAATCAAATACATCCATCTAATCCACAACATCAATCTACAAAATAATCATAAATTATAGTAAAAAGGAAAGTACACACATGCGATATAACTGAATAAAATCAACTATGCTCATTTCATCCCTACCATAAAGGAATCATAAAATCTCATAGATCCTAATCATACATTGAGCATGAATCTCAAATTTTAAACAAGAAAGTTGGAGTTGTCTCATGATATCATTCTTCCCAATAACCATCAATGCATCATAACAACAAGTACATTCAATATGCTAATCTACCAATAGCATCACTAATCCAAAAATGTGGTAAGAAACATCATTGAGAAAATATGATACAATATCATGATAAAGGAATGAATCAAGTAACATACTAAAAATCATCTAAACATGATATCAATGTATCCAAGATAAAACATAAAACACAATAGAACATACTTCTAATACATCAAAGTTCCAAGTAAATATCCAACACTTGCATCAAACTAGAAGTAGATTGTCTTTGTACATCAATTCACAGCAATAGTATAGGTAGTTACGTCTCCTAACCACATGGAACACATAGGTCCACACCTATCATGCTCATGGAGATAATGATCCAACCACAATCACAAAATACAATCACCCATGGCTAACACACATGCCAATCATGTATGATACCAACATCTATATGATTATGAAGATAATGAAGGACACCAGGTCACTTGTAAGACTCACTAAGGATAACTATGTAGGGACTCTAGTTGAGTGTAATTAGCTTGGCATCAAAAAGCCCAAGCTATAAGTCTATGTAGTAATATCAACTCCAATTAGGAGGTCACACACCATGTCCTCAATTTAATCATTTAGACACATACCCTCAACTTAACCATTCGGGCACACAATGTCAACTGAATCACTTGTGTTCATTTATCTTATCATTAAGTTTTATTATCTCATTTATTAGTTTTGATTATCACTTCTTAGAACCTCTTCACATTACCTTGTCATCCTCTTTCAAGCCAGGGTACATGAGAGAAACCACTCCACATGCTTACCCTACATACCCATGCTCATCACATGGTGAGTGCTCGTAGGCAATGCAAGCTCCCAACCTAACTCCCAACTAAAAAATCTCTTACTTGACCTATGTTTGGGAGTTCAGGTCTCGCAAGATCCTATCATATGCACATGCATAGCTTGTGTGTGGGTACAACCACAACTTCATGAATATAATCACGTAAAACCAATGCAAGGCTTGGATATGCAAAATGCATCAAATAATGTAAGTACAATCTCACTCAACTGACCTATGTCTGGGATTGCATATTCGAAATAAAATGATGCAATAAAAAGCTATGGTCAGATTGGAAACCTAATAAACATTCCAAATCAATGACCAAGATAAATGCCTAGAAATGCCCGAGAAAACTGGGCAGCATGCAAAAAAAGGCAATGTAAAAATAATCAACATTGTAAAAAATTGAAAAAATTAAAAAATATATCCAAATGGTTACTAAACTCCCAAAAATAAAATACAATTCAAGTTCCAAGATCGTATGCAAAAATAACTCTCATAACAACATAAGCTTCAAACTAAAACCCCTAAGGACACTAAAATATTCATAACTGCCAAACCAAGTAGAACTAGCATACCAAAATTGAGGGGAACACTAGTTCTCATCCTTCAAACAATTTACTATAAAAAATGGGAACTAACATGAAGTCAAAAAAATTAAATGAGAAATCCCTACCTCATAGCCAAGTGGGAAAAATGGGAAAAGCCACAACAAAATAAAATGGCTGCTGAATCAGACAAAGCCATCAGGGAACTAGAGCAATTCTGACACATATCCAATGAGTCAGTCCACACTCGAATCCACCAAATCGATAGATTACAACAATAAAATGAAGGAATTTCTCCAAGAGGGTTTGGAGGAAATTCCTGATTTCTCAAAATATGAAAATAGAAAAAGTGAGTATAGAAACTCCCATTTGGCATAATATAATCACTTTGTCAAGCGACTTATAAAATAGATTATTAATTCACTTAATAATCCTTTTGTCCCTCTTTCCCAAATTAGATTAGGCAATTCCAATTGAATTAGAATTCATTTATAGAAAAATTAGTTAGGAAAATAAAATAAATCAAATAAATTAAATAAAATCCTTCCAAGTCATTTAAAAGAATTAATTTAATCATTTCCACAATAACTATAGAATAATAAATGCACAGATATGCTCACAAATCAAATCACATAATGCATTATGAATCCAAATTTACCAACTACCTAAGGGTTAAAATAATAATAAAAGATACATTGCTCATAAATGGATGATATTGTCTTAATATGAAACGTCTGATGACTAACTCCACATGTCACTGCCAGTGATATAATTCTTGCACAATAAACAAACATAGTCAAATGTAGATGCAAAATATATAATATCTAAAGCAACAGGTATGCAATGTATATACTAATATGTTAGCAAGAAACACTAATCTATTAAGAGGACAAAGCATTAACTAACAAAGATTAATATAACATATAAGAGAGACTAAAAGAGGAACCCCTAATTAGGAATGTGAGCCAAATGAATGGACTCTCCCAACAGGAATTAACTCTTTTCTTGTTAGATGAATCTAAATGAAGGATTAGTATGTATGCTCAAAGGGCTTCAAGTTTGCTTCAATGGTGGAGATGGGTAAATCAAAAATTGGTAGCTTTGTGAGCTCTCAATTTGGCATTATAAGGGTATGCTTCAGGGCTTTCGCTTTTCAAACTAGCATTATAACTTTAACTCAAGGATTGTGATGAAATGGCTTGGGAGGGGATTCAATTTATAGGCAAAGTTCTTGATGGATGGAGGGCTAACATGCAAGGATGGTGGAAAGCTCATGGAGGGCTCAGATTGCATGAGAGGAGAGCATATGGATTGTGCTTCCTTACAGCCAATCAGGGAGTGACACATGTCACAGGGTGAGTGGATGGAGGAAAGGGAAATGATGAGTCAACAAAGGAGGCTCAAGGGAAAATATCTTCATAAAGACCCTTCATAATGGCTTGTAAGAGCAATGAATGGGCTTGTAAGAGTCTTTATGGCCATTGTAAGAGCATTCATGGTTGGGTGGTTGGGATATTTTGGAGAGAGTTGAGATTGTTGACTTTTCTTGGCTTAGGAAAGTCTTAAGCTTGCCTAAGGAATGTGACAAGGTTAGGGGGGATTAGAGGTGATTTAGGATTAGACTAAGCTTGTTAGAGATATGCAAGTGGATGGCATTTAATGAGGGTGGGTGAGTTAGTAGCTAAGCTTGGTTAGTATGGGTGGATGGGGTGGATTAGGCTAAGAAGGGGGTTTAGGGATAGGCTTAGGGTTAGGATAAATAAAGTTTATTTATCTCATAGGTTTGGTTTGAGGAGATATCTATTAAAACATTTTTAATAAATATGAGAATTAATATTTAACCTTAGTTAAATATTTTGAGTTGGGATTAGGGGTAGAAAATGATGGGATTAGCCTTTAATCAAAATTAAAGAAGGATTAGAAGATTTTGGAAGAGGTTAGTGATCTTAAGGAAATTGGCCAAGTTTGGGCAAAAATTAAATATTTATTTTGGGATTTTTGATCAATTTATTAATTAAATAATTAATAAATAATGAAATAATGTTTAAATAAGATTTAAACATTTTTGGGAGGGATTCCTTAATTAAATATTTTTAATTAAGACAAAGAGATTTAATGGCATAAAAATAAATTAATTAATTAATAAATGATGATGTCATCAAGGATTTTTTTAGAAAATAAAAATACTTTATTTTCTAAGGGATTTTAGGTGTCTACATTTTGCCCCTCTTTGATGTGATGCTGCAAGTGGCATGGCATCAAAGATAAGAAAATAAGATGCCCAAGGCTAGAGCAGAAGAGGAGAGAATGGATTGCGAGATGCCCCCTCAAGAAGGTGGCGGGGAGAGAAAGTGAGGCTTGACAGCTTCTTAAAAAGTACAAGAATCTGAGATGAGAAAGGAGACTTAGATTGGCAACAAGAAGGGGTTGAATTAGCTCAAACTCTCACTACAGGAGAATGATAAAGGGAGGTCAGAGGCACAAGAGGAAGAAAGCTTAAGACTTCAGGGAAGGTGGAGGATAAAGGAGCAGAGCACTATAAAAAGGAATCCAAGATAGGGAGATGGATGATGGGATGAGATAAAGTTGAGGCAATAGGATTTCAAAGAGTCAGATTGGTGGAAGATGGGTTTCGGAGATCCCTAGGACTAGGATTGTGGATCTCGAAAGATGAGGCTTGGTGGATTGATTGGATTGGTGGATCCCTAAGACTAGGATTGTGGATCCCTAAAGCTAAGAGTGAAGATTGATTCAAAGAGATACGGATGCACAAGCTGGGGTAGGAGAGACAGATGTTGGATATGGATGGGGGATAATGGAGATGAAGGGAATCCATTGAAGCTTTTTGAGCAGGGAGATACTTCAAAGAGAAGTACCACCATGTAGTTGAGCACTAGATTTGCTATAGGACTATTGGTTAATTTCCAAGGTTACCAAGAACATCAAGGCCTTTTCACCAACTATCCAAAGGACTGACAAACTGACTCAGAACAAACACGCAAGGATTTCCCTAGCATCACACATGAATCTCAGAAGAATCAGAGTGGAACTGACATTAGGTAACCCACAAGTAGAAAAGAAAAACAAACAAAAGACTTGATCAAGACCTTATGCCAGATTGCCCCATTCGCAACATACCATGATATGGAAGATCGTGGCAACTTTGAGGAGAGAACAAAAAGATTGTTTGGAAAAGATACTTCAAGACCCAAAAGGGAAGATTCCAAATCAAAAGAAAGTGAAAATCCAAAAGAGAACCGTTTGCCAACGAGATGGGTAGGATGAGGTACTAACAAACCAAGATCAAACATGAGGAAAGCTATATCCTACAAGGATCTATCAAAGAGCACCTAAGCTAATGGATATAGATGAGTGATGAGTCTAGCAAGCTGAACTAAGAAAGATAACACTTTGGTGACAGGAGATCTAGCTAAAGGATGCATTGCAATAGCTAACCAAGGGTTTTGCAATGTGTGAAAGATGTTGATCAAGGAGGAACTGACACAAAAGTTGGATAGATACAATGGTACTAAGCTAAAGAGGATGTACAAGCTGACAGACCAAGATATGTTACAAATGTACAAGGTTGTTTATGTTTGGGTTTTGTGAGATGGAAATGTTTGTGAAGGGTGGGATGTCTGTAATAGTTGATAGGTGGATAGGTAGATGGTTTGCGAAAAGAATAAGTAAAAATGGGGTTCTTTGTGTGCATGTGATAGGATACAAGCTAGGATACAAGATTATTTACAAGATGGAATATGGTACAAGCTTTGGACAATATTTGGATATACAAGGTATGCTACAAGGTGGGATACAAGATTTATAAGCTTTGGTACAAAATTTACAAGTTGTACAAGATTTACAAGCTGTACAAGAGGTATTTACAAGCTGTATAGGAGCTTCAGATGATAAGGTAGTGGGATGGCTCAAGTTAGTGCAAGATGCAGAAGCTAAGGATGAGGTGATAGCGTAAGATATAGATTTGGTAGGATGCATCCAATGATGATGATAGATGTAGGACCAAGGATGGGGACAATGCTAAGGTTGGTAGCTGAACTGGTAGATGGCGCTAGAGTGAATGGCTAATGAGAGGATGACATTAGATTTGCATGAGGATAGCCTAGAATGAGATACCAATGACAAGGGAGGATGGAAAAGACAAGATATCCAAGGAATACAGTGCCCCCAGTCAGAAGATGACATGCGAAAGGAGGTTTTACAATGGATGTGATAGGATTGAAGCTAGGATGGAAAAGCTGAAGGTGTTAGGGAGATGGATGATAGCTGGGATGATGGGGTGAGGTTGCAGAAGATAAGTGGATAGTGATAGATAAAAGCTAGAGGATGAAAGATAGGTGGATAAATGGGAAGATGGAGTTGGATGGCAAGATCTGACCAGAAGCATGAGGATGATAGGCTAAGCTAGGGATGGTTGGATTATGCATGACGCTTGTTTACCAAGTTTTCATCATGGTACTTGTCCAAGGCGCTTGAATTGCCAAGTTTTCACCAGTGGATACTTTATTTTTCTTTTTTTTTTTGACTTTTTGACTTTAGACTTAGCTGGAATGATTTTTCTTTCTTCAGCTATTTTTGGCTTTCTTTCTTCTTCTTCTTTTTTGCAATTTTTCACAGGCTATTGGAATGTTCAATTTTGTTGCTAGTTGTTGGTACATTGGATGTGTGATTTATGCAATAGATCGGATTATATGGGATTGATGGTAGTTGATGGAGGGATGAAAAGGCTGCAAAGGAGTAGGATATGGGGATGCTTGCAGGATCAACATTGGCACATGTTGGGACAGGTGTGAAAAAAGCATATAGGGGATAGATGGTAGATGCGGGCGTGATGGAGGATTTGTGGAAGCGCGCTTGGGGATATAGGCACCCAAGATGGAGTTAGGAGATGGGGGACACGAATCACTAGATGGGGGATTAACAATGGTGGATGCCATTATGCATTAGGTTTCAACTTTTTTCTTTGCGATCCACATGGTTCTGGATTTTCTTTTCATAGGCTTTTGCATTGTTTTACATTCTTTGATTGGATTTTTCCTTTTTGGAGTATGTCTTTTAGAATGGACATATGATTGCCTATGATGCAAATTTTTAGCTTTATGCATTTTGAAGTTGGCATTCACATTGTTGTGGTAAGCTTTGGGAAGATGGTTAGGAGAATATTTGTGAGATGGAGAGGATATGGAAGAGCGTGTAGGGGGATGATGATGCATGATGCACCTTGATATGTTCCTTTGTTGATATTGAATAGGAATGGATGGAATAGGGTTTTTATGATGGCTGATAGGAGGATGGAGGATGGTAGATTTTGGGACATAGGGACCCAAAATGGATTTAGTGGATAAAGGGGGGATATGATAAGTTGTTTTGGGTTGCAAAAAATGGTGGAGGGGGGATGACATAAGATTTCTTGAAGGAGTGATGGGAGTCTGGCATGGTGGGCCTAGAGATAGGCTTGGTTTGGGGATGGCATGTACCAACACTTTTAGATGGTGAGCCTTTGGATACATATCCAAGAACATGAAATCCTAGATTCTTTTGTGCAATAATAGGCTTTCTAATTCCTTGCTCTTCTGGTCCTAAACCTTGACCTTGATAATGCCATCGATTGAGCATTTGAACTAGCTGAGGATACTTTTTGCTTGCAAAAAATGGTGGAAGTGCTTTATCAGATGTACTGCAACGGGGAGATATTGTTCTTAATTCTTCTGCTGAGAGGAGGCCACCATGGATGAATGTAAGTGAACCAAGAGGGTAGATTATAGATGGTGGAATAGCTTGGATAAGTGGTAAGATGGAAGCATGGAGCGGAGGAGATGGTAGGATAGGATCTTGATTTAGCTGATGGGATGAAAAGATATCCTGTAGTAGAGGAGGTATGGCTTGAGGTTTTGGAGATGGAGGGGATGGTGACTACACTATGGATGGAAGACATGGTATGATGATATCTTTGCTTATGCTTTGGGGGATGTCAACATGCTTTTGGGCAGGATCTTGATAGGATTGGATTGGAGTGGATGGTATGATAGTAGGTGAAGGGATGGATTCTTCAAAGGCAACGGATGGATAGATGGGAGATTCGATAGTGGAGATGGGTGAATAGAAGATGGATGCATAAGGGTCATTACAGGAAATTTGGGAAATGCTTGGAGGGGATGTGGATAGGATTTGGAGGGATTTGACAGGTGGTGGGATTTTGATGCTCATGGAAAGTGTAAGGATTTTAAGCAATTTGATGGATGGTATGGGGATGATAGCTATGGGGGATGGAGGTGATATTATAGATGACGAAGCTTCATCATTAACTACTTCACATGGTTGGATTAGATGACATGGGTTATCGATTTTTGGAGGCAGCTTTTCTTGTATTTCCTCTAGGAGATTCCTGGGAGACTCGTGTGTCAGAGGTGGAGGTGGTGGATTGATAGGAATAGCTGGTGTGATGGGGGTGGAAGATTAGAAGCTTGGTTGATTGGGTGATGGAGGAGAAGCTGGGATATGAGATGGCATGACTAGATAGTTTGTAGGAATGCATGGATTTTGTGGGATGGTTGGCAGAAGATGTCTAAGGCTCTCTATATACCCATCATAGTCAACAAGATTTTCATCATCATTGGAATAGGATGTAATGGGAGAAAGGAAAATACAACCGAACACATCATGATAGGTTTGGGATTTCATGTTTTGATGATGAGTTGGATGGGGATGGGGTCTCACATATGGATAAACATGGAAGCTCATGGTTGGATTCAGATTAAGCGCAGATTTTGGATTGGCTGATGAAAGATTTCCTAGGGAGAGTTAAAGCTGCAGGACAGACCTAAGGAGGATTGGCTGGAGATTTTTGTCTTTCCTTTGGATGGAAGACTTCAAGGGCATGCTATCAAAAAGTGAGAATTTTTCTTTCCTATGTACAGGATTGGTGGAGATTGTGTCAACTTAAGGATAGACTAATGATCCTATGGGCATGACACAAGATTGACCACTTGTGGATCCTAACCTTTAGCTCAAGGTGATGAGGGATACAAGTGACAAAGTTGGATTACTCTAGATAATGCTCTGTCAGAGGGATATCCTTGGTGAGATTGGTTGATTGGTTAGATTGATTGGATAGCAAATTCTGGCAGAGTGACAACAACTCTTTAAAGGCTTGGGTGTGATTTTGAATTGGGTTGCTAACTGGCTGGGGGGGATGATTTGGATGGACTTTGGATTTGGGATTATTCTAAGACAAAGAACTAAGGGAGCTTGGATGATCTTCTGATAAGGCAGTGACTATGCTAAGTATGCCTTGAGCTGGGAGATTTCTGCTTTTCTAAGATTTTGACCAAAGTTGGCAAAAATTCATTCAAAAGCTATGAACAAACAAGCAGACAAAAGTTTGGAGCAAGCACGTCAAACACATCAACATCCTAGGAAGCTTTCTACAAGGATGAAATTTGGTTTAGCTAGGGATTCCTTGATATACGCAAGGTATGTGAGGCTCAAATCTGTAGATGAAACCAAAATAATGTCACATAGCCGAAAGGAGCGGTAACCCACTTCTCCTCTTTCACTTCTCAAGGGTATAAAGTTCCTTAAGGCTTAGCCCAAGTGACAAAATCTTGATTCCAAGAGAGGTGTCTTTGGATTCACCTCCCGATCTTTATACTCCATCAGAATGCTAGAGTTGAGGTCGTCCCAAAGGGTGATGAAATCCCCAAGCAGGCCTCCTAGAAAGAGAAACACAATTTTGGATCCTAATCTTATGCACCCAAGATGGCCTCGAAAGACAACAAGGGGAGAGAAGACTTGGATGACCTTGGGCTAAAAAACACGCTTGTTCTTTTACCAACTGACTCTTATGTGTGTTAATCTAGACTTTGCAAGCACTCATGTTTAAGAGACAATGTTCAATTCCAACTTTAAAATGTGCCAACAAAGAAAAATCGATCAAAGAAGGCGAACAAGAAGAAGAGTTAGGGTCAACAAGAAATTAAACCCGCACGCCCAGAGGCCCTCCACGTCAAGTGTCGATTGATTTTTTCTAAGGAATTCAAGATTGAGTGTTTGTTCATTTTAAACTCAAAACAATGATGTGTGAAACTCAATTTGTCAAGCACATGCCCGGAGGCCCTCCATGTCAAGATTTGTCCAATTTTAGTGCCCAAATGAAGTGTTAGCGAGACTAACTTTCATTCAAGAGATTTTCTAACTTAGAAAAACCACTAAAAACCCAAGTGAGCGGAGTTTGATTTGCGTGGAGCACTTAACACCTTCTTAGGTAGACCCATCCCCATAGATGGCGCTAAGATTGCAACCAATGGTTAAATTGATGGGTGATTAAAGATGGTGAGTCCAACCACAAACTCACTCAAAGCATTTTTAATAGTTTTTATAAATTAAAAAATTTCTAAAATGTGGAGTTAGGTTCTTTTTATGCCCAAAAAGATGATTATTTGATCTATGGCATTCAAGATTGGATTTGTTGTTTTAATCATGCATTCCAAAAAAAAATTGATTTTGATCCATGGCATTCAAGATTGTGTTTGAGAGACATTCATTCAATGAAAAATGTTTAAACATTCAAGTTCATTTTAGCAACATGCATTCAAAGACAAGTGTTTAAACATTTAAGTTCATTTTTCAAGCACATTAAACTATGTAAGGAGAACCTGCAAAAAACATGATTAGTGGTTTCATATGTGCTCCAACCTACAATAGCTATAAAAAGCCAATTTGATTAGTAACCCAAAAAATCTCAAAAATTTGAAGCTTAACTATGAGGAAAATAAAATCAACTTTTTTTGTTCTTTTTCCTAAGCGTAAAAATGCTTAAAAAAACCTCTACTCTATGGAACCACCAAAAGTTAAAATTTGATTTATACTCTTTTTTTTTTTTTTTTTTTTAAACTAAAAAGTGTAGGAACAGAGATGCTAAAACAAAAATGCAACAATAACAGGCGGAGACAATAGTTTATCAAGCGGAGACGCTGAATTATGGAGATGCCAATCTGCAAAGATGACAGAGAAAGAGGCAAAGACAACAATTTAGTTTGGCGATGCAAAAATAGGAAACCAGACGAAGACGCTAAACTACGGAGATGACAGTTTAGTTTGGCGGCGGCGGAGACGACAGAATATTAGAGGCGGTGGCAGAGACAACAAAGTATCTGGTGGAGGCGACAGTTTGTAGGCGCAGACACCAACCTGCAGAGATGATAGTTGAGGTTGCGGAGATGACAGTTTACCAAGTGCAGATGATAGTTTACAGGCGCAAACGCCAATCTGTGGAGATGACAGTTGAGGTTGCGGAGACAACAGTTTACCAAGCGCAGACAAAAGTTCACTAGGTGCAGACGCTAATCTGCAGAGATGCTGATCTGTGAAGACAACACTGCGTGAATAGAACTGAAATGCGCAGATTTTTCTAGAAATTTTAATTTTTTTTATTATTTTCGAGTTTTAGAGGGTATTTTTTCTTCCCAAGTGTGTTCTTCAACCTGCAAAAATAAGTGAAACACCCTACAACTCACTCAAACAACAAGAAATATTAGATTATTAGAAAAAATAACATATTGATAGAAATGGATGATTAAATGACCCATAGTGGGGTCCCACCGGGCGTGCCAAAATGTATATACTAATATGTTAGCAAGAAACATTAATCTATTAAGAGAACAAAGCATTAACTAACAAAGATTAATATAACATATAAGAGAGACTAAAAGAGGAACCCCTAATTAGAAATGTGAGCCAAATGAATGGACTCTACCAATAGAAATTAGCTCTTTCCTTATTAGATGAGTCTAAATGAAGGATTAGTATGTATTCTCAAAGGGCTTCAAGTTTGCTTCAATGGTGGAGATGGGTAAATGGAAAATTGGTAGCTTTGTGAGCTCTCAATTTAGCATTATAAGGGTATGGTTAAGGGCTTTTGCTTCTCAAACTAGCATTATAACTTTAACTCAAGGATTGTGATGAAATGGCTTGGGAGGGGATTCAATTTATAGGTAAAGGGCTTGAGGGATGGAGGGCTAAGATGCAAGGATGGGAAAAAGCTCATGGAGGGCTTAGATTGCATGAGAGGAGAGCACATGGATTGTGCTTCCTTACAGCCAATCAAAGAGTGACACATGTCACAGGGTGAGTGGATGGAGCAAAGGGAAATGATGAGTCAACAAAGGAGGCTCAAGGGATAATATATTCATAAAGACCCTTCATAATGGCTTGTAAAAGCAATGAATGGGCTTGTAAGAGTCTTTATGGCCTTTGTAAGAGCATTCATGGTTGGGTGGTTGAGATATTTTGGAGAGAGTTGAGATTGTTGACTTTGCTAGGCTTAGGAAAGTCTTAAGCTTGCTTAAGGAATGTGACAAGGTTAGGAGGGGGATTAGAGGTGATTTAGGATTAGACTAAGCTTGTTAGAGATATGCAAGTGGATGGCATTTAATGAGGGTGGGTGAGTTAGTAGCTAAGCTTGGTTAGTATGGGTGGATGGGGTGGATTAGGCTAAGAAGGGGGTTTAGGGATAGGCTTAGGGTTATGATAAATAAAGTTTATTTATCTCATAGGTTTGGTTTGAGGAGATATTTATTAAAACATTTTTAATAAATATGAGAATTAATATTTAACCTTAGTTAAATATTTTGAGTTGGGATTAGGGGTAGAAAATGATGGGATTAGCCTTTAATCGAAATTAAAGAAGGATTAGAAGATTTTGGAAGAGGTTAGTGATCTTAAGGAAATTGGCCAAGTTTGGGCAAAAATTAAATATTTAGTTTGGGATTTTTGATCAATTTATTAATTAAATAATTAATAAATAAGGAAATAATGTTTAAATAAGATTTAAACATTTTTGGGAGGGATTCTTTAATTAAATATTTTTAATTAAGACAAAGGGATTTAATGGCATAAAAATAAATTAATTAATTAATCAAATAATTAATTAATAAATGATGATGTCATCAGAGATTTTTTTAGAAAATAAAAATACTTTATTTTCTAATGGATTTTAGGTGTCTACATGCAAAATTGATTAAAGCATCTAAATAATTTTATTTAAATAATCATTTATCCTATGAACATATCATCCAATCATTTTTAGGCATGTAAATTATTTTTTACCTCTAGTCATTATGAGTTGCTATCACAAACTTGATCTATATAGACATAATTTAATATCCTTCTATGATTGGATCTCTTAATTTGTGAGTATGTCTTCTCCTTAATACATGAGTCACGACAAAGTGTTATCAATCATCTCTACTTTATCTCATTGTGTGTTCTTATTGCTTAATTGATATCAATGGAAGTCTTTTTACCAATCATATTTGGCTGGTGTAACCAGTCAAACTCCTCTTATTCAATGCCAAATTCCAACATTTATTATCAAGATTTCAAGTTGGTTGTCCAATGACATTAAATCTAGTGTTATACGCAATATTTTATTCGTTCTAAACCTTAAGTTATCTAATATGGTGTTAGAAAGTAAATTCCACCAAGATAACTAAGATGGGGGGGTGAATCAACTATCCAACTAATAAAATATCTATCAACCTTATTATTCCTTGAAAACTAAAAAATATAACCAGAAACCATAAGAAGATACACATACAAAAGAACACCAAATATATTAACTAGGGAAACCCATGATGAGAGGGAAAACCCTAGTAGGGATTGCACCCACAAAATGATGTACTAATATAAAATTTTCTTGTAAGAGGATGGACTTTGTTAGGAGCCAATGAAATACATTCATTACATATCAATCCTTGTTAAGAGACTTTGAATCCCTTTTAGGAGATGCAAACCTTACTAGGAGTTGTGCTAACCGTATTAGGAGTTGGAGGAGGCAAATGGATCCACTATCCAAACAAATTCAGGGGAAAGACCACCGAAATCACTATCCGATGGATCTTTGTATTATTGTTTGCAAAATAATAGAATGAAATAACTTGAACTCCTCTATCCCCTTGAGTAGACTAAACCTCTTTAGATCTCAATACCAGATCATCAAACTTGCATCACTCTAGTCCCTTTGATCACTTACATAAATTTACTTAGTTTGCATATCTGATACAACTTTACTTCCTCTTTTACATATTACACAAAATTCACATTTCATCACAAGGAAAATAATCTTCCCTTATACCATATTCTCAAAATAATTTACTAACTTCACCTTGAGACTTTTCTAATTAATTAGAATAGGACCTCGTTAAGATATTACAATTCATTGAATCTTTCTACAATTACAAAACTCTATCAGTTCATAGTAAATACAACTTCTCACACATGCAACCTCTAACCTCACACACTCATTGATATCACCATCAGGTTGTCTACTATCACTATCTAGTATTGGTTGTTAGATTCTATCTCTATTATTAGATACAATCTAATCATTAGAAACTACTTCTTAGGTACTTTGTTTGCACATTGTCCTCTATAATTCTTGAATAACTCCCACATGTCATCACCTCTTTGCACATGCATTTGTCCACTTCATTCAAACATAATGTAAAACATTCTTTAAGTATGCTTGACCTCATCATCAATACACAGTCTGTACAACCTCATTTTATGTCTGCTACTCTACCAATCTTTATAGAAACAATACTATGTTGACATCAATGAAAAACATAGTCATGAATGCAACATGAAACCAATCACCTCAACTTCTCTAGTGATGCTTAGGATAATCCCCATAGGAATACCATCACCATTTATGTTAATAATATCTCCCTTTGGCATTGATGGCAACATAGATGAAAAACATCTAAGTTCCAATAATATCAAATTGAACTCTGTTGATGTTGGTGCTCTCTTCTTTTCAAATCCTCTTCATTTATCAAATCTAAAAATCACAAGAATGACTCCCCATCTATTCTTTCTCATTATTACATGGATAGGAATCAATTATTTACAATTCTCCCCCATTGATATACTTTAGTGTTTCTCCTCATTCACATTAATTATCCATGAACAATATCCTCCATGCATACATCTCATACATACTACCAAAATGTTTTTTCATGAAATCTCTCACCCATTGACATCAATGAAAAAGGAATCATTATGTCACTCAACTACTCAAATTCTTCAACCAACTACTAAGAGTCCTTGATGACTCTTCTTGTCACATATACTCCTCTATACAAAGAGCATCAACATTGAGTCCAAATAAACAATAGTTCTCTATACCAATGGACTGATGCACCCTTTACATCGTCTATTCAAAAGTAGATAGGGGCATAACCCCAAGAATACCTCAGAAACACTCAAATGTATCCTTAGGCAAAGACTTCATAAAAAATATCTGCAATCTTCTCTTTTGTATTCAAGCACTCTAATCTAACTCCTTTCTCTACAACTTTCTCTCTCAGGAAACATGATACTTAATAGATATATGCTTAGTCTTAGAATGTAACACAAGATTCTTAGACATACTTAATGTACTTATGTTATCACAATGTATGAAAATAGGTTCTAAAAATTCTATCCCAATATCCTTCAGCATCTATTTCATCCACATGATCTAATTGCAATTATTTTTTGTTGCTACATACTTTTCTTTTCTTTTATTTTCATCTATGAGATACAATCTTGTTTCTTTCTTAGCTAAGAAACTTATCTTCCTCCAAGGAAAAATTCTCCACCCCTTGTACTCTTTATGTCATCCATACTACCTTCCAATCTACATCAGTATATGCACAGGGAGTAAATTCATTTGAATTTTCATACCACAAGACAAAATTAGGTATACCCTTCAAATATATGAATATTCTCTTTACTGCTCCATAGTGTGATTCCTTAGGGTTTTATTCAAATCTTGTTATGATACCAACTACATTTTATATATCTTTCCTATTATGAGTCAGATACTGCAAACCTCTAATCATGGATATGTACTTCTTCTTCTAAACTATAGGTATCTCATCTTTGCTAGATAACTTGTGACCAGTTATCATAGGTGTTCCAACAAGATTACAACTTTCCAAGCCAAATCTCTTCAAAAAGTCTCTCAAATACTTAGTCAATGATGAGAAAATACCATCACTATTCTATATAATTTGTATACCTAAAAAAATATTTCAGCTCAGTAATCATACTCATCTAAAATTCATTCTTCATTTTATCAACAAATATTCAGCTTTCTTCATCATTACCTCCAAAGATTATGCCATATACTAATATCACAATAATCAACAATCCATTCTCAATTTCCTTCAAATACAAGTTATGATTTAAAGTACCTGTAGAAAATTTGAACTTTTCCAAATACTTGTCCAACCTTGCATACCAAGTTCTAGAAGCTTTCTTTAGTCTATCCAATGCTTTCTTTAATCTACATACCATGTCCTTTCTGTTTTATCAAAAGAAATCCTTCAGGATTCTCAATGTATACTTCTTCAAGATCTCCATTTGGAAATATGGACTTTACATCCATCTGATACAATTTGAACTTCTTACTTGTTGCATATGACAAGAACATTCTTACTGCTTCAATTCTGGCAATAGGGGAAAATGTTTATTCATAGTCTATACCTTCTTACTATGAATATCCTTTACATACCAATATTTCTTTATTTCTTACAACCTAACCTTATTCATTCATCTTGTTCCTGAAAACCCATTTAGTTCCTATAAAAAATTTATCTTTAGGTCTAGGAACCAATTCCCATGTCTCATTCTTCACAATCTAATCTAGGTTCAAGTCCTTGATTGTTTGAATCCAATGATCATTCTTTCATGTGTTAGCTACACTCTTAGGTTCAAATTGAGAAATCAAACATAATTCTTTATGTACTTTGTTTCTTTTTGTAACACCTTTTTCTTTTCTTCTAATAATCTGATTAGTTGGGTGATTCTTTGTCAAATTCCTATTAGGTGTAGGCATTACTAACTCAATTGTTAGTTCTTCTCAAGGTTCATATCTTGGTTCTTCTCTCTGTTGAACAACTTGAACATCATTCTACAAATCATTTTTAGTCACAAATAAATTTTCAACATTTTCTATGATAGGCTTAGGATTAGTTTCTTCTTCATCTAAATTATAATCTAGAATTCTTTTTTTTGACTCCAAACTTTTCATCCACTTTTTCATTAGCACATTTAAAATAGTCTTAGTTATTTGATTAAAAAATCTATAATCTTTACTTTTTAATGGATAACCAAGGAACATACCTTCATCACTTCTTTCATCAAACTTACCGATTACATCATCTCTCTTTATGTAATACTTACTTCCAAAAAATCTAAAATAATTCACTAAGGGTGCATGTCCAAACCATAATTCATAGGGGTTCGTGTTTGTACCTTTTCTAATCTACACTTTGTTTATTGTGTATACTATTATATTGATGGCTTCCCTACAAAATGTATTTGATACATTATTCTCAAACATCATGGCTCATGCTGCTTTCGAAATAGACCTATTTGTTCTTTTAGAAATTCCACTTTTTCTCAGGAGTCTTAGATGATTATAGCTATCTGTTAAAGTCATTCACTTCAAAAAAGGTGTTAAACTCATTCAAGTTAGATTATCCACCTCTATCTGATCTTAAACATTTAATCTTTACTCCAAATTCATTCTCAACTCTATTCTTAAACAATTTAAACTTCTCAAATGCCTCATACTTTTCCCTAAGGAGCACTACCCACATCATCCTAGTAAATTCATCAACAAAAATCATGAAGTACCTTTCACCATAGAATCCTCTTGTCTTGGTAGGACCACTTATATTTTCATGAATAATCTCCAATTTCATTATTGTAGAGAACTTATTTCTAGGAAAGGAACTTTTCTTCTTCTTAGCCATAACACATTCTTTGCACACAACATTAGTAGGCTTCACAATTTAGGTAAATCTTTGACAAAAAAGTTCTACTATCCTTCACAATATTATCAAAATTTATATGACAAAATCTTATATTCCACAACCAAGTGTTATCCACTTTTCCAACAAAACATGTCATCTTTGTAGGGATAAACTAAAAATATTACCTCTTGATCTTGTATCAATGCCAATCAAATTACCATCTTTATCATTGATAATGCATGTCTTATTTATGAATTATAACTGATATCCCTCATCAACCAACTATCCAACACTCAATACATTATGCTTTAATCCATCAACAAAATAGACATAATTTGTGTTAGCCTTTTCATCAAGAGTAATAGTTCTTATTCCCTTGATATGACAAGTTTCATTATTACCAACTCTGACAATCATTCCATCATGACTACTATAATTAACAATTTTGTTCATGTCACTAGTAATATGATGTGAAAAACCACTATCTATGATCCAATTATCTTTCTTTACAACCTAAAAAAGTAGGGCTTGCTCTTCTTTGACTTTTTATTTTGTAGCTACAAATCCTAACTCATCATCACTTTCACTCTAAACTCTTTCATCTAATTCATTGTCTTCATCTTTATATCCTTTGCAAGACATAATTCCTACAATAAGTTTTGATATTTGACCTATATAACTTCTTATAGATTCATCTTCCATCATCTTAGCATCTTGAAACAAATATATCTAATTTTGCAATTTGATTCTCTTAGCATGCACATCACCTTCAAAAGTGGATTCTAAAGATTTCCAAATTACATGATATATCTCTAAGGATTTTACCTAACTATATTTATTTTTAGGAAGAGAAAACAATAATACTTCTTTGGAAAGCATATTACACATAAATAGATCTCTTGCAGATTCACTACATTCTTCAAGTTTTATTTTGTCCATAATCTTCTTTCCATTCTTCATCATCAACCAATATCTTGGACCCATGCATAGAAGATGAGTCTTTATCTTCTCTTTCCATATATTATATTTAACTCCATCAAGTCTAGGACTTTATTTTTTTTAATGACCTTCCATAGATCTCCTTAAGGTGTTAAAGCTCTCATACAAATTGTTAGAAAGTGATGTCCACCAAGATAACTGAGAGGTGGTGAATATGTTATCCAACTAATAAAACATTTATCAACTATATTATTGCTTAACTAACTCAATAATATAACTAGAAACAACAAGAAGATACACAAACACAATAACACCCGATATGTTAACTACAAAAACCCTTGATCAGAGGGAAAATCCTAGTGGGGATGGTACCCGCAAAATTATGTACTAATATAAAAGTTCCTTAGATTTTCTTGACCTCATCATTAATACACAGTCCATAGGACCTCATTCTTTACCGACTACTCTACCAGTCTTTACATAAACAATGCTATGTTGACATCAATGACAAAAATAGTCATGAATGCAACATGTCAATCACCTCAAGTGCTCTAGCAATGCTTAGAATACTCCCCAAAGAAATACCATCAGCATTCATGCTAACATATGGGTGGAAGTGGATTTAATATGAGGAAATTATTTATTCCCTAGGAGTTCTATTTTATTTTTAGGATGCTCACATTGACCTCAAAAGTGCAATATTATCTTTGATAGAGAAGAAAATTAAATATTCAATTACCAAACCTCTTCTTTTATTAGTAAAATATAGGTTTTTTCAAATGTGTTAGAAACCACTCATGTATTATTCCTCGCATTGGGATCCTTCTAAAGCCTCTTACAGTAAACTTAAGAAACTTATACAAGATTTTTTGTTTCCTTTTAGAGCTAACCATGATGGATTCCATAGATTTGTTTGGAATTTTCATTCTTATCCCAAGGATTCTAGAGGCCTGGACCTTCTTTCTACTTAGAATAAAGGCCTGGTCTTATGTGCCAAATTGGTTGTAAGGACCATTTATAGTGGTGACATGTATAATTTTAATTTAAGGAATTATATTTCCTCAAGCTATCCAATTCACAAACCAACCTTGACATGTCAAAGATTTAAGAATCTCCAAGGATATGTCTAACCTTGTAGTTAGAGTAATAAACATCATAAATTCAAGAGTAAACTTAATATCAATAAAACAATATAGAATAATATTACTATATTATCATCAAATTTTCCTACAAGTGTATTTATTACATCATCATTGCCAATATACAACTGCTAGCAATTTTTTTGTTGATCATACCTCAAAATTATAAACCGAACCTCATATTCCTTCTAAACTACATTTGGAAATCTATCACTTTTTTCACACTTCGTATCATACCTTTACACATTTAGGTTCTACCTTTCACTTCTTGAAATAGAACATCTGAGTGCAAATCAAGATTGGTACAAATGTTAGAACCTTTGAGTTGTGGTATGGATATGCAACTAATGTGAAGTATTTTAAATTGTTTGGAAGAGAATTCTATATACTAAAGGATAACATAAATGGAGAAATTAATGCTAAAAGTGTTGAGAGAAAATTCCTAGGTTATTAAACTAAGAGAAAAAATTATAAGTTTTTGAACTCTATGTTGATATCTGATTGAAAAGATCATTTGAAAAGAGTATTGTTAAGAAGGAGATTGTTGAAGAAGACTATGTGTTTCAATCATTGTTCTGTTAGTGATTTCAAATCTTCTATTTGCTAGTAAGATAATTGCTTATTAGACTTAAGTACTATCACTTAGTTGATTGATGAGGAGGTTTTGATCAATAAGATGTAACAAAAGCACCTAGAGGAAAGGTTGAGTTATAATTATGTAATGAAGTACAAGGATCAGTTAAGACAATGATGACATAGTGTATTAATGATCTACTTAAGGTTACAAAATGGCTAGCTACATTTAGAAAGTTTAGAAGAATGTGTTAAATAAATTTTTTCTACCAAGCTTAACTGAGTGGACAGTAGGTGTCAAGAAAAGTTAGTGCAAGTTGAGTAGAAAGTTAGTTAGAGTTGAGTGAAAGAAAATTCTAGTGGATGCCAAGAAACACAATTGATGAAAAGTAAATTTTAGTTGATGCCAAGTAATGTAGTATGTTTTGAGCATCAGAAGATTGATAATGCTGATCTGCTATGTTATGGCAAAGATCAAAGATTCGCCAAATCTAAGCTGATAAGTTTGTTTTCTTGGAAGTTGTAAACCAAGAGGGAGATAAGATTGATGAGTTGGTGGCACAGAATTTGATGTAAACTATTTTTAGGTGAATTCAAATGGATTCTAGGAAAATTTTCTGGAAAAGAGAAGATATGGGGTAGATACATTGCATCCTACCTATTCCATCCAAAACCTTAATTTAGATGATGGTTAATGAGCAAGAAAATATTCTAATTTCCTTAATATAGGAATGTCTGGTCATGAAGCAAAAAAATGTTAGAGAGGTTGGTATCATGTGCGAGAACCTAAGGAGGAGAAGGAATTAAGCATTTTGCTTCATCAAGTTATCCAAGAGAAGAGTCTGCAATGGCATACCAAGCAAGAAGGCTTAAGGAGATGAATGCTTGAAGGGTGAAAATTTTGTAACAGCCACAAAGTATGAAAGCCAAGTAGAATTGAGCATTGACCAAAAGATTTTTTATCTGCTAGTGAAGTTGTAAGTTGTATAAGATCAAAACTCTACTATTACTCTCTAACAATTATATCAGTCTAGGGTAAATCCTTTGGATTAAGGTTGACCTAACAATCACTGGAAAATCCTTTAATAGAGCGGCATTCCAAGTGAATGGCCTAAAGTTCTCTAACAAGGCTCACTTTTAATAGGGTGATTGAAATCCCTTAACTGAGTCACATTTAACGATGTGTATTGTAAACTTTAACAGGGTTGGCCTTTCATAGGGCATTACTTTAGAAGAGTGAAAAGGAGTAGCATGTTACTAGTGGTTTTTCCCAAATTGGGTTTCCACATTAAATCATTGCTTCAAATGTACTAATGAATGTGTTGTGTTTCATACTTTGCATATCTGCAATTTAATTAAACAGTAACCTAAAACTTTTAAGTATTCAACTATTCATTTGGATGCACACATGAATATGAATGTTTTATGGGTTTGAACTAAGATAAGAAAAGTTTTATTTGTACATCTAGACCTTGAATAACTAATTCACACCCCCCCCCCCCCCACCCCTAGTTATTTTAAAATAATTTCAACAATTGGTATCAGAGCCATCTACTTAAAAGGAATACTTTTAAGGTACTAGAAGCACAAAGATCAAGATGTCTAAAAGAGAAGTACCCAAGCTCAATAGAGATAACTTTCCTGCATGGAAAAGTTTGATGAAGCTACAAAGGACTTGGAGATCACACACAATCTACCATTATAGTGGAACATGTTGATCTAGTAGGAGCCCTAACTGCTAAAGATATGAAGAAGAAAAAGGAACACAATCAAGCGATGTTGGAGATTGCCTCTACTCTAAGCTATGTCAAATTTGATGATATCAAAGGCTACAACACTGCAAAGAAGATGTGGGATGCCCTAACCACCATCTATGGAGGAGACACAAATGTTCAAAGAGCCAAGTCTGAGAGCCTCAGAGGTAAGTTTGATGATATAAGAATGGAAGAAGGTGAAAATATTGCTCAATATGTTGCTAGGATAAAGTAAGTTGTTAGTGCAATAAGAGGAGCTATTGGTCATATAGATGATGATAATGTGGTAAGTAAAGTCTTGAGAACATTATTTCTTGTCTATTTTATTAGATTTTTTGTAATCCAAGAGCTGAGATGTATTCCAAGAATCTAACCCTTGAAGGTCTGGTAGGTAGACTCATTTCTTTTAAGCTATCTAACTTTGACAATTGAAAACTAGAGAGTCTTGAATCTACTTTCAAAGCTAAGTTGTTATTGAAGGATTTTGAGGAGGCAAAGCAAAAGAAGAAGAAGAGAAAGATAAAATATACATCCAGTGGCAATAATATAGATGAGGAAGACATTGAACAATTAGAAGAACTACTAGCAAGGAGATTTGAAAGAGGTAAAGGCAAGTTCAAAGGTAAGTTACCCATCATTTGCTTCAATTGCAATGAAATTGGTTATATTGCTACAAGATGTACACAAAAGAAGAACTACAAAGAAGGAAACAAGTACCCAAAAAAAAAAAAGATGATAGTAGAGATTACAAAGACAAAGGCAAGAAGTCATGCTACCTTGTTAATTAAAATAATTTTGATGAACATGATGATGAAGTGGTATATGTTGTAATGAAGGATGAGGCAACTGCACTTGTGACTTGTGTGAACAAGAATGATAAATGGATCATTGATAGTGGATGCTCACATCACATGACTAAAGAAAAAAGTAAGTTCATTACCTTAACTTGTTATGATGGAAATAGTGTAAGATTTTGTAATGATGCACCATGTTTGATAAAAGGAAAAGGATTTATCAAACTCATAGACAAGATTTCATGTGACAATGCTTATTATGTTGAAGGATTGAATTATAACTTGTTAAGTGTGTCACAATTGAATAATCTAGGATGCAAGGTTGAATTTGAAAAAAAAACTACCAAGATATATGACACAAATGGGAAGCTAATTGGAAAAGGTGATCAAACTAGAAGTAGTATGTTCTATATGGATATAGAGGATGCTACTTGTCTTATTGCAAAACTTGATGATGTATGGCTTTGGCACAAGAGATTATGTCATGTTAATTTTGATAATTTGGTTAGTATCAATAACATGAAAAGAGTTAGAGGTTTGTCTAAGTTGAAGAAACTTGATAATATAGTATACAAACAATGTCAACTAGGCAAAATGTCAAAGTCAAGCTTTAAGAGTAAAGCTTATACCTCTAAAGAAATACTAGAGATTTTTCATACTGACTTGTGTAGACCAATTGAAGTGTAAATCTATAGAGGTGATAAGTACATAATGCTATTTGTTGATGATTACTCTAGGATGATGATTGTCATGTTTGTAAAATAGAAATCTGATGCTTTTCAAATGTTTAAGTGGTAATTAGCAAGAGTTGAAAAAGAAATAGGTAAGAGTATGAAATGCTTGAGATCACACAAAGGAGGAGAATTCACTTCAAATGAGTTTGAGATGTTTTGTAATGACAAAGGAATCAAAAAATAGACATCTGCACCCAAGACCCCTCCACAAAATAAAATTGCTAAAAGAAGAAACATGTCTATAATGGACTATACTAGAACACTTATGATGGAGAAGATTGTTGCTCTGAAATATTGGAGAGAAGTTGTAAGTATTGTTGCATATACCTTAAACCGTGTGCAATTCAAGAAAGGTATTCATTCAACACCTTTTGAACTATGGTATGGATATCCACCTAATGTAAAATACTTTAGGGTATTTGGAAGTAAGTGTTATATTCTTAAAGATGTTAGGAATGTAAAGTTTGATACAAAAAGTGAAGAAGGTATATTCCTTGGATACTCCAAAAGAAGCAAAGCCTACAAGTATTTAAATACTAACACTAACAAAATTGTGGAAAGTGCAAATGTGAATTTTGATGAATTTACAGAAGTACATGAGGCTAAACATATGAAAGAACAAGAAGAATAAAAATAATTTTTATACTTCTATGAAGGAATGCCTATTGAAGAAGATGCAAAAAATCAAGTTACAAATCAATAGTAAGTCTTAGTAATTGCCAAGTCGCATCCTGTGAATCTTGAGTCACATTTAGGAATCAAGCTACATTCAGATGCTAAGTTGTAGAATGAAGAAAATGCATATTATTATTTTGAGATTAGTATACATGAAAGAGATGTTGAGATACCCGACAAAGATGCACACCATGACTCTAAAGTTGAAAGACAAAATGTAGAAACAATAGTTGAGCCAAGATTGTCTAAATATGTCAAAAGACATCATCTTGTTGATCAAATCATTGGAAACAAAGATGCTAGGCCAATGACAAGAAATAGATTGGAAAGTGAATCATGTTTGTTAAGCATGAAGGAGTCTAAAATAGTGAAAGATGCATCGGAAGATGATAATTGGTACAAGGCCATGGAAGAAAAGATTCAACAGATAAAGAAGAAAAAAACATGGAGTCTAGTTCCTAGACCAGAAGACAAGAATGTGATTGGCACCAAGTGGGTATTTAGAAACAAGATAGATGAGAATGTTGAAATGACAAGAAACAAAGCAAGATTAGTTTGCAAAGGATATGCCCAAGATCAAGGAATTGACTATGGTGAGACATTTTTCCTTGTTGCAAGAATCGAAGGAGTAAGAATTCTACTTGCTTATGCTACATACAGAGGTTTCAAAGTTTATCAAATGGATGTTAAATATGCATTTCTTAATGGCATATTAGAAGAAGAAGTCTACATAGAATAGCTAGAAGGATTTTTTGATGATAAGAATAAGAACATGGTATGTAGACTGCACAAAGCCCTATATGGATTGAATCAAGCACCAAAAGCATGGTATGAGAGTCTTCATACTTATCTTATGAACATTGGATTTGAAAGGATTGATGATAATAGCAATTTGTTCATGAAGACAAAAAAAGACAAAGGTAAATTGTTATCTGAAATGTTTGTTGATGATATCATATTTGAAGGACAAGATGCTTTGTGTAAGGACTTTGCAAATCAAATGAAGCAATAATTTGAAATGTATATGTTTGGAGAGATCAAATTATTTGTGGGATTACATGTATATCTGATAAAGTATGGTATATACATAACTCAGTCAAAGTATGTCAAAGAGATATTGAAGACATTTGGACTAGAGGATCCAAACTGGTAAGTACACCTATGGTGATAGGACAAAAGCTATCAAAGAATGATGATTCAGCTAAGGTGAATCAAAAATTATATAGATCCATGATTGGAAAATTGAAATATGTAATACATAGTAGACCTGATATTGCATTAGTTGTATGGATAGTTACAAGATTCTCTGCTAATGCCAGGGAGAATCACTTAATGGCTGTAAAGAGAATAATGAGAAATCTAAAAAGAACAGAAGAGTTTGGTTTATACTACAAGAAGAATGAAAAGTTTGAACTAAGAGCCTACACTAATGTTGATTGGGCTAGAAACATTGATGACAGAAAGAACACCAGTGGAGGAGCATTCATTCTTCTCAGGAAAAGGACTAGTTACATGGACTAGTAAGAAACAAAGTTGTATTTCCTAATCTACTGCTGAAGCAGAATATGTTGCTATTGCTATAAACTACACAAAAAATGTATGGATCAAACAACTACTCAAAGGAATAAAGGAGGAAATCACAGAACCATTGATACTTTATTATGATAGTACAAGTGCTATCAATATATCAAAGAATCTAGTGATGTACAAAAAGACAAAGCACAACACAATTAAGTATCATTATGTAAGAGAATTGGTTCAAGATTTAAAAAAAAAGTAAAGATGGAATATGTTAACACAAAGGAGAAAATTGATGATATCTTCACAAAAGAATTACCTAAGGATGCTTATGAGTATCTAAGAGGTAAACTAGGGTTGATACCCCTATCAAAGGTTATGTGAGAAATAGAGGGAGTGCCCTACATCAAACAAGCTGACATTCCTATAATATAAATTGATGTAGTGGATCTTACTTTAGGAACTACCTAAAGCAATCATAAAATTGGAACTACAAATCAGTCACAACCAAGGTGACAGAGGGAGAAATTGAAGAACCTACAAAAGCTTATATCCACATTAAAGATGCCAAGTGTTTGGTATATGTCTTTGGCATTGTTGTCAAAGAGGGAGAAGGTAAATTAAACTGATCATCATCAGTAGAAGAGCTTTATTGATCAAATGCAAGAGATAAGAGGGAGAAAGTCCTAAATTGATCTTTTGATCAGAGAGGGAGAAAGTGATCAGAGAAGGAGAAAGCATATCAGAGAAAGGATTAGAACAAAGAGGGATAATTCATCATCATCAAAGGAAATTATAAGAAAGAGTCTTTGTAATTGTAACCTAATTAGAAGATGAAAGTTTCTAATAGAGGGAATACAAGTTTCCTTTTTGATATTGTCTTACTATTTTAACCTAGTTAGTTTGGTTGAACAAGATGTTCATCATTTGATTGACTTCGTTGATCAGTTCGGTTTGCCATCAATGCCAAAGAGGGAGATTGTTCATATTTGATTGAAAAGATCATTTGAAAAGAGTATTATTAAGAAGGAAAATGTTGAAGAAGACTATGTGTTTTAATCATTATTTTTTCATTGATGTCAAACCTGCCATTTGCTGGTAAGATAATTACTTACATGTTTCAAGTACTATCACTTAGTTGATTGATGAGGGAGATTTGATCAACAAGATGTAACAAAAATAACTAGAGGAAAGATTGAATTATGATTATGTAATTAAGTACAAGGATCAATTAAGATAGTGATGACATGATGTATTAATGATCTACTTAAGGTCACAAATTGGTTGGCTACATTTAGAAAGTTCAGAAGAATAAGTTAAATAAAGTTTGTCTACCAAGCTTGACTGAGTGGATAGTATGTGTCAAGAAAAGTTAGTGCAAGCCAAGCAGAAAGTTAGTTGGAGCCAAGTGAAAGAAAATTCTAGTGGATGTCAACCAACATAGTTGATGTCAAGTAAATTTTAGTTGATGTTGAGCACCATTAAAATCTAGTTGATGTTGACTAATTTTACAGTTGATGAAGGAGTGATGTAGTATGTGACAAGCATCAGAAGATTTATAATGTTGAGTTGCTACATTATGAGAAAGATCGAAGATTCACCAAATATAGGTTGGCAAGTTTGTTTTCTTAGAAGTTGTGAACCAAGAGGAAGATAAGATTGATGAGTTGGTGGCACAAAATTTGATTTAAACCTTTTTAGGCATTGTATCCTACCTAATCCATCCAAAACCATAATTTAGATGATGGATAATGAGTGAGAAATATTCTAATTTCCTTTATATAGGAATATATGGTTATGAAGCAAAAAAAGGTTAGAGAGGTTGGTGTCATGTGTGAGAACCTAAGGAGGAGAAGGAATTAAGGGTTTTGCTTCATCAACCAACCCAAGAGAAGAGTCTGCATTGGCATACCAAGAAAGAAGCCTTAAGGAGATGAGTTCTTGAAGGGTGAACAAGCTACCAATGTTGCAAAGTATGAAAGCCAAGTAGAATTGAGAATTGGACAAAGATCTGTAATCTACAAGTGAAGTTGTAAGTTGTATTAGATCAAAGCTCTACTATTACTCTCTAAAAATTTATCAGTCTACAGTAAATCCTTTGGATTAAGGTTGACCTAAGAGTCATTTAAAAATCCTTTAATATGGTGGCATTCCAAGTGAATGGCCTAAAGTCCTCTAACAAGGCTCACTTTTAACAGGGTGATTGAAATCCCTTAATCGAGTCACATTTAACAGTGTGTATTGTAACCTTTAATGGGGTATCACTTTAGAAGAGTGAAAAGGAGTAGCATGTTACTGGTGGTTTTTCCCAAATTGGGTTTCCACATTAAATCATTGTGTCAAATGTGCTCATGAATGTGTTGTGTTTCATGCTTTACATATCAACAATTTGATTAAACAATAACCTGCAAGTTTCAAGTATTCACATATTCATTTGGATACACACATGAATATGAATGTTTTATGGGTTCACTAAGATATAAATAAATAAAAAATTTGTACATATAGACCTTGAATAACTGATTCACCCCACCCCCGCCCCCACTTTTTGAGTTATTCTAAAAGAATTCTAGCACTCTAACACTAACAAAGTTGTGAAAAGTGCAAATGTGAAAGTTGATGAATATACAAAAAAGAATGAAGTTGAATGGAAGATAGAACATGAAGACTATAGTACATTCATGTATGTCAATGAAGATTCTCCCTAGACCATTCCTAAGAAAGAGAATAAAGCTAAAATTAGGGGGAAAAAATGAGAATGCCAAGTTGCAATAGGCAGTTTTCAAGTAGTAGATTGTGGGTTTTGAGCAACAAAAAAATGATGTCGAGGAAAATGTAGTAGAAGTTAAACATCAAAAATATAATATTGAGAAAGAAGAACCTAAACAAGAGAGATTAAATGAATTTGAAATCATTTTTCAAGATGAACTTGTAGAAGAAGAAAGAATAAAAGAATTTGTACTAGAAAAATATGTGAGAAGATATCATGGACCTGAGAAAATCATTCGAGATAAAGAATCTAGCATCATGAAAAGGAAAATAATTAGAAGTGAGACATGCTTACTTTGTGATTTTGAGTTCAAATTAGAAAAATATGATTTGGAGAATAAGGACTAGATTCAACCAATGAATGGAGAAATTGAGCATATAGAAAAGAACAAAACATGGAAACTGGCACCTAGACCAAAGGACAAAAATGTTATTGGAACAAAGTGGGTATTTAGGAATAAATTGAATGAAAAAGGTGAATTCACAAAGAACAAGGAAAGATTGGTATGCAAAGGATGTGCATAAGAAGAAGGAATTGACTTTGAGGAAAATTTTTCCCCTATTATAAGATTAGAAGGAGTTAGAACTCTACTTGCCTATTCTAATTATAAAAGATTCTAGGTATACCAAATGGATGTCCACTCTACATTTTTTAATGGAATACTTGAAGAATAAATCTACATTGAGTAGCTAGAAGGATTTTTAGAGCCCAACAAGAAGAACATGGTATGAAAACTACACAATGCTCTATATGGTTTGAAGCAAGCCCCTAGAGTATGGTATGAAAGCCTACATAATTAGTTGGTCAAGATTGGATTTGAAAGAACTAATAATAATAATTTGTACTTAAAGACTAGTAATAACTATGAGGTATTGTTATCTAAGATATTTGTTGATGATATCATTTTGAGGAAATGAAGCGTTATGCAAATCATTTTCTGAAGAGATGAAGGAATTTGAAATGTCTATATTTGATGAGATCAAATTATTTCTTAGCTTTCAAATTTATCAAATGAAGAAAGGTATCTTTACAAATCAATCAAAATACATCAAGGAGATACTAAAAACATTTGGAATGGAAGACTCGAGACAAGTTAGTATACCTATGACCATAGGATATAATTTATCTATGAATGATGATTCTAGTGATGTGAATTACCAGACACTTTATAGATCAGTGATTGGAAAGCTGCAATATGTTGTTCATAGGAGACTTGATATTCCATTTCTAGTTGTGATAGTTGAAAAATTTTCTACAAGTCCTAAGGAGAATCACATGATGGAAGTGAAAAGGATACTAAGATATTTGATTGGAACAGAGGTCTAATGATTGTATTACATGAATAGTGACAAGTTTGAACTAAATGTGTTCACTGACTCTGATTGGGAAGGAAATGTTGAAGATAGAAAAAGTAAAAGTTGAAGAACATTATTTCTAGGAAAGAGGTTAGTTCCATGGACAAGAAAGAAGTAAAACTATATATCTCAATCAACAATAGAAGTTGAGTATGTGATAACAACAATAAATTGTTCAAACATCATATGGATGAAGCAATTATTGAAAGGAATGAAGGAAGAGATCATTGATCTAGTTGTAATATATTGTGATAACACTAGTGCTATAAACCTATAAAAGAATACTATAATGCACATAAAGACTTAGCTTATTGCTATCAAGTATCACTACTTTAGAGAGCTAGTTCAAGACAAAGAAATGAGAATGGAGTATGTAAGAACTAAGGAGAAAATTGATGATATTTTCACTAAAGGTTTACCTAAGGATTCTCATGAATATCTAAGAGGTATATTAGGGGTGATTCCCCTAAACAAGGCTACTTAAGCCTAGATGGAGCTCTACATCATATGTGTTGATTAGAATATTTTACAAGTAGATGCAGATAGTCCTACTTTAGGAGCTGCTTAAAGTAGTAATGAAGAAAGAAGGAGAGAATGTCATATCAATCATAAACAAATGTAAGAGGAAAATTTGGTACTAACATGAATATATCTTCATAATCAAGATGTATGAGATAGATAAAGTGTATTTGGCATTATTTTTAAAGAGGGAGAAAATTAAATTCAGTTATCATGGCTTGGAAATAAGAAGAGAGAGTAATATTGAATAAGTTAGTTGCCTATGCATTTATCAAAAAGAGGGAGTTCATAGAACTAGAGGTGTTGCCAACAATACAGAAGAATATGATTGATTTCATGATCTAATATGATAAAAGGAGACTATGTGTTGCATATTAGAGTTGCATAAATGAGAATAATGGTGAAACTGAGGACATTGTTTAAGATTTGATACTAAACATAGAGGTATTTTTCTTGAAGAAGTACATGTTTTGGATTTCATGGTAACTAGAGGTGTTGCCATGAGTACCAAAGAGGGAGATTGTTGGAAACTACAATTGGGACAATTCTTATGTTGTCATTGATGCCAAACCTTATCTGTGAGACAATTTTCTATCTAATTTGAGTGTCATATCTAGATGATTGATGAAGATGATTTGAGAAATTAGTCATAACAATAGCTCCTAGAGTAAAGGTTGAGTTATTAGAAGAAACTCCAATGGATATTTGATTGAGTTAGAATTTGACAAGATAAAGTGATTATTTAAATTATGCTACAAGCAAAGAAGATAGTTGTATTGAATCCTTGAACAAATGATCAAAGATTGACCAAATAAATAGGCTTGATTAAGTAACAGAGAATAAGATTAAGGAATTTATAATATATGTTAAGTGATGCTAGTACCAACTAAGCCTTGATATAATCCAAGAAAAAGTAGTATCAACCATGCATCAATATTGATCAAGTGTACATATACACACCAAAAATAATTTTAGTAGAAATTGAGTAACCCAATGATGACCAAGAGTGAAAACATAGTGTTGGCTGAGGGGCAACATTTTGGCAGTTTATGAGAAAATCATGATTTCCAGCCGGTGGAGTTGATTTCTTAGGATATATGTAAACTGTGTTGAGGATAAGAATGGATAAACTAGAACATTTAAATCAAGGGAAACCATGTTTTTATGTTTCTATTTAAGGATTCAAAGAGAATATTGGAGAAGTTTCTAGGATAAAAAAAGCAGAGACAAAATGTTGGAAGGATTTGATGAATCTAACCTAACCCTAAAATCTATGATGGTTTTTAACTAGAAAAGATTAGAATTACCTATCTAAGAAGGAAGTAAAAGAGCTAAGATCATATGTGTGAAGACCTAATTAAGGTTGGAGTAGTTGTTGATGTTATATATTGGTGAACTTAAGTAGAAGGTTAAATAGAGTTGTGAAGGGTGATTTCTTGAAGAGTTGCTAAGTGAATCAGAGACAAAGATCATCATGAAGGCTAGTTAGTGGATCAGCTTATGAACATGATTATGATCTATATTTACAAAGTGAGTTGTACTTATTGGGATCAAAATCTATTTTTACTTTCTAACCATTTTATCATTATTGAAATCCTTTAATCAAGGTGGCATTCTAATGGAATGTTTTAAAGTCCTCTAACAAGACCACTTCTAACCGAGTGATTAAATCTTAACAACATCAAATTTAATAGTGTGTTTTGTAACCTTTAATAAGGTTGGCTTCTAACAAAAATCACTTTATAAGAGTGAAAATATTGGTGACTTGTTACTAGTAGTTTTTCTCAATTTGAATTTCCACAATAAATCCTAATGTCAAACTTGTGCTGATGTTATTTGTGATCTTTTATTGTTAATGTTTATAGTCTGCAAGTCTATTACATTTTGGATAGTGAATTAATAGTTGATGTTACTGATAATATTCTATGGAGATAGAGCTAATGGATGCTAAGATCTAAAGTAGCTTAAGCATTTTTTTCAATTGGTACATCTGGGCCTTGGATAATTGATTCATGCCCTCTCTCAGTTATTCTAAATATTCTAACAAAGAAATAAGTTAATCATTGATTATGTAAGGACTTCAATAATATAGAAACATGTTTCTTAGATTTTATAGAGAGAAGCAATGAATAATGGAGTCTACACATTAAACAGGGTACAATTGAAGAATGGTACAAGTAAAATCCCCTGTGAACTATGGTATGATCAATCACCCTATGTGCCATAATTCTAATTATTTGGAAGATATTGTATAAATAGAGATAAACATATTTTTTTTAAAAATTGATGAATAGACCTTTTCCATTAATTATAATTTAAGGATACATATTCACAAAAAAGAGGTCAGGGGATACAAGGTCACCTCGCAAGTTCAAATGACACAAGATCAGATTAACAAATATTCATCAATATATATATATATATATATATATATATATATATAATAAAAAAGTAGAAAGGTTGTAATAGTAGTGCTAGTTGAAGGAGGGTCTTTATCATCAGAAACCCAAAAGTCCTTGGGGTTGGTGGTTGGGTCAAGGGAAGTACAACCTTCCTCAGTAGCAATATTAGCATCTTTATCTCCCTCTAGCTCTGGCAGAGAAATGACCAAGTCCAATTGAGGGAATGCTTATTTGGTGTCTCAGTTCATAGATGGCCAAACTGCATCAAAGGAAATAGGAGGAGCCACTGGGAACTAGCCCAAACCTAACCTCTGTAAAGGCAAGGTTGAGTGGCGATGACCACCAAAACCACCACTAGGAGAGTGGTGATGAGGCTATGACTGGAGAGAGTGTGAGCAGTGTGTAGATTTTCTCTAGCCTCACTAATGACCATGATGAGGAGTGCATTCACTAAATAAAGAATTTAGAGGAATGCGAGCAACTCTACAATGTGTATTTCCCCAATAATCAAATAACTCCTACAGGTGAGCCACCTCCAGCATGACTTTGTTCGTTTGTACTTAAATCTACATCATGACATTATTACAAATACATTCTTTAGAGTCCATAACAACATGTATATCAAGAAAGTTGTGAGAGAATAAACAACATTGTGGTCCTTCCAAATAGAAAACAAAACCTCCATTCTGAAAGAATACAAAATATGGGCATATATGAAAGGAAGCCTGGGCAGATCTCCCAGCACAACCATATGCCAAGTGAAATCCTCTCGATGGAAAGGCTTGAAAAAATATGGATCCAAAGCCAATAGTTCTAGGCTAGCCTACAAAACCAAAAAATGTGCAGGAAGCTTTCAGGTTGAGCACAAAAAGGGCATCTAGGATCTCCGACTCCCAAATGTCAAAGTCAAGGGCCCAATGGAAAGCCTTAGAAGAGGAGACACTAAGAAAACTGAGCAATATTTGGTTTTGTAATGGTATGCCACATGGTAGAAAATTTAAGACTCCAAGTCTTATAAGAAGAATGTAAGTGCCAAGGTTGATTGAAAGTATCAACCATCGAAAGATGGGGAACCAACTACTAATACCCTAGCTTGGGCTTGTAACTAGTCATTCAAGTGGTAGGATATCACTATCAATATTTTCACCATGGCTAAGATGAGTAAATACCAAGCTTGTGTAATAAATTGGGAGGCATAGTAGAAACTAGAAGATCAATTGTCTTTCAATCTGCATAGATAAGCTTGAACTGCACCTGTAGATCCTCCCATGAGTGAAGGCTCATAGTAACCTTGGAAAATAAATCCTTGGGATTTTTGATACCCCTTTGAAATAAGCATAGAGCATTGGCTCCTTGAATCTTAGCTAAAGGAACACCTTGAATAGAGGACAAGGGAGACTACCAAAGGTTTTTATGGTTCATTGAGAGTCCATCTCTAAACCCATTACCAGCCTAGCAAATCCATGGTTTGAGGGCTTCCCAAGCTTTCCAAATGCTCTTAATAGTAAAAGTTCCTTTTATCTGAATAGGTTTAGGAGTCACTAGATGGGTCTGAAAGCCAATCCCCTTCCAAGAAGGCTGGTTAACCAAAAAGCCTAAAGAAATGCAGTGTCGTAACAAAATTTTCCAAGCCTCATCTCTAGTGAAGGCCTAAATGACCCACTTGGCACAAAGGGAAATCCCCTACTTACGAGTGGAGAGAAGCCCAAGCCCACAAAAAGCTTTGGGCATGCAACAATAATCCTAGGCCACTCTATGAAAGTCTTGATGCATAGCATCAAAGGCCCAAAGCAAGTCCCAGAGGAAATACTCGAGCTTGAGGTATGAAGCTTTGGAAGGGGCCTAATAGTAAGAGTGGTACACATGAGTAGTAGCAAGTACTTTAAAACAAATTTGAAACTTTCCTACAAGGGACAGTGGCTTAGTGATCCAATATTCTAGCTTCTTCTCAATCCACACGAGGACAACATTCCATAACTCCATGGAGGAGGCTTTAAAAGAAAAAGGAATGCCAAAAAACTTAAAAATTTATCCATACTAGACCCATTTCCACCCATACTGCTACAGCCAGTGAGGGCCTAGCAAGAAGGATTGTCTATAACAAAGGGTTTTTAGCCATTGGATAGCAAACCTAGAGGCAAGGCAAAATGTATCCAAGCATTGGAAGGAATTGGCTATATTGTCCTCATCTTCCACCAAAGTAAGGAAGGAATCATCTATGAAATGGCCATTAACAAGTTGTGTGGAAGACATTGGAAGAGAAATTCTATGCACTAGACCCTAAGAGATGGTGTTGGCAAGAAGATAGACAAAACCTTCAACCGCCAACACATAGAGTGAAGGCACAAGAGGGAAACCTTGACAGATAGATCTAAAGAGCCCCAAGAGCTTCAAAATGCCTCCCATTGATGGTGATGCAAGAAGAGACATCACCAAAAATCATCTATATATACTACAAAATACTAGAGCAAATCCCAAATCTTCAAGCATGGACAGGATGAAAGGCCACTCAATTTGGTCATAAGCCTTGGTAAAATCAGTCTTGAGAAATAAGGCTTGCTACTTGGATTATCAAGCCCATTCCATACCTTCCCAAACAAAAATGATGTTATCCAAAATATATTAGGGCTTGATAATACCATTTTGTTTAGGTCAAACAATTTGAGGGAGCAAGTGATGAATTTTAAGAGAAAGGGCTTTGGCAATGATCTTGTAGGAGATAGTCAACAAAGTGGTATGCCTCTAGTTGCATATTTCCTTAGGATCACCAACTTTAGGCATGAATTTAATATTACTCTTGTTTATAATGCTTCCTAAAGAATTATATTTGTAAGGTTCACAATACACTTGAATAAAATCAAGGCCAATATCATTCCATAGGATTTTGTGGAATTCACAAGGAAAACCATCACAGCTAGGGGCCTTGTCATCAACCATGGAAATGATAACTTCCTTTAGGTCCATAAGTGTTAACTTTTTCTCAAAAAATTTATATTTCTCAGGAGAAAGTCTATTGGGAGTGACAACAAGGAAAGGTTGTAAAGCTTGGTCACACATAGCAGAGAGCCCCTGAGCTATGAAAACCTTCTCATAGTGGTGCACAAATGCCTGGAGAATGTTCGGTAGGTTAGTAAGAACCTGTTGGTCTTCTCTGTTTATAATTTGCTAAATGAAGGTATTTAATTATTGTCATTTATGGTAACACATGATATACATTCTTGTAGAAAACCTTGGAAATAAAGATACTTAGCTTTTGGTACCCAAAAAATTGTCTAAGTATGAAATTGGCTTATAGAAGTGTATTGTTTTGTATGTAATTTGTTACTGACATCATATTATGACTAGAAAAGTTAGATGGTGATAGTATACATATTGATGATGATGTGTATAACATCAAACATCAGTATAGATAGTACAGAATAGAGATATTCACATCTTTCCAGTGAAATAGAACAACAGAATTAAACGTGAAGGAACTATTTTGTTTATAAAATAATTACTTGACCAATTAGGGCTAACATCCAAGATGTTTAGTCTAAGTTGGAAAAGCATATTATGGTCTTAGCCAACATAGTATAAATTTTTGAAAATGCATGGTATTTATGCTAAGGACATATTGCGATAAGAATTTTGCAATTGTATTGTAATAAGTGATGAAAAAATTTTGTGAAGCAATATATGTGAAGTTTCTAAGAACCTAATTTTTTGATCCGAGATGGAGCTGAGGTTAGAGATCAATTAAGAAAGAAGTTACAACACCTATATACCTAAAGAATAATTACTTATTTGGGGAGTGAGCTCTACTTGTAATTTGAATTACATGTTTGGGTAATGGGCTCATCTTGCATCTACTATACTACAACTCCCAACAAGGTTGGAATCTCCTAATAGGGATTCAAAGTCTCCTAATAGGGACTCTCTTTACTAAATTTTCTCATTGACTCCTAACACAATCCACCCTCTAGTAAGGAACTTATATATTAGTATATTATCTAGTGGGTATCATCCCCAGTAGGGTTTTCCCTTGACCAAGGTTTCCCTAGTTAACAAAATATGGTGTTATGAGTTATCTTTGTGCATGGTTGTTGTTACTATTCAGTGCTACTTGTTTATATTCTTGTGTATGGTTCAAAGTAATTAATAATATATATTTGGAAACAAAAGTTTGTAAAATACTAATTCACCACCCTCCCCTCCCAGTATTCCATATTTCTAACAATTGGTATCAGAGCACAATTACTCAGAAGAGGATTAACAGTTTGAGTAAGATCCCTATGGATATGGAACAATTGATGAAGAACCTTGAAGAATTGATATCCTTACCAAAGAAAGAGATAAGCTAAAAGATATATATGAAGACTCCAAAGTATGCATTAGACAATTAAAGAACAAGATTAAACATCTTGAATCCAAGTTTGAATCTATTGAATCTAAAACTAGTGATGATGAATATTCAAAGCTAAAGATAGAGTACAAGGTCATGATGCATGAATTGAAGATTACCAATCTAAAGTTGACTTTGAAGAATGATCCTAAGAAAATAAAATATGATTTGAAGACTAAAACTTCAGATCTTAGAGCAAGTTTGGCTAAGAAGACATCTAAATTTGAAACTCAAAAAGAAGATGATGAACTTCATAAGTAAAACACTATTGTGAAAGGTGAACTAACTCAAACCAAACAATAGCTTGAAAAGCTTTATTCTAGCAGAGAAAAGTTTGATGATTCAATGTCAATATAGAGACCTGCCTATGATAAGATTGGTCTTGGTTATCAATTTAGCATGTCTATGAAGAAACCTGGAAGTAAATTAGATCCAAAAGGATGAGATAAATCTAATGATAAGATTGAATCCAATCAATGTTCTAATAAACCTAAAAAATTTGGACAAGACAAGGAAGCTAAGATATTTGATGAACCAAAGAAAGTTGAATCTCGTAAAGAAACTAGGTATGAATTTAGAAGTAAGTGTTTTTTTATGTAATGAAATAGGTCATATGAAAAGAGATTGTACAAATAAGTCATTTAATCATGTTATAGATTTTTATTGTCACAATTGTCATGGTATGGGTCATAAAGCAATTAATTGTAGGAAAACTAAATATGATAATGATAGAAGGAATAATAGAATGTTTGGAAATACTAATCCTCTAGATAGAAGAATATCTAACAAGAAGTCATCGAGAGAAGGAAGGCCTTTTGAAGAAAGAAGGAAAATCGTGTGTTATAAGTGTAACAACTTTGGACACATAGCCCAGAATTGTCATGCACCTATTGATCAATAGAATCCTAGAAGAAGAACTCTAGTATGTTATTTATGCAACAACTTCAAACATACAACAAAGTATTGTAGAATGGAGAAAAACTTTAGAGATAGAAGGAACAATGGAAGAAACTTCAGAATAGAAGGAACGATGGAAGAAACATCAGAAATGATAGAAGCAACCATGAAAGGAACTCAAGAATTAGCAAAGATAATGAAGGTCAAAGAAATATAGTTAGTAAACTTCAAGAAGAAATTAATGAGGCATTTGTGAAGGAATCAAATATTTCTAAAGAAAAGTTAAATGATGTAGAGATAGGAAAATTGAAATCAGTAATTGAGCTTGATTCAACTAAGTTTAATTAATAATTCTACCAAAATTTGAAACTTTAATTAGAGACTAAACTATGGGTGGTGAAGCTGGGAAAAGGTGTATCAAGATTAGTTTAGACTATAGCTAAGTTCACTTACAATTTGGAGCTTATAAGAACTTATTGCGAATGAATTAAGAGTTACTATTATAGCAGAGAAAGTTAATTATATAGCAAATGATGAAAACTATGTTTTTACAACGAATTTCATGGAGTGAAGTTCCTTGGAGAATTTTTATGATACAAGGAAGTTATGGTAATCCTTAGGTAGCATTTGAGGATTGAATAAATATTTTGAGTAGATATTTGATTTTAGAATGTAATTGACAACTTCTTCATGATTGCAAAGTATGCAATTAATGCAAATTTGAACTAAATGAATAAAATGCAGTTTAGACTTGACTACCATTTCATTGTGCTCACATCAGAAGCATAGAGCACTCAGAAGTGACTTGTCAAGGTGATTTTGAACTAAACCCTATTTTGAAAAAAGGTATTTTGTTGTTTCTCCATAGAATTTCTTCGATAAATTTTTTATTTGATAAAATCATGGATATGTCAGTAGTTCATAATGTTGAGAATGAAGAAAGACCAGAATTGAAGGTTGTTTCCATGAAACCCGTAGAAGGAAACCCTAATTCAACATTATCTATTACTCTAAACAATGCAGTGTATTTGGAAGAGGTAGAAAGTTATCTTAATAGAAAGTTTGAAACTATTGGGAGTGAGTATATGAAAAAAGATACAAAAATTGTCGTTAACCATGATATGTCAATAAAGGTCAGATTTGAACATTTGAAAGAACTAGACCTATTCAAATGTTAGTTCTACTAGGAATTGGACAATGAAGAATGGAATCAAATCGTACTAAGTAGAATTCATGATGGAAAATTGTGGATGGAAGACAATGTAGTTGACATTTTAGCCAACCTTATTCATGAGGCAACTAGTCTTAGCAAACAAGGAAGTGTACCTATAGGTGAGAAACTAGTTAAGAAGAAGGTTGAAAGATACACTAAGGCAATTTATAATGGGAAGGCCATGGTGATTAGCACCATTAAACAAAATGTTTTAAGACTCCTAAGTAGAATCATTTCCTATTCTACTTGTGCAAGTTCTAAGATTGATGAATTGTAAAAAAGATTCATCTATGAAACTTATAAGATTTCTATTGAAAAAAAACAAGGTAACCTAAGTGAAATTCTAAGAATGCAACTCTTTGAAAACTTAGAGAAAATCAAAAGGACCAAGAATGGTGTGTTTACATTCTAGTCATTGATCAATCATATATTCTTTCATGTACTTAAGAGGTTTCCATACTTATCAGTTACATAGATTGTAAGTATGAGAGATGTACCATTGAAAAGATTATAGATGTATATAGAATACATCTAGTAGACAAAATCTTGGATAGCAAAAATTTGATCATGAAAACATTTTAGAATGGGATGAAACAAAGATTTAGAATTGCACCTGCAATTGTAGAAAGATTCAGAAATGATATATGTGTTATGTTTGATATAGATTAAACTCATATTCAAGTAGTAGAACCCCAGGAAACATTCCTTGATCCATTAGGTTATGAATTAAGTGATGATGTAGCAATTGGATATATTGATCTATTGTTGAACTCCATAAAGGACCAAATTGAGTATAGATTTGGGACATATGAACCAATTACCCAATCACCTCATCAAGCATCCTCGGAGAAAGCATCTCACAAAAATATTGAAACAATAATGAAGAAATTTCTAACTAAGACTAGTATGACAAAAACTGAGTCACATGTAGTTAGGTAGACAATGAAACAAGGAATAATGTATGTGCCACCATTATTAGTTGGAAAACCATCTAGTGCATCAATTGTAGAAAATTCTTCAGAGAAGAGAATTCAATATGTTGTAGTATCAACTGACCTAAAGAGAAAATCTAAAAGATTAGTAGAATCTGTGACTACCAAGACTAAAAGAGTCAAGCAATAGGTTACTAGACTAGAAAAAAGACAAAAATCATTGTTGCCAATTGTGGAATCCAACAAAGAAGAAGAAGAAGAAGAACAAGAAGTAAAACAGGCCAAAAAAGTCATTGTTTCTAAACAAACGGTAGGAAAAGAAAGGCAACCATGGAAGTCAAAGATTGAGAAGATCAACTTAGCCATTGCAAATGAAGGGTTTTTTGTTTAGATGAAAAAAATTTATGATTTATATAATGATATTGAGAAATATTAGATTGATATCTCTACTATGAGATATATGATTGCTAACAATCTAAAACTTCAGGATATTGAAGGTATAGTAAATCAAAAATTTTGTGATAGACTTATAGAGAAGAAAGCACTAGCTTGGGAAGAGGATATGAAACTTCAAAAGTCTATGTTAAGGACCATATGCAAAACAAATGATGAGGAAGAAATCAAGAAATTGGTGAACAAACTGGCACCCTACTTGAGAAACAAGATAAGACCATTTCTATTTATGGTGGGTGAGAAGAATACATTGAGGAGTGAAACAACTATAGCTATCTAGAAGATGATTGCAGAGTCAATGGCAACACCTACACCAACACCTAAATACTCAAAAGTGTCAGTAAGTGGTGATACTATGTAGATTGACCAAGCCATTGTTACTATCAACATTGATGACTCTAACCCTTTTAAAAGTTTCAATCAGCTTGAATCTTAGGCTGAGATTATTCGAGATCAGCTGAAATAGATTGAAGAAGAAAGGAGGTAATTAAAGGTGGAAAAGAGAAAGATTGAAGAAGCCAAGTAGAAATTTCTTGAATAAGAAATGAAAAGGAAAGTAGATGAAGAAAAGAAAGACAAGGAAAAAAAAGAAAAGGAGGAGAAAGAGAAAGAAGAGAGAAAAGCTAAGGAGGTAGTAGAGAAGAAGCAAAAGGAAGATGAAACTAAACTATCTAGTTCATCTACTCCACTTTCATTTGCCAACCTAAAAAGTGATGATGATTATCAAAATGACTTAATCTCATCTCTAACAAAACTGATTAAGAAGAACATAAAAATAAAGAGCTTACAAAGAACCTTAATGGAGATAATTGATAGACTACACAGTACCCTAGCAGTCAAGCATATAGAGGAAGATCCTTAATAGAGGGCACAAGCAACGTTAAAGTCTTTTGATGAGGAATTTACAAATTTGTTGAATGCTACAGAGTCAAAGGCCCAGATTTCTCATGATGCTAATCTATTTAGTGCCATTTGTTAGAATGTCAAGAATGATTTGCTAAGTCTTGGTACTTGTATCAAGGAACTTCAAAGATGTCAACAAGATGGAAAGGCATTGTATGCTAAGTGTACTTTATCTCATAAATTGACCAAGGATTTTGATAGCAAGATTGAAGGAAAGCTAAGTGAGCTACAATCTCTAACAAGCCAAATACAAAAATCTTCCAACAAATTTGATGACTTTGAATGAAAATTGGCCAATGTTCATAGTGATATTAGGAAGCTAGAACTTGAGAAAGAACAAATTTTGAAGAGATTATTAGAATTCAAAGAGTCTATTTCTCTAAAGATATCAACTATTGAGAGATAGTTGGAGGAATGTGTCAAAGCCAAGGACACCTGTTCAAATTTCTTACACTTTGATCTCAATGCAATTGAGATTGCATCATATGCCCTATGTGCAATTCTCACTATTGTTGAAATAGCCAAAGACACATGGATAAAAGGTCTGAATAATCTCAAGGAAAGTTTTGAAGATTGCATGAAGATGTTATCAACTTAAGGTAGATGAACAATTTTGTCAGTTTTTTTTTTTTTTTGACATTCTGACCTTTGCCATTGATGTCAAAGGGAGAGAAAATGCATAAGAAAATTGTAAGTAAGGTAAAGTTGAAATCATATTGAAAGTGGGAACATTTTTAAGATGGATCAATTGTAAAAGATGATTAATATATTATTACTATAATATTTTGGGCAAGTTTTTGAAACTTAGACAATTCTCCCTATTTTATTGCCATCAATGCAAAAAGGGGGGATTTTTGACAATTGGCTAAATGAAGATAAGTAATTGTTTTCATTTATGGAAACACATTATGTACATTCTTATAGAAAACCTCAAAAATAATGATATTTAGCTTTTGGTACCCAAAAAATTGTCTAAGTATGAAATTGGTCTACAATAGTTTATTGTTTTGTATGCAACTTGTTACTGGTGTCATATTATGACTAGTGAAGTTAGATGGTGATAATATACATATTGATGATGATGTGTATAACCCCAGACATCAATACAGATAGTATGGAAAAGAGATATTAACATTTTACTAGTGAAATAGAATAACAAAATTAAAGGTATAGGAATTATTTTGTTTACAAAACAATTATTTGACCAATTAGGGAAAATATACTAGATGTTTACTCTAACTTGGAAAAGTATATTATGGTCTTAGCTAACCTAGCAAAAATTTGTGAAAAGGAATGGTATTTATGTTAAGGACATTTTTCGATAAGAAGTGTGCAATTGTATTGTAATAAGTGATATGTGAACTTTTTGTGAAGTGATATATGTGAAGTTTTTGAGAACCTAATTTTGTGATCCAAGATCAAGCTGAGGTCAGAGATTGATCAAGAAAGAAGTTATAACATGTATATGCCTAAAGATTAATTTCTTGTTTGGGCAGTGAGCTATTCTTGTAATTGGAAGTGCATGTTTGGGCAGTGGGCTTATCTTATATCTACTGTACTACAACTCCTGACAGGGTTGGAATCTCCTAATAGGGATTCAAAGTCTCCAAATAGGGACTCTCTATACTAAATTTTCTCATTGACTCCTAACAAGGTCCATCATCTAACAAGGAGCTTATATATCAATATATTATCTAGTGGGTATCTTCCCCACCAGGGTTTTATCTTAGCCAAGGTTTCTCTAGTTAACAAAATATGGTGTTATAAGTTATCTTTGTGCATGGTTACTATTATTGTTCAGCATTACTTGTTTACTTCTTATGTATGGCTCAAAGTAATTAATAATATCTAGTTGGTGGAAGAAGTTTGTAGAATATTGATTCACTCCCTTATCCCAGTATTTCCTATTTCTAACATTCTCTAATACGTTTGATACCGACTGCATAATGGTGAGCCCGCACAACATTAAAAAAATTCTTTAGAATCCTGATCACTGATCTCCAACCAATAGAGATGGACCTTGATCTAAGCTCCTCTAGTAGCATAACTATCTCAAAGATTGGCAAGAAAAACCTAGAGATACATATCAAACAGATTCATGGTGAGGGCTTCCAAGGCCATACACAAATCTTTAGTTATGCCTTCATATGATCTTTTGTAGTACTTAGCCAACTATCTAATGTAAATGCAAAGAAATCTTGTCGTACAAAGGATGGCATCATTCCACCATTGAATCCACCCAACCTAGGTGTGGGGCCAAGGATCAAGATTTAAAACTTTAACAGTTGAAGGATGGGACAAAAAAAAAATGTTGAGATAAAATAGGGTTTTACAAGGATGAGGTTGAGTTGTTTGCTATGTAATAGAAAAGATAATGGGGGAATGACTTGACATCATCACTTCTGGAAAAGGGGTAATGGGTAGAGCATACTTCTGAGAGAATCAAAAAAAGGATTGCATAAAAGTTATAGCCCTGTGAAGTCTCTTTAAGACTAGGTTGGACCTAGCTCAAAAATTTGACCACATATGCCAGACCCCATCAGGGTAGTGATAACTAGCATTGGGATCAAAAAGACCTAGCATGTTCTGCATGTAAAACTAGGCCTCTCTTTCATTATTTGCCCATCAAAAAGGAAGAATTCCTTCATTGTTAGTTGCCAACTCAACCATGTTGAAGTCCCCACAAAAAACCTAGGTCACAGGTGCAAAATGATCCACCAACCAGTGCAACAATGTGAATGGTCAACAGCATCATTAGGGGCATAAATGTTAGCAAAACCAAAAGAATGATTCTAAAAAGAAAAAAAAATTGAAACCACCCTATGCAGAGGGTCATAACCATGCAAAATAATAGAAGAAAGTAAATGAGGAGAGAGAAGAGTAACCACTCCACCTCAGCCTACCTCATATTGGGAAGCAAAAATGGTGTTGTGCAGTCAAATAAAATTGCATATTGAGGTGAGAAAAAACCCATCAACTTTAACTTCTTGAAGACAAAGCACATCAAGATTACCAAGAAATTATAACTTCTACTAAGAGAAAAGTATACAAGTGTCTGAACAAGAGAAAAAACAAGATAGTAGAGAGTGAAAATGTGAGGATTGATGAATACTTAAAGAAAATGATGAATTAAGTAAAAGAGAACCAAAACTAGAATATTATCATTGGTTTGTCTTAATTCAACCATTTGAGTAAAATTTTGTAGTAGAATCAATGCAATAATATGTGAATGAGTAGAAACTTATCCAAGGAATTGAAAAATCTTCTAGAGTAGAACCAATGTGGCTAGGGATTGTTAAGATAAATCATTCACATGGTCAAATTTTTGGTGACCAAAATTCTTGTGTGTTAGCAAGAAGAAATGGATGATAAGTCACTTGTTTGGTATCTTAATTTGAACCAAAAATATTAAGGTATGCATTGAAACATGAAGATTTAGTAAAATCCATGAAAAAAATAGAATCAATATAGAAGAACCTATTGGAAACAATTGATTAATTGTGTATTGTCTTTGATGTTACACAAAATGTCATAGCATTGCTAGTCAATGTATGTTGAGCTCACTCAGACATCATAGATGGTTTCTTGTGTCTGCCAAGCACTCCAAAGTTTTCCTAGTTTAGAAGATAGTGTCTACAAAGTTCACTCAGGTGACAAAGGAAAGTTTACAAAAGTTGAGTGTTAACCAAGCTCACTCGGCTAATTAAGAAAATTTTGGATGGAACCAATGTCAACTGAGCTCACTCGGTTACCAAAGGAACTTTGTGAATATGCAGTGTTAACCATGTTCACTTGGTTAACATAGGAAAATTGCCTTGAGTTAGAATCTACCAAGCAGGATTGGCTAACAAAGGATTTTCTTGTTTTGGCATATTGAGTTCAATTGAATTATTTGTTTGTTCTATCTCACTAAGGAGATGAATATTAATTATTCAAAGTTATATTCAAGCAAACTTGACAATGTGTAAGATATAAATATAAGGTCAAGTTGAGGATTGAATGTATGGAACAAAATTAAAGATTTGATGATGCTTAGAGGAAGCAAATTAGAAGGATAAGCAGAATTACCTTGTTGAGATGCAAAGATACATTCCATCAGGAAGGATCAAGTATACAAGCCAGAATTGAGATCTATAATCAGCAATTTAGTTGCATCAAGAAATTAGGTCATTTAATTTTCACTCTCTAAGCATTGTAGTAGTGATCTTACTCTCTTAATAGAGTTGGTTTAACAACTATTTGTAAATCCTATAACAAGGTGGCATTTCTATTGAAGTGTCTAAATACCTCTAACAAGGCCACTCCTAATAGGGTGATTAAATCCTCTAATAGGGTCACACCTAACAGTGCATTTTGTAACCTTTAACATGGTTGGCTCCTAACCAAGATCACTTCAGAAGAGTGAAAATTAGTTACTAGTTGCATTTGGTGATTTTTCTCAAATTGGGTTTCCATGTTAAATCTTGGTGTCACTTATGTTCATGCTATTTCTTTTATGTCTATGCAACTAAGTTAAAGTAAGATCAATCACAAATAATATCTTAAGATTTTCATGATAAGCATTTTCTGAGTTATTTTAGTGTTTATCGAGTTACAACATTTGTTAGTGTAAACTAAGTGCCTATGTATTTGCCGAGTTACAATAGATTTTTGTTTACTTTGAATTTTGGTTTGTACTAACATCTAAGGGATCTAAGATTTATTTTTGTGGTAACTGATTCACCCCTCCCCTCTTAGTTAATCATCTTATATTTCCAACAATTGGTACCAAAGCTTTTGGTGCTTATAGAGAGGGTTTCAAGGACCTAAGCTAAAGGTCCAGATGTCTTACAAAAAAGAGAGATTCCCAAGTTAAACTGAGACAACTTTGTAGCATGGTAAGGACTTACGAGGTTACATTTGGTAGCTATCAATGATTCAGGTTATAAATATCTTGATAGTGAATACAAGACTCCTACTAGAACATTATCAATTGAAGAAATTACTGAGAAAAAATTATAACATCATGATGATTGACATTACTTCTACTCTTAATTATGCTAAATTTGATGAAGTCAAAACTTGCACTACAACTTATGATATGTGGATCAAATTGAAAGCCGTCTATGGAGGAGATGAAAATGTAAGAAGAGTTAAAGCTGAAAGTCTTAGATGACAATTTGATCAGATGAAGATGAGAGAAGATGAAAACATTGCAAAATATGTTGAGCGAATTAAAGTAAGTGTGAGCACAATCAAAGTATCTAGAGGATACATTGATGGAAAAATAGTTGTAAGCAAGGTACTTAGAACCCTTCTTCCTATCTATGCAACTAGAATGTCTTCTATTCAAGAAATGAGATGTGATCCAAATAGAAATATAACTTTGGATGTTCTAGTTGGAAGATTGATAGCTTTTGGGTTAGATTACTATGATAACTATGTCCCTAGTTCTAAAGGTATTGAATTTGCATTTGAAGCCAAGCTTTCACTCAAGAAAAAGGGTAAGAAATCAAAAACTAATCAATCAAAAAGTGAAGAAGAGGAAGAAAGTTTAGACAATGATCTTGAATTTGATAAAGCCCTACTTGCAAGGAAATATTCCAAAAGTAAAGAAAAGTACAAAGGTAAGATTCCTCTAATCTATTTTTCTTATGAAGAAGTTGGTCACAATGTTGCAACATGCCCAAATAGAGAAGACAAAGATAAAAAGAAAAGTAATAAGTTCAAAGACAAGAAATAATTCAAGAACTACAAGGACTACAAGGAAAAAGGTAAGAAATTTTTTTTATGGCTAAAGATGCTAATAATAGTGAAGATGAAATGGTATATATTGTTGTAAAAGATGAATCTAATGATGAAGGAGATAAAATGATACTTATCTATAATGTTAGAAAAAATGATACATGGATTAATGATAGTGGTTTCTCACATCATATAATTGCAAACAAAAAAAATTTTGAACACAAAGACCATTATGATGGTGATAGTGTAAGATTTGGAAATAATGAACCTTCTTGCATAAAGGTAAAAGGGTGTATCTCATTAACAAATGAACTTAGATGTCACAATGCTTATTGGGTTGAAGGACTACAACATAATTTACTGAGTGTGGCAAAGTTGAATAACATTGGATTCAAGGTATAATTCATGAATGGGAAGGTCAAACTGCTAGATGGAAAGGGTAATCTAGTTGGGTCTAGCAAACAAACAAAAGGTAATCTATTCTATCTAGATATCAATGAAAGTTTATGTTTTATTGCACAAGTAGAGAAAGCTAGTTATGTCACAAAATATTATGTCATGTAAACTTTGATAATCTGGTCAAGATAAGCAAAAATAGAAGAGTAAGAGGTATTCCTAGCTGGAGGAAACCCGATATGGATCTATGAAAAAATTGTCAAATTGGTAAGATGGGAAAAACTAGTTTCAAAAGAAAGAACTATCATTCTGAAGAAGTCTTAGAGCTTGTACACACAGACTTATGTGGACCTATTGGAATAAAAATTTATAATGGAGATAAATTTTTTATTCTTTTTGTTGATGATTATTCTAGAATGATGACTATAATGTATCTAAAAGAAAAGTCTAAAGCATTTCAAAAATTCAAGTGGTATCTAGCAAGAGTAGAAAAAGAAATTGGAAAGAAGCTGAAATTTTTGAGATCGGACGAAGCTGGTGAATTCATTTCCAATATGTTTAATAAACTCTACATTGAAAAAGGAATTAAGAGATAGGTATCAACCCCTAGTACACCTCAATAGAATGGTATAGTAGAAAGAAGGAATTGATCCATCATGGATTGTGCAAGAACATTGATGATAGAAAAGAATGTTGCAATCAAATACTAGAAGGAAGCAATCAGTAATATAGTGCATACCTTAAACGAGGTATAGTTGAAGAAAGACTCAAATCAAACTCCTTATGAACTATGGTATGGCTACAAACCTAATGTACATTACTTGAAAGTATTTGGTAGTAAATGTTATATCTTGAAAGAATCTAGGAAAGGTAAATTTGGTATTAAAGGTGATGAAGGCATATTCCTACGATACTCCTACAAAAGTAAAACATACAAATGTTTGAATTTGTATACTCGTAAAATCATAGAAAATGCACATGTGAGAATTAATGAGTTTGCATAAAAGAGTGAAGAGAAAAGTGAAAAAGAACCTAAGGATTAGAAAAGGTTTGTATATTATGAACCTAATACATTGCCGAATCTATTTGGAAGTTAGAAAGCTTCACCTCCCAAGTCCCCAAAATCTCCAAAAGGTACCAAGTTGCATCCAATGCAACTTGAGTCATGGTATGAAGGACCCAAGTCATAGTCAAAAGCTACCAAACCATTTCTAGAGAAATTTGAGTCTAAAGGACCTGAGTCACAAATAGTGGGACCTGCAAATAATATAGAAGATCATGAAGAGGTCAGTGGAAAAGACTCCAAATTCAAAGGACCTATGTTAGTAAGATATTTTAGAAGGCATCCTACACCTGATCAAATCATTGGAGACAAGTTAGATGGAACAATGACAAGAAACAAATTGAAAGGTACATGTTTGCTTGCTAGATTTGAATCTAGAAATATTAAATATGCTTTGGATAATGAAAGTTAGATTGAAGCTATGAATGAGAAAATAAAACAAATAGAGAAGAATAAGATTTGGACTCTTGTTCCTAGAACTAAAAATAAAAATGTAATTGGCACAAAGTGGGTATTCGAAAATAAGCTAAATGAAGATGGAGAAGTTTCAAGAAATAAAGAAGGTTAGCATGTAAAGGTTATTCTCAAGAAGGTATTGATTATGGTGAAACTTTTGCTCTTATTACAGGATTAGAAGGTTTTAGAACTTTACTAGCATATGCAGCATACAAAGGTTTTAAAGTTTATCAAATGGATGTAAATTTTACATTCTTCTATGGAATTCTTGATGAGAAAGTCTACATTGAACAACCTAAAGGTTCTATAGATCCTAGAAAAAGAGATTTGGTCTACAAATTACACAAAAATGTTGTATGGCCTCAAGAAGGCTCCCAGAGATTGGTATGAAAGACTTCATACCTACTTGATAAAGATTGGTTTTCAAAGAACAAATGATAATAATAGTCTGTATATCAAAGAAGGACCAAAAAAGAAGATTGTGTTGGCAGAAATATTTGTGGATGACACTTTATTTACAGGAAATGATGACTTTTGAAAGGTATTTTTAGAAGAAATGAGTAAATAATTTGTGATGTCTATGTTTGGATAGATAAAATTCTTTGTTGGATTGCAGTTCTAGCAAAAGAAAAATGGTATCTACTTTACTCTATCCAAATATATAAAGGAGATATTAAAAAGGTTTGGAATGGAAGATTCAAGACCAATTGGAACTCCTATGCCTACTAGACATAAGATTTCTAGAAATGATGATTCTAAGGAGGTAGATCAGACTACATACAGAATAATGATTGGAAAATTGTAGTATGTAGTGCATACAAGGACTGATATTGCATTAGTAGTTGGTATAGTGGCAAGATTCTTAGCAAATCCCAAAAAAAATCACATGATGGAAATCAAAAGAATCATGCGATATCTAAAAGGTAATAAAGTCTATGGTTTATGGTACAATAAAGGAGGAATTTAGATTTGAAAGCATTCACAGATGTTGATTGGGTAGGAAGTGTTGATGATAGAAAAAGCACCAGTGGTGGAGCATTCTTTCTTGGTAAAAGACTAGTGTCTTGGACAAGTAAGAAATAGAATTATATTTCTCAGTCCACAGCAAAGGCAAAATATGTGGTAGCAATAGTTAATTGTTCAAATATTGTTTGGTTCAAGCATTTGTTGGCAAGTATGAAGATAGAAAGAAAGGATCTAGTGGTTATCTTCTATGATAACACTAGTGCAATTAATATATCAAATATTCATGTGATGCATACCAAAACAAAACACATTTCTATAAAACATCATTATTTGAGAGAACTGGTACAAGATAAAGAGGTAAGATTGGAATATGTGAATACTAAAGAGAAAATTGCAAATATATTTGCTAAGTCATTACCTAAGGATGTGTTTCTAAATCTAAGAGGTATGTTATGGTTCATTCCCCTATCTAAAGCTCACTAAATGAAGTTTAGTGATGCATCAACCAGAGCATGTGGAAGATCAGTTAGTTGATGTAGTATTGACAAAGGTACAATGCAAATGAATTAGTACATGAGGTACATTGATGTTTACTAAATATTGTCTTTGGCATGAGATTTCAAAGAGGGAAAAGTTTACTGTCACATCTCATAGAAATTTTTATAAAGATAAAGAGAAAGAAATGTCAAAGAAGGAGAATGAACTTGGTCTAATATCAAAATTAGAGTTTACTATCAAAAGAAGATGTTAAAGACAAAGTTTTTCTAATAGAGGGAGAAAATAAAGGCAGCGGGAGTTAACACTAATAGAGGGAGTTCTCATGGATGATAATCACAATGAAACTAAGGATATGTTCCTTACTTTATTCTTGCTCTTAAATTTCAATGTTGTGTTGCCATCAATGTCAAAGAGGGAGATTGTTGGAAACAATTCGATTAATTGTGTATTGTCTTTGATGTTACACAAAATATCATATCATTTCTAGTCATTGTATGCCAAACTCACTCAAGCATTATAGACATTTTTCTATGTTTGTTGAGCACTCCAAAGTTTTTCTAGTTTAGAGGATAGTGTCTACCAAGTTCACTCAAGCAACAAATGAAAGTTTACAAAAGTTGAGTGTTAATTGAGATCACTCGGCTAATGAAGGAAACATTGGATGGAACCAATATTAACTGAGCTCACTTGGTTACCAAAGGAACTTTGTAAATATGCAATGTTAACCTAGTTAACTTGGTTAACACAAAAAAATCATCTTGATTTAGTATCTACCAAGCAAGGTCAGCTAACAAAGGATTTTCTTGTTTTGGCATATTGAGTTCAATTGAATTGTTTGTTGGTTCTAGCCGACTGAGTAGATGAATATTAATTATTCTAAGTTATATTCAAGCTTACTTGAAAATTTTTAATATATAAATATAAGGTCAAGTTGAGGATTGAATTTGTGGAACGAAATTGAAGATTTGTTGATGCTTAGAGGAAGAGAATTATAAGGATAAGCAGAATATCTTTGTTGAGATGCAAAGATACATTTAATCAAGAAGGATCAAGTATAAAAGCTATAACTGAGATCTATAATCAACAATTCATTTCATAAAGAAATTAGGTCATCTCATTGTTACTCTCTAAGCATTGTAGCAGTGATCTAAATCTCTTAACAGAGTTGGCTTAATAACTATTTGTAAATCCTCTAACAAAGTGACATTTATATTGAAGTGTCTAAAGACCTCTAACAAGGCCACTCCTAATAGGGTGATTAAATCCTCTAATAGGATCATACCTAACATTGTGTTTTGTAACTTTTAATAGGGCTGGCTCCTAATAGGGCTCACTTCGGAAGAGTGAAAATCAGTAACTAGTTGCAATTGGTAGTTATTCCCAAATTGGGTTTCCACATTAAATCTTGGTGTCACTTATGTTGATGATATTTATTTTATGTGTATGCAACTAAGTTAAAGTAAGATCAATCATAGATAATGTCTTAAGATTTTCATGATAAGCATTTGCCATGTTATTTCAGTGTTTACCAAGTTACAACATTTGTTAGTATAAATCAAGTGCCTGTATTTGCTGAGTTATAGCAGAGATCTATTTACAATGAGTTTTTATTTGTACTAACATCTAAGGGATCTAAGATTTATTTTTGTGGCAACTGATTCACCCCTCCCCTCTCAATTACTCCTCTCATATTTCCAATAGAACTAGACATAGACATTAGTGTCTAGACTAGTAGACAACACTGTGCTTGGTACAAAGTGGCTTTTTAAAAACAAGATAGATGAGATAAGTGAAGTGGTTGGGAACAAGTAAAAATAAGTTTTCAAAGGGTATGTTCAAGAAGAAGGCTGATATTATGGAGAAATATTTGTACCTATGTCTAGATGTGAAGGGGTAAGAATGCTACTTGCATTTTCTTCTCACAAAGGATTCAAAGTATATCAAATGGATGTTAAGTCAACATTTCTCATTGGTATCTTAGAATAGGTATACATAATAATAAAAAATAGAAGGTTTTTCTAACTTAGAAGGAAAGAACATGGTGTGCAAACTTAAAAAAGAATTCTATGGACTCAAGTAGGCACCAATGACATGGTATGAAAGTTATATCCATACTTAATCAAGATTGGCTTCATAAGAAAAAGTGATAACATTAATGTGTATCTAAAGACCAAAAATGATGAAAATATATTATTTTCATAAATATCTATAGATGATATCATTTTTGGAGTAAACTATGTGATGAGTGATGCATTTTTCAATGAAATGAAGAAGTTTGAAATGTCTATGATCAGTGAGATTGTGTTTTTTATTGGTTTATAGATATGTCAACTCAAAGATGGCATCTACATAAGTCATACTTAGTATGTGAAAGAAATCTTGAAAACCTTTGGGTTAGAAGATTCCAAACCTATTGGTAATCTAATTATAATAGGTTATAAATTGTCCAAGGAAGATGAATACAAATCGCTGGATAAACACTATATATATATATATATATATATATATATATATATATATATATATATATATATATATATATATCAATGATTGGTAAGATATAGTATTTGGTGTACACAAAATTGGATATAGTATAGACAATTGGGTTAGTTGATAGATTTCCTCTAATCCCAAAGAATCTCATTTGGTTGCAATTAAGAGAATTTCCATATATCTCAAGTAGAATAAATATTATAGTGTTTGATATGGACAAAAATATGATTCCACATTGAATTTATTCACTAATGTTGATTGGAAAAGTAAAGTAGATGATTAGGAGATCACAAGTAGAGGAGCATTCATTATCATTGATAGGCTTGTATAATAAACAAGCAAGAAGAAGAATTATGTATTTTAATCAATAGATGAAGCTAAGTATATGGTTGCTGCAATTTATTGCACATAGATGATATGGATAAACAAGATTCTAGAAGGAATTCAGGAGAAGATAATTGAACTAGTGGGTGAACCCACAATAATGGGTTCCACTTCAATGGAATGAATAAAATTGGAGAAATTGACAAAATTTCAGAATTCTATCCACCATACGTTCGCGCAAACTTTACATATATGTTCGTGCAAACATACGTTGCACGAATGTTCGCACGAACATATTGGCGCCCATAATGGCATGTTCGTGCGAACATGCGTGCAACATATGTTCGCGCGAACATGTAAAGCGCAGACTTTCGATGACTAAAAATGTCGTTTTAACTTTTTTAACCTCATTTTTATGGCGAGCACTATGCAATTAGAGGGTTGGAGTGAACGTGCGATTTGTACGGCTTCTCCACCATCATCTTGTCGCTTTCACTCCGATTCTCATCTTCAGGTATGTCAAAATATTACTAATTTAATGTTTTAAACATTTTTAAAGTATTTTTTAATGTTATTAATGTAGATTTTAATGGTTTTAAAGCATATTTGAATGTTATTTATGTTTTTAATGGTTTTGAAAGCATATCTAAATGTTAATTTAATATTTTCATTGTTTATTTATATTAATTTAGAAAACAGAAAAATATTATATAGAAAACATTAGAAAACAATTTTAGAAAACATTAGGAAAAATAGTAGAAAATTTATAATATAAAATATAGGAAAAACATTAAAAAATTTATAAAAAACATTAGAAAACAAATTTAGAAAAAAATTACAAAATTTAGAAAACAAATTTAGAAAAAACATTACAAAAACATTAGAGAATTTATAATTCAATATTAAATTTAGAAAAAACATTTTTCAAAAATTAGAAAATTTATTTTAAAAAAATAGAAAATTTAGAAAAAAACATTACAAAAATATTAGAAAATTTAGAAAAAAAATTACAAAAACATTAGAAATTTTAGAAAAAATATTACAAAAACATTAGAAATTTTAGAAAAAATATTACAAAAACATTAGAAATTTTAGAAAAGAAATTACAAAAACATTAGAAAATGTAAAATTTAATATAAAATTTAGAAAATAAATTTAGAAAAAACATTTAAAAATAATTAGAAAATTTAGAAAAAATATTAAATAAAATTAGAAAATTTAGAAAAAAAAACATTACAAAATTTAGAAAACAAATTTAGAAAAAACATTGAAAAAAAAATTAAAATTAAAAAAAAAATTAAAAATATATTTTAAAAACTCTAGAAATTTTTTTTAAAAATTTTAAAAATATTAGAAAAAACATTAGACAAACATTAGAAAATTTATAATTTAATATAAAATTTAGAAAACAATTTTTTTAAAAAATTACAAAAACATTAGAAAATTTAAAATTTAATATAAAATTTAGAAAACAAATTTTTAAAAAATTAGAAAATTTATAATTTAATATAAATTTTAGAAAAAAAATTAGAAAAAACATTATAAAAATGTTAGAAAATTTATCATAAATTTTAGAAAAAAATTAGAAAATTTATAATAATATAAAATTTAGAAAACAAATTTAGAAAAACATTAGAAAAAATATTTTAAAAATATTTTAAAAAAACATTAGAAAAATATTACAAAATTTATAATAATATAAATTTAAGAATTTTTTTTTTTTAAATTTAGAATATATATATATATATATATACATACATACATATATATATATATATATATATATATATATATATATATATGTATATATATATATGTGTATATATATATGTATGTATGTATATATGTATGTATATATATGTATACATATATATATATATATACATATATATATATATACATATATATATATACATACATATATATATATACACATATATATATATACATACATATATATATATACACATATATATATATACATATATATATATATATGTATGTATGTATGTATATATATACATATATATATATGTATACATACATATATATATATGTATATATATACATACATACATACATATATATATATACATACATACATACATATATATATATATGTATACATACATATATATATGTATATATATATGTATATATATACATATATATATGTATGTATACATATATATATATATATATATATATATATATATATATATATATATATGTATATACATACATACATACATACATACATACATACATACATACATACATACATACATACATACATATATATATATATATATATATTGTTAATGTTAAATGTAGACATGTATGTTTTCGATATTAATGTTTATGTATATATGTCAAATTCACCTTAATGTCTTAATCTTAGAAATTTAATTAAATGGCATATCTTAAGGGTCAACCAAAATTGTACATGTAACAATATAGATTAGAATGTATAATTTTTTATTTTGAACATAGATGTACATGTATATTTGTTCATGGTTAAAAGTAGATGTATGTACATGTTTTAAATAAATTCACATTTTTATATGTATAATTTACCTATATATATATATATATATATATATATGTTAACTATTGATCTTAATTTGTCTTTTAACTAAGTGTACAATTAACTATATTTAATGACACATGTCTTAACCTGGGAGATCCTAAATTATATATGTATAAGAATGTAGATTAAAATGCATATTTTATTTCATAAATGTACATGTAAATATGTTCACGTGTTAGATATAGATGTGCATACATGTATGTGTTCAATATTCATGTTTAAATGTCTAATTATTTTTAATGTCTTAATAATCTAAGTATATAATTAACTATATAATTTTCAATGACATATAACTTAGAATGTGTATGACATAAAGAATACATGTTACAACATTTAATTAATAAAAGTTTTAATTATAATCTAACATAACCTGATTATAATATATACAAACATTAAGAATGTGTACATCATGTATATTAGAACATGTAAAGATCTTATATATAACTTAAATTTTAACTCTTAAACCTTAATGTTAAACAATAGGACCCTAAATACTAAACATGGTCATAAGATCCTAATTGTAAAACTATAAATTTCATAAATTATAACCCCTAATCTTAGATGCTTAACCATAACTCCTAAATTTCAATTTGAACCATAGACCTAAATAATAAAACCCAACATTAAATCTAGTATTTAATCATAATACTTGATCCTAACTTTAATTATAAATATTAAAACTGCATGTTAAAACCATAATCCAAAATCTGATCCCTAATACAAATCATAACCCTCTAACCATACTGAACTAACAATAATGTAAACCCATACCCTAACCCTCTTTAAACCATACTTCTAACAATGATGTAAACCCATTTAACCTCTAGATCTAACCCTTTAATAATAATCATTTAAACCATAAATTTTAAATCATGACCCTAAATACTAACACCTTATCTTTGTGCACTAAGATCCTAAAATGTTAGATTTAAATGCTAAATTGTAATTCTAAAAGAATACTTAAAGATTTTAATGTCTTAATCTAAGTATATAATTAACTATATAATATAATTCAATGACATGTCTTAAGGGGAGATCCTAAATTATACATATACAACAATGTAGATTAATTTTCATATCTACTTGGTACATGAATATATAACACACATTTACATCCAAACCCTAACCCTATCCATTATCAAAACCCTAACCCTAACCATTATCCAAAGCCTAACCAAGTAACCTTCAATCTTAAAATTTAATTTCTAAACCCACTTGATTATAAATGATAATAAATATCCCTAAATCATAATCTTGAACCAAATCATAAACTTGACATGCTAAGTTCCCTTATCCTAAATTCTTAACCATGGACCTTAGTATTAACCCCTAAATTTAATGCTAAATAATAATATGTAAGTTCGTATAAACCCTAACAATGTCATAAGGTCTTAAATATTACCCTAAAATTGAGCCTAATTATAACCTTTACACTAAAACCTTATTTCAAAACCTAATTGAGGCCTAACTTACATAAAATTAAAATAAGTTGACCCTAATCCTAAATTGTTAAAAATTACATTTGAGATACATGCACATACATTTAAACACATGTATGTTACATGAAGTATGACCCTTGTTTTACATGAACTTGAAACCTAAACCTTGAAACATTATCCTTTAAAAGTAATGATATACTATTTTCACTTGTTTGTAAACAACACACATTAAAAAACATATATATATATATACATTGTGTTATTTCTATTTAACTTGGAAAATATAGAAAATCTAGCTAATTAATTTTTAAAACACATTTTTAATTAATAATAGGTAAATATATTATTGAATTTTTAAGTATTATATATTATTGAAACTTGTTTATTTTGAATATTAGGGTTTAGTATTTAGGGACCTCATCGTTTAACATTTATGATTTATGATTATGATTAGGGTTAGATAGTTACATCCTTAAATCCTAAATTATAAGCCCTTATACTAAACTGAAAGTTTGTATAAAGGTTAGGGTTTAGTATTTAGGGTCATGGTTTAACAAGTTTATGGTTTATGATCTTATGATTAGGGTTAGATCTAGGTTTAATGGGTTTACATCATTGTTAGAAGTATGGTTTAAAGAGGGTTAGGGTATGGGTTTATATCATTGTTAGTTCACTATGGTTAGAGGTTTAGGTTTTGTATTAGGGATAAGATTTTGGATTATGGTTTTAACATGCAATTTTAATATTTATAATTAAAGTTAGGATCAAATATTATGATTAAATGCTACATTTATTGTTGGGGTTTATCATTTAGGTGTACGATTCAAATTGAAATTTAGGAGTTATGGTTGATCATCTAAGATTAAGGGTTATAATTTATGAAATTTAGGATTTTGTAGTTAGGATAATATCACCAAGTTTACTATTTAGGACTATTGTTTAGCATTAAGGTTTACGAGTTAAAAATTAAGTTTTATATATATATATATATATATATATATATATATATAAAAGATCTTTACATGTTCAAATATATGATGTACATTCTTTATGTTTGTATAAATTATAATCAAGTTATGTTAAAGATTATAATTAACTTTTATTAATTAAATGTTGTAAGATGTATTCTAGGTTAGGTCATACACGTGTTCTCAGTTATATGTTCTTATATATGTACATGTGTATGTTATATTCTTACATATATGCAAATTAATCTAAGTCCATGTGTTACAAATTATCTAGGTCCATGATGTGTGATGTATGTTCAATTACATACATGTGTATAATTTTTAATTTTAAAAATAAAAAATTGTGTGTATAGTAGGCAGTTTAGTGAGCTTCATACATTTTTACAGATATGGCTTCACACGATCAGTTTGATGCAGCTCTTAGTGCAACACCTAATGTAGTTCCTGTTGTGGCTCCTGTTGTGGCACAGGTTGATGTGGTTCCTATTACAGCGCCTAATGTAGTTCCTGATCTAGCTCTTCATGTAGCTCGTTGTGTTGCTCATGGTGGGGCTTGTGCTACAACTCGTGGTGTACCTCAACATAGGGCTCATTGTGCAACTCATGTTCCAGCTCCTGGTGCAGCTCTAGGTGGTGTAGGTCCTGCCATGGCTCCTGGTGCAGCTCTTATTCTAGGTCAGGCTGCACCTACAGGTCTTGTCGCACCACCTCCATGCATTGATATTGATGCTCTATTTGCATTTTCAGAGTAGGAGATTGCTAGATTAGAGCACTCTATATCAACCTCTGATGATGGTCTTTATAGAGACATATGTACTACGATATGTAGGAGTTTACAGGATTTGACAGCTAGGTTTAGAGCTCACCATTCATTTAATCCTTCCATATTAGCTTCCATATCTATTGAGCTTAGGGTTGAGGTCTCAAGAGATGCATCTTTCGATGACGTCAAGAGGGTAGCCCCCAAAGATGTCATCAAGAGAGAGCTCTTTCTAGCATATGAGGGTACACAGGGTAGGGTGAGAGGTTATAGAGTCATACGATGTAGAGACCCTATTATTGCTAGCATGATCTATCCATGATTTTTAGCAGCACATGGTTGTTATCCTAATAACTATCAGATACCCCTTTATTTTGCACGATAGTTGTACGCTGAGTTCTGTATAGGGTTCAACATCAACTACTTGGATATTCCTAATTATTGCAGACAGGGGCATGATCGGATCACAGATTGTGACTAGTACCGCAGTGCACATCGTCTACCACCTATAGATGTTAGATAGTTTGTTGGACAGAGGATGCCTCCTGTGACTCCTACACATGTTCCTATTGTAGATAGAGTCATCATTGCTTCCCAGAGGTGGGAAATTGACACTATTGGGCACATTACATCTGCGGCGTCTAGTATCACATCAGATTCTATTGGTCATTATCTTCATATTTGACATCCTCATCCACTTGGTTGACCATCTTCACAAGCATCTAGTAGCAGTTCAGGCGCCTCCTCTGATGATGTATATAGAGCTACTGGGCTACCACTGCCAAGCTATATTCGTTGTCTTTCAGGACAGCAGACACATATGGATATGGCACTGTATTTTTTGGAGGATATGTTGCATATTATCAGCTATATTTCCAATACATAGGGGATTCCAGTACACTCGATGATGGGTCTTATTAGATAGCATCAGAGCCCTGGCATAGTTCCACAAACACAGGCCACCACACCAGTGACAGATGATACACCTATGCGTAGCTTACAGCATTCAGCACCAGGCTCACGACACTCTATAGATGACTCGGGCATATGAGTTGGAGATGTCTAGATCACAGCTGAGGGTCTTTATGAGTTTGGTGAGCGGTTGCGAGGCCTGTCTGAGATTGATGTAGTTCGAGCCTAGGTATTTCATCTGACATGAACCTATTGTTCCAACCTGGCAGCACTGATTCTACACCATTACCTAGCCAGTTACACTATCCACTTCACTCAGATTTACTAGTAGTTGGACATGGTGCTGAGGGAGGTTTAGTAGGTGTCAGTGTTTCAGGCTTAGGTGCATCGGTAGATGATACGATGGAGTCTGCTAATCATCCTCCACCTCTGGAGACCTAGGTGTATATATATATATATATATATATATATATATATATGAAATTAAAAAATATGTTCATTTATTAAAAAATTCAGTTCAAATATATATCTAGAATATGTAATTTGATCTTTAACTCATAATAAATCATGCAGGCACAGGTCGCTGAGCACATGGTTACACATACTATTGGTTCAGGGCATCATGTACGTGAGAGAGATGATTCTATTGAGGCACCTAACAGTGCTCAAGTACTTAATTTTTAAATAGTCTATTTAAAGTTATTTAAATATTTTGAAAACTAGATATATATCTATATATATGCAAATTCATATTTAATTTGAATGTACATGTACATGTGTATGTATATATATGCTTTAAAGATAGAACTCTAACATGTATGTATATATATATTTGCAAGGCTCGGTTGATGCACCTCGGTGAGAGGATGTATAGGAGACTCGATCAGAGGGTCGTTCTGTTTGTATGCATCTTGAGGGATCCATCCAGTAGTAGATCAGATATATATTTTTATTTTTTATTTTCTTTAGATGCATTTATATATTGGAGATAGTTTACATGTACACATGTGTATTTCAATACCTTGATGACATACATGTACTTTAACTATTTATTTGATTATTGAGTACTTTAGTAGTTAGATACCATCATATGTACGTATATATGACTTTTTATATTTGGCTATGTACATGTATTTATTCGAGATTTACAATTTGCATTTCAGTTACATAGAGATATATGAGATCTGTAGATGTTTATTCTTGAGATGTGTATATGTGTACATATGTGTATTTTTTTTGTGTTAAAGTTATAGAACATGATCTTGAGATGTGTGTACATGTATATCAATTATGAATTAGTACAAAGTTAGAAAGATATATAATTCTTAAATTATCAATTACTAACCCGCTAAAGATAAATATTAGTTTTATGTGGATAAAAATATGTTAATTAGGTAAGCCAATACATTATTTTATAATTTTTTTACAAAATATAATATTAAAAAAGTGCATATTAATTTAAACTAATTTAAACTTTAAGAGTACATGACCATATATGTAATAAAGTAACATTAAAATATATAGTTTTTTAATAAACTAACCTAAATGATAACTATGAACTTATAATCTTACAATTTTAAAAACGCATTTAATTTTCACTTATGAAATTCAATCTATTTTGAAAAAAAGTTGATCTAAATGAATTTAAATTATTAAATTCATCCATGGTACAATTAATTTAAATTATTAAATTATATAGTTTTTTAATAAACTAATGATAATTAAGAACTTACATAATCGTACTAGATTAAAAACACATTTAATTTAAGATGAAATTCAATAATTTGAAAAGAAGTTGATATTTAAGAATTGTAAGATATAAAATTAATTGTAAGATATATCCATGTGGTACAATTAATTTAAATTACTAAATTATATAGTTTTTTAATAAATTAATGAAAATTAAGAACTTATGATCGTATAATTAATTTAAACACATTTAATTCAAGATGAAATTTAATAGTTTGAAAAGAAGTTGATATTTAAGAATTGTAACATATTAAATTATTTTTTATATGTATATCTATAGATAATGAAATTGTGTAAGTTCGAACTAACTTCTAGCCTATTTATATCAAGTTGTTAAATTATTAAATTCATCCATAGTACAATTAATATTATAGTTTTTAAATAAACTAATGCTAACTAAGACTATGATCGTACAATTAAAAACACATTTCATCAAAGTTGATATTCATATTATTATAAAATAAATCTGAAAGGTCTAATCAACCATGATATACACTTATAACATGAAATATTTTTTCATGATCTTCACTATCTAGTCTCCACTTGTGATGTACATGCTTATGTTTGACTAGATGCAGACAAAGCCCAATAGCAACGACCAGGTGGCTGTATTGTAAAACTTTGTTGTCGGGTTGATAATCAACAAAGTGTATTCCATGTTGGACTATTTTGTCTTGCTTCAAATATGCTCCCTCTATCACAATAGAACCTGTACCAAAAATTTAAGTATATAAAATTGGATAGATATGAAGTTACCTGTGTGTGTGTGTGTGTGTGTGTGTGTGTGTGTGTGTGTGTGTGCGCGTGCGCGCGCATGTACATGTATATGTATAATTTACCTATACAGAACAACATTCCATCACTTTCTTCAGGGTCATATAACTTTTTCCTCTCTGCAGTACATCGCAATAAATAATAACTGACACCTTCACGATTTCCAAGCTCAGCAATCACTGCAAAAACATCTCCTACATAACAAGTACATACATGATTGTATGTGTACAATATATATAAGATAGTTGAAATTGATAATTAAATAACAAGTTGAGATTAATTGGTATGATACTCACCCACTTTTACCAATCAAGAGATATGATTATAATCATCAAAAATCAATGGAATATCATCAAAATTGTCATCATCTTTATCAAATGTATTGGTAACATCAAGTAGTACCGAAATCCATGCACCTGTATATCCACATGTCTGATTAATGCATTCTTCATAGTCTTCATCAGTGCAGCAGTCACAAAAACATGAGTAATCTCTTGTCTTCAATGTCCAATTGCAATTTATTTTACCAGCTGGATCATATATGTTGTCACACAAAATGGATGATATAAAATCACTTCTCCTACTAGGAGGAGCAACATGAAAGCCATATTTGACTTCTACAAACTTTCAAAATACCTAATAGTGAATATCAAACTCAATATGATGATGACAACAACAAGTTTCAAAATATTTGTTTGACCTCACAAAGTATGGCTTCAATTTTTCAAACAATGTTTACCCAACTTTTACATTAGGATGTTCACTACAAAATGACACATATAACACATGTTGTGTTGTGTCCAACCAATGTTTTGTATGATGTTCACATTGACCAGGTGCAATCCTATGCCTGATAACATCTCTACTATTTGATGAAGGATGGTGTTATCAATCTAAAATGATATGACTAAATTTTTTAATAACTCTTCAATCCTATCAGAACGAGGTGCTCTACACATGATTGCCCAATTTCCCTCCATAGTACTGTCATCCACAATTAATCTTCTCTTAACATATTCTCTCATTGTTTTCCTACTAAAACCCATTTCAGATGAAATTGAAGATATTTGTCTATTTTTGGTCATATTCTTACTTACAACAGACATCAACATCACTTTTCTTGCTGCAGACTTATCTTTAGTTCGAGAGTGTTTTCCTATGTTTCTCAAACCTTGCTTAACATTTTCAATCAAATCAATTTGCATGTTAGAAAATCATCTCTCTTTTAATGTTGTGTCTACAACTAACAATTTCAATGCCTCTTGCAACTTCTTTTGTGTAAGCAAAAGTGAAAGCAACTGAGCTTGTTCAAGTGTTTCAGTGTTATCAAATTGAGTCATAATTCCTCTTATCTTCTTATTCATTGACCTTTTCTTAGACAAACTTAATGATTTAACACTAGCTGCAAATTTTCTCAATTTATCCACATCCATACCAATTCCTGCAGCTGATCCCAACCCTTCTCTGACTTATGTTACTAGAATTTCTACAGGGACTGATCTTGAGCCTTCTCCAACATCCATTGTTTGAGATTCTGCAGGGAAAGATTCTGACCCTTCATCGACTTCTGTTATTTGAACCTCTATAGGGAGTGATCTTGAGTCTTCTTCAGCATTCATTGTTCGAGATTCCATAGGGAGTATTCCTGGCCTCTCTCCCATATGCACTACTTCTACTTCTATTGAGCCTTCTTCAACATTTCCTTCACCTTGTTTAATTCGATGATAATGTGTCGCAGTCTTCTGAATATTTCTTTGTTCTGCTTCATCAAATCTTTTCCTTGCATATTTGTTTTTCCTTCCTTTCTTGTTTCCCATTATAAAATCAAAAAAAAAATTTATCCCTTGCCTCAAGATAAATTTCATGCAATAACCAGATAAAAATATCACTGTATGAATTTGTCTGTTGCTGTCAGTACTTTTAAATTGCTTGAAAGAAATCAATAGAATGTAGTCATCTGCAACAAGGCATAAATATTCTTCATTATATGACTAAAATCTGTGAGTTGCATTCTTTACAAGTGGCAAAGCACCAAATCCAACTTAAGCCATCATTAAATCACAAACAAATAATATGGTATGAATACTAGAATGTTTCTCCTAAAAAATAAATTTCTTTTCATTTTATGGAAAAATATCAGTCTATTTTTTCAAGAATAAATTGTTGCATAAAAGACAATGGCATCGGCTATCTAGCCACAAATTTTGTTTGGGTTGGATGCTACCTCATGCTATGGACATGCCATGCCTGCCATGCCTATCACCCCCATCCCATGGCCAAAGTGTCAGACATTTTCTGTCATTCGTACCAGTCAAATCATCAAATCCTTCCTGAACCATGAACTTAATGTTACTTGTCATGGGAAAATAGTTAGTATTTTATTAGTTTAAAGAGGTAAGTGACATTATTGGTATTGGTATTGTCTTTTATTTTTTTCTTTCTTATAAAATATATAATTGTTTTGTATCTTTAATTTTTTTGTTTTTATTGTAGGACTAGAAAAATAGGTTAAATGCATAACATACTATGAGAAATCACAAAACTCAATCAACATACATTAGCACCCACTAGTCTACCATGAAAGCCAAACTAATCAAAAGAAGCAAACACAAGGTTAGAAACCCCCTCTTTCATTTGTAGCTCTCATGTCCTTTCTTCTCCAAATGATGTAGCTCCAAATTTGCCTATAGTGCATACAAAATTGAAGCAAAAGTCTATGATAATGATGATGCTATGAGAATACTTGAAGTGTAATTTTAGTGTGAGAGCAAGAATTCAAAATGCAAGAATGAGGGACTCAAGAATTAGGACCTTCGAGGACCAAAAATGAGAGGAAGAATGCTCATTTTATAATTGGCATGGAGGATTGGGAAGAATGCTCATTTTATAATTGGCATGGATCTAGATCACCAAGGATTGTGACCTCTACATTGTTATAGGAAAATTTTAAGCATTGGTGATATGTAGAAGGAACTGCTTTCATAGCATGGATCCATGGGTGGCCTAGTATCATGTTGCAGTTCATTTCTATATCTAGGACCTGGAATAAAGTGTTCTCAGTAGCTAGACCAACTCTGATAGGTAAGATGATGACCCCCGTAGAGAAGCGTTCACCATCATCATAGGCTTTAATTGTGATCCTTTGAGAGGGGTCCACGTCATTTTTAGAATAACCCAAACTTTTGACTACTTTAAGTGTACAAATATTCAGCCTTGCTCCTCCATCTATTAAGACACATCTAACTTTAACATTATGGACAAAGACTTCAAGGTGAAGGGGATCATTGTGGTTTGGTCTATCTTTAGGAATATCCCGAGGGGAAAAGGTGATATGTTGTGATGTAGATAGGTTCCCTACCATGGCTTGGAACTAGGAAACATCAATGTTATCTAGGACCACTAACTCTTTAAGGGCTTGATCCAAGATCTTCTAATGTTGGGGAGATGCATGCAGTAGGTCCAAGATGGATATTTGTGCAGGGGTCTTGCCTAGCTATTCAACAAGGCTATAATCAGATGAAGTAGGACTTTTGATTTTGAGTTTGTACATTAAGTCAGGGACCAGTTTTTCAATGCACAGATTAACTTGTTGTTCTTCAGGAATGTTGAGTGAGCATTGACTGACTAAGCTTCTCCAGCGTAGTAAGAACGTGATAAATGGTTCTCCCATCTTTTGTTTGGTTGAGCACAAATCAAAGAGTGTCACCTCATTTATAATGTTGAAGGCAAAGTGGGAGATGAATTTGTTTGCCAATTCTAACCAAGATTTGATAGTACCAGGAAGCTTGGAGTATCATTCAAGTGTAAACCCACCTAGAGAATGAGGAAAAAGTCTCATGAGGTAGGTGGGCTTATCACTGAGTTTGGTACAAGAGGCACAAAATTCTCAGATGTGATCAATAGGGTTGCCTTTTCCTCGATATTTTTTGAATCTTGGAGCCTCAAAGTGTTTTGGGAATGGAGGCATGTACAAACTTTTATCAAATAGATTAGGATGTAGGTCCCTTTCTGTTTATAGAGTCTATTTCTTCTAGACTCCCAATGCCTCGACTTGTTTGGAAAGTTGTTTGAATTGTTGTAATAGTTCTTCATTAGGGTTTTGCATGATAGTCTTCCCTTCAAATCTTTTGTGTCTATGAGTAGACCATTTTCTATGGTGAGAACTATGCCTACTCGATTTTGACATTTTTGTATCTGATGAGTCTGGAGATGTGTCACTTGGTGGTGGAGGTATGTTGGTACCTCAAAGACAAAAGGGTTGTTGTTGTGATACCTGATGTGGTACTTGTGTTGGTATTTGATGTGGTACTTGTTGTGGTATTGACTGTGATTGTTGTACCATGTGTTTTTGTTGTGTCATGTGTGGTGGTTGTTTTTGGGATACCTCTATTGGTTGTATGTGAGACCATGCATGTGATTGTTGTTGTAGAGGTATCTGCTGAGATTGTTGGGGCACGTGTTCTTGTTACAACAAGTGTTGTTGATGTGCAATTTGTTGCTCAAGGCATCTTTGTTATTCCAACTATTGTTTGACTTGCTCCTATTGTTTAGCAAACATTTCTTGTTGTTGTTGTGGAATTGTTGTTGATATATTGCATGTAAGTCAAGTGGGTTCACAATGGACTGTGTATTAGGGATGTTGGATGTTTGCACCACTTGAGGTTGTTGTTGTTGTGGTTGATGTTGTTGTTGATATGTAAAATGTGTTTTGAGTGGATTTATACTTGGTTGTACCTTAGAAATGTTATATCCTTGTACCACTATAGGCTAATGTTGTTGCAGGAGTTGACTAAGTCCCTATTGTTAGGGCATGCTGATGCAAGGGGGCCTATCTAGGTACCTAAGGACGCTTCTGAAGCCTCAAAATGTTGTCTAGAAGCCCAAATTGGGTTCTCAAACTACCAAGTGCACTCAAACAGTACCAACTATGCCCATGGTGTAGTTGGGTCTTAGAAGGGCATAGTTGGTAGTTTCAGAGTGCAGTTGGGAAGCTGGGCTGAAACTAAGGCAATTCTAAAAGCTATGTTTTCTAGATTGATGCCTCAGTGAGGTAAATAGTAGAGGATAATGCTGAGACCAGAATGAATGCTCAAAATGATGTGTAGGACACCCAAAATGATGGTTAAAGTGGTCAAGATGAGGGTTGGGTGTGCAAAGATACAAGATGGAAGATGCAAAGTGTTGATTTTGGAGGTGAAATGCAAAGGATGCAAGCTTAAATGCTAATGATTGCAATGTGAATATGAGGGATACTAAAAAGGTGCAATATGAAGTCTATATGATGCAAGTATGAGGCTTAAACTATGGAGAATGCAAGTGGATGCTATGGAAGAGTGAAATCTATGTTTTGTCAAGCACGTTTAGGAGCACAAGTTGCCATGTTTTCCAAGGTTTGAATGTATTGAACCAAAGCTTGTGATGTTTTGACAAGGTTTTGACAATGTTTGATGTTTTGACAAGGTTTTGCAAGTTTCTAAGGTGTAAATTTGAATGTTGGCTTTTATCTTGATTATGTTTTACACACATGCAAGACACATTAAGACAAGAATAGCTATTTTTAAAAGTGAACAGTCACACCACAACCTAGGCTTTAGGACTGTATCCATTGAATTCCTACTTGAACCAAAGTTCAGCTGCGCTTATCCAGAGTGGACAACTTAGGACCTTGGCACCATAGGCTCCCCCTTACAGTGCACTCACTTCTTGGGGCTACCAAGATCCGCTTCCCAAGGGGCATGACTTCCCAAGGGATTTTTGTCTCTACTAAGAACCGCGAGAATGTAGGATGTCTTCACGGGCATGGGTGACCCCTTGAGCCAATGGATAGAAATGATTTTGGCCACTAAAACATGGTTTTTAGTAAGGGCATTCTGTTTAGCAAGTGAGTGATAAACTTCCTCAGAAGGTCTCCTAGCCTTGAGAATTGGGGTTTGACGTACCACAAGGGTACTAGAGGAGAGCTATCACTTAGTAATACTACTGACACAACTTTCATCGTAATCGATTTTTATATAGCGGCTAGAATTTTGACCTTGCTTTTGGTCCATTACCGCTCTGAGGTTATCCCCTGGCATACCCAATATCAAGTATCTTGGTCCAAGGCAGGCCTCCTATAGAAGTTACATGGATTTCTCTTACACCCAAGATCTACAAATGGTGAGGGGAGAGGATATGTCCAATGCAACTCCTAGGGATTTAAACACTGTAGACACACTAGGTAGAAAATAAAAAGTTCATTTTAAGCACCAAACAAAGTGTTATTTAATCTAATAAATCCACACACATGGTTTTGACAAACACACAATGGTCTTCGACAACGTCCTGCAAAGCAAGCATTAGTAGTTTGTTATGATCATGTCTTCATCCCACAATTTCCACATGCTGCAAGGAGACCATTAGTAACACAAAATCATCTTATCTATGTTCTAGAAGGAAATGAAAACCTTAGATCAGAATTAGTGGAATGAGAAAATGGGATGAGTTAGTATGAAGAAGTGATGAAACCATAGATGTGAACCATTTTTGAGCATCTACACTTATAAAATATAAAATATAAGAATAATAAAAAAATATTTTATTGAAGTCTAATATTTTAAATAAATAAATGCAAAATTTTATAAGACAGTTTTTATTATTAGATTTTTAAACAATTACACTTTAGTATTAAACAATTCTTTTTATAAATTAAAGATTTATAAAAAAAAATATTTAATATTTAGAAATTGTTATATTAAATGGTAAGTCACAACTTAATAAATTTCATATAAAGAGAAATCTAATAATTAATAATAATTAATATATGTACATACATTAAATTCTATTATAAACATCTTGGAAAATATATTTATTTAGATAGAATTTTCTTATAATGTGGATTAAAAATAGAATAATAAATAACTAATTTAATTTAGTTAATAAAACTGAAATATTTAAATAAACATTGAAGTTTTTCAATTTATTGTACAATTTTAGAATCTTATTTAAACTCATATTCAACTAAAGTGTAATAGTTCTTAATTAATGTGAGATGCTAAGTTATTAAAATATTCAAATAAAAGAAATGTACTTATAAAAATCAATTAAAAGGAAATATAGTTTTAAATTTGATGTTCCTCCAAAGAAAACTTATATTACAAAATTTGAAACATTAAATTAGTTTAAGTTCATTATTTTTTTTTAAATATATATATATTTTTTTAAATGAACCTTCTAAAATATAACACCACATATAAATACATACGTAGCATTTTTTCCTAGAAGAAACCTTACAAAATTTAATTGAAAAATAGTTTTCTCTTACAAATATGTTACTTTTCATTTCTCCCTTATAAACACATAATTGAGTAAGGATTGTGTTTACATCCTTTAAATTTTCTCTTTTTAAAAAAAATATATTTATTTATATCAAGTTTTTTTTTTATAAAGATTATTTCTTTATAGAAATTGAGAATTCATAAAGAGTTATGGCACATTTATTTTTATTGAATGAATTTGATTTGAAAATAAAATTAAATACTTTTCATTAATTCAAGTTGTAAATTAAAAAATTTAGTTGAATGTAACTACCGAGATAATTAAAGTTAGATAAGTAAAACTAACATGTAACCACACTTTAAAAGTATCTAGTTTGAATCTATTTAACTTCAATGTATCCTTTAAACAACTTCACTAATGAAAGAAAGAAAGAAATAATTTAGATGTTCAATTATTTTTTAACAAATTCAACATTTAAAAAAATGAAAAAACCAATAAGAATATACATTTCTTAACACCATGAATGTGTTACTAATTTTTAATTTAACTTCAATGCATCCGTTAAACAACTTCACTAATGAAAGAAATAAATAAATAATTTAGATGTACAATTTTTTTACCAAATTCAATATTTTAAAAAATAAAAAAACCAATAAGAATATACATTTATTAACACCTTGAATGTGTTACTAATTTTTTTGAATACACCTTATAAAACATTACAATATTGTCTTTTCCATTTTATATTCCATAAAAATAAAAATAAAATGTATATATATATATAATTTTATTTTTTTTTACTGCTATAATGTTTTATTATAGCTATTATATTATGTTCTTGACAGTTCTTTAATTTTTTTAACCAATTTAAATATTCTACTTTTATAGTTTGTTTATGTGTATTTAATATCCATGCAATACAGGAAACTTGTGCTGAATGAGAGAGTGAAAAGTGTGTGACAAAGAATAGAGAAGAGTTTGCATATAGACAAAATAATACAACTATCTGTGTTTAATAGAAACTAAAGACAAATTTGAGCTCTATCTTCACCTATGCAAGGTCAAGTTTGCTAAGTTGGAGCATTTATGTGTTCTATATCTTATTTCTCTAAACCATAATTTCAAAAAACCTAATAAACATGCAAAAATTTCAGAACTATAACTGTTAAACATGCACAAATTTCAGAACTATAAGGCATATACATTAATTTTGTATATATTGATATCTTAAATTCAACTGCAAATATTTATCAAACATAGTCTTTATGAACTCTATTGGAGTGAAATTCCACTAACCTTTTCTCCAATTTTTGCTACTGCTGTCGATGCTCCAAATTCATGGCAAAGACAGGCAATGCTCCAAATTTGTGGCAAAGATAGGCAATGCTCCAAATTCATGGCAAAGAAAGGTTGATGGAAAATAGCTTTACAAATTGGACTTTTTTGAGTTTTTTGACTATTCACACAAACACAATTAATATAGGCATGTTCACCCAAACTGCCCCTTCAAATTTCTCAATAGCCATGAAATTTTAGTGCACATGTTCACACGAACATGCGTTTGCAAGAACACTCATAATATGTTTGTGCGAACGTATTGTTTGCGCGAATGCGTAAAAGTAGGAAAAATTTAATCCTTTTTTCTTTTTCTTTTTTTTTTGCTCTTTTGACTCCCATAATTGCAGGAGAATGATCTCCTACTATAAAATAAAAAATGTCAAAATGTGTTGCTCAGAGCAAGCTTTTCAACGACTATAATTGTAATACATATTTTAGTCATTAAGACTTTCAAATATGAGTTTAACTCATTATAGGTTCATTACCGATTGAACATCAACTAACTTCAACACCTCAGGAAAATTAGTAAATCAGGTCAATTTTTTTTTGAAAAATATGTAGGAACTAGCTTATTGAGATACCTTTCTATTCAAATTTTTTTTTTTAGGTTTATGATAAATTGACTTCAAATTATCTATGTCAAACGGAACGTATGTTTGAATTACGATTTGTGTCACTTCAAAACTTCATAAACTATACAATATTCAACCAAAATAAATCAAACCAAATGCATCCTCTGGATATTGATGTTACAAATCTAACGCCAAAAGAATTACTTCATTATCATTTCTTTAAAAAAAATTATGTGTGTCAAATGTTCACTCTTTAAAAATATTGAATTTTATTATGTACCACTTTACAGAGGAGATAAAAAAAATTGACATAAATTTTTTTAAAAAATTAGATTAAAAAATATGGTTACAAACTAGGAACAAAGTACTCAAAATCACTAGTTTATGTCATCTTGAAATTATTTATAGTTTTGGAGATATAGTCACTTGAACATGACGTTTGTTGCAAAAATATTGATTTCAGTGTCAAAATTGGTCAAAAAGTGGAACCCATTATTGTGGGATCACCCTAGTAGTTATCTACCATGATAGCCAAATTTACTATGGAGAATATAATTGAACTAATGGTTATCTACCATAGAAAAATTTACTATGAATGGGTGGGCTTCTAAAATATTTAGTACAATTCTTCTTGACATCAATTTATCTGATCTTGCATTGGTTTTCCTATCGATCTCATGAATCCCTATATTTTATGGCTAGTAGCCTTGAGCCCTCAATGAGGCCTCCTAACACACCTTTCTCCAAACTACTCAATTTTTTTGTAAATGAGACCTATAACTTATCTAGGATGATGATACCATCTTGGAAGAACATTGATATTTTTAGGGTTTGGGTTCCCCATGTCATCTTTACACCCCTGTTCCCAAATTGGGATGATTTCATAAGGATTTGAACTAGTTATTGATTCTTGTCTTTAAATTTGACCAAAGGGTTCCACTAATTTTATCCAAGACTTCCCCAATCTCCCACACACTCAAAAAAATATTCCAAACCCTTGGACCACAATTTCCAATTCATCCATTCACTATTTCTTCAACTATGACTATGCTTACTCCTACTTGGGTACATATAGTTTCACCTAGGGAAATCCACCAAAAATTTAAAAAATACCTTTTCTTACCTATAAATTCTATATTTACACTATAAATGAATTAATTTTCATATCCCAAAAGTTTTTGATGATTTTATAGTGGGATTTTGAGAAAATGATATTATTTACTCACAAACCCTGATTGAACCAATAAAGTGGCCGCAAGAGTTTAGAATTTATTTGGCTAACTAAAAATAATTATCTAATCCTAAAAATAAAATAAAGAAAGAAAAAAAAACTATATTTAGATAGTGAAAAATAAGTGCACTCAATGCATTCAATGATAGATGATCAAGTTGCAAATTGTTTTGTGATAAAATTGTAGAGAAATTGTTCTTGTTTACTCCTGAAATCTTCTCAATACATCAATCAAGATTGATTTTTAGTTTTAATTGGGCTCATATCATCCCATATGACATGTTCCAAATATTTTTAATCACCCATAACTACTTCTTTGACTTTTTCAATTTCTTTCTCAAATGCTGTCATGACAACATTACAAAGTTGCATTGCTATCAATGACAGCTTCGCAACTTTTTGCATTTTGACTCCTCTCAATGCACTAACACCCCTAGTTAATTAAAAATTACCTCTTAGATTATATGAGACATATATAACTTCATTCCTACCTTTTTATAGCACTTTGGAACCATTTTCCATATTAGGCCTTATTTGTCCAAGTTGGCAATTTTGTCTCAACAGAATGCAATTTGTGTCAGCTTTTTCCTAGACATTCCAACTCTCTCGTAATAAACACAACCAAAATCAATAGACTCTCTTAGATACCTTATTATTTATTTATCTATCTAAAATCATTTACAAGCCAAAATGAGTTAGGGTTTTAACCTACACCCTAGGTTGTCCTACACCATTCTCCCCACTATAACAAAGATATCAAGTAACACTTGGTCATAGAAGTACAATATCAATGCCAAGATTTCTAAAAGAAATTTCCTCATCTCAATTTTCTTCTAATTCAAAAAGATCTTTCCACTTGATAAGGTTTTCCAATAGATAGCATACCTATTCTTCTTTTTAACTTTGGAATCTAGAACTTTTTATGCTTGAGGTTCTTCTTGAATGGTATAGGAACCTTAGTAATGTCTTTATAAAAAATTTTGGTTTGTTATTTATTTTATAAAATAGGAAATTTTTACCTTATGAACTCTTTTATATTAAAAATTTGTGAAATGGTCAACTTTCCAAATAGTTCTATCTTGTAGGCATTTTTCCCATATTTAGCTAAGACTCTGCAAGGCCCTATTCTCCTTATTTGCAACTTTCTTGGAATACCATTATTTAGCCTAGCCCTATTAAGATGAACCATATATAGGCCCCTGATTGAAACTTTATTTCTCTCCTCCTCTCATCAACCTTGTACTTAAGTTTTTGATTGAGTTCCATTAGATTCTTCTTGACTTGGTCATGTACCACTTTCATAGACTAAGAAAATTATTTATAGTGGCTATTCCTACCTTCCATACTTCCAAGTTCCCTAAGTTCACACACTCTTCTTAGGTAATCTCCATAAACTACCTCAAAAGAACTCTTTCTAGTTGATTTATTCACACTATTAGTGTAAGAAAACTTATCTTGAGGTAACACCTGATCTCATATCTAACTATACTCCTTTTGTTAAACATCTAAGGAGGTTTCCCAATACTCTATTGATGACCTCTATTTGGCCATTAGTATATGAATGGTAGGCTGAACCTAATGATAATTTTGTGCCCAATCATTTCCATAATACCTTCAAAAAATGTCCCATGATCTTCCCATCCCTGTTCAAGATATTTCTTAATGGCAAGCCATGTATTCTTACTACTTCCATAAAAAAGAGATGAGCAATGTAAATGACATCATGAGTGGTCTTACATGGTATGAAGTGTCTCATTTACTGAACTTGTCAACAACTACAAATACACTATTGAATCTAATGTTATTCCTTAATAAACCAACTATGAGATCTATGCTAAGACACTCCCATGTTCTATTAGGAATAGGAAATGGTTTATATAAACCAAAATTTGAGGTTGTACCCTTGTCTTTCTAGCATACAATATATTTTTAAGCATACCTTCTTATTCCCTTTAAAATTTTGGCTGGTAGTAAAACCTATGCACCAAATCAGGAGTCTTATTAAGGCCAAAATGACTGCTAAGGCGTCTATTTTGTTTCTCTTGTATGAGGTTTTCTTTAATAGACCCTCTAGGCATACATAATTGACCACTTTTGAACAAAAACCCATTTTTAGTGTGTAGTCTAAAAATTGATCTTTATGTGTAAACAATATAGAATGGTTTATGTGTAAATTGGAAGAGTAGCAAGCAAAGATCAAGGTCGTACATAAAGATAATTGACAATCAGGTCAAGCACAGTAAAGGACATGTTCTAAAATTTATCTTTGTGACATGGTTAAGTGCACATATAAAGAGGCAAAGATATGCTTGATTTATAGAGAGTAGTGTATAGATAGAGTATTTGAGAAGCAGTTTCTGATGGTTGGATTATATCTCTTACCGCAGATAGAATCATGATGTGCAAAGTTGTACAATGACAATAGATAGTCTGATGGTGATGTCAGTGAATGAGAAAGGTATGGATTCACATATGTGAGAAGTTATGAAGATTTTGAACCAACATGGTTGTGTAATTACAAAATAATTAATTATCTTAATGTGGTCCTATTATAATTAATTGAGAAAGCCTCAAGGCTGACTGAATGAATTTTTTTGAGGACGTGGTATAAAGGAAGGATATTTTCCTTGTTTAGAAGTATATCAATGAAGTTTATTTTGTGAAAAAGAGAAAAATATTTGGTAAATGCAAGCAAGTTATCCAAGGGATTATTGGATGCAAAGTTAGTGATCTAGTTTCAAGATCAGAAGAAGAAGCACAATCTAGTTGATAGAATAGAGGAAGAGGAAATAAAAGTATAACTCATTTCTATTATTCTACAAGGAATAATATGGAGACCAACTGGACAATGAATTAGATGGTCTTTCCCCTAAATTTGTTTGGACAGTGGTTCCATCTGCCTTCTATAACTTTTAACAGGGTTAACACAACTACTAATAGGGGTGGAATCTCCTAATAGGGACCAATATGAATTGAATGATTTTATTCACTCCTAATAGGGTCCATCCTCTAACAAGAAATATTTATATTAGTACATCATTTTTTTGGTACCATCCTATTGGGGTTTTCCCTCTAATCACGGGTTTTCCTAGTCAACATATCTGGTGTCATTATGTATGAGTATTTTGTTATGGTTGTTGATTATATTTATCATATGGTTAAAGATTAATAAGGTTTATAATTGTTATAATAGTTGGATAGCTTATTCTCCCACCACCACCTTCTCAATTATACTAGTGGAATTTAATTTCTAACAATTGGTATCAGAGTATCAAGTCCTTGAAGAAAAATCTTAATAGCTTTGGGAGATCAATGGAAAATCACTCTAGAAAAGAAAGTTCTAAGTTTGATGGAGTTAACTTTGATACTTGGAAATAAAAGATGACGACTCATTTTTTATGTATTGGTCCAAGATATTGGATTTTAACGAAGAATGACAAAAACAATTGTGGAAGAAGGAAAGCTTGAGGAATGCAGTGAAGTAGAAAGAGATCTTTCTATGATATGTGAGCCAGAGAACCCTTACTGACAACTCTTCCTAAAAATGAATATAGTTAGGTAAAATCACTAGAAATATATCATAAAATTTGGAAATCTTTAGAATCTTCTTTTGAAGGAGATAAGCATGCCAAAAGAATGAGATTACAGAATTGGATATTTTTTTTTTAAGACACTAAAATGTTGGAAGATGAATTTGTGAGAAGCTAGATTGGTAGGATATCTAAGATTGTTGTAGGAATCAAAACCTATAATGGATCTAAAGAGGAAGATGAGAATGCATGGAAGATCTTGAATACTTTGACACCACCATTCAAGTAATTAGAACATATGATTGAGCTGGTCATACCCTGCACTGAGAAGTTCACCAGGAAGACTTTGCTTGGAAGATTAGAAGCATAAGATTCAAGTTTGATGGAGTCTAGAGAATTAACCAAGCTAGGGAAAACCTTTGGTGCTTTAAGTGTTTGTCCCTCCTTATCTAGAAGCACAAGTACCCATGGAAATAATACTAACAATAGCAGATCTAGATCTGAAGAAGAAAAAAATATTGAAAAATGTATAGTCTTTCTTGTGAGAAGATAACCAAATGGTAAGAAAATCTTTAAATGTTGGACGTGTAATAAATTTGGTTATTTTTCTTCCAAGTTTCATAAAAGAGTGATGCAGGAGCATCCAGAGGTATAAGGGCAATCTTGTGTCAACCAAAAAAAGTAATTAGACTTAGTTTCTATTTCATGTGTTTTCATTTCTGGATACCCATTTGGGTCAAATAAAGGTTCTAACTCTCACAGTTCCACTATTAGTGTTCTAGGATAGAGTAAATGCTGAAAAAATAGGAGAATGTAATTGAGCCATCATTTTGGTGAACTAGAAGATTTAAATTGGTTGGAATATTTTCATTGTAATTTAGAGCATTCTAGAAAAAGAATCAGGTCAAAAGGCCCCATGGTTTGAAAGTTATCGCAGTTTTTCGATTTTTGGAGACATCCTAAGAATGCTTCAAAGTTAGGTTAGGGGCATTAAATAACCTCAAAAAGGTTGAAAAATGGGGGATGAGTGAAGCTGGTCCATAGGGCTATAGAGCGCTTCAAGATCTTTATGAAAATGTAAACAGTTTGTCAATCGGAGCTACAGTTCAAAAGTTATGCCTCAAGGAAGTTCGGTTACCATTTCTAGATTCTTCTAATTTTGCACCGACTTCTAATGTGACTTCTAGAGCCTTCTATTTGGTTGGTGGATGCCTAATAGAACTTTCTAAATTTATTCCTAATCCTTAACCCTTTGGGGTCTATTTAAAAATATTTCTGGCATTGTAAAAGGCAATTCGGAGTGGAGTTTGAGAGGAGGTATTAAAATGAGAAATTATCTCTAGACTTATACTATTGTAAGCCCTTAGGGCATGGTTTGAAGTCTATTTTCTCTATATTGAATATAATAGCATATTTACATAGTTAATACAATTTTCCCTTTCCTGTTGTGTCCATTCTATGCTTGGGTCATGTCCCCATCAAGTGGTATCAGAGCTAGTTTTCTTGAGTGTGTAGACAGAGTGCCGACTATGAGGCAGTTTGCACCAGGACTGTGTGGTTGTGGATTTGAGTTAAGAAGATGCCTCCATGAAGAGACCGTGGTGGAAGGGCTAGAGATATTAATCCTAAGGAGGTTAGAGCCCTCCAAAGGTAGGTACAAGCATTGCAGGAGGAGCTCCATAGAGGAACAAATGTTGAAGAAGAAAATGAAAGTGAGGAAGAAAATGAAGAAGAAGAAATTGACAGGGAAGTTTTGAATCAGGCAGAGGAAATGCTTTTTAGGGCCATTACTAAGTTTGGGAAAAGACCTACAATTGATGTGGGTGTATTTTCAAGAAATATGAAACCAGATGAGTTGATGGACTAGATCAATGAAATGGAAGAGTACTTTGAGTATGAGGATATCAAGGATCCAAATAGGGTTAAGTTTGCAAAGGCCAAACTGAAAGGCCATGCCAAAATTTGGTGGCAAGAGGCTCAATTGGAAAGAAATAGAAGAGGAAAGGAGAAGATCACAAGGTGGGATTGTATGGTGGACAAATTGAAGAAGCAATTCATTCCTGTTGATTATGAGCTTGATTTGTTTGAGAAGATGCATGGGTTAAAGCAAGTAGGAAAATTAGTCCAAGAATATATAGAGGATTTTTACTGGCTTGTAATTAGAGCAGGGCATGCAGAAGCAAATAAGGAGAAGGTTGCTTGTTATATCAGTGGGTTGCAACCTAGCATCCAAGAGGAATTAAGTCTGGTAAGAATGACCATCGTTGAAGAGGCATACCAGTTTGCCCTACAAGTTGAAGAGAATCTAAATAAGAGGTTTGAAGGGAGACAAAGAGGGCATGGTCAAGGAGGAAGAGCTAGTGGTAGGTCATCTGGAGGCCAAAATGAAACCCAAAAGAAGAATGAAGATGTGGGTACTAGCAGGAACTAGAGGAACGAGGGTTTCAACCACTCCCGTGATCAAGACTTTGGAAATCAAAGAGGAAGAGGTAGAGGACATGGACAAGGAAGAGGAGGCTTTTGTGGTACCTGTTTCCATTGAACTGAAGAAGGTCATCATGCCTTTGAATTCCCTCAATGACAAGGAAGGATAGATAGGAGAGCTAAGGGTCAAGCTAGGGTTGCTCATGTGGATGAGGATACACAATCATCACATTCAGAGGATGTAGAAAGAGGAGAGACTTTAGTAAATGAAAGGGTCTTACTAAATGGTGATATTGAACTAGGACAAAGGAGGAGTTTGTTCCATACCAAATGCAAGTGTGAGGATAATTGTTGTGATGTGATCATTGATGGTGGTAGCACTGATAACTTGGTATCAGAGGAGATGGTCTCTAAGGTAAAGCTCAAGAGGGAGAAACACCCCCAGCCCTATTGGATTGCTTGGTTGAAAGATGATCATAAGGTCCTGGTAAGTGAACAATGTTTAGTGAAATTCAAAATTGGGAGTTACCATGATGAAGTTCTCTATGATGTTATTCCAATGGATGTTTTCCATCTATTATAGGGAAGACCGTGGCAGTTTGATAGGCATGCAGTACATGATGGTCATGCAAAAACATACTCTCTAACAAAGGATGGAGTTTGCCACAAACTGAAGCCCATGAAAAAGGAACATGAAAAGGTATGTAGCAGTGCTAGGATTTGTCTTGTTGATGGAAGGAAGTTTTTAGATGGCATGAAACATTAGCATATGTGTTATGCTTTGATTCCTAGGAAAGATAAAGAAGGTAGTAGTGAAATATCACTTGAAGTTTTAGATTTACTAGGTGAGTTTGGACATATTATCTCTGATAATGTTCTAGAAGGATTGCCACCAATAAGGCAAATTAGTCATCAGATATATTTAATCCCAAGAGCTAGTTTGCCTAACAAGGCTGCTCACAGGATGACTCCTACTAAAACTAAGGAGCTAAACAGATAGGTGCAAGAGCTATTGAGAAAGGACTTGACTCGGGAGAGCCTGAGTCCATGTGCAGTACCTACAGTACTAGCACCAAAGAAGGATGGAGAGTGGAGGATGTGTATAGACTCTCGAGCTATAAATAGGATAACCATCAAGTATCAATTTCCTTTTCCAAGAATGGATGATCTTATGGACTGCTTAAGTGGATCTCCGTACTTCACAAAGATAGATCTCAAGAGTGGTTATCACCAAATATGGATTCGAGAAGGAGATGAGTGGAAAATAGCCTTCAAGACCAAGGAGGGTCTTTATGAGTGGTTAGTCATGCCCTTTGGATTGACGAATGCCCCAAGCACCTTTATGCGGCTTATGAATGAGGTACTTAAGAAGTTCTTGGAAAAATTTGTTATTGTCTATTTGGATGATATTTTAATTTTCAGCAAGACTTTGGAAGAACATTTATTGCATATTTGTAGTGTCCTTGAAAGGTTAAGCGAAGAGAAACTGTTAATTAATTTGAAGAACTGTATCTTTGCAAAAAGGGAATTAGTCTACTTGGGGTTTGTTATATCACCTGAAGGTCTCAAAATGGATCCAAAGAAGGTAAAAGCCATCTTAGAATGGCCTACTCTAAGGTCTACTAATGAGGTAAGATCATTTCATGGTCTGGTTAGTTTTTACAGGAAGTCATTAAGAATTTTAGTGGCATATGTGCACCCTTGACTGACACAATAAGAGGGGATAGAGAAGAGTTCAAATGGACTATGGAAGCTACAAGAAGTTTTGAATTGTTGAAGAAGAAGGTGATAGAACAACCTATGTTGGCACTTCCAAATTTTAGAAAGGTGTTCCAAGTGGATTGTGATGCTAGTGGCAGTGTTATTGGGTCTGTATTAAGCCAAGAAGGTAAGCCTATTGCATATTTTAGTGAAAAATTGAATGATGCGGAAAAGAAGTATTCTATTTATGATCAAGAGTTCTATGCAGTAGTTCAGGCCTTAAATAAATGGAGGCATTATTTATTGCCAAAGTAATTTGTTTTGTATGATGATCATCAGGCATTACAGTACCTAAATAGCCAAGATAAATTGAATCAGAGGCATATGAAGTGGGTAGAGTTCCTGCAAAGCTATACATTTGTGTTGAAGCATAGAAGTGGAAAATCTAACAGGGTTGTAGATGCACTAAGTAGGAGATAGTTGTTGCTTATAGTAATGCAGGTTGAAGTAGTTGGGTTTGATGAACTCAAGAATTTGTACCCTAAGGATCCTAATTTTGCTAAAGCATTGAAAGCTTGTAAAGAGCCTGTTGTTGTAGACAGAACTAAGTGGTTAGACTATCTGATTCAGGATGGTATGTTGTTCAAGGGCAGTCAATTATGCATTCCAAGGAGTTCCATGAGGGAAAATTTGATTAAGGAGAAACATAGTGGAGGGATGGTAGGACATTTTGGTCAAGATAAGACCATTTCCATTCTTAGAGAACATTATTTTTGCCCTCAGATTTCACAGGATGTGAAGAAGTTTGTACAGAGTTGTCAGATTTGTCAAGTTGCCAAGGGATTTAGTCACACTACTGGACTATATCAGCCATTGCATGTTCCATCAAAGCCATGGGAGGACATAAGTATGGATTTTGGTCTTGGATTTCCAAGGACACAAAGGGGTAATGACTCAGTATTTGTGGTGGTTGATAGGTTCTCCAAAATGGCACATTTCATTCCATGCCACAAAACTCATGATGATGTCCATATTGCAGACTTGTTTTTCAGAGAGGTGGTAAGACTACATGGTCTTCCAAGGAGTATAGCTTTTGATAGAGATACTAAATTTGTAGGGTATTTTTGGAGAACATTGTGGAAAAAGTTGAGAACAGACTTGAAATTCATTTCCACACATCACCCGCAGACTGACAACCAAACAGAAGTGGTAAATAGAAGCCTAGGCAATTTGTTGAGATGTTTAGTTGGGGATAAACCCAAGGGGTGGGATTTGATTCTACCACAAGCAGAGTTTTCTTACAATAACTCTATAAATAGGAGTATTGGTAGATCACCATTCCAAATTGTATATGGAAGTAGCCCAAGGACTGCACTAGAATTGAGGAAGATAGAGCAAGGGGGGAGGACAAGTGCTGAAGCTGAAGAATTTGCTGAACATATCAAGTGTCTGCATGAGGAGGTTTAGGTACACATTACCAAGATGAATCAAGAGTATAAAGCTACGGCTGATCAAAGGAGAAGATATAAGAAATTCCAAGTAGGAGATCTAGTCATGGTACACTTACGAAAAGAAAGATTTCCAACCGGTACTTACAACAAGCTAAAAATGAAGAAATTTGGCCCCTGCAAAATTTTGAAGAAGCATGACTCAGGAAATGCATATGAGGTGAAGTTACCAGATGGTATTCACATTTCTCCTATTTTCAACATTGTAGACTTAACAGAGTATCATGATGATGGTGCAGATGAGGAGTTGATGTCAGAGCCATGTCCAATTCCTGCTTCTAAGAAGGAGGAGATAGATGACATTCTAGATCATCGTGTGGGCACGAGTACTAGAAATAGGCATTATGAAGAGTATTTGGTCAAGTGGAAAGGGTGGCCGATCGAGGACTCAACTTGGATATCAAGAACTGAGATTTCCCGTTTGGGATTTCCTCTACCATTCATAAAATGACAGGGTCACTTTTCAATCTACCCTTGCTGTCTGATGCAGGCGCATCCAAAGGTATAAGGGAAATCTTGTGTCAACCAAAAAAATGTACTTAGACTTAGTTTATGTTTCATGTGTTTTCATTTTTGTATACCCATTTGGGTCAAATAAAGGTTCCAACTCTCACAGTTCCACTATAAATGTTCTAGGATAGAGTATTTGAACACCTTAGGATATGTGTAAATTCCAAAAAAATAGGAGTATGTAATTGAGCCATCATTTTGGTGAACTAGAAGGTGTAAATTGGTTGAAATATTATCATTTTAATTTAGAGCATTCCAAAAAAAGAATCAGGTCAAAAGGCCCCACGGTTTGAAAGTTATCATAGTTTTTCAATTTCTGGAGACATCCTAAGAATGCTTCAAAGTTAGGTTAGGGGCATTAAATGACCTTGAAAAGGGCCAAAAAATTGGGGACAAGCTAATCTAGTCCATAGGGCTATTGTGCGCTTCGAGAGCTTTCCAAAAATGTAAACAGTTTGTCAATCGAAGCTACAGTTCAAAAGTTATGCCTCCCGAAAGTTCGATTACCGTTTTTGGATTCTTCTAATTTTGCGCCGGCTTCTAATGTGACTTCTAGAGCCTTCTATTTGGTTGGTGGATGCCTACTAGCACTTTCTAAAATGTATTCCTATTCCTTAACCCTCTGAGGTCTATTTAAGAACATTTTTGGCATTGTAAAAGGCAGTTCGGAGTGGAGTTTGAGAGGAGGTACTAAAAGGAGAAATTATCTCCAGACTTATATTGTTGTAAGCCCTTAGGGCATGTTTTGAAGTCTATTTTCTCTGTATTGAATGTAATAGCATATTTACACAATTAATACAATTTTCCCTTTCCTGTTTTGTCCATTTTGTGCTTGGGTCATGTCCCCATCAAAGAGAGAAAAGGTATAAGAGAAATTTCAACCCTAGAAGACCTAGAGATTGTTTGTATGAAAATGGAGATGATGAAACTAAGGAAGCACTTTAGAGTGAAAGTGATGATGGGTTAGGATTTGTAGCTACAAAATAAGAGAGTTCTAAAATTGAAATTGGAGAAGAAAAATCCCTAGTTTCTCAAGTTGAAAAGAAATCTGATTGGATTATAGATAGTTTTTGTTTGAACATCATATGACTGGTGATATGAACAAGTTTTTTAAGCTCACAAACTATGATGGGGGTATTTCTAGAGTTGGTAACAATGCATCTTGTCACATCATAGGGATAGAATGTATTACTTTTGATGGAAAGACTAACACTGATGATGTTTAATTTTTTATGGTTTGAAGTATAACTTGTTGAGTGTTTGACTGTTGGTTGAAAAAGCCTATCAGTTACAGTTTATTGAGAAGACTTGCATCATCAAAGATGAGGATGGTAAGCTAATTAGAACAAGTACAAGATCCAGAGGTAATGTGTTTCGATTGAATCCTACTAAGATGATTTTTTTGGTTGCCAAACTGGATAATAGATGGTTATGGCATATAAGTTTTTGTCATGTAAACTTTGATAATATTATGAAGGCTAGTGCTATATTTGCAGTCAAAGATTTGCCTAGAATTGTGAAGCTTGATAATGTTGTTCACAAAGAATGTATCATGTCTAAGAAGAAGAAGGTATAATTTCCCAGCAAGAAGTTCACTACTATAGACAAATTGGAAATTGTTCATAAAGACCTAAGTGGACCTACCAAAACAAGAGGATGTTATGGAGAAAGGTACTTTATGATTTTTGTTGATTATTTCACTAGAATGATGTGGGTAGAATTTCTTAAGGAGAAATATGAAGCATTAGATAAGTTCAAGATATTTTAGAATTGAGTTAAAAATGAATCTAGTGTAGAGATTAAATGTTTGAGATTACATAGAGGTGGAGAATTTACTTCTAGAGAGTTTAACATGATTTGTGGAGAAAATGGAATTAAGAGACAATTATCACCACCCAAGACCCTTGAGAAAAATGGGATAGCAAAAATTTGAAATAGATTAGGATCAGAGGAAGTAAAAGCAATGATGTGTCCAAAAAAAATTTGGAGAGAAACAATGAATATAGCAGTATACACCATGAACACGGTTCATATAAGAAAAGACACAAACAAGACTCCTTATGAATTATGGTTGGCTCATACACCTTTAGTCAAAGTATTTTAGATTTTTTGAAAGTAAGTGTTACACAAAGAGAGATGATTTTATTGGTAATTTTGATCCACTAAGTGATGAAGGTATGTTCCTTGGTTATTCATTGAAAACCAAAGCTTATAGATGTTTTAATCATAGAACTAGAAAAATTGTTGGGTGTGCAAATGTAAAAATGGATGAAAATTTTGGAGTTAAAGAAAGGATGATAAATTATAATTCAGATGAGGAAGAAGACAACACTCAAATTTTTAGAGAAAATGTACAATTTTTCTTTGAGTCTAACAATGACTTGAAGAATGATGTACAAATTGTTGACAAAAGAGGAGAATAGAGAACTAAACTAAGAGAAGAGATAAGAGTTGAGATAGCAACTCCCACATTTAATAGGAACTTGACAAAAAATCACCCCATAGAGCAGATCATTGGAAGAAAAGACAAAAGAGTATTGGCCAAAAATAAAGTACATGAGGAATTATGTTTTATTTCTCAAGTTGAACCTAAGAGCATAGACAAGGCATGTGATGCAGGAGCATTTGTGGTCTTTTCTATTTACCTTGGTAGTATGAAGCAAGGACTTCCTTGGTTTCTTAACTTTCCTACTATTTTTAGTTAGTGTTTCTTAATTAGTATTTCTTATCGAGTTGTTACAGTACCTACCAAGTGGCTATGGTGGCCAAGTGGAAAATTGAGGAAAATTGTAGCAAGAGTAGAAGGTATTGAGTTAGCACAAGACTATGGAAGGCATCTTGATGATGTTGAGAGCAATAAGTTTGATTATTTTTGGGATGAAATTCATGAAAGAATTGATGATTCATAAGAGTCTAATTTGAGTTGGCATATAAGGATTAGAAAGAAGGTTTTTTGGTTGTTTAAAGAGATTATGAAGAGAAGAAGATAGATCATGGAAATGCATGATGATTTTGTTGAAGTTGATGAAGTATCTTTTGGTTTTCATGAGTAGATGGATGGATCTGACATGGAAATTCTAGGGCATCTTGTTGTGTGCAATAAGATTGTTGAAGAGGAGAGTTTCACTTATGTTGGTACGGAATTGGAAGTTTCTATTATTCAAGATGATCTTAATATTGATATAGAGGCAATTGAGGATTTATATGTTGATCTAGAGTTACATGTTCCTTCTATTATGGATGTTATTAATCTAGATGTTGCTCATGATATGAAGATGGATTTACCTATTACTGATATGGTTAAGGGTTTCAAAGATGTTATTGAGGTAGATTTAAATGATGTTGTTGTTACTGATATGGATTTGAACTTACATGTTGCTACTCAGATGCCGAACAATATGGATGTTGCTAATAATGTGGATTTTGATGATGTTACTGATTTACATGTTGTTGGAGAAATGAATATACATATTTTTGCTGCTACTATTATGGATCTGAGTTCATATGTTGTTGTTGATTGGGTTTGTGATTTGAATGTTGTTACTAATCTATTTTTCATAGGAGGATGTTAATATGGTTGTTTTTAATGATAAGATGTAGAGATTACTTAGGGAGCATTGTGGCTTTCATTTAATCCCTATGAGTGAGTATGTTGATTGGTTGGATGAGATTTTGATTTTTTGATGGACAAAGCATAGATGGTTGATTTTCATATTTGATCATTTATCCTTAATGGAGTGGAGTAGAGTTTTCTTTTGGAATAAAAATATGGGACAAATTTTTCTATTTTCTTGGGGAGTTTGATGTAGGAGCATCTAAGGTCTTTTCTATTTACCCTGGTAGTATGATGCAGGGGCATCCTTGGTTTCTTAACTTTTGTACTCTTTTTAGTTAGTAGTTGCCAAGTATTAGTGCTATGGAGTTGTTACATTAGCTACCAAGTGGTTATGATGATCAAGTGGAAGACTTGACTAAGTTCATGTATCTACTAAGTCGCATTATACCAATGTTCATCAAGTTCATGTATTTTTTGAGTTGCTAATTCTGACTGAGTTGAAGATGATGTTGAGTTCCTTTGTTGACCATGTTACAATTTTAGTGTCGATTGAGTTTCTATTGGTGTCAAATTTCACTTTTAGTTGAGTTTAGTATGAATTGAGTCTCTTTGGTGACCAATTTCTTCATTTTCTGAGTAAGCTGGTGATTCTTCTTATGGTCACTCATGTCTTGGTCCTTCATTGACCAAGTTGTTTGTGTTTGGTTCTAGTTGGAGCTGGCCTTTGCATTTAAGTTTGTGAGAGGTATTTCATATTTTTTGTGAGCTAACTTGTGTCTTGGTTATGTATTTAATGTAAGGGTTTTTTTAGTTGGTAATTTTTAATAGGTTGACTTATTGCTATGAAAGTATTTAAGGGGGTCTTGTGTAGAGTCTTAGACATTATTGTTTGATGATGGAGATGTAGTGAAGTATGGAGAAGTCATTTAGTTGAGGAGCCTTAGCATGGATTAGCTTTGAGTAGAAGTTCACATTTGAATCTAGAGATATGTTCTTCTTTGAAAGATGCATTCTTCTTTGTAATGGTTGTAACCCGGAAGACTATAAAACTGGGTATGTTTGATGTAAACTTCTTGATTCAAATATATGAAATTTTGTCTCTCTAGATCTAAATTTCATTCCTTTTGTTCAATTTTCTATTGTATCTACATTTTCTATGGCCCATATTACCTCTAGTAGGGGTATCTTTGGATTCACATTGCATCAACATGTAAGGATAATAATTAGTTTCAAGCAATGAAGGAAGAACTAGATCAGATTGTGAAGAAGAAGACACATAAATTGGTTCCTAACCTAAAGGAAATAATTTTATGGGAATTAAATGGGTACTTAGAAACAAGATGGATGAAAAATGTGAACTAGTGAGGAATAAAGCTAGATCAGTATGCAAAGATTATTCAAATTAGGAAGGAATAGATTATGAAGAAACATATTCCCCTGTAGCTAGAATGGAAGTAGTGAGAATGTTTTTTACTTATGTAGCAAATAAGAAGTTCAAAGTGTATCAGATGGATGTCAAATAAGCCTTTCTGAATGGAGAACTTGAAGAAGTTTACATTGAGAAGCTTGAAGAATTCCCTTTAACTGAAGAAAAAGACACGATATGTAGATTGAAGAATACACTATATGGTGTAAAGAAAGCACCTAGAACCTAGTATGAAGGATTGGATAAATCTTTAGAAAAATTAGAATTTTTTAATGGTACAATAGATGCTAACTTATATTTAAAATAAATTGAGAATGGTTTGATGATAATTGTGATATTTTTTGATGATATAGTCTTTGGAGGAAATGATTAAGCAAGTGATAAGTTTTCTAAAGAGATGATGAATGAATTTGAGATAAGCATGATTGGTGAGAAGAATTTTTTCTTAGGTTTATAATTGTACAAAGTAGTGATGGCATTTTCATTTCACAAGCCAAGTACTTGAAAGACTTGTTGAAAAGATTTGGTTTAGAAAGTTGTAAGCTTGTTGGTACACTGATGGTAATTGGTCACAAATTCTTTAGCAAATATGAGATGCCTACAGTTGAGTAGAAGAAGTATAGATCAATGATTGGAGGTTTGCAATATCTAACTCACACTAAACTAGATATAGAAATTGTAGTTGGGATTGTAGCTATATTTCAAGTTGATCCTAAGAAATATCATTATGTAGCAGTAAAAAGGATATTCAATTTTTTGAAGGGTACATCGACTAGTACATTTAACCCTAAATTTGACCTTAAATTTTGACCATCAAATATAAATTGCTTGGTTGGTAGTCATTATAAAGGAAACTTTTGTTTTTTTTTTTAATACATGCCCGTGTTGGTCTCAATTGTGACCAATGCTTTATATTTTGTGTTGTTCTCAATTGTGACCAACACGGGAACATAAAGAATTTTTTTTAAAAAGTGGCAAATGTCAGTTGAGCATTTCACTTGACCATTTGATTTGAGCATTTCAAGTATTTCTTTGTGTCTACTGCATCATTCATGGATTTCATTTGAGGATTTCTAGCATTTCATTGGAGCATTTGGAAACCTTGTGAGCATCTACTACAGCCCTAAACTCGAACTTTAGGCCGTCATTCAAGCATACATTATAGCATTTCATTACATCTACAACATGAACTCGTCTAGATTCGCATTGCAATCGGTTGTAGCACTCCCACTATTAAAGGTATTCAATCATTGGGGAAGCCCTAATTTGATACTTGCTAACATATAAATGAAACTTGGACCTGAACAAAACAAAATTACCTTTATTTTAGAAAAATTTAAATCCTCCTTTGAAGATTTGATAAAGAGTTTTCACAGAATGTTTATGACCCTTGTTTAAACCCTCATTTTGCAGGAGTGAGTGAGTTGTTGATGGATAGATTAGAATATTTGAATAACAGTAGATAATACTATGCCATTATTGATGAGATGGTTACAATCTTAATGTAGAAAATCTTAGTCACCTCAAAGTTACAATTTTAGTATTTAATGGCATCTAAGCTCACCTTACATGTCACATTCATAAATTATATAAGTTCTTGGATTCTTGAAGTGATTGGGCAACAAAAAAAGCGTTATTTATATATATAATGCCAATTTGGTTCTAGTCAAGGGCAAACTATTTTCATTCTATCATTCTAAATGCCGAGATGCTTCATGGGTTTCAACTCTTGCAAATCTAGTTTCTATTAGAACAACATATTTTTTAAATACAATATATCATCATATTACAAATGGCACTTCTAGCTAAATGAGTACATGGTTTTATTTTTGAATATTTTGGAGAACTCTAGCTTAGGGTTTCCTCTTGCCACGCATTCATATAAATGTTATAAGTACTTGATTAATGTTGTAATATTCTAATTTTTTATGAGCTTTGTAAAGGTTATTTCACTATTACATGTAAATTTTAAAATAGTCTAGGATTACTACTTAAGAATGTTTAGTTATGTGATACTAGTGATTGTGGTGTATGCTTGCACAATCCAAATTCCTTTGTGATTTCAATATGTTGTGATCCTATAACCCAAGGATGTACATGTACAATAAAATTACCCTCTCTCATTATTCAACATCTAGGCTTGTAGTTGAGTAGCACCTAGAAGATGTTCATGCCTTCTTTGTTGGTGTTGGGATAATAATGTTTATGTGATTTCCAAGTATCATAGGCCTTGTATGTTGTGTGATACATTGTAATTAAATGTCATGTATTTCCATGTTCTATTTTTTTGTATTCTACATATTTGAATGAGTGTTATATCTCTCATCATTTTTGTGTGCATGTAGGTCTATGACCTTTGTGTCGATATTGAGGAACATTGAGGGGGAGGGGTGAATTAGTGCTCAAATCAATGAGTAAAGTATTGAAAAAAAATAAAAGAATCCACAACACTATAGCACAATTTTTTTTATCATGGAAACCCCATTAGGGGAAAAGCCATGATGCGGATGGAATCTACAAATGAATACTCTTAGAAGTACTAACCTTGTCAAAGATTTAAGTACAAAAGGGGTAATGTCATACATTCAAGCACAGCACCTAAATCTCACTACTCAAATATAAAAGGGAGACTTATTGCCTTTACAAAATATATGGACTACAAACCACAAGTGATGAACTGGAGTTCTACATCTACAAATGTACTAGTATTTCCAATTAGGTGCTCAAATTGATTTCTCGCACTTCAAACCTTATCCCTCCTTTTGAGTCAATTGAACCTCTAACCACATAACTTTCAGATACATAGCAATCATAACATTGGTCATTTTTTCAAAACACCTAAAAATTTTGATCTTATATACTAATAATAAAAATTAAGATAACCATTGGGTTGGCCTTAAGAGCATATTAAGTAGTGTGTGATGAATTAACCAAATCTCTTAGAAAAACATAACATGAACCTCATAACTTTCTCGAATGAAAACATTGAGTGCTATGATGTTGGAATGAGATAGATTATACTTTGTCATGGTCCACCTCTGTTCGCACCATAAGATTCAATACTAGGTGTCCACGCTGAAATATTTCCTTAACATAGTCAATAGCTTTGTCTTTGACATACTTAGCCATTTTTTTATTCAATCCTTTAGTATGATCAAGATATATATAGCTAACATATGGAATGCATATAGTTGCCATCAATTACAACATATCAGTCCTTAAGAGCAGCATCTCTTAATAGCACTTTATGATTATCTCCTAGCATGGAGGGAGTAGATTGTTTGGTTTGATGTGGTTGGGTGTTGTGTCAACCATTTCTTGGGTTAAATGGATAGTATATTGAGCATGTACATTTGTTTCTTCTTTCACTTGTGCTTTATGCTTTCTTATGATTGATGAAACATCTTCTATAGCTACCATGATGACATCAGTTGCACCAGCAACTTCTTAGGCATTCCCGCCAGGCCTCCGTGGTATAAGAGACTCCACCTTTGCACCAACAACTTCTTAGGCAATAATGTCATGTCTCTATGGTATAAGAGACTCCACCTCTTCTCTTGTTAGACCATAATCTAGTGGCATTAAGAATAGTAATTACTCTTCAAGAGTTTTCTTCCTATTTGAGGGTTTCTCTAGAATCAAACTTATTTTTTCATTTTGTGTGTGATAATGCAAGAATGTTTATTTATGAATTTTTAGCTATTTTCAATTTTAACCCTTGATTGCATAGCATGGCATTTGACATACGTTATAGACTGAAAAAAATGGATGCATTTAAACTTAGTTCTTTACACTTGAAAATCCAACTTTTTATACTATAGATCATGAGCCTTGGTTTTAGAAGTCATGTGCTACATCTTTCTCCATCTAATTTCAAGTACAAATTTTCTCTATTTTTCCTTATTGAGATGGTTGAAATCACAACATAGATTGTGCATTAGTACACAGGTATTACAAAATTGTTAACAACAAATGTTTTATAAAAAGGATTTTGATTCCTATTCTCAGAGTTCTTTTGTACCCATTTCCAATTGATACATAGCCTTCAATTGTGCGTTTTAGTTGCTCTATTAATTAGCATAAGGAGGTGGGTTTGAAAAAAAATGCAACTGAGATGAACAAGAAACTAAAGCCCAATCCTCTAACAAATTTGCCAATTTTTATTCCTGTATGTTCATAAGAAGGGGTAGGGAGTTACATATTTCACAGTTTCTAAATGAGTTGGATGAATTACCAACTTCTTTCCCTAAACCTTTTGACTAGTTTGTCATTGAAATTCCATCAAAGATCATCCTTAAAGAAAACATCTTTATTGAAAGTGTCAATAGAATTAAATAAAAAATATTCAAAGATAATCTATTTATTAATCCTAACTCTTTTTTCCATCTCTCTTTTAAGAAGCTTTATAAACTATCCCATTTTAAGCACTTTAATTTTACTTCTGAAATAGGCAAAATTAAATTATCACATAGCACTCATCCTCATTGTCTCTCTAGTTGATGGATTTATAGTTCCAATATATTCCATGCCACAATACCTCAACACATGTACTGCATTAGCAGTTGTCATTTGTGAAACACAAATATATATCCCTCGGAACTTAGACTGAGAAGAAACCATCAGCCTAACACAAATAGATCAGATGTAACTCTGAACAACCAACCTACACTGATACAATCTCATCAGAATAGTTTCACCACCACAATCAGAAGTGACTTGAAGTCACTTTAAAAATGAGCAATGATACAAGTTGTGAATCAACACAAAGGAGAAACAATAGAAGAGAAATCCAAAAATGGTTTGTACTAAACACAGTTCCAATCAATTAATTTATACATAAATATACATTAAATGTTATGTTGACTGTAGCATTGAGTTAGTTCTATTTATGATGAGTAGTTGAGATGCATGGTGATTGACATTGGTCTGTTGGATAGCTACATGTGTTTCATTTTCCAGTGGACGATTGGTCATGATAAATAATTTATCTTATTCACACTCCTTGATAAATTAATTATTAGATTCTTTTAGAAATTCCCCCATAATCTAGAAAAATAGGTCCTAACCCAAAGCCCTTTTAGATACCCATTTACAATCACTTATCAAATATCATCATTTATATTGTTTCCCCTAAATCATAATCACTTGAGGTTTTTATATATTACCCATAATCGATGCTTTGAATGATTTCAAGCTCACCACAAACATCACACAAGTGGTTTCAAGATCACCATGAACTTCACACTAAATTAGTTTTGGCTCATCACAAAAACCTCACTCACTTTCATTTTTAAAATCACCATAAACTTCGAGCACTCAAATGGTTTTGGATTACCACAAACCAAAAACATATTGTGCACAAACCATCACTATGGAGAAATCATCATCACTTTGGGCTTTTCTCCTTGTACCTACATCAAATTGATTGTAGGAATCCTTTTTAGATACATAGTTCATCAATATGCCAAACAATTATTTTTGGGGTGTCGGGCACAACCTTATAATAGCTCAAATATAATACATTTCTCTAAATCAATTGTCATCACTTTGTTAAGGGATATCACAATACCACTTTTCACATTGACACAACCTTTACGATTAGATAGGCACATTCTCTTTCTGCCAACCCATACCCTTTGCATCCTAAATCAGAACACACTTTTTCAAATAGACCTTTGCACACTGGCAACAATCTCTAGCACATCATCTCATTTTCTAATCAATGGTAACTACTATACAAATAATTTAATATGCATTCAATTTATTGGAAAACACTATATACCTCATCTAGCACCTAAATTAAATATAGGATTATTAACAACTAATACTTAGCCCATAAACCCCAAGATTTTTAGAAACATATATTAAGATCTCCTTTCTTATTTAACAACTATTGCAACTCTTATTTATCATTGATTTTGAGCATCATTTTCATATATTATCAACACTCGTCTTCTCTCACAAGAGTTATGCATGCACTATCTCACTCATCAAAAAGCCAAGTTGAAGTTATATATAAAAGCATGTGCAACACTTCTCAAAGATTACTAGATATGTTAGATAGCTTTGAGATTCGAGCAAGAACATAGACAGAAAAGACAAAGCCTATAAATGAAGTTTTGAACAAAATTAAGAAAAGTTTCAAGCCCTAAACAACAATTTCTATTAACAAACCCCAAAATCAAACACAATTGAAGCACCCAAACCCACTGCAAGATGGAAAAAAAGTTCACCAAGCCCTACCAGATGTGGCTCTCTACCTTCCCAAGTGGAACCCACTCTCCTAGGGTCTTTTTCTTCTCCTAAGACACTTGGCAAACTTAGATCAAAATTTGGCTTTAGGGACACTTGCCCTCGACTAGGAAAAATATGGCAAATTAAGCAAAATGCTTTCAAAGCTTCAAACAAAGGTTATATGTAGGTAACCATAATTGAAACATCAAATGTTCAGGTCATTATAGAAGTTTCAATGCTTAAAATTTCTTGGTATATCAATCTTGTTTTGATTGGTGTGTACTTGCAAAACTAAGATTTTAAATGAGCAAACTAGAACATTTATGTTGAAAAAAATACTAAATCTGAAGAATGCCAATTATTTTGTTGCTTTTTGGGATCATATTAATAATATAACATATGTTTTGACTTTATGGTACTCATTTTTCTATTAATTCTCCACAGATAAAGGTGAAGCATCTTGTAAGAAAAAATATTACCATCTCAAAGAAGCTACCAGCAAAAGATTCTAGCAGTGAGGATTCTTCTTTTGTGGAGGTTAGTCATTTTGTTGTGGATAATTATATGTAGAATAGAGTCATGTTTTAGTGGAATCACAAGCTTATGGAATTTTGATGTTGAACAGTGAACAAATGGTTAATTGAAATGCCTTATTTCAAATTGAAAATCAAACAAAAAAATTGGTGCTCTCTAAATGATGAAGACATTCATTGTACTTTTCTAGCATAACATTAATAGATATTTGTTTTTTATCTTTAAATATTTCTATACTATCATGACATTTTTCATTTTATCAAAAAAAATTGTACTTTTTGAAAGAGAGATAAGAAATTTGTGTTTAATATTATTCAAAGTGCATTACAAGAAACACATAAAAAACCAAGTGCTTTGGGAAAGAATAACTTAGTTGTAGTGAAGAATGGGTTAGTTGCAGCTTTAAAAAATGGTAAAGAAGAATCAAGTGAGGACGACTCTTCTGATGAGGTACTCCATGGTTAAGCCAAGTCTTCAGTACATAATAAAGCAACTAAATTTCATAAATTGTTTTTTTTATACTTGATTTGTTTAAATATCTCCCATTAAAAATTACTTAGTACATCTCATCTTTTTTTGCACAGGAGCTTGTAGTTCTGAAGAATTTCATAGTGAAGAATCTAAAGAAGATATTGTACCAAAGGTATATTTGGTGTTTTTTTTTTAAAGTGAAAATGTGACTGAAATTTTTGTATATTGTCATATTTCACATGCAGAAGGTCAAATTGTAAATAGAGGTGAAGCTGTATGGATTTAAGTTTCTTCTTCATTATTTATAATGCTCTCGATTCCTCCTTTGTAGCTGTAAAAATACTTGTTTATTTTCACCTTTCCAAATACCTTTTACTAGGTTCTTGAAGATTCCAAAATATCTTGGAATGACCCCACTCCAGCATGTTCTAACTCCTACTTGCTTATATGCTTTTGTCTCGATGGTTATAACCACTATTCAAATGGTTATACTAATGTATAACTAAATTTTGCAACTATTTTTGCAATGTTGTTAGCACTTTTGCAATTTTCTTTGGCAACTTTGATAATTTTGTATTTTTGACCACCTAGACACCTAAACACCTGCTTAATGGTTCAAACCATATCTAAATCCCTCTAAGGACTTACAAACACCCTATTACTAATTAAAATAACTCATTTTTCTAGATGTGACCATTTGGTTCAATCTGGCATCCTAGTTTATAATGATACCAAGGATCCACTTGACCTTACAATTGGTCCTAATACATAAACCACATTAAGTTGACTACCCTATGAATCTATCCAATTTCATTGACCTATCAAATTTCTTTAGTGTCTTGCACCATACTCCTCATGTAATGCCCTGCCAAGGGATCCAAAAGAATTAACCTAAATTTTTACTAAGTTTGCCAAACAATTTTTTTTTTTTTTAAACAAGAAAGATAAACCATTCATATCAAACACATAGTAGCGGAAGTAATAACATACAATGATCTGTAAGCATACATAATAGGTTACATTCCTTAAGGATCCCAAGACGTTGAGTTACATTTAATTTAGTTAAAACTAAGACTAACAACTACCACATCCACATGAAAGAATAATTTAAGAAGTCCAATGTCCATAATATACATTCGTTTTCAAATGCTTATTCAGAATGCTTAATCATCCACTATACATGTCACAGGGTATGAAAGGCTAAAAGAATGTACATATGTAAAAATAAAGATACATCATCCTCATCGAATTCCATGATACAAGTGCAATAAAGTAAATGAAACCATATACCATACATAAGACATCCATCATCATAAAAGATATAACATCCATTATAAAAGATATCCATCCATCATAAAATACAACTAACTAAGTGTGTGGTTCCTCCCAACCGTCAATAGCATCATTAGACCATCATGGGCCCTAGCCATCCCTCCATGCGTAACACCCCAAGTCACTGAATAGATCATCGGTATTATCATAGTAGGGATGTCACTCCTAAAACATACTACAACATATGCATAAAGAAATCTAACATGCTACAACATATGCATAAAGAAATCTAACATGCAAGAATAAACCATAAGATGATCCTAAAAAGTAGATAACATCATCTATCACATGCTAATCATCAATATAAAGAAGCATACTAGTAAATAACATCCATCACAAGATCCAAGAACTGAATGAAGATAAATACCAACAAAGAATACTCCAGCCACAGTGTCTCAGACTGACCTCAAATGGTAAGAGTGAAAAAGCACTACCACTCGACCGTGTGGAACCTAAATGGCCCACTCCCACCATGCTGAGGAGATAGTCTCAAGTCCCAAATAGGATATCAAATCACATAACACAAATACTCTCTAAGTCCAGGAATCCTAAAAGTATACTAACTCAAAGGTTCCAATACACGAATCGACATCTACTTCCCAAAGGCACAACAAAGAGATGTAGGAAACCTACTATGTAAGTGGGAAAGTGTCATTGCATGAATCATGCTAGAGTTACCCTTTTAGTCTCTCAATAGACTCCAGCCCCCTAGTGATCCCTATGCAGCCACTAGTATCCTCTCATACTGACAAGGCATACTATGGAATGCAAGGTCACAACCAAGCATTCTCTCTACTCCCATCCTAGTCTATACTAACACACAAGGCATGGGTAAGAACATACAATTATCTTATTAGGTTCATTTTAATCCCCATTTAGTGTAAATATTTTCACTTATTAATATAACTTATAATGAGTTACCCTGGCAGCCACTTAGGGCCCCGGCCCCCATTGCAAGCCACTTCCTGACACTACACATAGATAACCTACCCTAGGCTCATGGAATCATAAATCACAAAATCACCTTAGTCCTATACAAGTGACTAAAAAATTACCAAAAGATAATCCACAATAAGAACATCAAATCTCCATGAGCAACTGAAAAGCATCCATTGATAATCATGACCACAACAATTCTCTATTGGCAACTGAAGGTATCAATGATAATCACAATATCCATCGGTCCTCATTGAGCAATCGTATAGTATTCCAAAATAAATCTCAATATCCATATCAATGGTAAATCACAATATCCATTGGTTCTCAACAAGCAACCAAAAAGTATCTCAAAATAAATAATACTGATCGAAGACTCCAAAATGGTCAAGTCCAAAACATGTCACAACATGACAACATCAAGAATAAATCAACACTTCAGTCCCATCAAGGCAACTAGAAATTAATCCATGTATAATCGATTAATGACTCAAAAATGGTTAAGTCAAGTGTCGCATGTACACACATCTTAGTGTCACACAGGAAGGCTAGAAAGCAATAACAATCAATAAATACAAACATATCATAGAGCATGCCATCACATTACCATGGTTGGGTTTAGAAAGATCAAGATCAAATAACATCAACATGCCATCACATTCACATAACCCCCAAGCCTCTGGTAACAACCTAAGATTGGTCAAAGCTAGGACAAATCCCAAAACACATATAGCATACAGAAGCAAGATACAAACACATGTTTTGGTTTGCTTTTAAAATCACATGGTTAAGACATGTGTGAAGCTTCAAGTTTCATTTTGGGTATATTTCAAATGTAAAAGATCCTTCATTAAAACTACATGTCAACCTGTTTATCCCCTCGATTAAAATATAATATTCTAAGAATAACTGAGGGATACATATTTACTTATTAAATCATTAAACTAATCTTTATTGACACTTAAAAATCATTCACCTTATTTTTCTAAGATCAATGTTACTAATTGAATAACTCTTCCTTAATATTAATTCAACTTCTCCAAACATAACCAAAGGATCATTATTCTTTTAATTTTCCCTCATTTAAAAAATCCATTGACTAATAATTAATTAGACTCTTTCGACTATTAACTAATCTTAATTTAATTTAATTTAATTTAATTTAATTTAATTTAATTAGTTAATAAATCTTTTTAAAATAATGCATAATAATAAGATTCTATTTTAATCCAAACCCAAACCCAAATCAATTTCCAAATCTTGACTCTACTAAGGGAAGATTGCAATAATATTTTTAATTCCCATAACTAGATGAAACAATATGCATGCCCAAATTACAAAATTGAAGATTCATTCATAGAGAATTATTCAAACATGCGTAATAGACATGATGAAGATAGGAAGGGAAAGAGCATAATAAAATATGCAAAATAATCACGAGTACCTACCTGGACATTAATGCTAATTGGCTATACCTCAGAAAAAATTAGAGAAGCTTCTCCTCTTAGAACCTTTTCCTTTCCAAAAATTTGTTCCTTCTCCAACATTCGCAATTCCTCCAAGAACCGAACCCCCTTGAGTGACTAGAAGTGCTTGTAGAAGCATATGAGCTTCTTGAATGCATGTAAGCTTGTCCATACACAGAGGAGAGCCTCTATATAAAGGTCTCTAAGATGCATCTAGAATGTGTCTAGAAAGAACTAGGAGATAAGCATGACAACTAAGCACGTAACTTCCACGACAAGAAGATAGATATGATGAGATCTCTAGAATGTTGTAGACACCATGTGCTCAAATAATGTGCTAACTCCTAAATGTAGACAACACGTGCATAATTAGAGTGCAAACTCTTGTGTTGTCAACATGACAACTTCCAAGAGCTCACATACTCCTATGTGAATAAATATTAAAATAATGCACATTAATTTATTTAATTAAATTTCTTTATTTAATATTTACTTGACTCCTCTTAAAATTAATTTATTAATTTTAAATCTCATGCACTCACTTTATTAAATCCACTTGTTTTATATTAATATATCTTAATCACATGCACGCATCACGTGATCTAGAATCTTTTAATAGTTTTAATATCCTTTCCACTTTTAAATTTATTTTTTGAAACTTAACTGATAAAATATTTATTAACTTAAATAATAATATTAGTTAGCATTTATTTAAAAATAAACTCTAAATATATTATTATTAAATTAATAAATATTATCACGTTCTAAATTTAAACCTATAACTTTTATCTTCAAATTTTATTATTTTTATTTAATTAATTTCCCAATTAATTAAAAATATCATATTAATTTTCCATTTAATTACATCATTAATTAAATCTTTTAATTAGGCTTAATTAATAGAAAATACACTAAAGACTCATAAAGTAAAATACAAAAACCCATCATAGCAAAACACACACAAAATTAAACCAAAAGGGTTAATATCACAAATTACATCATCTAACGTATTCGAAGGGTACTCAACTCAGATACTTGTCCTAATTTTCAATTAGGACAAATGGCTTAAAGGATTGGGATTTGGTCTTGAGAATTTATCTCCCCTCTCTTACCATTGAGATAATGCGATAGTGTATGCTCATCCTGGCAATTCAAGGAAGTCTATACCCGGTACCTACAACTTGCATAAAATCCATGCATGTACAAGCACAATGTATACTAAGCTAAATAGGCAATGGCAATAAGTGGTGCATCGTGTAGATCCCAACTAGTAGGTGACCACGACTCCCTTCCTTAACCACATCAGAAATGCCATATAGAAAGAAAAAAAACACACACACCATACACATGCAAGTATGGGGTAAGTATCCATAAGAAAATACATATGATAATAAATCATCTAACTAATTATCACCAATAACTGCAAACACTAAAATAATCATCATACATACATGAACTATAAAGTACCAAGTAATCTCATCATATAATAAATTGAATGTAAAAAAAATATCTGATAATCTCAAAACAATGCCACTATTAATCATCAACATAAAACTAGCCCTAAAAGAGTTCAACAATGATAGCAAAAATGTAAACTAGGGGCAGGCACTACACCTCAGGCCAACAAAACTCAAGTCTCTTAAGTTGGAAAATCTTCCACTTTAAGGCCCATCTTGATCAAATCAATTTCAATCAACCAAGTTGCATCCTCCATAGGCTTGTTCTTCCACTTGACAAGGTACTTGTAATATGTCTTCCTCCTAGTCTCTATCAGCACTTTGGTGTCTAAGTGGCATTCAACCTCTTGTGGTGGTTGCTTGGGTAGCTCTGTAGGTACCTCCACTCCATCCATTTGACTTATATCACAGTCAATAGTTCCCTTATAGGGATACAAATCACAAACATTAAAAATGTTACATAAACCAATGTCAACAGGGAGTTCAATTTTATATGCATTTGTGCGATATTTTTGAAAAATTTTGAAGGGCCCCATCTTCCTCATCATGAGTTTGGTGTATTTTCCCTTAGTACGATCTAAAATTACTTCTTTGTACTTGTCCAATAGTTTCCTTACTTCCTTGGGTCCCACAATCCTTTCATTGGATCTACTTTCCTTTCCTTTTTCTCCAAGTTTTGGCTTTACTACTATGGCAAAGCAAGGGGTGTTTTTCACCTTGAGGGTCTTCAAAAACTCCTTCTCTCCAACCATCATCACATTAGATGCATGTTGTATCTCCTTCCTATCTTCTGGCAGTGATCTCATGGTGTATTCCTTCCCATTTTTGGAGATGATGTAAACATTGCTCCTTCCATCATGCTTAGAATTGACATCAAATTGCAGGGCTTGCCTAACAATAGGTGACAAGCATCCATTTCTACAACATCACAAACAATCTTGTCTTTGTACTCCCCTATTTGAAATTGAACATGAACTTGTTCATTTACTATGACCTATTGCTCCTTATTTAGTCATGAAACCTTATAAGGGTTAGGATGAGGAAACTTCTTCAATCCAAGCTTCTCTACCATTTCTACTGAGGCTATATTATCAGTTGAACTAGAATCTAAAATTTCTTTGTAGACCTTATCTCTTACCTTGCAGAGAGTTTTGAATAATGTCTTTCTTTGGGGAGGTTCTTGCTCTATGAAAGTCTTCAGCAAGGTTCTATTGAATGTTAGAGACTCTCCTCTCTCTGGATCAGCATTTCCTCTTGCCCCTTAGTCACTTAGTTCATCCTTCTCTTGAGCCAAATGGACTCTCCTATTCCCTTCTTGGTTGCTGCTACCCATTTTCTCAGGAAGTTCTTGTATGTAGCAAGTGCAATATGTAGAGGTAGAGTTATGAAAGGTCAACTAAGTATTTGTTTCTTTTCATTTTTTATATTTCTTTATCTCTTTATCAATCTATCTTTCTATCTATGCCTCTTTCTATTTTTCACACTTTAGTGTTCATTTCTCTATGTCTTCCTCATACTACTCCATCTACAAGTTGCAAACAAATCATCCTTCTTCAACCAATGAGTCATTTCATTCAAGAAAGACCATGTCTAATGATATCAATGCACAAAAAAATAGGGAGATAATTGCTAGACTATAGTAGGGGCCTCCCACCCCAACTATATCTTCTTGGGGGATTATGCCCTACCCCCTCCTCAGTGTAAGGGCGAGCATGTTATGTATAGAATGAAACTATCTTCCCTTTCTATCTATTGGCCTATGTTGCATTCTGAAAGTGCGCGAAGGTTCGGTAGAGAGGGGCAGATTCCCTATAGAATGGTGGGGTAACATGCTATAGTTCCCACCCACCTAAAGAAACAATAGGCTGGTTTCCCTTAGAATAGTAGGGCTATTGCCTTCCTGCCCTACAATTCTATGCCTACATTTCTATAGGGTTAACGGGCTCCATCCCCTACCATGGGTGGAGGAAGGAAAAGACAAGAAGGAAGGTCGGGAGAGCAACCAAAACCCCCAAGAGAGAGAGATAGGGATGGTTGGGGAAGGTATGGAGCTAGATTAGAGGTGATGGAAAATGTTATTGTCCTTGGAAAATTTTTAAGGGCTTCAAGACTCAAAGATATCTAATCAAAACAGCTGAGGAATATTGTAGGCAACATGGTCACATTTAAGGGGGAAATGAATATTTTCCATTGGTATGTATTTTAATAATTTATAAAATACATAAGACATGATTTGATGATGACATCATGGTAATGGTTAATATAAGGTAATCATTTTCATATAGGCCAACGTCCCTGAGTTTCATGTTATGGACCATGACAATTCAGAGAGTGCAAATTTCCAAATAAGGGAACATGGAGGTGTGAATATTGAAGTAGAAGGTAATGATACCATGGAAGAAGACCATGATGATGAAGATAACGATGATCAAGATGATGATGATGATGATGATGTTGATGTAGAGCTTGATGTACCTATACTTGAGAAGGCACACGAGCCCCTATATGAAGGCTCCGAAACAACTCTTTTTGTCATTGTATTGTTGTTGGTGAACTTGAAGGTTATGAATGGTTTATCCAACATAGCAATGACATGTATGTTAAGGTATGTCATCTTCTTTCATTATTTTACTCGTAGTTTCCTTACAATTAACATTGGGTTCATCTAGCAATTAATATTTTTTAAATTAAGAAATTATATTTTTGGTCATAGGTTGATAGGTGAGTGTTTGTTACCACCATCAAACATTCTACCTCACTCGTACCAAGTATTATCTTCCATCATGAATGATATTGGAATGGAGTATCAAACAATACATGCATGTCTGAACGATCATATTATATCTCATAAACAACATGAATTTGCAACACAATGCCCTATTTGTCATATTAGTAGATATCAATCAGATCAATTAACAGAAAAGGTGCCTTGCAAGGTTCTTCGGCATATTCCCATTATTCCACATCTGTAATGATTATTTAGGTGCAATATCTTGGCACAATTTATGGATTACCATGCATGCAATAGAATTCAAGATGACATTATGTGAATGCCTACAAAAGGTTCAGAATTTAAGGAAATAGAGGGAAAATGGCCACACTTTAAAGAAGAATCTTGTAATCTCAAGCTTTCATTGGTAGCAGATGGTGTCAATCCTTTTGGAGAGATGAGATCTATTTGTTAGAATATTCAAATGGGAAGAATGCTTCTGAGAGGGAGGGTAAATCAAAAGTATTACACTTTTTCAATTAAAACTTTTAACTAAAAGTATATTACATGCATGTAAACATATGAAATAAACATGAAGTAAACACATGCATCAACAACACATAACACTAGGTTTTGGTAACCCAGAAACCCTCTAGGAATAAGAAGGTAAAACTGGGGTGGGGATGATACCCACAAAATCACTACAACAATAACTATTTTGACCACTTCTGATGGTCTACCCTATAAAAGGCCTACCCTGTTAAAGGCTTTACACTGTATCAATAGTGACTTGGTTAAAGGATACAAACACTTTTCATTAAGTGTCACTCTGTTAAAGGATTTAATCACCTCTTCAAAGGATCTACAACCTAGCTTTTAAGCTAACCTATCAATATAGGATTTTCTTTCTAATACAATTGCTAGAGAATATTAGGTATAATAAACCTGATAGCTTACAATCCTTGATTGCTAAATCCAAGCACTTGATCTGCTCTCTCTGATCTTGATTCTCTGAAATCTTATATTTGTTTGTATTCCTTTCTTTGTTCTGATCAACTAAATATTTAATTGTTGTTCTTTTCCTCTAAGTCTTTTCATTCTTCAGTCTGAATTTCACTATAGCTTTCCATATTTTTCTTTTATCATTCTTGACAATGAGATTTTGTCTTCCTTATAAAGACTTTTGAAGACTTCAGGTTAGGTATGGATCTATGATCCATATTGAATCTTTATTTCCCGCTCATTCCTTGCACTTTTATTATTGGTTGCATGCCTTCTCCACTTTTCTTATTGGCTGCATGTAGATTGCATAGGAAATACAAAAGATTTGATCTTATCACTTAGATCCTTCGAGATTTATGTCAACCATAAAAATGGTTACATCTGAGTTTGTACCTTTTCAAACTCATATACACATTCTGTGTTACTCAGCACTTACTAATTCTTGATGCCTAGCACATATAAGAAACTAGCTCACTCGGCTCCTGTAGTGATTCTATCCTGCTTGGGATCATCTATGACTTGGCACCTAAATATTACTCAGCACTTGTATCATACTCGACACTTGTAGTCACTCGGCATTTGATCTTCACTCGGCACTGAAAGATTTCTCGGCACTTGAAGATCATTCGGCACCTGTTGGAATTCTAACTTGGCATACATAATGTACTTGGCTTCAATGTAGAAAGTGGTTAAGTGTGTTGGCACTCAAATGTCAAAACTATTCTGAGAATAACAATCCCCCCCTTTGACATGAGTGTCAAAAACACTTAACTAAGCATTATTTGTCTGACCTTATAGGTACATAATTCAATCTATTCAGCGTATGCACAAAATCTCAAAAACTTGTTCAAAAGTTTTGCAAGGAATAGTATACCTTAAAATTCTTATAACTCCCCCTAAGCTGATTCTACCAAAATTCTTGTAACCAAAATTCTAATAAATCTGATACTCTATTCCTTTGTTATACAGTATATCTCCCCCTTGGTTATATCTCCCTCTTTTTTTTATCTCCCCCTTTTTGACACAAATGTCAAAGGGTACTAAGGATTAAGATCATATTTTGCCAAAAATGTACTATTTACCTCCATAATCATCTTGAGAGTTGCATCCCAATTATGTAAAGCAATTTCCAATGACTTGTGTTGGATGGCAGTCTCTGCAACAAGGTGAACAAGTCCATCTAAAGTAGAAAGATTAGGATCTTTCTTGAGAACAGTTTCAGCATAAGCCTGTTCTTTATGGAGTACTTCCAAATGTGGGGTAATGGAAGATTGGAGATGTATTAGTTTGGCCTTGATGGTGGCCTCTTTTGCTGTCAATACAGCTACTTCTCTCTGGGTGTGAAGCATTTGATTAAAGTGCTTCTCACTTTGAGCTGAATCTTTTGGTAGTTGCATGCTTGAAATCTTTAGATTCCTCTCTAGGATCATTATTCTTTGGCTTGTCTCTTGTGTGAAGTATGAAAAGTCACACAACTTTTTGTACAATGAGAATATATTCTCAAGTACCTTTTTCACTTTGTCAATCATCTTTGCCAATTCAACCTAGGAAAGTGCAATTCCACTACATATTTTATCATTTACTTTCCCTTAGAATTTCCTTTCAAACCATTCCATAAGTTTTACATTAGTTTCTTGGTCTTCATTTGTCACTTGGTCAACAATATCTGATTGTTCTATTATATGCTTTGTCTCATCTCGTGACTACAAACTGAAGGCATCCATAAAGATGTCCTTAATCTCATGTAATGTTTTCTTTTGTTTATACTCCTTCCTGAGTAACTCCTGCCTCTTTCTTCTATTCAATGCTTCATGCACCTTAGTGATTTGATCAATGCTTATTGTTTTTGAGTCATAACTAGGTATGACTATCTTCTTATCTAATTCAAGGTCTCCATAGTGAAGCACCCTTGCAACTTTTGTAGTAATTGATCCTAGTGCTGACATTTGCAGTGGCATTGCATCATTGCTTAGTTGTTTCGAAGGAGTTCCTGAGGTAGGAAAATTTATCAATGTTTGTATTGCCTCCTACTCTTTAGGGATTTTCTCTGCTTCCTTCTCCTTCTGTCTACTACCTTGATCAATTATAGAAATGTGAGGAAGTGCACCTTGTGTTTGTGTTGTAGGATCAGATGTAACAGTCTGTCCTATTTGTTCTATTTCTTTATCTCCTGTTGCACTCGGCTTTTGCACTATGGTGTCAACTATTCCTGATGAAACAATTGTTTGTATTTGAAGTTGACCACTAGTAGTCGTAGAGATGATGGAAGGTGGTTCTTGTGGATTCACCTTATCTCTAAATGTGTCTGCTACTAACTTTTTGTAATTCATCCACACTAACCAATGCTGGATCTATACATAATTTTTCTTGTTGTGTGGATTGGTCAAGGATTCTTTTTAGATCCTCTGCAGTTAAAGGATTGATGTTCTGAGCAAAAGTATCAAGAACATCCTTTACAGTTATAGTGTCTGCAGGTGTGATGGGTACATGAGGAGGGCTACAAGGTGGCAATTATGTTTCTTGCACACTCTATTCTTGTTGCTACTCCTACTCATCTATTGTCGTTTCATCTTGTTTTTGTGTCTCCTCCTCCTCACCTTTTTCTTTCTCCTCTCCATCTTTATTTTCTTCTTCCTTCTTCTCTTCTTCTCCTTTTTATGTATCCTTTACTTCTTCCTCCTCTTTCTCACTAGGCTCTGCCTTATCTTCATGTTCAGTGTTTTGTTCCTCAAGGGGATCTTCTTTTCCATCCTTGATAGTAGTCAAACCATATATCAACTTCCATATTTTTGTTGACTTACTAAAACCATCTTTAATCATGTTTTGTAAGATACCAAAGGCTCTATACTTTGGTGTGAAATTGCCACTATATTTCTTATTAGCCTTTGTTATTTGACCTCTTGTTAGGTCAGGCATCACCTATGCTAAGGTAGATTCTCTTATCTCCTTTTCAATTTTTAAACAATAATGCCATTTGTTTTCAATTATCTCATATAATTCTCTAGGCATGGTATTGTCTAGCTCTAGAGGTCTATACTTGAATTCAACCATCATGGCATATATTGATTCTTCTATTTTGTTTTCTCTTCTTTACTTAGCTTGTTGAAATCAATGCTTTTCAAATCAGTAAAATCTACATTCTTAATATTTTTACAAATTTTATCTATGGCTGATTTGGGAGGATGACTTACCACTCTGAATTGGTTGATATCTTCTGACTATGTTTTCTCCTCCTCGTCAGAATCCAATTGTGCTACATATTTTCTTCTTTTTCTTGGCACTTCACTAGTCTATTCAATAGCCTCCTTCTTCTCTTTTATTTGTTCCTTAGCCTTTTGTGAAGATGCCCTTGTGGTAGCCCTTGTGACTGGTATCTGTGGCTTGGCTTGAGTTGTCTTAGCACCCTTCTTTGTTTTGGGTTGGGTTGGAGGTTGTACTGTTGCCTTTCTTTTCTTTGGCTTGGGTTGGGTTGGTGCTTCCTCAGCTTCTTCTTCCTTAGAACCTTCCTCCTTATCTTCACCTAGGCCTTGAGTCAATTCCATTTGGCCTTCTTCTTCTTCTTCTTCTTCTTCTTCTTCTTCTTCTTCTTCTTCTTCTTCTTCTTCTTCTTCTTCTTCTTCTTCTTCTTCTTCTTCTTCTTCTTCTTCTTCTTCTTCTTCTTCTTCTTCTTCTTCTTCTTCTTCTTCTTCTTCTTCTTCTTCTTCTTCTTCTTCTTCTTCTTCTTCTTCTTCTTCTTCTTCTTCTTCTTCTTCTTCTTCTTCTTCTTCTTCTTCTTCTTCTTCTTCTTCTTCTTCTTCTTCTTCTTCTTCTTCTTCTTCTTCTTCTTCTTCTTCTTCTTCTTCTTCTTCTTCTTCTTCTTCTTCTTCTTTAGCCTCAATTCCTTCACCAAATGTCTTCTTTATTTTCTTCACCAATTTATCTTTCTTATTCATTATGGAGGTAGTCTTTAATTTTGTTACAACTTTGGATTTAACAACATCATATTTGCCAAAAGGCTTGGCAGACTTGTCTATTTCTTCTACAAGTAATGCAATGATTGTTGTTGATGCTTCATCCACATCTAGTTCATAACCAAATGGCCTTAGCCATCTCACCCTTGGAACTGCTGCTTAGATCTAGGTGAAATCAATATCAACTAAGAAGCATATATCATTGATATGTCTTTCCACTAAGGAAATTGGTATTCTTACCCTTTGCTTCATGGATTTCTTGAAATCCTCAAAATAGCTTGTCATATGGGCTTCAAAGTTGTCACCCATCTGATCAATGAAGTCATTAATTTGTGTAATTATAGTTTTGTCAGGATTCCAATTTACCTTTCCTATAGAAGGAAACTCTTCCATTATATAGAAAAATATACACATAATAACTTAACCAAATTTGCATTGAGCACTTTTTGTTCTCCTTATTGCTCCTAGGTTTTCATTTATTTGTTGCAAAAAAAGTTCTGATAGATCATATGTGTGATCTCTCTTTACCAATTTGTAGGCCACATCAACAACTATGCATGGCATGATGTTCAATCTACTAGATTGATAGAATTTGTGGAATATTATTCTCATAGCAAAATCTAGAAGAGGATCAATGATAGTATGAATAGTCATACCCCTCTTATTCCATTTTGCACCTGTATTCTTTTCAATGATCTCTTTGGAATCACTGTGTAGGGTCTTAGTCTGATCTAGGGTTGGAAAACCCGTAAACCTATATACTATCCATTTTTTAATCTTTACTGGACCTTTTTCTAGCCAAAAGCATCCATCATGAATTCTGCTTAAAACAATTTGTATCCATTCAGTTTTGAATCTTATAGGGTAAACTAGGGCTTTGGTCAAACCCTTTCTCTCGACTCTCTGGAATTCATCCTTCACAATCTTGTTCTCGCATAATTTTCCATAGGCTTGGAATATTTCAAGATCACCTATGGGACCAATTTTGCATTTATAACACTTTTGTACATCCTGCACCATGACTACTTTGGATGGAAGAATGGATAATGCGCCAGCAGGGTCGTTTTTATAGGTGACTTCTGGAATTGGCCTAAATTTGGGTTGTTTAACCTCATTACTGACCAACTGAACCTCATGACCTTCTTTTCGCTTGGGGTTCTTAGAACTAGAAGCCATTATTCTGATCTAGGGTTTTAAAGATTAAAAACTTTTAACACTGCATAGCTCGGCACTCGATAAATACCTTTGATCAACAAATTTTATGTTGAATCACTGTTGAAATCCATGCAAATGGCTTTGACGCAATTCTTTCATCTCTCCTGCACTCTTCTCATCTTTGATCTACATTTGAATGGTGAGAAATGATCAAAAATTGACCTTATACCCTTCAAAACATAGCATTAAATGCTTAGTGCTTGTACAGCTGTAAACTCGACACTTGAAGGTTTCAACATGACTCAACATCAATTGACATTTCTCAACTTGGCATCAACCATCAACTCGGTCATTGTTAGGAACTCAGAATGCATTGGGGCTTTACTCGGCATCTGAGGATGACTCAAGCGTATTTGCAAGAACTTCAAATTTTGACTTGGCATCTTTGCTTATGCTGATTTCTTCTTTGCAATACTTCTTTGTCTTGGGACTGATGTATGATATAACTTTGTATATCAGTCCCATACACCTTTCTCATGCTTAGTTTGATGAAGTATGATCACTTGACCCATTGGGTGAAGTGATCCCTTCACTTGATGTGCTGCACTCATTTTTCTTCTTCTATGTGTTATTCATCTCTTCTCTTATGTGTTCAATGCCTACCTTTGCCTTCCCTTTTTTGAACTCAGAACTTGGTGCCTTGGACCTTGTTGGGAAATTCCTACTAATATGACCAATCTTCAAGCAACTGAAACATGTGGTTTGACTCAACCATTTGCTATAGTTTCCTCTAAAATGTGTCCTTATGCAATTTTTAGGAACATGTCCATATTCTTGATAGTAATGACAGCTATACCTGGTGTTGTAATCCCAACAATAGTGATTTCCATTGCCTTTTGTATTTTTTGGTTGATTTAATGTCCACATGGGCTTTGATCTACATTCAAAGGCTCTATGTCCATACTTCTTGCAATTGTAGCAGTGACCTTCAAATCTTGGTGTGTTTATAATCCTGGTTCTGCATTTATGTGCTTGATGCCCTTGCTTCTTGCACTTATGACAATAGCTTGCACTCTTAGGGTTATCAAGCTGATGGGAATTATTGCTCCTACACACATTAGAAGTGTGTCCTTTCTTACCATAGGAATGATAGGTAGGTTTGGTGTTCTTACCTTTGTTTTTCCTTTCTTCTGCAGTCTTGGATGACTCTTCTTCTTTAGTGCTGGTATATCCTAATCCTTGAGTGTCATTGTTGGACCTTGGGGATTTTAGTAACTGCTCAAAGTACTTGATGGCTTCATTAGGTTTGTTGAAGCTCTCTAAAATTTCCTTTTCTTTTCTAAAATTATTCTACAATTATCCATTTTGCATCTTCAGTGTAGAGATCTCAATGTCCTTCACATTCAGCTCATGATGTGCATTCATCATCTAGCTTATGGTTTCTAGTTGCATGTTTGAGATTCTTTCAACCTCAACTACCTTCTCCTCCAATCTATTTGTAAGATTTCTCTTGTCATCTTCTATCATGGATTTTTGTTCAATAGCCCTTTTCTTTTGTTCAATCACTTCACAAAGCATTATGGCTTGTGATTCTTGTTCAATCTTCAAGATTCTGATTTCTTCTACTTGAGATTTATTCATTTCCATTAGTTCTACTATTTTTGGATTGAACTCTTTAGTATCACCATTGGCAAATACTTTTGTGGTATCAATCTCCTTGTATTTTATATCATTTTCAGCTATGGCTATATCCTTCCTTCTTTTCAAAGATTTTTGTAATTCTTCTCTGGCTTCTTCCAATTTGTGTAGAGTGAATTGAACATCAATCACTTGATTTTCTATTATCTTCCCAAGTTTGAAGACCTCCATCTTCTGACCTTTTTCTCCAAGCTATTAGGCTTTCCCTTGTGAGAACTTAAGCTCTGATACTAATTGTTAGAATATTCAAATGGGAAGAATGCTTCTAAGAGGGGGGGTGAATAAGAAGTATTACACTTTTTCAATTAAAACTTTTAACTGAAAGTATATTACATGCATGTAAACATATGAAATAAACATGAAGTAAACACATGCATCAACAACACATAACACTAGATTTTGGTAACCCAGAAACCCTCTGGGAATAAGAAGGTAAAACTGGGGTGGGGATGATACCCACAAAATCACTGCAGCAATAATTGTTTTGACCTCTTGTGATGGTCTGCCCTATGAAAGGCCTGCCCTGTTAAAGACTTTACACTATATCAATAGTGACCTGGTTAAAGGATTTACAAACACTTTTCATTAAGTGTCACCCTGTTAAAGGATTTAATCACCTCTTCAAAGGATCTACAACCTAGCTTTTAAGCTAACCTATCAACATAGGATTTCCTTTCTAATACAATTGCTCGAGAATATTAGGTATAATAAACCTGATAGCATACAATCCTTGATTGCTGAATTCAGGCACTTGATCTGCTCTCTCTGATCTTGATTCTCTAAAATTTGATATCTGTTTGTATTCCTTTCTTTGTTCTGATCAACTGAATATCTAATTGCTGCTCTTTTCCTCTAAGTCTTTTCACTCTTCACTCTGAATTTCACTATAGCTTTCCATATTTTTCTTTTCTCATTCTTGATAATGAGATTTTGTCTTCCTTATAAAGACTTTCAAAGACTTAGGGTTAGGTATGGATCTATGATCCATATTGAATCTTTACTTCCCACTCATTCCTTGCACTTTTATTATTGGTTGCATGTCTTCTCCATTTTTCTTATTGGTTGAATGTAGATTGCATAGGAAATCCAAAAGATTTGATCTTATCACTTAGATCCTTCGAGATTCATCATATGTCAGCCATAAAAATGGTTTACATCTGAGTTTGTGTTAGTCAGCACTTACTAATTCCTGATGCTCAGCACATATAAGAAACTAGCTGACTCAACTCCTGTAGTGATTCTATCCTCCTTGGCATCATCTATGACTTGGCACCTAAATATTACTAGGCACTTATATCATGCTTGTCACTTGTAGTCACTCAGCATTTGATCTTCACTTGACACTTAAAGATTGCTCGGCACCTGAAAATCATTTGGCACGTGTTGGAATTTTGACTCGGCATACATAGTGTACTCGGCTTCAATGTAGAAAGTGGTTAAGTGTGTTGGCACTCAAATGTCAAAACCATTCTGAGACTAACACTATTTACTTGGTGTAGCCTATTTTTGTTATCAACAATAACATACCTCCTTAGTTGTCCATAAAGAGAGAGCACATAAAGTTGACACTGATTGTTCTAGGTCTTTTTTGATTTAATGGTCATCTCAATTAATTTAGTATTACTAATCCATCAAAATGGTCATAAATAATTATGTAATTCTTTTGTTCATTCAACTAGGTAAGTACCAAGTTAAATATATCAATGTATATATTAAACCTCTTATTGACAAGTTGATGGTGTTATGGAATTAGGTTACTATGTATGACATCTCTAGACTAATAGGATAAAGACAATTTCAATTTCATGCAATGCTTGTATGGAAAATACATGATGCCCCTGGGCTAACACATTTTTGTGGTATGTTCTCTTCTTAACACCTCTTTTTTGATATGTTATAGTGACAACACAAATTTAACACATTTAATCCAATTATACGTGATCTTGTAGGTTTTCAGACAAAGGGAAAATTTGCATGTCTAGTTTGTGGTCCAAAGATGAAATCTTGTCATTCAAAAAGTTTTAAAAAAATAGGTGTTCAATGAGAATAGACACTTTCTTCACAGAAATCATAAGTACCGAATTATCAAAAAAAAAAATTCAATGGGAAAGAAGAGACTACATCAAAGCCACAGAGAATGACACCTCGCCTATGGAAGTTGGCATACAATAAAATAAATCGTCAAGGTAATGTCATTCCATCTGATGGTTTTTTTTTCAAATTTATATTTTGATATTGTGTTTTTTTTACTAATGATGTAATTGATGCTTGTGAAATTCATTAAGGCATCAATGACCAATTTTCAAAAGAACTAAAAATTTATCCCACATAATTTACTAGGTTTTCGTACAATGAGCAACTCCCAATTGTGTATTTGTTTGATCCCATGCATATTGAAAAGATTGTAATAGAGACATTATATAAAATCTTGGATAGAAGGTGTGACAAAGACCAAATTGTCAGAATTTGTAGTAACATTGAAGAATCCAACCATACAATGAAAAATGGCATTTGATCAAATAACAGTGGAGACCAGATTGATACAAGTGCCCTTAGTTGGTTATTGTCAGAGCAGCAGAGCAATGCTATAAAAAGAAGTCATAAAAAAAATACGATTTCCCATAAGATTTTCTGCGAACATAAACAATCTCATATTAAAGAAAAGTGAATTTGGGCCAGGGTTGAAAACACACGATTGGCATACATTTATTAAGGTAATTCATGTTATTTTGTATCCACTATATATTTGTATACTGCATGTAGTTTTAATTGCATTCTATTATAAAATATTGACAAGATCATTTTATAAATATTGCAATACGTTCTACCTCTAGAAGTCATAAAAAAAATACGATTTCCCACAGGATTTGTTGCGAACATAAATAATCTCATATCAAAGAAAAGTGAATTTGGGCCAGGGTTGAAAACACACGATTAGCATACATTTATTAAGGTAATTCATGTTATTTTGTATCCACTATATATTTTTATACTGCATGTAGTTTTAATTGCATTCCATTATAAAATATTGACAAGATCATTTTATAAATATTGCAATACATTCTACCTCTATCTCTTGCACACCACTTTTCCAACAATGTCAAATAGATTATATATAATCTTGGAAAATACATGAGGTGGTTATCATCTAAAGAAATTAATAAAGAAGATATAAAATATTGGAAGAGAAAAATTCATCTTCTTATGTGTGAAATGCAAAAGTGTCTACTGTCAAGTTTTTTCAATGCACAAGAACACTAACTCGTACATCAAGTTGAGGAGATTGAATTATGTGGACCTGTACCAACCAGGTCAATGTGGATGGTTGAGAGGCACTTGAAATTTTTGAAAGGCTTGGTTCAATAGAGAGCACATCCTAAGGATTCTATGGTGGAGAGATATATGGTATACTAAACCATGGTGTACATTAGTGAATATCTTCCTAAGTTTTCAGCAAAGATCTATGTAGATCATATTTGGGATCCCAACTCAATTAATGAATTTTAAGGGGAGTACTTGATGGGAAAAGGTAGATCAAGGAAAGTGAGAGGTAAATCTAAGATTTTATTATAGTTAATTAATTCTTATAAATCTTCAATATAAGTTATTTATAATTGGTATTTTTTTTTATGCAAGTGGTCGAGAGTGGGATGCAATACATTTGTATATTGCAAATAATCTTGATTGGATGATGGTATGGATTGAATGATGTCAATAAAATGGTTGCTCATTAACATGGGAATGTGTTGCTTCATTGGTTACAGAAGTTCATCGTAATGGAGATTCCAATGTTACACCGATGGTAGTTGATCTAGTAAAGGGTTTAAGAGGTGGAGAGGTACATACAAATTTATTAATGATCATAACTCGACATATGTTTTGTATCAACTCACAATGCAAATAATTTACACACACTTCAAAAATTGTAGGTCAAGCACCACAAAGCTATGTACTACCATGGCCACAAATTTTGCATTAAAAAGTTGGATGACACAAAGAAAACTTGTGATTCTGGGATAACTACAGTTTTTGAGGTCACCAATTTATCATCTAGAAATGACATACATCCTAAACAATATCAAAATCAATACTATGGCATCTTGGATGATATAATTGAGTGTGACTTTAACTCCTTCAAATTAGTTCTATTTGTCGTTAAATGGTACAAGTTATGACTAAATCAAAATGATCTAGATAGAACAGTTATTCAACATGATAATGGACTTACAATGATTAATACAAGGTCATTTGAGCCAGTTGGAGATGAGCCCTATGTTCTTCTAAGCCAATGTGAGCAAGTGTTTTACTCATAGGTTCCACATAAATAGGGTTGGTCATTTGTTGTTAGACATGATCCAAGAGGAAGGTCGATAAAGTATAATGTTATGGAAGAAGAAGATATTGAAGATGATGAAGATCAATATGATGGTGATGATGATTATGGTGATGATGATAATGATAATGGTGATGATGATGATGATGGTGATGATGATGATGGTGATGATGATGGTGATGATGGTGATGATGGTGATGATGGCGATGATGATGGCAATGATGGCAATAATGATGGTGATGATGGTGATGGTGATGGTGATGGTGATGGTGATGGTGATGGTGATGGTGATGGTGATGATGATGATGATGATGAGGATGATGAAGAAGAAGATAATCAATGAAATAATTGAAATGATTGACATGATTTATTTCTTTCAGTTGTAATGATTACATATTTATTGTGTTCAATTCTAATGATTACAACATATGTTATTTATAATTACCATGACTTTTTATATTGTGTCTAATTATCACCCTTTTTGCAAACAGGCAATTGACTATAGACATCGTCACCCCTTTTGTTGACGATCTTGCATTTCATATATAAGGTAAAAAATTCCATGTTTATGATGTTGCATATTGTTCATGTTGTCTTCTAAGTTATTTGTAGCATACGTTTATCATGTAATTTTTAGCTTACATAAGATAAATGATTAACATATACAAGAAATTTGATTACATATTTATTGTGTTCAATTCTAATGATTACAACATATGCTATTTATAATTACCATGAATGTTTATATTGTGTCTAATTATCACCCTTTTTGCAAATAGGCAATTGACTGCAGACATCATCACCCCTTCTATTGATGAGCTTGCATTTCATATATAAGGTAAATTTGTTCATGTGTACGATGTTGCATATTGTTCATGTTGTCTTCTAAGTTATTTGTAGCATGTGTGTATCATGTAATTTTTAGCTAACTTAAGATAAATGATTAACATATGCAGGAAATTTGATTACATATTTATTGTGTTCAATTCTAATGATTACAACATATGTTATTTATAATTACCAATGTTTATATTATATTTTATTATCACCCTTTTTGCAAACAGGCAATTGACTACAGACATCATCACCCCTTTTGTTGATGATCTTGCATTCCATATATAAGGTAAATTTGTTCGTGTTTATGATGTTGCATATTTTTCATGTTGTCTTCTAAGTTATTTTTAGCATATGTGTATCATGTAATTTTTAGCTAACTTAAGATAAATGATTAACATATGCAAGAAATTTGACCCCTTTGGTGTGGATCGTGCACAGTGACATGGATCAACAGGTGTAAGTCAATAAATAGACATAATTTTCTTATATTCTTATTGTTTATCATTGAGCATGTATCTTATAAATAGACATATTGTATAATCATATAATGTATATATAGACAGAGAAGGTCCGTATAGAAATACAATTGTATAATCACTTTCAACTTACAACATTTTATATCTCTCACGTATAGACAAAGAAGAACTACACATATGAGTCATGACTTGATTATTCTATATATATTATTTAAAGATTATCAAATTTTCATTTGATGGATTGCAAGACCCACCAAATAGGTACTTTTTAGATCTATCTACATCGAATGAGGGAAATGAGGAAATGGTAGATGAAATCTATACATGTAGTATGGCTAAAATAGGGTAATCAACTAGAGGTCAAAAGATTAGAAAAAAAATTGATAAATGCATGCAATTTATTCCTTGCTAATGGGAGGTCATATTCTTATGATGATGAGACCAAAGGTGAAATCAAGGTGCCCTTTCTGTACACACACATTGAGAAAGAATGGGTACCCAATGAGCTACCTCCAATTAACACCAATTTTTGTGTTAATGAGAGGATATATCGCATTGCTCCATCCTTATTACATGGTTTGGGCCTATTTTCCATGGATGGGATAAAGTTATGTTACAAAAAAGTTATCAAATTGTTCAAGTATGTTGGTCCATGTTACAATTACAATGATTGGATGCAGATTTTTTGATATAAAAAAAGTATACGTAGGTATGCACTATCAGCTAATTATATACAATGGAAAGAAAATGATCAAAGTAAAAGATGTACTATGTAAATCGATGGGAGACCAAAAGAAACAAGTAATATTATAGGTTTTATAAATAGTACGTGACCTTCCTCTACTAGTAAGCAACCCAATTGCATATTTGATGCACATGAGGGGAATGAAGTTTTTGTTTGTGCAATAAAATCAATAAGTGCAGGGGAAGAATTGCTAATAGATTACCATTTAAATCACATAGATACAAAAAAGTTACTATCATGAGGGTTGTAAGTACTATATAACATTTTATTAATAATTTTTTTTTGGCTATCTATTACTTTCAGTTAGCTGAAGTTTTTATGTTTAATCTTTGTGCAGGACGATATGGATCCCACACATGATAGAGGCCACAAGGATGCTACTCCCACGATTTCTTCAACAAGAGTAAACCTTATTGAAATTGTACAAATTAGATAGTTGAAAAATTTTATATTATTACGTTATTTTATTTATGATTTTTGAGTTTTTATGATAGTTTTACTAATATTCCTCTCACAATTTGATGTTCAAGATAGGGGAAAAGTACTTGTAGTAAGTACAGAGCCAATAGCTAGCCCTTCTAGTTGTGATATTGCAGAAACACCTAATGTAACAATTATGTTGAAGAAAAAAATTTAAAAAATTAATTTAGTTCAATAATGAGAATTTTGGATGAAGAAAATATTCCATCCAAGGAGATGATGAAGACGCTATCTGATTTGAGAGCGCAAGCTCATTGTTATGAAGTAAGCAGTAATAAATCTTTAGTTAAAACAAAAGTTCAATAAAGATTTATATTTTATAATATTTTGTGTTGTGAAGTAAAATATGTAATATGTGTTATTAATACAAGATTTTTTGGCAACTGATCCAGAACCTAGTCAAGGACAATGTGGTGAGGTTGTTGGAAATATAGATGAAGTAATTGAGAGGGGAGGGGTGAATCAGTAAATAGTGTAGGAATACTGAAACTTGGTAGGTTAACTAATTACTGATCATATATCATTCATTTTTATTATTATGCTTGCAAAGGTTAAAATAAATGAACACAAGAGACACCAGATTTAATGTGGAAACCCAATATGGGAAAAACCACCAAGTAACTAGTCACCAATTTTCACTCTTCTGAAGTGAGCCCTGTTAGGAGCCAATCCTATTAAAGGTTACAATATTTTATGTTGTGAAGTAAAATATGTAATATGTGTTCTTGATACAAGATTTTTTGGCAACTAATCTAGAACCTGGTCAAGGATAATGTGGTGAGGCTAGTACTAGTAGAGCTCTAACTGCCACTGGTAAAATAATCTTTTAGTTGACAAGTTACAATGAATTTTTTATTTTGAACATTCAAAAACTTCTTAAGTTAACTCTTGCTTGTATTATTTTAGAATGTCTTTGCTAACAATGTATTGTTCAGGTCATCAAGTGCAGGAGACTCCTAGGATCTTGATGGACGTCCATACAAGATTGCCAAGTGTAATGTCAGCAACAAGGGGACGTCTAGCTGGTAAATCCTTATTTTTCTATATTTTATTTTGTGTTAATTATGAGTTGATAATTTTTACTTTAATCTTGGGTGCATCACATAGTGGATTTCTTTTTTTTTGGTAGGAGATGCACCATCTACTATGCTAGATACAGATCATAGTGCATGTATTGGTGATAATTCACCATCATTTCCTAGAGCTACCCATGTTTCTAGCATGGGAGCTATGAAGACGTCGTTGTTGATTGACAATGATAAATCGATGCCTTTAAAATGTCCTAAGATTCCAAGTACTTTAAATAATTATTTTTTATATTGTAATATGCATTTACCTATTCATAAAAAGCTTTGCATTGATTATTCCATGAATTTTTTTGCAGGAAATGATACATTTTATAAGAAGCTTTATGACCTCACACTGCAAATATTTGAGCCCACCATATGTACATGGTGGAACATCATAAGTGAACTAATTTTATCCCACTATTTTTTTTTATATCATTAATTGGTGCAACATTTTTCCTTTCATTCAGGTCTTTTCTTTTACTAGCTATATCTAACAATTTTGTGTTTTTTCTTAAAAGGTGGAACTTGCAACAAAAATAAATATAAGATAAGCTCATCAAAGATTTAGAGCATGAGTTTGGTATTAATATTTAATGAGAAGAATTTTTTTAGAAAAATCTTGCAAACATCTTAAGATTGTGAGGGACTCATATAGAAAGAGTCTCATCCAAAAATCAAAGTACAAGCATCCTCCCTTTATTACAGTGAGGGAATGGAATGAGTTCATTTTGGATGCAAAGGAGAAATGGGATGCTCAAAGAGGAATTACACCAGCAAATGTGAGAAAGTATGCAATAGTATTAACTACTAGTACATTAATGTAATAATGAACTAATTAGTACTGATCTTTATATCTATATCATCTAACATATTTCAAACTTTTCATAGGTTGCAAGACACATCAAAGGCAACAAAGGCCAGGCTGGAAAAGATTGGACAGCACAAACTTGGCTCTGGGGGATATAAAATCAAAGCACGAGTTGTAAGTAGTAGTAACTGAATTGCAAAGAAAAATTATTTATAAAATGCAAATAATTTTTTTAATTAATAAAAAATATAGGGCTATGATTTAAATCTAGAGGCCATGGAAGAACATAAAAAAATTGCCTTTAAGCAAGGCTATGCAGCTATGGCTGAATGCCTATGGCAAGCTTCCACTAGCCCAACTGAACAGTCTCCCACATCATGTGCATGGGTAAATATACCAAAAAATATATTAGAAATCAAATACTTGAGCAACAATCTATTTGATAATAATGTGCATGACATTGCAATGTAGCCTATTAATCATGACACAGATCATACACTGCATCATAAAGCCCTTGATGTGAATCATACTATCCATGGAGGTGCTCATTTGCTATTTAAAACTAATTATGTAATTATTAATACAATTTAACATCTTTAATTGAACTTGGTGTAACCTTTTTGTGTATATTTTAGAGGATATAAAATCATGTCATGCTAAACAAGTGCCAGAGGATGTTCAGACCGATCAGCAAGTAGATCATGTCACAGATTCAGGTAAAGAAAATCTATGTTTTGTTCTTTTTAATTAATTTTTTGATTTATAGTTCTTTTATTTAAATAAAATCTCATAATTCACTAATATAAAATGGTGTGAATTTAACTCAAGAAGTACTTGTTACTGCAATGGACCCCCCTTTGGTACAATAGCCTCATGTTCCTGAATAGATGAGGAGGAGACATGCATTTTAATTAGAGCCAATAGAGGAGGGGGATGAAGAGGGCATTGATATTCCTCTTAGAAATTTCATGAAAACAAAATAGCAAGAAACCCAAAAAGAAATAATTGTTGTGTGTTAATGAATTATTCATGAATGTTGTGTGTTAATGAATTTTGTGTTAATGAATTATTCATGAATTGTGTGTTAATGAATTTTATCATGTGATTATAATGATTGAATGTTATATTTCAAAAATGGATGAATGAATGAATGTTATTAAATGTTAATGGGTAATTTAGAGTGATGTTGGGGGGGGGGGGGGGGGGGGTGGAGGACAAATGAGCTTCCACCTTCACGTGGTTGGCCTTGTTTAGTAGAGAATATTAAACTATTCTCGAAACCAAGTGAAGCTCAAACTTTAAATATAAGCTTCTAGTTAATAGTGACAACCAATTAGCAAGTCCAAATGAAGTTCTTCATTACAGGTACCTTTTTAGTTTTTAAAGCACAATGTCATGTTTTAATATTGTGTAGTTTTTTTCTTAATTCAAAGTATTCTTTTACTATAAGAATGTAATTTATGACCATTTCAGTAACTATTCTAACATCGCTTTATGACAAATCTTGTTTTGGAAAAGATGGCAATAAGTGGTAATGTCTATTCCCTGGGAGATTGGATTGCACAGGCTTGTATCTCAAAAAAATTTGCATGTGGTAGAAATGTATACTTACAACCATTTTATTCCACATTAAAAAAAATTCATGACACTCTAGACACAAAATAATGCTCATGTTGTTGACTCGACAGTGCTATGAAGGAAAACCAATTTTTGAATTTGAATGAACAAGAATGTTCAGATCTAGTCGCCTTGGATCTATTCATCATGGTTCTTTGTCTCATTATTACTATCATCCTAGTGAGGTAACACCTTTTCCTTCTTTCTTAGTCTCTTACAATCACACTTGTTTAATTTGAATAATTTTTGAGTTCCTTGCAAAAAGGGTATGACAAACAAATATGGTTATATAGGCTCTGTTTCCTTTACTTGAACTTGATATTATGATTTATCATTTGACATTTTATTATTTTGATGTTGAACTTGAATCATATGATGATATGATGGTATGATCATGATGCTATGATTAAAATTTTATGATTTTTTTGTTGTTTATATGATATTATGTGACATTCTAATCTAGATTCATTCTTATAGCCTATATCTATTCATAATGTTTCTCCAAATCACCCCTTTGTTGTTGCATCTTTGCTATCAATTTGTCTGTCATCTTTTATTAAGAGTATGGAGATAAGTAAGATCAAGGTTCATGAACTTCTAGAGCTTACTTTCTCCATGTGGACCTTGCATGACTAGACATGCAAAATTTGCAGAAGGATTTAGATGAGCTATACTCTAAACCGATGCCAATTTGAAGTAGATATTTGGCTATGATATTGTGACAACCAAAACTCCTTGGTCCAGGAGCACCCACTCCACCATCATGTAATCAAGGAGTTCATTAAGGTCATTGGGACCTCTAACCATGCTTAGGAACATTAGTTTTTTCTTTGGATCATATTGTAAGACCATAGTTCCAAGATTAGCAATTTATAAGCCCTTGGCTAGCTATTGGTCATAAATGATCCTGTATCTTAGGAATAGATGTAAGCATGGTTATTTTTCATGTTTTTCATGTTTAGATCCTTTATGGATCACAAAATAAATTCTTGGACCAAGTTTGGTCACTAGGGGTATTATAATGCACAAAAATGCAAAGTTGGTCAAAAAGTTGCTTGACAACTTTTGAGAAACTTTTTAAAAAGTTGTTAAAAATTCAAAATCTCTTCCCCAAATGGCTAATCGGTTCAAACTAACCTTGTAACTATATTAGATAATTATTGATAAAAATTCCCAATCTATTTTCTAAATACTCAATGATAATTGGATCTCTGTACTTGTAGACTAGCATTTTCTGCTTGCAAATTGGTAATCTGTTGGTGAATGTTCCAAACGATTCTAGTAGAGAAATAGATTGGATCTCTGTGCCTCCCATTTGCTTCATAGACCATGTTGTTCACTGCATCTCTCTCATCTCCATTGGAATTCCTTCCATCATTTTTATCATATTACTCACTTCAAATACTCTGTGAGCCTCTATATACCCAGCATCTTCACTTATGTATGGAACAAAGAAAATGTAGTGTTCTTTGTTAATATAAGCTCTAAATTTGTAGTGTTCTTATGTGTCTTGGTTAATTCTATCTTAGGGAAAAGGTCTTATCTTTTCCTTTAGATTTATAGTGGAGGTTTGGTGAGGTCACTGATATATTCTAGTCCTTGAATGTAAACAAAAATATACATGGGGAGGCAATTGAATCAGTCTTTGTTATCCATAAGTATGGCATTGTTTTTCTTTGATTCTATCCACAAAGTCACTATGTTCCAAACTTGGTGGTAGGAAAGAGCTAATAGGCTCAATGATTGATTACATTTTAATATTATGTCCTGGATGCTCTTGCCAAGGAATTGATCAACAAGCAGCCAAATAAGGGTTATAGTTATATATGCAATTTATGGCAATGCCATATGACAATTGGAAAGCCCATGGCTTCTTGCCTAAAGCAACCTTTGCCAGTGAAAGCTGAATAGGATGATTATAAGTTAAATGAGGGATAACATTTATTCATTCAATATTTATTTCCTTTTTTTTCAATCTAAATTTATTATCATTACCTACTGAATTTTTCTTGCTTGATCAGCCAAGTAAAACCAGATGACATTAGAAGTTTTGCCAAGAAATAGGTATAATTATATGTTTTTATGTTCCTAATTCATAAAATTTGTCTACTATTTATATGTTTAACTTCCTTCATTTTTCCTGCTAATATTTGCTTGGCCATGCAGTGTTTGTTAGTCAGCAAGTATCAACATATATGAAGGACCCTACAAGTATGATGAAGAGGATGCAACTTATGCACTCTTCTGTTGATGTGATTGGGATTGTAAATTTTTTTGTCACATTTATTTGTTTGAAAAATAGATATTAGTTAGTTTTATTGGCTTTCATTCCTGATAAATAAATCTTTCCTAATTTTATTTTTCCCTACAGTCTTCACAAGAAATGGTGTCTCGAGAACCAAAGTTTCAAGAAAAAGTAGCTGAGTTTTTTTCATTTGCATAAGGGAGGTTGAGTTTAGATGACGGTTTCTCATTTCAAATATTTTTATTAGGAAGATAATTGATCGCTAAGACAAGACTTCCTATCTCAGGGATCAATTATCTTCCCAAGAAAAAGATTTGGAATGAGCTTGCATGCATCTAAACTCAACTTCTTGTACATTTATGGTTCATATGTGATTGTTTGGACTAGTTTGGTGAGAGTTTCCTTAAGTATTTTTTTGTTTACTCAAGGAAACTCTCACCAAACTAGTCCAATCAATTGCATATGAACCATAAATGTATAGGAAGTTGAGTTTAGACATGTGCAAGCTCATTTCAAATATTTTTCTTGGGAAGATAATTGATTGCTGATAGCAGCGATCAATTATCTTCCCAAGAAAAAGATTTGAAATGTACTTGATGCATCTAAACTCAACTTACTTTATCACAATTACAAATTATTCTTTGAGAGGATTTGGTCTAATAGATGAGGCCAAGGCTCTACTAGAGCAGCATTGCCCTGGGGTGGTCTCTTGTGCTGAAATTTTGGCACTCATTGTTAGAGATGTTGTCTTTGTAGCAGTGAGAATTGATGACTCGGAGCATTCCTTTTCTTTTGCTAATATTTATTTAGTATGGATTTTATATAATTCATTAGTTTGTTTTACTATCTGCTATAGAATAAGAATCTATATTGATACTTCTTTGACTGACAACTAAAAATAAAGAATATCCATAAAAATGAAAGAACAAAAATTATACAAAACATTATCAACTATTGTAAAAGCTTTGTTCTCATAGGAGCCTTTTAAACTGCACAAAATTTGATTGTAAATCATAATTGCTTAGTGGAGACTCAGGATATCGTGCACATTTCTTCCTCCTTCCCATTTTTTTGTATGAAATAAATCATGTGATGTATGAAACAATGGTGTGGAGGTAGAAATGTGTGTGATACCTTGAGTCTCACATCAAATTTTGTGCAGTTTAGAAGGCTACTATGAGAGAAAATCTTTTGCAATAATTGGCACAGCCCATCTAAATTTATACCAAGTGTTGGTTTCAATTTAGATGAACATGTCTTCCCTTTGCTATCAAATGTATGGTACCACTATAGAAAATTAAGAGGTGTTGGTCAAAATTTTGACCAACAAAGGTCACACATTTTGATGATGTTTGGTCAATTCTACCGTCCATGGTATGGCACCACCGCAGAAGATTGAAGGGGTCTTGGTTGCAATTTTGACCAACAAAGGTCACAAATTTTGATGATGGTTGGTCATTTTTTCTGTCAAAGTTTTGGCTTGACCATCAAAAAAGTCAAGGGGTGTTGGTCAAACTTTTGACCAACAATGGACGCAAATGAGGAAATAAGAGTTTAGGCTAGACTAAGAAAATCAATGAACCTCTCATCAGTAAGTCAACCTTTTTAAAGTCAAAATTTTGACAAATAATGACTGTGATGAAAAATCAACTAAAAAAGATTGACGATAATTTTAGTCATCTATTCGACCAATTGTGATCAAAATTTCAACCTTTTCTCATCGAAATTTAGGGCTAAATTTACTAGTGACCTAATTATGCATTATGGTATGATAGATAAAATGATTTCACTTTATGTGCCTATACTAATATAGACTAGCAAGTAGTATGGATGACAGAGAAAGCACTAGTGGTGGAACATTTTTCCTTGTAGGAAGATTGGTTTCTTGGATGATCAGAAAGAAACAAGACTATATTTCACATAGTATAGCTGAAAATGAGTATGTAGAAGGAGAAAATAATTGTAATCAGATCACATGGATGAAGAAGATGCTAAAGGACATTGGGATAGAATTTTTAGATCTTGTTATCATATATTCTGATAACACAAGTATAGTGGGTATGTCTAAGAGTCGTGTATTTCTTTCTAAGACTAATCATATAGCTTTTAAATATCATGTTCTAAGAGAGAAAGTTGCAGAAAAAGAAATTAGATTGGAGTATGTTAGTACAAAGGATCAAATTGTAGATATCTTTGCAAAGCCTTTGCCTAAAGATATATTTGAGTACTTGAGAGGTATACTTAGGGTTATGCTCCTACCTAATTCTAAGTAGATGATGTAAAGATTGCATCAGCTCAATGGTGCATAGCACTATTGTTTGACTAGATTGAATCTTGATACGTCTATATGGAGGAGTATCTGAGATGTGTAGAGTCATCAAGGACTCTTGGTAGTTGATCTAGAACAATGTCTTTGGACACTTGAGCTGGCTAAAGACTTCGAGCATATAATTGACATAATGAAGCCTTTGTCATTGATGTCAATGTGGGAGAGTATACATGAAAAAAATATCCTATGTATGAATGGGGGAGAGTATGAAGAGGAAGTATAATGAATGGGGGAGAAGATCCTCTAATGGAGGAAATATTGATCAATGGGGAGAGATTGAGATCTCCTATGTACAAGCTTTCAATACAGAGATACATTGAAGGGGGGGTGGAGTTGAGATTTTTTTAGTGTGTGAACAAATGATGCTGATCCTAAAGAAGGAGATGTAGAATAGAGAAGTGTTCTAGAGGATTTTTGAGTTCATTAATGAAGAGGATTTGGAAAGATGAGAACAATAGCAACAACAATAGTAGACAGTTGTTTTGGCATTCTTGGAACTTAGATGTTTTTCACATATGTTGCCATCAACTCAAAAAGGAGATATTTTTAGCATGAATGATGATGGTATACCTTTGGGGGAGTATCCTAAGCATTAACAAAGAATGTGGAAATGGAGACCAAGATTGAAATGTTGCATTAATGACTATTTTTTTCATTGATGACAACATAGTATGATTTCTATTAAAACTGGCAAAGTAGCAGACAAAGATCGAGGTCCTTTGGATAGAGAGTAGATGGTAAAGTCAAGTGAAATTAAGGTCATGGTCTACACCATATCTTGATGACATGGTTAAGTTTGCATATAGAGAGACAAAGATATGATTGATTTATAGAGAGAAGTATACAAACAAAGTATTTGAGAAGCGATTTTTGATGATTAGATTATATCTCATAACACAAATAGAATCTTGATGTATGAAGTTGTACATTGATAGTAGGAAGTTTTATGGTGATGTCAACAAGTGTGAAAGGTCTACAGTTTCATGCATGATAAGTTGTAAAGACTGTGAGCCAACAATATTGTGTAATTGAAAAAGAATTAATTATCTTAATGTGGTCCTATTATAACTAATTGTGAAAGCCTAAAGGATGACTCAATGAATTATTTTGAGGACATGGTATAAAGGATGAATATTTTCCTTACTTGGAAGTGTATCAAGGAAGTGGATTGTGTGAACAAGAGATGATTATTTGGTAAATGTGAGTAAGAAGTCCAAGGGATTATTGGATGCAAAGTTGGTGATCTAGTATTAAGGTCAGAAGAAGAAGAGTAGTCTAGTTGATAGGACAAAGGAAGAAGAAATAAAAGTATAGTTCATTTCTATTATTATGCAAGGAATAATAGGAAGATCAATTGGACAGTGAGTTTGGCATTCTTGCCCCTAAAGTTGTTTGGACAATAGGTCCATCTTCATTCTACAACTCCTACCAAGGTTGGAATCTCCTGATAGGGATTCAAAGTCACATAATATAGACTGATATGTACTAGATTATTATATTGAGTCCTAATAGGGTCCATCCTCTAACAAGGAATATTTATATTAGCACATCATTTTGTGGGTACCATCCCACTAGGGTTTTCCCTCTGATCAAGGGTTTCCCTAGTCAACATATATGGTGTCATTATTTATGAGTATCTTATTATGGTTACTGATTATATTGCTTATATGGTTAAGAATTAATAAGGTTGATAATTTTTATAATAATTGGATAACTAGTTCACCCCCCCCCCCCCCCCCCCCCCTCTTAGTTATATTGGTGGACTTTACTCTCTAATAGGCTTATGATCTTCTTTATCGGGCCTTGGTGAAGTATCTTTTGGACTTGCCTTGCTACCTCCTTGTTCTAATCAAGAGTCATCTTATAGGATTCCTTGTTAGTAAGGGATTCTTCTATTATGAATTCAATTTGATGGCTTATTTCTCTTCGACGAGGTAATTTATAGGGGTTCCATCACTTACTATGTCCTTGAATTGATCCAATAGTTGTTGCACTTCTTCATGAAAAGAGGCTTGTTTTTCTTTGTGTTCCTCCTTAGGTTTCACCACAATAGAAAACCCTATATCCTCTTCATTTTTAAGGTCATGCAATATCTCCTTTCCACTCATTAGTAACACATTAGAATCCACCACCTTAGACTCCCCTTCATCCACAAGAGACTAGATCTTTTAAGTCACCTCATCCTTTTGGAAATTATACACATTTTTCTTGCAATGGTTTATAGAATCTGTATCAAATGTCCATGGTCCTCCTAAAAAAAAAAAGAACTCAATGGTAGCACATCACATAGGATTTTTTTATGATACCCTCCTATTGCAAATTCAACCCTGATTTGCTCATTTATTGGGACATTTTGTTCCTTGTTCAACCAAATGACGGGCTATAAGAGTGAGTATGGGGATTCTCAAAAAATATTAACTTATTTATTGGCTCCTCTAAGATAATATTATGTATAGACCCTAAATCTATGATTACCTTGTAAATTTTTCCAAGAATCTTACATTTCACCATAAGAACCTCTCTCCTCTGTTTGGGTTATTTCATAGTTGGTTCTTTAATTAACACCCTTTGAAACATAATATTCTCACTATTATTTGTATCAAGGTTCACTTCATGGGATTTGGAACTACTAGTTTCTTCTTGGACATAGATCACCTTCTTTTCTTATTATGACGATGATGTCTTTTCTAGACACCTATAAGTAGGATGGCTTAATTTACCATAGTTGTTGTTAGAGTAATAAAATATTTTCTCTTTAATTAAATAATTTTGATTTAATTATTAAGCAACTTATTATCTCTAGTTTAGTTAAGCTAAGCTTTGGGCATATATTAATTATTATGATGCAACCTAGGTTAGTTACCTATTAGGGTTTTGATCTCTTTTTATAAGGATTGATCTCTTTGTATTAAATTATTCACTTTTGATAATAGAAATTTCTCTTTTTTCTCATCAAGAATATCTCATCTATGGATCTATGAATTTTAACTACCATAACCACTTGCTTCTCTATTTTTGTGATAGGTATTTGCATGCAAGTGATTCTTGGGAGCTATGGATTTGATAGTTCATCAAGTTGTAACATTTCATGCTAGAAAAATGTGATCCTCTACCAAAGCTACCAAATATTCATCTACTGCCACCACTAAATCCCCTACCTCTATAGGGATTTCTCCTTCCACTAGACTAATTACTCTATTCAATCAACTTCAATTCACCTTGAGGTTTTTGTTCACCTCCTCTACCACTAAATTCACCTCTATGAATCCCTCTAGAGTCTCTTCCTCTACCTTGGCCTCTTTTATTAGAATATAGTTTCTTCTTACTCTTCTTATCTAACTTGAGGGCCAATTGGTAGTAATTTTTGATAGTATTGGGACTTAGGAGACTAATATCCTCTTAAATATAGTATCTAAGGCCATTCAAGTACTTAGCCACTTTAATTTTCTCATCTTCCTACACATTATGTTTGAAGCACAAAATCTAAAACTATTCTATTTAAGAAGTCACATCCATATATCTTTTTTGAAGATTATATCTCCTTCTATTGAGTTGGATTTCATAATCCTCTACTAAAAGAAATTATCTAATCTTGGGAACCATGCCTTTCCATGTGGCTATGGAGTGATTACCATATTTTTCTCTCTCTTATTGTATAAACTTCCACCAAGTTAGGGTTGGTCCCTTCATTCTAGAATTCTCTACCTTAACCTTTTGTTTCTCTCTTATACCTTCTCACTCGAAATGGTTATCCATTCCTTCAATCCATTCCATAACCAAACTTGGTTCCATCTTTCCACTAAATAGGGTAACATTTTCCAAGGATTTTCCTCCTAATGATTTCATGGATTTTAGAAATAGTTCTTCTTGTAATGGTTAGTCTAGTTCAAGAACTTCATCCTCTATGTCCACTTCCCTATCTGTATCCTCCTTTTCTTTGATCTTTTCACTAATCTCTTAATTTCCTTCCCTTCAACTTATCCTAGATTATTCTCCATAGATTCTAACTTATCCTTCAAGAGGTTATTTTCCAACTCTCACTCTTGGGACGCTCTACATTACTCTTGGACCATCTTGGCCAATTCCACATTGGTTACCATACATTTTTCTCTAATTGACTTTGATATGTACAATGCCTAGCCCAAATCTTTAAGGGCTCTGATACCAATTGGATAGGGACATATTCACAATTGGGTCTTTCTCTTCTTGGACTCCTACCTAGGATTAATTTCTAGACTTCATAGGGTTCTCCAATTAACCCAAGACACTAACAATTAATCCCTCAAACTCCTCTATCCTCAAGATCTTTCAACCAATTCAAGACTTCAATATACCTCCTTGGACTCACTCTAGTAAGTTAACTCCAAATACACCAATGAACATGGCCAAATTACCTATGCATGAAAGGGCTTCTAAACTAATTAGGAAAGTTATTCTTGACATCAATTTTCTTGATCTTGCATTGGTTTCCTATTGATCTCATGAATCCCTATATTTTAAGGCTAGTAGCCTTGAGCCCCAAATTACACCTCCTAAGAAACATTTCTATAAATTAATCAAAAAATTGTAAATGAGACCTATAACTAATATAAGATTTTTAGAGTTTGGGTTCCCCAAGTCATCCGTACACCCATGTTCCCAAACTAGGCTAACTTCTTAAGGATTTGAACTAGTTTTTTCTTGGCTTCTAGTTTGGCCAAAGTGTTACACTAACTTCCTTCAAGACTTCCATAGTCTCCCACACACTCAAAAAACTCTCCTAAACCCTTGGATAATAATTTTTAATCCATGCATTCACTATTTCTTCAACTATGCCTTTGCTTACTCCTAGTCGGGTACATTAGTCTCACTTGGAGAAAGCTACCAAGAATAGATAACTATATTGTCTCACCCCCAAATTTGGAATTTACACTATAAAATGAATAAATTTTAAGATAGTGAAAGATCATGATGATTCCACATGGGATTTTGATAAAATGTCAATATTTACACACAAACCTTGACTGAACTAGTAAAGTGGCCACAGAAGTTTGGATTTCATTTGGATAACCAAAATTGTTTATCTATTCCTACCAATTCTCACAAAGAAAGGAAAAAATAAAAAACTAACTATACATAATGAAAAAGAAGTGCACTAAATCAATTCAATGGTAAATTATTGAGTTACAAATAGTCTTGTGATAAAATTGTAGAGAAATTTCTCTTGTTGGCTATGAAAGTCTTCTCAATACATCAAAACATTTTCCTTTTCAGTTATGATTAGTCTTATATCATTCCATATGACATGTTCAAACTATTGGGAATGAACCATAACATTTTCTTGGAGTTTTTTTGATTTCTTTCTCAATTGTTGTCATGATAATATTACAAAGTTTCAATATTGTCAATGACAACTTTGCAACTATTTGTAATTTTCATCTTCCCAATCCACTAACACCCCTAGATGATCCAAAATTATCTATTAGGCTAGATGAGACCTATCTAAATCCATTCCTACCTTTGAAAACAATTTTGGAACCATTTGTTGGAAATATAAGAGGAGTAATTGAGAGGCGAGGGGTGAATCAGTTACTACAAAAATAAATCTTAAATCCCTTAGATTTTAGTACAAATTAATCTCAAAACATGTTGATGCTCGACAATTACACAAAAATGTTTTAACTCGATAAGTATTGAATATGCTCAGAAAACACTTATTATGAAAATCTTAAGATGTTTTCTATGATTACTTATTACTCTAACTTAGTTTCAAACACATAAAATAAATAGCATGAATACATTTGACACTAAGATTTAACGTGGAAACCCAATTTGGGAAAAACCAACAATTGTAACTAGTTACTATTTTTCACTCTTCTTAAGTGAGCTCAGTTAGGAGCCAACATTGTTAAAAGTTAGCACATTGTTAGGTGTGACACCATTAGAGGATTTAATCACCCTGTTAGGAGTGGCCTTGTTAGAGGTCTATAGACAATTCAATAGAATTGCCACTTTGTTAGAGGATTTACAAATAGATGTTAAGCCAAGTCTATTAAGAGATTTAGATCACTACTACAATGGTTAGAGAGTAACAATGCCATGACCTAATTTGGATGCAACTAAATTTCTGATTACAAATCTCAATTCTGGCTTGTATATTTGATCCATCTTGATTAAATATATCCTTTCAGCTTCACAAGGATAAACTACTTTATCCTTCTAATTCTCTTCTCTTCAGCATCATTAGATCTTCAAAAATATTCCATGCATTCACATACTTCACACACTTTCTAAACCTCAACTTGACCTTTTATTTATATCTTTCAAATACAACTTAGGATAATTAATATTCATCTTCTCAGTCGGCTAGAACCAACAGATAAATCAATTGAACTCAATAAGCCAAAACAAGAAAATCCTTTGTTAGCTGATCCTACTTGGTAGACACTAACTCAAAAATGATTTTCTTGTGCTAACCAAATGAGCTCAGTTAACACTGCATATTCACAAAGTTCCTTTGGTAACCAAGTGAGATCAATTAACACTAGTTCCATCCAACATTTCCTTCATTAACTGAGTGAGGTTGGTTAACACTCATCTTCTACAAACTTTCCTTTGACACCCAAGTGAACTCGATAGATACTTCCTTCTGAACTAGACAAACTCTGGAATGCTCAATAGACATAGAAAATTGTCTTTAATGCTTGAGTGAACTTTTAATACACTAACTAGTAATGATATGACTTTTTGTGTAACATCAAAGACAATACACAATTAATCAATTGTTCCAACAATCTCCCTCTTTGGCATTGATGGCAACACAACATGTCATAACATAATGAAATTTTAAAGCAAGAATAAAGTAAGGAACATATCCTTAGTTTCATTCTAATTCTCTTCCATGAGAACTCCCTCCATCAATGTGAACTCTACCTGCCTTCAGTTTCTCCCTCTGTCAGAAAGCTTATGTCTACTATTGTAGACTCCAAAAATCCTTTAGAAAATAAAATATTTTTATTTTCTGAAAGAAGTCCCTGATGAAATCATCATTTATTAATTATTTATTTATTTAATTAATTAATTAATTTTGTATGCCCAAACCACTCCATACCACTCCATCCCAAACCCCCTTTGCCCAAAACACCTCATCATTCACTCCCTTTACTATTGTTGCTACATCTCTCGAACCCAACCTTCCAAATCCACCCATCTCCCAAATCAGTGCTAGCATCTTTGGCCAACCTCAGCAATATACAACCGGGATGGCACCCATGGGGCCAAGTAATCAACCTTTCATCACCCCCAGCTTGTTTAGCTCAGCTCAGAGCACAATTCCATCATTTCCACTAGGTCCTTGGAGCTCAAAGCCATCAGCCACAAATCCACAAGCTACTGCCCTCACTCCACAAAGCTATCAAACCTGACAAGCTACTACCAATGTTCTGCCAAGCTCTCAAGTGACCCAAGCTCCTGCCACCACTCTACCAAGATTTCAAATCTAGCCACCAAGCTATCAAACCCCATCAGTTCCATTTCCAAGATTTCAATTTCCACCACCTCCACCACAAACTAATCCATTACCTCCTATTACAAACTATTTTTCTATGCCACTTCTAGGAGGAAATCCACCACCACCAACAACCAATTACTTGGCCTCTTTTGCCATGCAAATACACTCCCAAATGTGGGCACAACCCACATATATTGTTCAAACTCCTCAAATCAAAAGTCAAGTTCCACAAGCTCCCCGATCCTTTCTCCAAGCTTCACAACCGTCTTATGCCTTACCTCCACAAAGCAATCCATTTATCCCATAGCCAGCTTATGTTCCTCAATCCCAATCAAATCCAATATCAACAGCAAGCCACGCAACACATGCAGCAATATGTGCCACCTCCACCTCAGCAACCCATCATCCACCATTTAGTTGCGCAAGCCATGTACAATCCCTACCAGCCCATACCTCAAAGCCATCCATATTCAATTGCACTATTTAGTGCATATCTCCCTCAGAGTGCTCCTATAGTGGAGGCACCATAGCCATCACCCATTAATTCAAATTGGGAAGCCATGAAGACAACTTTGAAGAACATCCAGGAGGGAAATGACCCAAAAACCTTCAAGTTTGAGAATGTGTGTCCTTACCCATTTGACAGAGCCATTACCATGACACCATTTCCCAAACACTTTGAGATACCCAAGTTTGACAAATTTAGTGGAAAAGGAGACCCTGTCACACATATCAAAGAATTTTGCATGCATTGCCAAGAAGTGGCATACAGTGATGTCTTCCTTTTGCACCTCTTCCCCAAAAGTTTGGCCAGACCAACTCTTGAAAGGTTTTATAGAATCCCATATGGCACAATCAAAAAATTTTGCAAAATTGTTTGAGGCATTTGTAGCCCAATATGCCCATCTTGTTGAGACATAATTATTAGTGGTTGATCTTGTCCACACCAAGCAAAAACATGGAGAAAGTCTTGGTGAATATCTGCAAAGATGGCAAACCCTTACCACCCGCATATCTTGCACCCTGCCAAAGCGCCATTTGGTGAAAATGTTTATTGAGAATGCCCATCCTAGCTTAGCTCACCACATGACCATGAACTGTTTGTAGACCTACAAAGATATCAAATAAAAAGGAATGATCCTTGAGCAAGGACTCATTAAAGATGGTGTGGTCAAGATTTACAAGGAAGCTAAGCAAAATCAAACACATTCAAATGACAAGTCTAGGTATTGGAACAAAAACAAGCACGTTGCAACAAACGGGGTCATTGACACCAGAGATGTGAATATTGTTGGTCCTTCCCAAAATCAGTCCAACCCACCTTATCAACCAAACAATCAACAAGCTATCAACAACCATCAACAGAATCAGCAAAGCTTTCAAAGCCACAATCCAAAGCCCAACTTTCAAGGGTCTAATAATCAAGCTAATGCCATCAATCTAGCTGCAGGACCAAAGCCCAAGTTTCAACCTGCACCTCAAAACTATACACCCCTTGGTGAGCCATTGGATGTCATTTTTGAGAAATTAGTTGAGGAAAACCTCATCAAATTTCCTCCTACCCAGCAAATCGACCCAAGCCAATCCAAAGCTGCATGGTATAGAGACAATGAGTATTGTAAGTTTCATAGGGTGAAAAGGCACACCACCCTAAGATGCATGAAGCTGAAAGATTATGTGTAGGACCTCATTGATCAGAAAGAAATCATAGTTGGAGCACAAACCTCTCCCAATGCAGGCTTGCAAATCTATCAAAATGCTTTTCCTCCTCACAACAACCAAAATCTTGGAAAAACACCCATCCAAACCAACAACAACAACACCAACAACTGCCAGCCAAACCAACGGCATGGGAAGAAAAATGACCACACTTCATCCTACATAGACTATGGTAGCCTCATAGGCTATATATCTGAGAAAGAGCCTTCTGTCAATGTTATTAATATCCAAGGCCCAAACAATGAGTGTGAAATCACCACTTGAAGAGGATGATTGAACATCGTAACCCCATCAATCCCATCAGCACTGTCAACCCTAGCAACATCATCAGCTCCATCAAAAAAGTCAGTACAATATATTGGAACACCTTGGGAATATGCCAACCCAAATCTCCATTTTAGACCTTCTTCGCACTAGTCCTGTGTAAAAAGACATCCTTGATAGTGCTCTCATAGAATCCCGTGTCCCTTCGGATATCAATGCAACTAATTTTCATAATCTTGTTGGACACCTTTCATCCTCATGTGCCTTATCATTCAAGCCCACTAACATACCCATGGTCGAGCCAGATCACACCCTTCCACTTCGCATAGCCATTATGGTATCCAATTTTGCCGTAAAAAGAGTAATGATAGATAATGGATCAGCCTTGAATATATGCACCCTAAAATTCATAAAAAAAGCTGGGTATACTGAGGCAGATATCATCAATGAGGTTATCACCATTAAAGCTTATGATAATTTGGAGAGAACTACAGAGGGAACAGTTTTGCTACCCATCAAGGTTGGTCCGGTCATCCAAGAAACAATTTGCCATGTTGTTGATCTAAACCTACCATTTAACATCCTCCTTGGATGCCCATGGATCCATGCCATGAAGGTTGCTCCATCCAAATATCATCAGTGCCTCAAATTTTTGCATCAGGGCACTAAAGTGACCATCCATTCCGATCTAGAACCCTTTGCTTATTGCAATGCAGTTGAAGCCTCATATACAAACCATTGCCCTGGCATCAAAATTGGCCAATCCATCACCAGTTCATCCAACACCTGTAATGACCCTCAAATATCTCTTACACTATCCTTCAATGCTCTTACAAAGCACTTATGAAGGGTCTTTATGAAGATATTATCCCTTGAGCCTCCTTTGTTGACTCATCCTTGCCCTTTCCTCCATCCTCTCACCCTGTGACATGTCGTACTCCTTAATTGGCTGTAAGGAAGCACAATCCATGTGCTCTTCTCTCATTCAATCTGAGCCCTCCATAAGCTTTCTCCTTTCCTTCCATCTTAGCCCTCCATCCCTCAAGCCTCTTGCCTATAAATTGGATCCTTCCCCTTTGCAAAAAAAACACAATCTAGAAAGTAAAGCCATAATGTCATTTTGACAAGCCATTTTTTACATCAAATCCGTTCACCAAAATCTATCAAAAATCCTCCATTGAAGCCCATTTGAGCATTTGAGCATACATACATAATCAAGCCATCTTAGCTATTAGACACACCTCTACATCAAGTGATCATCCTCTTTGAGAGAGCCTATCCATGGCTCATATTCTCATTTGAGGACTTCACTTTGTCTCTCATGAAGTTATGTTAAATTAGTATGCAAATGCTTTTTGATTGTTTTAATTTATTGTTTCCAACATACTAAAGTACCATATATCTTTTTGACCTAGAAAACATCCTTGCCTCCACCCTATCTACCCTAAAGACCAACAATAAAGGTTATGGAGAGTATAGCCTGTCTGATGCATTTGCAGTTGGTGCATTGCCACTTGATCCACACACCTATGGACAGCCCACATATCATAGAGCCAAGGAGACTCCAACTCCTTGATACACACAGCTTGGCCCAACAACCTTTGTATCCCCGAGAATCCCTCTTCATGAGTAGCTCACTCTGGATATCAATAATTGGTTACATAAGGATGCACCTCCAAGAAATTTAGCATGCCTTGATCACTTTAGCCAAAAGTATCCCCAAGCACATAAGCTCATCACTGAAAAATGGAACTATCAAGGTGGTGGCCTAGGACCAGAGGAAAGGGGCATGCAGTGTCCCATCAAAGCACACAAACGGGAAAAGAAGTTAGGTCTAGGCTTTGGCATACCCACAACTAGGGGCACCAATACGGATGGTCATGCTTTTTTTGAACATCCACCGTGACCTTTTAGAAATTGAAGACATTCTAGAGGAAGTTGAAAAGAGAGCCTACAATGATATCCCAAACCAAATCTCCTTGGGAGACTCTGTTCTCCAAGAACTGTCCATCCATTTCATCAACCTACCACTCGCTCACCCTGAACTCATAGATTGGGACCAACCAAGCATCATACACATTGATGAGTTCTATCCGAGGAAGAGCTTCTAAGATTCATGGGAGCCGAAACTCCTCACAAGAAAACAAAGCCAGATTCTGCCTATATCTATAAGCTAGATCTAAAGGGGTATTTTGGAGAAAATCCCCAACCTAGTTTTGATACACCCAAAACTGGAACTAAGGGGAATCTAAGACTAGCTCAAGTAGCAAAGAGAGCCCCTGAGCAAGAAAATCTAGAGTCACAAGCAGAACATGAGGATTTAGCATTGCCTCGTCAAGATAATCAACTAGAGGTGTCTTCTATTCTAATTGAGGATACTAGAGAAGTTAACATCGGTTCTTTAGAGAGAACATTGGCTGATTTTCATGGTCATATCAGGACATGCCAGGACTTTATCCAAAGCTTGTAGTTCATCATCTTGCATTCGATCCAAAGATCAGGCCCGTCAAACAAAATCTTAGAAAAATGCACCCCAAGGTGGCATTATTAGTCAAAGCTGAATTAGAAAGAATGTTAGTAGCTAAGGTTATCCGACCTATCGACTAGTTAGAGTGGATCTCCAACATGGTCCTCGTCACTAAGCCTTCTGGTGACAACAAAATCTGCACTGATTTCAAAGATCTTAAAAAAGCTTGTCCAAAAGATGATTTTCCCTTACCCAACATAGATATGATTGTAGACCTTACAGCTAGACATGAAACTTTGTCCCTCGTGGATGGATTTTTTGGGTATAATCAAATCAAGATTGCAGAAGAGGATCAACATAAGACAGCATTCACTACCCCTTGGGGAACCTTTTGCTACAACATGATGCCTTTTGGCCTAAAGAATACTGGAGCTACCTATCAAAGAGCTATGACAGCAATTTTCCATGATCTTATCCATAGCATTTTGGAGGATTATGTGGATGATATCTTGGTTAAATCTCACACCTTCATGGATCATCTTGCTAACCTAGAGAAAGTCTTTGATAGGTTAGCCAAATATCATCTCATGCTGAATCCCAAGAAATGTATCTTTGAGGTCACATCTGGCAAGCTTCTAGGCTTTATAGTTTCTAAACGAGGTATAGAGATCGACCCCAAGAAGGTCAAGGCTATCTTAGACATGCCTCCTCCCCAGACACTATGATAGCTTCGTACTCTTTAGGGAAAGCTTCAATCCATCTGATGCTTCATCTCCAAGCTTGCAAATAATTGTATGCCATTTACACATCTACTAAAGAAAGATGAGAACTTCAAGTGGGATTCTTTATGTCAACACAGCTTTGATCAGCTCAAGCAATATCTCACCAATCCCCCTATCTTGGTTCCACCAGTTCCTGGTCGTCCCTTCATCTTGTACATATCAGAAATGCCTATTGCTCTAGGGGCACTTCTAGCATAGCATGATGACTACGGCAGAGAAAGAGCCATCTATTATATCAGTAGAACCCTAGTTGGTTATGAACTCAATTACACTCCTATGGAAAAAGCTTGTTTGGTAGTTGTTTTCTCAACTCAAAAGCTTTGCCACTACATGCTAATTCATACCATCCAGCTAGTTTCCAAAACTGATCCTCTCAAGTATATGCTCTCTAGAAGAACACTTACAGGCCATTTGGCCAAATGGGTAATGCTCCTTAGCGAATTTGACATTCAGTATGTGGACAGAAAGGCAATCAAAGGGCAAGCTATAGCAAATCACCTAGCTGATGCACCTCTAGTAGATACATATCCTTTGGTCACAGAATTTCCAGATGAACATATCTATCTAATTGAAGAACAGCCCCCATGGAAACTTTATTTTAATGGCTCATATACATCTCATGGATCAGGGGCAGGAATATTGCTGGTCACACCTCAAGGAGATTACATTCCAAAATCTTTTAAGCTACAATTCCCTAGCACCAACAATATAGCTGAATATGAGGCTCTCATAGAAGGATTAAAGATAGCTGCGGAATGGAACATCACTGAGTTACAAATCTTTGACAATTCTTAGCTCATCATCAAGCAAGTCCTAAATGAATATCAAACCAAAGATGAAAAGCAATTACCCTACAAAGAGCTAGTTGATCAGCTAACCCAGCATCTTACAAAGCTTTAGTTTAGACAAGTGCCTTGAATGCAGAACAAAGCAATAGATGCTGTGGCTACTATCAGCTTGCTCTTGGAAATTCCCCAAGCGGCTATGCAGTATGAGTTTTTAGTCAAGCAACTCCTCACACCTGCCTATGCAAATGAGGATTCAAATCATGTTTGCATCTTGGTTGGTCCTCAATCCCCTTGGTACCATGAAATCTACACTTACATTAAAGATGGTATCATATCCCCTCACCTCACATGAACCCAATGCCAAAACCTCTTCCGAAAATCATCCCGCTATGTCATCATAGCCAATACCCTATATCATCAGGGTTATCACGATACTCTCTCTAGGTGTTTAGACCAAAATGAGGCCGCAATGGCGTTAAAAGAAGTACACTCCAAACTTTGTGTTGCCCACATGAGTGGTATTGTCCTAGCATGACAAATCCTTAGAGCAGGCTACTATTGGCCTACCATTGAAGAAGACTCATGTGACTTTGTCAAAAAATGTCTCCCATGTCAGCAGTACGCTAATCTTATGCACGCTCCAACACAAGATCTACAACCTATTGCACCACCTTGGCCCTTTGCATGTTAGGGCCTTGATCTAGTTGGAACTATCACACCTCTCTCATCTAATGGACATTAATGGATAATAACAGCTACAGACTATTTCACTAAAAGGGTGGAAGCAGTCCCCCTAGTCTCAGCTATAGGAGTTCAGGTCTCCAAGTTCATCTTGTACCACATTATTTGCCACTTCAGAATCCCATCCACCATCTTCACCAACCACGGAGGTAACTTTGAAAATCTCAACATGGAAGAATTATGCACTTCCCTCTGCATCCATCATCACTTTTCTAGCCCATATTTCCCACAAGGTAACGGCCAGGCAGAGGCAACTAACAAAACCCTCCTCAAAATCTTAAAGAAAGCTGTCAATGATTTCGGTCACGATTGGCACCTACAAATAAATCCAGCCCTATGGGCCTATCAAACCTCCTTCCATACATCCACAGGAATAACTCCATACTCCCTAGTCTATGGTGCCAAAGCGGCACCACCCATAGAGGTTAAACTTCCCTCCTTGTGCATATCTTTGCGAGGGAAAATATCAAATGAAGAATACAAAGAAGCTTGGCTCACCCAGCTAGATCTCCTAGATGAGAAGCAACAACACGCCTATGATCACCTCACAGTCTATCAATCTCATCTCAAAAGGAACTTCAATAAGAAGGTGCTTCCCTGACACTTTCAGCCAAGCGACATGGTCGTCAAAGAAAATATGAAAGTCCAAGCCGATCAAGAAAAGAAAGGCAAGTTTGAACCTACATGGCTTGGTCCTTATGTTGTCACTGCCTCCTTTGGCTCTGAAGCCTATCAACTATCTACACCAGAAGGAGAACTCTTGAATGATCCTACTAACATCATTCATCTCAAGAAGTTCTATGCTTGAAGATCCTTGGTATACCCAGCTTTTGAAAATACAAAAAAAAATAGTAAAGAGAAATAAGTGTCCAATGGTGAAAACTTGAAAATTCAAGCACCTTGGATAGGTACCTTGGTGAAAATCTGGTAATTTAGGTGCCTTGTGTACTAAGACTAATCCATTATCTATCACTATCCTATCCCTCATCCATCCACTCACCATCCCATAAAACACCTGCTTGTTCTCTTAGTGTTCCAACCAAATATCCAACATCTAATGAAGCTTGTAAATACCTCTTGTATAGCTTGTAAATCTTGTACCTCAGCTTGTAAATCTTTTACCAAAGCTTGTATCATACCTTGTAAATCTTGTATCATCCCTTGTATCATAGCTTGTATATCCAAATCTTGTCCAAAACTTGTACCATATTCTAGCTTGTAAATAATCTTGTATCCTAGTTTGTATCCTATCACATGCACAAAAAGAATCCCATTTTCCTTAAGCTTTTCACAAAACCATCAAATTATCCAACTATCCATCCAACACACTCTAAAACATTTCCATCTCACAAAACCCAAACATGAACAACCTTGTACATTTGTAACATATCTTGGTCTGTCAGCTTGTACATCATCTTTAAATTAGTACCATTGTATCTATCTAGCTTTCGTGTTAGTTCATCCTTGATCAGCATCTTGCACACATCGCAAAACCCTTGGTTAGCTATTCCAATGCATCCTTTAGCTATATCTCCTATCACCAAAGTGTTATCCTTCTTAGTTCAGCTTGCCAGATGCATCACTCATCCAGATCCATCAACTTAGGTGCTCTTTGATAGATCCTTGTAGGATATAGTTTTCCTCATGTCTGATCTTGGTCCATTAGTACCTCATCCTACCCATCTCGTTGGCAAATGGTTCTCTTTTAGATTTTCGCTTTCTTTTGATTTGGAATCTTCCCTTTTGGGTCTTTAAGTATCTTTTCCAAGCAATATTTTTATTCCCTCCTCAAGGTTGCCACAATCTTCCATATCATGGTATGCTACGAATGGGGCACTTTGAGCATACAGTTTTGATCAAGTCTTTCGTTTGTTTCTTTTTGCTTGTGGGTTACCCAATGTCAGTTCCACGTTGTTTTTGTCGAGTTTCATGTGTGATGCTGGGGCAATCCTTGTGTGTTTGTTTCGAGTTAGTCCGTCAGTCCTATGGATAGTTGGTGAAAAGGCCTTGATGTTCTTTGTAACCTTGGCAATCAACCAACAGTCCTATAGAAAATCTAATGCTCAACTACATGGTGGTACTTCTCTTTGAAGTATCCCCCCGCTCAAAAAGCTTCAATGGAATCCCTTCATCTCCATTATTCCCCATCCATATCCAGCATTTGCCTCTTCTACCCCAGCTTATGCATCAGTATCTCTTTGAATCAATCATCACTCTTAGCTTTAGGGATCCACAATCCTAGTCTTAGGATCCACCAATCAAATCAATCCACCAAGCCTCATCTTTCGAGATCCACAATCCTAGTCCTAGGGATCTCTGAAACTCATCTCTCGCCAATCTAGCTCTTTGAAATCCCATTGCATCAGCTTTATCATCCCATCATCCATCTCCCTATCCTGGATTCCTTTTTATAGTGCTCTACTCCTTCATCCTCCCCCCAATCCTGAAAGTCTTAGGCTTATTTACTCTCGTGCTGCTGATTTTCCCCTTTATCTTTCTCCCATAGTGAGAGTTTGAGCTAACTAAACCTCTTCTCTTACGCCACTCTTCATCCTCCCACCCGCCAAGATTCTTGTACTTTTCAAGAAGTCGTCGAGCCTTGCTTTCTCTCCCCATCACCTTCTTGAGGGGGCATCTCGCAGTCCATTCTCTCCTCTTCTGCTTTAGCCTTGGGCATCTTATTTTCTTATCTCCGATGCCATGCCACTTGCAGCATCACATCAAAGAGGGGCAAAATGTAGACACCTAAAAATCCTTTAGAAAATAAAATATTTTTATTTTCTGAAAAAAGTCCCTGATGACATCATCATTTATTAATTAATTATTTATTTAATTAATTAATTAATTTTGTATGCCATTAAATCCCTTTATCTTAATTAAAAATATTTAATTAAGGAATCCCTCCCAAAAATGTTTAAATCTTATTTAAACATTATTTCCTTATTTATTAATTATTTAATTAATAAATTCACCAAAAATTCCAAAATAAATAAATTATTTATTTTTTGCCCAAAACTTGGCCAATTTTCTTAAGACCACTAACCTCTTCCAAAATCTTCTAATCCTTCTTTAATTTCGATTAAAGGCTAATCCCATCATTTCTTATCCCTAATCTCAACTCAAAATATTTAATTAAGATTAAATATTAATCCTCATGTTTATTAAAAATGTTTTAATAAATATCTCCTCAACCCAAACCCTTGAAATAAATAAAACTTTATTTATTTTCTAAAAAACCTTTTCCTAGGAAGTTCCAGACTCTTCTAGAAAGTCTTCATCCTCATCCAAAGCCTAGACTCTTCTAGAAGATGTCAATCCTTATCTTTAATCCTAATCCTAATCCCCTCCTAACCTTGTCACATTCCCTAAACATGGGTTAAGACTTGCTAACCCAAGCCAAAGTTAACAAATATCTCCTCCTTCACCCACCCTCATTTATTGCCATCCACTTGCCTATCCCTAAGCTAATCTTAAACCATCCTAGTCCATCCTCTAATCATTTGCACAATCCTAAGCAAGCTTAAAACCTTCCTAATCCAACCCAAGTCGAAATTCCTCACCCTCCAACATAAATGACCCTCAAATATCTCTTACACTCTCCTTCAATGCTCTTAAAAAGCACTTATGAAGGGTCTTTATGAAGATATTATCCCTTGAGCCTCCTTTTTTTATTCATCCTTACCCTTTCCTCCATCCTCTCACCCTGTGACATGTGTCACTCCGTGATTGGTTGTAAGAAATTACAATCTATGTGCTCTCCTCTCATTCAATCTGAGCCCTCCATAAGCTTTCTCCTTTCCTTCCATCTTAGCCCTCTATCCCTCAAGCCTCTTGCCTATAAATTGGATCCTTCCCTTTTGCAAAAACAACACAATCTAAAAAGTAAAGCCATAATGCCATTTTGAGAAGCCATTTTTTACATCAAACCCATTCACCAAAATCTATCAAAAATCCTCCATTGAAGCCCATTTGAGCATTTGAGCATACATACATAATCAAGCCATCTTAGCTATTAGACACACCTCTACATCAAGTGATCATCCTCATTGAGAGAGCCTATCCATGGCTCATATTCTCATTTGAGGACTTCACTTTGTCTCTCATGAAGTTATGTTAAATTAGTATGCAAATGCTTTTTTATTGTTTTAATTTAGTGTTTCTAACATACTAAAGTAGCATATATAGCTATAACTTCTGCCAGGTTTATTCTCCCTCTTTGACATCTCTTCTCTTTACAAAATTTCTGTGACAACAAATTCTCCCTCTTTGACATCTTATACCAAAGACAATATTTTGTGAATATCAATGTACCTCAAGTACTAATTCATTTACAATATGCCCTTGCCAATTCTACATCAACTAATTAATCTTCAACATGCTCTGGTTGATGCATCACTAAACTTCATTTAGTGAGCTTCAAATAGTGGAATGACCCCTAGCTTACCTCTTAGATACATAAATGTATCCTTTGGTAATGTCTTGGTGAATATATCTACAATTTGTTCTTTTATATTTATGTATTCCAATCTGACTCCTTTATCTTGTACCAATTATCTCAAGAAATGATATTTTATAACAATGTGCTTTATTTTGATATGCATCACTAGATTCCTTGATATATTGATTGCACTGGTGTTATCAAAATATATAACTACTGGATCCTTGATTTCTATCTTCATACTTCCCATCATTTGTTTGAACCAAACAATGTTAGAAAAATTAACTACTGCCACATATTTTGCCTCTGTTGTGGACTAGGAGATACAATTTTTTTTTCTTACTTTTCCAAGACACCAATCTTTTACCAATAAAGAATGCTCCACCACTAGTGGATTTTTTGTCATCAATACTTCCTGCCCAAACAACATTTGTAAATACTTTTAATTCCAAATTGCCTCCTATTTTGTATCGTAAACCATATTCTTTAGTACCTTTTAGATATCTCATTATTCTTTTAACTACCATCATGTGATTTTCTTTAGGATTTGTTGAAAAATTTTCCAGGTCATACCAATTGCTAATGCAATATTAGGCCTTGTATGCACTACATACTGTAATTTTCCAATCATTGATGTGTATGTGGTCTAATCTTCCTCTTCAAAATCATAATTTTTGTAAAGCTTATGTCCAGTAGACATAGGGATTCCAAATAGTCTTGAGTCTTCCAATCCAAATTTATTTAGTATCTCCTTGATATATCTAGATTGAGTGATGTAGATACCATCTTTCTTCTATTGAATCTATAATATAACAAAGAATTTTATCTCTCCAAACACAGACATCTCAAATTCTTTACTCATTTCTTCTTAAAATGCCTTGCATAAGTCATCATTTCCTGTGAATAAAGTATCATCAACAAATATTTATGCCAACACAATCTTCTTGTTTGGTCCTTCTTTGATATATAGACTACGGTTATCATTTGTTCTTTGAAAACTAATCTATATCAATTAGTTAAGAATTCCTTCATATCAAGCTCTGGGAACTTGCTTGAGACCATATAATTCCTTATGTAATTTGAAGACCATGTCCTTTTTGCTAGGATCTACAAAACCTTATGGTTGTTCAATGTAGACTTCCTCATCAAGGATTCTATTAAAGAATGTAGATTTTACATCCATTTGATAAACTTTAAATCCTCTATGTGTTGCATATGCTAGTAAAGCTCTAACACCTTCTAATCTTGCAATAGGAGCAAAAGTATCACCATAATCAATACCTTCTTCTTAAGAATAGCCTTTACATACTAACCTTGCTTTATTTCTAAAAACTTTTCAATCTTCATTTAGCTTGTTTCTAAATACCCACTTTGTGTCAATTACATTTTAAGGGTCTAGTAACAAGAGTCCAAGTTTTGTTTTTCTCTATCTACTCTATTTTTTCATTTTTTGCTTCAATCCAACTTTCATTTTCCAAAGCATCTTTAACATTTCTAGGTTCAAATTCAGCAAGCAAACATGTACCTTTCCATTTGCTTCTTGTCATTGTTCCATGTGATTTGTCTCCAATCATCTGATTGGGTGCATGATGCCTTCTAAAATATCTTGCTAACAAAGGTTATTTAGATTTATTGATTTCATCATGAACTTCAGTATCAAGCTTGAGTCCTAGTGTTTGTGACTCAAGTCCATTAGACTCTGTTTTCTCTAGCTCGGTAGCTTCTAACTATGACTTGGGTCCTTCAAACTGTGACTTTGTTTGTATTTTCTACAACTCAGTAGGTGTTGGATATTTTGAGGAATCTAGAGGTGAATCCTCCTTGCTTTCAAATAGATCTGGCAAGGTATCAAGTTCATAGTAAAAAAATCTTCTACAGTCTTTAGGCTCTTTGCTACTTTCTTCTTTACTCTTTTATGTAAACTCATCAATTCTCACATGTGCACTTTCTATGATTTTATGAGTAGAAAAATTCAAACATTTGTATGCTTTACTTTTGTAGGAGTATCCTAGGAATATGCTTTCATCACCTTTGACATCAAATTTACCTTTCCTAGAATCTTTCAAGATGTAGCATTTGCTGCCAAATACTTTCAAGTAACTTACATTAGGTTTGTTGCCATAGCACAGTTCACAAGGAGTTTGATTTGGGCCTTTCTTCAATTGTACTCTATTTAAGGTATGAACTATAGTGCTAATAGCTTCCTTCTAGTATGTGATTGCAACATTTTTTTCTATCATCAATGTTCCTGCACAATCCATGATGGATCTATTTCTTCTTTCAACTATGTCATTCTGCTAAGGTGTACCAGGAGCTGATACTTGTCTTTTAATTCTTTTTTCAATGCAGAATTTATTGAATTCATTGGAGATGAATTCACCACCTCTATCTGATCTCAAATATTTTAACTTCCTTCTAGTTTCTTTTTCTATTCTTGCCAGATACCACTTGAATTTTTGAAAATATTTTGATTTTTTCCTTTAGATACATTACAATCATCATTTTAGAATAATCATCAACAAAGAGAATGAAAAAAATTTATCCACTATAACTTTATATTCTAATAGGTCCACATAAGTTTGTATGCACAAGCTCTAACATTTCTTCAGAATGATAGTTTTTTCTTTTGAAACTAGTCTTTCCTATCTTACCAATTTGGCAATTCTTACATAGACCCATATCAGGTTTCCTCAAGCTAGGAATACCTCTTACACTTTTATGTTTGCTTATCTTAACTAGATTATAAAAGTTTACATGACATAATCTTTTGTGCCATAACCAACTTTCTTCTACTTGAGCAATAAAACATGAACTTTCACCAATACTGCATTTCCTAGTTGGTTCATGAAAGCTTCAATATCAGTAGGTGATGGTATAGCATTCTCTAGGCTGAAGGATGGTTGAGTGCTCAAGGGGAGCGATGCTGTCTGATCCAAATGATAGGGATCCATTTTTTCCTTCTTCTTCTTGGCTAAGTGAGTGATGGGTGGCATGAAAATTTTCCTAGGGATGAGGTGCAACAATGCTAATGGATGCAAAGGGGGAAGGCTTTTCTATGCAAATGATTTCCTAGGCTAAGGCAAAGCTATATGAAAAACCTAAGGAGGATTGGGTTGGGGATTCTAATCTTCAAAGATATTTTGCCAAAGCATGAAAGGTCTTCTTTCCTATGTGCAAGCTTGGTGGTGATTGTGTCAACATAAGGATAGACTAATGATCCCTTAGGAAAAACACGAGATTGACCACTTTTGGATCCCAACCTTTAGCTCAAAGTGATAAGGGATGACAAGTGACAAGGCTAGATTACCCTAGACAAATCTCTGTCAGAGGGATAACCTTGGTTAGACTAGTGGATTTGCAAGATGATAGGAAAAGAAAGTTCTGGCAATGTGACAACAATTTTGAAGGCTTGGATGTGAACTTTTTTATTGCGGGCTAGACGGTTTGGTTCTAAGGCAAAGAACTAGATGAGATGGATGAGCAAAAATTCTTAAAGGGATAACCTAGAATGGTTGGCTTTCCTACAAAGATGACTCTAACGTGAAGTTTATGCAAGAAGATGTGGAGAAACAAGGGGGTCTAATCATAAAAATCATACCTAGTTGGAAAGGCATAAGCAGGGTAAACTCTTGGATGTTTGCTAAATCTAATAGTGCAATCTAACTAGGCGTCTTGAAGGGCTTCGTCAGCAGCTTTGTCTTCTGCTTTGTGGATTTTGGTAATTCAAGGGCTTGGTGTTACTTCCTTTCTCTTGGCTGAAATTTCTTGGTATACCTGAGATGGCTTGAGTTTGGCTTTGTGAAACTTTTGTTTTAGTTTGGGTTGTTCTAACATAAATTCTTGAATCTGTTTGGCTTTGAGAGATCGTGGTTGTTTTGCTTCAACTCTGTTCAACTTCTAAAATAGGTAGTGACTATGCTAAGTGTGCCCTAAGCTAGGATTGACCAAGTTTGGCAAATATTCATTCAACAAGTAAAAAATCAAGCAATAGATAGGAACAACCAAATAGAAGTTTTGATTCTCAGAAGACAGTAACTGCACCGTGAAGTGTGTATATTCTACAAATGTTTCAATCAGTCACTTCAAATACATTAACATCCTAGATGGTTGTCTACAAGGATGAAAGTTGGTTTAGCTAGGGAGTCCTCGATATACCCAAGGTACATGAGGCTCAAATCCATAGATGAAACCAAAACAATGTCACACAGCTGAGAGGATCGGTAAATCACTTCTCCTCTTTCACTTCTCAAAGATATAAAGTTCCTTGAGTCTTAGCCCGAGTGACAGAATTTTGATTCCAAGAGAGGTGTCTTTGGATTCACCTCTCGATCTTTATACTCCATCGGAACGGTGGAGTTGAGGTCGTCCCAAGGGGTGATGAAATCCCCAAGTAGGCCTCTTAAAAGCTAAGACAAGATTTTGGATCCTAATCTTATGCACCCAAGATGCTCTCGAAAGACAACAAGCGGAGAGAAAACTTGGATGATCTTGGGCTAAAAGATAGAGTTCTTTTCCAACTAGCGCTTTAAGATTTCTAATCTAGACCTTTTGAAAATACACGTGATTTAAGATGCAAAGGTTCAATTCCAATTTGAAATGCGCCAACAAAAGAGAAGTTATCTAAGAATGAATAAACCAAGAAGATTTAGGGTCAAAAAAAAGTAAACTCGCGCACCCGAAGGCCCTCCACGTCAAGTATCGATTGATTTTCTTTAAGGCATTCAAGATTGAGTGTGAGTTTTTTTTAAGCCCAAAACAAAGATGTGTGTAAAGCTCAATTTCACGTGCGCGCCTGAAGACCCTCCACGTCAAGATTTGTTCAATTTTTATGCCCAAATGAAGTGTTAGCGAGACTAATGTGCATTCAAGAAATTTTTTATCTTAAAAAATCCAATAAAAACTCAAGTGAGTGGAATTTTATTTTTTTGGAGCACTTAACACCTTCTTAGGTAGACCCATCCCCATATATGGCACTGATATTGCAACCAATGGTTAGAATGATGGGTGATTAAAGAGGCTGAGTCCAACAACAAATTCACTCAAAGTGTCTTTATTTGTTTTTATAACTTAGAAAGTTTCTAAAATGTGGATTCTTTTTATGCCCCAAAAGATTATTATTTGATCTATGGCATTCAAGATTGGATTTGTTGTTTTAATCATGCATTCATTAAAAAAAAAAATTGATTTTAATCCATGGCACTCAAGAGTGATTTTAGCAACATGCATTCAAAGACAAGTGATTAAACATTCAAGTTTTTTCCTTTGAGCATTCAAGATTGATACTTTGCGTGTTGTTTTAAGAACTTTGAAGTGCTTTGTTTTAATCTTAGATCATTCAAGATTGTTTTGGACTCAAAAGTGAAAATGACTCTTTGGACTTTGGTTTTCATTCAAGATTTTGTGTTCTAGTTTGCATGTTTTAATCCCAAAAAAATGATATTCCTAGATTGTTTTGATGCATGAAAAACCTAAGAAACATTAAAGATTTTGCAACGAGACATTTTTTTGGAACAAACAAAGCTTATAGGATAAATTTGGCAACCATTTAGGACTCTTAGTTTTCATGAGATTTTTAAAAGAACTTTAAAATATTTACAAATGAGGTTCATTTTATCCTTGATTGATGCTTTGAGTTTAATTTAGATTTTAGTGTGCACTTAGTGTTGAGTTTGAACCTTTTGAAATGGAAACTTGAAGTTCTTTTTAAATTTCCAAAAATGAAGTGTTCCTAACTTTGTGTGAATGCATCTAAAACCTTGATGTTGCAAGGATGCAAATGATTGGATTGGTTTAGTTTCACTTGTTAAAAGATTTTTTTTTTTTTTTTGTAAATTTTTAGTTTTTAATAGATTTAAGTATGATTTGGCGGTTCATTTTAAGCACTTAAAGAAAAGTGTGTATGATTTTGCATCCTTAAAAAAAAAGGCCAAGATCCCTCAAGAAGAAGAAGAAGAAGTAGATGGAATAGACGGAGAATATAGACAACAAGAGGAAGAAGAATTCCAAGTGCTCCGTCCACCTATAAGCTTGAAAAATTTGCAAACACTATCAGATAGACTATGAGTTCCTTTGTCTTCTTCATGCTCATGTGGACCTGCAAAACCAATTTATACAATCCTACCAATCACAAAAACAAGCAAAATTAGCCAAAATTAGCAAATGACATACAAAACTTGACTTAAAAAGCTAATGAAGATGACCCATGTGGGGTCCCACCGAGCGTGCCAAAATGTATATGCTAATTTAGTATGTTAGAAACACTAAATTAAAACAATAAAAAAGTATTTGCATACTAATTTAACATAACTTCATGAGAGACAAAGTGAAGTCCTCAAATGAGAATATGAGCCATGGATAGGCTCTCTCAATGAGGATGATCACTTGATGTAGAGGTGTGTCTAATAGCTAAGATGGCTTGATTATGTATGTATGCTCAAATGCTCAAATGGGCTTCAATGGAGGATTTTTGATAGATTTTGGTGAATGGATTTGATGTAAAAATTGGCTTCTCAAAATGGCATTATGGCTTCACTTTCTAGATTGTGTTGTTTTTGCAAGGGGTAAGGATCCAATTTATAGGCAAGAGGCTTGAGGGATGGAGGGCTAAGATGGAAGGAAAGGAGAAAGCTTATGGAGGGCTCAGATTGAATGAGAGGAGAGCACATGGATTGTGCTTTCTTATAACCAATCAGGGAGTGAGACATGTCACAGGGTGAGAGGATGGAGGAAAGGGCAAGGATGAGTCAAAAAAGGAGGCTCAAGGGATAATATATTCATAAAGACCCTTCATAAGTGCTTTTTAAGAGCATTGAAGGAGAGTGTAAGAGATATTTGAGGGTCATTTATGTTGGAGGGTGAGGAATTTTGACTTGGGTTGGATTAGGAAGGTTTTAAGCTTGCTTAGGATTGTGTGCAAATGATTAGAGAATGGATTAGGATGATTTAGGATTAGCTTCGGGATAGGAAAGTGGATGGAAATAAATGAGGGTGGGTGAAGGAGGAGATATTTGTTAACTTTGGCTTGGGTTAGCAAGTCTTAACCCATGTTTAGAGAATGTGACAAGGTTAGGAGGGGATTAGGATTAGGATTAAAGATAAGGATTGACATCTTCTAGAAGTGTCTAGGCTTTGGATGAGGATGAAGACTTTCTAGAAGAGTCTAGAACTTCCTAGGATGAGGATAAATAAAGTTTTTAAGAAATAAATAAAGTTTTATTTATTTCAAGGGTTTGGGTTGAAGAGATATTTATTAAAATATTTTTAATAAACATGAGGATTAATATTTAATCTTGATTAAATATTTTGAGTTGAGATTAGGGGTAGGAAATGATGGGATTAGCCTTTAATTGAAATTTAAGAAGGATTAGAATATTTTGGAAGAGGTTAGTGGTCTTAAGAAAATTGGCCAAGTTTTGGGCAAAAAATAAATTATTTATTTATTTTGAGATTTTTGGTCAATTTATGAATTAAATAATTAATAAATAAAGAAATAATGTTTAAATAAGATTTAAACATTTTTGGGAGGGATTCCTTAATTAAATATTTTTAATTAAGATAAAGGGATTTAATGGCATAAATAAATAATTAATTAATTAATTAATGCCCATCCTCTTCTGCAATCTTGATTTGATTATACCCAAAAAATCCATCCATGAGGGACAGAATTTCATGTCCATCTGTAAGGTCGACAATCATATCTATGTTGGGTAAGGGAAAATCATCTTTTGGACAAGCTTTGTTAAGATCTCTGAAATTAGTGCAGATTCTAATGTCACCAGAAGGCTTAGTGACGAGGACCATGTTGGAGATCCACTCTGAGTAGTTGATAGGTCAGATAACCTTAGCAGCTAACATTCTTTCGAATTCAGCTTTGACTAGTAATGCCGCCTTGGGGTGCATTTTTCTAAGCTTTTGTCTAATGGGCCTGATCTTTGGATCGACTACAAGATGATGAACTACAAGCTTTGGATCAAGTCCTTGCATGTCCTAATATGACCATTCAAATTGGTCGATGTTCTCTCTTAAGACCTCAAAGAGGAGGTTAGCTTGGTCTTGCAATAGGGATTCAGCAATGTGAACAAGTTTGGGGATCTCTAAAGAATCGATGTTAACTTCTCTAGTATCCTCAATTAGAATAAAAGACACCGCTGGTTGATTATCTTGAGGAGGCAATGCTAAATCCTTATGTTCTGCTTGTGACTCTGGATTTTCTTACGAAGGGGCTCTCTTTGCTGCCTTAGCTAGTCTCAAATTTGCCTTAGTTCCAGTTTTGGGTGTATCGGAACTAGGTTGGGGATTTGCTCCAAAATACCCCTTGAGATCTAGCTTATAGATATAGGCAGAATCAGGCTTTGTTTGCTTGTGAGGAGTTTCAGCTCCCATGAATCTTAGAAGTGCTTCCTCTGATGTGAAATCATCAATGTGTGTGACACTTGCTTGGTCCCAATCTATGAGTTCAGGGTGAGCGAGTGGTAGGTCAATGAAATGAATGGATAGTTCTTGGAGAACAAAGTCTCCCAAGGAGATTTGGTCTAGGATATCGTCATAGGCTCTCTTTTCAACTTCCTTCAGAATGTCTTCGATTTATACAAGGTCATGGTGGATGTTCAAAAAAGCATGACCGTCTGTATTGGTGACCCCAGTTGTGGGTATGCCAAAGCATAGACCTAACTTCTTTTCCCGTTTGTGTGCTTCGATCAGACACTGCATGCCTCTTTCCTCTAGTCCTAGACCACCACCTTGATAGTTCCATTTTTCAGTGATGAGCTTATGTGCTTGGGGATACTTCTAGCTGAAGTGATCAAGGCATGCTCGATTTCTTGGAGGTGCATTCTTATGTAACCAATTCTTGATATCCAGAGTGAGCTCCTCATGAAGAGGGATTCTCGGGGATACAAAGGTTGTTGGGCCAAGCTATGTGTATCGAGGAGGTGGAGTCTCCTTGTCTCTATGATATGTGGGCCGTCCATGGGTGTGTGGATCAAGTGGCAATGCACCAACTGCAAATGCATCAGATAGGCTATACTCTCCACAACCTTTGTTGTTGATCTTTAGGGTAGATAGGGTGGAGGCGAGGATGGTTTCTAGGTCATTACAGGTGTTGGATGAACTAGCAATGGATTGGTCAATTTTGATGCCAGGGCAATAGTTTGTATATGAGGCTTCAACTGCATTGCAATAAGCAAAGGGTTCTGGATCGGCATGGATGGTCACTTCAATGCCCTGATGCAGAAATTTGAGGCACTGATGATATGTGGATGGAACGGCCTTCATGGCATGGATCCATGGGCGTCCAAGGAGGATGTTAAATGGTAGGTTTAGATCAACAACATGGAAAATTATTTCCTGGATGACTGGCCCAACCTTGATGGATAGAAAAACTATTCCCTCTGTGGTTCTTTCCAGATTATCATAAGCTTTAATGGTGATAACCTCATTGATGATATTTGCCTCAGTATACCTAGCTTGTTTTATGAATTTTAGGGTGCAAATATTCAAGGCTGATCCATTTTCTATCATTGCTCTTTTTATGGCAAAATTGGATACCATAATGGCTATGCGAAGTGGAAGGGTGTGATCTTGCTCGACCACGGGTATGTTAGTGGGCTTGAATGATAAGGCACGAGGATGAAACGTGTCCAACAAGATTAGGAAAATTAGTCACATTGATATCCAAAGGGACATAGGATTCTATGAGAGCACTATCAAGGATTTCTTTGTACACAAGACTAGTGTGGAGAAGGTCTAAAATGGAGATTTGGGCTAGCATGTTCCCAAGGTGTTCCAAGATATTGTATTGGCATTTCGATGGAGCTGATGATGTTGCTAGGGTTGATAGTGCTGAGGGGACTGATGGGGTTGTGATGTTCAATCGCACTCTTCGAGTGGTGACTACACACTCATTGTTTGGGCCTTGGATATTGATAACATTGACAGAAGGCTCTTTCTCATATATACAACCTATGAGGCTACCATAGTCTATGTAGGATGAGTGTGGTCATTGTTCTTCCCATGCTATTGGTTTGGCTGGCGGTTCTTGGTGTTATTATTTTTGGTTTGGATGGGTGCTTTTCTAGGATTTTGGTTGTTGTGAGAAGGAAAAGCATTTTGATAGATCTGCAAGCTTGCATTGAAAGAGGTTTGTGCTCCAACTGTGATTTCTTTCTGATCAATGAGGTCCTGCACATAATCTTTCAGTTTCATGCATCTGAGGGTGGTGTGCCCTTTCACCCTATGAAACTTGCAATTCTCATTGTCCCTATACCATGCAGCTTTGGATTGGCCTAGGTCGATTTGTTGGGTAGGAGGAAATTTGATGAGGTTTTCCTAGACTAATTTCTCAAAAAAAACATCCAATGGCTCACCAATGAGTGTATAGTTTCGAGGTGCAAGTTGGAACTTGGGCTTTGGTCCTTCAGCTACATTGATGGCATTAGCTTGATTGTTAGACCCTTGAAAGTTGGGCTTCGGATTGTGGCTTTGAAAGCTTTGTTGATTCTGCTGTTGGTTTTTGATAGCTTGTTGATTGTTTGGTTGATAAGGTGGGTTGGACTGATTTTGGGAAGGACCAACAATATTCACATGACTTGTGTTAGTGACCCCATCTATTGCAACGTGCTTTTTTTTGTTCCAATACCTAGACTTGTCATTTGAATGGGTTTGATTTTGGTTGGCTTCCTTGTAAATCTTGACCACACCATCTTTAATGAGTCCTTGCTCAAGAATCATTCCATTTTCTTTGATATCTTTGTAGGTCTGCAAACAGTTCATGGTCATGTGGTGAGCTAAGCTAGGATGGGCATTATCAATAAACATTTTCACCAAATGGCGCTCTGGCAGGGTGCAAGATATGCGGGTGGTAAGGGTTTGCCATCTTTGCAGATATTCACCAAGACTTTTTCCACCTTTTTTCTTGGTGTGGACAAGATCAACCACTGATAATTCTATCTCAACAAGATGGGCATATTGGGCTACAAATAGCTCAGACAATTTAGTAAAGTTTTTGATTGTGCCATATGGGATTCTATAAAACCTTTCAAGAGCTCGTCCGGCCAAACTTTTGAAGAAGAGGCACAAAAGAAGATGTGACTGTATGCCACTTCTTGGCAGTGCATGTAAAATTCTTTGATATGTGTGACAGGGTCTCCTTTTCCTCTAAATTTGTCAAACTTGGGTATCTCAAATTGTTTGGGAAATGGTGTCATGGTAATGGCTATGTCAAATGGGTAAGGACACACATTCTCAAACTTGAAGGTTTTTGGGTCATTTCCCTCCTGGATGTTCTTCAAAGCTGTCTTCATGGATTCCCATTCTGAATTAATGGGTGATGGTTGTGGTGCCTCCACTATAGGAGCACTCTGAGGGAGATATACGCTGAATGGTGCAATTGAATATGGATGGTTTTAAGGTATGGGCTGGTAGGGATTGTACATGGCTTGGGCAACATAATGGTGGATGATGGGTTGCTGAGGTGGGGGTGGCACATATTATTGCATGTGTTGTGAGGCTTGCTGTTGATATTGGATTTGAGGTTGGGATTGAGGAACATAAGTTGGTTGTGGGATAAAAGGATTACTTTGTGGAGGTAAGGTATAAGATGGTTGTGAAGCTTGGGGAAAGGATCGGGGAGCTTGTGGAACTTGACTTTGGATCTAAGGACTTTGACCAATATATGTGGTTTGTGCCCCCATTGGGGAAGGTATCTGCATGGGAAAAGAGGCCAAGTAATTGGTGGTTGGTGGTGGTGGATTTCCTCCTAGAAGTGGCATAGAAAAATAGTTAGTAATAGGAGGTAATGGATTAGTTGGTGGTGGAGGTGGTGGGAATTGAAAGCTTGGAAATGGAACTGATGGGGTTTGATAGCTTTGTGGCTGGATTTGAAAGCTTGGTAGAGTGGTGGTAGGAGCTTGGGTCACTGGAGAGCTTTGCAGAACATTGGTAGTAGCTTGTCGGGTTTGATAGCTTTGTGGAGTGAGGGCAGTAGCTTGTGGATTTGTAGCTGATGGCACTGAGCTCAAAGGACCTAGTGGAAATGATGGAATTGTGCACTGAGCTGAGGTAAACAAGTTGGGGGTGATGAAAGTTTGATTACTTGGCCCCATGGGTGGCATCCTGGTTGTATAATGCTGAGGTTGGCCAAAGATGCTAGCACTGATTTGGGAGATGGGTGAATTTGGAAGGCAAGGTTGGAGAGGAGCAGCAACAATATTGAAGGGAGTGAATGATGAGGTGTTTTGGGCGAAGGGGATTTGGGATGGCATGGTATGGACCAATGGTGGAGTGGTGGTAGCTGGATTGGCTTGCAGAATGGAGATTTCAACTTGAGTGGAACCTGGTATGTTTGGGTCTGTTGGATCATATGAGGTGGGTTGAGGCTCTTCTTTTGGTATATACAAAGGATGATTTGGATCATAAGAGCCTATGGGTGGTGGTAGCTGCCCAAACAGAGGGTGAGAAGGATCTAATAAGGGAGAACGTCTTCCAAAATTGAAGGCTCCTATGTTGTCCCTATAATAGTTTTCCATGATTGTTTCTTTGTTCTTGTCTATAATAGCGTTCACCAATACCACATTTCTTGGTTGGTTCATGAAAGCTTCAATGTCAGTAGGTGATGATATAGCATTCTCTGGGCTGAAAGATGGTTGAGTGCTCAACGGGAGCAATGCTGTCTGATCCAAATGATAGGGCTCCATTTTTTCCTTCTTCTTCTTGGCTAAGCGAGTGACGGGTGGCATGAAAATTTTCCTAGGGATGAGGTGCAACAATGCTAATGGATGCAAAGGGGGAAGGCTTTTCTATGAAAATGATTTCCTAGGCTGAGGCAAAGCTATATGACAAACCTAAGGAGGATTGGGTTGGGGATTCTAATCTTCAAAGATATGTTGCCAAAGCATGAAAGGTTTGCTTTCCTATGTGCAAGCTTGGTTGTGATTGTGTCAACATAAGGATAGACTGATAATCCCTTAGGAAAAACACAAGATTGACCACTTGTGGATGCCAACCTTTAGCTCAAGGTGATGAGGGATGACAACTGACAAGGCTAGATTACCCTAGACAAATCTCTGTCAGAGGGATAACCTTGGTTAGACTAGTGGATTTGCAAGATGATAGGAAAAGCAAGTTTTGGCAATGTGACAACAATTTTGAAGGCTTGGATGTGAACTTTTTGATTGCTGGCTAGACGGTTTGGTTCTAAGGCAAAAAACTAGATGAGATGGATGAGCAAAAATGCTTAAAGGGATAACCTAGAATGGCTGGCTTTCCTACAAAGATGACTCTAATGTGAAGTTTATGCAAGAAGATGTGGAGAAACAAGGGGATCTAATCATAAAAATCATACCTAGTTGGAAAGGCATAAGCAGGGTTAACTTCTGGATGTTTGCTAAATTTGATAGTGCAATCTAACCAGGCGTCTTGAAGGGCTTTGTCGGCAGCTTTGTCTTCTGCTTTGTGGATTTTGGTAATTCGAGGGCTTGGTGTTACTTCCTTTCTCTTGGCTGAAATTTCTTGGTATAGCTGAGATGGCTTGAGTTTGGCTTTGTGAAACTTTTGTTTGGGTTTGGGTTGTTCTTACATAAATTCCTGAATCTATTTGGCTTTGAGAGATCGTGGTTGTTTTGCTTCAACTTTGTTCAACTTCTAAAATAGGCAGTGACTACGCTAAGTGTGCCCTAAGCTAGGATTGACCGAGTTTGGAAAACATTCATTCAACAAGTAAAAAATCAAGCAATAGATAGGAACAACCAAATAGAAGTATTGATTCTCAGAAGACAGTAACTACGCAGTGGAGTGTGTATATTCTAAAAATGTTTCGATCAGTCACTTCAAACACATTAAACTCCTAGATGGTTGTCTACAAGGCTGATAGTTGGTTTAGCTAAGGAGTCCCCAATATACCCAAGGTACGTGAGGCCCAAATCCATAGATGAAACCAAAACAATGTCACACAGTCGAGAGGAGCGGTAACCCATTTCTCCTCTTTCACTTCTCAAGGGTATAAAGTTCCTTGAGGCTTAGCCCGAGTGATAGAATTTTGATCTCAAGAGAGGTGTCTTTGGATTCACCTCCTGATCTTTATACTTCGCCAGAACACTGGAGTTGAGGTCGTCCCAAGGGGTGATGAAATCCTCAAGAAGGCCTCCTAAAAGCTAAGACAAGATTTTGGATCCTAATCTTATGCACCAAAGATGGCCTCAAAAGACAACAAGGGGAGAGAAGACTTGGATGATCTTTGGCTAAAAGATAAAGTTCTTTTCCAATTGACGCTTTAAGTTTTCTGATCTAGACCTTTTGAAAATACACGGGATTTAAGTTGCAAAGGTTCAATTCCAATTTGAAATGTGCCAGCAAAAGAGAAGTGATTGAAGAATGAATACACCAAGAAGATTTAGGGTCAACAAAATGTAAACTTGCACGCCCGGAGGCCCTCCACGTCAAGTATCGATTGATTTTCTTTAAGGCATTCAAGATTGAGTGTGATTTTGTTTTAAGCCCAAAACAAAGATGTGTGTAAAGCTCGATTTCACGTTCATGCCCGAAGGCCATCCGCGTCAAGATTTGTTCAATTTTTATGCCCAAATGAAGTGTTAGCCAGACTAATGTGCATTCAAGAAATTTTCTATCTTAAAAAATCCAATAAAAACTCAAGTGAGTGGAATTTTATTTTTTTGGAGCACTTAACACCTTCTTAGGTAGACCCATCCCCATATATGGCACTGATATTGCAACCAATGGTTAGAATGATGGGTGATTAAAGAGGTTGAGTCCAACAACAAATTCACTCAAAGTGTCTTTATTTGTTTTTATAACTTAGAAAGTTTCTAAAATGTGGATTCTTTTTATGCCCCAAAAGATTATTATTTGATCTATGGCATTCAAGATTGGATTTGTTGTTTTAATCATGCATTCATAAAAAAAAAAAACTTGATTTTAATCCATGGCACTCAAGAGTGATTTTAGCAACATGCATTCAAAGACAAGTGATTAAACATTCAAGTTTTTTCCGTTGAGCATTCAAGATTGAGATTTTGCGTGTTGTTTTAAGAACTTTGAAGTGCTTTGTTTTAACCTTAGATCATTCAAGATTGTTTTGGACTCAAAAGTGAAAATGACTCTTTGGACTTTGGTTTTCATTCAAGATTTTGTGTTCTAGTTTGCATGTTTTAATCCCAAAAAAATGATATTCCTAGATCGTTTTGATGCATGAAAAACCTAGGAAACATTCAAGATTTTACAAAAAGACATTTGTTTGGAAAAAATAACAAAGCTTTTAGGATAATTTTGGCAACCATTTAGGACTCTTAGTTTTCATGAGATTTTTAAAAGAACTTTAAAATATTTGCAAATGAGGTTCATTTTATCCTTGAATGATGATTTGAGTTTGATTTAGATTTTAGTGTGCACTTAGTGTTGATTTTGAACCTTTTGAAATGGAAACTTGAAGTTCTTTTTAAATTTTCAAAAATGAAGTGTTCGTAACTTTGCATGAATGCATCTAAAACTTTGATGTTGTAAGGATGCAAATGATTGGATTGGTTTAGTTTCACTTGTTAAAAGATTTTTTTTTTTTGCAAATTTTTAGTTTTTAATAGATTTAAGTATGATTTGGGGGTTTATTTTAAGCACTTAAAGAAAAGTGTGTATGATTTTGCTTCCTGAAAAAAAAAGGCCAAGATCTCTCAAGAAGAAGAAGAAGAAGTAGATGGAATAGAAGAAGAATATAGACAAGAAGAGGAAGAAGAATTCCAAGTGCTCCGTCCACCTATAAGCTTGAAAAATCTACAAACACTATGAGATAGACTATGAGTTGCTTTGTCTTCTTCATGCTCATGTGGACCTGCAAAACCAATTTATACAATCCTACCAATCACAAAAACAAACAAAATTAGCCAAAATTAGCCAAAATTAACAAATGACATACAAAACTTGACTGAAAAAGCTAATGAAGATGACCCACGCGGGGTCCCACCGAGCGTGCCAAAATGTATATGCTACTTTAGTATGTTATAAACACTAAATTAAAACAATCAAAAATTATTTGCATACTAATTTAACATAACTTCATGAGAGACAAAGTGAAGTCTTCAAATGAGAATATGAGCCATGGATAGGCTCTCTCAATGAGGATGATCACTTGATGTAGAGGTGTGTCTAATAGCTAAGATGGCTTGATTATGTATGTATGCTCAAATGGGCTTCAATGGAGGATTTTTGATAGATTTTGGTGAATGGATTTGATGTAAAAATGGCTTCTCAAATTGGCATTGTGGTTTTACTTTCTAAATTGTGTTGTTTTTGAAAAGGGGAAGGATCCAATTTATAGGCAAGAGGCTTGAGGGATGGAGGGCTAAGATGGAAGGAAAGGAGAAAGCTTATGGAGGACTCAGATTGAATGAGAGGAGAGCACATGGATTGTGCTTCCTTATAGCCAATCAGAGAGTGACACATGTCACAGAGTGAGAGGATGGAGGAAAGGGCAAGGATGAGTTAACAAAGGAGGTTCAAGGGATAATATCTTCATAAAGACCCTTCATAAGTGTTTTTTAAGAGCATTGAAGGAGAGTGTAAGAGATATTTGAGGGTCATTTATGTTGGAGGGTGAGGAATTTCGACTTGGGTTGGATTAGGAAGGTTTTAAGCTTGCTTAGGATTGTGCAAATGATTAGAGGATGGATTAGGATGGTTTAGGATTAGCTTAGGGATAGGCAAGTGGATGGCAATAAATGAGGGTGGGTGAAGGAGGAGATATTTGTTAACTTTGGCTTGGGTTAGCAAGTCTTAACCCATGTTTAGGGAATGTGACAAGGTTAGAAAGGGATTAGGATTTAAATTAAAGATAAGGATTGACATCTTCTGGAGGAGTCTAGGCTTTGGATGAGGATGAAGACTTTCTAGAAGAGTCTAGAACTTCCTAGGATGAGGATAAATAAAGTTTTTAGGAAGTAAATAAAGTTTTATTTATTTCAAGGGTTTGGGTTGAAGAGATATTTATTAAATATTTTTAATAAACACGAGGATTAATATTTAATCTTGATTAAATATTTTGAGTTGGGTTAGGGGTAAGAAATGATGGGATTAGCCTTTAATTGAAATTTAAGAAGGATTAGAAGATTTTGGAAGAGGTTAGTGGTCTTAAGGAAATTGGCCAAGTTTTGGGCAAAAAATAAATTATTTATTTATTTTGGGATTTTTGGTCAATTTATTAATTAAATAATTAATAAATAAGGAAATAATGTTTAAATAAGATTTAAAAATTTTTGGGAGAGATTCCTTAATTAAATATTTTTAATTAAGATAAAGGGATTTAATGGGATAAATAATTAATTAATTAATTAATTAATTAATGATGATGTCATCAGAGACTTTTTTCAGAAAATAAAAATATTTAATTTTTTAAAGGATTTTTAGGTGGCTACAGTATACTTGATCCTTCTTGATCGAATATATCCTTTCAGCTTCACAAGGATAAGCTACTTTATCCTTCTAATTCTCTTCTCTTTAGCATCATTAGATCTTCAAAAATCTTTCATGCATTCACATACTTTACACACTTTCTAAACCTCAACTTGACCTTTTATTTGTATCTTTCATATTGTCAAGTTAGTTCAAATACAACTTAGGATAATTAATATTCATCTTCTCAGTCAGCTAGAACCAACAGATAAATCAATTGAACTCAATATGCCAAAACAAGAAAATTCTTTGTTAGCTAACCCTACTTGGTAGAAACTAACTCAAAAATTATTTTCCTATGCTAACCAAATGAACTCAGTTAACACTGCATATTCACAAAGTTCCTTTGGTAACCAAGTGAGCTCAGTTAACACTAGTTCCATCCAACATTTCCTTCATTAACTGAGCGAGGTTGGTTAACACTCATCTTCTGCAAACTTTCCTTTAGCACCCAAGTGAACTCAATAGATACTTCCTTCTGAACTAGACAAACTTTGGAATGCTCAATAGACATAGAAAATTGTCTTTAATGCTTGAGTGAACTTGGAATACACTAACTAGTACTGATATGACTTTTTGTGTAACATCAAAGACAATACACAATTAATCAATTTTTCTAACACCATTTTCCACATTAGGCCCTATTTGGCCAAGTAAGCAATTTCTTGTCAACACTATGAAATTTGTGGCAACTTGCACCCAAAAATTCTAAATCTCTCCTTATCAACTACCATACCCAATAGATTTTCTTAGTTTCCTTATTCATCAATGATTTGGCTAGGATCATTTACAAGCCAAAATGAGTTAATTTTTTAGTCTAAACCCTAAGTGCTCATGCACCACATTAATATCTCAAAGAGCCTAGTGATGCACTCTAATACAAAGCACATAGTCATAAAGTATCATATTCTTAGAGAATAGTTTTAGGGAAATAAAGTAGGCTTGGAATAAGAACCAGCCAAGGAATTAGTAGTAAACATATTCATTAAACCATTTCCTAAGGATACATTTGAGTATCTAAGATGTAGGATAGGGGTTATTCCCCTGCTTTAATTGAATTAGAAGAATATGCACTTGCATCATTTCAAATGTACTTATTGAATATATGTATGCTTTAAATTATTTTTCAGAGGCTATTCCTTAAGTGAAGTACTTGTAATAAGTAATAACAAGTTAGACTTAGCAGAACAAACAATGGTGTGTTTTAGCACCTTGGTCAGTAGTGTTAAAGGGGTGAAGAATGTATTGATCTTGTTGGGAAAAATAATATTTTGAAATAGGAGATTATATGAAAAGGAAAGAATTATAGTGTAAGGGGGATATTTTGGAGAAGTTGTGAATTAAAGAAGAGGAAACATTTTATTTTCTAGTGTTGTATTGTTTTTGAAGAGCTTTGTTCATAAAGTGGGAGCATAGAAGTATAGGAAATATTTTTGTCAATGCCAAAGAGGGATATGATTGGAAAAAATGATGTTGTAATGATTGGTGATGTTAGTAATGTCATGATACATATTTTATTGCATGATGATCTATTATTTGTTGTTACTAGTGTCAACTATTAACCTAGTATTCCAAGTATGTTTCCTACCATAAACATGATAAGAAAAGTTGTGTCATGAGTTTCACTAGAAATTTTCATTAAGAGAGAATTAGATATATCTTGAAATATTCATGTGGTGACTTCTACTTCTAAAGTAAAGATAGGGATGATCAGTGAATTAACAGTACAACTACAATAAAATCTAGTGACAAGAAACAAGTGATTTTATTGGTTTGTCAAATCTATCATGAGTGAATTGGAGTGATCTTAGGATGATGTAAAGAAGGAAATGAATCTGATACAATTACAATCACAACTTATTAGTATAATGGGTATAGAAATTCTAGGATGGAAAGGTGATCAGTGAACTAGTGATACAGTTAGACAAGTTAAAAAAAAATGAGTTCTTGAGTAACAATAAGTTAATTAATTATTAGTGATCGACATTAAGGTTTTGATTAATCTAGATGAGTCATTCATGATCTAATGACTTTTATGTACAAGTGAAGGTGATGATATGGCAGCCTATTGTTTGATGATAGTATATGTAGAATATTCTAGAGGAAGAAAGTGTTTGGTCAAAATGTGTTTGAGCTCTAGCACATAATTCTATAAATTGGTTAGTGTGATCATATGAACATATTTTGTGGTTTAAGATTTTTCTTATTCTAGTTGTATTTGAGTAGGATATTTGAAATACATATTGATTTCAAATTCTAGGGTTTGATTAAGGTTGTGGAATTGAATCTAATATCCACTAGTGAAGGTTAACCAATTTATTATTATTGACCATGGTCAAGAAAGTGTGTTGAAGAAGTGTCAGGTGTGACCCAACCAAGAGAAAGTTAATCCAATCTATCTATTCATCTAGATGTAAGGAACTACAAGATCATGCAACATGGATTAAATGAATCTTACCCATTTTTTATAGCTTTCAATAATATTTCCTCTTTGTTAGGAATCTCAAATTTAATTGTCTTGAGATCTCAAACTAATTCTTCAAATTCATATTTAGTCTTATGGTTTCTCCTACATCCAGCCAAAACAATCTAGATCTTATTCCTTATCTCATTTTGGGAATCATTCATCATCAACTCTAGTATTATAGGATTAATTCTTCTATGTGACATATTTACCTATATTTCAATCTTCAATTCTCATGTTTTTTGATCTAATCTCAGGCGTTGATTTTCCTAATCTAATCTAGAAATCTACAAACATAAATAATCTACCTCTAGTGATTAAGTCCACTTGGAAACCATAAAAATTATTAAATTCACCAACTAGCCAATCCTCCTTGTGTAACCTCCCTAATTATAGGTCAAATCCTATCTTATGCCACCCCACAACTAGGTTTCCAAATGTGATCTCAAATCTTCCATTTTCTATTCTTTCTATTTTCTACCTTTCACTAGTCTATGGTTGTTACAGATCAAAACCTCAACTTCTACTACTCTACAAAAACATGAGATGCAGACAAAACACAATATTCCAAGTACTTGCATTCAAAAGCAAACTATCAAAACCATCTCTAATACCACTTGATGTAGCCAATATCAAAGAATCCCCGAGGGAGATTTCTAACTTTATAACTAGAGTAAGAAAGAGCATAAATTCACCAAGAAACTTAGAATAAAGAACATAATTTATAGAAGAATGGAATTATATTATCATCAATTTGGCTAGAAAATATTGTTATTACACCATCATTTTCAATATAAAACTAACAGAAAGTTCACAACTAATCATCCATCAAAACTATAGACCTAACAATCTATCACTTTTTCTTCCCTTTGTACCATAATTTTGCACATCTAGACTCTACCTTGCACTAATTAAACTAGAACCTATAATATACTTATATAAAAGATCACCATCCACATGTCATCTTATCCAAACATTAAATCCTAAGACAAATGAAATGTACTACAAACAGATAGATCAAGACCCAAATCATATGAATAATCTTCAAATTAGTACATTGTTCCATGAAAACATACAAGAGGATCAGTCAAAGATATTAAACATAGAACAATGCACAAACATGTATCTCATGCTAAGAATCTTCGTCACAAGACACATCTCACCAACTTCGTCATTAGAATAGGAAAGTTAGAATAGTTTTAGACTAATCTTAAGATAACTTTATATAGAATCATCAAAATAACCTACAAATCTAGACATAAGAAGTCCACAATTCCTAGACCACACCATAAGGATTGCATAAGAAAATAATCTTGGTGAAATGGTTGCAAGATTTAAAACAACCAAAAAACTACTCAAGTCAGTAAACAGATAACCAAAAAGAAATATTTTTGGGTGATGCAAGATTGTTAATGACCCAAGAATGCTCATGCATCGAAAATAGAAGGGGATTAGTTTTTAAACTACTTATTTTATGTGAGAAGTTGTCCAAATCGAAGTCAATTTTATTATCAAAATTATTTGGCATGCTTGGGAAGCTCTCAAACCTTGGCTTTAGTAGGATGGGGTTATATTTCATGATGGCCTCTCTTTTAATCATCATAATATTTGATGGAATCTATTAAGTGTCGCATGGACTTGAATTTTAGCCTAAGTTCCTAGACTTGATGAAATATATTTTTATAAATGTGGCATTCAGACTCTGATCTAGATATTTTCTCTTATGCTACCATGAGTCCTTACCCGTGAGAAGAAATGTAGACTCAATTTCTTCTTTCTCATCCTGACCAATACACTTTTGACTAGATAGTCTTGGTAGTGCCTCTAAATTGGCTTTACAAGCTTGGCATGCATTTTATCAAGCCATGGTGGAAATACTGGTGATAGTTTCTATGTACTTCATTTTCCAATTACAATTCCAAGATAGTTAACCACTGACGAGTTCCTTGTGTGCCTATGGTCACTACCCTAAACCAATGATGGCATTTACATTCCTCTCACTCCACCTAGTGAAAAACAATTCTCACAATCTATCCTACCATTGTGGAGTTTAAGGTGGTTCACATTGATTATTATATTCTTTTCCAAGGCTTTCCTCTAGGCTCTTGTTTTCAACATTTGGGTGTGCCAAATCCTTGGTGCTCTTTTTGTGTGAAACTTGAGACTTTCATTCATATTTTCTAGTATTTCAAAAAATCCTAACAATATTCTATTTGGATTCATGATTTATTTCATCCCTTCAAGATGGGACCCTTCTCCTTTCATATGATCTTGCTAAGGGATTCACCTAGACTTTGCTTCAAATTATTATAGATTTTGCATTCCTTTAGAATGGAAATCCTTTTCAATATATGGAAAGATAGGAATGCAGTGTTATTTCCTCAAAGTTATTTTGATATAAATTTTTGATTTATGCTAAAGTATGTATTTTTAATAATGTCTTCATGTGGATTGAACTATAAGAAAATAAAGTAGCTTTTGAAGTGGCCCAAGAATTTCTTAACCATTGTTAAAATGTCCCATGTATTATTATTAGAGTACCACAAGATATTTCTATTTGTGATGATCAATCTATGGTCATCATTGTGGCCATGGTTCCTCTATCCACCACTCATGTACATCATGGTCCCAAACCCTACGTTGACCTTCTAGTAGGGGAAGAGATTTCTGGGGTCATTGCTTGGCTTTTCCACCACATGATGGCTCTTCCCCTACTTTGCCTATCAACAATCTGGTTCCCTTCACCCTGGGTGCCTTTGGTTGACAAAATTCTAAAAGAGATTCTAGTTGGCCCACTTCTCTCATGTATTCTTGCATCTAGCTCTCATTATTTCTCCTACCAAGAAGAAGAATGAAGAAGAGGAGAAATCAAAAGAAGGTTGATCCCTTCGAAACCCTAGAACTTTATTAGTCACTTAAGCGATTTTTGTTGTTTCTTAGCTATACCCATATTTATTGTTTTCCAAACTTTGCCCAAGTAACTATCGTGTAGTGATTTTTTGTCCTCCAGCATTTTTTATTTATAAACAATGTATTTTTCATTAGCATATGATGGAAAAACCCTATTCATCTGTGTGTGTGTGTGTGTGTGTGTGTGTGTGTGTGTGTGAGAGAGAGAGAGAGTATTAAATAAAAATATTATAATATATTAATTTGATAATGTAGTCTAAATAGATTTTTTTCTATGATCAATAGATTTATACAAAATATAGAAATATAATAATAATAATAACTTGATATTAATGTTTAGAACATAATAATATAATCATATGTAAATATACACAATGTCACCCTTTCTTCTTTGATTAGATAAATATCGTTATATAACACTGATTTAATATTTTATTTTTTAATTACAATATAACAAAAAATAATTTTCAAACTAGAATAATGAACAAAAATACAATTTCTTCCCATATAGTGTATTATTAAATTACCAAATAATATTATGGATACCATATTTATTTTAAAAATCTATTCAATACCATTAAAAATAATGTTTATTTAAAAAACTATTAAAAATAAAGAACTTTAAGTGCATATGCGTTAGATCAATTAAGTTTAAAATATCTTTAAAAATTAAAAAAATATTATAACCTTTACACGTAAACAAAGAATCCAATTGACATTCATTATTAAAATATAACTTGCAATGCAATCAAAAACAAAAGTGGCGTGCATCATTAAAATGGGAAGGGAAGAATCCCATGAGCCAAAATACCCAATAATTTAATAGCCATTTCAGGGGACAATCTTACCAGATTCAATATAAATATTACAGGAATCTAGCCATACACATTTGTATATCACGCCATTACATACAAAATATTGATACAGTTGTCATATAAATGTAAAGAGAAGTCAAGCCCATGTTATTTCATCACAATGGTTGCCTTGAAATGGTATTATTGTTGCTTCACAGTATTCATGCTCATGGTGGTTTTTTTGCTTTCAATCTCAGGTTTCTATATTCTCTTCTCTGAAATTTTCTGATTAAAAAGCTTACAATTTCTACATTTAGTTTTACAACATTTATGCATATATATCATACAATTTCTTACATTTTGAGTTACAAGAGTTATGCTTATATTTGTTCTGTTGCATTACAGATGAAGAATTCATGCAAGAGCCAACTCATAGACTGATGGGTAGAAAGCATAAATTGAAAAGCATTTATACTGAGGGCCTCAATTATAATGGTGATATGAAATTATTGTTAGCATATCCAAAATGGAAGAGAGGTTTGAAGGCTGTTAAAAGAAGAACAGTTTCCCCACCTCCATCTCCTACTTCTAATCCGCCTAATTCTTATAGATCTTCTCCTTCATCATTGTAATTGTAAAAAAAATGTTTATAGAAGAATTTTTTCATTTATGAAGTCATATTAGCTATCTGATCTGATATAAGAACGTGTATCTGAGACTAAGATTTAAGCTTAAAATTATTCTTATCCATCTCCTTTGATTCTAATTTTGTTGCATTTTTAATGTTTCAAGTTCACCAAACTGTATAAACTTTTACATAGACCCAATCTCATTAATGTTTTCTGGCCATTATTTTCAAAAAATTGATCATATAAAATTGGAGTTTTCACCATTTTGGTGCATTTGATAAGAAGTCTAGTATAAAGATTTGTGTCTGCTATTGTTGGTGTGGATTGTTTTGAGTTATATTCATTGAATGTTAAGCATTGTAGCAGAGAAATATGCAAACACCTTTTGATTGGATTACTGCAACTAAGGCCACCCAAATCTTCAGAAATTTCATAGTGGTTTGTTGCAACGAAAATAATTTGAATTGGGTAGTTTCCATTTTAATTATCAGTTATAAAGGACTAATATGGTATAAATTTGACAATGAATTTTAAATTGTTGAGTGACAATCATATCGTGCCTTTACATCACATGGAGATATGAGGGGGATCCACCCTTTAAGAAATGCTTCGCACATTATTTCTTTCTTTACACAAACTGTTTGACCTCCCATAGAAATTTGATAGAGTGAGTGAAGAATAACTCCAGGTGTAGGGAAAGAAAGTATGGATAGAAGAACTGAAAATGAACTATTCCATTGAAAATAACATGATAAGCAGATCTGACGTCCTCCCTAATGAACAGACAGACATGAAAAGAAGAAGCATAAAATCATGATATGAACATGATAAGATATATTCAATTTTATAACTAGCACTTGTATTCGAAGAAGGTTCAAGAGGTATGCCAATAAAAAACAATATACAAGTTCAAATGCTGGTACAATTTTATGTTATGAGAGAGCATATTCAATGTTTAGAAGAATCTTTAAAAAAAAATATTTTATATGCTTAAATTTGAAGTGCATGACTTTCTAAGCAAATCATTCAAAACTAAAATAAACCATTCTTACAAATTGAAATAGGAATAGTTTTCCTTCAAATTTAATCATCAATTACTAGGTTTGAATGTGAATATCAAGTTAAATTCAATAAAAATGTGAATATAAACTAGCTATATATACCTCTATATATATTACGCCGAGAGTAATCGTTCTCGAGGCGCCTATTTTTATTTAATCCCAAAGTTATTTTAATCGAAGTTGGGATTAATGAAAATAAAAATAGGCGCCTCGAGAACGATTACTCTCGGCGTAATATATATAGAGGTATATATAGCTAGTGGCAGTCGCGGCGCAATAGGAAAAATATTTACTTTTTATTTTTTATTTTGATAAGGTTACTATAAAATTGTTAATTAATTTTTAATTAGAGTTGTATGAAGTTAGTATAAAATTATGCTTCAAAATATTTTTAAAAATTTAATATAAGGAGTTTAATATAGATTAAAAATATATTTTTTATTTTTGGGATATTGTAATGTAAAATTTTATAGTCATACATAGATATATGGTTAGGGACAAAGTTACCATTATAGTTAATGTTAACCTTAGGGATAGAATTAGGGTTAGGGTTAGCATTAGAGTTAGGGTTGGAGTTAGGGTTAGGGTTTGAGCTATGGTTAAGGTTAGGGATAGAGTTATGGTTATAGTTATTGTTAGAGTTATGGTTATGGTTTAGATTAGAGTTATGTTTATGGTTAAGGTTAGGGTTAATGTTATGGTCATGGTTAAGGTTAGGGTTAGAGTTATGGTTATGGTTATGATTAGGGTTAGTGTTAGGGTTATAGTAAGGCTAACGTTAGAGTTATGCTCATGGTTAAGGCTAGGGTTAGAGTTATGCTTATAGTTAGGGTTAGGGATAGGATTAGAGTCCAATTATGGTAGAGTTAGAATTAGGGTTAGAGTTAGGTGTAGAGTTGTGTTTATGGTTAAGGTTAAGGTTAGAGTAATGCTCATGGTTAAGGTTAGGGTTACGGTTAAGGTTTGAGTCAAATATTATTTTAAATTTAATATAAGGAGTTTAATTTAGATAAAAATATATTTTTTATTTTTGGGATATTGTAATGTAAAATGTTATAGTCATACGTAGATATATGGTTAGGGACAAAGTTAGGGTAAGGGTTTGAGCTAGGGTTAAGGTTAGGGTTAGGGTTAGATTCTAATTATGGTAGAGTTAGATTTATGGTTAGAGTTAGGGGTAGGGTTAAGGTTAGTGTTAGGATTAGAATTAGGGTTAAGATTAGGATTAGAGTTAGGGTTAGGATTAGGGTTATAGATAGGGTTAGGGTTAGGGTTAGGGTAAGGTTCTAGGTTAGGGTTAGGGCTAGGGTCAGGTTTAGGGTTAGAGTATGAGTTAGGGTTAGAGTTTGAGTTAGGGTTAGGGTTATAGTTTGAGTTAGGGGTAGACAGAGCATTATAATTTGGGTTAGGATTAGGGTTAGGTTTAGGGTTTGAGTTTGAGTTATGGTTAGAGTTAGGGTTAGAGCTAGAGCTAGAGTTAGAGTTAGGCTTAGAATTAGGGTTAGTTTTAGGGTTTGAGTTACCAATAGAGTTAATTTTACAGTTGGGTTAATGCTAGAGTTAGGGTTAGGGTTAGAGTTTTGAGTCAAGGCTAGGGTTAGAGTTAGGGTTAGGGTTAAAATTAAAATCCAATTATGGTAGAGTTAGATTTACAGTTAGAGTTATGGGTAGGGGTAGGGTTACACTTACAGTTAGGGTTAGAGTTAGATTTAGGGTTAGGGTTAGGGTTAGGGTTAGGTTTATATTTAGAGTTAGGGTTATACATAGAGAGAGTTATATCAATGTTAAGGTTAGGGTAAGGGGATTGAGTCAGGGTTAAGGTTAGAGTTAGGGTTAAGGTTAGGGTTTCAGTCAAGATTAAAGTTAGGGTTAGGGTTAGAGTCTAATTATGGTAGAGTTAGATTTACAGAAAGAGTTAGATTTAGGGTTAGAGTTAGGGGTAGGGTTAGGGTTAGGGTTAGGGTTAGAGATAGGGGTAGACAAAGGGTTAGGCTTAGGCTTGGGCTTAGGGTTAGGGTCAAGGTTAGGGTTAGGTTTAGGGTTAGAATATGAGTTACGGTTAGAGTTTGAGGTATAGTTAGGGCTATAGTTTGAGTTAGGGGTAGACAGATTATTAGAATCCTAGCTACGATTAGGGTTAGGTTTTGGGTTACGGTTATGGTTACGGTTAAGGTTAGAGTTAGGTTTAGGGTTATAGTTATAGTTAGGGTTAAAGTCCAATTATGGTAGAGTTAGATTCAGGGTTACAGTTAGTGGTAGGGATAGGGTTACAATTATAGTTAGGGTTAGGGTTAGGGTTAGAGTTAGAGGAAGGGTTATATTTAGAAGTTTTCTTATGGTCACAGTTATAGTTATGAGGGGAGTAAGGGTTGGGATTTTAGATTATATTTATTATTATATAAGGTGCCCTATATAATAATATGTATATTCCCACGCTCATGGATAAGGTTAGGGAAAGAAGTAGGACTGTGGTTATTAGTGTTACATTTAGAATTTCATTTAGGAGGGCATTGTGTGCTATTTTTTCCCCCTATTCAACCCATCACTGATGTCTGATCTGAGAGACCTTAAATGGGATAGGTTCTTTGCAGAGGGTTAACATCGCTAAAGTTGGCGGCTAACATTTTGTGTTGATTCACGCTGCGAGATTCGATAACTCTTATTTCTTCACGAGCTATCTTCCCATCTTCCCAAAAGTGCAAGATGTTGCCATGCATTCCCATTCTAACGTTTCTTTATATGCTAGTGTCTTCGAAACACTCTAAAGCCTAGAATTGCACAAGATGCTTCCATGCATCTCCATTCTGATGCATCGTCATGCTACATTGTTTCTTCAATTCTCTGAAGCCCAAAATTGCATCATGCTACCACGCATTGCCTTTCCAACATTTCCTCACTCCACAATTCTTTCATGAGTCTTTAAGACCCAAAATTGTGCCACATAGAGGGGGTTCACACCTTTTGTGCTATCTACTTCATTTTTTGGGAGGATTCTCTTCACTACATCTTAGTCATCCATTGGAAATAAAGCCAATCTTGATCGACGAATGTGACTTAATCCTTCATTGGGAGGAGTTTCCTCGTTGCATCTCAGTCATCCTTTTTGAGGGGAGAATCTACATCGACGGTTGCGACTTAATCCTTCATTGGTGAGGATTCACGATGCATCTATGCCGTCTATTTCAAGAGGAAGACCTTCATCGATGACCATCATTCATTTTTGGGGAAACCAAATTCCCCCTTGGGATCAACCTTGCATTTTTTGTGGGAGGTTAAGACATCATGTTATCTCTTTTCATAGTTTTTTGCCAGCGACATGAATGTCTTTCCTCTTCTTTCCATGAGTCTCCATTCTAGCGCCTCCTTAAGCTGCATTGTTTCTGCAATGCTCTAAAGCCCAAAATTGCATCATGCTACTACATGTCACCTTTATGACATTTCCTCACTCTGTAGTGCTTTCGCAAGGCTCCAAGACCCAAAATTGTGCCATGTAGCGGGGGTCCCCACCTTTCGTGCTATGGTTACAATTTAGATTTTAGGGTTATGGTTAGAATCAAGGTCAATTCTAGAGTTTATAGAATATTTAGAGTTAAGATTAGGGATTAAATATACATGAGGGTTAGCATTGGGTTGTATGATAATTACAGTTAGGATTATAGTTAGATATATCATTTAGATTAGGTTTTAGTCAGGGTTTAATTAGACTTAAGATTAGGGTGAGGATCAAGGTGAAGTCTATATTAGGGTTCATATCATGGTAGGATTGAAACTAATGTTAGGGTTAACATTGAAATTATGATTAGGGGTAAGGTGAAGATTTATATTTGGTCATGATTATGGTTTGTGCTAGGATTAGGGTCTAAGCTATGATTAATTTTATGATTGTACCTTTAGGGTTAGGGTTTTGTTTAAGTTTATGATTATGGTTACAACTATGGTTTATGGTTCAAGTTTAAAGTTGGGAATGTGATTAGGATCAGGGATTAGTAAATTTTTTAAGAGTTCGGTTATAAGTTTACACCATGGTTAGGACCTTGGGACTGGATTTAGAGTTTAATATCATGGTTATCCATATAGGTAGGATTAGGATTTTGATCAATATTTTGGAGTTTTTTTTTACATTATGGTTAAGGGTTAGATTTTAGGGATAGGACTATAACCAATATTAGTGTGTAGGTTTTTGGTTTAGATTATGGTTTGGACTGAGATTTTCGTTATATCAATAGTGATATGTTTTAGTGCTATAATTATAGTTTAATGTTGGATTATAGTTATATTGTACATCATTGTTGGGGCTAGGGCTAAGGTAGGGGTTTGTTGTTAGGGTTAACTAAGGATGACAATTAGGATGGTTTATCTTTTCAAGTAGAAAAAAAAACTCATATTGATTCAAAAACAAAGAAATTATACTTCGAAAATATTTTTCTATGTCATAATAGATTCATTTATTTTAATTATTGTATTAGTTAATTAGTTGTTTGATGATGTTTCAAAGTAAACATGGCTTATTTTATTTAAATTTAAATAATATTATTGTTTTGAATTGAATTTAGCTTAATTGTTAATGATCATATTTATATTTCTAATATTAACTCCAATTTGATCAAAGACCAAATATATTTTTGGTATTTTTGTAAATGAACTTGCTTAACACTTCCCTATTTCAAAGTTAATAAAATATCATTTCTATTGTCTTAGATTTGAGAGTAAGTATATTAAATAAGTAATAATAAATGAACATTATGATTAATATATTTCTAAAATAAAAATATATTACTTAAAAACTTGTTTACTTTAAATGAATAAAGTACTCATTTACTTGTAAATTTTTAAAATAGAAATTAATCTACATATATATAAAATATTTATTCTTTTTCCTATTTGCATACAAATTAATTAAAATCTAAACTTTAAACTACATAAATATTTTTAAAATATATATCCATCAATAAATAGTTTAGAATAAAGTAAAATCTAAAAATTAGACACATATAGAATCTTTTTAATTTCTATATACATGTTTTTCTAATTTATTTCTACAAACATGCAACTGATATTTCTATTATCCATTTTTTTCCATTCTAAAAAAATCTAGATGTAAATAGAATTTTTTTAGATGCATGCAATCTTTCTAATTTTTTCTACATACATATATTAACATTTCTATTTTATATTTTGTTTTTACATTATGGTTATTTCAATCAAAATATGTAGATGTAAATAGAATTCTTTTCAAAAAAATTTATTTAAATTTAAATAACATTATTGTTTTGAACTGAATTTAGCTTAATTGTTAATGATCATATTTATATTTCTAATATTAACTCCAATTTGATCAAAGACCAAATATATTTTTGGTATTTTTGTAAACGAACTTGCCCTATTTCAAAGTTAATAAAATATCATTTCTATTGTCTTAGATTTGAGAGTAAGTATATTAAATAAGTAATAATAAATGAACATTATGATTAATATATTTCTAAAATAAAAATATATTACTTAAAAACTTGTTTACTTTAAATGAATAAAATACTCATTTACTTGTAAATTTTTAAAATAGAAATTAATCTACATATATATAAAATATTTATTCTTTTTCCTATTTGCATACAAATTAATTAAAATCTAAACTTTAAACTACATAAATATTTTTAAAATATATATCCATCAATAATTAGTTTAGAATAAAGTAAAATCTAAAAATTAGACACATATAGAATCTTTTTAATTTCTAGATACATGTTTTTCTAATTTATTTCTACAAACATGCAACTGATATTTCTATTATCCATTTTTTTCCATTCTAAAAAAATCTAGATGTAAATAGAATTTTTTTAGATGCATGCAATCTTTCTAATTTTTTCTACATACATATATTAACATTTCTATTTTATATTTTGTTTTTACATTATGGTTATTTCAATCAAAATATCTAGATGTAAATAGAATTCTTTTCAATAAATCTAGATGTATATAGAATTCTTTTAATTTTTTACATACATAAAATCTTTCTAATTTTTTTCTACATACATAAAAGAATAATTTCTATTTTCTATTTTAAAAAAAAAGCTATCATAAAGATTGATAAAAAAATTGATTGCATATGCATTCTTTAGTTTGTGCACAAAATAAATTGTATAGATTAAAACTTCCCGTGCTGGGCACGGGAATATACAATAGAAATATCAGTTACCAAGAATAGTCGGCCATAAGCAATCAAATCTTAAACTCTGCAAAATTTCTTGCAAGCAATCTTTGTTCTGTCTTCGGCTGAAAAGGAAAAAAAGAATTTCAGATCTGAGATTGTTTAGATTGCCCTATTCGATTCAAAAAGCCATGGAAGTCACCGCAATTACATCTCCAAGAGGCCTAATGTGCCTTGATTCAGTACCCACATGCTTAGCTCCACGAAAAACTCTACACAGGTCCTCCAGTGGCCTCAATTTCGGTCATATGAACAGAATTCTAAATCTAAATGAAATTAATTAAAATTGAAATATAAATCAAAGTAGAATATTATAACTAATTTTGAATTTCAATTTACTTCTACATCTAAATCTAAATGAAAATGTAAATAAAAAATAGAAATCTCACCTGCAAAAATGTTACTCCAAAACTTCAATTTACTCCTATTCAAAAACTCCAATCTAATCCTCCAATAACCTCCACCTCTTCCTTCCTGCAGAAACATAAAATGAAAATGAAATGAGGAGCCTTGGTTTTATAACTTCTGAGAGGCTCCTCATATCCCCCAACAGATGTCTCTTCACATTCCACGAATTTGTTTCAAATTCCCCCACTCCCCGCAAAAAAAAAGCATGAATGTGCATGCAAAATTATATTTAACAAAAAAAAAATCATATTGAAATTATTTCGCCCCTATTTTTTCGGGCCCTATTTTTTCAGGTCCTACTTTTTCGGGCCCTACTTTTTCGAGCCTATTATTTCGGCCTCCATTTGGCTTCCTATTATTTCGGCCAGCTATTATTTCGGGAATTCTTTTTTAATATTTAATTTGGAAGTTTGTAACTGCTCCCAATTCTTTTTTATTGACAAGAATCTTGGCATATTCCCGTGCTAGGCATTTGTGCTGCCATTGTATAGAACGCCTCTCGGCGTAATTAAATTCAATAAAAAAGAGTTGCATTCCTAAAATTGGTGGTGAATCATGAAAAGAGTATTATAAGAGAAATCTATTTTATAAATTTCAAAACATAAATGTTTTAAATTGATTAAATTATTAGTATGAAATACTTCTTGTTTCTTCCTATAATTATTATTATTTAAATCATAGTGCACTTTATTCTTTATGCTCTTAATTTTGCACCTTCTTTATTCCAAATGTTTAAGTTATTTTTGCTTTCAAAAATTATCTTTAAATTATTACTATTTATTCACCTTGCCTTTATTTTTAGCTTATACATGTCTAATTAACATTTTACATTTTTTAATCTAATTTTATTGCAATAAGATAAGCATTTTAGAAGGAAGCTCATGCATTCTCGAATTAGGTGGGTACCCTTCTCAATCTTTTGGTGCACGCACGTGTGCGCGCACACACACATGGTTTGTGAATGCACTACAACAACTAGGTTGTTCGAAAGGTGGGCCCCTTGTGATTGGTGTTTTGTTTATAGCGTAGTAGCATCAAAAACTTTTGCTTCATGAAATATGGCATAATATATATATTATAATCTCCAATGCTCTTTGAAATACATGACTCTTAAAATTCTATTTAGCCAGCTATGAAATTCTTTACCAGTTTTTCCTTGATTTTCTCACAAAACATTGATTGCTAAGACTAATAGTATAAAAAATAATTGAGTGCATAAGGATTAAATTTTCCATTCATTCATCAATCATGTGGCTTACCCTTCTATAGGTCCCATCCTCATGTCCTCTTATTATTAGTCCCTAACTTGTCTTTTTTTAAAATTCTTTTGTTATTTTTATCCAAGGTCTAAACACATTTTCGTGTGTTGCATTTGTTTTGTAATTTGTGTGGATGACTCTCATAAAAGTAAACTTATTCACTACTATAAATGGCCAACTAAAGGCAAAAAATTCATGATAAGGATCCAAGATTAAAATTCTATTGAAGAAATTTCAAGCCTTATTCATATGCTTAGTTGTGCTCTTAATCCTATGTGATATGGACCTAACCTACTAATTAATTCTTATTGATGATGGTGATGTAATTAAGGGGTATGTGATGGTTATCCATTAGATATATCATAAATTGGAGACTCATCAAGTATTTTGCAGGGCAGTGAACTCATGAGCCTTTTTCTTGGCCATCTCGAGCCAACCAAGCTTGTGAGAAGAGTCTTGTTAAATCTTGGGCTAACACTCGTGACTCTTAGGCTCAAACTCTCAAGTTTGGAGTTGGGACTCTGAAACTACTCCAAAAATGGCTAGGTGTGGATTTTAACTAAAAATTCATCATTTTTTCTGATTTGTGTTCATAATCACACATTTCACCCAACAAAACATTGACCTAGCAAGACGATGATTTGATAGAAGAATTTTCAAGGATTGAAAGTTGATTAAAGCAATGGACAAGTAGCTATATTTCAAACTACATGTATGGTAATGAAGATGCAACCATACATAAGGAGTAGTGGCTTCAATTTTATTATCTTTGAGGTCCCACAATCAAGAAACCAAAGGCAAACACAAATAATGTCATTATTGCACAAGAAAAACTTCATTAGATACAAAATTCATAACAAGAATACACTGCAATTGTAACAATTTGTCATTTGTTTACTCCCATAGATTGTTAGTCCCTATATTACTTGGAGGAATTGAACAAATGGACTCAATTAAAAAAAATGACTTACTTAGAAGACAACCAAAGAAACAAGTTGCAATATTCCTACATATCAACAATCTCTAGCAACATCCAACATGTTCAAAAAATTGATGAAGAGCAGGTGTAGCTAGCTTTCAACTTGTATTAAACAACTCATAACTTCAAACAAAAAATAACATAAATAAGTCTAACATATCACTGCTATATTGCTATCTTAATTTCAAATATTCTTGTTCAATATTAATTGAAGGAGATCTTCCTGCAATCCCCAAAACATGGTCCCTAACATTCGTCTGTTTTGATGAGTTTTCTATTCTAAAAAACTAAACCACGGCTAAAACAAATGGTCATCAAACAAAGAGTTGTTTATATCAGTGAAGATTATTTTAGCCAGCTTCACAAAGGTATACTCTTGTGTTTTAATGTCATTGAAGAGCCCATATCAATTTTGGCTACATTATTTGGTAATCTTTTGACTTTTTTTCAATTTAATTGACAACTAGCATTAGACATTTGGGAAATAAAATCACTAGTTTATAAACATTGAACTTAAAATTATATATTTTTACATGTTTCCAGCAAACCCTCAAATAACCCAAGTGCTTTAGAATCTTTAAATCATGTCAAATTGTATGGATGTTGATCTCTAGTGATGAGGTTGGATCCTTCTCTTATCCTTCTTTATTCTTCTTGTTTGAGACACTTGGCATTTGTCCCACCTAGAAGCATCATATTGTTAGTTAGGAGTCAATATGTTTGTGCAACTCTTCATGATTGCAAATCCAACAAAAAAACCTGCCTAATTTGTCATCTATATAGTCTTTGTAGGATAAGAAAGGTATGATAAGTACCATTCATTGGTATAAACTACACAAAATAAAATGTCTTTCACCTAAGAAAATGTATCCCTTAAAAAAATGTGCATTATGTGAAACTATTTTGAGCCCTATACTATTGAAAGCATGACTTCTGATGATATTCCTATGGGGGAGTATTGTAGAAACATGATTAGATCATTATCATGATGATATGTTACATTCATGACTATGTTTGTCATTGATGTCAACATAGCAGTTTTCTATGGTATCTAATAGAAGAATAGTGGAAAGATTAAGTCAGTATGGATAGACAGTTGAGCATTTACACCAAGTGAGGTTAAAGGGAGATACTACTAAGTGCCTAGTATATGCAACTAACCTCAAAAGCACAAGATATTAAGTTTTAAGAAGTTATGCAAGTTTCAATGAAGACTATTCTGAGATAGAGTTTACAGAAACTTGTTTTAGTAAACTTGTTATATCTCTTAGTAGAATTGTTACTCTGAGAAGCCAAAGTTATAGATGTGAAGAAGAAATTATGAAGATGATGTGGCAAAGCTCCCTCATCATAATATTATACATAGAGAAATTTATTTGATTTATAACGTGAAAGATTATTGTTACCATTAAGTGTAACGTATACTTAATGTGGTCCTATAATAATTAATTAAGAAGGTGTAATAGCTAAATCAAGGAATTTTTTTATGGATTTGATATAAAGTAAGGAAATTTTCCTTGATCATGTATGGATGTAAGTGAATGATTGTAAGCAACATAAAGAGAGGAATGTAAAGTTAAGTAGAGTAGAGCAAAGGTGAAGGAAACTTCGTTGCTGAGGTTTTAATGTGTGATCTGAAGTTTGATACTTGGATTCAAGGTTCGTGGCCTAGTCTACAATGTTTGATAGTGATTGGTTTGGTTGACAAGACTGAGGAAGGAAGTTGAAGTACAGTACAGATAATTATTCTACAAGGAATAGTTGAGAGATCATTTGGACAATGAGGTCAATGGTCTTGCCACAAAAGTTGTTTGGACAGTGGGTCCTTCTATCTTCCACAACTCTTAACAGGGTTGGAATCTCCTAACAACGATTCAAAGTCTCCTAACAGGGATTCATATGTACTAAATGTTTAAATAGACTCCTAATAGGGTCCATCGTCTAACAATAAATATTTATATTAGTACATCATCTTGTGGGCATCATTCCCACTAGGGCTTTCCCTTGGATCAAGGGTTTCCCTAGTTAACATATTGGTGTAATTTTATATGTGCATCTTGTTATGGTTGAATATTACTTTGGTTGAATGGTTAAGATTATTCAAGTTTGATAAATGTTTTTATTATTGGATAACTAATTCACACCCCCCTCAACCCCCAATTATCTGGTGGACTATTGTTTCTAACAATTGGTATCAAATCTTCAGGTCCTTGAAGATAAATTTTAACAACTTTGCGAGATCCATGGAAAACATATTTAGGAAGGATAATATAAAGTTTGATGGAACAAATTATGATAGCTGGAAGGAAAAGATGAAGACACATCTATTGTGTATGGGTTCAGGATATTGGATATTGACAAAATTAGCAAAGACAATCATTGTTGAAAAAGATTTGGAAACTTGTACTAAGGAAGAGAGAGAACTCTTCATGTGTGACATGAGAGCTAGAAAAGCACTATTGTCTGCACTTCCAAAAATTGAGTACAACCAGGTAAAATCACTTGATAATTCTTATATGATTTGGAAAGCTCTAGAAAATAGTTTTGAAGGTGATGAACATTCTAAGAAATTAAGGCTCGAAAGTTGGATTTGTGCACTTCAAGATGCTAAAATGATGGAAGATGAATCTATAAGAACATATGTAGATAGGATATCATAAATTACTATAGGTATTAGATCTCAAGGAGGAACCAAAGAAGATGATGAGGTGATCTAGAAGATATTAAAGAGCTTAACACCACCATTTAAACAAGTAGTTCAAATGATACAATTGTTGATACCTTTTACCAAAGATTTCACAAAGGAAACATTGTTTGGGAGACTTGAAGCAGTTGAAAATGAACTTAGATAGTCCAAAGAATTGACTAGAATAGAATCAACCTTCAATTCCCTAAATATTTGACCTAGCTTGTCAAGGAGCACATGTGCTAGAGGAGACTTTGCTAGTAGTAGCAGATTTAATGAGGATAGAAAGATAGAAGAAGAAGTAGCCCTTTTGGTAAGAAGAGAAAATGATGGTAAGAAAATATTTAAATGTTGGACTTGTAATGAAATTGGTCATTATGCATCTAAGTGTCCTAAAAGTGAGAAAAAGTATAGAGGAAATTTTAAACATAGAAGAGATAGAGAGTGTTTATATACAAATGAAGAAGATTATGATGAACAAGTAGTATGTGTTAGTGATGATGAAATAGGATTTGTAGAAATTAAAGAAGAAAGTCCAGAGAAAATAGCTTTGGTATCATAGGTTGAAATCTAATTGGATAATTGATAGTGGTTGTTCACATCATATAACTGGTGATATGAACAAGTTTGTTTACTTCAAAAGTCATGATGAAGGCATTATCAGAGTTGGAAACAATGCAATGTGTTATGTTAAAGAGGATAAAGGCTATCAATTATAGGTCACAAAGAAGACATGCATGATCAGAGACAAAGATGGAAAGGTAATTAGAACAGGAACTAGATCTAGAGCAAGAATTTTACTATTGCAACAAAATTGGAGATTGTACATATAGATATTAGTGGTCCTATGAAGACTAAAGGATTCTATGGTGAAAGGAATTTCATGATTTTAGTTGATGGATTTTCTAGAATGATGTGGGTTTCATTTCTTAAAGAAAAATCTGAGGCATTTGACAAGTTCAAGATATTCAAGAATAGAGTTGAGAATGAATCAGGTATGAATATTAAATGTTTAAGATCAGATAGAGGAGGAGAGTTTACTTCAAATGAGTTTAACATCTTTTTTGAAGCTAATGGAATCAAAAGACAATTATTAGCTCTGAGAACCCCTGAACAGAATGGCATAGTAGAGAGAAGAAACAAGTCAGTAACAAAAGTAGCAAGAGCTATGTTAGCTAAGAATGATGTATCCAAGATGTTTTGGAGAGAAGTTGTGAATATAGTAGTCTACAATATGAATAGAGTACAAGTCAAAAAAGACACAAACAAGACCCCTTGTGAACTGTGGTTTGGTCATTCCCCTACAATTAAGTATTTCAAAATTTTTGGGAGTAAGTGCTATATCAAAAGAAATGATGATATAAGTAAGTTTGATGCTAGAAGTGATGAAGGTATGTTTCTTGGTTATTCATTTAAAATCAATGCTTATAGATGTTATAATTTGAGAAGTAAGACTATTATGGAAAGTGAAAATGTGAGAATTGATGAGAAATTCAAGATACAAGAGAGAATAGTCGATTAAAATTCAGATGATGATGTTGTTACTAAGCCAAGGAACAATGAAATATTTCTTGAGACTAACAATGATTTGTAGAAATATTTCTTGAGACTAAAAAGTTCCCTTTCATTTATTTTTCGGACCTCATTGGGCACTCTAAGGGCTCCAAATGGTGAGCCTGAAGATTTTTCTACAAATTGTTCTATCAAAAATCCACAATAACTTCTCCAATACTTAAGCCAGAGCAATGAGATTTTTATGGTAGCCTTATAACTCTAGAAAATGAGCCTTCTTGTATAAAATGAGATCATTCCAAGCTTTTATGAAAAACTTACTGAAAATAGCAAGTTCTCATAAATAGTAACCACCCTGTCTACTAGTCATTATTAAAATAAAAAAGAGTAAAAAGAAAATATTTTTGGGTGATGCAAGATTGCTCTTACACCCAGGATGCTCTTACATCAAACACCTAGGGTAATTTGAGAAGTGACATTTTCACATCTTAGGTGTTCGTAAGAAAACCAAGACAATTAACCTCCTCCTTTGCTAGTCATGATGAATCCTCTACTATCCTCCCTTTCCATCTTACCAGATATTCCTCATAAGTTTTGTTCCTAATACTTTTGCCAACACAATTGTCCAGTATCTCCTCATGTTAGAAGTAGTTGACTACCAATATAATTGAGAGGGGGGGTGAATTAGTTATATATCAATCTTAAACAATTCTTAATTAATCAACCAAAGTAAAAAACAATCACAAAGAAATGTTCATACACAAATACACCAGATATGTTGACTAGGGAAACCCTTGATCAGAGGGAAACCCTAGTGGGAATGATGCCCACAAGATAATGTACTAATCTAAATATTCCTTGTTAGAGGATAGACCCTGTTAGGAGTCTGTTACAATACTTAGTACAAAGAGTCCTTGTTAGGAGACTTTGAATCCCTGTTAGGAGATTTCAACCCTGTTAGGAGTTGTAGAAGGCAGCTGAACCCACTGTCCAAATAACTTTAGGATCATATCAATGAACCCATTGTCCAATTGATCTCAGTACTATTCCTTTCAAAATAATAGATATGTGACAATCTTTTGCTTCTTTCTCTATCTAGTATGTCAGACTTCTTCACCTTCAGATAATGCAATCAGATGTGGAACTTTGTATCCATCAACAGTAACCCTTAAGGTCACACACATTAACAGATTACTCTACTCCTCTACTTCACAATTTGCAAGTCTTCTCTACTTCTCAATCTCAATCATGGTCTCTAAAACTCAAAAAACATCTTTCCTTTATACCACACTCAATATTAATTCCTTGAGTTGGCTCCATACTTTACCATACATTAATTAAATGAAATACATATTTAATTAATGTTTTTAGCTCATAGTTATACAAAAAAATTCACATATGTGACTTTTGTACCTATGCACTTGTTGACGTCATCAGTAGTAAGTGTGCTACCTCCTGTTAACTGCACAACCCTTAATTCCAAATACAATGCTCTATATTGGTCATACAACAGAAATTATTTTTCCATTGCTTTGTTTCCCTACAGTTCTTTGTAAATCATCAATATCTTTCATACGATGTCGATTCAGGTTTTGCACACTTGCCCACATGTCAAATATATATTATAGTATATGCTAGTAACTGCACATAAGCAGATGCACAATGTAATATCCTTAATACACAAATCTCAGTCAGCTACTTTTTCAGTCTTATACATACTTATTTCTATGTTGTTATTAATGAAAAAAAATGTTATGCAATGCTCCCCCATAGCATCAGCATTCATGCTAACAATCTCCCCCTTTGACATTGATGGCAACATAAATGAAAAATATCTAGTTCCAAGAACATCGAGCATTAATTGCAACACTTCTCCCCCATAGTACAAAATTTCTCTAATGTTTTTCATGTCATTCTCTCCCCCATTAACATCAATGTCAAAGATAGTACCTAAAAGGTTTAATTTCTTGAGCATACAATAATCTATTAGCATAATCACAAGACAGTCTGTTGCTTTTACAAATTTTGCATGTAATTTTATAAACAAGTGTTTAAAGACATTGTTATATGCCAATTATCAATCACCAAGAGTCCTTTCTCACTCTGTTCATCACAAATACTCCCCCATTGAGGAAGCATCAGCATTCAGTCTAGTCTAATAATGGTGTTATGTACCCTAGACTGATGCACTTTCTTCTACTCTGAGCTAGGTAGGGGCATAACCCCAAGCATACCTCTCATGTACTCAAAGGTATCCTTTGGTAAGGTTTGTTGGCGCTCAAAATTGAGTTCTCATTTTGAGCGTCTATTTGGAATTTTGAGTCAAATTAAGCCCCATAAATGCATGTGTACCTGGTTGTACCTTTGAGGCCCCTACGGTGTTTAATGTTTCTAACACCCTGCATTTAGTGCTTCTAAGTGTTCCATGAAGTTAAATTGACATTTTGAGCCATTTCGTGAAGTTCCATTTTGAACTAATGTCAATTTTGCATTTTTACCCAAGTGTCAAACAACGACAGAAGGTTGTGTTTTCCATTAAATATATCACACCTAGTAATATGTTATGACTCATTGCTTTGAGAGTGTCTAGTGTCCATACCTTAGAGCCTATGTTTCATATTTTGAGTCATTTTGAGTTCGTTTGACTAGGTTTTGAATCCCTCAAAGTTGGTCAGTTATCAATGTCATGCTGATATGAAATGTTTAGAATTCTAGGAGGCCCTGTTTGACGAGCTATAATTTTGACCTAATTGACCAAAATGTTGAAATTCCTATTGAATTATATTTTAGTGGTTAGATACTTGTTATGTTTCAAGTTTCAGTTCATGATGAATCCGTTTGATCAGTTTTCAAATGCAATTTCTAACTTTTAACTAGTGTCAAGAAATGCAGATTGTTTGGTACCCCTATTTGTGACATCATAACTTGAGACCTGTGATTGGTAAGATTGAATGGATTGTACCACTATGTTGTCCTCTAGAAATACTTTAAGTGTGTCAGTTTACAAGTCATGACGAATCCATCTGCACACTTTTCCAGGTCAATTCCGTTTGCAAAAATCACTTTTTTGTTATTGTTTCAATCTGCAAAATCCAAGTAGCCCACTTTGAATGTTCACCAAATGCGTCCTGTTATTCATCATGACCCTAAATTGAAAATTTATACTCACCTCATGACAAAGAACCAATGCCCCAATTTTTGTCTTCCCAAGTGTCCAAAGCCGAATCCGAACCCAGTTTACTACTTTCTGACATGTTTTCTTGCAGGCAATTCAGACAGGTCAACTTTGACATCGAATATCTTTTGACCTTGAATTTTTCATGAGACAAAATTTGATAGGGTGCAAGAGTGCGGAGCAGAGAGTCAGTGTGTCAAATTTTTGAGCTCGATCAGATGTTTGGATCAGTTTTTAAGGCCAGTCAAAAGACCCTTTAGCATTAAATTGATAGCTTGCAGATTAATGGTAAAATGAGTTTCAAATGTGGATTCATTGGTCAAGTTTGATTTTGATCAGTATTAGGTGATGAACGGATCAGTTACAATTGTTAGTTGTCCAAAAATGAAAAAAAATAAGCCAGACCCACTTGGGGCCCGACTAATCACATTGGATTGATAAGATATTAGGAGTCAGATTGTTTTAAAAGGGAGAATAACAGAAGATGTGATTTATGAAGATAGTGTTGAGGAAAAAATTTTAAGAAAGAACTCAGAGGGAAGTCCCGAAGAAAGGAAAATAATGCTAGTAGTGAAATTAAAATAAGAAAAACAACATGACAAGATGATGATATTTGATGAATGAGAAGCAAGAGCAGTGCAATTTTTTTTATTCTTTTTAAAAGGGAATCGTGAAGTTGATTTGGAAGTTTAACCATGTCTTGTATCCAACTTCACATGATGACAATGTTAGAGTAAATAATTAATATTTAATTATTTATTCTATTGCTTAAGTTTACTTAGGTCATGCATTTATTTAATATTTCATATTTAATGCATGTTGTGACAACACGGGAGTTTGTTCCCTTCTAGTTGTCACACTTATCTTCTAGCTTGTTCTACAAGCCTCCATGAGCTCTTTATATTCGGGCTCTCTCTCATTGTATCAAATATGTTGTGAAGCCATTTCTTATTGTAAATACATTTCTTATTGTGTTTGCATTTTTGGCTCTCATGTCCGTTTAGGGTTTTTGCCCGTGCTCCATGCTCCTCCCCTTCTATGGCTTCTCTTTGACAGGTTCGCATGCAGGTGATCTTGGCGTCTTCGGAGTTGGCTTTCCTCAACTCCAACATGGTATCAGAGCCTTCCTGCTGCTGCTTCGTTGAAGAAATTTTGAAGCCGTGATTTGAAGTCACAAACCCTAGTTTGTTTGTGCATTTTTTCTTCAAATCAAGGGATCAGCAATTTTTGGAGCACTTTCAGCCCAAACGGACATCACCATTGGATCCGGAAGGCCGTTTGCAGTCAGGATTCATATAAAACTTGTCGTTTTTGGAGACAGGGCAATTTTGGCGATTTTTTGAGGAGTCCAAGAGTCTGCCGTACGAATCGTACGGACGCAGAGCGTAAAAAATTTCAAAAAAAAGAGGGTTTTCGGGCGCCGCCGCCGCGCCACCTGCGCGCTGCCCGCAGCGGCCGCAGCAGGAAGCGCCGCCCGCGCTCCGCCGCGGCTCCTCCCGGCTCCGCCGCTCGTCCGCCGCCCTCCGCTGGCGGCTCCTCCCAGCTCCGCCGCCCTGCGGCCACCTCCGCCGGCGGCTCCTCCCGGCTCCGCCACCCTGTGGCCGCCTCCGCAACTCTGCAGCACGTCAGCCGCGTAGGCCACTGCGGGGGTGACATGTGGCATGGGCGCCACGTGGCACATTGCCACGTGGTCCCGCCACGTCACCCCTGCCACGTCAGCTGCCACGTGGCTACGCCACGTGGCACTCTTTTTTGCTGCGACGGCTGACAGGCCGTCAATTTAAATCGCAGGATATGCTGACATCAGCATGATGTCATCCCTATGTCATCAACCTTGCTTGCACTCTCCTTCAAGTTCTCTTTTGGACCTACTTGTGGTTTTTTGGCCATAACTCTTGCATACGGAGGTATTTTTCCGATCCGAAAGAAGCGCCGGAAAGCTGGTTCCGAGACGGAGATTTTGGTGCAGGTATTTTTTGGTTTTGATGCTTTTTTATTGCTCATTTTTTCTGTTAAATTCCGAAGTCCTATTTTTGACTCCGGCATGCATATCTTTTGCGTCCCATGTCTGTTTTTGGAAAACTTTATATTTTTGGAAAGCTGGTTTTCTCATCTTTTTAGAACTGTCGTCTTTTTTCCTCACTTTTGGCCTCTTCTCTTTCTATCATAGTTTTGGCGTTTTTGCTCAATGGTGGATATTTTGAGTGTTTTAGGCCCGAGGATCGTTTTCCTGGCATGGTTTGCTTTATTTTCGGCTGTACTTTCTTTTGGTTCAGCTCTTTTTCAGTTCTGATCATTGTAGCTATCCTTTTGAAGCACTTTTCTTTTTCGCACTGAGATAAACTGTCACTTTTACATTCTGGGCGTCATGAACGTTGTTTTGAGTCAGGTGTACTTGCATTATTTTCATAAAGCACCATGGGGGGGATTATTTGTTTGCTGTTTTAGGCATTCTCCCTTTGTCAAGTGAGTGTCCCTTCCACGACATTAGCCCCATGCAGAGTTAGTTAGACCGTGTCTTTATCGGTGTCTGTACTTCTTTTTCTCTCTCCTCGTTCTTGGTTCGTTTGCAGAAGATTTTGGCTCACCTTCTCAGTTGCCTGTCATCACACCCCGTCTGCATTAAGGGGGGATTATGCTATGTTCTAATGCATCTGTGGTTCGATGGTTCGATAGTATGAACTATGTATTCAGTGGTTGATCCTACATACAAGGCGATTGCAGTGGCTGGCTACCTATGCATTTCGGTGAGATGGATCATCTACCATATAGACATGCTCGGCTCGTGCCTTCTTCTTCCATGGAGGTTTCTTCAGATCAGCAGTTTGACAGATTTGCGGTTCTTCATGCTTCAGTGATGCTGCTTCTTCATGATCACTCTTTGTTCCTGTTTTAGGGGACATTTTCCCTAGTTGGAGACTTCTTCAGCTCTTCACTGGGTTCTTACCTCTTTTTAGGGGAGGGTTTTTCCCATGTGGTTTTCTCTCTTTCCCCGTTTACAGAGGTTTCTTCCTTCTTGCATTGTACTTGGGTACCTAAAATGGCCTCGTTGCCGGGACCCATTATGCATTCATCTTAGCTTTGTGAGCTTAAGGCATTTCCCTAAGTTGCACTTAAGGGGGGGTGTTAGAGTAAATAATTAATATTTAATTATTTATTCTATTGCTTAAGTTTACTTAGGTCATGCATTTATTTAATATTTCATATTTAATGCATGTTGTGACAACACGGGAGTTTGTTCCCTTCTAGTTGTCACGCTTATCTTCTAGCTTGTTCTACAAGCCTCCATGAGCTCTTTATATTCGGGCTCTCTCTCATTGTATCAAATATGTTGTGAAGCCATTTCTTATTGTAAATACATTTCTTATTGTGTTTGCATTTTTGGCTCTCATGTCCGTTTAGGGTTTTTGCCCGTGCTCCATGCTCCTCCCCTTCTATGGCTTCTCTTTGACAGGTTCGCATGCAGGTGATCTTGGCGTCTTCGGAGTTGGCTTTCCTCAACTCCAACAGACAATTCTTCTATGTGTGCATAACGGGTATACATATAGCAACTCCTAACTATGTGCCCATTCCCCTGCAATAAAATGCTATGTGTAGCTTTATATGTGCTGTATATGGGCTCCACTATTACAAAACGTTAAATTTTGACTTTTTAATGCCACACGGGAGAAGGAAATGTCAATAAAGGAAAGAACCATAAGTTTAAATGAAGACCATACTCAAAAAAGAAGTCGTGGCCTCCAAATAAGGGCATGCAAACTGTAATACCCATGGATAAAGAGAAAAATGCAAAATGGAAGATAGAGCATGTCAAAAGGAACTTCATGCCATAAGAAGAGCCTCCTACGCATGAATAGTAAAGCGCCAATCATGAAGCAGTCGGCTGGAGTAGGGGAGATTCACGTAAGCCAGAGAAAATGTTAAAGCTAAGCTTTTAGTAGCGCCAATCAGAGTTCTATGCCATATAAACAAAGTGGTCACATTTTAAGTGAACAGCACTCCCGTGCATACAAGAGGAAGCCACTGGTTAGAAGTTATTGGAGGCACCAAGTTAAAGACAAATCCATGTTATTAGCAGTGATAACTCTTGTGTGCCAAATTCAATGGAAGGGGGATCAGTGGGGTTAGAGCTTATGATGGACACCTACGCTTACTCATCCTTACTCACCAAAGGGAATAAGAAATTTGGTAATGTTAAAATGTGAATAGCAAATCAAAAAGACAAGATTCACTTTCTAACTATGCATAAGACATCTGGCATCAAGTAAAAATAAATCAGAACAAAGCCATAGCACCCATGCATAACAGAGAATAGGGCACTTCACACAACAATGAGGAACAACTCAAGCATTAGTCGCCTAAAAAAGGAGTCCAATGTGAAAGGAAATAAATCAAAGATGCCAAATTAAAAAGGGAATAACAGAGATCCCAAGCAGCAGCTAGCATACCAAGTTGAAGAGCAGATCATGTTAAGCAAAGGAGTTTCCAGCAAGTTTGAAGCCGCTAGCATCAAACAAGTTGGATCCACCATAGAGGTAGCAAACAAAGTTAGTAAGGAGGCATCTTCAAAAGAAAATATAATGCAAATGTTGAGGCAAGGAAACCCATGTACAGATGGAAGAAAAAATGCAGCACAAAGGAAACACATATGTCCCACATTGGGTAGACGATAGATATTTTTAAAGTTTAAATACTTTTCAACACATCTCATGTTGTGTCTTAAAGGGATGGGCTTTTGGAAGCCGCGTGATGTAAGGAGGGACCCACCTTGGTCGACCAGCAGGAGGTTATAAATGAAATATTTTAAATGAAGATGCAAGCATGATGACATGGCGGGTTCAGAGGCAGTGGATGAGATTCTAACACGTGTTCGCATCAGAGGGTTGGCGCATGCCTGCAATAAGAAGTTGCGAGGTAGATAAGTATTGCAGGAATGTGGGATGTTGCCATGTGGCAAGTGGGTCCCACACACGATGAGGTGGTGCCAAAGGGGCAGTTTCAAATGGATTCACAGGATATTGCCACATGGCAGATCCAACGACGTGCACATCCCTGCAAGATTGAAGTGCTCGATGGTTAGGCAAAGCGGGTAAGTAGGATGCTGACATGTGTCAGTGAGCCCCGCTTTGATGATGACATGGCATGTGTGCAGAAATGAATGAATTACAAAGCGCCACATGGCAGAGGGGTGGTCAAACCTATTTGACCCAAATTCATGAGGGTTAGGAAAAAATAAAATTATTTTAAAATTATTTGCAAAATTTGGATGTGCAAATTCATTTTTAAATTCAAATGGGCCTATTCCTAAAGTCAGAACTTTAAGATGTTTTAAATTTTTTTAAAATTTTAAAATTTCAAGTTGCAGACTTGTGTTTCATATCAGAGGGGCAATTTTCAAACAGAGATTTAAGGCGTTTCTGGTAGGCTAACATAGTGATATTATATATCGCCAAAATTGTGAGAAGACGAACTTTCCAATTATGGAGTCTATTTCTACACAAGAATTCATGGGTTCAAGTTATAGCTAGAAACATGAAATTTGGGGCCTTCTTAGTGGAATGAGTTAAAATTCAAAATGTAGTTGTAGGATCAATAATATACAATGAAAATGTAGTTGGGGTAAGAATTTAACTACTTTCAAGTTAGTTGAATTAGGATTTCACCAACATTTCATACTGTTATCAGATATTTTGGCAAACAAAAGGGATTTCATCATTTAGCAAGAGATATTTGCAAATCAGTTACAGTGTAATGATGAAACAAAATCATATCAATAGTAGAGAGAAGAGAGAGGTGATTCATTTGCAAGAGATGGAATTTCAAGTGGACAGATGTCAGTTGCATATTAGATCCGATAATTCATCTATCTTCTATATCATTCTTTCTTTCTTTCGTGGTAAGGGTTTGAAATTTGGAAAGTTTTCTCTAGACTGAAGGCATTTAGTAGAACTGGCCTTGGAATTGATGAATTCAGAATGGAAGATCTGGGATGTGCTAGTTCTAGACCATGAAGCTCTGCTTTGGCTGTCATACCCCCTTCCCATCCCATCAGTTTCTCATTCCTGCCATTTTCTCTCTTGTATGACAACATATGTTATTGTATAGTCTGGTTTATTAGGTGATTTGTGAGTTAATTTCATGCATTTTCATGTATTATTTCAAGGAAATCAATACAAAGAACAACAAGGGTTGAGTTTCATGTTAAATCTTGTCTCCATTCTCAGTGAGTTGTAACATTTTATGATCTTTGAACAAAGAGCCTAGATCATAGTTGCAGTCCCTTAAGGTTGCATGTTGTTTCATTGTTGCTGTAATTCAAGGAATTATGTAAATGTTTTAGGGATTCAATAGGGTTGCAGGTTTATTGAGGAGGATATCAAGTAAGAATGAGGTTTAAGTTGAACATTGATGTCTATTTATAAGATGAATGAATAGATCAAATATCTGAATATATGAATAAGTATTAGATATCCAAAATGCATAAGAGAGATTTATAAATTTTCCCAATGGATTAGGCACTAATCAGCTACAGGGTCATTAAGTTGTTGTCTATACATGGTTTTCATCCACTTTCCCCACCCACATAAAATCAAAATCAAATTCAAATCATCTTTTTACAATTTTATGTTGAAGAGCTAGAATAGTTTAACCCTCACTTAGCTTATGAGATTCATGGTTTTGCATTTAGCTACTGTAGATCTGTGTCATGTCATGAGTTATTAGGAGAAATATGGGGTTTTCATCTACAATAAATAGATTCAGGGATATGTTTTGCACTAGTATGATATCAATTGAATTTGAGGTCTACCCATCTAGGTCTTGCAGAGCCTGAAGTAGAAGAAGAGTCTAGCCTTATAGTTGGCCCAGTGTCTGAAATGGCATGTTGAAAATGGGAGTTAGTTGCCCCTAGATATGTCAGTTTCTCATTGGGGTAATTGGAAACCCTCCAACATTTTCAAACATCAACAAGGCCTTTGTGAAATTGTATGCAGTTTGTTCCCTAGTATTAATGTACTCCAATCTGATTTCTTTCTCTACAACTTTTTTTTTAGCACATGATACTTTATTGCTATGTGCTTAGTTTTAGAATGAAAAATAGGATTCTTAGACATGTTAACAGTACTTGTGTTATCACAGTAAATGATAATAGGTTATGTGAATGTAATTCCAATATCCTTCATCATTGCTTCATCCATATGACTTGATTATAGTTGTTTGTTGTTGCAATATATTCTACTTTTGCATTACTTTGTGAGGTACAATCTTGCTTCTTGTTGAGCCAAGAAACTAGTCTTCCTCTAAGGAAAAATGCTTCTCCACTAGTGCTTTTTTTGTCATCCTTATCTCTAGCCCAATCAGCATATGTGTAAGTACAAGGAGTAAAGTCATTGCTTCTATCATACCAAATGTTGTAATCTGATGTTCCTTTCAGATATCTCAATATCCTTTTTGCTATTGCATTGTGATATTCTTTGGGATTGGCTTGAAATCTTGCCACAATTCCAACTACATTTGCTATATCTAGTCTGTTATGAGTCAGATACTGCAATCCTCCAATCATAGATCTATACTTCTTTTGTTCAACAGTAGGCATCTCATCTTTTCTTGATAACTTATGACCAATTACCGTAGGAGTTCCAACAAGTTTACAATTTTCTAGACCAAATATTTTCAGCAAATATTTCAAATACTTGGTCTAAGAGATGAAAATACCTTCTTTGTTCTGAACAATCTGCAGTCCCAAGAAAAAATTCATTTCTCCTATCATGCTCATCTCAAACTCATTCTTCATATCTTCTAAGAATTTGTTATTGGCTTCATCATTTCCACCAAAAATGATGTCATCAACAAATACAATGATTATTAGCAAACCATCTTCTATTTTCTTCAAGTACAAGTTACTATCTGTTGTTCCTTTAGCAAATCCAAGCTTCGCTAAGTATTTGTCCAACCTTGCATACTAGGTTCTTAGTGCTTGTTTTAATCCATATAATTCTTTCTTTAGTCTACAAACCATGTCCTTCTCTTATGTTAAAGTAAAACTCTCTCATTGTTCAATGTAAACTTCTTCTTCAAGCTCTCCATTCAAGAATGTTGACTTACCATCCATTTGATACACTTTAAAATTCTTATTTGTTGCATATGTGAGGAACATTCTGACTACTTCCATTCTTGCTATAGGTGCATATGTCTCTTCATAGTCAATTCCTTCTTGCTGAGAGTAACCTTTGCATACAAGTCTTGCTTTTTTTCTTATTACTTCTCCCTATTCATTCATTTTATTTTTGAATACCCATTTTGTGCCAATCACATTTTTGTCCTTAGGTCTAGGAACTAATTCCCATGTATCATTTTTAAGTATCTTCTAGAGTTCTTCCTCCATTGCTCTTATCCAATGATCATCTTTCATTGCTTCATTTGCGCATCTTGGTTCTACTTGAGATATCAGACATAGTTCTTCATTAATTTTTCTCCTTGTCATTACTCCTTTTTCTTTACTTCCTATTATCTAATCAGCAAGATGATTTCTTATCAAGTTCCTATTTGGGGGTAGGAGTTGCTACTTCAACTCTTATTTCTAGCATCGTGCTCTGTTCTTCTCTCATATCTTCAACTTGCACATTATTTTGCAAGTCATTGTTAGCCTTGAAAAATAACTCATTACTTTCATTAGTTATTCGAGAGTAGTCATCTCCATCAGAGTTATAATCCACTATCTTTTCCTTGGTGCAAAATTTTCATCAATTTTAACATTTGTGCACTCTACTATAGTTTTTGTTCTATAGTTGAAACATCTGTAAGCTTTACTTTTTAATGAGTAGCCAAGAAACATACCTTCATCACTCCTTGGATCAAACTTACCGATATTATCATCTCTTTTGATGTAACATTTGCTTCCAAATATCCTGAAATATTTGACTGATGGTGAGTGACCAAACCATAGCTCATAGGGTGTTTTGTCCATACCTCTTATCATCTGCACATTGTTCAGTGTGTATATTGTTGTATTGACTACTTCTCTCCTAAAGGTTTTTGGTACATCATTTTCAAATAACATAGCTCTTGTTGCTTTAGCAATTGACTTTTTTATTCTCTCAACAATCCCATTCTACTTAAGTGTATGAGGTACAATAGATATTGAATTCTCTAGAGGTAAATTCTCCTCCTTTGTCTGATCTTAAACTCTTGATTTTAACTTCAAATTCATTCTCAACTTTGTTCTTAAATATCTTGAATTTCTCAAATGCTTCTAATTTTTCTTTAAGAAAAGCTACCCACATCATTCTAGTGAAATCATCAACAAAAATCATAAAGTACCTTTCTCCATAGAATCCTCTTGTCTTGTAGGACCACTCAGATCTATATGAACCAATTCTAGCTTTTGTGTAGTATAAAACTGCTTACTAGGAAATGAGACTCTCTTCTGCCTAGCCAAGATACATTCCTTACAAATAGTGTCAGTGGGCTTAGTGATTTTGGCTAAATCTCCCACAACAAGTGTATTATTGGCCTTCACAATGTTATCAAAGTTGATGTGACTAAATCTTTTGTGCCATAACTAACTATTGTCAATCTTTGCTACTAAACATGTTATTTCAGTGGAGTTTAATTGAAATACATTACCTCTAGTTTTCTTGCCAGTACCAAGTAGTTTTTCGTCCTTGTTCTTGTTAATACATGTGTTATTACCAAACTACAGTTGATAACCTTTGCCCATAAGTTTTCCAACACTTAACAAGTTATGCTTCTGTCCATCAACAAAATAAACATCATTAGTGTATGTTTTACCATCAAGTATGATAGATCCAATTCCTGTAATGTGACAAGTTGCATTGTTCCCTACTCTTACAATTCCTCCATCATGGCTTCTAAATTTGACAAATTTGCTCATATCAAGATCATAACTATGATGGAGATCATATCAAGATCACAAAGAAATGCGCATACACAAATACACCAGATATGTTGACTAGGGAAACCCTTGATTAGAGAGAAAACCCCAGTGGGAATAATGCCCACAAAATAATGTACTAATCTAAATATTCCTTGTTAGAGGATGGACCCTGTTAGGAGTCTGTTACAATACTTAGTACAAAGAGTCCCTGTTAAGAGACTTTGAATCCCTTTTAGGAGATTGCAACCCTATTAGGAGTTGTCTCAACCTTGTTAGGGGTTGTAGAAGGTAGTTGAACCCACTATCCAAATAGCTTCAGGATCAGATCAATGAACCCATTGTCCAATTGATCTCGGTACTATTCTTTCAAAATAATAGATATGTGACAATCTTTCGCTTCTTTCTTTGTGATAATCTTTCTTTGTGACTAATTTGAATATTCCTTATTAGAGGATGGACCATGTTAGGAGTCTATTACAATACTTAGTACAAAGAGTCCCTGTTAGGAGACTTTGAATCCCTGTTAGGAGATTCCAACCCTATTAGGAGTTGTAGAAGGTAGTTGAACCCACTGTCCAAATAGCTTCAGGATCAGATCAATGAACCCACTGTCCAATTGATCTCGATACTATTCCTTTCATATATAATAGATATGTGACAATCTTTTGCTTCTTTCTTTGTAACAATATTTTTGTATGCACATTTCTTTGTGATTGTTTTTTACTTTGGTTGATTAATTAAGAATTGTTTAAGATTAATATATAATTGATTCACCCCCCCCCCCCCCCCCCTTGGTGATCTACTACTTCTAACAATTGGTATCAGAGCATCAGGTCCTTGAAGGGAATTTTAAAAACTTTGGGAGATCTATGGAAAATCTATTCAGTAAGGAAAGTCCTAGATTTGATGGCACAAACTACAATAGCTAGAAGGATAAAATGAAAACTCGTCTCTTGTGCATGGGTCCAAGATATTGGCTTGTAACCAAGAAATCTAAGAACATTGTAGAAGAAGACAATCTTGAAACCTACACCAAGGAACAGAGAGAAGTTTTTATAAGGGCAAGAGAAGCAATATTGTCAGCATTACCTGAAAGTGAGTACAGTCAGGTAAAACAACTTAAAATGTCTCATGAAATTTGGAAAACTTTAGAGGCTAATTATGAAGGTGATACACATGCAAAGAGGCTTAGATTACAAAATTTGTCTTACGCATTCGAAGATGTTAAAATGATGGAAGATGAATCTGTAAGAAGTTATGTTGGTAGAATATCTGAGATTATTATAGGAATCATAGCTCTTGATGGAAAGAAATCTAATGATCAAGTAATATGGAAGATCTTGAAAAGTCTAAAACCACCCTTCAAGACAATAACATAGATAATTTGAGTAATGTTACCTTGCACCACTAACTTTAGCAAAGAAACATTTCTTGGGAGATTGGAAGCTAAAGAGTTTGATCTAAAATATCCTAGAGAATTAGCAAAGGTTGAGATAGCATTTAGTGCACTGAATATCAAACTTGGTTTGGCAAAGAAAATCAAAGCACAATGAGACATTGTTAGCAGCATCAAGTCTATTGAGGAAAAGATCCAAGAGGGAGTGGCTCTTCTTGTAGAAAGAGAAAAAGATTCTAAGAATATCTTTAAATGTTGGACATGTAATGAATATGGTCATTATGTATCTAAGTGTCCTAAAAGAGAAAGAAAGTATAAAGGAAGATTCAAGTCTAGAAGACCTAGAAATTGTTTATATGCTAATGAAGAAGAAGAGGAAGATTTTGATCAAAACATGAGTGAAGACAAATTAAGATTCATGTTTATAAAGGATGATGATCTTGACAAAGAAATCATAGCAATATACAAATTTGTCAAATATGCTCATATCAAGATCATAACTTTGTCAAAGAAATGTGCATACACAAATACACCAGATATGTTGACTAGGGAAACCCTTGAACAGAGGGAAATCCCTAGTGGGAATGATGCCCATAAAGTAATTTACTAATCTGAATATTCCTTGTTAGAGGATGGACACTATTAGAAGTCTATTACAATACTTAGTACAAAGAGTCCCTATTTAGAGACTTTGAATCCCTGTTAGGAGATTCCAACTCTGTTAGGAGTTGTAAAAGGTAGCTGAACCCATTGTCCAAATAGCTTCAGGATCAGATCAATGAACCCACTATCCAATTATTCTCGATACTATTTCTTTCAGAATAATAGATATGTAACAATCTTTCTCTTCTTTCTCTATCCAGTACGTTAGACTTCTTCACCTTAAGATCATGCAATCAGATCTGGAACTTTGTATCCATCAACAGTAACCCTTAAGCTCACTTACACACATTCTAGATGGATTCTTGGGGTATAATCAAATAAAAATAGCTCTTGAAGACATAAAGAAAACAACTTTCACTTGTTTTTGTGGTACATTTTGTTGGAACATTATGCCTTTTAGTCTCAAGAACGTGGGTGCTACATATCAAAGGGCTACGACAACTATCTTTCATGATATGATGCATAAAAATATGGAAGATAGTGTTGATGACAACCTAGTTAAGTCCAAACAAAGAAGCACTCACTTAGATGACTTGAGTTTGATATTGGACCACATGGAACAATTTCAACTCAAGCTCAATTCTAATAAGTCCATTTTTGGTTTCATTTCTAGCAAACTACTAGGCTACATCATAGTATCCAAGGGTATTGATGTTTATCTAGAGAAGGTCCAAGCTATAATGGAAATATCACCTCCTAAAAACATAAGTCAATTTAGGAGTCTCCAAGGATGTTTGCAATCTATAAGAAGGTTTATCTCTCGGTTGGTTGATAGGTCTCAACCATTCAACAAGATTCTGCATAAGGGATCTACATGTGTGTGGAATGATAAATGTGAGAAGAGTCTTACTCAAATCAAAGTATATTTGGCTAAACCACATATTCTCATGCCTCATATTCCTAAGAAGCCCTTGATACTATACATCTCAACTACAAACACTTTCTTAGGAGCATTATTAGCATAACATGATGAGAATGGAAAGGAATGGGCTATATATTATATCAATAGGACAATGGTTACTTATGAGATCAACTATAATAACATTGAGAAGGCTTCTCTACCTATTGTATTTTCTTATCAAAATATGTGACACTACATTTTTTCTTATACTACCCATTTAGTGGCAAAAATTGATCCTCTTAAGTACCTTTTAAGTAAAGTTGCGCTTACGGGTAGACTTGCTAAGTGGATGATGATTCTATCTAAATTTGACATTGAGTACGTTGAATGTAAGGATATCAAAGGACAAGCTATTGTAGTCTAACTTGTTGATTTTCCACTCCAAGATGACATCCCTAAGCAGATAGAATTCCCAGATTCATCCATAATGTATGTCACTGATAGAACTTGGAAAATGTTCTTTGATGGATCTTACACTCAAAATGGTGTTGGTACTAGTATCCTCTTCATTACACCCCATGGATACATGATCCCTAAGTCATACAAGTTAGTGTTTCCATGCACAAACAATATAGCAGAATATGAGGCTCTTACTAATGATATCAAGTTGGATATTGAATGGAGGATAGCTAAGCTACACATTTATGTAGACTCACAACTTATCATAAACTAGATTAAAAATGACTACCAAACTAAAGAAATTGGTTGATGCTCTAAGGAGTTCTACTTTAACTTTTTCACATTTTAACAAATTCTTAGGGTTGAGAATAAGGTCATAGATGCAATGTCTACCTTGGCATCTATCTTACAGTTGTGAGAGCATGAATATTGGTTTGAATTCCTAGAGGAAGAGCTATGTTCTCCCACCTATGATCCCCCTAACAATTGAGTCATTTGTATTGCCATTGGTCATGACTCTTCCTTCTATGCTACCATATACTCTTTCCTATGTGACCAAGTTATCCCTAATAATTTTAACTAAAATGGAAAATGTCAACTTATCTGCAATGCCTCCTATTATGCCTTGTCTCTGGTGACTTGTATAGGAAGTGTCTAGATGGAATGCTCCTTAGGTGATTAGAGACACATGAGTCCAAATGGGCATAGACTGAAGTCCACGACAACATTTTTGGGTCACACTCTAATGGCATTGCACTTGCTTAGAAGCTTGTTGAGGTTGGTTACTATTAAATTGCCATGCAAGAAAATGATGTGTGTTATGCTAAATCTTGTAAAAAGTGTCAACCACATGGAAACATAATTCATGCTTTGGTATGAGAATTGATTTCTCTATCACAAATTGGCCTTTCCAACAATGAGCCTTTGGCTTATTTGGTAAGATAAACCCTAGCTCATCAAGTGGACATAATTTATCATTATTGTGACAGAGTACTTCACTAAGTGGGTTGAGGTTGTACCACTTTCTTATATTATAGGAAAACATTTTACCTTGTTTATTTTGAATCACATATTCTATCACTATGTCATTCCCTATTTAATAGTCACTGATAATGGAGGCTATTTCAAGAATAAGGACCTTAGGAAACTATGTAAAAAGTTCAAGATCAAACAACATTGTTCTTCTATCTATTATCCCCAAGGGAATGGTCAAGTTGAGGCTTCAAATAATATATTGTTAAAAATATTGCATAGAATTGTACACAACTCTAGGAGATATTAGCATTTGCAAATTAATCCTGCACTCTAGGCATATCAAACTAGCATACACACTCCCACTGGAGCTACTCCCTTTTCTCTAGTATATGTTTCTAAGGCTATTTTACCACTTCAGGTTGAGATTCCATCTTTATGAATCTCCTTGAAAGGGTCAAACACTGATGAAGATTATAGGGCTATGAGAATACATGAGCTTGAGGTCTTAGATGAACATCATAGTGCTACCTTTGATAACATGAGGGCCTACCAAAAATGCATGTCTACTAGCTATGATAAGAAAGGGATTTGTGATGAAGGTGGATATTGTGGAAGCTTATAATAGACTGGAGTGGAGTTTCCTCTTGAAAGTTTTGAGGGCTTTTGGCTTTGGAGATAGGCCTTTGCAGCTTATCTCACAATTTATTTCAATGACCTCTTTGGCAGTTCTGGTTAATAGGACCTCTTATATTTTTTTGAGCCCTCAAGACGACTAAGACAAGAGGATCCCATCTCCCCAATCTTGTTTACTATTATGGTTGAATATCTAAGAAGGTACATTGGGGATCTTGTGGAAAAAGGGGATATTCATGGCATTATGCTCTCTTCTCAACCTCTATCTTATTCCCATGAACAATTTATTGATGATACAAATTATGTTGGGGTTGGCATCTATTCAAGAGGTCATAGAAAAAGGAAGATTTCTAGTATTTTGGGATGCTCTATTTCATCTATGTCAAGGACCTAGCTTGGTCTTCCTCTAGGTCAAAAACCGCCTACTCTTTTTGTGAGGAAATAGTGGAGAATTTTAATATAAAATTGGTTGGTTGGAAAGGTAACATGCTTAGTTAGGCTAGGAAAGTGGCCTTACTAAAATCTTCTCTTCAAAGTTTGCCAATCTATGCTCTGATCCTTTTTAAAATCCCTACTAAATATGCGAAGACTATAGAAAGAATCCAAAGGAACTTTATATGGATGGGGATGGAAGAAAGGAAAAGGATGGTGCTTATTTCTTGGGAAAACATTTGTAAACCAAAATGTGAAGGGGGACTTGGTATTCAACCTATTAGAAGTATGAACAAAGCTCTTCTCGCTAATCAATGCTAGAGATTTTATCAAGATGAAAAAGAGTGAAGTTCCATTTGGAAATACAAATAACTTCGTCATGCTCCTACTTTTCCTAATTTCCTTAACTCTGTTGTGATAGTTAATTCTTTTGCTATTTGGAATGTGGTACAAGGGGCCAAAAACAACCTTCAAAAAAGTTGTAGGTGGAAAGTGGGTGATGATAGAAAGGTGAGGTTTTGGGAGGATAATTGGATTTTGGATTATCCACTAATAAATATCTATAATGATTTTAATACTATTAACATATGTAAACAGATCTTTGGGGTCTTTGTTTTCAAATATTGGAGAGGTGATGGTTGGGTGAATCTTGAAGAGGTCAATCTACATCTCAGATGTATCTAAATTTTCTTGATTTCTTATTGTCTTAATTAGGACCATGAAGACTCTATGGTGTGGGGATTTATTTGAGTGGTAACTACAAGGTGGCATCAGTTTTTAGAGCTAACTTGAATGAGGATCCTCCCCCTTGGGCTAAAGTTTGGATGAAGGGGCTTGTCCCTAAGATTGAAATTTTCTTCTGGATTTCCCTTCAAAATAAAGTTCTTACTATTTATAGACTACATAAAAGGGGTTTCTATTTTGTGAATAGATGTATCCTATGTAAGAATGTTGGTGAAGATATTAACCATCTCTTTATTCATCGAAACTTTAGTCAAGAAGTGTGGAATATTCTCCTTGTCTACTAGAACACTCATTGGGTGTAACCTAAGATTCTGACAAATTATTTTCAAAGCTAGAAGTGTCCTGTCAGAAGCCTTAAAGCTAGAACTCTTTGGAACTTTTCTCTTCCCCATCTTTGTTGGGGTCTTTGGAAAGAAAGAAACAATAGGATTTTCAAAGACAAGGAGTCTCCTTCATGGGTGGTTGGGCATAAAATCTTAAGGGTGATTAGAGATAATTTTTTTATCTTAGAATGAAAATAAAAGGGACTTTAACATTTCTAATCCAATAAGGAATAACCTAGTGAAAGATAAAATTAGTAGAGAGGGAGTAGTTTGGATGTCCCCTCCAATGGGTTGGCTCAAAGATAATTTTGATGGGTTTGCTAAGGGGAATCTAGGGAGAGCAGGGTGTGGTGGGATTCTAGAGGATCATAATGGTAGAGTGGTGGATGCAATGGTTGTTTCTATTGGTTCTTCTATGAGCCATATAGTTGACATTTTAGCGGCTTTGTTTGTGGTAAAAAAGGCTATGGACATTGGTTATCGAAAGTTATGGCTGGAAGGTGATTCTCTAAATATTATCAACATGTTGAATAGTAATTATTCGGTGACATGGACTATAGAAGTGATAGTGGGGGAAATTTAAAAAATCTTAAAGAATTTTGATAAGCTTCATATTACCCATAATTATTGAGAAGCTAATAAGGTTTCTAAATAGATTACCAACAAAGAAGTTAGTATGGGGATAATGCTAATGTGGTCAAATGACCTAAGCGATAATGTCAATCTTAAGGCACTAATTAATCATGATGGGAAAAATATAGTGGAAGGAGAGGTTTAGTAATAATTTTAAAACAAAGCTACGAGAACTTTGGCAATAAATTTGGATAGTATCAAAGTTTGAGGGAGTACTTCTTAATTATTACCCTTGTAAACTGGCATATATACTAGATGGCTTTGGAAAAAGAGTTAAAAAAATTTAATCCCTACTTTCTCATCACCATTTTTCATTGTAGATTTTATCTTGTATGTTTGATCTGTAATATGGGTGGAGAGTTGAGGAAGCAAGAGCTTGTGGAGTTGCAAGAATTGGAAGGAGAAGACTATTGTTTGGGATATACTCCGAAAGGGTAAGGTTAATGTTTACTTTGAAAAGTTGCATGGATTTAAACCTCATATCATTGAGGATTTTTTTAGAAACTGTGTTGGGGAGAAAGTTACTTTGCACGAGGTGACTATTTCCTTAATGGAGGAGTTTATCGCTTAAATTATTGGGCTCCCCATGATGGGGATTAAGTTTAAAAAAGAAACAAAAGTTTCTAATGAAACTCTCAAAAAAATCCCAAAAAACCTAGGAGAAGAAAATAAATTAGTGAAAGACGAGGATTTCTATGATCTCGACCAGATTAAGGAGATATGTCAGGATGTTTTATCTTACATTAGGGAATATTTCATTCAGGATGGGCAGTCTAAACATGTTCATAACTTCCATTTTATTTTTCTAAACCACTTTATGTATAAGGATAGGGTTTCCTTCCCCTTATATTTGAAATTTTCCCTGCTAAAAGGGTTGAGTGCTCATAAGAAAAAGGGGAGTAGGTTAGTCCTTCATAAAGGGCTTATTCTACTTATTGCAGAATACTATAAAGATAACTCTATGGGGACTTCTCTTTCTCTTGGGAAAAGGAAGAGGCAATTTGGGAAGGACTCTTTGGAAACTTCTAGTGCAAAGAAAAACAAGGATGAATTAGTGAAGATTAAGAAGCTCATTAGGAAGGGTATGGAAATTGAGTTGAGTAGCACCTCAAAGGGTGAAAAGGGTACAACTAAGAATAAGAAGAATAAGGAGGATAAGAAGTTTGGAAAAGATAGGATGAAGAATCTAATACCTGAAGAAGTTTCTAAGTATGATAAGGAAATGACAGAAATAGAGAATGATGATGAAGGAGAGGCAAAAATAGAAAGTGGGGATTATAGCTCAAAAGATGAAGGATACTCTTCAAGTAAGGATGATTCTACAATGAAATATGTTGGCACTAGGAGTAATGTGGGTACTCCAAAATCTAAAAAAGGAACATGATGAGTCTCTAAATCCTCCTATAGATAGTGACTAAGACACTTCTGTTTAGGAGAATTTGGTCATCCTTGAAGACTATAAAGAGATGGATCACTCTATGGAGACTAAAGGTGATCACAATGATGCTTTGCATGCCACTCCTATTAGTAGTTAGCCTAATGATATTATATTAGATCAAGAAATGAAATATGGAAAAGGGGATCCTACTTAGGAGGAAGATTTTACGCTTGAATATGTTCATGGTAATTATGATCTTCTTGAGCATAATAAAGCTATTGAGGATGAAGAGAATGAGAAGGTCAATGGGAGATTAAAGTTTCTCCATAAAGCTAAATTGAAAGTGGATATTTCCCTTCAGGTTGACTCTTGGCTATATAATGAGATTGTTGCTCTAAAGAAAAATGTTGTAGGGAAACCTTGAAAATGATAAAATAAAAAGAATGGAGCTGGAAGGCAGAGTTGGGAATATTCCTGGTAAGCTCGTGGCTTACAAAGCTAAATTAAGACAACTCATCAAAGATAGTGGCCAACAAATGGACATGGTGACTTCTATTTTTTGTGCAGCTACACCAAGCATTAGTAGAAGAAGTAATGAAGAGATTATCTCTTCTTTTGTTGCCCAGATGATTGGTAGTCTGAGCAAGTGAATGAGGCAAAGCAAAAAAAGGGTCATTGAAGTTGCTCTTGGTTTGACTATAAAAGACCTAATTCAGGATGCAACTAACATTGGAGAAGAAATTTCCAAGGCAACAAAGGAGTTGGTGTAGGGTGTCTCTATTTTTGTTGATCCTAGTTGTTGGTCGTAGTTTTTGGTTATGGGTTTTGTTGCTCGTCTTGTATCAATTTTATTGTCCTATTTTGTAGTTCTCCATTTGTCTCTACTTAGGTTCCTAGTTCTTGTAAAACTTGGTTTTCTTTGGTTTTTTTCTGTAACTGTAGGTTCTAGGTCCTTGTAAAATCTAATTGAACTTGTATTTCATTGATCATGATCTAATTTTGGCTTTTTGTGTGGGGTTTTAGGTCCTCCCAAAACCTATTTTTACCATAATCCAAGAATAAAGTTCATCTTAGGGAGTTTCAAGTTGGAGATCTTTTCCTTAGAAACAATCCTAAAAATTAACAAAATAGGGAACAAAAGGGAAAGTAAGAACCTAATTGGTTGGGTCCCTATATTGTCATTGTTGCATTTGGATTTGGTGCTTATCAGCTCTCCACACTTGAGGGAGAACAACTCCCTAGACCCATCAATATATTACACCTTAACAAGTTCTATGCTCAGTGCTTTTTCTACTCAACATTTGTACATAACTTATGATGCTGAAAAAATACAAATTTTAAAATAAAAAGTTCTAGAAAAAAAAAATATTCCTAGTGGTGAAAACATGGAAATATGTGCTACTTGAGACCCTTGCACCTATGTCTATCAATGTCTCCCTTGTGGTCATGAACTCTTTATTCTATGTTTCTTTTTCTCCTACGCCTAGCTTGGAACTAACTCTTGTCTAGGTCTAGGGGGCACAAATTGTGTATCTTATCACAGGTCTCCTTGTTGCATTAATTTTTCTTTGGAAAATCTCAAATAATGTTTCTCAATACTCCCCTTGACATCGAGTGTTTCTCAAAATTTATCTCATACTTTAGCTATAGTCTAGGATGTTGCGATACTTCTCATTAATAGACTTGAGTCCCAAAGAGATAGTCATGTGACTTTAACACACACACTTAAACTTAGCATTAGTTGAGGCTTGTTGACTTATTTTACTTTGTGTGTTGTCTATGATGATTTCTTGGCTAAGTGTTCCTAACCTAATAGTCTCTTAAGGATGCCATGGACTAGAGGACTAGGGGCATGGGGCATTTTTTCTTTTGCTTTTTGTTTATGGGTATACCTTGTTGATATTAAGTGTCTTGAGCATCTTGCTTGAACCGCTTTACACTTATGACCTACAACATATCATCCTTGTCTATTTTTGCAAGTACATGCTTATGAACATCTCGACATTTCGTATCTCGATGCGAGCATAATATTTCTTAATTAAACCTAGGGAATCTAACTTCACCCCATCTTGACCTTTATGTATTTGATGCATAGGTTAGGTTCCCACAAACGTATCGAATATAGATCATATTCATATCCTCATAGTTATACTAGTGATGTATGATCTTCTAATGTCCCTAATAAGGTTTGATGATAAAAACTAGGACCTACCTATTTGACCCTTGCAATTGCACCTTTGCATACTAGTTTGCATTTTAGGGCTCATTATAACTTAGTTTTTCATTTTGAATGTTGAGAGAGTCTTCCTTCATCTTTTACAAACATGTCAACTAACTGTGTTCCTCTTTTCTCACTTCTTCTCGATCATATCTTGTCACCTCCTTTTGGCTTTCGCTCACCTCTTTGTTATCCTTTCATCACAAGGGGTTAATCTCATAATTACATATAAATCTATCCAAGTGCTAAAATTGCAAATCATGAGTCTATATCATCACATAGAGCTAAACATATGAGAGAGAGATATCCATACATCCATAATCATATAAACATAAACATGAGCATACATATCAACATTGCGTGAAACTATAAACATAAGTGCTAAAATATAGGTACATCTATCAAATGAGCATGTAAAGAAAGAGGCAAGTACACAATGCCATAATCCAAAATTCAAAATCACACACACACACATATATAAATGGTGAAATATCTAGTATATATCCAACATGAGTACAAAATCTAGATAAGAGTCTCTTGAAATGCTACAACAAAACTATCACAAGGACATCCAACCCATGCTATAACTAGAACCTAGGACTAACTAACTCCCTCTTGTGTTGGATGTGGCTATGGAGGTGGTACCTAAGTCATATTCGATAGCTATATCACTCCCTCTAACCTCCCTTGTCTCTTAGAATAGTCTAGAAAACCATGTCCTAGAGGCACAATAACTATATATGTTGCATAGTAGTAGGCCTCTCTCACCCCATGGAATTCTACCTCTTTCCTAGTTATGTCCCTCTCTCTCCTCATCTCCTCACCACAAGCATGCTCATCTATGAGTTGCTGGTCCTACATGACAATGATTGTCTGTGCCTGCTATAACTCTGACTCCAATGCCCTAATTGTTTGGTCTCATGAATCCTCTCCCCCACTCACCATAAAATGCTCCTTACCCTAATATCTACCTTGCTCTTGCTCCATCTAAGGTTGTCTAAAAATCCTCTCCTTTGTCAACTGTATCTCTTCCTCCTTTGTTCTTTGTGCCCTGCTCATCGATCTCATTCGACTACCAGACAGAACCCTAGAGTCACTAGCCCTCTCTCTCTTAATCTCCCCCACCTCCTCTATCTCCCCCATCTCCATCATCACCTCCCTAACTATCATGATCTAGAATTACATTTTGAATCATGAACCCTCATCTCTTAGGTGCAATATGGAGATATTCCCACATTTGTCACTCCTGGGAGACAATCCTAGACCTTCCATTGTAAGCCTTGTGTCTCCTATAGACATGCAACATAGCTTAACATGGGTAGCCAACCCATGCCATCCTCCTCTCGCACTTGAGAATAAGTAGTGGTCTCCTTCAGGACTCGTTGTCTCCTCCCATATAATTTCCATACACGGCTAATGAAAAACCACTCCAAAATCCCAACATGTCTCCCCACTAGAGGCCTCTTGTAAAACATACATCCTAGCTCATTATGTGCCTCATGTCATCCCTTGTAGCCCACATAGGGCCTCCACTCAAATGTAGATAACTCATCAAATACATGCCTATAGTAAGTCACATCCCAATTATGAGTTTGTGAATAAACCCTAAGTATCTGTATATATACGAGTATCTCATCTCCCATGACTGCACCCGTGGTTAGATCATTGTGATATGGTCCCATGCCAGACCTGTGCCAATATGGCTCTACATGCCCAAGTCATCCCCTTCCTATACATGATCTCATGGAGCTCATGGTACATATCAGCTAAGATGGTTGGTCCCCATGCCATCTGCTTTTATCACCCCACCAAATCCTTCACCAATCTTCAAAATCTACATGGAAAGCCCTTTTGGCTCTAATCTATTATCAATCCCTAAGTGATGAGGGAGCACACTATATAATTGACTAGATATTGATCCCCATAATCTATGATGAACTGCTCCCATAACATGTACCTATTTGAGATGGTAATATCCTAGAATAATCCCTACAACACCACGTTTCCCTCTGTTGGGGTATAATCATAATAAATTTATAACTCACAATCACATTTCAACATTCATATCAAAAGAGACAAAGTAACGTATAACTAATGTACATGCTCATCACATTTACCAAGTCTTTGTGACGTGACACTTGTAGGATGTGATACACATCCTCCAGTGTAATTATGATCTCTCCAGTGGGTAGGTGAAAGGTGTTATGCTCTTTATGTCATCTCTCTATTAGCATTGTCAAGAGGCCATGGTTTGCCTAGATATGGGGCAACCATAACAACCATCCAAATCCCATGGTCTCCAATCTTCATCTCTCTATGAAATCTAGTCGAGGCACCAATTTCAACCCAACCACTATAGGTGCTCTAATGATGAGAGATGGAAACACTTCCTACACAGTTGAAATATGCACACATGTCAACAATGGTCGCATAAAAATTAGAATGAAACTAAGCACATCATAACTCAGCTACTAGAGCAAGAAACTAAGATGCAAAAATGATGAACAACAAAAAAAATTGCATAAAACTCATAAATTGGCTGAAGTAGTACCATATGATACTTTACATAATACCTGTGTGATACTTTATGCTTGTGCGATACTTCACACAATATCATGAAACTAATGGGTATGTCTAGTATGATAAACCTCATAAAGTGTGTGTCATACAATGTAACTACTAGAACTGTCATACAATAGTTTTCCTAATAGTATTGCAATACTGTATAAAGTATCAAATGATATTTTGTGAAACTCTAAAAAAACCCCTAGAAAACATTAAAAAAATGCTCAAAATGACTACAAAAATGTTAGGATATCGAGTACTCATCGGTGGACCATACTGTGAAGGCTGGTTGTGCAACTAGCTATGCTCAAATCAATGTCTGGTGTTTGGAACTCCTCCCTTGGACATATCTTTTTCTCTCTATGCTCTAGGCTCTCAAAACTCAAATAGGACAAATGATTTGAAAATGACCCCTTGGGTCCCTTATTTGACCCTATTTTGACCTACCTTTTGAACTCCTCAAATTTTCAAGAAAATTGTGCCCCTAGCCAATTTTGATGTCCTAGATGCATTTTCGTGATCAAAATAAAATTTGAGTTCATCTTAATGGTCAAAATCACATTTTAAAATTTCATCTTCCTTCTATGTAGTTGTTTGACTTTTTGAGTCTTAATCTTCGAATCTTGTTGGGGCAATGATCATTTTGACTCTTTTTCGTTCTTCATGCACATTCCATTTCACTTTATTTCACCTTTATTCTTACTTTGACCTAATTCTAATGTTTTATCTCTTCTTGGCCAACCTTAGTCAAATTGGGGTATATCTTCATTGCTTGGTGGTCACTCTTTTGTTTTACTTGCTTATCTACCATCATAGACTTTATCTTATCTTGATTTGATCAAATCTATCTTATTGTTACATCTTCTCTACCTCATTTCAATTTCAATCCCAAGGGGATAGGAATATTCTATCATTGTTGCAAATTTCTTTTCTACTATGGCTATATATTTTCTCTTTCTACTTAATTTAGCTACTTGGATTGACATATTGATGTTTGTATAGAGTATTGATACTATTTATCCCTCTCCTAATGTTCACTCCTATCACTAACACGATGAGCAATCAAGATCCACTATCTCTTTGTGCTTCATTCTTCGGAGTCATATCTATCTATATGTTTCTTGCTTGACTTCTTCATTCTTTGACATAATTTGTTCCCAAATTGATCATACATTAGTCAAACAGGGACAAATGTAATCACCCAAAAATGGTCATCTAGATTATGAGCCCCCTTTCTAGTATTTTTGTACAATTTATCCATTGTTCATCTTTGATCAAATCCTAAAAAATCTATTTATTTGATTATAACCTATGGTTTGACCACTTTATCCTAAGTATTTTATTTAATTGAAAGAACATGTTCCCTTTTAATTATGTAAAAAGCCCCCACTTCCCGCTTATCCAAAGTGTACACACATAAAACATTATTACTATTTTAAAAATAAGAGGAAAAGGCTTTTTGTCTCACATGAGGTGCACACTTTCCAAGCTGGGTGGAATCTTCATTCTCCTTCACACATCTCTCACCTTTTTGAACTCTATCATTGATCTTGATTAGGTGAGATGCTTGTGCACATGGAGCACTCAAGAGGCATCCTCCACCCTATATTATGCCTCTCTTGGCTTTTGATCTCAACTATCCATTTTTCTTTAAAAGAGAGGTCTCTCTCCTCATTATCCATATTTTTGTGTTCATGCTAACATTATGCTATAGGTTTTCATATAGATTTTGGAGCACTTGGAGTATTCACTTTACACTTGTATTATAATTACATTCATCTTAGATTTCCTTTATGCATAGTATAGCCTACCTAGTCTAATAACATGATCTTGTATTTCTTCATACTTGTTAGCTTAATCTTTCATCTTGCATCTCATTCTAGTTTACTTGAATTTTCATTGCACTCATCTTGATTCTTGGATATTGGCATTCTTGCCTATACTCTTTGAATCTTCCATTCTCTGGTGCACCTTGCAAGGGTTGAATAAGCTAAGTCCATTTGAGAGCCACTCTCATAGCTTTTTTATGTGATAGATAGGAAGCTATAAGTTGCCTCTTGAGGTAATCTTCATCAAGGATATTTTCAAGTATAATGGTTTATAGAAGTGTGCTTGATTTTTGGTATACATATAATAATAGTATTAATAGTAATTTAATATATATAATTTAAATGTAAGAACTCTTAGGATCATAATTAAGAATTTGAATAATTAGTAATTTTTACATTATAATAAGAAATTATATTATAGAAATAAATATATTTAGATTGGATTATTTAGACCGATAATTGTAAGGAATAATGGTTGACTTTGATGTGAAAATTGTAGCAGGTTAGATAGACAAACCTAGTAGACCTTAATGATACTCTCTTCAATGAGATGGCTAACTAATTAAGGGTCATCCTATGGAGTACAAAGGGTCTTCACAAAGGATTATGAAGCCAGACTTAAAAGTTAGTTTCAAGAAAGAAGGCCAAATAATTGAGGATTGTTCTTCAGAACAGAAAGGATCCTCCTAGAGGGTTAGAAAGCCTAATTGAAGGAATCTTTAAGGATGTGTAGAAATAATGACACTCTTAGATATAAATTATTAGAATTGAACTTAATAGTCTATAGTTGCCAATAATTTCTATAGGTAAATTTTTCCTAGGGAGTGAGGACATTACAACTTGTTAAGATAAATAATCTAGCCCTAATTTTGTAAGTTGCAAAAAGCTTGTATAAAATGGCTTAGGGTTAGGGATTTCATTATGTATGATGAGATAGTACATTCTTGTAGTGGTATTGAGTTGTCAGGGATTACATATTGTAATCAGGTTGTAATCACTAGATAATATGAATATTGGACTCATTGTTGGTGGACGTAGCCTAGGGATTGGGTAAACCACATTAAATTTTTGTGTCTTGTGATCTCTTCTGTGTGCTTCATTATTTTCTAATATTGGATATATTTGCATGTAATTTTTATTTCTATCTCTCTTATCTTAGTAAACATCTTGGTGGCCTTTGATGACTTCTTGCCTTCTAAATAAGAAAACCTTGTAGCCTTAACAATCCATCGATTTGAGAGTCAATTCAACATTCGAGGAAAATGAGACAACAACTGGGCAATTCTTTCTTTTAAACCAAGTTTAATCTATATGATTTATAAAATTGAAGCAACCCCTTCATTATTATGGGTCCTAGACATGGTTCTTGACTTGAAAGGAAGGATTACTTAGTTTAATTTTCCTTATGAAACATATATACAATATTGACATCAATACAAAACTAACCTTGAACGTGTTCAATTATTTTATTCATCCAAACATGTTTGGATGTATATCTTATTAGGAGGTAGAAAGTTTCTCTCAATTTTCTTCTTAATAGGTCATTTATATTAATGTGTTTGGCTCGATATGATGATTGGAGGCACAACAAAATTTCTTTCTCAACTCTGTAAGAAACAAGACTTGGAAATTCTTATTGAAATCAACAAACAATGGGAAAATTATGCATAGAACTACTTAGGGAGAAATAAAAACTAAAAAAATGGTGTGATAACACCTTATTAAAATAAATAAAATAATTGTCCAAAAGGATCAAACCTCAAAGCAACACTTGAGGTGTATTCCATTGACTGAAATAGATAGAATTTCTCCATCCATAGTAGACACTTGAAATGCATTATACTCCTTGCACCGAATAATAACAAAAGGACCACTCCAAAGTTGTCAAGATTTCTATGCTTACTTGGCCCACTCTTTAGCAAATCCCATTTTGGCCAACATCTCCTTCATTGAAATATTTAGAAGTAGCCTTTTTGTCAAAGGTTCTCTTAGTCTGAAGCTGATGGTACTCCAAAGTTTCTATAGCCTTCTTTGTAATCCTCTTAAAGTTCCATAAGTTCAACATACCTAACAACCATTAGATCCTCCTCTTCAAATATTTGTAGTGATGAATGATATCTAGAGATGGAAGCTCAACTAATAATGGTAATCTTGCTTCTTTATTATTCACTAACATATATGGGAAATTACCAACTAACCTCTTAGGAGTTATATGATCTACCCATAATTGGGTCTTCAAATGAGAATTTCAGACTCTTTGATTATCTTCCATTATTCTCTTAATGATTCTCACTAGGTTCTTATTTCCTAACCACTACCTTAAAGATAATAATTTGAGGATGTATTCAAGTAAATACCATGCTTAACAACCCACTCAGATACCCTTAAACCAACAAAAGCAAGTGCATTGTTTGATATTATGGAATATGGAACACCAAACCTGGTGATGCGATCTCAATAAGAATTTAGAAAATGAAATCTCATGCATGGATGTTCACAAAAGATTGTAAATGGAATCTTAACACATAGGAGAAAGAGGGAAGAATTCCTCCCGCTTCAAGCTAGTACACTACTGCAAGGGTTTATTTAATAACATAATGATATAGGAGAAAATGAAAAAAACCTAGTTCTCAACAACAAAACTTCAACAAGTGTTGAGAGACAATAGAGTAAGGATCCTATGAAAGAAATGTTTCGTTAAGAGCAAGAGATTCAACAAAAAATTGAACACTCACTTCATTAAAGTTGTATTCATGGAATTCCTTATAGTGGATTTGGGAAACCTAGGTGATGGCCTGTGATTTCCCACAAAAGAGAAAATATTAACTTAAATGGGATCATTAATGACATTATAATAATCATGGTTACGATTTCCAAAATAGAAGTTGAAATAAATATAACTTTTCTTTGCAAGTTTTCATATCAATCTTTCATAGTATTGTAACAGAAAAAAAAATTCCCTAGATAAGCTTCCAAACATCAACCAAAAATGACGTTCAAATTGAAGGAAAGTGGAAAAGATATTGAGAAGGGTTTTTAACTTCTTTAGACACATGAACAAATTAAGGAAATATCCAACATTCTTAAGGAAACTTAGCCTATTTCACATCAAAAGGGGCTTTCACAATGAACTAATCAATCTAATACTTCATACTTTGGTGAGTTCCTTTATAAATTGATACAGTAACATCATAGGTGTATCAAAGAACTAGATTTTGGAAAAAGAAAACAAAATCAATATTGACAATATGAAAAAATCACAAGAACATTTTCCCCACCAAGTGTTTCTGTAGAAATAATATGAAATAGTAGTGGAGTGATAGATCTCAAACTTTAAAATCCACCAAAATGCATCATCTCAAGCTCCATCACACATATAGGGTTTCAACCTCACAAACCAAGAGTTTTCTAGAAGTCAAAATGTAAAAAATGAATGCATTTTAGGGTTATTAAGTGAGATATACTTTTTAAGGTTATTTTCTTAAAAACTTTCTAGTCCAACTAAAGTATATTTGATGACATTTTATGAAATTTCTTATGCATGCTATAGATAAGGATAAGTGTTGTGTTTAACACTGAATTCTTTTGTTTTCTTTCTTCAAATTTTGCATGTTTACAATGTAAGATATTGCTTTTAAATGATGTTCCTTATAAATCATTTAATAATGTTATTTAATATTGCAAACAAATTTTAGAATGGTCAATGCTTTAATGTTATGGTGACTTTAAAGTTAGGATGATGACATGTTTTCCTTGAACAACTTGAGATAGGCTTGCATTGATAATTTGACCAACCATACAAGGTGGTTGGACCAATTTGCAAATATTTGGAGCAGATTTAGGGAATGGAGAGAATATAACATGACATCATTTTTTACTTTTCGAGAGAAGTTGGAGGTGTTGGATATAATTGTTAATTGTGTATTTTCTTTGATGTTACACAAATGTCATATCAGCCATCAGACAGAGTCTACCAAGCTCAGACGGTCAGCAAAGCAATTTACAGTGTCTACCGAATGTTCCTGAACATTACATAGTAAGTTAGCTCTTACCGAGCTCACTCGGGCATCAAAGGATCTTGTAGCAGAAAGTTAATGTTAACCGAGCTCCCAAGGTTAACAAAGGGAAAGTCAATATTTATCGAGTTCAACGTCTACCGAGTTCACTTGGTCATCGAAGAGAAAGTTAGCTTTTACCGAGCTCACTTGGTAAGCGAAGGAAAGTTAGCTTTTACCGAGCTCACTCGATAAGCGAAGAAAGGTCAGTGTTTACCGAGTTAACTTGGTCTCTGAAGGAAGTTGCAAGGTTTGCAGTGTTTATCGAGCTTCACTTGGTTAACACTGGGGAAACCATTCTGGAGTAGTGGTCACCGAGCTGGGTCGGGCAGCGAAGAATTTTATTGTTCTAAAGAATTAAGTTTAATTGTTTTGTGTAGCTGACTGATTTAATATTTTTCAGTTGTTGTAACTTGTAATTGAATTGACTTGACAATCTGAAAGGTATATATTAAAGGTCAAGATGTGAATTCATAAGATGTAAGAGTGTGGATGAATAAAAGTGTGAATGTATGGATATGGAATGAGCGAATATTGTATATATGAGCGAATGTTGAAGAAGGATTAGATATGCTTATGAAGCTGCAAAGTTGTATTCGATCATTGAGGATCTAGTGAAGCAGAACAGAGATCTGTATTCAACAAAGATAAGTTGCATATATTTCAGATCACTTTATTGTTGCTTTCTAATCATTGTAACATTGATTCAAAACCTCTTAACAGAGTTGGTTTGACAACCATTTTGTAAATCCTCTAAAAAGGTGACAATTCAGTTGAATTATTTTAAAGACCTCTAACAAGGCCACTTCTAACAGGGTGATTAAATCCTCTAACAGGGTCACACCTAACAGTGTGTTTTGTAACCTTTAACAGGGTTGGCTCCTAACAGGGCTCACTTCAGAAGAGTGAAAATTGGTAACTAGTTACTTGGTGGTTTTTCCCAAATTGGGTTTCCACGTTAAATCTGGTGTCTCATGTGTTCATGTTATTTCTTTATGCATGCACGTTAATCACTTTAAATTCTCATTAAGTTAACAAAACATCTATCAAGTTTTAGCATTCATTTGTGTGGTTACCGAGTATCAGCAACAACTATATTTTAAGACATCTTAGGATCTGTGGATTTATTTTTGTAGTAACTGATTCACCCCTCCCCTCTCAATTACTCCATCTCTATTTTCCAACAATTGGTACCAGAGCTTTTGGTGCTTGCAGGAAAGATTTCAAGGATCTAAGCTAAAGATCAAAATGTCTTACAAGAGGGAAATTCCAAGGCTTAACTAGAATAACTTCTCAACATGGCAACGGTTGATGAGACTTCATCTAGCTTCTATTGGAGACACATGACTAAAATGACTTGATGAAAACACTATCTGTTAATGATATTGTTGAAAAGAAGACTCACAATATTATGATGATAGATATAGCATCTGCTCTGAGTTATGAAGAATTCGATGATATCAAGGATTGCAAATCTGCCTTTGAAATGTGGGAAAAGCTGAAAGAGATCTATGGAGGGGATGATAATGTTAGAAGAGCCAAAGCAGAAAGTCTAAGAGGACAATTTGATCAAATGAGGATGAGAGAGGATGAAAACATTGCAAAATATGTTGAAAGAGTTAAAGCATGTGTCAATGCAATCAAAGCTTCTGGAGGAGATATTAGTGAAGAGACAGTTATAAGTAAAGTTCTTAGAACTCTACTTCCCATTTATGCAATCACAGATTCTACAATTGAAAAAAGAAGATGTGAAGCAAATCACAAGATAAATCTAGAGGCTATAGTTGGAAGATTGACTGCATTTGAACTGGACAACTTTGATAACTATGTTCCAGCTTCCAAGAACATTGAATCAACATTTGAAGCCAAACTTTCACTCAAGGAGAAAGGCAAAAAGAAAAAGGAATCTCAGTCAGAAAGTGAAGATGAATTAGACCAAAGTTCAGATAGTGATCTTGAAGTAATTGAAGCCCTTCTAGCAAGGAAATATTCTAGAGGCAGAGGAAAATACAAAGGTAAAGTACCCCTAATCTATTTTTCATGTAAAGAAGTTGGTCATATTGCTGCTAGGTGTCCAAACAAGCAGAATAAAGATGAAAAAAAAGATCACAAATGGAATGGCAAGAAAGATTTCAAATCATTCAAGGATAAAGGTAAGAAAACATGTTTTATGGCTAAAGATTCTAATGATTCTAATAATGAAGAAGAAGATGAAATTGTCTACATTGCTGTGAAAGATGAATCTGATAATGATAAGGAAATGGCACTCATTTCTCATATGAGAAAAAATGATACATGGATCATAGATAGTGGTTGTTCTCATCACATGACTGGCGACAAAACTAAGTTTGAATACTTTGAAGACTACGATGGTGGCAATGTAAGATTTGGTAACAATGAACCTTGTTGTATAAAAGGAAGAGGAAGAATCTCTCTAACCCAGGAACTTATATGTGATAATGCCTATTGGGTAGAAGGACTAAAGCATAATTTGTTAAGTGTGACACAACTACTCAATAATGGATTCAAAGTAGAATTCATGCGTGGTAAAGCAAGACTGTTGGATGGCAAAGGAAAGCTAATTGGATCAGGTACCCAAACTAAAGGTAACTTGTTCTATCTTGAACTAGGTGAATGTTCATGTTTCATTGCTCAAGTAGAAGAAAGTTGGTTATGGCATAAAAGGTTCTATCATGTAAATTTTGATAATTTGATAAAAATAAGAAAATTCAAGAAAGTAAGAGGCATTCCTAACATAAAAAAACCTGAGGTCGATCTATGCAAAAATTGTCAGATTGGAAAGATGGGAAAGACTAGTTTTAAAAGTAAAAACTATCAGTCTGAAGATATATTAGAAATTGTGCATACTGATTTATGTGGACCCATTGGAATTGAAAGCTATACTGGAGAAAAATTCTTCATTCTTTTTGTTGATGATTACTCAAGAATGATGACAATCATGTATCTAAGAAACAAATCAGAAGCATTTGAAAAGTTCAGATGGTATTTGGCCATAGTAGAAAAGGAAACCGAGAAAAGATTAAAATGCTTGAGGTTAGACAGAGGTGGAGAATTCATTTCACATGAGTTAAATAACTTTTGCATTAAAAGAGGAATCAAAAGACAGATATCAACCCCTGGAACACCCCAGCAAAATGGAATAGCTGAAAGAAGAAACAAATCCATCATGGATTGTGCAAGAACTTTAATGATTGAAAAGAGCATTGCTATCAAATACTGGAAGGAAGCTATCAGCACTGCAGTTTATACTTTGAACCAAGTACAGCTAAAGAAAGACTCATTCAAAACCCCCTATGAGTTATGGTATGGCTATAAACTTAATATAAGTTACCTTAAAGTATTTGGAAGTAAATGTTACATTTTGAAAGAATCTAGAAAAGGAAAAATTGATGTGAAAGGTGATGAAGGTATATTCTTTGGATACTCATGCAAAAGTAAGGCATATAGATGTTTGAACTTGTCTACTCACAAAGTCATAGAAAGTGCACATGTGAAAGTTGATGAGTTTGTAGAAAGGACTGAAGAAGAAAGAAAAAGGGAACCAGAAGATTATAAAAGGTTTGTCTTCAATGAACCTGATACAGTACTAGTTACATCAGAGAATCAGGAAAATTCTACTCCCGAGTCATCTGTAACCAAGTTACAGGAAGTTCAAACCGAGCCACAGCAAACCAAGTTAAATTCAGTGTCTACCGAGCAAGTATCTACCAAGCCAAAACAGACAGAACCTGAAGTTGAAATGCAAGAAGATAATAATGAAATCCATTCAAAAGGCAAGGGACCTGTATTAGCTAAGTATGTCAGGAGACATCATTCAGTAGATCAGATCATTGGAGATAAATCTTAAGGAACCATGACAAGAAATAAGTTGAAAGGTACTTGTTTACTTGCTGATTTTGAACCTAGAAATGTCAAAGATGCATTGGAAAATGATAGTTGGATTGAGGCTATGAATGAAGAGATAGAGCAAATAGAGAAAAACAAGACATGGACTCTTGTACCCAGGCCTAAAGATAAAAATGTGATTGGAACCAATTGGGTATTCAAAAATAAGTTGGATGAAGATGGTAAGGTATTAAGAAACTAAGCTAGACTAGTATGCAAAGGATATGCTTAAGAAGAAGGAATAGACTATGGAGAAACTTTTGCTCCTGTTGCAAGATTGGAAGGAGTCAGAACCTTACTAGCATATGTTGCTCACAAAGGATTCAAAGTTTATTAGATGGATGTCAAGTCAACATTCCTCAATGGTATACTGGATGAAGAGGTTTACATTGAACAATCTGAAGGTTTTGTTGATCCAGATAAGAAGAACATGGTCTACAAATTACACAAGGCATTGTACGGTCTCAAACAAGCCCCTAGAGCATGGTATGAAAGATTGCACAACTATCTTATTCAGATTGGTTTTCAAAGAACTAATGATAACAGTAGGTTGTATATTAAGGAAGGGCCAGATAATAAGATTGTCTTGGCAGAAATATTTGTAGATGATACTGTTTTCACAGGGAATGATGATCTGTGCAAAGAATTCTCAGAACAAATGAACAAGGAATTTGAAATGTCTATGTTTGGTGAGATCAAATTCTTTGTTGGTCTTCAAATTCAACAGAATAAAAATGGTATCGACATTACTCAATCAAAATACATCAAGGAGATATTGAAAAAGTTTGGAATGGAAGATTGTAAACCAGTTGGGACTCCTATGTGTACCGGATTAAAACTTACCAAGGAAGATGAATCAAAAGAAGTAGATCAAACATTATATAGATCTATGATTGGAAAGTTGCAGTATGTAGTTCAAACTAGGCTAGATATTGCCCTTGCAGTTGGTATTGTAGCAAGATTTTCAGCAAAACCAAGAGAAAATCACATGATGGCAATTAAAAGAATAATAAGATATTTGAAAGGAACTGAAGAGTATGGTTTATGGTATAAGTTTGGAGGAAATTTGGATTTGAAAGTGTTTACTGATGCTGATTGGGCAGGAAACCTTGATGAGAAAAAAAGTACAAGTGGAGGTGCATTCTTTCTTGGAAAGAGGTTGGTTTCTTAGACAAGCAAAAAGAAAAATTGTACATCTCAATCTACACCAGAGGAAGAGTATGTTGCTGCAGTAGTAAACTGTTCTAATATTGTTTGGTTTAAATAGTTGTTGGAAGGCATGAAGATGGAAATCAAAGAACCAGTTGTTACATTCTGTGATAATACAAGTGTAATCAACATATCTAAGAATCCAGTGATGCATTCCAAAACCAAGCACATTGCAATAAAATATCATTTTGTCAGAGAATTGGTGCAAAATAAGGAGATTAGATTGGAATATGTTCATACAAAGGAACAAATTGCTGACATATTCACAAAACTATTACCTAAGGATGCATTCTTATATCTAAGAGGTAAGTTAGGGGTCACTCCCCTATCTGAAGTTCACTAAAATAAAGTTTTTAGTGATGCATCAACTCATACTAGATTGAAGATCTATCAGTTGATGCAGCATAACCAGGAAATATTGCATATGAATCAGTACTAAAGGTACACTGAAATTCATTTGAGTTGAGTTGTCTTTGGCATGTGTTGTCAAAGAGGGAGAGTTTTACTGTCATATCTCTCTGAAATTTGTTCAAAATATAAAGAGTTTTCTATGTAATTCTTTCACAGAGGGAGATTACTGTAAGAGGGAGAGTTTTCTATCTTAGAGGGAGAATTTGTATGTTGACATGTTGTGTTGCCATATAAGAGAAAGACTTGTTTTCAAATTTCATTTCTGCTATGACATGTTGTGTTGCCATCAATGCCAAAGAGGGAGATTGTTGGATACAATTGTTAATTGGGTATTGTCTTTGATGTTACACAAATGTCATATCAGGCATCAAACAGAGTCTACCGAGCTCAGACGGTCAACGAAGCAATTTACAGTGTCTACCGAACGTTCCTGAACATTACACAGTAAGTTAGCTCTTACCGAGCTCACTCGGGCATCAAAAGATCTTGTAGCAAAAAGTTAATGTTAACTGAGCTCCCAAGGTTAACAAAGGGAAAGTCAATGTTTATCGAGTTCAACGTCTACCGAGTTCACTCGGTCATCGAAGAGAAAGTTAGCTTTTACCGAGCTCACTCGGTAAGCGAAGGAAAGTTAGCTTTTATCGAGCTCACTCGGTAAGCGAAGAAAGGTCAGTGTTTACTGCGTTAACTCGGTCTCCGAAGGAAGTTGCAAGGTTTGCAGTGTTTATCGAGCTTCACTTGGTTAACACTGGGGAAACCATTCTGGAGCAGTGGTCACTGAGCTGGGATGGGTAGCGAAGAATTTTATTATTCTAAAGAATTAAGTTTAATTGTTTTGTGCAGCTGACTGATTTAATGTTTTTCAGTTGTTGTAACTTGTAATTGAGCCGACTTGACAATCTGTAAGGTATATATGAAAGGTCAAGATGTGAATTCATAAGATGTAAGAGTGTGGATGAATAAGAGTGCAAATGTATGGATATGGAATGAGTGAATATTGAATATATGAGCGAATGTTGAAGAAGGATTAGATATGCTTATGAAGCTGCAAAGTTGTATTCGATCAGTGAGGATCTAGTGAAGTAGAACAGAGATATGTATTCAGCAAAGATAAGTTGCATATATTTCAGATCACTTCATTGTTGCTTTCTAATCATTGTAACACTGATTCAAAACCTCTTAATAGAGTTGGTTTGATAGCCATTTTGTAAATCCTCTAACAAGGTGACAATTCAGTCGAATTGTTTTAAAGACCTCTGACAAGGCCACTTCTAATAGGGTGATTAAATCCTCTAACAGGGTCACACCTAACAGTGTGTTTTGTAACCTTTAATAGGTTTGGCTCCTAATAGGGCTCACTTTAGAAGAGTGAAAATTAGTAACTAGTTACTTGGTGGTTTTTCCCAAATTGGGTTTCCACGTTAAATCTGGTGTCTCTTGTGTTCATGTTATTTCTTTATGCATGCATGTTAATCACTTTAAATGCTCAATAAGTTAATAAAATATTTATCAAGTTTTAGCATTCATTTGTGTGGTTACCGAGTATCAGCAACAATTATATTTTAAGACATCTTAGGATCTGTGGATTTATTTTTGTAGTAACTAATTCACCCCTCCCCTCTCAATTACTCCATCTCTATTTTCCAACAGGAGGGTATTCATGGTTAGTTGGAGTATCTTTAGCATTGATTTTGATGAGTCATAAGGTTACTTATGACTTAGTTGAGCTTTGGATGGGTTTGGAATTTATGTTGTGAATTTCAAGAGATAACGACAACAAAGGACTCCATAATGTAAGAAAAACTTGGCGTAATTTTGAAAGCAAAAAAAAAACTATTTTGGGTGCCATAACAGAAGCAAAAAAATGTAAATTTTTTTGATGCAACATTTGGTACAAATACAAAGTTTAATTTTGCACAATACTTGGTGCAAAGCTCGATTTCAAAGGTTCGATGGACTTTGGTGCCAATTTTTTCTTCTACATAGAGGCTCTTTTTTTGGCAAAAAATTAAAATAAAAAGTTGGCACTATTTTAGGTGCTAATGATACGATTTTGTTGTAGTGAGAGAAAACTATTTGCAAGCACCACAAAGTTTTGAAGGAAAAGGGGAAGTCAAGATTGAAGGAAAATGCCACCACTGCACCATGAGTCTAACCTACAATTAGATTATCCAAAGGATTGACGAGGTCTACCTCTTATAATTTAGGGTACTACTTATTCATCCAACAACAAATTTTGAGGCAGTTTCAAAGTGCAAATGACATATTCTCCATTACAATGGAGAGAATTTTGAAAAAGGCACAAGTGGCATCTATGTTGCACGTAAAAAAAGAGAGTAATGATTCAAAGGCTGACATGCCTAAGTGACTATCACAACCGCCATAATGAATCTTCCACGACACAAACACAAACCTTTTTTAGTTTGATTTTCGACATTTTGTTGAATTATTCTTCCTATAAAAGCCTGCAAACAGATTACAATGAGGGGGCTTTTAGAGAGTTTAATTAGATCTAGAATTTCTATTCTAGGAATTTTTTGTTTGCTGTATAGAAGAACACTTAGAAATAGTTGTAATTTCATTTTTCTAGACCCTAACATTGCAATTTTCACATAATCAATAGAGGAGATATATTGAACTATGCCCAATTTTACTTTTATTGTGTGTTTCTACTATTTTGTAGATGATTTGAGGTTTTATGTTGATTTTGAATGAATGGAGCTATTATTTGTTATTTTAGGCTCCTATAATTCATCACATATAGTAAATTATTTGATAGTGTCTTGTTACTCTTTCAATGTTTGTAGTTTGGGGTATACTATGCCATTCGGTAAATGAAATTCTTATGGAATAGATGTTTTAGTGGGACAATATGAACATTCCTTGTGAGCCTTAATGGGTGCTTCCCATGAGAAGGTATGAATGTTTTGGCTTGTGTCTAGGATCTTGTCATCACACACTCTGTTCAATAATAAAGAGTCTATGGTATTCTATGCTCATTTTTGAGGTTTTATGTTCTTATTGTTTCTAACAGGAACTCAACGAATTTCAAAATCTTTGGTGCATCGCCTTGGTTTTTGTTTGATTTTCCTTCCCCTTTCCCAAAAAACACCAGAAAGAAGAGTCAACTTCTACATAATTCTGAAGGTTGTTTTGCAGTTCACAGTTTGTCCCTCTCCAATAAAGCTTCCAAACTGCCCTCATTTAGACGAGGGCTTATTTCTAGAATCAATAGTATTGTTCAATAAACTTTTTATTTTTTATACTACATTTGACTATAACTAAACAAATTAATTTAATTAATTGATTTAATATATAATTGATATATAAAAAGGCTCAATTATATATTAATATTATTCACCATGAACATCAAACTATAATATACATTAATTAATTGTCATTATTTTCTTTGCCTCACACTCTAGAGATAAAATTAAAAAATAGAAAAATCTGATTTCTCTCTTCCAAAAGCAACTTAGTTTCTATCTAGAGTAAAAGGCCAATAAAACACAAAACCTTTGACTAGCTCAAAAGGGGGCGAATTGGAGCTTTGCCTTGGGCTTGACTTGTGTTTGAGGCGGTGTTGGGTCCATGTTTTCAAGACGAAAGCCAATGATGCAGGATGGTTCTAGTTTTGTGGGACTCAGACTTATAAGTAAGACTATAAAATAAATTTATCATTCTATGGGAGCTTTGTCCCTATCATTCCCAACAAATGTAGTTGGCAAGTCCATTTTTCTCCAGCCACATCAACCTTTCGATGATTCCTTGGTGGGTGACATATTTTGTTTCCCATTTTGTGCGTGGGAAACCTACGACTACGAGGATGAGAAAAACTGCAGAAATTAGCATGCTAAGACTTTTCTGTTGGTTCTCAAGAATCATGGAACTCGTTTGCAAAACGAGAGTTGAAGATGTACTTTAACCAAAAAGAAATCATTTGAAAAAGATATCCTGGGATGTCAGAGACTATGTGTAGTTGCTTTGTAACCAATGTGCTTTATGCGGGCAGCTATGATATCTGATATTCTTGACAACACAGCATAAATAACTGTGCAGAATGCCAGCTGCACCCTGCTATATGTAGCCTAAGGAATTCGTTGATCCTCAAGACTGCCATTTGAATATACTGGCTTTTATCCTCGTACTATAAACAGTAAGTGTCCGAGCTATTAGTTAGAGCTTTTCTGTATTCAGAAAAGTTTTGAGATTTCCTTTTTCTCTCTGTGTTTCTTTCTTTGGGCTATAATTTGATTTCTTAGGAATATGGGAAGGAAACGCCGGCATATCATTGTATTGGATATAGTGAATTGGGCGGGGGAACTGAGTTGGGTGTTTTAAAAAACTTGTGGGGACTTTAACTAATTTGGGCTTCCGTTACGGCCTGTGAAAGAGCTCTGGGTATAAACTGATTTCATGATCCTTTAGGCTAGATTATTATAAAGGTGTACGGCTTGTTAATAGTTTAATTCTTTGGGTAAGCTGGTATATATTGAATTCTGCAAGTTTTGTTCGATTGTCTTGAGGCTTGACCTACTATGATATGTTACATTGCAATTTTCTGTAATTCCAAAAAAATATGTTTATCTTTGCATAATTTATGCATTTACATTTGTGTTGCAGATTTTGATATACGACTTGTTTAGAAGATTGTTTCTATGGATAAGCTGTTTTAAAATGAATTCTGCGAGTTTTGGTTGATTTTCTTGATCTGATATATCAAATAATAGATCATGAATTCGTAAATTCCAAAGAATTTTGGTTTTGTCGTTGGATTTTTTAACGAATTTATATATTATTAAATATGCTTGAACTGAGCTGGGTATGTTATAAAATTCGTGGAAAGGCCTTGAGCACACCTGGATGTTCATTAAAATCTGTGAAAGTACTCTGGACTGTCTTGGGTGTATATTGATTAGACGATTCTTTTAGCATGCGTTGGTGTCAATGTATACGACGTTTTCAGTAAATTCTGTCTACGGGTATGCTATTTGGAAGTAAATTTTGCAAGTTTTTATTATTGTCTTCAGTCTTGATCTAAGATTTAATATGTTGGGTTCTGATTGTCTGTATTTCAAAAAAAAACTTATATTTTATCTTGCATATTTTGCGGCTTTGCCTCCCCCAAAAAAGGCATCTCCAGATGCGTTTGTTTACCGATTTTACCAGTTCATCAGGATTTTTTTTAGTTTTGCAATGCTTTTCTTTTTCGGCTGGTTGTATATGGTAGACGAGATTCTCCAATTAAGGGTGAAGTAGGGTTCATACATTGTCTTCAATTCATATTTAAAACTTTGTCTTTGTTCCTAGCAGTGCCAGTAATCATAGTTTTGGTATTGACTTTCAGGTTGTTCAAATTTAAGCTTGTGGAAATTACTGGATCACTACCAAGACTAGGAGAAGGCATCGGTCTGTTCAATTCTGTGTACCCATTTGTGTTGATACCGAAACTTGTTGAAAGGTTTGAGAAGAATAGATGGGTGATTGGAATGCACTTTTGGCAGGGCCTCTCACCAGTGGAGGTTCACAAGACAGGATTACTTGTGTGAACTCTAAGAGGCAGAGGAGACCTAGTGTTAGGCTTGGCGAAATAGGTGACTACCAATCTTTGGAAATCTTTAAGAAAAGGAAGGAAAAGTGGGGGGATAAGCAAATGAAACGTTCACAGGAAAATTTCCCCAAGGACTCATTGCTTCAACTCCCTTGTGGTGTTTCAAAACAGAGCACGGAGGTTGTAATCTCAGGAGGGCTAGGTCTTGGCAGTAAGATTTTAAAAACACAGCATTCAGGTAATGAAAATCGTTACTCCCACGAACAGCTTGAAAGGGCAATCGAACTCCACAGGCAGGAAAGTCCAAACTCATTTTTGGCTAGGGAGGAGCAGCATACAATGGTGTTGGCGGGGGTTGCGAATGTTGCCAGTAGGAAAATGCAGTTGGATTTTAGGACTACAAGTAAAAGGGCACGGCATGGGATCGTTAGGAAGCCAGCAAGGACTAGAATTTCATCTGCAGTTGGAAAAGGGGGCGAGACTGCACATGTCAAATCCGAACCTTCCCTCTTCCACTCTATCGCATTTTTTCATAAAAGGCATCCAAGATATTTGCAGCCTTGGCAACAAATATCTGCCTCGAGAGTTAATGATGAGAACAATAAGGGGTTAGGGGAGGATGGCTCTGGGGAACCTTTATCTAATGCTTCATATGATATCTATACACCCGAGGGTTTCAGGCATTCTGATCTAGAAACTTCCGATAGCCCTGGAGATATGAAGGAGAAACGTTTGATAGTTCAAGAAGCCTCATTGGAGGGGAGGGTTGCGAGTGCGGGTCTATCTCATGGTCAGCAAAGGGTGAAAGGGGCAGGCCAGAATGAGAGGGATGAATTAGTATCAGGGCAAAGAGGGCAAGCCAAATTGGGAGAAACCTTGGCTATGATTAATGCAGAAAAGCTGACTGGGCTTAGGCACAACACAAATGGTGTTGCGATCACGGAGTTAGAAGGTGAAACTGATGTGAAGGATGTTCCTAGCAGTGGAAAACATGGGACCAGCGGCAAGGGAAATGTTGTAAAAGCATGGTTGAATGGGATTGGACTTGGTAGATATGCTCAAATTTTCGAGATGCATGAGGTTGACATGGATGTCTTGCATTTTCTCACCTTTGATGATCTTAAGGAGATGGGGATTAATGCTGTTGGTTCTCGGCGTAAAATATATACTTTAATTCAGCAACTTGGAAAGAGTTCTGCAGAATAATTCGATTCGATGCAGGATGGCTTTAGATCTCCATTCACCAGTTGGTAAAACATATGACGCAAATTTCATTATCCTGTAATAAACTGTGGTTTCAGTTTTGAATGGCAACGCTTTCTTCTATGTGAGTATGGACATTTCTACCTCTATGACTTATGGCAGCTTAAGATATATTTCTCTTTTCCTACTATTATCTCTTTCCTTGTGTTTTAGTTCACTGATACTGCTTCAGCAGCAGACAAGATGTATTAGGTCTGAAAAGCTTTTCATGGGAGGTTTAATTTCTTCTTCGTATATATCAATTCCGTGTATTGTGTTAAGGTTTGTTACTTGAAATGATCTTGTTCAAGTTGTGGTTCCCAGCTCTACAACCTCTAAAGGATTCTTTGTATTAAGATATATTATGAGGAAAAAAAGCCCCAAAGACATTTCTAGAGTTGAGCTGTGCAGGTGAACATATTAGATGCTCATCCATCCCTACATCTTACCTATTAAACCATGGTCACGTGGTTACTTCAATTTTTCAAAAAGAGAAACTATATGGTTGAATTATTAAATTTGACATCTTCTCTTTGATTTCACTGTTGTCGTAGTTGCTCCTTCAGGATGTTGGTAGATTTTTGGAGGACAAGAAAGTAGAAAAAATATGCATACAAGTCTTGGCACAAGACAAGGTGAGATCCTATGATGTACATCCTAGATGTGTTGGAAATGGTAGGATGGGAAAAAAATATTTAGATGTCCCCTTGTTGTACTTGGTGTTTGGGCAACAAAAGCGTTCAAGGTATGCCTGGGGTAGCCCTGCCATCCTCTAGAGAGATGGAAGATTGGATAATATCTTCTAATCACCTAGGGATGTCAAGGCATAGCTGCAGACAGAGCCCTTAGTTTAACAAAGGTACACATTTAGGAATTGATGCTGCCGGTTTGTGTTTGGGTTCAAGGTTCAGATTCTGGTATCTATAAAGAATCACTAAACACATAATGAGCCTAGCAAAATGAAAATAACAGAAGCTTTTAAATGCATCGCCAATTGCAAAGAGGAAGAGGAAGTGGTACTTTCCCAAGTATAAGGAAGAATAAGAGGTATTTTACCAATTCCATTGATCGTTGACCAATCATCTTCCCATTTTTTCCATCAAACTTCATCATACATAAAGTTTTATAATAAAAAAATTGTAACATGTACTTATTCTTTGCTTCTGAGTTTTTTGTGACTTGAAGTAAGTAAAATAAAAGGAAAAGAGGGCAATTCCGGGGTTCTTGGCAATATATTATGTTGTAAAGAAGTTATATTTGTTTTGTTCCAGTAGTATGATTCCTTTATCCTAAGTGACAATAAGGATGGAACATGTTGAGGGATCTAGAAATTGGTAGTAGAAGCAGAGGGTAAAAGGCAGCCAAAAAGAGCACTCAAGTTGGTAGTCCAGTTGAGTCTTGTGAATTTTGATCAACCATCCATTTTGTTGGAAAACTATTCCAAGCATCAATAAGCTCTATTTTGGCAAATTGCATCATGAATAAATGTGAACACAAAAGTTAATTTATGGGTTTCTTGCATTATCGGAACAAATGCACACCTCATACCCATTTTTGGTAAAGGGGTTGACAATCTGGCAAGCTCACACTTGAACAAAGGATTAAGATAATCAGATTATATAAAGTGGCATCTCCACACCTTCTATTCCCAGAAACACCTCCTAGAATCACCAGTGCTCAACAAGCTCAAGTTTTTGTTAAAACATAAGGCTATGGATTCAACTTTTAAACTTGGATTTAATATGTTTGATTTACAAGCATAGACAAGGCAAACATATGCCATTGGCAAATTCTTCTTCACCAATGGCATTTATTTTCATGTTGCTTGCTTTTCTTAATATAAGGTTGCAGTGCTTAAAATTCACACGAGTAGGGCCAGGGGAGACAAAATTAAGGACTACTATTTAGAATGAATATTATTCCAAGATAAATGCATTGAGGAAATACAGGTTAGATTAGTCTTAAATGGATATAATATTATCATGGACGAGTGAATTGCAATTAGACATCATTCACCGATCAATTTCATGGTCACATACTGCATGGGTGTTGCTTCCTTGGGGAATTGATTGTTTGATGCATCGCAAGGAAGCAAAGTTCCAAATTTTTTAATCCTTAGAGGTCCAATTGACGAGATTGGCTTTGACAATGTGTTGCAGATTGTGATAGGTGTAACGTGCATGGGCTAGCAGGGAAATTGGTTGAAGCTACCCACAAGCACATTTGTTGGACCCCTTGTGTGCATACCATGAAAAATACATTCAAGGGAATCAATAAAATTGAATGGATCAAACAACTTTTTGTTGATGTCAGAGGTCTGTAGATGTTTATTCATAATCACCACATGTTATTTTCTCTATTTCAATTCTTTTCCAGGAAGGAAGTCATCAAACTTGTTGAAATCAGATATGCATCCTACTTCATTCTATGCTAGAGGATGATTAAGCTATAGGAGTCCTTCCAATGTATGATCATGGCATGAATGGAACAATGGACCAAGACCAAGGTTGGCAAGGAACTGAGAGTGAAGGAAGTGGTGAAAAGTGACAAGCTCTGGTGAAATGCCAAATAAATAATTTCAATCATATCCCTAGTCTTCATAGGAACAAGATATGGGGATTTTAGCTATCCCAGTTGTTGGGGAGATATAAGGGTACATTGATAAAATGCTTGGAAGGATTTTGTCCCTTTGAGAGAACCCATTTTGCAGTTGCACATAGAGACTTTTGTTTGATGGAGGTGGGAGAAGCTGAATACTCCATTCACAAGCTGACAATGCCCTAGAATCAAAATGGTATGTGCAGATTCTTGGTATAGTTCTCATAGATGACATGGAGGTTAAGTGGGGTGTCATGGAGGCCATTAAGATGCAGGGTACTTCGTGTCTTGGACTTGTTGGATAGATACTACAGATCTTTGCCATTAACATTGGACCACTTGATACATTTTGACTTATTTTCATATTTTTTACATTATTTCTTTGTCATTTACTGGTTTTTTTTTTTTTTTTCCACTTGATTTTCTATATATTCTTTAAATAGCTGATCACCCTGTCATAAATATCCGTAAATCTTTCTGCTTTCTCTGAATTTATGTCCCCATATTCCATCGCCCTGTAAACTTGGAAAAACAGTGATTATACAACAAGTCCCATCAGAAACTTCGGAATATAATATTGTGAAAGGAGTTCAACTATCATATTTCATATCCATATATAACAAAATAACTTAGCTGTAAAACACCTGTATAACAAAGTAATACAAGCTCAAAGTGATTCCATTATGGTGCCTAGTTGCCAAAAAAATTAGTGAAATCCTTATGAGGTCACTTACAGATGGAATTTGAACCTACAAATTGGTAGGTAATATCACAGTTCAGATCTATATTGAACTTCATTGAAAGATGCTAGTTTTATTTGAAAGCATTTGCAATGGCAAATTTGAAAAGAAGATAGAGACCTTTTTGTTGGATTGGAGAGATCGAGTGTTAATACTATGTGTAAAATTGTTATGAACTTGAAGTAAGGCTGGCCAGTCAGCCTTGACTGAAGCATTGTTTTATCACACCCATCCCCTTTACTAAATAAATCTCTTTGCAGATTATATTTTATATGAAAGAAGTATAAAATGATGAATTAAATAAGACACTAAATAAATAAATAAACAATACTTATTAAATAAATTTAGTTAAAGTTTTGAGTGGACATGACCAAACCGTTTAGGATTCAATTTTCTTTTTGTAGCTGAGCTGTGTAAGTCAAGTTTTTTATATGAGACTAGGCAAAGGTGGATCATCAAAGACTTTTTTTTGTCCATGCATTAAACAATTGCAAAGCTTGCTTAGACGCAAGCCTTATTGTAATCATAAGCAAGAATATTGATCTGCTATGATATAGTCATCATTGTTCAAAATGTGGTCTAAATATACGACATATATAATCCCCATCTCTCATCAATAGATGATGGCTACTCGAGCCCTCTGGGTCTTAATGTGGAGAAGGTCGTAGGAGAAATGAGGTTCTGTGAGATGTCGGAGACTGAGTGACTCCTTGAGGGAGTTTGCAGCTCTAGCCCTCATATAATTCCCTTCACCTCCTGTAGCTCTTGTAGCTCTTGTTTGGTCTAGGTTAGATCCCGTCACACTTCGTTTGACGTTCCCTGTTCTTCCTTTTCTATTTTTAGCTATACTTTAACAGGATCAAAGATATCCACATGCCACCCTAGCTCTTGTCATGGTTCATAGGCCACCTGCGAGGATGATGGGATATGTGCATATCTGTGGACATATCTCTAAGAACACAACCCACAAAGTTTCTCCAACTGTTGCTACCAATTGTATATCATAAAACATAACATTAGTCTCATTATCCATAAACAATATGAGATGGTCCTTACTCCAAGGGTTATCCAAATTGATTATTGGACAATTCGTTAAACACTTAGCATGCAACCAGAAATGTGGGAAATAGGTTGTTTGAAACAATCCACCAAATAAACGAATTAAACTAGTGCAGTAAATACTAACAATATTTAGGAAAAATTGATTATTATCAGCATTCAGAGATCGACTTGTACAATGCTAATGGAAATAGCAATTTTTTGCAATGTTCAAACAACAAACAGTGTAATAGTTTCTTCAACCTTTAATGTACCAAACTATAGTCCTTTTTTCCTCTTTTAATTTGAAAGAGACGTAATGAAACCTGGATAATCATGAGACGCCAAACTTGCTGGAGTTGAGAGTAGATATCAGATCACGCAACGCCCAGTTTCTGTCGCGAAAATTAACAGATGCTTTTCATAATGCGTAAGCTCGTCGTTGGGAATGTCCCGACTCGCAAGGAATGCCCTCGATTTCCCGTCGATAATGACCTAGACTGTGGTCGGAACGAGCATTTGGTGTGGTTGCCGTCTTGTAATCGTTGGAGTTTTATTCAAATCACACGGCCGATTATTTCCCGTTCTGGCCTGAATCTCGCCTTCAATCCTCCGCAATACAGATTCCAGCAAATCTTCAACCGAGCGATATTTACTGGGCTTCCAACAATAATGACAATACCATGAGGAAGGACGTCTGGCTCGGGAGACTCGAAATTTTGCTTGCTTGGAAATAATCGTTGCTTATAACCACCTCAAAATTAAACCCCTTTGACCTGTGACTTGAATTGAGTTTTCATCTGACACCAATTAATTTCTCTCCCTGGCTTCCCTCCAGTTATTCTTATAATTCTGCAATAATTTGATGGATAACAATTTATTCTCCTCAATCAATCGATAATGCAAGAATCTCCAACTTGGCCCTAGGCCACAGATTTCTGCCCTGTTGAAGTGACTGCAGTATCACTTCCCGATTGCAATAATTCGGATGATATTCCACATTCTCAAAATTGCTTACCCATGGAAGTTTTCGTTCCCAAGGGTAATCTGAGAATTTGCAGACCCAAAGACCACAAATTGCTCCAAAAAGAAGTCGAATCCACAAAACCGCCTGTCCAAATGGGTGCCTCTTGTCCTCTATTTATTCACTTTTTTTGAGAAGTCACTGGAAGCTTCCGAAATCGTCTTTTATAATATCTTATTATAATGCACTTTTATTATCAAGTAACTTTATATAACTTTATTAAAAGTGCAATCTTAATTCATCATTAGAACATGTAGGCCCCATTTACTGGATGTAGCAAAATGCAATCTTCTGGCGAGATGACTCTCTCTCCAAAATCATTTGCCTACGAGAGTCGATGATAGGCAAATCTACTGTAGGAATTGTGTCGCTAAAAAGGGGACATGACACAATACTAAAAGTATAATAAAACATAACGAACAATTTCTTTACTAGGACCGCCCTTTTCCATCCTAGACTTTAAGCCAACTAGTGCTAGTGTAACTGTGCCATGTGATGTGATTGGGGAGATTGATGAGCTCCCTTCCCTCTGCTCTTGTATGTGTATATCCTTGCTAGCGGTTGCTTTGAGGTTGTCTGTGGTTGCTACCGTAGGGGTATGCCATCTATATCCTCATCCTCATACATATCATGGCCGCCTCTAATAGGTATCTCCTTTTCTCTGGGTTGCTCATCCTCTCTCCCCTTCATCACCATCTACTCCTCCTACCCTTAATCTCTCCCTTCCTATGTTCTTGGTCTCACCCAGGGTCCTCGGTCACCTGTGAGGTAGCCGCTCGAAAAGATGAGCCAAGTCTCATAATATTCTAGGTGTCTCGATACTATCATAGTGTACTTGCATTTGTAAGAATTTGGTACAGCTCTGATACAATGTAAGAATTTGCCTAAGGAAAAAATTTACCTAAGAACTAAGAACTCACACAAGCACAACTATAAACCAAAAAATGTTATGATCAATTAATCAGAGTATGTCCTAATACATTGCTTTGTTCAGTATATGATGTGTAAACATATTAGGAGTGCCTGTATATAAAGGCCTCTCAGGAAGCACCTAGAATGTCTCTAGAAAGAACCAGGAGATCTAAGCACATGTCTTATCCAACATTCTAGATGAGTGGATAAGAATGACAAGGTTGTAGACACCATGTGCTTAATTAGTGTGTTAATTCCTGTGTTGTAGACACCATGTGCATAAAAGAGGTGCGAACTTCTGTGTTGTCAACATGACAACTCAAAAGAGTACGCATACTCCTAGGTAGCTAATAAATAAATAATAAAAAATATGCATTAACCTAAGTAAATTTAGGTTTAAATAGTAAATACTTATTCACACCAACACCCCCCCTTAAGTACAACTTAGGGGAATGCCCTTAAGCTTACGAAAACTAGGATGAAATGCATAAATGGGTCCTGGCTACAAGGCCATGTTAGGTACCCATGTATATAATGATATGCAAATCTCTCATAAAGTGAGGAAAGAGGGAAAACCTCATGGGAAAAACCCTCCCCTAGAAAGAGAGATGAAAGGGGATGCATGGATGGATGGAGTAATCAAAAACCCCCATTACGACATACATCCAATATATACAAGAGAAAAATGGAGAAGGACAAAACCCCCAAGAGGAAAAAGTCCCCCCCAAAAAGGAGAAGGAGACGAGGTAGTCCCCCCCCCCCCGCCAAAGGTAGTGTGCCAATCAGTGAGAAATGCTCCGATGTAGAAGCTGATCCATGACCTTTGAATGATATTCCTCCCCTTTGGAAGAAACAAATGCAAGGATACCTATGAGATACATCCCCTGAATGGAGAAGGAATCTCTATGATGACCGGTGTCTTTGAAACGTGTTCAAGTGGACACCTTGTGTCGATACTGATGATGGCTTCCTCCAAAACTGCTAAAGAGTACAGATCGAACAAGGAACGATGTAGAACCTGCTTCAAGAAACCATCTTCTCAACTGATAAAGAGACCTCTTGCAGATGTTGTAAAAGAGAATCCATAATCACGCCAACTTGGAAAGATTGATCATGTAGAGCATGGACTTGAGGGTCAGAGTGGGCCCTCGCAACAACTATAGAAGAATCAACCTCAGCAAAGAGAAGCGATAAATCATCAAAGAAGTCTTCCATATTTGCTGTGTGTGACTCCACGAACAAAGCTGAAATGTTTGGCAAGAAGTCATCACCCGGAAGACCGAGTGTACTTTGCAGTGCTGAAGTACATGAATTTGTCATTGCGGCAAAAGAATTCGCCTCAAAAAGAAGATGAATGTCATCAATAATGTCTCCCACATCTTCAATGTGAGACTCCATGAACAGGCCTGTAAGGGCGGAAATGAAGTCTTCACATGAAGGTAGAGTAGGAAGACATAAAGGGTCTTGCTGCACTGAATCCAAAGCATTTGTGGCTGGAACAGGATCAGTAGGAGCAACAGGAGCTAGAGGTGCGATCTCATTTGAAGAGGAGTCAGCTGCAACTAGAGGTAAAAGATTTGCTGGGAATGGAGGAATGGTTGTATCTCCATAGTGCTCCCAAAGATACATCCAAGTAACATATGGATAAGATGACTTAATGTCAGACATTGTATCCAGAATGTCATCAACCATAAAGAGAAAGAGAGTACGCCAAATGATGGCAGTTTGGTCAGGATGATACTCAAGATTTGGCGCATAGGGCAATACATTTTGCTAACTGAGATATCTAACAACAAGTTGACTCCATTCCTGATAGTTGTCTGGGGTCAAGCAAATCAAATCTACCTCTTCCATGATGGATCAATCAAAGTACCCTCCAAAAAATCAAAGAACCCCCCCCTACTGTTTGATTTAGGCACTTGGTAGCCACTTGCCAATTTAGGGCCTATTTCTAAAAGCAATATTTTTGTCTACAAAACCTATAATATGATTGCAGATTTGGAAAGTAGACAAAAAAATATGCACTTACAAAAAAAAGGAACCTGATTTGGAGTCTAGATGAGCCCGTACTAAGCATTTTAGGTGGCAAAAATCGAGATTTTGGAGTTGCAGAAAAATTCAGAAACAAAGATCTCAAACCACCTACACCAATGTGTAGATCACGGAATCCTACCCCAAAACAAAAAAAATTGCTCGCAAAAAGGAGTCCTTATGAGGGAGGTATCACTGTTTGAAATTTGCTGCTGCTGTTATTTTTCCTGAATCGCTGCCGTGCCTCCAAAAATCAAATGGCTCTAAATTTTGCCTCAAATGTCCGATTTGGATGAAATAAAATCCGATCTAGGGGTTTTTTGACTTTTTGAATGTGATGCAAATGTCTAATTTGCACCAGCAAGATTCAATCTTCACCTGCAAAAAATCTCTCCTATGGCCTTATGGCCAAATTTTTTTTGGAAAATAATGCAGATCCGAAAAAAATAGCAGAGATGCAGATGAAAAAAAAGATCTGAAAATTAAATGTACAGATCTGCAATGATCATACCAATGCTGCAAATTGGTCCTTCGGGTGCTGGTTTGCAAAAAAAATTGCCTCACAATCAACTTTGGCCTAGGGTAGGCAACTTTATAGCCAACTTTCACCGAATTAGCATTTTGGATGCAATGGTGAGGTCAGATCTGGTTCTAAACACTTCCAATTATAGCAATACTCCAGATTCGAGTTGCGGTGTTGAAGCAACAATGGTCTCGAACAGCTATGTGATGAGAAAATCTCCAAGCGCTCTGATACCATGTAAGAATTTGGTATAGTTCTAATACCATGTAAGAATTTGCCTAAGGGGAAAATTCACCCAGGAACTAAGAATTCAAACCCAAGCACAATTGTAGACCAAAAATGGATATGATCAATTAATCAGAGTATGTCTTAATACATTGCTCTGTTCAGTATATGATGTGTGAATACACTAGGAGTGCTTGTATATAAAGACCTCTTAGGAAGCACCTAGAATGTCTCTAGAAAGAACCAGGAGATAAGATAAGCATCATGGCAACTAAGCACATGTCTTATCCAACATTCTAAATGAGTGGATTAGAATGACAAGGTTGTAGACACCATGTGCTTAATTAGTGTGCTAACTCTTGTGTTGTAGACACCATGTGCATAAAAGAGGTGCAGACTCTTGTGTTGTAAACATGACAACTCAGAAGAGTATGCATACTCCTAGGTAGCTAATAAATAAATAATAAAAAATATGCATTAACTTAAGTAAACTTAAGTAACTATAAATAATAAATACTTATTTACACCAACAACATCCTCAATATCATCTAATACTGCTATGTCTTGTCCATCCTCGACTGCAAAGTCAACATCCTTGATATCCTCTAGTGTGGGTCTCTGTAAGGTTCTAGGCCTCAATTTATGTTGCTATCCTAATGTATAAACTTTTGGCAGTGGGCCAATGTCTCTCGCAGGAGTCACAACATAGCTTAACCGCCTCCTATGGTTCTATAAGACTATTGGTTGTATCGGGTATGATAGGTCGATCTTTTGGTGCAACGACAACCCTGGCCTTTCTAATGATTGGTATTAGAGCTTGGTCATAGGTTTGAATCCTGCAAGCCAATGAGTGACGTTGGGAGGGGGATTGTTGGTAGCGGGCCAGTGTCTTTCGCAGGATTCGCGACATGGCTTAACCGCCTCCTATGGTTTTATAAGACTATTGGTTGTATCGGGCATTGACAAGTCGATCTTTTGGTGCAATGACAACCCTGACCTTTCTAACATAAACTAGCACATCTCTTAGTGTGTCTTGTAGGTAGCCAAACTGCCTCTTCACCCTATAAAAACAAAAGGGAACCACAATGTAGTTGTGGCGCCCCCTAGGAGGCGATCTCTTTGCATGCATTTGCATCTCAACTGTTGTACTGTGTTTGTCAAGCAGACCATCTAGTGATAGGGTCTCTATATGATATCAGGTGGCTATAATTGATCAATGGCCACACTCCAATATAGTCGATCTCCTCTCTGCCATGCATTGCTTAGTGGATAGTTGAAGGCTTGAGGATTTTTTTGTCATATTTTGATGGGTACTTTGGTAGGCCATGTGCATATGATGTGTACTAACATCTATGCCCATAGCAATGCACATATATTGAGTCTCTTCCTCTAATAGAAGATATATTTCCAAAGATCATAGTACAAATGAGCAAGCATACATGCCAATGACTAGACAATATGTCGCTGTTCCATCCTATGGACAATGTGGGTTAGACATGCTAGAAATGTGGTATCCCTACAATCTAGTGCAACCACCTTTGCAACTGTACACAATAAAACAATTTGAACCATCCTTTGAGACATATAAAAGTGAATCATGATGGATATGATGAGTTGAATCATGTTCAATGACTTTTCTTAGATAGTATATATGATCTCTCTCGATATCTGCCTCCGATCAAGATGCTGTTGCCCTCAGTATTTGCCCACAGACAGGGTGTCTCATGATGCACTATACATACTTTAAGGTCTCAGTCATCTCTCCTATGGGTAGATGAAAAGTCGATGTATCCTTATCCCACTGTTCCATCGGTGCCATTAACATGACCTTATGGAACTTCATCACTAGAAGGCAATATGCCCAATATAGTCCTACGTTTCTCAACAAACTAAGATCCTTAGTACTCAAAACTCGCATCAAACCTCGTAGATTTGACTTGACACATCCTCTAGTGTTCTTGTATCTCCAGATGTTTCTTTAATCACAAGACATACCATTGCCATCTGTATACCCCATTTATATTAGAAGACTGCTATTCTAAACCTTGCATCTTTATCCTCGCCAAGAACAAAATGGTAGGCACAAAAAGCCTACTTGGTTATAGAGTACCCATGAGGGTACACAATGCTCAATTGGGAACAAAATGACTAGATTGGTAGAGAACACCTAGAAGGGGTGGGTATATAGGGTGCTTGTGTTTATAGAGTGCCCAAGAGGGTACACAATGCTCAATTGAGAACAAAATGACTAGATTGGTAGAGAGCACCTAGAAGGGGTGGGTATATAGGGAGCTCGTGTAGTTTTTAGTAATATATCACAAAAAGTCAAACATCAAAAAGTGTCAAGTCAAAGAAAGTAATGGCATGGCCTACCTCATCTAGTGGCATCTCATTTTCCACTACTCGTCTCAAATTTTCAATCTTGGTTATAAAGGTAAATTGTAACAAGCTAAAATTTCCTTTCCTACTTTAATTGATTTAAATAACAAAAGAACATTTCTTTTCTGAAACACAAGGACACTTATAATGGCCGTCATTATATTTACATATGAAATACAATTTCATCCTTGATTATATATTCAAGTGATAGGAACAACATATTTAATTGATTCTTAATCCAATGAAAGAAAAACTAACTTAACTATAATAACCATCTAAGCAATACATAGATTAGAATGTAGAAATATAAAAGTTAAAAAAAATAGTTACCTTGCATGGGGATCTTAATTTGTGTTATGCAAGTCTTGGCATTCGGAAGAGAGGAGAAGCATTGCCAAGGACTTAACCTCCCAACGACGGACCCTTAAGTATCCCCACACAATCTTTGTAGAGAAAGGCCCTCCCTACCCTAGGATTAGGCTTGGGACACCATTGTCCAGCCACTGAGCATCGTGGTGTTAGATTGTCGGCTAGGCAACCAATTAAGCTATGTATACCTTCCATTCAGCTATCTGCCACCTGCTAGAATCCCTAACCTCTAGTGATCATAGTAGCAAGCATGCCACTAACCTACCTTGGCCATGGATTTGTGTAGGCACTATGTACCTGATCACCCATGTCTCGACTTGACAACAAGACCTATACAATGGACTACCATGAGCTGACTCAGTTTAAAACACTTTTCATTATTTGCATATTTGTTATTGATTGTTCTTTCTCTTATCATGTAGGGATAAACCGTGGTTCAATAGTTATCAATACACACCCTTCATCTTAACCTTGTTGGTCTTCCTCGATGAATTTTTGGGGTGACTGTCTGAGCATTGTATAGTCACAACCAGTTACATTCTACCCAACTTGGGCTTATGGCTTAACAATAGATTCATGATACTTGTAAATTATTGATGATTTTTAAAGAGTGTTTTCTCTTATCTTAGAGGGTATATAGCAGATACCCTTGTATAAGCTTGCACTTTTTGGATCTTACTCCAAGTTAAGCAACAATTTTGGAAGGAGATGTTATTACAGATTGACATAGTTTGTTTGATCTTGAGCATATTTGCAAATCTTAGACACAATAAGAAATAAATAGTTCATTTTAGAACAAGGTTCTATGTATGATAACGTTGCCTTCTTAATTCCAGGCTAAGATTTACAAGCCTCTTATCAATTGCAAAGAACAAAAACATGCAGAAGTATTGCATGACCTGACTTTAATATCACTTCCTTGAATGCTCAGTTGGTCTCTAAGTAGTTGTTGGTAGATGTAAGACCAAGGTTGCAAATGTAGAGCAGGGAATATTTGATACAACCTCTAATGCATCTCACGACACTTCTATTCTTGTGTCATCCAGCAAAATGCCTGACATGGTATGGAAAAATATGATCAAGAGATTTCACGATGAATTGATCACACCATGATGAGACCCAGTTCAATAATCAAGGCAAATGAAATAGCAACTGTATGCGGTTGTGAGGTAGTATGAAAGAATCACAAGCAAAAAGAGATTGTGAAAACAATATGAAATGAAGTGCAGGCAACAAGAAGTGATAATTCTGCTATGGTGTTTCAAATGCTTCTCATTGTGAACCATCACACAAATTAAGATCTTTGCCTTACTCGGTTGCCTGCCTGGTTACGAGAAAGAAAGTATAAAGGTTGCAAGGAGTTACAACCAAAAAGCCATCGACAACATATGTGGAAATATTATTAAAATGGCCACTAAAAGATATAAGGCCTGATGAAAGAATATGGAAATATGGCCGCTCATGATAGAATAATAAAACCATTGCCAAGATGGAAAAATAATAACTTTATACTTAATGTCTTAATATAAAATATCATACTATACCTACCTACACTTATGTATGTACGTATATATATATATATATATGTGTGTGTGTGTGTGTGTGTGTGATATTCCAACAACGTGTCTAGTGTATACGTCATATATATCTAGTGAAACGCTGATGATAAAACATATGCACACAATCAAACTCCGGGTTACTGATGCAATTATATTTATTCCTCAAGCATATCGATCTTTTTTGAAAAATAAAAAAAACACATATCTCTAAAAATAAAAGAATTGCAAATTTCAAAAATTCAAAGAAAAAAAAGCCATTCTTCAGCATAGTTTTGGAGTGAGCCAACAAGGCTCATTATAGAACAAACTTTTCTTCACAATTTCTTAACATAGGAAGATGTATAGGAGGTGGCTGGCTTGAGCTTTTGGTTGCAGATGATCGAGAGGGATTTTGTCTCATCTTTTTGATAAAACTGTATAAATAGGTCCATTTTTAGAGGTTTGGAAGTGGATATTGAAGACAATGGTAAACTGGTACCTTTCATCATTGTTTTTCCTTATTGGAGATTGTAGTTATTCTTGCCTTTTAATGAGGCTTTTGAATCCAATGATTTAGTGCCCTTCGTATTTCCACAAAAATCCGACTCTTGATTACTTCTAGGCTTACCCAAATGCTTTGTTTGCTTAATAGAAGGCTTGAGATGTATCATTTAAATTTTTGAACACTGACATATAATGCCTCATTCAATTGGTAAGCACATAAATCATGTCAATTAGACATATTCAAACCAATATGTTTGGGTGTTCAAGATGCAACACTAGCTTATGGTGAATTTCTAACATAACCTTATTAATAGCGCAACCTATCTCAATTCATTGGGTACAAGCATTCGCCATATTCCTCAATTTTATGCTTTAAGAATCATGAACCATCCACACTTTGTGATTTCATGTTCTCCATGCTCTTTACTATTGGGTGCTTTTGCGTCTTCTTAACAATAATGTATTCAAATTTTCTTTTTTCTTTTTTAGGCTGCATTCTAAATTCATCAAATGCACAAGCTTTACAAAAGATCTCGAAACCTAATTGGCCCTTATCTAAAGGATTTAACTTGGAATCTCCTCCTTAGGAAGCATCTCAAAGTTGAAAAATAGGAAACAAAACTTGAATTTGAAATTTTGTGAACCTTATCATTTGTCAGATGAAACAAAGACTGAACCAAGAAGATCACTACTAGAGCTACCAAGAAAGCAAAGAAAACAAGAGGGCCAAGTGAGCAAAAAGATAGTGTGTGCCATCTTTGATGGGCGATGTGCGATTAGGTCACAACACTACCCTAGTATATTTTTCATTTTAGCATACATAATAGGACTTCGTATTGCAATAATGAACACCTAAATTCAGATATGGACTCTCTAATAATTAAACTTTGTTAAAATTGAGGTAAATGCTTATTTTTTCGGGTACAATTAAATCAATATCAAAGGAGGACAAACTGAAGACCACATTTGTGGTGGAGGGTATGCATACAGCCAGATGTCATTCAATCTGTGCAACACCCCAACCAACTTCCATAGGATAAGATGTTAGTGGGCAGCTTCAAAGCTTTTTTGGATGACTAGTCTATCTATAGGGGACAAGAGACCCACCTCACTACATTGAGGGAATGTATGGAGAGATTTATAAGGGCACTCATTTCATGGTATTGCAAGGAGAATTACTTGGTCATATAGTCAATAAGGAGGGATTGAAGATGGACCTCGACAAGATTGGAATCATTATTAAGATGGAGAAATTGAGAGGATGTGACAAGATTTAAATCCTTCCTCAGTAACGTTGGCTATTACTAGAGGTTCATTGAGATCTTCACATAGATTTTGTATTTGTTGGACAAACTACCATGGAAGGAACTATTCTATTGGGGAGCAGAGTAAGAGGAGGCATTTAGGGGATGAAGGTATGGGTTGCCAAGTGCATCTATCCTAGTGTACTCCGATGGGTCAAGGAGTCCCACATGTATGTGGATGCTTCCAAATATGCCATCAGCACCACATTGGTAGAAGCAAGTGCAAAAGGGCTAGAACACCCCATATATTTTCCTGTTTCCTACACTTCAAGGCTGAACAAAATTACAAGACAATGGAGAGGGAGGCACTTGGCATGGTATATTCTTTGCAAAAGTTTCAACACTATATGTTGGCAACACTGTTCACCTTCTATGTGGACAATTAGGTGCTAATGTACTTAGTAAACAATTCAATCATCCAACAAATGGTGAGTAGGTGGTTACTCTTGCTGTCACCTTCAACATCATGGTACAACATGGAAAAAGGTGCGTCATAGTAGACCAACTCTCAAGGATCAAGTTTGGAAAGCCTCCAAAAGGGGTGAATGAGGTTTTTCTTAAGGCCCACCTATTCCATATCGTGACATTGCTACCTTTATATGAAAGTATTGATGAGTACCTATCTACCTTCACATTATTGAAGGACATGTAATGAACAAAGTAAACTGACCTTAAAGAGTAAGATCTTTCAACTCATTAATGAGTTATTGTATAAGATGGGGTTGGATCAATTTCTACAAAAATGTGTGATGCAAGAGGAGATTCCAAGAGTGTTAAAGGTTGGAAGAAAAGTTAGCTAGAGGCCACATGGGATTGGAATGATGGTAGATTCTACATAGATGCTTAAAGGTGGGTACTTGAGTATGTCACATGCGAAAGGGATGGCAAGTCATTGAAAAGGGATTTTATGCTCCTTTTCTCTTTGTAGCCATAGGAGCCATTCAAGAGGACTTCATGGGGCCACCAGAGGTGATTAGTATGTATAGGTGTCCGTACATTGTAGTGGCAAAAAAACCTTATGAAGTGGGTGAAGGCAAGGGCACTTTCGGACAACATCGCAGTTAGCACAACAAGATTCCTCTATGAACAAATTGTGATGCGGCTTGACATCCCCATTTAGGTCACCAGTAATCGGAGGGGTACAATTTGTAAATCATGTCATTTAGAAAATCATGGAGTTCAAGATATTCCATAATTTATTGAGTCCATACCCCCGAGCCAAGGGGTAGGTAGCCTACAAATAAGGTGTTGGTGTTAATCATATAGAAGTCATGCAGAGTGGAGCATGAGGACTCAGAAGACACGTTCTAGCCATACTGTGGGCATACCGCACTATGTACAAGATGAGAACAAGACATACCTTGATAAGTAGGAGATAATTTCCATAGCAAGGCAAATTATGATATTGCTATTAGGATTTAACTGTGTGATTTTGAGTCAAACTCATTGACCCATGTTTCATGAGCAGTGATTCAACATGAATCCATCTCTCATGAGAATAAATGGAACACTTAGAACTCATTGGATCTAGGTGATGCTCACAGGGGTGAAGCACTGGGCCTTCCCGAGAGGTCACCCATCCTAGTACTACTAGGTCACAAGTAATCAGAGGGGTACACCTTGTAAATCATGTCATTTAGAAAATCACGGAGTTCAAGATATTCCATAATTTGTTGAGCCCATACCCCTGGGCCAATGGGTAGGTAGTCTAAAAATAAGTTGTTGGTGTTAATCATATAGAAGTCATGCAGAGTGGAGCATGAGGACTTAGAAGACATGTTCTGGTCATACTGTGGGCATACCACACCATGTACAAGATGAGAACAGGACATACCTTGATAAGTAGGAGATAATTTCCACAAGGAGGCAAATTATGTTATTGCTATCAGGATTTAACTGTGTGATTTTGAGTCAAACTCATTGACCCATGTTTCATGAGTAGTGATTCAACATGAATCCATCTCCCATGAGAATAAATGGAACACTTAGCACTCATTGGATCTAGGTGATGCTCACAGGGGTGAAGCACTGGGACTTCCTGGGAGGTCACCCATACCTTGTCCGAGGTAATGTACGAGCAAGAGATAGTGGTGCTAATGAGTATATTGTGCCAAACCCAAGGATTGTAATGGAAAACCATCTAGGTGATTCAAAGGGCTTGATTGAGCATCTCTCAAATCTCAAAAAGATGGACAGACAAGGATGGCAATTTAGTGGGCAAGGAGGTGCCCCAATGACGATGGAAATTTTGGAACGTCAAACATCTCCGACATATGATTGGTTGGGACAGTGCTAAAATATAACAATTGTGATGAATTCCTTCTTAAGAAGTTCATAGTTTGTTGATTGAGGCCATTTAAGGTTTGGGAAGTTGGCTTGAATGATGCAATTAAACTATCAAGTCTTGACAACAATCTCATATGTGATGCTATAAATGGATCAAGGTTTGAAATCTATAGAGGGAGAGGACCATTATGATAATAAACATGTTGGGGTACACGAGCTCTGGATATAGGATGATTAGACAAAGTGAAGAGCTTGAAGAAGACCTTATAATAATCAAAGAGTCATATAGGCCAGACTTGGATTGGGCCATGCCCATGATGGCATTAGAGGAAAAATTGGCAAGGAAGAATGTCAACGGTGTCACAGTTCCAAGAATCTACAAACACCTTACTAGTGCAGTGTTTGACACACCCACATTCAGGGTATTGATGAATGATTCCTGGAAGTGGAACACACCATATGAGGGGAAGCATGAGGGATATGTTGTGTATGGCATTGATGAGGTAGTAGAGAGGAAATGCATGGAAGAGAAAGCTTATGAGGTCCAATAAGAGGAATTGGAAGAGGAGATAGACCTGGAAGAGTATGAAGCTACTCAGGATACCTATTTGAAAATGGTTGTCAAAACAAACAATTTGTTTAAACTTTATACAATAAGCATAACATCCAAAAATATGTGGAAGAGGGTAGAGAGCCTCCAACATTGCCTACTTCAAATTAATTGTGGAAGTTCATCTTGGACCTTGTCAGACTTTCAATGCGCAATGGAGAAATAGTTTGGCGTCACAAGTATGATGGCCAATATGTAGACGAAACCTACAAGGATATTGGACCAACACAACTAATTGATAAGATTTTTGATCTTGAATATATTGGAATATGTTACGAAAATGTGTTACAAGGCACCCCCAAGAATCTATTGGTTGAGAATGTGTTACAAGATATCCCCAAGAATCTATTGGTGATGGTTTGCATCAAAAGTCAAGTTCCAACCTAGTATTGGAATGAAACCAAAGATGAGGGGGCGAGGAAAATGGAGAACCAAAGAAAAAGAAAATAATGACAAGAAGGATTATGAAGCTAGTAAAGTTAAGAAATTAGAAGGAAGAATAATTTTGAGCTGTGAAAACTAATGGATTCATAGGGAAATAAATAAAAAAGCAAGAAAGCAAGAAGGTAAGCCCAAGTTGGCAAAAGATGAAAAATTCATAAGGTACATTTTTGTCTCAAATACTGAAGGCTAAAGAGTTGAAATGAAAACAAAGGTTGGAAAAAGTGGAGAACCATATTTTTCATAAAAAATTTAAGGTGAAAAAATATTATAAGAAGAATAAAAAATATGCATGTGAAGGGGAAAATAACAAAAATAAAGAGTGTTAGTGAAAATAAGAAGGGGTGAATGAAGAAACTATTTTTTCTCATAAAACCCGTGTTATATCAAAATCTAATCCTAAAACAATGAAATGGGACCTATAAGTTAATTGCAAAACAACTTATTCTTTCAAAAGCAACTAGGAGAGAGAAAGCTCCGTAGGGATTTGGGTGAGATAAAGAAGCACATACACCATACCCAAAAGGGACCATATGAAGGTAACAACCATATGAAGTGTTGTACAAGAGGAGCAATTATATATAGTACACAATAAGGAGTCACCCAACAACAAAGGTATTGTGCAGAGACCATACGACCAAGAGCCCATACATAACAAGAAGGCATCGTAATGAATCACTCGTATAAACATAATTTCAGATTCAAAGAAACATCACCATATGGAGGGTTTTGCAATTGTTGTACAAAGAACTCAAAGGAGTGAACATGGCGTACAAACACACGAGAGGGGCCACTAGGCCATATGAGCACAAGAGAGTATTTGTTTGTATGGGCATAAGGGATTAGAGTTGTATGGTGAAGAATAGATGCACAAGCTTTCCATAGTGTGTGGACGCAAATATAGGGAACTGCACTTTTATCCAGAATTGTACAGAGGATTTTGTCAAGGCACACGAGAGGGGCCACTAGGCCATTTGGGCACAAAAGAGGATTTGTCAGGTTGTATGGGCATACGGGATTAGAGTTGTATGGTGAAGAATAGATGCACAAGCTTTCCATAGTGTGTGGATACAAATATATGGAGCTGCACTTTTATCCAGACTTGTATAGAGGATTTTGTCAAGAGGAGTTGTATGCACTGTAAAGACCTGAACTGGCTTCTAACTGAAATGCTGATGCACAAACGGTGTTTTTTGTATTTTCTTGGAGTTTCTGTTTTCTTTTGTAATTTTGGAATATATGTTTTTTTTTGTATTTTCTGATTATGTAAAATTGCTTTAAAGAAATGACTGAAAATTAAATACAAGCTCTCACCACCATGAATTAAGATAGACAAATTTGATTGCTTAATTGTATTAAAATAATCACAAATGGGAACCTGAATTCGATTCACCTTGCACAATGTAATGGCTCCACAAATCCTTCAACTCGCAAATGCCTGTAGCAGCAAATTGTATTGAAAATGCCTCAGAAATGATAAACGGCAGGGTTCCAGTATTGCAGACTCTCAATCATGGAAAAACAACCTCCTTAAATGGCGAATTAACACCTCTTGTAATTAACGTGGATCCTTCCAAGTGCAGATGTAGGTCATAAAGAAATTGCAGACCAATATATTGGTGATGGCCTGCCCAGATCTTAGCTGCTAGCTCCCCAATTATGCACAATTTTCTCTGATCGGTGTTTGCAAGCTCAAATACTACTAGGCGCCCAGTCTTGTGAACATCATTCGGTTCAGATATTTGCCAAGAATGCATACAAATCCATAACGCGCCCTCCAATTATAATCGATTTCCCAATAATGTTTAAATTCTAACCACATTCAATTCCACAGAAAATTGATAAAGATATCACAATGATTCCCCTCCACAAATCAGCTAATGTCAACCAATTTCAATCTCCTAAACACAGTAAGAACAGTAGGAGAATTTTGTAACCTGTTATACCTCAGCAACAAGTTGTAGCAATACTCAAACAATTCTCAGAAAAGCTTCAAAGAAACCCTCAGCCAGATTATCAATGAGAAAATAATAAAATATAATGTTCAAGATGTCTCACATTCTCCCAAGAAGTCATATTTATAATGCAATTTGAGCCAATTAGCTTCACCCACACACCTTTCACTTACAAACAACTTTATAATATAAAGCACAATAATAAATTAAGTGTGCATTAAATACTCATTAAATTCTGTCATACTTGAAATAAATATGACTCCATCAAATAATCTATCATGAGATCAAGAGCCAAAATGCCAGGCAACCACCTAGCCTGAACTGCTCAACTAAACATAGTAACTGACCAAAAGTGACTTACTAAAAATAGTAAGTCCCAAAATAGTGATTCCTCGACAAAGACCTCCAAATCCAAACATTAGGTCATGATGGTCGCAATGATGAGTTGACAAAATATTCTCCAAAAACTTGCTAAATCGGGGACATTACAATCCTCCCTCCCCAAGATTGCTTGTCCCCAAGTAGTCATAATCTGGGGTGTTGTAGAATATCCTCAGGTTCCCAAGTAGCATCCTCATTTAAGTCCAATCTCCCTTCATCATCTAATGGACGCAATACAGGAGATGGTACCACATGTCTACCCAAAGCACGTTTGAGGTGTGAAAAATGAAATACATTATGAACTATCATTAGGCAAATCTAACTCATATGCCACCTCACCAATACGCCACACAATATGAAAAGGACCATAATATCGCAGCCCAAGTTTCTTTGAACCACTCTTCTTGATAGAAGACTGTCGATATGGCTGCAACATCAAGTAAATCATGTCACCCACTTGAAAAGTACGAGCTGTTCTCTACTGATTTTGTGCCCTCTGTATGTTGTCTCTCAAAGTCCTTACTACATCCTGGCTATCTTGTAACAAATCCCTTGCACTTGGCACTCTACTATCATAACATGACAATTTCATAAAGCTAGGTGGATCATATCCGTATAAAGCCCTGAAGGGTGATATCTGAATGATTATGTGGTGAGTAGAATAGTAACAATAGTCGCATAAGTAAATCCACTTCACCCAAGCCTTTTGCTGAGAAGAAACACAGTTCCGTAGATATCCCTCAACCCATTTGTTCACAATCTCAGTCTGACCATCTATCTACGGGTGATAATTGGTACTAGGAGTCAACTCAGTCCAACATATTCTAAAGGTCTCCTGCCAAAAATGACTCATAAATTTGCTATTACTATCATTCAGTATGGTCTTGGGTAGGACTATGCAACCTGGATATCTCCCTGAAGAATAACTCAGCTAATTGCACAACTGAATAGGTAGTAGTAATAGGAAAGAAGTGAGCATACTTCGTGATTCTGTCTACTACCACATATATGCAGTCCCGACCTTGGGCTTTAGGCAAACCCACAATAAAATCCATGGAAATCCACCCGACCACTTCCCCTTAGGAATAGGGAGCGGCTGCAACAAACCTGCCAGAGAAGTGCACTCTTGAACATATCGCTGAACATCAGTTTTGACCCCTTTCCAAGCGAATCTTTCGTGAACCTGTCCATAAGTCTTGAAAAACCTAGAATGACCAGCCATAGGGGAATCATGAAATGCTCGTAGGATGATCCCACGCACATCCGACCCTGGAATCAAATATATCCTCCCCTTGTAGATGATCAACTCACCTGTAGGTGAATAACTATCATCTTGAATATTACCATCCAAAATGCTTGAAGGCTATTGATTCCTGGCATATTTAGCTATAATTAAATGTCTCCAATCCTCTGAAATCTCATTAACTTTGCATAGATGAGGCCTCCTTGAAAGAGCATCTGCAACAACATTTTGAGTCCTCTTGATATAAGAGATGTCAAAATCGTATGGCTGTAGCTTGCTGACCCACTTTTGCTGCCTCTCCTTTAAATCCCTCTGTCCAAGGAAATGTCTCAAGCTATTATGATCAATCTCAATGCAAAACTTGCTGCCCACTAAATATTGCCTGAACTTGGCCAAAGCATGTATGATGACCAACATCTCCTTATCGTGAATATTGAAAGATCTCTTTGGTCCCCACAATTTCCTACTCTCAAAAGCAATGTGGTGTCAATCGTGGGATAGAACTGCACCAATACTCTCTTCAGAAGCATCACAATGTAAATCAAAGGGCCTAGAGAAATCGGGTAAAGCAAACACTGGACATGAAGTCTTGATAATCTTAAATCTCTCAAAACACTCTTGTGCCTGAGCAGTCTACTGAAAAGCACCCTTATGGGTCAAATTTGTAAGGGGAGCCACATATCGTGAAAATCTTGCCACAAACCTATGGTAAAAGGCACAACGACCTAAGAACCCCCTCAACTGTGTCAGGTTCTCTGGTGTGGGTCACTTCACAATAGCATGAATCCTATTTGGGTCCATGTGAACTCCATTAGCACCGATAAAATGCCCAAAGTAAAGTAACTCTGTAATACCAAGAGCACACTTGGACTCCTTGGCATACAAGGAAGCCCAATCCAATATACCCAAAACTATATCCAGATGAACAACATGATCATCCCAAGTCTTGCTATAAATCAGAATGTCGTCGAAGAATACTAGCACAAATCTACAGAGCTAACTATGAAACACCCTATTCATAGTAGGTTGAAAAGTAACAATTGCATTTGTCAAGCCAAAGGGCATGACTAGAAACTCAAAATGCCCATGGTGACATCTGAATGCAGTCTTCTCTATATCTTGCCCTCTAACTTGGATTTAATAATATCTGGATTTGAAGTCAATCTTTGAAAAATAGTTTGCCCCATGGGACTCGTCAATGAGCTCATCAATCCGTGGAATAGGATACTGGTTCTTAATAGTCTTCTTATTCAACATCCGATAATCAATGCACATCCGAAGGGTACCATCCTTCTTCTTCACGAGAACAATTGAAGAAGTGAATGAGGACTTACTCGACCTAATATGCCCCATGTCAAGCAAGTCCTATATGGTCTTCTCAATCTCATCTTTGAGTCGCTTTGGATGTTGATAGGACATGATCATGATGGGCTTAGTGCCCTCCTCCAGCTCTATGATATGCTCAAACCCTCTATTCGGAGGTCTACCAGGAGGTAAATCACCAAACACTTTAGAGTGTTTGATTCTCAATTGCTGGATGTATGGGTGATAACTTGGCTCCTCAATACTCTTCATGGTAGGCATAATCCTACACTCAACTGCCCAATCTATAACATCCTCACGACGTACCAGATGCTGCATGCGCCGAAGGGAAATCTGCTTAAGCTCTTCACTACAGATTGCCTTGAGAATTTGTGGGTGCCTATCCTTGATGAATCTCATCTCCATCCTCTCTGTGCTCAAGTACATATCCTTAAGAAAATGTAGCCATGCCATACCAAGAACTATATCTGTTCCACCCATGTCTACCACATAAAAATCTGCGGTGAAAACATATGTATTAAGTCTCACAGGGAGATCTAGAATCATCTTGTTACACCTCAAAGTGTAACCATCAACTACCTATACTTGTAGGCCCTCGAAATCCTTTGTCTGCATAGCTCTCGTAGTAACCAAACAAGCATCTATAAAATTATGGGTGGCTCCAGTGTCAAATAATGCGATCATGCTTTGTTCGGCTATGAGCCCGTGCATCCTAAAAGCTCCCTCCTTCATGCTGGACAAGTAAGCTACCTTGAGGTTGGAATCATCCACCTCATCCTCATCATCAACAATCCTATGCTGGTCCTGCTCAAAATTCCTAGGCTGCTCTTGAAAATCAGCACTGTCCTCATCATAGAACCACTCCATCATCCTATTTTTGCCCTTAGGCTTCATAGGACAATCATGGTCAACATCATAGGGACCCCTGTAGTAAAAACACAATTTCCTCCTCAAATCATTCATCGTCTTCCGTTCCAAAGGAGCTGCAACAGGACGCATATCCTCAAATTTTTGCTCTCTGAGGATTTGTCCTATTGTAAGAAGACGTAGTAGGCTTTGAGGCAAATTTGCCTCTAGGTGTAGAGGCCTCTAAGTTTCGAGCGTTCTTCATGGCTTCCTGTAGTGAGGGTGGGTCTAATGACTTAACCGAACCCCTGAGTGGCTTAGTCAGACCCTCAATGAAAAGCATAACTGTCCTCTCTGATATGCCATATGTCGTCACCAACAATCTCTGGAACTCGCCGATAAATGCCTCCAAACCAGCTGTTTGTTGCAACTAAGCCAACTCTCTGAAATAAACCTTAGGGTCCTTGGCAAAACACTCTATCAATTTGTCAACAAACTCTTGATATGATGTGATTTGATTATGATGGAGACATACTAAACCGTGGTACCACTAGTCATGCACAACTCCATCAAGGTGTAGAACAACAAATCTAATGGCATCCTCCTCAGTCATAGGGCACAAAGCGAGGTAGGTGTCAAGCTTGTGAACCCAAGCTCTAGCAGTCACTCTACCGCTCCCATCAAAATGAGCCATTGTCATCTTACTAGCCACTTGTTGAAGCTCAGTTTGCCTAGGTCGTTGTCTATCAGGAGCAGTTCTACTTTTGGAACGCTCACACTTCTGTGTCAGATATTTGTCAAAGCTCAAATTATCCTTCAATGCCTAAGGTAGAGCATCCCACTCATTAAAGTGAATCACAACATTGTCGACAAAGGGTGCTGCCTCAGAAGTGGTACTAATTGCATCCAATGCTGGTTTTAAGAAAGTGGGTTTCTGTGGCCTGTCCTAAGCACCAATATAACTTGTCCTATCCACCCTATCATCCATATTGACACAGTCCTCAATCCTGTGGCTATCATCAGCTTTGGGCCCCTCATCCACTTGTGACCTATAAGGACCAACTGAAACATCACTAGCTCTCTCTCTACTTCGGCCTCGTGGCAAAGTTAACTGCTGTAGGGTGTTTGATAGCTGCTACAATACACTTGTCTTTTTCTATTGTTCGGCCGCAGTATTCCTAATTGTTTGCATGGCTACTCTATCAACCTCAGCATCGAAAGCCCGAAGTCCAATACCACTAGAACCACTCGGATTGCCAACAGAACCAAACTGACTCTCAGGCTCTCCTTCTCTAGGAGGAGAATTATGACCCCTACGGGTATAGTGCATACCTGACACAAATCTTCAGTCACCATCCATGTCACTAAATGTGGAACCAAACAAGTACACTCAACTCCTGAACAAATCACTAATAAAATTGAGCCCAATTCCTGCAGGTTGGTAGGAAACCGCTCTGATACCACTGTAAAGACACGAACTGGCCTCTAACTGAAATGTTGATGCACAAATGGTATTTTTTGTATTTTCTTGGAGTTTTTTGATTTTTTTTGTAATTTTGGAATATATGTTTTTTTAAAGTTTTTTTCTGATTATGTAAAATTGCTTTAAAGAAATGACTGAAAATTAAATACAAGTTCTCACCACCATGAATTAAGATGGACAAATCTGATTGCTCAATTGTATTAAAATAATGATAAATGGAAACCTGAATTCGATTCACCTTGCACAATGTAATGGTTCCACAGATCCTTCTAGTCACAAATGCTTGTAGCAACAAATTTGTATCAAAAATGCCTCAGAAATGATAAACAACAGGGTTCTAGTATTGCAGACCCTTAATCATGGAAAAATGACCTCCTTAAATGGTGAATTAACACCTCTTGTAACGTGGATTCTCCCGAGTGCAAATGCAGATCATAAAGAAAATGTAGACCAATATATTGGTGACGGCCTGCCCATATCTTAGCCGCTAGTTCCCCAATTATGCACGATTTCCTTCGATTGGTGTTTGCAAGCTCAAATACTACTAACCGCCTAGTCTTGTGAACATCATTTGGTTCAGATATTTGCCAAGAATGCAAACAAATCCAAAATGCTGCCTCCAGTCACAATCGATCCCCCAATATTGTTTCAATTCTAACCACATTCAACTCCACATAAAATTGATAAAGATATCACAATGATTCCCCTTCACAAATCTACCAGTGTCAACCAATTTCAATCTCCTAAACACAATAAGAACAGTAGGAGAATTTTGCAACTTGTTATACCTGAAAACAAGTTGTAGCAATACTCAGACAATTCTCAGAAAAGATTCAGAAAAACCTTCAGCCAGATTATCAATGAGAAAATATAATATTCAAGATGTATCACATTCTCCCAAGAAGTCATATTTATAATGCAATTTGAGCCAATTAGCTTCACCCACACACCTTTCACTTACAAACAACTTTATAATATAAAGCACAATAATAATTAAGTGTGCATTAAATACTCATTAAATTCTATCATACTCAAAATAAATATGACTCCATCAAATAATCCATCATGAGATCGAGAGCCAAAATGCCAGGCGACCACCTGGGCTGAACTGTTCAAGTAAAAATAGTAAATGGCCAAAAGTGACTTACTAAAAATAGTAAGTCCCAAAATAGTAATTCCTCGATAAAGACCCCCAAATCCAAACATTAGCTCATGAGTGTCACAATGATGAGCTGACAAAACCATACTTTAGAAACCTGTTAAATCGGGAACATTATACGCACTTGGGAGATGGACGAAAGATGAGCAAAAATTCAAATCTGTACGTGGCGGTTGTCCAATTTGTATGAAGGCTAGACTAGAAGCTATAGACCATTGTATGACATTTGCAAAGAAGTGTGAGGAGCCAAAGGTGGACCGTACGATCTAACATGAAATTGGAATGGTTAGAGGTGACACCTTTGCGACTGAAGACACGTATCACAAGAGGCCCCTATGGAAATGGTGAAAGTTATGAGAACCTTAGTGGAGGCCTTTATTTGACAAAGGATAAAGCTAGAAAAGACAAAGGAAAAATGTCACATCATGCAACCATGGCAACAAGTGGAAAGAACACAAGGTTGGAGGTGCAGAAGGATTAGAGTGTGACAATGAACACCTTGACATTTGAGAGTGCCAAAGGTAGTAATTATTGCACATCGTAGGATAACATTGCAGATGGCGACCTAGTGAATGCCTCTCTTAGGAAGGCACAAATAAAAAACTATTTTAATACTTGTGTTCAACATATGAGATTTTGAGCTTATATTGTAGACTATGATCACAAGACATGACTCACATTCGCACAAGTCCATTGTGTAGTTCTATGGAAATACAATTGTGGTATCATCTTGGCCGAGAAAGTTCATTAGGGTTTTTGGTATCTCATCCAATGGTGCCCAAGCATCCAAACCTTTGAACAAGATGCTTGTCAAAGAGAAAGACAAGTTGCCCAAACTAATATGTTGAATTGACCTCTCGCTGGAACAATTGAATAGTTTATGGAGGAGCAACACCAAGGGGTGGATTTTTTTATTATCGAGGGTGCATTCTTTGGCTAGGTAAAGAACTGACTTAGAAGAGCAAGAAGGGCTTTATATATATGGATGCTAAAGCTCACGAATAGTGTCATGACTGGAAAGGTTCATAACTGGCTGGAGATGTTATCAAAATGACTTCGAGAGTTTCAAATTGTCAAGCATAAGACTTTGATAATGTGCCACTGTGCTTTAACACTTTTCCTTGAGGAGGTGAGAACCTAGGTACTAGCTGACTAGTGGGGAAGGTTCATACTTACTAACCAAGTGGAACCCAACAAACTAACCATGTTTTATTGAACTCATCTAGACACACTTATAACCTAAGGAGAGCACTAGTCCTTATGATAGAAGAGAAAGCACAATAGTATAGGGCCAAGCACAATAGAGGACAATACTGAGGCAGAGGAAACAATAGAGGTGTCATTTTTTGAGTCGGAGAGGTGATGTGTTTAGGATGGTATGTTATGGAGAGGATGACATAGAAGAAGTGGAGGTGGCAAGGGTTGCCAAAGGCGAAGGGGAGGAGCTAGCTGCCTTCGAGGAAGTTTCGGAGGTGACGATTACTAAGGAGACCGCACTCCCACTACCATGGGTTATAGTGGCCAAGTGGGGTAAGGAAATCTACAAGTGAAAGTTGTGTTTGCACCATTATAGTTGACCCCAACAACACCTTGTCACACTGCATGGAGTAGGAGAGTTGACCTCTTTGGTGAGCGTGTTGGCATAAAAAACATTGCACATCTTCACATCATAGGGAATTTAGGAGGCATCCTTGGTTGGTCAACTTGTAACTGACACACCTATGGACGAAGGTACAACACCTACGACTATGAGCAACAAATATTGTGAGGGGTAATGCACCTGGAAATATTGCACCTATGCTTATGGGGTTTGGAGGTATGATTGTTACATCCCAATTTTTGGCTCAATTAAAAAATATCTTATATAGCTGTTGAGGTTTCATGTGAAGTCAGTTGACAGGTAAAATTAATTATGATCATGTGAAAGGGTAAGATGATTAATCTTTATAATTTCATATGAAGATGACACATTAATTAAATCGGTACAATGTTATTATATTGTTATCTTGAAATTTGGGAAAGTTGAAGTGATATGGTGGTTAGCCATTGTGATGGTTAATGAATAATAACTTGCTATAGTAATTGTGATTATATTGAAGAATTTGATATTATCGTGGAAAATTTAGTTCTTGCAAAAGCATGTCGAATTGGGGGAGCATTGCCAGTAAGGAATTGGGCATGAGAGCACCACCTATCGCTGGGCAAATAGGTATGAGTCTTGACCCACCATGGCTAAGGGTAAATGGCTAGGCAAGCAAGAGTACGTTGGATGGCCATGAGCTAACCAATTAGTACATAACACTTACCAATTAAAGAAAAACATTAAGCATTTAAATAATAATATGAATTTTTACTTTTTTCATCTGAGATCGTTGTGGAGTCTCCTGATTATATTCCATATATTGATACCATGCTATCATGAAATCTATACTTACAAATACGTGTATATATGTGCATAAATCAATATAATGATACAAAATAAATATACGATTAAATTTATGCACATATATGTATATATGTACGTACATACTACAAATAGAGGTGGCAAAGGTACCATGTTGCCAATATATTTTAAAATCTTTTGGAGGGAGAACCTTTATAATTATCATTATTATTGTTCCAATGGATTTGAGCAATGGCTTGTCTTTCCATTAGGCTTTTTATGTTTCAAACGCTCCTTCCAATATTCCAAACGATGGTGATGTGCATTAAATCAATGGAAATATATTTTCTTTATGAAAACTAATATTTGGTCAACGGTCGCCACCTCGGCCTTCTTGTAACCAAGCGTCCGTTTGCAGGCATTTCTTTTTATGCACTTGTCAAGACTATGCTAGCAATCATTCTTCTCAAGCGATGGCTTATTATATTTTTTCCCCTTCTTGAACGAGAGTTTAAGTTCCTTACCTCTTCTCATTGCCGAAAATCATCTTTCCCCCTATAGCTTCGTTCTTTCCCTAGCAAGTGTGTGTGGTATCACAGTGATTAAGAGAATCGACATTTGATTGAAACATTCAGCATCCATATTTAGGATGAGTACTTACGAATCTTTCTTGCATGGGAGTGCCATTTTTTCTACCATTGATTGTTTGCATATAGTGCTCAAGTCGAGCTATACCTTATGCAAGTCATGATTTATGCTTTTTATTTCTTTATGTTTTTCTTCTAGAAGTCGAAAAATAGAATCACCTGATTGCCTATCAAAGCGGGCATAAATATTTTTCTTTAATCCAAACTTGGAAAGATTTACAGTCTGTGCAATAAATTCTTTTGTTCTCATATATTGATGTAAGGAGTCATCATGAAATCTAAAAGAATATGTTCATGAAAGCACATCTAGTATGATTGTGCATTCTTTTTGAATCTCTCTCAAAGGGTGCTAGTTCATACAAGGGTATTGTCATTATACCCTCTGAGATGAGTAGAACCTTTAGTATGATATTGAAATAATCTACAAGGAATTATATTTCTCATTTTGTATGCCATAGGTCAGTCTGGGCATAATGAGATGGTAGTGCTTATGTTTATAAACCAAAATTTTCACTTAAGGATCCACCCAAAAAATTCATCCATGAGGACTAGTAGGGTCGAGATGAAGGGTGATAAAGGGAATACCCCTACAAGATAAAGTAAATCTAAATCAGCAAAAATATAATCATATCTAACTAAGTAAATCAGCTCATGGTAGCCCAATGATTCGATCTTGTTGCCTAGTCAAGTGGTGGGTTGATACTCTAGTACCAGGATGCTCAGTGGCTGGTTAGAGTGTCCCATGTCTATTTCTGGGTAGGGGGGCCTTTCTTGAATGAGATTGTATGGGGATACTTAAGACTCGCGGTTGGGACTTTAAGCCCCTGACAATGCTCTCTTCTCAACTAGATGCCAAGGCTTGCACAAGACAGAGACATCATTTGCATTCAATATCTTCTGGTAGTGGGTATTTTACTTTATGATATTTGATATTACAAGTTGAAGAAATGTTAGATGATTAATATCATTTAATTAGTTATTCCCTTCAATGCATAGAAATTAGTTTCCTTTTAAATGTATTAGGAAATCAGTGAAATCAGTTGATTTTGAAATTGATCATGAAATGTAACTACCTGTATGAGCTAGGCTTAATGGATGTTATAACTATCCTCCTTTTGAATGAAAATGGAAATGAACATATCTTTTAACAATTTGTTATTGCCATAGTTAGCAATAGGAAAGAAAAGGAATGATACAGTGCTATTGGTGTCCTAAATGGTATTGGTCATTATGATGTAGTGGTATTTGATGCCCTAAATGGTATTTGGTCATTATGATATAGTGGTTTAACTATTTGTGCCCTAGGTGGTATATGTGGAGTAACTTGGGTTTTGTAGATGTTGCCCTCGGCGGATTCCAATCCTTGAAGATAGGGTATGGAAAACTTAAACCCTCTATTTAGATTTACTGATGATGCCATCAATTGTTAGCTATGATATTTCGGTTAAACTGATTGTATCTGTTAATCTCTCTTGTATGAGCATCACTGTTATAACTGCCTTCTCATGATTGTGGAAGAGTATTTGTATTTTGCTGTTATGTTAGTTGTTAGCTAAGAGCCGAAAAAAGGGGATGTTACAATGACAATGTTAGATGATGAGACACAAGACTTGATAGCATTATGAACAGGTTTTATATGGGTATTGTCGAGACTCCACCCTTACTCAACTTATTGGTGGGCACCCACTTCTAGAAAGTAGAAGGCGAAATGGGTTTTAGTTACTCGAAGAACATGAGTCAGAGAATGTTAGACTTGGCTAGCTTTGATTGTCATCGATGTCAAAACATCTATATTGACACACTAACGGTATCAGTTGGTTGTTAATAGGGTTTGGATTTCTTGGTATATTCTACGGTCTATCGGTGAAGGCAATTCTGATAGAAGTTTTGGTTGTACAAGAATGACCCAAAATGTAGATATCTCATGCTTCCCAGTGCTTCTAAATCTCTGCACTCGATTCCAGTTACTGGGACATTTGATTGGTTCCCGATGATTGTTGTGTCTATAAAGTGTTCATTTAGATGTCTTTGATATCTAGAAAATTGTGCAAATCATTAGATTTGTTTTGGTGCTATGGCCACAACACGTTGAAGTACTTGGGGTCATTGGTTGTATCAAGATCATCAGACTTCCATCTTTTGGTCTTGGTTGTGGCATTCCAACGGTGCGGGCATTTGTGATAAACATTGTAATATCTTCTGTGTGACCTATAGTTCATTATGTAATGTGGTGGTTATCTAATTCTAGATTTAGGTCTGATGCTTGAAATTAAATGTAATATTATAGCTGGTATATTGGTGTTATCACACATTTTGTTATGAAGCTGACATGTAGACTTGGATACTGATATAAATAAAAGACTATTTGTAGAGATTGAAGTTGTTGATGAAAAAGTAGAAATGCAAGTGCATGGTTGCGAGTGTGGCAACATATGTATGAATGCAAAGCATGTAATGTGATGCAAGTATGAACTTTTACTCAGATAGTTGATTGGAGGAGGTGCAGGCAGTAGAAAACTATAATTTCAGAGGCTCGACAGCTATATTCTGTGGTGGTTTCTACTTCATCTACCATATACTAGCTATAAGCTTATTGATAATGGACCTTTTTTGTATTTCTAGGTCTAGCCACCGTGGCAGTTAAGCCTACCAACATTACCCCTTCTTATTGCAGTGAGCATTTTAGACAGTTAGCCTTCTTGTACAAAATCACCTTAACCAGTGTCACCCTAACAGATGTTTTCCATTTCATGAGAATTAGCTTTTCCATGGTTTTTCCCGAATTGGGTTTTCCACGTAAATACCGGCGTTCATTATGTAGGTGTTCTTGTGCTTTCATGCTTATCTTTCTTATGGTGATTTACTGTGCTTTAATTGAAACATTTTAAAGTATTGGTTGATGGTTGTTAAGTATTAACCGACAATTGAAAGGTTTATATAATTGCATGAGAATAACTGATTCAGCATTTTCAACAATTGGTATTAGATCTTGGTCCCTTAGTGACAGAGCTTAACTAGTTGAAGGAGATCTTGGATATTTCAACAGATGAAAGGAGAATGCTGCTTGACGTGGATTGGAAAGTTATAACTAGTGACATGGAAAGTACTGAATTAGAAAATGAGGAACTCAAGGAGAATCTGAGAGGAGCAAACAAATGCATTACAAAACTCAGAGATCAGACCAGTAAATCCAAAGCAAGACAGAAAGAAGTGAATCAAGATTTGAAGGAATCTAGAGAAAGAGTTGCAGAACTTGAACAAGAACTATGAAGATTGAAGAACTCAGAGACAATGCTGCAGATCTAGATCCGAATCTTAGAGATTGAAAAAATTTATAGACATTGATGAGAATCCTGAGAAAACTGTTGACTTCAAGGCTAAGGTGAAGGGTGACCTGATTGATGATTGGTAATCTTGTTCTGAAATGGCTTTGACTACGGAGGAATGGAAACAAACAGAAGACAAGTTCAAAGAGACGATCAAAGAAGTTTTTGAACAAAATGAAAAGTTGGAAAGTGAATTCGGGATATTGAAGTCAAGGGTATGTGAGAATTGTACTACCTTGGATCATATACCATTATAGTAGAAGAGTTGCAAGGAAAAAGCATGCTTAAAATGTATTGTTGAATGCACAGGTCAGAATAAAAGGGTAAAGAAAAGGTAATCGACAATGATGCTGATGGTGTTGATGGAACCCAGAATTCTAGAGTTAGTTTCTACACATGGGCTGTATGTTCGTGTATATACGGATCAGATTGAACTAACAATAGCAGTTCCAGATCTTATAAGAGGGGTTCCAGCATACAGCATATGCCATAAATGCATATCTGACATTTGGATCTTTGCCAATTTAATTTCTGCGATGCTGAGTGGTAATAGAGCAGCCACCCGTAAGTAAGATGTGATGGGATCCAAGCGCTTGTTGAGTCTTTTCTGTCCATCTATGAGTTTATCAATGCGAGATTTTTTATCTTACTTTCAACTGAGGAAGGATTTCTCATTATTACAAACCATTAAACCTACGTGGTACCATCTTGTTGGCTTGCTAACGTGCAATGAGCTATCTTCATGTGACTCAGCTAAATCTATGTCTAGTATTTCAAAGAATGATTCTGTAACACTTGATGGCATGAATTTCATACTGAAACTTATAGCAGCCACAAAAGAGGACTCAAAACATATGGGCCTGAGAGATATAATATTCAATATATTACAACAAATTTCTTGTAAGAAGCTATCAAGATCTTCAGCATTTTTCAAATTCTGAATTTAATGGGAATGAAGTAAAGAATCATCAGCATTCGTTCCCTTCCTACAAAGTTGAAACCAGATTACATGAGAACTTTGGAATTTGCTGGGATTTGGGCTCTTTTGAAAAAAGCTGCTTTGTTTGATGGTGAAATTGAGTCTGATACAAAAGGCAGGAATATTTCAGAAGAATTCCAAGCCTCGAAAGTTGACAATTCAATGCCAAATCCCTCCTTGTTAGTAGGACATCTTCAGAATCTGCGCATGCTGAAAATGCTACGGAAAGGCAAGATATATTCCCAATCGATCGATGGCATCCTCTGCTATCTGCTCCTTTAGGTAATGTATCTGGTCTGTCAACATCACTAAGGGCAGGCCTGGATGAAATTGGGGCTCCATAGGATTTAGATGCATATGGAAAAATCACATTAGATTTTGAAATTAATGAGGCAAAATTTTCAAGTTCAGTAAATGGTATTGTGACTTCTGTTGCTTCCAGAGCTTGTTTTGATTATCAATTTAGTACAGAGGAACCATCCTTGCCATTGCTGAAGCAGAATCAAGAAATAGCAGAAAGTGACATGAATTTCAAGAAATTTGATGAGCAAAATGTAGGATATAGTAATCAAGAACAAGTTCTCTCAAAAGAAGATTTTTGGCCATCCCCATCTGATCATCAAAGTATATGGGTTTTGTTATCAAGTCATTGTGTGTTGAAGGGGACAGCGTGTGAGCGATCTCAATTTTTTAGCATTAAGTATTATGGCAGTTTTGACAAACATCTTCGAAGGTACCTTCGGGATGATTTATTCGGCCGGGAACCTCGTCGTTGCTGTGGTGAACCATCAGAAGCTCATGTCCTTTGCTTTGCACACTGTCAGGGTAGTCTCACAATATTTGTGAAGCGGCTGCCCCTAATGTTGACATTACTTGGTGAACGTGAATGGAATATTGGATGATGGTGGCGAAACTTTTGAAGTGGCATTGAACATAGTGACCCGAATCGCATCATGAAATCCAAGATATTGCAATCCATTGTAGAGCCCTTTTTACAGTGAAGGGAATATTTGCAAATGATAATACTGGAACCAATCAATGATAAGTGATGGGTCCAATCATATTGTGGTGATAAGTTTTGGTGAAATATTGTATATAAAATGATTTACCTGCATATTTTCTTATGGCTTCTTCTGTGTGTTTTGCAGGTGCGATCGGGTTTGAAAGTCTTCACGCAAGTGAAAGGCATCGTTAGTGCATAAGGAAGATGAGGTTTTGGACCAGACTAATCCACGAGTATGAGGCATGATTGTGTGAATGGAGAGTTGCGTGAATCTGCACATCCTTTATTGGAGTGATTTGCGTGTTGAGTTTGCCCTTGTGTTAAGCACCAAAGAGGATATATGGGGGTTGAGAATCATTGTCAGTATGCTATCCGATACCTGCAATACTTGAAAGATAGTGATAACACAATTCAAGCAGAGGCTCTATACATTCTTGAGCGATTGTTGGACGCTGGCGTGTTGGAATTATCCTGGGTGTTGCTTGAGAAGGAGGGCACGAAGGCCTAATGTGGATGTATAGAAGAAATGAAGCAGATCTTGGTGCCATCAGTTCAACACGGGAGTTTGACAAATTTTGGAGCGGAGGTTCAGTTTTATATAATTTAATAAGACACATATATTTCGATAGTTTGGAGTTATGCTATGTTTTATTAAAAGTATTATGCTCACAACATCATTAAAAGGGAGTTATGGTTAGTTTTTGTTATGAAAGGATGTATTGTTTTGGAAAAGGTGTAGTGCCTTTTCGCTTTGTATAAATAGGAGGATGTAAAATCAAAACAACACACAGCCCGTATTATTTAAAAAATTTCCTGCATATATATTGTGAAGCATACATATTATTGAACCTTTTCAAAGAGAAATTATTGGAGATCTGAACAAAGCAAAGGAGATTTAGACTTTTTGAGCATTAATTCCAGGCACTGTAAGGGTCGATATGTGTTGAATAGAGCATCAAAAGGCTGAGTGTCTTCAATACAGTATATCCAACAATAAAATCAGTAAGAAATTCTATTTGTTTTAGAGTTGAATTATACATAGCTCGTCCTTTATGGTTTAGTTGTCCATTTGTTTATAATTTATTGATTCAATAAGTACATTAAATTGTTCATTGCTATTCAGATTTGACCAATACAAATAGTGCAGGATATCATCTCTTTCCCATTATTTGTATCTATTGTGGCCACATGATGGTTAAAGCATAATAGATGAATTTGAATAAGCTAAAGTGTGACAATTTGTGGCATCGAATTCATTGAATTATTAACAAAAATCATACCATCAATACTGTAGAGTTGTATGTAAGAAATGTATGTTTGACTCTATTACCCAATTAGAATTCGGCACTGATCATAAACCTGCTCATAAACTTTGAATCCAATGCTGGAATTTCTCTATCTTTTTTCTTTGAGGATTTGATTTCATTTAGTAATTTGTCTAACTTTTTCATTTCAGCAAAATGCAAATTTTAATAGAGTGACCAAAGTTTGAAGATAAATAATTATTAACTACAATCCAGAAAAGTTTCCTTGATACTTGCCAGTTGAGGAGTTTGATTTATTGTTATAATCTGCTATAAATCATCTTAGATCCGAGTTTTGTCATCTAGGATTTAGGTAAACAGGCCTTGGTCTAGCGGAACCAAAAGTGCAGAGGATTTGATTCAATCCTGTCAAGTTGGCCAAAATCAGTTAGGTACCCAGCATCGAGCAGGCAAGGCTCGTAGGTTTCTAACCATCGATTTTGATAACCAACAGGTGTAATGACAAGCGAGGTCCTAAAGCAAGATACATCATTTAGGAAGCCTCCGGTAAGACAACAAAATGCTCAAAACTGCTTTCTTTTAATGGTTGTTACATATGTAATAATTTTGGTCATAAGGTAGATGATTGGAAGATGAGAAAAGTTTAGAAGACACAATGCTTTGATTGTTATTAAGTTAGTCATAAGGCAAAATAATGCAAAAGTCAAAATATGTGTCCACAAGGATAGAAGGCAATGGTCAATGTTTTTCATGGAATTTGTTATGTATGTCATGATTTTGAGCACAAGTCTAGTCAATGTGGATCAAGGCATCCATGAGTAAAGAGGAATGTGAAATGCTTCAGGTGTGGACATAGTAGACACTATGCTAAATTCTGCAAATCTGAAAATGCATTGGTTGCTAATGAAAAAGGTGTTCAAAATGTGGAAATCAATGAAATGCATAAGATAAAAAAGGAATGGAGAAAGAAAAATAATGATGAGGAAACTTGGTAGTGCCAGATCCTAGCACTAGCTCACAAACAATTGAGGTTGGTGCTTTGGCTCAGGGCGAGCTTGAATCAGTTCAAAAACCTATACCTCCCCTTCCCAAATTGGTACGAGTTGCAATCAGTTTGTTACCGGTGAAAAAGGTAATGCATTAATGACAATAAGATGTTTTTTGGAAATTGGCGTGTCAAGTACATGGATTTTGTCAATGATAATTTATTTGAGTGGGATTTGTAATCATAAACATTTATGGTTTTAAAAGGAGAATTTTAAAAATTATTTAGCACTATAGTTTGAGTAATGTTTGATTTCATTGCAAAGCACTCGAACAATAGAGTTTTATGGAGTTTTCATGGCTCCTAAATCTTCTACTCGTGTTGGTGCTTCGAAAAGGGAAAGAAAAGCATCAAACTGAATGAGTTTAATCAAGAGCACATAAAGGACTTAGACTTTGGCTTACCAGAGGATAGCATGAAGAGAGTGAAGGAGATAGGGCTTGATATTTGGGGTGAATTCCTGTCGCATGGCAATATGTAACTCATCTTGTTCATGTTGAAGAGGTTTTAGGAAGAAACTTTGTTATTGGACAAACCACGTGTCATAACAGAGGATGTGATCAAGAAAATTGTTGTCTTGTGTAGTGTTGCAGATGTGCCTACAAAGAAATCAATAAGTTAGGAAGAGGCCGAAGCCTTAACGGTGATCAGAAGGGATCAACATGCATTCACAATCTACTCAATTGAGGATCCCATTGTAAGATATGTAGCATAGGACATGTCTTACAAAGTTCAATTCCATAATCATGAGGGTTTTACTTCAGCTGTAGTGGTATATATGGCATGCAAAATGTTGAATAAGGATGTGAAAATGGATGTATATAAGATGTTTGACAACTTGTTAAATGTAAAAATGTCAAATGAAGTGTTATGTTTTAGGTTCTAGGAAAAAAAATGTTGTTCGGAGAACTAGCATTCCTGTTAGAAGGTAGAATACACATATTTGGAAGGATTGGAGAACAAAATTGATGCTTGTAAGGCACATTTTCTCTCTCTTCAAGAGAAACTTGGTTCTGCTTTTGTGTCTACCGGTTCTGTATTAGTAAAATAGATAGACGGTGGTTCCTTTTTGGAACAAAGGAGATTGGAGGTAGTTATTAGTGGTTCACCTTTTGAACCCAAGAGGATGAAGTTAAGCGAGAATAGGAAGGAAACTATCGTAGTTTCAGCGTTTGAAGAAGTTGAAGCAGAGGAAGAAGAGAAAAAGTCTGTTGATTTATTATAGGATCAGATGCAATTGATCTTGATGTTATCATGGCCTTGTTGGATAATGGCGAGTTTGATTAAGTAGGTGCCCTATGGGCTGAATGTAACTTGGCTGACAAAACTCGTGTGCTGAGGCCACCTATATATTTGATTGACAAATGAATTGTAGTATCTAGTATATTTGGTATGCTACCTAGTGACATGGCCTTAGAAGTTGAGAAGAACTTGCTACAATTCAGTATTGACTTATGGCTTTTGGAGAGGAAGCTTGAACAAAAGTATAATACTATTGTGCATAATTTGTTTCTGGTTGTCAGTTAGACAAGAAGTTCCATAGAACAAATTGGTAATGTCTACCAATATTGTCTTTGGTGGCCTGTTGCAACGAACAACTTTAGGTGTCAATTTGAAAAGTTTGAGATTGAGCTCAATGGACTTGGGAATCATATGATATATTTAGTGACAAGGATGACACGTAGAGAAGAGCAGGAGAGCTCTAGGCTAAGTTGTTATCTCAACAGAGGAAGAGAAAAGACTTGATCAAGACCTTCTGACTTGTGAAGGATATGATAGAGGTTGGGATGGAGCAACTTTTTGATATGATTTCTGATGGCAAAAGCTTTGTACAGAAATTCCCTAGTTCTAATATGATAGGATCATTTGATAAGTTGGTGGTGCAACGTAACAAGTTGTGTTGTTGTAGAATGGAAGGATGAATTTGTGATGTTGAAGGATACGTACTAAGATTTTAACAGTTAAAACTGTTGTTTTACTATAGAAACATTTCTTTAGTGGTTCTTTGGACCTTTGCCATCATGACAAAAATGGGGAGAGGTTTTTGGTTGAAACAAAAAGATAGCATGCATCTACTCAGGATGAGTGCTACTTTCTCTTTTATAAATTCTTTTTTTTCTTTTTGAAGTTTTGCCATCAATGCCAAAGGGGGAGATTGTTAAACTTGACTAACATTGATTCTTATTGATGCCAAAACATCCATACTGACACTTAGACAGTATTATGTGGTTATTGATAGGATTTGGAGTTCTTGGTATATTGTGTGGACTATTGGTGAAGTTGGCTTTGATAGAAATTTTGGTTATATAGGAATAACCTAGAATGAAGATATCTCATACTTCCTGGTACTTCTGAATATGTGTACCTAGTTCTAGTTACTGGTACACTTGATGGGTTCCTACCAATTGTTACAACTATAAAGTGTTTATTCAAATGTCTTTGATTTTTGGAAAACTGTGCTTATCATAAAATTTGTTTTGGTTCTTTGGCCACAACATGTGGTACGTGGGGCGATCTTTTGTATCAAAGATCATTGGATTTCCATCGTTTGGTCTTGGTTGTGTCATTCCAACAGTGTCAACATTTGTGCTAAACATTATAATATCTTATGTGTGACCTATAGTTGATAATGTAGCATGGTGGTTATGTAATTCTAGATTTAGGTTCGATGCTTGAAATTAAATGTAATATTATAGTTGGTGCAGTAGTGTTATCACACATTCTGTTATGAAGCTAACATGTATACTTGGATACCAATAAAATAAGGGACTTTTAGTATATAGGTGTAGACCTTGAAGTTGATGAAAAAGTAGAAGTGCAAGTGTATGGATGCGAACATGTGTGTAGAGTGCAAAGCATGTGTATGTAATGCAAGTGCGAACTTACTTTGATAGTTGATTTGAGATATAGGCAATGGAAAATTGTAATTGCAAAGGCTCGACCACTATATGCTGTAGTGGTTTCTACTTGATCTATCATGTATTGGCTATAAGCCTATCAATAGTGAGCCTTATTGTATTTTTAGGGTGTCACGAGTAGTACCCCTTCTAATTGTAGCGAGCATTTAAGGTAGTTAGTTTTGTTGCACAAAATGACCTTTATCGATGTCACCCTAACAAGTGCATTTCATTTTATGAGAATTAGCTTCTCCATGGTTTTTCTCAAATTAGGTTTTCCACTTAAATCTAGGTTTTGATTGTGTCAATATTCTTGTGCTTCTATGCGATCTTTCTTATGGTGATTTACTATGCTTTAACCAAAAAATTTTATGTATTGTTGATGGTTAAGTGAACCAATAGTTGAAAAGTTTTTATAATTGTGTGGGATAACTTATTCACCCCCTCAGTTTTTCAACCTGTTGAACAAAGCATGCTAGGAGGAAGGAGATACAAATTGGAATTGGAGAGGTGATTGACTGAGGAGAGTGTACACCAAAGGGTTTGACTCTTTGAATCTAGCTGTGTTGACATACGAGTTGAGTAAGAGAGAGGTACATTATGGCTACATTCGGGTACTGAAAAATTGGAGAGCATGGTTGTAGTTACATAGGGGGTCTAATCAAATAGGTGGATATTGGATCCTCGTTTTCATGAGGAATGGATCCGAGTAGAAGCTTGCCCTACACTTTACAACCCATGGGTGGCTGACCATAGAGACAACTTCAATGATGGGGGCATGGTGCATGCAACACTCATCAAATGGGAAGCATGGTATGCTAAGAACTTTACATGGTATAGAGATCTATTTCAAGACATTTTTTTCAGTTCTTGAAAGTAGCCTACTCAATTGGTGAGGCCGAGACAGAGAGAGTGCCCGTAGTGTCGAAAACAACAACTGTTTGGGAGGAGTTGGTGCACTGCTTGGATCGGGGTAGGGAGTAGAAAGTGGCCTTGTAGGTGTAGTTGGACTAGGAGAGAGTAGTCAGGGAAGGGAAGGGGATATAACTTAGATAGATCAAGTAGTGTTTGGCAATAGTGATTGGAGATCTTTAGAGTACCAAGAAGGATTTGATGGAGGTTGTACAAATGTAAGGGTAGCATGTGAGAAACAAAAGATAATAGAGTGGAATTGATTCTACAACTCTTTCATCAACAACTTCTTATTGCGCCTAGGCCGATGTCCTCAACTATAGGGATGTCCTCTTACCCTGCTTCTTAGTGGATGTTGTAGTTCACAACTCCATTTTTATTCCATTATTTAGAAGACAACTTCATTTTGAGGAGGATGATGTTGGCAACAGTTTTGGTGATAAGAATAAATGATGTTTTATTTAAAAAATGGAAATGTAATAGATTATAGTTCTTGGGTAGTTGTTAGCTCTCGATGGTTGGCACTTGGCACAGGAGCACCTTAACAATTTTGTTGTGTGATGTAATTAAGTGTTGTAATAAGGTATAAAGGAAACAAATCTAATGGGATTGAGCCTAGTTAGACCCATTTTGTTTGCAAACCCTAATTGATGGACCTAGTCAATTTTGGGGTCTTGAGCCACCAAGGGTCGTCATGGTGAAAATCTTTCTTAGGAAGGGTGTTCTAGAGTTAACTAGGAGTTTGTAATGGTTTCTAGGTTGTTTGGGATACCTGGGAGAAGATTTGAGCATTAGAAGTGCAAAATGACAAAGTTGCTCAAATGTTACAACTTTTCAACTTTTGCAAATTTTTACAAAATATTGCAAGAATGCAACGTCAAGCTCAAAAATCAGTTGGGAGCGTGCACAATTGATCCAAGAACACATAAAAAGCTTTGAAAATTGTTTTTGAAGTTAGTTGGATCAATCAAAGCAATAAATCACTTTTTGTGTCATGTTTTTACTTTGTTTTTCCTGTTAGATGGCTAGTTTTCGTATTCCAATTAGTGGTACATCGATTAGTTTGGTTATGTAACATATTGGGACTTAAAGCTCAGTGTATTAGCTTCCTTTTGCAGTTGTTTTGAAGTCTTGAAGTTTTGTGTGTAAAAAGAGTCATGGTTTTGAATTCACACATGCTTGAAACCCTCAAAAGCTAGGGTTAATGCTTGAAATGAGTTTTCCCTAGCATTCCACAGTTAGAATTCAATATGTCTTCTTCGAATGCTATAAATTCTTGTATACTTTGCTTTTTATTTTTTGAGCTTGCCAAGATTGATTCTCTCTTTTTGCAATGAAGCCCTGGGTTGGTCACTGGGAGTGTTGAGCCAAGAACTATGAAAGAAAGTTTGTTTGCAGAGAACAGTAAAGTGGATAATGGAATCCAATGCTAGGTTAGAATTCCTTAGACACATATAATCCCCATTCAAGTGCCAAAGCTTCAAGAAAATTTAACTGGTGAAGGTTTGAAGACGAAGTTTGGAAAACTACTTAAAAGCTACTCTTTAAGCCTAATGTTCCCCAGTTTGGGTTAGGGCTCTTAGAAGCCAAACCCAAATACCATTCCTGGATATTAAATAGAGCTTCCGAATGAGTGTCAGGAATTGCAATTTGTTGTAGGGGTTGTTTAGGTGGATATCAAGTTAAAAGCCAAATGCCCGTTAGGCAAGGCTAATTGTATGAGGTCTACTAGGACAACCTGCAACAACTTGAATAGCAAGTGGATTTGAGTAGAATCCATTTAACTATTGTCTGAATGTATGTGACAAGAGTAATTAGAGGTCATGAATGGAGTGATAACATTGAGATCCTTGTTGGTAGGGGAATTGTGGTAATGGACCTTTGGAAGGAGCATTTGTTTGGTCAACATGGTTGTGCAAGATTTGCAACCTAGTAACAAGTGGATTGTTTGAATAGAAACCTTTGAGAGGTTTAGACAAGTTCTTAAGGTATCCTTGGGAAGGTCACTGGAATCATAACCACTGGATGGTTAGTTTGACCTAAGTGGCTAGTTAAGCCTGGTAAGAAGCAAACCACAAGTTCCTCTGCATGAGCACTCTTAACCAACCGTTGAGAACTCTATAATTTGATGCAGGAGCATCCTTGGGTCATTGGAAATCTTACCTCACCCAAAAACAATTTGCTTTATTTTCTATTTTCTGGGTCCATCTTGAGTGTTCGAGGGTGCTACCATTTGATCACATGTTTCAATTTATGTGAGCTTGGCTTCTTAACAAGGACCTATCATGGATCATCTTCCCAAGGTCACATGTCTTTATGTTTCATGTGCATGGAGATCTGATTCATTTGCTCGGTTCATCTAGCGATGTGGGGTAATTTGCTTGTGCGATGATCATCTTTGATTATGAGGATTCATGGCTTTTCATGTGGGTTCTTAGATCATATGTGGACCTATATCTGAGGTCGCTAGTTCTCTTATGCTTAATTATGTGTTTGCTCATTTAATTTAAGGGGTGAATCCTATGTTTGCAACATGTTCCCTGATTTAGGAAATTATGATCTTGAGCCGACCTGCGTGTCACGATGGCTATTTATGTAATGTAAGATATATTTTGAAGGGGGGAAATAGGAGGAAAAGAAGAAGATCATCAGGAAGAAGCTTGTTGATATAGCTGGTCTGTATTTGGATTCTTTGTATTGGCTGTAATCTGGAAGGCCTTACAGCCTGAGATGTTTGATATTCATTTGATTTAATTGGATCTTCTGTTAATAGATAAGTTGTTTTCAGTTGAAATTCTTGGTTGTTTTCTGTTGTTTGACTCTTAGCTGGGGGTTTGGTCATCTCCTTTGTGGGCTCACCAGCCTTGTACTGCATCATATTTTTGGCTTGTATTTAAACTGGAATATAATTGTCCACATTACATGTTGACAATAAAGCTATATCTTTCTTCCACATTGATGTGTTGTCTTTGGAAAATTGTATTATATGTGTGCATTGTTATATTCCAATTTACTCTATAAATTAAAGCACTCACTGTAGGGACTAGCTTTGGTCAAGGAATTCAACACACTTAAGAGGATTTATGGGACTATGCAACTATTCAGTTGTGAAAGGGTTCTCACAACTAGCAGCTCCTTTGAAAAATTTGAGAGAAGAAAGGAGCATTCTCTTGGAATCCAACAGCCTAAAAAGCTTTTGAAAACCTTAAGGAGGTAATATGTTCATGCCTTCTTTTGACAATTCCAGATTTCTCACTTCTGACTAAAATAAACACATTATAGCATATGAAAGTAGGAAATTTAAACAGGTTGAGTGAGATTTATCCATCTATGGAAAAAGATGTTGGTTCTTAGACACGTTCTAGATAAATTTCGACAATATCTAGTGTATCGGAAGTTTGTGGTCAAAATAGATTATAACAACCTGAAATTTTTACTTAACTATTGTGACTCAAATTATAGGCAATATAAATGGGAAAGCAAATTTCAAGCTTATGATTTGACATTGAGCATTTAAAAGGGAATAATAATTTGGTGCCTTATGCACTCTCTAGGAATCCTTATTTCTATTCTATAACTGATATTTTAACTGATTGGGAGGCTTTTATGATGCTTCGTTATGTTCAGAATTCAATTACTAATGATGTTTTGGAAGGGAAATCACAAGCTAATAGGTTTAAGCCTTTAAGGTAATAAATGAGCTCATATTCTTCTACAAAGATCAAGTGTATCTCATGCTTAAGTCCAATGCACAAGAGAAGATTTAGATGACATGTCAGCACACACCACTTTCTGGTCACTTGGGCTTGTACAAGATCTGCAAGTAGGTGAGAACATTTTTCACGGGAAGTGCTTATGAATGCTGTGTTTCAGCATGTTAGAGAATATATGGAATGTCAACAAAATAAAATGGAGCAATTTTTTCTAGTTGATCTATTGCAGCACATACCTATTCCAAATCCGAAATGGGAGAGCATGTCCATGGATTTCATCGAAAGAATACCAAAAGTTCAAGATTCATTTTAGAAATACCAAAAGTGCAAGGTAAGAAATGTTTATATGTGGTTATTGATTGGCTCACTAAATATGCCCAATTTCATGCAATATCTTTAGATATTAAAGCTCCACATATTATTTTTATACTCTCAAAGAACATTGTAAGTGAAAGGGACAGTAGGATTCTCAGCTTATTTTGGGAATAGGTCTTTTGTTTGATGGGCACTGAATTGACACCAATCATTAGGTATCATCACAAACTGATGGGCAAACGGAGATCATAAACAAATGGATAGAGGGCTACTTAAGGCCCTATGCTACAGGGAAATAGACAACTTGGATCAAATGGTTTCATCTAGGAGAATATTGCTACTATACAACTCATCACATGTCAATTGGTATGATCATTTAAGGCACTTTATAGTTACGATGCTACTTCATCATTTATGGATTTGATTCTTACAGTTTGTAGAGCTCCAAGAGCAAAATATGTGGTACAAAGGGTATGGATATCTTTAATTCCGTCAAGGAAAACTTGCAGCAGGCCCAAAATCAGAAAAAGGTATGTGCTGATGATTACTGTATCGAGAGGATTATTGAGGTTGGTGACATGGTGTTTTTGAGGTTTCAGCCCTATAACAATCTTCTATTAAAGGGAGCGGATCTGAGAAGCTGAAGTCACATTTCTATGGGCACAAGGTGGGAAGGAGGATTGGTGAGGTAGCCTAGTAGATGGAACATCAGATAACAACTTAATTCATTATGTATTCCATCTTTTGTGTCTCAAGAAAGCCCTTGGTTAGCAGACCACTTCTTCAAGAGAGCCATCACTTGACTATGAAGGAAATTTGATTCTTGAACCTAAAATGCTGCTGGATGTAAGGGGGAGGAGGCTAAGAAACACAATCACTCGTAAGTATTTGGTGAAATGGAAATGTCTACCCCTTGAAGATGCAAAGTGGGAAGTTTTGTGAGGTTTGCACACCATCACCCCATTGCAAATGGGGACCACCTCTTTTGCTTTGGCAGCAAGAGTAGTGGTCTTGGTAGCAATTTTAAAGTCTACCAGCCAATGAGATGAGTTTGGACAACTTTCACCCACTTAAGGGTCAAGCCAATTTAGATGATGAGTGTAGTAATGAGAACTTAAACACTTAGGCAAGTCCTAGGGAGGTTGAAAACTAGTGGTCCGAGGTCTGATTAGATAGTCCAAAGTGGATGAAGTCCAATTGTAAGGTTTAGAGTTCAAATGGAGAAAAAGCAAGAGAAGAAAAGAACACTCGGTGGAATAAGATGAAGAAAGAAAAATCAAGGTGATTGCCAAGGGATATAACTTGGAAGATGAAACTATGAAATGATTCTGGATATGAAAAAGATGAAGTTTTGAAGGCTGAAATGAAGAATAAATGAGAAAGAAGGCGTGAAAAGAGGAGAACTTCACCAAGTCGCAAGGCAAAGTAATCTTGTCCATGAGCAGTGGACACGAAGGGGTCAGATTCTGAAGCCCTCATGTCCATGTTTGGACAAGGAGGGGTCAGATTTTGACCCTCTCTTGTCCACTCTTGGACTTAAAATTTCTGTTTCTGCCATCAAATGGATAAAATTTCTAAAATCCATGGATTTTGTTGTGTCATAAAAAATGTTGAATCAAGGACAAAAATCAGTTTTTCCTCTGAAGTTTGATCGGATTGGAAATGCCAAGAACATCAATATGAAAGCCAGACCCTTGGTGAAAAGACTTGTGATAAATATTTGTAAATCAGACCAAGATAGTTGTTCATGAAGTGAGTTGGAAGTGAAATTGTTTAAAGAGGAATGCATTTGAAATGAAATGAAAGCCTGAAGTGAAATTCACAAGTTGCAAGCAATGAGTAAAACTTCAAGTCCAAACTATGTCATTGACAAATGGGAAGGGGCAAGGAGGGGGCAGATTTCAATCTCCTCTTGTCCAAGCTTGGACAAGGAGGGCTCAGATTCTGATCCCCTCTTGTCCACTTGTGGATGAGGCACCATGAAGTGCCAACACATTTCTTGTGGGATAAAAATTGAATTCACCGATAAACTTGCCTTTAGATCAGCCAATAAGTGGAAAATCAGTTGTTTCATGGGCCAAGAAATAAATATTATATTAATAAAAACTTGACTCTGAGATAGGTTGGCTTGTATTAGGGGGTAAGGAGGAACAAATTTCAAAATATAAAAACATTTTACCTAGACCAGTCGGCCTAGCATGAGGATGGTGACCCATCACCTTGGTTTTCTATATAAGAGAGCAAAGATATTTCAAATCAAGAACGAAGTGTAAAACAAGAGGTTTGAACTTCAAGCAGGAGCAGATCAGTCACAAGTAGCCATCAAATTTCATAGTCGTAGTTCAAATTTAGAAGAACGCTCAAACTTCAGACCTTAGCAAACATCAAAGCAAGGCTGTAAACTTCATAATTTTTAAGAAAATCAGAGCTAGATGATATACTTGGCAATATGAACTTTAAACTCAGAAATTGTGGGCAGTCAGCAAGATGGGAGATTCTGATAGTAATATTGATATAAAAGGAGGTTGTAGATTCATGAAAAGCTTTATAGACCTTCTAACCAAGGATTTTACTTGTAATTATTATTGAAGAAAAGAAGAGCAATCACATTCAAGGATTAGAGCATTCGACTTTGTTATTTTTGAAATTCATTATGGTTGGCTTTAAGTGCATGGTTTTTCTTCTTAACTTTGGAAGCTTGATTTTAAATAGAGGTCCAAGCTTTTTACAAATGTTTTTTCTTGTTTTGAAAGGAGAGGGAAGTAGAGGATTTAAAGATAAGAAGAGGCTATTTCAAGCGGTTTGAGGTCAACAATTGAAAACAATAATACCAATCCAAGTCCAAAATTCAAGTGGCAAGATGGAATCCAAAGAACAAAATGGAGAACAAAGAACCAATAATGGACAAGTCTACAAGCAAAGAGGACTTATCAATAACTTGAATTTCCTTCGGGAATCCAAGTTCAATTGGACGAAGTGGAATAATCTAGTTACATGAAATTTTTAGAAGATCAAGCTAGAGTAATAAGACTGGGAGAGATTGTGTCAATAATACTGCTATCTTCATGGCGAATTGCTTGTATCATTTTGGAGTATTGCATGGTTTCTACATTTCTTCACTTAGATTAGTGTTTCATTAATGTTGAGGTGAAGTAGCGTTTAGTTGAATGGAAGACATTGTGGAGCCATCTTTGTGAAACTCACCTAATTCGTACCACTAGTTGCTTGCTGATTGTAATTTTGCCTTGCGTGGTCAATTGGGAGTTTAATGAGCTTTACTTCGATCATTGCATGCACATTGATATGCATCCATTAATGGTTTTGATGAATTGTTGATAGTTTGAAGTTTGAACATCTTACATTTATCGTAGGAGATCACACTAGCTTGGTTGATGTTGATAGCTAAACTAAGTCTAGTAGAGTCACAAAAACATTCACAATTTCTTGTATTATAGGAGTCGAATAGCTTTCTAAACCCCTGTTCCTTTGCAGTTTGGTTGGAAGAAGTTGAAGTAGTTGATGTCTATTGATTAAACAACATGTCATGTTGTCACCTTTTCACACATTGCCCCATTGCAAATGGGGACCCCCTCTCTTTTTGTCCACTTGACCTTTTTCGTTCTAGTTTTCTTGGGAGCTCTAGTGTTAATCTCCTTTGTTTCTTTCGTTTGACTAATTGAGAAGTGTGTTGACCAAGTCTTAAGTTGGATCTCATCCCTCATCATTCAAGGTATTCAAGGTTTCAGATTGGGGTGCCTCCTAATTTATAATTGTGTCAAGCTTTGAATCTTTTGGAAAAGTATATTTTGAATAAGCCAAGTAAAACAATTCTGGAGCTCAAGTGATGTTGCAAAGTTAAATGATGATGCAAAGTTAAGGAGACTTGTAGAACGAGCTAGAATAATTTTGTGTGGGTTAAGCCCAATACTAATAAGCATGAGAAAACATAAAGAGGCCCCCAGTTCGAAGAAAGAAATTCCATAGTATTTCCTTTGATGAATTAGTATATGCAAGATGCCAAAGTTCCCTATGGTGCTGTAATTTGGCGGATAAAAATTTCAACTAAAAGTTAGAAGGTGTAATGCAGATACTTTATTTGAATCACACGTGCCCTAACTAGAAATCATCATAAAATCCTATCCTTATTCCCCTTTACATGAAATAAGGAATGAAAGCGAAGAGGAAATAACACTATTGGAACACTCATGATCATAAAGGTGAAATTGCAAGGATTGTATAAGTGAGCATGGAGAAATGATAAAATTGGGCTAAGTATTGATTACATGGCAATAAGAATGATAAAAAGTGAGTGGATTCCATAGAACGAACGAAAATACTTAAAAAGAAGAAAAATCATCCAAATGAAGGAAAGTCCTTAAAAAGCAGAAAAATTCTCCAAATGAACGAACATCCTTCGAAAGTAGAAAATCCTTCAAATGAAGGAAAATCCTCCTAATGAAAAAAATCCTTCAAAACAAGAAAATCCCCTAAAGCCCAAAGTGCATCAAACACAGATTCCATAGAATGAAGGAAAATCCTTCAAAACAAGAAAGTGTTTTCCACCTGGCTCTTAGAATGGACACTGTTTGTTTGTCTGTGAATTAGGTCAAGAATGAATGAGAATTGATCTTTCCAAAAGAATGTCAGTGAAATTTTGAATGTCTTGGCATGTTATTTTTGGAAATTTATATTTTTAATAAGTTTAACTACGACCTAGAATGACCTATTTTTGACTTTGGAGTAACTTACTATTTTTAGTAGTAGATTTTTTTAGTAAACTCCATTGCCTCCTAGTTTGGCCTTATTTTGACTTTGGAATAACTTACTATTTTTAGTAAGTATATTTTTGGCAAATCTTTTTTGGAAGCAAGTGAGCTCTAGTTGATAAAGAGAAAAGGGTATCTAGTTCTATATCTAGAAGAATGAGTAAGCAAGGTAGCCAATTAGGAAATGGTTAAGTCTAGAAGCACCCTTGAAATGTCCAAAAGTGGAAAGGCATGAAAACATCAAAATAAATGGTTGTGTTGGAAACTTCTCCTTCATGGAAGGGAAAATTAGGAATCTTGAAAAAATTCCTACTCTTGGAAAAATTGGGAAACCTTGAAAAAATTTGAAAACTTGAAGAAATTGGAATTCTTGGAAATTTCAAAATCTTGAATTTTTTTTGGAAATCTAGGAAAATTTTGAAATCTTGAAAGAATTGGAAATTTTGAAAATAATTGATGATGAAGGGTGATCCCCTTAATATAAAGGTCCAAAACACACAACAGAAATATAGAAACAACTGTTTGCGAGAACAATATATGGGCTTCTTATTATCTCCACAAATGAGGAACTAAAATATGCGAACTCACATGGGCACCTTTCTTACAATATTTTGCAAGACAAAGCTGCGAACTATTACCCACAACTGTCCTAGACAAGTTTTGGACCTTATATAGATAATTTTACTCCACCTGAGAAGGTTCTAGACGTCAAACCCTAACACTTGAGACCGACCAACCCCAAAAATCACATATAGAGTCAGGTCAACAATTATGAAGTTTATTTTGGAATTTTTAAGTAGCCCAACTTTGGAAGACCATAACTTGTGAACTATTGAGCCGATTGGCTATTGTACCCCATTCTGGAATCCTTAACTTCTAATCTACAATGCCTAACTTGCTCAAGTTCTAGTAGAAAGAGTTTTGAAGCCCATCCGAAGCCTCTAAGGCCTTAAAAAATGAGCCTGAAGTTTTTTGTACCAAAAATTCATATTAAAAATCTGTAATAACTTCACAAATACTCATGACATGGCAGTGAACCTCAACTGGCAGGGTGATATATCCAAGATGAACATCCATCTCTGAAATTAGGACATTCTAAGCTTGTATGTTTGACTTACTAAGTAGAAGGCCTCCACAAACAACAACTCTGCATTGAGACCCCTTATTCAAGAAACAAATTTTTGGGTACCCAAGATGCTCCTACATCAAATATTCATACCAAAAATTTGTAATTTCACAAATACTCATGATATGGCAGTGAACCCCAATTGACAGGGTGATATATCCAAGATGAACCTCCACCTCTAAGATTAGGACATTCCGAGCTTGTATGTCTGACTTACTAAGTAGAAGGCCTCCACAAACAACAACTCTGTGCTTAGACCCCTTATTCAAGAAACAAAAATGAAATATTTTTGGGTACCTAGGATGCTCCTACATCAGATATCTGGGGTAATTTGAGAAGTGACCCTGTTACGTCTTTGGTGTTTAGAGGAAAACCAAGATGGTCAACCTCATTTCTTTTCAACCATGATGAATTCTATTGGTCTCCCTTGCCATTTGATCAGATATTCTTCATAGGTTTTGTGCCTTGCACTTCTGCCAACACAACTGTGCAGTATCTTAATCTCCTTTGCAGTTGAAGTAGGTGCTAGAATACCCCACTATGCTTCTGTGACTTCATCTCCATCACCTCCTTCATGATGCTTTGTCAAATTTGTAATGTTAAATATTGGTGAAATATTCAGTTCAGCAGACAAGTCTACTTTACAGGCATTCCTGAGTCATGCTTTTTCAGTATTTTTCTTGGTCCAAACATCTTCATTTGTAGCTTGTTATATGTTCCCATTGGAAAATGCTTCTTTCTCAAATGAACCATGTCTTCATCTCCAATCTAAAATTCCTTATACCACCTTTTTTCATCTACCTTAGCCTTGAACAATGTATTCATTCTTGTAATGTGCAATGTGCTTCCTCACCTCCTCATGGATGTTCTTCAAATATTCCGCAAAATCCTTAGCCTTAGCATTACTGATCTCTCCTTTATCCAACTTCCTCAATTCAGAGGCACTATACAATCTAGAATGGTGATTTACTAGTACTCTTATTGATAGGATTATTGTAAGCAAAATGCGCTTGTGGTAAAATCAAATCTCATTCTTTTGGCTCATCTCAAACCAAACATTTCAGCGAATTCCCCAAACTCCTATTCACAACCTTTGTTTGTTCGTCAGTCTGTCGATGATGTGATGAGTTGAACTTCAAATATGTCTTCAACTTTTTCCATAATGTATGTCAAAAATATCCAACAAACTTGGTATCTCGATCTGAATCTATACTTTTTGGCAAACCATGTAGTCTCACCACTTCTTTGAAAAACAACTTTGCCACATGAACAACATAATTAGTCTTCTTGCAAGGAATAAAATCTGCCATCTTTGAAAATCTATTAACCACCACAAGTATTGAATCATGCCCTTGCTGAGTCCTTGATAAATCAAGAACAAAATCCATGTTGACATCCTTCCATGGCTTCTCTGGAATAGGTAATGGTTGATACAAACTTGTATTTTGCTTCACTCCTTTTCCATTTGACATAGTCTACAACTCTATACAAACTTCTTGACATCTTGCTGCAACTCTGGCCAGTAGTAATTCTCATTAACCAAAGAAATGGTTTTATCTCGACCAAAATGTCCAGCCAATCCTCCACTATGCTTCTTGATGAGATTCTCCCTCATTGAACTTCTTGGAATGCACAATTGACTTCCTTTGAGCAACATACCATCTTGGATAATGCAATCCAACCACTTTGTCTTGTTAAGTATAATAGGTTTTGTACAAGCTTTCCAAGCTTCACCAAAATTAGGTTCCTTCGAATACAAACTCATGAGTTCCTTGAACCCAACCACTTCAATCTGCATCTTTGTTAGTGAAAGCTGTCTCGTGCTAAGAGCATCTGCAACTCTATTAGATTTCCACTCCTATGCTTCAAAACAAAGATATAACTTTGCAAAAACTCAACCCACTTCAAATGCTTCTTGTCCAATTTTTCGTGACTATTCAAACATTGCAAAGCTTGATGATCAATATACAAAAAAAACTCCTTAGGAAGAAGATAGTATCTGCACTTCTTCAATGCTTGAACAATAACATAAAATTTGTGATCATGAATATAATACTTTCTTTTGGCATCATTTAACTTCTCATTGAAATAAGCAACATGTCTACCTTCTTGGCTCAAAACAACTCCTATCGCAGTACCATTAGCATCATAGTCTAGTTGAAACACCTTGTTAAAATATTGAAGTGTTAAAATAGGTTGTTTCATATCCTTTTTGTTTCAACAAATTGAAACTCTTATTTACTCTTACAATCCACGTAAACTCTTTTCTATCCCCTCCCATTGTTTCAATCAAGGGTCCACAAATACTGCTAAAACCTCTCATAAACTTTCTGTAAAAGCTAGCCAAATCATGAAAAGATCTTACCTCCGTAGCACTCCTTGTAGTAGGCCATTCAAGGATAGCCTTCACTTTCTAAGGGTCGATTTTTAGACCTACTGAGACTACAAATCCCAAGTACACCAATTCCTTAACAAAACTACACTTCTTCAAATATATCAGCAACTTTTCTTCCCTCAACTTCTCAGACACCTTATGAATATGCATTATATGCTTCTCCAATGTCTTATTAAAGACCAAAATATCATCTAGGTAAACAATGACAAACTAATCTAGAAATTCTTTCAGTACCTCATTCATGAGCCATATGAAAGTGCTCGGTTCATTGGTTAGCCCAAAAGGCATGACTAAGCACTCATAAAAACCTTCCCTTGTCTTGAAGGCAGACTTCCATTCATCTCCTTCTCTAATCCGAATTTGATGATATCCATTATTCAGATTTATCTTTGTGAAATACATAGCTCCACTCAATCAGTCTATGATATCATCCATCCGCAGCAAGGAAAATCTGTACTTGATTGTGATAATGTTCATAGCCCGAGAATTTGTGCACATCCACCATTCTCCACTCTTCTTTGGTGTTAATACTGCTAGTACAACACATGGACTTACTCTCTCGAATCAACTCCTTCTGCAATAACTCTTGCACTTGTCTATTGAGCTCTTCACTTTCTATTGATGTCATTTTGCATGCTGCCTTGTTTGGCAAACTGGCTCTTGGAATCAAGTCTATCTGGTGACTGACCTTCCTCACTAGTGGTAATCCATTTGACACATTATCAGATACAATATCTCGAATCTCTCTTAACAAATCTACAACTTCTGTAGGTACCTATTCTACTTCTTCTTTACCATCTTTTGGAATTATAACAATACTCATATGCTCATGCCTCATACACTCTAGGAACTTCTTTCAATGAACAAAACGTATTCTAGTAGCATTGCATACCTTTTGTTATTTGTCCTTCAATGACTTCAGCTTATGTTTCACTCCATCTTTTGTTAGAGTGTAGGTGTTTGCATGACCATCCTGTACAACATGCCTATCAAATTGCCATGGCCTACTCAACAACATATGACATATGTCCATAGGTACGTGTTTCTGCATTTTGAACTTTAAATCACAAAGATGTAACTCAGCAAAAACTCAACCCACTTGAAATGCTTTTGGTTCAATTTTCCGTGTCTATTCAAACATTGCAAAGCTTGATGATTAGTATACAAAACAAACTCCTTAGGAAGAAGATAGTGTCTCCACTTTTTCAATGCTTGAATATTAACATAAAATTCCCGGTCATAAACATAATACTTTTTTTGGAATCATTCAACTTCTCACTGAAACAAACATGTCTACCTTCTTGGCTCAAAATAGGTCCTATTGCAGTATCACTATCATTACAGTCTACTTGAAACCCCTTGTTAAAATTTGGAAGTGCTAAAACAGGTTGTTCTGTAACTTTCTATTTCAACAAATTGAAACTCTTATCTGCCCCTATAATCCACGCAAACTCTTTTCTATCTCCTCTCATTGTTTTAGTCAAGGGTCCACAAATATTGCTAAAATCTTTGATAAACTTTATGTAAAAACTAGGCAAATTATGAAAAGATCTTTTACCTCCGTAACACTCCTTGGAGTAGGTCATTCAAGGATAGCCTTCATTTTCTCAAGGTCCATTTTTAGACTTTTTGTTGAAACTACAAATTCTAGGTACACCAACTCCTTAACAAAACTATACTTTTTTAGATTTATCAACAAATTTTCTTCGCTCAACTTCTCAAACACCTAACATATATGGATTATATGGTCCTCCAATGTCATACTAAAGATCAAAATATCATTTAGGTAAACAATGACAAACTTTTCGATAAATTTCTTTAGTACCTCATTGACGAGCCACATGAAAGTATTGGGTGGATTGGTTAACCCAAAAGGCATGACTAAGCACTCATACAATCCTTCCCTTGTCTTGAAGACAGTATTCAATTCATTGCCTTCTCTGATCTGAATCTGATGATATCCACTCTTCAGATTTATCTTTGTGAAATACATAGCTTCGCTCAGATAGTTCATGATATCATCCATCCACAACAATGGAAATTTGTACTTGATTGTGATCATGTTGATAACTTGAGAGTTTGTGCACATCATCTATTCTCCATTCTTCTTAGGTGCTAATACTGTTGGTACAACACATGGACTCAGACTCTCGAATCAATCGCTTCTGCAATAACTCTTGCACTTGTCTCTTCAACTCTTCACTTTCTACTGGTGTCATTCTGTGTGATGCCTTGTTTGGAAAACTAGCTCCTGGAATCAAGTCCATCTGGTGACCGACCTTCCTCACCAGTGGTAATCCATCAGGCACATTATCAAATACAATATCTGGAAACTCTTCCAACAAATCTACAACTTCTTTAGTTAACTCTTCTACTTCTTTACTATCTTTGTGAATTATAGCAAAACTCATATGCTTACGCCTCATACCCTCTAGGAACTACTTTCCATCAACAAAACATGTTGTGGTAGTACATACCTTTTCTTCTTTATCTTGCAGTGACTTCAGCTTATGTTTCACGCCATCCTTTGTCAGAGTATAGGCGTTTGCATGACCATCATGTACAACATGCTTGTCAAACTGCCATGACCTACTCAACAACACATGAGATATGTCCATAGGTATGATATTATTTTGAACTTTACTAGTCATTGTTCATTGACCATGACCTTGTGGTCATCCTGTACCCAAGCAATACAATAGGGACATGGGTGTTTCTACTAAGAGCTTTAACTTCCTAAACATATTTTTTAACCCCAAATTGTCAGTGCTTCCACCATCAAGTATCACATCACAATACTTATCTTCACACTTGCACCTTTTGCGAAACATGCTCCTCCTTTGATCAGGTTCATTCTCACTGCTCAATAGGACTCTTCTGTTAACTGGCACTTCTCTTTCAGCATCTTTAGAATGTGATGATTTGACATCTTCATCTACATGCGCAACTCTGGCCTAGCCTTCAGTTCTCCTACTATCCTTCCTTGGCGCTGGGGACATTCAAATACACTATGCTCTTCTTTGTAGTGGAAACATGTTCTACAAAAGTCACCTCTTCCTAATCCTTGCGCTCTTCCTTTTCTGCTATGATCTCTATTGTTCTGATCATGGAAACGATTGTTATTGTTTCCCCTTTAGTTCCGACTATTACTGCTAGCCTCATCCTTCTTTTGATCTTCATTTCGACGTTTATAAGATCGTTCGCCAGATCTTCCATCACGATCTTGTCCACTTTGTTAGCTCTCAAACTTCTTGTTCAACTTCTCTTCTAGTTTTAGGGCAAATTGGTACGCCTCCTCAATATTGTTCATTCGAACTAGACTTACCTCCTCTTGAATGGTTGACCTTAACCGATTAAGGCACCATGCAACCTTCTCCATGTTAGCTTCCGTATGGCCTGTTCTGACGAGAACTCAGTAGAAGTCTTCTATATAATCTTGAACAAATCTTCCTACTTGCTTCGACCCTTGCATTTTCTTCAACAGATCAAGCTCATAATCCACAGGAATGAATTGTCACTATAATTTAACTATCATCCGATCCCATCTGGTGATTATCATCCGATCCCATCTGGTGATTTTATCCTTCGCTCCTCTATTTCGCTTCAATTGAATCTCCTGCCACCAAATCTTCGCACGACCCTTGCAAACTTTTTCCCTATCAGGATCCTCAATATCTTTATGCTCAAAGTATTCTTCTAACTCATTAATCCAATTGATCCATTCCTCCGGGTTAAGATTTCCCGAAAATGTGGGAACGTCAAACTTAGGTCTTTTTCCAATCTTGGAGATAGCCCTGAAAAGCCTTTCTTCTTTTGGTTTCATAGCTTCCTCTTGTTCTTCCTTATCAACTTCTCCTCTTTCATTATCACTGTCATTTCTTATGGCAAGATTCATCCCTCTACGCTCCTGTTCTTCCAATGCTTGCATGTGCCTTTGGAGGGCTCTAATACCCTAAGTGTAACACCTCCGACTCTTCCACCAAGTTTCCCTTCGTGGAGGCATCTTCTTGTTTTTTTTTGAAACCTTAGTGCAAATTGCTTCACAATCGTTAATCTATCTACACATACAACCCAAACCACAATTCTGGTGCAAATTGCCCCACACTTGGTAATGTGTCTACACACTCAAAAACTCTTGTTCTGATACCACTTGATGAATGGTGCTCCCTTTAATGGTAGAAACGTACAACAAAAATATAGAAACAACAACAATTTGCTAGAACAAAATATGGGCTTCTTATTATCTCCACAAATGTGGAATTATAGAATTTTGAATTGCAATATGCAAACCAACATGGGGGCCTTTCTTGCAATAATCTGCAAGACAGAGTTGTGAACTATTACACAAAATTGTCCTAAACAACCTCCTTCCTTATATAGGTAATTTTACATTGCCTGGGAAGGTTCTAGACATCAATGTAGTGACTCTGCTCAAATCTGATCCCAAAACGCTGATAAAGGTTTAAGAAAACACTTTGCATACAAGGGTCATATGACTGATATAAAATTTCAGTTTGCTTTTATGGCTCTTTCCTTCACTTAGCATGAATAAGAATGCTTGCAAGAAGACTCTGAATTGACTAAACAATGACCTAACAGGAATGTGCAACTTATTTTGACAATATTCAATGCATATATGTAACTGAAACTACTTGCAATATGCAGCTACAGCAACTAGTAATTTTGACAAACACTTGGGATGCAAAATTATAACATTATTTATGCCAAAAAAGAGAACCTACAGCCAATTGACATTTTGTCAAACAATTGGCATGCGAACTAATAAGCTGATCGTGAATGATAAATACATATTCAATTACACTATATCAGACCAGCAACTTATGTCTCTTTTATTGCACATAAAATGTCAATGCTAGTATGAAATGGCCAATACTCTTGGCTTACATCCGCATGAATAATGCTTAAATCTGTTACAACATTTCACCTACAGCCTTACCTTCTAATATGCATCTAAATGATAAGAACAATGCATGTAATATCCAAAGGAACCTAATTGTAGATGGCTGTAATATTTTTTTTCCACTGCTGCCTTTCTGCTTGCTTTTTCGATCTGCTTTTTCACTTGCTTTTTTTAGATCTTCTTTTTTCGCTTTGCTTTTTTGGATTTGCTTTTTCGGACTGCTTTTTCGGATCTACTTTTTCGGCATTGCTTTTTCGAACTGTTTTTTCAAACTGCTTCCAAAAACTCAAATCCTCAGGTAGTGTGAGTATACAAATTAAGCTCAACTTGAAATGGCTGAATACCACTTCCAAAGTGCAACCCTTCAGAAGGTCTTTCACTTCCTCAGTTATGCAATCTCTTGAGAGTTATCGTTCTCAAGGATTATGCTGAATATTTGCAGACCTAGATGGTGCAACAAATGCTCAAAGCGAATGGTAGTAGAATCATCAATTTCCGTCTATCCAAATGGGAGCCCAAGCCCTCTATTTATCTACTTTCCTAAGAAGTTACTAAGAACTTCTGTTTACCGCATAGGTTAATTAAGAATTACACACAGACAATGAACACGAACACGAACAACAAAACTCTTCTTATTTTATTCCCATATGCCAAAGACATTACATTATGCTTGCATGATCTGATGATTACAATGCTTCCCGGAGGGGTTATAAATACTTTCCGAAGAACTTTCTCGAAGGAGTCTGTCGGCTACATACAACATGTTGCTACATAACAAAAACCTTTCCGAAGGGACCCGTCGGCCGATACACAATTTCCTTTCCGAAAAGACCCGTTCGCTGATACACAATTCCCGTCGGTTGATACACAATTTCCTTTCCGAAGGGACCCGTCGGCTGATACACAATTTCTACTGATGACATCATCCCCCCAAAAAGAAAAGTCATCTCCTGATGACTATAGAACAAAACTCAAACAACTAATACAACAATATTGATTTGCTACATCACTTTCACATTCATCCCGTTGCATCTATAGCCTTTGCTAACACAATACTGACTCCTCAAGCTGACCTTGATAGCCATCTGTGCTGCTTTCTCTGCTTCCAACTCCTCGGTACCCTGAGCCAAGTGTCGCTGCATTGCCTCCAACTGGATGATCAGCTCCTCCCGAGCTCTCTACGCATCCACCCAGACAGCCTCACGGCCAACACCTACTCTCAGTGCCTCTGGTACACAGATGCTCCATGCTTGCAGCAGCTCCAAGTCTTCTCAACTGGTCAGACTCCCACGATTGATATTCGCAACGACTGGGGGTCCAGGGGGCAATGCCCCCGTTAGGGTTGAGGGGCAGCGCCCCTCGTCGCCAAGACCAAATTAGCACTCTGGAACCCGCACAAAATTGCATAGAACACACCATTTCTGTTATTTTCTGTCGATTCTACACTCTTTCTGGCAATCGTTGATGCTTCCCCTTCCCTATGGCATCCTCTGATACTCATTCTGAGCATTCTTGATTTGTCGATTTTTTTTCGTTTTTTTTTGTTTGCTAGCTGCTGTGACTACTTCTTGTAGACTTCATTTGTTCCTTTGTTAGATCAGGTCACTTATTTCTCTATACGAACCAACTGTTCTACGAATTTCTCTACTTCCCAGGCGGCCGTACTGCCCTCCTCGCTGGTCTACACTAACTGTACCACTTGATTTGCCTTACAGGGTGAATGCTACACGTCGTACGGTCTTAGATGATTAACTATGTGGAGCCGTACTACCTCGCCCTGCCTTATTGTTTGTACAATTCAGATACCAGACAAGCACTCCGCCCTACCCTTCATACTCTCGCAAGCACAACGTGATACTTAACCGTATGTTGCTTGAAAGGAGCCGCACGATGCTTGAATAAGAAAGCCGTATAGTGTACGGACAGTATAAAATCATGAAAGACAAGTCCGTACGGTGCCCAAAAAACCTCCAAATGCATACAAAATCCGTATGGCAGCAACAATAAATTTAATCTTCAGATTCGTATGGAATCCGTACACCAGCAACATGAAGGTAATCCTCCAATTGCTGTACGGTGCCATTAGAGAAGACGGGCTCTAAAAGCCGTACGGCCCCACATAAAGCAACTAATTTCCAAAATCCGTACACCACAATGAAAATCCGTACGATGGGAATAGACAACTTCCAAATCCGTACATTGAACTTGAAATCCGTACGCTGCATTTGCTCTTTTTTTTGCAAAGTGAAAGTCGCACGAAACCTTGAAAGCCGTACGGTGCATGGAGCTTTTAAAAAAAGAAGAAAAAAGCCGTACAGTGATGCTCTTAAAAATGTCGTACGGTGAAGGAGCTTGAAAACCGTACGGTGACTTTTCACACTTTTTTTTTTCTTTCGTTTTTTTTTTGTTTTTTTTTTTGAACAACTATGTACAATATTTACATATATACAACACTTACAGTCTTCTTCTCTCAGTTGTTCGTCCACGGAGGGGCGTTACTTCTTTCATGGCAGACATTCAACTTTGACCTATTCCCTACATTGAACACTTCCCTTCCGTCTAGCATCCATTGTTTACTGCTCCATTAACACCCACTCCTCGAATTTGATATGGTCGGACCCACTTAACTTTGAACTTTCCTGGCGTGATCTCATTTTGGCCATCATACTTTAACACCCATTTCCCCGTCTGAAACCTGTTTTGTTTCAAGTGCTTATTGTGCCATGCTCTACATCTGTTCTGTGTCACCTTCGTAACCCACTCCTGCAACTGTTGCTCATCAAGTTTTTTTAAGGTACACGATCTCTCCATCTAGTTTTCCATATCGCCCGATTTGTTTCTGAAGCTTGGTACCATGGACTCCGTCAGCTGCCCCTTCTGGCTGTGAATAACACGTCCATTCCGTACTGCTGCAACTTTTATTAAACCCTTTCGCTTTGTTTCCTGTGCGGACCGTATGATGTGTCTTCCTTGCTGCTGGCACCTTTCTACTATATCTGTGGTTCGATGTAATACTTTCTTCTTGTGCGGTCGTACAGTGGAATCTTTCCTCCTTTTGGGTTCGTACTGTATGTTCTTTCCTTCAGCTTCAGTCATATCCGCATTCCCTTCTTCAGCTTCTCTGTGTTGCTTCGAACATTCATTTCCTCCTTTGGCTTCTCTATGTTCCTTCGGACATTCATTTCCTCTGTCGGCTTCTCTGTGTTCCTTCGGACATTCATTTCCTTCTTTCTTACCTTCATCGACTCTTAACATATTACAGCTCGGAAAGAGTTCGTAGTCCTTTATCTGCCAGTGGTAAAAACTGTTCACTGAATCCAGATCGTCGTCTGTCGATCCTCCTTCCAACGCAGGACTCCCTCCTGATCTGGTTCCATACTTTGCCCCTTTTCATCCTCTTCTTCTTCGGAATCTGACGATAGGGCTTCTTCCCCGACCATCTGAGTGTGCAAATCGATGACATACTTCCATCCTTTGCTTTTGAGTGATAAAGTATATTTCTTCCAATCATGCTTTGCCTTGGCTTGTATCAGCCACCCTCGACCCAGACTAGCATCGTACCCTTTCCGCCTTAGAGGAATCACAACGAAGTCCAACAGGAATGGTTGTGTTCCAATTGTCACTGGTTGCGTTGTGAGTATTCCCAATGGCTTGATTCCATGTTGATCGACTGTTAACAACTGGAAGGTAGGTGGCCATAATGTCGGCTGTCCCAACTGTTTTCAAGTATCCTCTGGTAGCACATTGACATCGGATCCTCCATCCACGATCGTGTCCGTTAGCACAGTCCTGAGAATGCCCATTTCAACAACCGCCGGATAGCGTCCAGATGAAAGAGCTAACAGCATCGGATCTTCTGCACTTGCGCCACTCTCCTCCTTTTTGTCCGCTGTACTTGCTCCACTTTCCTGCTCCCTTCTATGTTCTCCTGGGAGTTTAGCAGCGGGAACGATGTTTGTGAGTTCCAATCGGAGCTGAGGCATAGTGAGCAACAGATCATTTATCCTGACGGGTACCTTGGCTTGCAATATTTTTCGTACAATGTTCTGTTTTGCACAGTTTTGTACGGAGGTACCTAGCGTGTCCTTCAGGTGTGCCGTTTCTACTTGCGTTGCTCTCTGGATCTCTGCGCGGGCTTCCTCCAGTCTCTTCTTTTCCTCCGTCAGATCAGGTTAGAGCTTCGCCTGCTTCGCCTGCTTCCGAGTGATTGCCAGAACTTCTTTCTCGTCCGTCCTGATGGTAATCAAGTTTACTCCAGACTTCGGGCACTTAGCATTGTCATGATCGCCAGGTCCACACCATAGGCATAGCAACTTCGGTGTGTTTGCCATTGTGCACTCTTGGGCAAAGTGACCCCATAGATTGCATGCGCAGCATTGAACAATTGGCCGACCATTCGCATCGTACTAAATTCGACTCCTTCCGCCATTATTGTTTTTGCCGGTATTGTTGTTGTTTTGACCGTGTCGGTTGTTTCTATATCCACCCGATGTGGCACCTTCCTTACTGGTGTTCTCATTCCCTTCTGACGGGGATGCCTCCTATGTCAGGAACACTTGCCGAGGTGTTCTTGTTTTCAAATTGAAAGGGCATTCCTTTATCGGGTGTCCCATAATCTGGCAAATCTCACAAAATTGATCTTTTGGGCATGATCCCTTTGTATGGCCTTCTTTCTTGCACTCTGTGCACCATAGGTCGTTGCCCTTAGTCTCCTTGTTCATGTTTTTGAACTCCCTCATCATCCGAAGCATGTCCTTCTGAAGAGCACGAACTTTCTTGCTGCTGCCTTCATCGTCGCTGCTATCTTCTCCTGAAGGCTCGTTGTCGTCTGAATCGGATGAGCTGGTCTTCTTCTTCTCTTTGTCTTCTGTTCACTTTCGAGGTTCAATGCCCGATTGTATGCTTCAGTATATGTCGATGGTGGCACGATCTTCATCTTTTTCTGTAGCTTCGAGTGAAGGCCTTCAATGAACCATCTTTTTTGGAGCCCATCTGCCGGCTTATTCTCCATTTTACTGATTAAGTCCTTCAACCTCCTGCGAAGACCCGTACTGTTTCATTCTTATTTTGCTTGGTATTGAATATCTCCGCTACAATTTCATTATCGTCGCACAAAAGTTGAAATTCTGCGATGAACTCTTTAATGTTATCCCAACTGTTTAACTTTTGTGGATCAAGATCAGTAGACCAATCAATTGCAACACCTCGTAGGGTAGTGGGAAATTGTCGGATCCATTCGTTTGTATCTGTTATGACATTTGCCCTCCAGATCGTTTCACATGTTTTACAATGTCGAATGGGATCGGCTACTTCATCACCATCAAATTTAGGCAACTTTTCTTTCGGACTTGCTATTATCACTATATGTTGAGGGTTTTGTTGTGTACCTGCGCTGTTTTGCACTCCCGCGTTGTTTTGAGCACTCGTGCTGTTCTGAGCTCTCACGCTGTTTTGAACACCCGTGCTGTTCGGCACACCCGCGCTGTTTCCAACATCCGCATTGTTCTGCACACCCGCGCTATTTCCAACACCTGCGCTGTTCTGGACACCTGCACTGTTTTGCACGCCCGCACTGTTCTGCACACCCACGCTATTTTCTACACCCGCGCTGTTTTCGGCTTCTGCGCTGTTTTCAACACCTGTGCTGTTTTTGACTTCCACACTGTTTTCAACACCCGTGCTATTTGCAACACTCGTGTTGTTTTCAACACTCGTGCTGTTTTCGACTTCCGCGTTGTTTGGTGAAGAAGAGGGTTCGTCAACCGAAGATGTTCGTTCCAAAAGTATATCTCGGACAAAGAGGTCACTTCGCGCTCGTGCTCCTTCGGCACTTCGAGCCATGCGAGTTGATCTCCTTTCGTCAGGATTCTCTTCCCGTGGCATATGTAGGTTCAGAAACTCCTCCCTCGCTTCTTCCACCAAATCGAGCCGCTGTCGAGTCTCTTCCAACAATTTTTCAGTGCTTTTGTGTCCGTCGGTAACTTGCTGAAATCTCCGTCTGCGTTCAGCCTCTTGTGCCAAAATTAAATTTTCCTGTGTTGCGTGTAATTCATCCTTTTCCTTCAATTTATTCTTATTCTTGTTCAACTGATTTGGCATTTAATCTTCATTTGCCTGTCACCGTACCAGGTCCATCGGGCAACGGCGCCAAATGTTTACTGCATAGGTTAATTAAGAATTACACACAGACAATGAACACGAACACGAACAACAAAACTCTTCTTATTTTATTCGCATATGCCAAAGACATTACATTATGCTTGCATGATCTGATGATTACAATGCTTCCCGGAGGGGTTATAAATACTTTCCGAAGGACTTTCCCAAAGGAGTCCGTTGGCCACATACAACATGTTGCTACATAACAAAAACCTTTTCGAAGGGACTCGTCGACTGATACACAATTTCCTTTCCGAAAGGACCCGTCAGTTGATACACAATTCCCATCAGCTGATACACAATTTCCTTTCCGAAGGGACCCGTCGGCTGATACACAACTTCTACCGACGAAAACTTCTAGAAACATCCTTTTCTAAGAAGTTACTAAGAACTTCTAGAAACATCTATTATAAAATCCCATTATAATGCACTTTTTATAATAAATAACTTTGTAAAATAAAAGTGCAACTCAACTTAGAATTATAACATGTAGGTTCCGTATAAGAAGTGATGATAAAATATAAATAAAATAATATCTCCAAGAGCATAATAAACCATCCAATCCCCAAATAAACGCCAGAATGACTCTCTCATCACAACCACCCGTCTATGAGAGTCCGTGATAGATTGATCCGACACCAATACGATGCCAGCCAAAACGGGGACATTACAATCAAACTAACCCTTGAGGCCAACAAACCCTAAAATTACATATAGAGTTGGCTCAAAAGTGGAAACAATTATGAATTTTATTTTGGAATTTTCAGGTGGCCCAACTTTAGGATACTATAACTTGCAAACCATTGAGCCTATTGGCTATTATGACCCCATTTCAGAATCCTCAGCTTTGGACTACCACGTGTGATTTGTGCAACCTTCAATTGACCGAGTTTTAGAGCCCATTTGGAGCCTCTAGGGCCTTCAAAACCGAGTCTGAAGTTTTCAATACTGAGAATTCATATCAAAAATCCGTAATAACTTCACAAATACTCGTGATATGATAGTTAGCATAGACTTCTATATCCAAGGCGAACTTGCACCTCTGAAATTAGGACATTATGAGCTCGTATGACTGACTTACTAAGTAGAGAGCCACCACAAACCAGAACTTTGCACTAAGACAACCCTTATTCAAAAAACAAAGAAGGAAATATTTTTGAGTGATGCAAGATTTCTCTTACACCCAGGATGCTCCTACATCAATGAAAATCTTAGAAAATTCTGAAATCTTGAAAACTTGGAAATCTTAGAAAAATTGTAAATCTTGAAAAATTTGGAAATCTTGAAAAATTGGAGATCTTGGAAAATTTCAAATCTTTGAAAAATTAGAAATCTTGAAAAAACTGGAAATGTTGGAGAAATTTTGCTTCAATGAAGAAAAGATGGCTAAGCATTGGAAAATTCATCCATGGAATAAAATTGGCTATAGTGGAAAATTTCTTCTCCATGGAAGAAAAATGGTGAAGTGTTGAAAAATACCTCCTTCATGGAAAGAGTAAAAAATGACTTAGTATTGGAAAATATCTCCTAAATGGAAGAAATTGTAAGGAATAAATAAAATTTGGCTAATTGTGAAAATTCTCTCACTAGATCTCAAATTTCACCCTCCTCAAGTGTGCGCCCATGGGTTGTGAAATGATTGATGAGGATAAACAAAAACAAAGGAATGCTTGAAAAGTATAAGAAAAACATGATAAAGTGAATTTAAAGCATTAGAGGAGGAAGGTGTGAGGTTTGAAGAGAGAGATTTTTTTTGGAGAAATAAATTGTCTTTCTAGAGAGAGAGAGAGAGAGAGAGAGAGAGAGTATGTAAGAGTTCTATATGTTGCATTTTGAATTTCTTGCATGATTCTTATAGCGGTTATTTCTATTTTGCAAGAGGGAAAGCTTTAGTTCTAGAAATTGAAGAAAGACTCAAATCTTGGAATTCTAGTCACAATATCAAAGACATCCAAGTACTAAGAGATCCAGTCCAAGGCATTCAAAGTTCAAATGTAGAAATCCAAGAACATGGCCAACAAAGTTCTACAGGAGGAAATTCTAAAGTGACATTAGCATCTATGAAGGATTCCAATCCATTTCAAGAAGATAAATCTTAGGCTCATATATGGGAAGCTGAAAATATTCAAGGAAATCATTTGTAAGGGAGTACTGAAAGTTGGAATTGGGTTACAAACTGATGTAGTCAAGGGAAAGACCCAAGCTAACATGACAGCCAACATGCTGACATGATATCCAGTCATCTCTACCAGCTAATCATATTTCTTCAAGTCAAAGTCAACACATTTATGGAAAGGAATAAAGAATAATCTATTCAGGGCAGCTGATGTATTTAATGCATAGTAGGCATGCGTAGTGGACATTCATTTCAGTCCACTCTTCTGCTGGATGAACATGCAATACTGGGCATTTAATACACACTAAGATGGTGGCTTCTTCAAGATTGGGTTGCATGGACCACCTTTCATTAATACAAATTTCTTTCTTGCCCTAAACCCAATTAGGGCTGAGGTGGCAAAATATAGGCCATCTGTTATTGTTTTGATCCAAGCCACTTGTTGTAATTAGGGACCTATATAAAGGCCTTACTTCTCATTGTAAGGGAGTGGATTTTGAGATTGTTGCCTATGGGCTACTAAGATAATAGAGTTTTCATTATTGATTTCATGGTAATTGCTTGATGTATTTTGGTGCTTGCATTGTTTTATTATTCCTTCGTTTAGAATAGAGTTGCTAAATAAAGTGCTTTGATTTCAATGGAAAAATGTGATGGTGTTTGATGAATTTCCCTAGCTCACACTTTTTGATAGTTTTCTGATGGTAAATTTTCATGTAAAGTTTGTATGAACCCCTTTATATCGATGATTAACTTCCATTATTGTATTCATTGTTCATAATGTTGGTGAATATGTGTGATGTGAAAAAATCTTTGCATAACTTTTAGAAGATTGCACTAGTTCTTGTGGAGTTGTAATTGATTTTGGCGAAGATGAGCTTGTTTATTGGGAGTTTGTCAACTGGAGCACTATCTACTGATATCATTGACCTTAGGAGTAGATTTAGATCCTTCTAACCCTTTCCTGTTAAATTTCAGTTCCTTTCAAAGAAGTGCATCACAAGATTTTAATATCTGATGGAGGAGCTCTAGTCAATATCGCAAAAGAAATGAAGAACAATTTGAATGCAAGTCCCTTTGTGATACTAGAATATCACATCAACCATTGAGCTTATCCACAAGTCAAGACCTAATAGTAACGAACCTTGGTATCACCTATATGAGCTTTCATAATCTTGGTGTATATGGGATTTTGCTCAAGAGAGGATAAGATACCTTAGTATTTTCTTTTGTTGTTGGTGCTGTCACAAAACACACATAAAGAAGTCCCTTTGTGATACCCAGCGTATTACATCATTACAACTGAGTTATAGTCCACAAATAGAAGGAACCTTGGGGTTGTCTCATTTGATCACAGATTTCATATACATTGTTTAGCATATGAGCTTCCGTGTTCAAAAGAGAGTTGGAGATTTGGTGTTTCATTCAGAATACTAAGCATTTGATTTTGCATGTTGAACAGGCATGAAATTCCCAACAATTGCAAGGAGTTGAGATTTTGGAACATCCCAACTTGAAATTGCTTAAGGACAAGCAATTATAGGTTGGGAGGACTGCAATGAGTTCAAATTAAGTTTGGCCGACTAGCCTTAATTGAAGCAGTGTTTGATAACTCCCATCCACTTTGCTAAGTATTTTATTTGAAATAATCAGTAAATTGAATTTATGAATAAATGTTAATTATTAATTTAATTTAATTTAAGTTTTGGGTCAACTTGAACAAACCATTTGGGAGTTGGTTTTCTTCTTGTATCTTATCTATGTAAGGTATTTATGAGACCAGGAGGAGGAGGTGGATTATCAAAGCATTTCTTTTCTCCATGCATTTAACAAATGCATGGCTTGCTTAGACGCGAACCTATGAGGCATAGACTTCGTCCAATGTATTAAGAGAGGATAGGAGGAGATATTGGGAGAAACAGATCCAATGATAGCTCATAAGAAAGATCATGTGATTTCCAATTGTCGAGTAGGACTTAAGTTTGTGACAAGATACCAATTTGGAGTTGGGTTAAGTCAGGATAAGCCCAGAGGAGAGGAAATCATATGAAATTTGAAGAATGTATGACAATAGTAACTGCTTATACCTCTATATACAAGCACGTGACAGCTCTATTTGCCATCCATGTATACCTGTCAGAAGTCATGTGCATAGAAGATTAAGATCACTTTTCTTTGCTCTGGCACAAATGTAGATTGTATATCCGAGTTGATGCTTATACAAGGGAGCATCATCATATAATGTCTGCAGAGCAAATAGGGAGGTTGATTGTATGAATGCATACTACCATTGCATTATTCTGAAACTTTTGATTATCTTCTGTGTTGATTCATCAATGATTTGAGAAAATAATTCTGAATTGCAAGATTTTATTTCTTAAGAATCACAAATATCTCTCAAGATGGTATATTTCAAAATCTGGAATGTGTGAGAAGGCTTGTTAGTAGTTTTTGACCCCTTTGGAAAAATTCACAAATTTATATATATCAGATTTACCTGCCTAATAAATTTCTAGAAAATCAGTAAAAGAATGATGAATTTAATATTAATAAGAAAGCCTTATGTTCATCTCGTTAAGTGGTTTGCTCATGATTATATCCTGGAGCACCTTTTTTGCAATTTTTGGTAAACAATCTGTTTTTAAAAGAGCTAATAATGACAATAAAATTCTAGTTTGCTTCCTTTCTCGTTTGAACGCTTAAGGAGATCCATACACCAATTTAATTTTGGAAAGGATTTTTGAAAATGTAACATTATCAATTTAGAAATTCAGAATATGGGCAATATTTGATTTTGACAGGGTGACTTACCAATTTCGTTTTAAAACAAAAATAACTAGGTGGTTCAGATTTGGAGTTTACCTTCAGATTTTTATGATTATTAATGAAAAGTGTTATCTTGTTGCTTCTAACTTCCAAAGAAACCAGAAAAAATTGCCGATAAATCACAAAGTGACATTTTTTTGTGAAAACTTGCTGATTATTCAGCAAGTTTTTCACAAAATCTCTGCAATTGTTTTTAAAAAACTTGCCAGTGTTGACAGTCCAGTGTTTAAACTCAAAAAACAAGAAACTTCATTTTATTTTTTGTTTTCCTCATTTGGGTTTGGCAGTGAGGGAGGAAAGGACGCTTCCAAGCCCTTTCTAGCTATTTGCAATCAATTAGAAAGCAGCAACCTCCATTTTTTTTAGAGAGGATGACATCACTGATTTGGAGAGGTCGGCTATGGAGGAGGGGGTTGGATTTTTTCACGTTGGATGACATTGAGGAGGATGATGAGGAGGGTGAACCAGAAGAGGAGTCATTGCCAGTGCCAGGAGGAGCTATATCCAAGATGGGGAGCAAGCCACACATATCATCCAAGATACCAAGTGAGGAGGCACAGTCATGCCCAATGCAGGCTGCTGCTTTTAGGATTAGGCCCTCTAGTTCCTCTCCCTTATTTGTTTGTAGAGATGGGAAGAGGAAGATGTAATGATGTATTTACTTTGAGTTTTATAGAAACTATTTACTGTTTTTCTTCCAGCCATCAACATTCCACACGTGATTGGGATTTTGTGCCCACTTTGCATCTATACAATCAAGGTTTGGCTTGTTTCTTTTGTGTTCTCATTGATTGACTCATTGGATGCATCTTCTCATTGAATTCTGCAAAACAAATGCACATCTAATTAAATTTAAGCATTTTAAAAAGTCTTCTCAGTTCCCGGGTTTTTTTTGGCAAGTATTTTCTGAAGTCTGGCCTAGTTTTCCCAAACTTGTTTTCCAAGCCTTGGCGAGTTTATGCCAAGTCCGAGTTTTTTAACTATGGCTACAATCATTCAGGCCTTCTTGTCTATGTGATATGGATCTTGGAGACAATGCCCAACTCATCTATAAAGATACTGATATCTGTCTTTTATTTGGTCTGACCCATTTCAAAGGGGGCCGCCGTTGTTGCTTGACACTCGATTAATTAGTTGGCTTGGTTTAGATTTGGCAGAGGAGTTAAATCTCCGAGTCTGTAATTTGCAAGTTTTCACCTCAGAGTGAGGTTGTCAAGTGAGAACCCAGCTCTTAGCTGAGGCTTGGGTCTTCTCAAAGTGAAATTTCCTTGCACATGTACAATCTCAAGCGTTGATCAAATAATGGTTTGCAAGATGATGAAACTGCCCAACAAAGAGCTAGGTGTTTTCCTGATTTCACAATGACAAAGGTTGAAATTTTCGCACAAGACTTAGGAGGTAATTTTGGAGCAAGGAAGAAGGGTTGTGATTTTAAATTCTGATTGGAACTATTGGAATTCTGTTCTGAATTGGTGAAGGAAAGATCAAGGGAATTCAGAAGCAAGGTGTTGAAATGCAAACTTGTGAGGTTTTTGCAAGAGTTAACCAGGTAACCTTGAAATCATGAAATCTAACCCACATTTTAACATCTAATCCAAGAGATGGTGGAAATCCCATTGGAATTGAGTATCTGATATGACGATAGAATTCAATGGACATTTAAGAGGGAAATCTGAGGCTATCAATGAGCAAGATTTGGTGTCAACATAGAAAAGTTCCAACACTTTGAAGATTTTTTGAAAGTCAGATTGAGATGCCTAAGAGAAGGTTGGCAAACAACCTGACTTTGGACAGATGTTCAAGTCCCCTTCTGATTTCTGACCTGTTGAGACATCTAACACATTGAGACAAAGTCAGGACTCATGAACAATTGTTCAAGCAAATAATTAGGGGAGAATCAACCTTGAAGCAAGAATGAGCAAAGTGATGAAGTCTGTTATGAATTTAGAAAGGAGAGAATCCAAACACACAGAAGGAAAAGGATTGAATTCACAAGTTGAAGTGCAAGTGCTAAACATTATGTTGAAAACTTCAATCAAGGCTGTCCAAACCTAGGTTGGATGCCGACCCTGATTTGGATAAATTCTTCAATTGTTTTGGAGGCCTTAAAAGTTAAAAGCAAAACGTGAATCTTGAACTTCTAAGAGAAAACCCAATCCACTTCAAGAGGACTCGATCTAAATTGAAGGACTTGTAGCATGTTGAATAGAAATCTCAAATCCAACTTTTCATGATTAAAATCTGAACAAGATCTTTTGGAGACAATGCCCAACAGCATGATGAAGTTCAATCTGTGCAAGAAATTTAAAACTCAAATGAAAAAGAGTCCTGATTGACAATATGATAAAATCCAAATTGAAAAACATATTTTGGAGCGCTTAAGTAGCTTTTGGAGGGTAGGCTGGAATCTGACATTAGACAGTGGTGTCCAAAGGTAGGTTGGAATCTAACCTTACCTTGGACATCATGTCCAGCAAGCTTTTGATTTCTGCAAAACGTGAATCTTGAACTTCGAAGAGAAAACCCGATCCACTTCAAGAGGACTCAAACTAAATTGAAGGACTTGTAGCATGTTGAATAGAAATCTCAAATCCAATTTTTCATGATTAAAATCTGAACAAGATCTTTTGGAGACAATGCCCAACAGCATGATAAGGTTCAATCTGTGCAAGAAATTGAAAACTCAAATGAAGAAGAGTCCTGATTGACAATATGATAAAATCCAAATTGAAAAACATATTTTGGAGAGCTTAAGTAGCTTTTGAAGGGTAGGTTGGAATCTGACATTAGACAGTGGTGTCCCAAGGTAGGTTGGAATCTAACCTTACCTTCGACATCATGTCCAGCAAGCTTTTGATTTCTGTCAAGGTTTGGCAAATGCTTTCAAAGCCAAACCTAAATTGTTACCTCCAGAATCAAAAGTCAGGTGTTGTATGGTGAAATCCGAGCTAGTTAGCAAATAAATTCAAGTGGTTCCTAATCCAATCTGGATCAACTAAGAAGTGGTTCCTAATCCGATCTGGATCAACTAAGGCAATAAACCATTCAATCGGGGGGAGTAAATCAATTGGCAGATGAAAATCTGACTTGCAAGTGTGAAATTCAAGCAGTTGAATGTAGGATTTGATTTGCAAAACTTAACAATTTGAACGAACAAGAGGGAGATTGGTGTTGCGCTAAAGGAAGATGAAATTGCAACCTTTGGAAAAATGTCCAAAGACAGGTCAAAATCCGAGCTTGCCTTGGACAATTGTCCAAAGGCAGGTTTGAATCCGAGCTTGCCTTGGACAGTGATGTCCAGACTCCCAGTGATTTCTTCCCTTCATTGAAGCACTTGCAAATTATGTGAGTTGGTCTTAGTGGCTATCCATGAACTTTGTAGTGTTAATCACTTGAAATCAGGAATTTTGAATTCCAAAGGAGGTCCGCCAGAGAAGATTAAACATTTAATTGCAATTTAATAGACATGGAGTTCAAGGTAAAATGCCTAAATAAACAAATGGAGTAATGCGAAACAGAAATTGCTAATTTGAAGAATAGAGCTGATGACAAGGTGCAAAAATCAGAGGAGAAATAAAATCAGATTATTTGGTGCATCAAAACAAACTAATTTTGCTGGGGGTGAAAGAGTTCAAGGCAAAAAAAAAAGAAATTTCTGTAATACTGAGTTAAAAGCATGAGTTTTGTGCAGACTTGAAGCCATGCCAAACTCAGAATTCCTTTAGAATTTCTATGGGGCTTGGAATCAAATTTACAATGGGAAATAAGGAAATAAAATGGTCTACAGGGTGTTATGCAGGAAGAAATTGAGTGTTTTAAACTTAGCAAAATCAGAACTCAAATCAGGATTAAAAGTGGTCTTATTTCAAGGCATGGATTTGTTCTTTTATCATATAATTAGAAAAGGCTCTTTTATCATAAGAATGCTTAGATTTTTCTCCCATTTATTATTTCAGAAACTCAACATAAGCCATTTTTTGTTTGGCAAGGTGAAATGGAGTGCGTACAAGTGAAAGTGAATGGTGATTTCCTAAATGGAGATGACAAGCAAGGTGGCATGGAGCTGAACATTTCGTAAACAAAGTTAGTCACCACATTAAGGTCAACTTGGAGACCAGGGACCTCAAGCATTGGCAAATACAAGTACTTAATCAAACTAGTGAAGAAGTTTAAAGTTGGAAATAAAAAATCAAAACAAAAGATCAAGATGCAAATCAAGTACGAGTTCAAATTATGAAACAAGAGTAGGGCCAATACATTAGGCTAAGAACCATTTCAACTACAAGAAATTTTACATTTCAATCAAAATATTTTTAAATTTGGAAGATAATGAAGTGGAATTGAAACAACGATTGCATGATAATGTTAAGGTGGTGCCCACTCATGTCCAACCCATAAGGGGATTCCAAATCCATGGGTCCAAGATTATTCAATCAAGTTATTCCAAGTGTTCAAATGGAACATATTAATGTCCTCACCAAATGATTTTTCTCATTGTCCAATTCTCGAATGGATATGTATCTTAATGTAATGTAATCTTCTCATTGGCCCATAAACTGATGCCTCATTGTCACAGGTTAACATTTAGTGCTTCTAAGCGGTAGTAACTAGTATCTTAAATCAATATTGGCCATTCTGTACTTGATCTCCCTATAGAAGGAAATAACTTCTCACTTGTAATTAATTAGGTAAGAGTATGAGAGACTTGGAGTAATTGTTTGTATGATGCTGCAAAGGTATTTGCAAATTCATTGTTGTTATCATGGTGGAATACTTGTGTGTTTTTGGATTATTACATCATTTCTGCATTTCCTCACTTAGAAAGGGATTTATTTATGATGAATAGAAGTAGAAGAGTAGATGAATGGAAATATTGTTGATTGGGGAATTAACTTGAAATTTATGTTACATACCTTTTGTTACTTTTTGATTGCAAGTGATAGTGTAAGGTTGGTTTGAACTTATTGCAAGCACTTAACATTGGAAATGTTCACTTTTATAGTCTTGGGAATATCAAAATCATCCACGCATCCTTAGAAGATTGAACCCTTCTTTGCCTAGTTGATTTTGCAAAGCAAGGAATGTTTTAGTTTCATCCACCATCAATAGTTTCTTGCATTGTTAGAGTTATCATAGATTTATGACCCAATATTTATGCACTATGTTGTTAAATAAGATAAGATAAATTTATTAATGTCCAACAAAAGATGACATAGGGTCAAGGGATTGAAATCTTACAATCAAGAAGACAACAATAGAAGGAGCACCAATTATTGTCTTGAAAAGAGCAAGCAAAAGACAAGAAGGAAAATAGAAGGAAAGGAGACCAAAGAGGAGAGGACTAGGGGTCCTTCCTCAATGGAAAGAAGTCTAGCACTGAAGGGTACAAGATAGGGTAGATGAAGGCCCTAGTCCATCATTGAGGATCGCTGGAGGAGTGATGCTGCCAAGTATACCCATGGCGGGATTTGACAGACCTGAAGTGGTAGGTGGTAGGAGTATTGAGCGGCCGCTTCGTACCCCAAGTAGGGGGCAAGGGCATGGATAAGGCTGTGATGAGCTTATCTAAAGCTTTGTGCTTTGGGAAAAGGAATTGGAGAGTGTGATCATAGAGCTGGGACTCCTCATGGAGGTAAAGCGCAAGACATCGCTGATTAGTATAGCTGAAAAGGTGGAGAGAGACCGACACTTTGAATAAGCAGTAGAATCTCCCTCTGATATCATGGTAAACGGGGCATTGGAAAACAAAGTGGGTCCGAGTTTCCACCTCTCCTTAAGTGCAAAGATGACAAGTTCGGTCATCCCTATCAAGATGTTGATTAGTTTGAATCTGAAGTCTGTGAGAACCGACACAAAAGGAACCTAGCGAGGTGTGAAGGGCGGGGATCCAATGACAAAACAAATAACATGGACAAGAGATAATCCCATCCTTGATGCCGAGAAATTGCTTAGCATGGAAAGCCATCTATAGACTTATCTTGCTAGGTGGGTTGCGCCAAGTTGTTTGAATATATCGTTTCTAGATGTCAAGTCTAACATGCTTGTTCAACTCTGGCCAAGTGGGAAGGAGGTGAGTGGGAGCATCTAGTAAAAACTGGAAAGGGGGAGACAATCAATATTGATCTCGATTGAACTCAACAAAGAAGTGGCTTGAGTGTACCAGTAGCAATCCTTGGTGGTAGTGTGGGAGTTTGCAAAAACAACAAAGGAGCAATAAGTGAGGTATGAGTAGTGGTGACGACCATCTATGGAGTTAGCAAACCCTTCAAGGCGTTGAAGAAACCAGATCCGATCAAAGATGGCCTTAAGCCTGAAGGGGTGTACACCAAACTCAACAAAGATAATACTGTGAAGGGTGGACCAATGACATCTAATAATACGCCAAAGAAAAAGCGCCTGCACACATTCGATAGGCCCAAATTTGAGTCCAAGAGGGAGGGACCCCACACCATGGAACCATAAAGCATAGTAGTTTTGATCAAGGAATCCAGAAGGGACAACTTAGAGGAAGTGTCTTGAAAATGGTGGCTAAAACATTGTCTCTCAATCATGGCAAGGGAGCCAAGCCCTTTGCTAACTCTAGATTGAATCACAGATCTCAAATTGAAGCGGGGCCCAGAAAAGATGACCCTAAGGTAAGTATATGAGGAAACTGTCTCAATCTATAGGCCTTGAAAGTAAAAATGAAGATGCGAGGTCTTTAGACAATTGAAGACCATAACTTGAGTTTTACTCAGGTTCACAACAAGCTGACGTTGGTCATAGAAGAAGGCTGTTGAGAAGTCTTTGAAGGCCCTCAGGAGAGGAGGCCATAAGAATCACATCATTAGTGAAGAGGAGGATGGAGATCAAAAACTTGGTGCAAGTAGTAAATGTCAATGTTCTGAAGAAGATTGGGGAAGCCCTCCAGAGTCCTGAATATGCCAACAACCATCTTGTAGAGTCTCATAATAGTAGTCAAAAGAATCTCAAAAATCCCGATGTCTTTGAGCCTCGTAAAAAGGGCCACCCTGGGGATGGAGTCAAATGCCTTGTGGAAGTCAACAAAACAATAGTGGACTTTCGCCAAGTGTTGTCATGCCTCCTCAATAATAGCATGTAGTGTGAAGATGTGGTCCATTGTCTGGTAGTTTTCCTAAAACCCGGCTTGGCCCCTGGCTTGACAAAGTTTCCTATTGAGCTCTTTGGATAAAATGGTGTTCAACACTGTGGCGTACAACTTGGAAAAGGTGTAGCCGATCATAATGGTCCTATAGTTGCTCGGGTCGGAAGTCGCCCCAACCTTATCTATTGGGTAGATTGCATCTCCACCAAGACTTAGGAGAATCCACACACACCACTCAATTAAAGAGCGTGGTAAGATAAGAACCCAAGGCAGAACTCCGAGCTTGAAAAGTTCTCCCTGGAACCCTTCCTCATATGCGGGCTTGCTACATCTCATGAATCTGATGGCCTTACAAATCTTGGTGGGAGTGAACAAGTGGTAATGAGGAGGGGGATCGAAATGGACGAAGGGTTGGCTAGGAATGTCATAAAGAGAGGTGGTATGGGTGGCGAGGGAGTAGAGGTCTATAAGTAATTGAAGAGCTATCGTTGCCAAATCATTTGCATTTGCAAAGTTGATAGATCATCCATTGAATGAATAGTGTAAGTCCTCATGTGGTTACCAATAAATCACATCATAAAACTGAGTTGTGTCCAGACTCCACATTAAAGTCGCAAGTTTGCAATAGGAAGCTTCGAGTTGCATTTATGATCTTTTTTCAATCTTTGCGCATATGGTGTCTTTGTTCAAGAAAGGGTTTGAGATTTGGCATTTCATCTTGGAATACTAAGTGTTTCGTCTTACATGTTAGTGTGTTCACAAAACTCACATATACAAGTCATTCTTGCAATTCTCCTCCTACCAGTGCTTTGGGTTCCTTTGCTACAATCACTAAGCATTTGCCACTTTTTCTCTCTCGTTGAAACTTAGATTTATTTATACCTTTATTTCCATCCATTCTACCTCTAGGCTCAACAATACTTACCTTTACAATTTTTAGGAACCGTTCCAAATAAAATTCTGCAATTAAAATATATGATTTTGTGTTTCTCAAAATTAAGATCTTTGTAAATTCCAAGTTGTTGATTGAATCGATTTCTTGAGGATTAAAGTTTCTTTGACATTCTCCCTATAGGTTAAAAATTGTCATCCCAAAATTCAAAGGGTAGAGTTGGAAACAATTTCATGATAAAATATATGTTTTAAAAGATGAGTCCTCATATACTTGATGAAATATTTTATGACATCTAAAACTTTCTTTGAACTATGGATGCTTGTCAAAATTCAAATTTCTCTTTTTGATTTTGGAAATAGAATTGCACAATAACAATCACATTATAAATAATACTGTTATTTACATTGTTTAGTTTTATTCCTACGAGTTTAGAAATTACACCTTTGGCTTTGCCATGCCAAGAATGTTAACAACTGAGAAACATCCCCTGGTCTCACCATTTTGAAGCTCTTTTCATTGTTCCAGTCTCTCTAGGCACCTTTTTATGGTCATTTGCCATACTGACTTGGATCATAGTTACAAGATTCATTCGAACTCCCTAGACTTGGAAAGCCTCAATGCAAGCAAGACTAGGTGATTCCTAGAGACCTTGACTTGTCACCCTTGATTGTGGGACACCCTTCAAACTTTCTATTTATTCCATCGTTGTCTAGAAATGATGCCAACTATGAAAAATTGTGACTAAATGTGATTGTGGACGATGGTAGAAAATGTGCAAAATAATGTGACAAAGATTGTGCTTAAAAGCATAACTATAAAAAATAAGTGTCGAGTTCAAATTTATTGATCAGACAAGTGATGATGAGACTTGTAACTATGATTGGATGGATAGAAAGGTAATCTTTTTAGCGTTCTAGCTGCTAGGTTTTATTGACAACAAAAATCCACTAAGGATTATTTTTAAGCAAAAAGGATTTTATTTCTTTCTTTCAATATGGATGAAAGGGATGTCTAGGTTCTAGATGAATGCTTATAATTCCAACTTGATGATGTTTGCATGTGATAGTGTCTTTCACCACAATATCAAAGATTAATATAGCATAGGAATGTTGTGAGGCAATAATGACACATTTTTGTTTTGTCAACAATGATGTTTGACCTTGTATTTTACTTGTATTCCCACCTTAGCAATAAAATGCAAGATTTTTATTGGGCATTTAGCCATAAATTAGAAAGAGAAATAAATAATATTAGTGTCCACATGTGACCAAAACATGTCAATTTGACTTGGAAATACAATTAATGATAACAATAAGAGGGAGCCAAAAAGATTCTCCAAAGAAGCTACAAAGTCAAATATAAATTGTTGGTGTAAATAAGTATTTACTATTTACACTTAAGTTTTCTTAGGTTAATGCATTAGCGTATTAGTTGTCATGTAGACACCTAGGAGTTTGCATATTCATATGAGTTGTCATGTAGACAACATAGTTGTTTGCACTCCAATTGAGCACATGTTGTCTACTACATCTCTTTACGAGATACACCTTTGTATTCTTATCCTCTCATTGTTGCACTTACATTCATGCACAATGGAGGATAATCCACTCTTGGTGGACATGTGCTTAGTTGTGATGATTACCTCTTTGTTGACTCCTAGTTAGTCTAGTTGCCTTTATATACAGGCACTTCTAGTGTGTATTCATTTGATATCCATTATCAATTTGATCATTATTGAGATTCTCATTTGATCACTATTTGTCTCTCTTGTGCTATGTATTGAGTTTCTTGATCTTGGTGTTAAATTATTGCCTTAGGCAAATTCTTACATAAATAAAGGCAAAACACAAGTTGAAAGCCATTTTGACGAGCAAAAATAGGGTCCTTTGAGTGGGAAAAGGCATTTCTAGTCAGAGAGGAAAATCCCCATGAGACTACCAAGGCTAAAAACAATACATTAGTCTTAAATTTTAATATTCAAGAGAAATGATCCCTTTCAAAAGTAAATAGAGTTGTAGAAACACTAAAATGGGAGAATTGAATCTAAATTGCATCAATAAATGAGGAGTCGCATTCACTAGGATAGCTATGAAGATGTTAATACAAGTTTATATGATTTGCCCTATAGAAAGCCCCAAGCAAGAGAAGACTTGGCTTGATGATTCTGGGGGGCCACAGAGTTTTTCCCTAGAGTTCTTTGTAAAGCTCTTCTAACATTCATGGTTGACAATCCTCCACCATAGTACACAAGAGTTGCTTGTACATAACATAGATAGTACGAAGTTCTACCCAGGGCATCCAAGTGGATTGTGATGTTCATTTTACTCTGGGATTGCTTGGGGACAAACAATCTTAGGGAGGGAGGACTGTAATGTCCCCATTTTTAGCAGGTTCCTACAATTAGCTTAGTCAGTTTACCATCGCAACCCTTGTGAGTTGACATTGGGATTTGAGGTCTTCGTTGTGGGGGTATAGGATTTTCAGTAGCCTATGGTGTGTTTTGGCTCCATTTGATGTACTTACTATTTATAGTAAGTCAAACTATTGGTTTTGACGAGCTCAGTTGAGTTAGAGGAGTTGTGTGATGCTCTCAGTTTTTATTTTAGGCTTTTGATTTGGGCTCCAAGAATCTTGGAGGAGCGTTACTTTATAATATGTCACCCCGTCAGGTTCATTCATCGTTTTTCATCATCGGGATCACTTTGGTGTTGTCAGATTTTGATTTTGATGCTTATTCAGTTGTTTTCACAAGACGGGTGAATTATTATTATTATTCATCTAAATACACTAATGTTGCTATTTTTGTTGGTGTTGGACTAACTGCCAACATTCCCCTTCGGGATTCGTGACATGGCTTAACCACCTCCTATGTTCTATAAGTCTAGCGGTTGTATCAAGCATTGGCAGGTCAATCTTTTGGTGCAATGGCAACCCTAGTTTGTAACAAGTGGTATCAGAGCTTGGTCATATGTTCGAATCTCCTCAGGTACCGCTGGGGGGGGAATTTTTGGACTACCCGCCAGCATTCCTCTTTGGGATTTGTGACATGGCTTAACTGCCTCCTGTGTTCTATAAGTCTAGTGGTTGTATCGAGCATTGACAAGTCGATCTTTTGGTGCAATGACAACCCTAGTTTGTAATAGTTGGTTGGTCATCTTAGTATCATAGCTCGTTGGAACCAGGAGGAAAAGTTTAAATCGTGGGAACAAGAAATAGTGGCCTTGCATGTCAAAATATTAAGTTATGTTGGAAAAGGTGTTTTTGGGGCCAAAAGCAATTAATAAATTATATTAATGACACTTTATTATAGTTCAATGTTGTGTAAGTGGAGTTCTTTTGGGAAACTGGTGCCATTTGGGGATTATAAATATGAGGACATTTGATGAGAAAAGCATCTGATTATTTGATTCATTATTTGCTTTTGTTGTTTATGAAGAATTTCTGAGTTGTTTGTAATTTACCCCTGCTGAAGTATAAGGGTTTGGATTTGAGAAGCGCCTAGTAATTCACAACTGATGTGTTGTGAGTTATTTTAGTCTCAATTGTGGAGTCTTCCTTTTGTTTTGATTGTAGCTAGGAGACATTGTTGTGTGGGAACTTAATTGCATTGCAGCTTGCGAATTGGCAAGGGTTTGTGGCATCATTACCTATGTTCAACTAGTTCTAGCATGGATATTAATTTGTGCAAAATTGCAGTTATTCCTTGATCTAGGCGTGAGCTAATTGGAGCTGTTGTGATCAAAGTACACTTGTGTGTGGGGGTTTGGAGACGCCTGTGCATATTTCGGAGGCTACCATTCATCTCTAGAGCAGCAATTGGCTTGTTTATAATCTGCAAACACCTCTATACAGCCTACTGTTATAAATCTGGAGGCCTGCGATTGTTTCCTTGATGGCTTGGTTCAATTTCTAGTGGTTTGTGATCAGGTTGCTAGTCAAGAAAATCCGCCATTATGCCAAATTCAGGTTCTTTATCAATAAATGTAATTTTCAGTACATGATTTGAGCAATTTAATTACTGCATCGAGCTTTTGTTAAAAATAGATCAATTCAGTATTTGTTTTCAAAATTTTAGTGTGAAGCATTTATATTCTAGAAACACAAAAAGAAACAAATACATTCCAATGTCATAAACAATTATAACAAAGTTGTGCACCAATTGTTTGACAAAATGTCAAACCATTGATTTATAAAGAAAAATGATGTTTTTTAAAGCTATAACTGGCTTGGGGTTATTACAGTGGTATCAGAGCTTGCTTGCAAAGGTTTGACGAAATGTCAAACAACTGAATTATAAAAGAATTTGGTGTTTGATGAAGTTATAACCGGTTGGGGTTATTACAAAAAAGTAATAGGAAAATTTTAAATGTTAATATGAAAAAATGGATAAAGCGTGCTTATATACATTATAGAGCTTTAACATATAACATTTGTGTTAAATAATTAAAAATTAAGAGTTTGCACGAGAGCGGAAGTCAAACAAATTATCAAAACCCAAACATTATATAAATTAAGTTCGTGAGACATGAAGGGTATCGATTTCCGAAAGTTTCCAAGTTTCTAGGTCGTCCCCATTTTTGGAATAGGAAAAATTACACTAGAAATACATCTCAAGGTAAGATTGTATGATTTTTGGTTAAGATGATTTCAATTCACCCCAGTCAGATGTAGTCTAGTTAAACCTGTAAACTATTATTTGGAGGTCAGTTAGAAATGCAATGCGCGATTAATTGTTCCAGCTAGTTTAGGTAGAATCAAGGTTGGTTCACAATCCTCAATTGTTACTTGAGCTGTCCATGAGAAGCTGATAGCATAAAATTCTGACTTCGGTAGTTGGTAATAATGTGGCTGTAACAAACATTCTTCCATCCCTTCGACAATTGGTGAAGCAAAAACTGGTTTAATATAATTTAAGTTATATCAAGAGTAAATATTAAGGCGAGAATATTAGAAAAATCCCCAAATTCAAATTGGGAAATTGTTATGCTATTGAAGTATCCAAATCTGCGGCACTTTAATAGATTCATTTTGCACTTGATAGACCAAGAGTTGGCAGTGAACCTCATAATCTTGATATCAAAAGTGCCATTTGTAAGAATAAAAGATATGGAAGCATCTTCTAAGTGAAAACGCTTAAGTATGCTTCAGCAGACAATCTTCTATTCATCTCATCTTCTTCAGGTGGTTCTCAGAAACCCATATCATTACCACTTAGTATAAAGTGGTGGATAACCAGTTATCTAATACCCAGACATCTGTTGACGTTTAGATAAGTGAAGCTGATAAGTGGGGTAAAGGAATGATATTAATCTCATCATCTATACACACTTGTTCAGAATCTCCTATAATAATAACAACTGCTGATTCTCTTGTCAATGAATCTGCTAAAGAATTATTTTCACTTTTTATCCATTCTATATCAACTCATACCCAAAGAATTCAAAATATCAGTATGCAACCCTTCCTTGAGCTATATCCATTTTTGAATTTTCATTTGAAAGACTCCTCATTGCTTGACTATCAATTCTAAGAATATAATGTTTAGGCCAGAGGAAGATCTTAATTTTTTCAATTCCTTTCTTGACAACAAGAATTTCCTTTTCATAAATGTGGTACCTAGATGCAATGTTTGAATGTTCCTGTTTCTTTTCCATATATTTCTTTTCTACCTTCTGGACCTTCCTGATAGAGAGAACTGACCAAGTGTTGTCAGGTGCATCAGCATATAGAAATTAACAAATTTACTGCTGTAGGAATCTGTATAAATGTAGATTTTTGATTTATAACTCCACTTTGTATTGCTTTCTTTTAACTGATCCTGGATTGCTTTCTTGTCTTCATTTAATCCTAGTTAAAATAGAGAAAAACATAGCTTCCTCATCTTGTTTTCAATGATTTAAAAAGTATGCAAATTTTTTGAATTCTCATTAACTCACATGGTTGTAATTTGACCTTACCTTCATCAAGATGTAAACCAAGGAAGTCTATTTTCCTTTGTCCAAATACCATTTATTCCAATACATTTTGTAATGTCCCCATTTTTAGTAGGTTCTTGCAGTTGGCCAGGTCAGTTCACCATCACGACCCTCGTGAGCTGACAATGGGATTTGAGGGTCTCGGTTGTGTGGTTATAGGCTTTCTAGTAGCCTATGGTGTGTTTGGATCCGTTTGAGGGACTTATTATTTATAGGAAGTCAATCTGTTGGTTCCGATGAGCTCAGTTGAGTTAGAGGAGTTGGAGGATGCTCTTAGTTTTTATTTCGGGCTTTCGGTTTGAGCTTCAAGAATCTTGGAGAGAGCGTTTATTTATAGTAAGTTACCCTGTCAGGTTCATTCATCATTATTCATCATCAATATCACTTTGGTGTTGTCAGATTTCAATTTTGATGCTTCTTTAGTTGTTTTCGCAAGATGGGTGAATTATTATTATTATTCATCGAAATAAGTTGAGGTTGTTATTTTTGTTGGTGTTGTTGGTTGGTTGCCTCAGCATCATAGCTCATTGGAACTGGGACAAAAAGTTTTAAATTTTGGAAACAAGAAACAATGGCCTTATGTGTTAGAATATTAAGTTATGGTGGAAAAAGTCATTTTCGGAGCCAAAAACAATTAATAAATTAGATTATAATGACACTTTATTATATTTTAATGTTTTGTGTGGGAAGCTTCTTAAGTGAAGTTCATTTGGGAAACTTTGTGCCATTTGGAGATAATAAATATGTGCCCATTTGATGAGTAAGGCATCCGATGGAATATTATTTTTCTCTTGTTGTCTTTTTGATGCTTCTGAAGTTCTAAAATTTTGTGCCCTTGCTAAAGTATAAGGGTTTGAATTTTGACTTGTTCCATTGGATCTACAGCTGAAGTATTGTAGATTCAAATCTGAGATTTTGTTTAGAGTTGGCATTGGCAATTGTGCTGAGGTATACAATTGGCCATTTCTCCCATTGTTTATTGTAGCTAAGGAGAGTTCTGTGTTGAAGAATTTCTCTGGCATTGGGAAAAATTATTAAATTTGTACCTGCATTTTCTGTTCAAAGGGATTGGCTGATTGTTGAAGTATACAAACAACGTTTGGTTAGATGAGTTTTAGATTTGCAAAATTGGGAGGCTGCGATTCATTTGGTTGTGTTAAGATTAGAATTTGAAGAGATTGGCATCCATCCTGACATTACATTCCAAGCTGCGTTTGATGAAGAAGCTGGTTAGTTATTGTATATTTCATTTCTAGATTTATTGTGTCTACTTGCAACACTATTGTGTCATGTCCAATAAATGAAATTGTGCCAAGGCATTTAATAAGTGGGGAGTTGCTCATTAATTGTTTGCCAATATTCAGAAATCAATTTCCAGTCAATTTGTGAATGTATCAAATTATTGAAAGAGTGAAGAATCAATTCTCATATTGGTATTATATATAGTTATGTGCATCTATCATCTCCAGTTCATTTGCTTGAGTTTCGAGTTCACTTGCCAAGTGTTTGATGAATTGTCAAACATCTGAATAATTCATGTATTTTGAAGTTATAACCAGCTAGGGTTATTACACATTTATGCAATAACACTAGATATAACTTGCAAACCCAAGATGGAAACACCATGGAGAAAGCATGTCTCATCAATAGAACAACGGTTAGGGTGATCTTTACAAAGACTTAGTAATGATGGGGCTAATTTCCCTGATACAAAAGATTTATTACAAAAATGTGATACAAACAAAATGTGAACTGATATAGTTGAATAGTTCCAATTAAAAGAACATTGATAATTAGTTGCCATAGATTTGGTTAGAGATCTTCTACCAGTACTTCATTTACAAAATTGAATACTCCTTTTCTGTTGTAAACCTTTGCCTTCACAATAACCCATCGGTCTTCTTGTTTCTACTTGCACAATTTACTTTCTACTTAAAGAGTTTACCACTGGTATACATAATCATGCTCATATCATATCACCTTCAATATGCTTACACTCTCACACATTCAAATACTAGAAGTTGTTCTATACGTATACATATCCGATGAAACAAATACATATGTCCGCCTAGCAAAACATGCCAGCTTGAATTACAAGAAAGATATTTCAATATAGTTTTACACGGCTGTACCAAACCTAAAAGAGATGTCATATATCAGAACATTCCACACTACCACTGGACCCGAAGATAGGTTAGACATAGGATATGCATGTCATATAGCCTAAGCACTGAAATATAAGTATATTTTGGGACTGATGGGAACTCAAAACCAACATCATTTCTTTATCTTTAAAAACATTTAACCAACAAGTGGATAGCACTTGTCCAAAACTTGATACAACTATCATACCAAAAACTTCTAGTCATGAATATCATGCTAGAAGAGATATCCAAAAGAGTTTTGAAACACAAACTAATTATATCGATCCAAAACTTCATACTTTTGTGTTCACCAAACACCATAGATGTACCAGATGGATATAATACCATAACTAGGACGTAGACATCTATCAACATAATCCAGTACCAAAGCAAACCACATAAAATAGATTGTACTACACATTACTGAAGCACAACCAATCAGTGCAATCACCCGATACAAGGTCTTTGACATCAATGACAACAATGTCAACATCTTAATCAATCTCAACAGTCTCTCCCTTTTTCATAGATGAAAAAAGAACAAAAACATATGAACACTAAAAACCTCTAAACATCAAAAATCCAAAAAACTCCCCATGAGTTAGACATTTCTTGTAGTGCCTCTCATGTTGTCATTCTGCTGCAGTGTTCCATTTCGTTCTTGGAGATACTTGAGATACTCTAGTGATGACCATTATGTTATTATTTCATATGTGGATGATATTTACTTTATAGTTCAGTATCTGGATATTGCTATATGATGGTTTATGCGTTATGTACCTTATTACATGTTATGTATATGGTGGATTATGTTGTTTAGATATCTAGATTCCTCTTGGAAATATGTTGTGGTACATTAGATTCAGTTTGATAATTGTTTACTATTTTACCTACCTGATGTGAGTGATGTGGACATTTGAGATGTCGTGTTATGGAGTTTATGCATAGGTGGTTTAGTAGATATGTTCTACATGGATATCTATGCTGATTATACATGTTGCTTTGGCTTTGATATTTGTACTGTTGCACTTGACGGGTTGTGTAAAGTGTGCAGGACTTCTAGCTTCAACAACGACATTGGGGATAGTGATTTGACCATTCCCTTGAGCTAGTGTTGCCTCCGATATGGGCAACGTATCCTTCTTTTTATGGATGAGATTACCTTCTGGTTCTCAGAGTTAACCCAGTTTTCCTTATGTTTAGACCAATCATCTAGATTTTGTTTGTGTTTCTAGATTTGCTTAGGATCTTTGCATTTATGTCTATGTGGGCTTTTTGCTTGATTTAATCTTTTTTGTTTTTGGCCAGTTGGCTGTGGATGGATTTTCCAAGTCTTTTGGATCATTCAGATTTTTGGGATTTTCAGGTCTTACTTAAATAAATATTATTTTAAAATAATTAATTAAACTTATTTTAATTTAATTTAATTATTTTATTTTCATGAGTAGATGGTTTATTCATCTATGAGTTCTAACGGCGAGATCTAACTCATCCATCTTCAATCACTCAAGTTTGTTTTGGTAGATTCAAGTGATGGGTTTTAATAAAGTTTCTAATTTTTGGAAATTATATGGAATTTCCCTAAATTCTATCATTTTCGGCAAATTTTCTCTACAAAGCAAAATTTTGCCTTTGTAAATTTTCGTTCATTCATACTTGGACAAATTTTATTTTGGAAATCAAGTTTGGAGGTTTTTGAAACCCCTCTTCCCATGGATTTCTATTTTGCTAGATCTAGGAGTTCTGTCCGACAAAATTCAACAAGGTCTGTTGCATATTGTTGGCATTGGGTAGGTCATTTTTTGCTGAGCTTCTTGGTAGATTCGGTAGCGTGCTTATTTATCTGCCTCTTTTCTTTAGTTTTTTTGAGTTGCTCGTTCGTTTGTGAGGTAGGGTTTGTGATTAAAATTCTATTTTGAAAGTTTTCGTTTCAATTTTTGCTTGGTTAGGCTTAGGGAATGTGGATCTATGTCCATACTTGTTTTTGTTCAGTGGGTTATGTCGCTTGGGATTCCACATGCATTTTTCATATTTATGAGGGTTTTAAATGCAAGTTTTTGAACAGAAATGCTGGTCATTTTTCTGGGTTTTCCAGAAAGTAAAATTTTATTGGATTTTTGTTTGTTTGTGTCATGCCCTAAGTTTACGAGGTAAAACAAAACCAAATTTTTTTTTTGAAAGGTGAACTTAAAGATAAAAATTATAAATCTATACTTGTTATGAACGTTCTATTGAACGTTGAGTTGTCCGGATAACAATTTATATTTCCTCGAGGGTGCTAGAAACATTTACTAATTTGATCATTGAGTTTGGAGATGATAAGGTTAGTCGATGTACGAAATTTGTTTTCATCCCGAACTTCAGTTTTTCCATGGCGGTGTCAATTTATCTACTAACATTATTTGATAACCTAGGTTATGACAAAACAGGTACGTGATGTTATCACTTCTGAATCGCATCCTATCCTCGAGGTGAGACATTACGGATGCATGTGGGAAGCAAAATTTCTGCATCGATGTTACTATAATGGTTCCATGGTTGCTTGGTGAAGATGTTTTACAACAAGGTATTTTAAATTGCTTATCATTTATTCACTATCCAAATTCTGAAATGAAATACTCTTTATCAATCCTTTATTATTATCTGGAAATCATACCATTATGATTTAATGAATTAAATAAGGAATATATGTAAAGATCCAATTGAGAATTACGATTCCATTATTAACTATAAGCCATTACTCTTAACTATGATTCTTAGTTCATACCTCTGATTAATAAAATTATATTCTAACTATTAACATCGTCTAGTTACCAACTATGTTACTTATTACCATTACATATACATATCCCTCCACTAATAAATATATATATATATATATTGGTTACTTTATAATTACTATATTGATCATATAGTCCAATGTCTATTCACTGCAATGCAATAAATCTATAACATAGTTACTTTATAATTTATTAAATAAATCCTAATAATCCCAATTAATAAAACGTATTACTAACTATTCCCTATAATAATATACATTATTAGCTCATTAACCCTTTAATCCTAACCCTTTATTTGCTTAGGTTCAACACCACAATTCTATGTCCCAACATTTCCATCTAACCTATACTACTCATGTCATAAACTTTTCCTGTTCTAACCTCTAACACATGTCACAAAACAAACTAACCCTAAACATTTAATAAAAGAAACCCATTTAATAATAACAAAAATACATCTTCACTTCCCTACACATGACATGCCTTAAACAAGGCAAATAAAATAAATAAACTTACTTTATTAACTTGCTACCTCCTCTACCCCATCACATCTACGTATCCAACCTAAAGTTTTCCTACCCCCCCACCCCCTAGGTTTCATGTGTGCCTCTTCATCCTCCCAAGGCGACATTACCTTGGCTCCAACACCCCTCCTTAAGCTTCTTATTAAAGGCTTGGCACTTTTAAATAAAACATGATGCCTTACTTTTTGGTAGGGAGGAGACCTTTTCTTTTGGGCGCTTGACACATATGTCAACGGGGATATGTTATCCCAAGCACTTCCCAAGATTAGATCTGAGTGGAGACATTGAGAAGTGGAAGGGACCCGCTGATTTTTTTTTATCCTCCAAACAAAAGATTCTTAGTATATCCTCTTTGATTAAAATATTGCTTTGTAATCTAGGGGAGGGTATAATTATCTTTTTCCATACATTTTCCAGAGGTTTAATGTGCACCTACAGGCTTGTCCCCTTATGGGTTTTGAACTATGTATTCATTTTTAGAGTAATTATTTGTTCGCACTTATTAATTAAATCACTTTGATTTAATTAAATAAGTTGCCTATTACTCTAGTTTGCTTAAGCTATCTTGTAGGTGCATATAATTAATATTTTATTAATTATATTGTGCAACCTAGCTTTTTTAGGCTTTAGGTTACCCTTTTTGGGTTTCAATCTCCTTTATAAGGATTGATCTCTTTGTAAATTTATCAAGAATCCGTTGAATAATATTTTTTTTCTTCGTCTGAGTTTTTCAGATCAAACCCTTGCCTCTTCTTGTCTTTTTCTTCTCTGTGACAGGTTTTCTGCATGCAGGTTTTCTTGAGCTTTGTGGACTTGTTGTGCGCTTTTGCTCAAATCCTACATGGTATCAGAGCCAGATCTACTATAGCTTGTTCAGTGTTTAAAGAAAAAAGGAGAACAAGGGTTTGGCGGATCAGATCTAGTGTTTTTTCGGGCTTTTTCTGAGAAAACAGAGGGGTCATTGATTTTCGGAGTAGTTTGAGGCCAAATAGACCTCACGGATGGATTCAAAAGGCGTCAAAGCCCCCATTTTGATATAAAATTTGTCCAATTTGGACAACGCTGATCTGGGAGGCAAATTTTTTTTTGCCTGACAAGGCCGTACGACCCTTGGCACGCAAATCGAGACAATTTTTAAAAAAAAAAGGCCTTTTGGGCCGCTCCGCCCAGCGACCACCCGACAGCCACTTGCACGCCACCGGAGGACCGCTTGTGCTTGGCCCGCGCGCAGCCATCGCCGCGTCGCCGACCCTCCACCCTCCAGGCGGCGCCACCAGCGACAGCCGCCCTTGCGGCCATCGCCGCTAGTGGTGACCAGCCCGCCAGTACTGCACACAGTCAGCGAAACTGCTTCGTCCGCGTGGCTCTTCTACAGAGTTGGCATAGGTTTTGGGGTGCCACGTGGCATAGGTGCCACGTTGGCATCTTCCACGTGGACCCTACCATGTCATGTGGCATCCACGTGGCCCTTTTTTATTGTGACGACCTCCTGGTCGACAAATTTTTTGCCGTGAAATGCTAACGTCAGCACTGCATCAGCACACCTGCAGGCTCTCTAGGGTCCTTTTTTGACCTACTCGCACCTTTTTGGCCGTAACTTGAGCATACAGAGGTCTTTTTTCGATCCTAAAGAAGCGTCGGAAAGCTGGTTCCGAGACGGAGACAGTGGTGCAGGATTTTTTTGGTTTTAATGTAGTTTTATGGCCTGTTTTTTCTATTAAAGCAAGATGTTCTGTTTTGCACTCCGGGAGGCGTATCTTGAGCATTCGATCTCCGTTTTTGGACTTCTTTATATCGCTGGAAAGCGCTTTTTGCACTCTTTCCAGTGATGTTGGTTGTTGTTCCATATTCTGTTCCAGGCACATCCTATTCAGTCTTTTGTGTTTTAGCATTCTGGTGGATATCCTGATTGTTTCAGGTCCAGGGATCGATTTTGTTGCTTCAGATGCTTCGTTTTGGGCTCTACCTTCTGTTGTTTCAGCCTTATGTTTTTTTTGATCATTGTTGATATATATTGTAAGCATCTTTATGCAACGCACTGAGATAAAGTGCCACTTTTGCGTTTCAGGATCCTTTTCATCATTGTGATTCGTTGTATTCACACTATTTTATAAAGTGCCATGGGGGGGATAGTTGTTTGCCGCTTATAGGCCCTCTTTCTCTTTTGCCTCATGCAGTGTTGATGACACGTGCCTTTATTGGTGTCTGTACCTCACTCTCAATGTGTTTGGTTCCTGTGTTGTAGGAGATTCTTTGGCCCACCTTTTCAGCTACCTGTCACCTCACCTGCATTAAGGGGGGGTTATATTGTTGTTCTATGCTTCTTTGGTTGATGGGTCGTTGGTGTGAGCTATGTATTTAATACTTGATCCTACATACTAGGCGATTGCAGTGGCTGGCTACCTATGCATTTCGGTGAGATGGATCATCTACCATATAGACACGCTCGGTTCGTGCCTTATATTTTCATGGAGGTTCGACAGATCAACATTTTGACAGAGTTTTGCGGTTCTTCATGCTTCGGTGATTCTCTTCTGATCTCTTTGTTCCTTCTTCTGGAACATTCTTTGCTATCTCTTTTTGGAGTAGGGTTTTTGCCATGTGGTTTTCTCTATTTCTCCTGTTTATAGAGATTTTGTTGTGATTGGGTACCCGATCAGGCTTTGTTGCTGGGACCCAATTTTTTTGCTTTCATAGCTGCGCTAGGTTAGCGTACCTCCTGAGCTTCGCTTAAGGGGGGGTGTTAGAGTAATTATTTGTTCGCACTTATTAATTAAATCACTTTGATTTAATTAAATAAGTTGCCTATTACTCTAGTTTGCTTAAGCTATCTTGTAGGTGCATATAATTAATATTTTATTAATTATATTGTGCAACCTAGCTTTTTTAGACTTTAGGTTACCTTTTTTGGGTTTCGATCTCCTTTATAAGGATTGATCTCTTTGTAAATTTATCAAGAATCCGTTGAATAATATTTTTCTTCTTCGTTTGAGTTTTTCAGATCAAACTCTTGCCTCTTCTTGTCTTTTTCTTCTCCGTGACAGGTTTTTTTTTGCATGCAGGTTTTCTTGGGCTTCGTGGATTTGTTGTGCGCTTTTGCTCAAATCCTGCATTCATTCTCAAGCTATTTCCCCTCTTATCCTACCATGGTATTTCAATGAATATGTTTTTAGGATGTAATGATGTTTACCTAACCTATGAATTTATTAGGACTTGGAAAACCAAATGGACTAATTTTCATACACATGAAATGGACTATCAAATATGATATCTTTCTTCCATTACAATGAATGCATAGCATATACATTTACATTACAACCATTTATGTATCAAACTAAATCAACCATCTCAAGAAGAAAAATTGCTACCACTATGAAATATTTACACTAATTGAATTTTAAGGAGAAGTGTTTCATTTACATGATTTCCCATATTGCATCAATCACACAATGTAAAGACTTACAATGAATATTTCCTTACAATTACAACTTCTCAATCTATGCTTACAACTTTTCAACAATTTACAATAATATGAAAATTTCATTTTACATCACATTCAAATAAAAACGGAGACTTGAAAACCCAACACATTTGAGATGTCATGAAATATTGGTCTCTCTTTACACTTGATTTTTTTTCAACTTTGTCAAGGGTGAAACACTAATATCTTCAAGGAATCCATCTTCACAAAACCTGCATACACACACAACTAGGAACTGTGGAGGCTCACCTCCCATCCTAGGCTTTTATGAAGCCACCCACTGAGTAGGGGAAACAAGATCCAAATGGGATACATGCATACAACATATGAAAATGCATGAGAAATTTACAAGGCAACACATAACAGTCCCTCCCAAGGTTTACACATTGATTCACCATTGGAATCATAATCACATTGGGTGAAGGTGGACTCTTCAAAGAGGAGATGCCATAACCAAACATAAGCATCATATTGCAATTGCATTTTGCCTCTCAAGCCCATCATAACAATCTCTTCCTTCTTACACAGAAAACCCCATTGTTTCTCCTAAAACAATAAAGATATATGGCTTAAGTGGAGCCCATACCCATGAAAGAAAACAACTCCTCATCGTGAGTTAAATTTTCTCAACTACAATGTTGAGCCCAACTAATCCCTTTACCGAAGGCTTCTCTCCATCCCAAGGGTGATTGGAGCCTTCACACCCATGATCACTTTCAACATTCAAATCAAAATAAGAAAATCGAGAAGGAAAAACCAAGAAACCTACAAGAACACAATACACATTCGCATTGTCACAATACAATAACAAAATCTACAATGCAAAGACTTATAATACAATGCATGCTGCATTGACAAATTCTCCATACTTGCAGATTTATTTTGCAATATTGAAGAAGGAAAATGAAACATGGTTTGGAACACCAACCTTGGTCCAAGCTAAAGGCAATGATAGTTGTAGTAGAGCTCCCTTAACCTCCTTCCAAAACCTAACTATCTCTAAACTTAGAGAGTGGGTGAACAACCTACTAATTTGACCAAAGACTCTCAAATAAGGCCTTCTCACTAACTATTTTAGCAAAGACACCTAGCCATTTGCTCTTACAAACTTGTCTCCTCTAAATTTTGTATATTTGACTTAGTCGGAACATGGGAGAAAACACATGTGACAACTCCAATTTCGAATTGATGGAAGAATGCATGGGTAAAGGGGTCCCCTAGACTGTCTAGGCACTCACATGGTCAAAATTAGGTCCCTAACTTGATATACTATCATATGGGTAACTTATTTTCACGTAAAAGACACTTTGGGACCACTTAATGACCCCTCAAAACCCTAGCCAAGTCTAAATTCGAATTTCTTTTGATTGTGACCCATCCTAACCCTTGCCAAGTGGGTTTACTTACTCATTAACAAGGTAGTTAGTTTTAGGGTAAATTGTCACCATGATCAAAACCCTAAATGACATGTCAATTACACACAAAGCCCACAGGTGTCAAGTGATACATAAAAACACATTCCACATCACCAGGATATGCCCCTAATGCATCTTTATGATTAAACATTTCCACATGCAAGCAAACTCACATTTATCAAGAAAAATACTTTCACAACAAGGCTTTTGAATCTTCCAAAGATTCGCCTTGGTTAAACTATGTTCACAAAGGTTTGGAACTTGTTTCCCCCAATAATTTCCATGGATCCACTTCTTGCACATTAAACTCGAGCATTAGTAGTCCAAGGAGATCATATAACGTATATATCCTCAATGCATATAATTTTCAAATTTTTACGAAATCCATATTAACAAAGTTCAAATTAAATTTCCTTCCCTAATCACTTCAAATAAATCATTCAAGATGTTAAGAGTCTCAAATCTGCATATCATAAACCATCATAATAAATTTAACATTTATCTACATATCATAAATCATCATAATCAATTTAACATTTATCTGCATATCATAAATCAACATAGTCCAATTAACATTTTGCATCGCATTATAATCTAATACTATCATGCCAAAAAATTGCATCCATATGTGTTCGATCATTTAATACACAATATCAGGTTCTTATTGCATATCGTAAATGTAACACACTATTGAAATATCAAGATCAATAGGTAAAACAATCCACTATCCATCTAAGTCTTGAATACTTGTCAAAATTTGAAAGTCTCAAATATCAAAATGCAAGTAAAAATATCTATGCTATGATGAGTCAGGGTGAGGCCTCACATCCTCTCCTCTAGGCATGAACTTCCTCATGGTGTTCATAAAAAATATATGGGTACTGAGTCTTCATCTGAGCTGCATCCTCCCATGAAGCCGTGACCTTGTCATAACAATCCCATTGGACCCCAACTTGGTCCAACTCTCTGCCTTGAAGTGTGAGGGTCTGTCGAGCCAAAATGCGAATGGGCTCCAATGCTATCTGTCCGTTTGACTCCACCTGCAAAGCATCCCCATCTATGATGTGAGACTCGTCATAAATATACTTCCTTAATATAGATACATGAAATACATTGTGAATGCATGACAGGCTAGGTGGCAGGGCTAAACGATAAGCAATTGTTCCTATCTGCTCCAAAATCTCAAAAGGACCTACAAAACGAGGTGCTAACTTAGAGCCTTTTCCAAAATGGATTGGGCTCTTATGTGTTTGCACCCTTAGAAATACTCTCCCCCACCATGTACTCTCTATCCACCCACTTCGTATTTGCATATATCTTCTGTCTATCTTGGGCTTCTTTAAGGTGCTGTTTGATCAATACTACCTGCTGCTCCATGTCCTTGATTAACTGTGGCCCTATAGATATTCTGTCTTCAATCCTATCCCAACTTAAGGGTGTCCTGCAAGGCCTACCGTACAAGGCTTGATAGGGTGGCATGCCTATGGAAGTGTGATGCCCATTGTTATCGACAAATTCTGCAAGATGGAGGTACTCTTCCCACTTGGACTGGTGGTCCATCACATACATCCGTAGCATATCCTCTAGGATTTGGTTAACTCTCTCTGTTTGCCCATTTGTCTGAGGATGATAGGCTGTACTAAAGTTGAGCTTGGTACACAGTGATGTCTGCAACTCCCTCCAAAATGATGAGGTAAATAAGGAATCTCTATTCGAGATTATCTTACGAGGAATACCATGGAGTCTAGCAATGTCTCGCAAGAAAACCTGTGCCACTGCGGGTGTTGTGAAGGTAGTGCGAATAGGTGAGAAGTGGGCAACTTTGGTCAAAGTGTCCATCGTCACCATGATGGCATTGTGAGGACAAGAAGACATTGAAAGACCAACAATGAAATCCATCGAGATATTGTCCCACTTCCACTCAGGTATCACATGTGGCTGCAAAAGTCCACCTAGATGTCTATGTTCTGCCTTAACTCTCTGACACTCTATGCATTTGGCTATCATGTTGGCAATCTGCATTCTCATTCTTGGCCAATGATATAACTGCCTTAAATCTGCATGAAGCTTCTTGACACCTGGATGTGTTGCATAGGTTGCTTTGTGTGCCTCCAAAATGATGAACTCACGTAAGTCACCCAAGGACGATACATAGATGCGCCCTTTATGGCATAGTAATCCATCCAAACCTAATGAAAAATCATAAAATCTTCCTTCTAGGGTTCTTTGAGAGTGGACTAACTAACAAACTTTGTATAAAATACATCTTCGGGAAGGTGGTGTAGTATGCGCTCTCTCAAATCTGTCTCAGTAATCATAGAAGATATCTCGTGATGTCTTCTACTCAAGGCATCTGCGACTACATTCTCCTTTCGCTTAATGTATTGTACATCAAAATTGTACTCACATAAGAACTTCGTTCATCTCTGTCGGGCATTCAGATTCGGTTGTGTGAAAATATACTCCAAAATTTGGTGATTTGAATGAAGCTCAAAATGATGTCCTAGAAGAAAGTGGCGCCATCTCACAAAGGCATGAACTACTGTTGCAAGCTCCAAATCATGGGTGGGATAGTCGAGCTCGTGAGTCTTGAGTTTCCTAAATTCATATGCTATGACACGGCCATTCTGCATGAGAATAGCTCCAATACCATCTAGTGAAGCATCAATGCATACTATAAAATCTGATGAAGGATCAGGTAGCGCTAGGATTGGTGCACTAGTGAGTGTCCTCTTGAGTTCTTGGAAAGCCCTCTCGCACTTGTCTGTCCATTCAAACTTCTTCCCTTTCCATTGAAGTGAGGTGATGGGATGAGCTACTCTGGAGAATCTTGCCACAAACCGCCTATAGTATCCTACTAATCCCATGAAGCTTCTAACTTTTGAAACATTAGTCGGTACTGGCCAATCAATGATGGCCTGGATCTTGGATGGATCCACTGCGATTCCATCTCCTGATATCACATGACCTAAATAATGCACTTCCTTTCTGAAGAAGGCACACTTGGACAAACTGCCATATAGCTGATTTTCCCTTAAGCATTGCAATACCTACCTCAAGTGCTCTTCATGTTCCTTCTCATCACATGAATATATCAATATATCATCAAGAAACACTACTACAAACTTATCTAGATATGTACGAAACACCTCGTTCATAAGGCTCATGAATACACTTGTGGCATTTGTAAGACCAAATGGTACCATTGTGAACTCGTAGTGGCCATACCTTGTACGGAATACAGTCTTATGAATATCACTTTCCGTAATCTGTAATTGATGATATCCTGACTTCAAATCTATCTTAGAGAATACTTGGGCTCCCTGCAATTGATCAAACTAGTCATTGATTCTAGGGAGTGGGTATTGATTCTTGATCGTTACCTTATTCAATTGTTGGTAGTCAATACACAATTTGAGTGATCCATCTTTCTTCTTCACAAAGATCATCGACGCACCCGAAGGTGATACACTAGGACGGATATGTCCCTTCTCCAAGAGTTCCTCCAACTAAATCTTAAGTTCATTGAGTTTATGTGTAGCCATCTTATATGGAGATCTTGAAATGGGCTTGGCTCTTGGCACCAAATCTATATGGAAATCAACTGCCCTAGGCAGTGGCATACCTGGAAGCTCTGAGGGAAACACATCCTTGAATTCCTGTAGTATCGGATAGTCATCTAGAGAAGGTTCCCTCTCATCGTCTTCCTCCTTATTACTAATAGATACTGCAAACAGCTGACATCCCTTTTGTAGACACCGCTTAAGCTGCATGGCGCAGATCATACGAAGAGACACTGGCCTTTGCACCCCTGAAAGCACCATAGGAGTACCGCAATCATCAAAACACTCAACCTCCTTCTGTTTGCAGTCCATCTTAGCGTTGTGTGCACATAGCCAATCCATACCAAGGACTACATCATACGATCCAAGGGGGGTAACTCGAAGATCTGAGGTCGTGATCATGTCTCCAATTTGAATTTGACAATCATGTATATAGGAATTAACTATAACCTTAGCCCCAGATGCCAATTCAACTTCCCAATTATTGCTCTGCCTAGCTGCCACTAGCCAGTAATGCTCCACTATAAAAGGAGATACAAACGAATTGGGGGCTCCAGAATCAAACAATATAGAAACCTTAATACCTTAGATCATACCTGTAGCCTCAATAATTATAGCGTGATGCTCGGCTTGATGGTTATCAACCGCTGCAAATACCCTGTGGGATCTACCCATGTCTCTTACTGTAGGCTCAGAAGTGGCTCCCCGCTGATTACTGGCTGTCGGTCCTTGAGGGCACTCTCTGGCTATATGACCCATACCACCTCAAGCATAACAAGGCCCACGAGTCTGAATCTGTACGCCTTGTGGCCCAGGTTGCTATTGATCACCTGTCTTGTTGGGTCCGCTATAACCACCACAGGAGGAATCCTGAATCCTAGTTGGTTGTGCGTATGGAGCCTATGGCCTCTGATCTCGTCGGGACTACTATGATTGCCACTGCTTGGGCTTAGAGCCCTGATACTCGTTTGCTGATTTCTGCCTATTGTCTTCTTGTGACTTTTGCTGTACGTGTAGGGCCTTAGAGGACCCTGTTGAATGACCTTGATTACCCTTCCACGAGGGTTTATGCTGCCCTAAATGCTGGGAGTAATTCCAGTTGTGAGATTGATCTCAAGATTCCTGTTTGTTACGGAGATCTTCCGCAACCAATGCTGTCTCAATTGCCTCCCTAAAGGTGCTCGGAACAGCTAGGTGTACTGAATTTTGTAGAGACAAGTTCAAACCCTTGCTAAATCGATGGATTTGTAGCTTCTCATCCTTCATGTACTCGACATAAGGAAGAAGCTCTAAGAATCTGCTCTCACACTGTGCTACAGTAAGGCCCCTCTGTTGGAGGTCATGGAACTCCTCAATTTGACTCTGTCTGAAATGCTCTGAAAGATACTTGTCTCTGAATCTGACCACAAATGCCTCCCAGGTAAGTGTGTTTACTCTGACTGTACCTATGGTCCCCTGTTCCACCAATTGAAAGCATTGTCTTGTGATAAGTGGATAGCAAGTCGGGCCTTCAGATTGCTCCCATATGGCCGCAAATTGAAGCACCTCTTTATGCTCTGTAACCATGCCTCTGCCTGTGTACTATCTGTGGTTCCGGTGAAAAGAGGTGGTTTGAATTGGATCAAATCCATAATCTCATTCCCTATGTCTCTGGGTGCTTTCACTATAGCTAGTGGCTCTATGACTGGTGGTGGATCAATCTGATGAACTGAGGCCTCTTCCTGGTCACCTTGTCCCTCTGCATCTCTAGGTGGGGGACTCCTGCTTCTTTCCCTATTATTCGCTCTATGTTCCCCTATTCCTTGCTATTCAAGCTGTGGGATTACAGGTGGCATCCTCTCCTGCACTACTCTGATAAGATTCGGAATGGCTATAAAGAGTTCATCAAGATTTTGAGGCTGCTCCGATGGAGGTTCAACAATTCCATGTCCTGCCCCTCTAGATGCCGCTCATGCACCTCTAGGGCCTCTAGTCGTCCGACGACCATTACGGGTAACGACAGGCATCCTACACACAAGTTTTAGTTTTAAAGAGTTAAGCGTAATCCGTTAGGCTCTAGTGTTGTAACCAATGGCTCTGATACCAGAATGTCATGCCCTAAGTTTACGAGGCAAAACACAACCAATTTTTTCTTTTTTTGAAAGGTGAACTTAAAGATAAAATGTATAAATCTATACTTGTTATGAACGTTCTATTGAACGGTGAGTTGTCCCGATAACAATTTATATTTCCTTGAGGGTGCTAGAAACATATACTAATTCGATCATTGAGTTTGGAGATGATAAGGTTAATCGATGTACGAAATTTGTTTTCATCTTGAACTTAATTTTTTTTTCACAGCGGTGTCAATTTATCTACAAACATTATCTGACAATCTAGGTTATGACAAAACAGGTACGTGATATCATCATTTCCGAATTGCATCCTATCCTCGAGGTGAGACATTACGGATGCATGTGGGAAGCAAAATTTCTGCATCGATGTTACTATAATGGTTCCATAGTTGCTTGGTGAAGATGTTTTACAACAAGGTATTTTAAATTGCTTATCATTTATTCACTATCCAAATTCTGAAATAAAATACTATTTATCAATCCTTTATTATTATCTGGAAATTACACCATTATGATTTAATGAATTAAATAAGGAATATATATAATGATCCAATTGAGAATTACGATATTATTATCAACTATAAGCTGTTATTCTTAACTATGATTCTTAGTTCATACCTTTGATTAATAAAATAATATTCTAACTATTAACATCGTCGAGTTGCCAACTATGTTACTTATTACCATTACATATACATATCCCTCCACTAATATATATATATATATATATATATATATATATTGGTTACTTTATAATTACTATATAAATCCTATAGTCTAATGTCTATTCACTATAATGCAATAAATCTATAACATAGTTACTTTATAATTTATTAAATAAATCCTAATAATCCCAATTAATAAAACGTATTACTAACTATTCCCTATAATAATATACATTATTAGCTCATTAACCCCTAATCCTAACCCTTTATTTGCTTAGGTTCAACACCACAATTCTATGTCCCAACATTTCCCTCTAACCTATATTACTCATGTCATAAACTTTTCCTATTCTAACCTCTAAAACGTCACAAAACAAACTAACCCTAAACATTTAATAAAAGAAACCCACTTAATAATAACAAAAATACACCTTCACTTCCTTACACATGACATGCCTTATACAAGGAAAATAAAATAAATAAACTTACTTTATTAACCTGCTACCTCTTATACCCCATCACATCTACCTATCCCACCTAAAGTTTCCCTACCCCCCAATTTCACGTGTGCCTCTTCATCCTCCCAAGTCAGTGGGGATACGTTATCCCAAGCGCTTCCCAAGATTAGATGGGAGTGGAAGTGTTGAGAAGTGGAAGGGACCCACTGATCCTAAATCCCTTTTTTGACTTTTCCCCTTTATGCATACTAGGGAGGTGGCCGCCTAGGTAAAAGGGAGTGTTGGGTATAATTCATGTTTGCTCATTTTGAATTTTCTCTTTTTTTTATTACTAATGTATGGGGACTTCCATAGGGTACTTCCTAGTTTTAGTATTGAGTGTCTAGGTTTATTTTCTTTTTGATTTGACATAGCCTTATTTTGTATATATATATATATATATAGTTGGTTTCTATATGATGACCCAAGGGTCACATGATTCATATGGCCTCTTCTTACAAACAATCCAGGGAGTAAGTCATCATTATTATTTGAGCCTTACAAATTAGAACATGTATTATTATTATTTTTTAATCCTCCAAGCACAAGATTCTTAGTATATCCTCTTTGATTAAAATATTGCTCTGTAATCTAGGGGAGGGTATTATTATCTTTTTCCATACATTTTCTAGAGGTTTAATGTGCACCTACAGGCTTGTCCCCGTATGGGTTTTGAACTATGTATTCATTCTCAAGCTATTTCCCCTCTTGTCCTACCATGGTATTTTAATGAATATGTTTGAGGATGTAATGATGTTACCTAACCTATGAATTTATTAGGACTTGGAAAACCAAATGGACTAATTTTCATACACATGAAATGGACTATCAAATATGATATCATTCTTCCATTACAATGAATGCATAGCATATACATTTACACTATCGAACTAAATCAACCATTTCAAGAAAAATTGCAACCACTATGAAATATTTACACTAATTGAATTGTAAGGAGAAGTGTTTCATTTACATGATTTCCCATATTGCATCAATCACGTAATGTAACGACTTACAATGAATATTTCCTTACAATTACAACTTCTCAATCTATCCTTACACCTTTTCAATAATTTACAATAATATGAAAATTTTATTTTACATCACATTGAAATAACAATAGAGAATTGAAAACACAACACATTTGAGATGACATGAAATATTGGTCTCTCTTTATAACTTGATTTTTTTTTCAACTTTGTCAAGGGTGAAACCCTAATATCTTCAAGGAATCCATCTTCACAAAACCTGCATACACACACAACTTAGGAACCATGGAGGCTTACCTCCCATCCTAGCCCACCGAGTAGGGGAAATAAGATCCAAACGAGATACACGCATATAACATATGACAATGCATCAGAAATTTACAAGGCAACACATAACACTCCCTCCCAAGGTTTACACATTGATTCACCATTGCAATCATAATCACATTGGGTGAAGGTGGACTTTTCAAAGAGGAGATGCCATAACCAAACATAAGCATCATATTGCAATTGCATTTTGCCTCTCAAGGCCATCATAACAATCTCTTTCTTCTTACACACAAAACCCCTTGTATCTCCCAAAACAATGAAGGTATATGGCTTCAATGGAGCCCATACTTTATGAAAGAAAATGCATTTTGCCTCTCAAGGCCATCATAACAATCTCTTCCTTCTTACACACAAAACCCCTTGTATCTCCCAAAACAATAAAGGTATATGGCTTCAATGGAGCCCATACTTTATGAAAGAAAACAACTCCTCATAATGAGGTAAACCTTCTCAACTACAATGTTGAGCCCAACTAATCCCTTCACCTAAGGCTTCTCTTCCCTCCCAATGGTGAGTGAAGCCTTCACATCCATGATCACTTTCAACATTGAAATCAAAATAAGAAAATCAAGAAGGAAAAACCAAGAAATCTACAAGAACACAATACACATTCACATTGGCACAACACAATAACAAAATCCACAATGCAAAGAGTCATGATACAATGCATGCTCCATTGACAAATTCTCCATACTTGCAGATTTATTTTGCAATGCTAAAAGAAGGAAAATGAAACATGGTTTGAAACACCAACCTTTGTCCAAGCTAAAGGCAATGATAGTTGTAGTAGAGCTCCCTTAATCTCCCTCCAATACCTTACTGTCTCTAAACTTAGAGAGTGGGTGAACAACCCACTAATTTGACCAAGACTCTCAAATAAGTAAAATCCACAATGCAAAGAGTCATAATACAATGCATGCTCCATTGACAAATTCTCCATACTTGCAGATTTATTTTGCAATGCTAAAAGAAGGAAAATGAAACATGGTTTGAAACACCAACCTTTGTCCAAGCTAAAGGCAATGATAGTTGTAGTAGAGCTCCCTTAATCTCCCTCCAATACCTTATTGTCTCTAAACTTAGAGAGTGGGTGAACAACCCACTAATTTGACCAAGACACTCAAATAAGTCCTTCTCACTAACTATTTTAGCAAAGAAACCTAGCCACTTCCTCTTACAAACTTGTCTTCTCTAAATTTGCTATATTTGACTTAGTGGGAACATGGGAGAAAACACATGTGACAACTCCAATTTCGAATTGATGGAAGAATGCATGGGTAAAGGGGTCCCTTAGACTGTCTAGGCACTCACATGGTCAAAATTGGACCCCTAACTTGATATACTATCATATGGGTAACTTATTTTCACCTAAAAGACACTTTGGGACCACTTAATGACTCCTCAAAACCCTAGCCAAGTCTAAATTCGAATTTCTTTTGAAATTGACCCATCCTACCCCTTGTCAAGTGGGTTTACTTATTAACAAAGTATTTAGTTTTAGGGTAAATTACCACTATGATCAAAACGCTAAATGACATGTCAATTACACACAAGGTCCATGTGTCAAGTGACACATAAAAACACATTCCACATCACCAAGATATGCCCCTAATGCATCTTTATGTTTAAACATTTCCACATGCAAGCAAACTCACATTTACGAAGAAAAATACTTTCACAACGAGGCTTTTGAATCTTCCAGAGATTTGCCTTGGTTAAACTGTGTTCACAAAGGTTTGAAACTTGTTTCCCCCAAGAATTTCCATGGTTCCACTTCCTGCATATTAAACTTGAGCATCAGTAGTCCAAGGAGATCATATAACTTATATATCCTCAATGCATATAATTTTGAAATTTTTACGAAATCCATATTAACAAAGTTCAAATTAAATTTCCTTCCCTAATCATTTAGAATAAATCATTCAAGATGTTAGTCTCAAATATGCATATAATAAACCATCATAATAAATTTAACATTTATCTGCATATCATAAATCATCATAATCAATTTAACATTTATTTGCATATCATAAATCAACATAATCCAATTAACATTTTGCGTCGCATTAAAATCTAATACTTTCATGCCATAAAACTGCATCCATATGTGTTCGATCATTTCATACGCAATATCAGGTTCTTAGTGCATATCATAAATGTAACACACTACTGAAATATCAAAATCAATAGGTAAAACAATCCACTGTCCACCTAAGTCTCGAATATCAAAATGCAAGTAAAAATATCTATGCTATGACGGGTTGGGGTGACGCCTCATAGTTTGAGACTGTTTTCTCAATGGGTTTTCAATCTTAAAGTTTTTAGTTAAACTTTGGTTTTGGGTGGAAATTTATTTCGCTGAAATTTTTAGTGCTGTCTAGATTGTGGACATTTTAGGCACCGAAATGAGTTGGAGTTGGTTAATTGTTTGGTTACTCAATCCACTCTCTTTTGTCTGTCTGTTTCATGATTGAGTCTTTGTGTTCTCATCCAACCCTAGTTCTATATTTTTGAGCATGGTATGCCCTGTCACGTGCACGGTCCTTTATACATGCCTACGAAATGTTGAGAGATTCTTACCACCGTGACATGCTCCAGTGAGTGTTGTTTTATCATGAGGGTTGGGGTGGGGATTTGCACATTTTCAGACACTCATCACTTGGTGAGATAGTTGGGTATGTATGGCTAAAGATGAGGAGTGGTCTTTGCTGCCGGAGGATTGCATATATGAGGTTGTTAATAAGATCAAACTAAATTAAATATTGTTGATCAACACACAATATATTTGCGATGTCGGATCTTTGTTTGGTGTATTACCGTGCCTAGGTATGTTCGGATTGTCGTTTGGCGTATTGCCGTGCCCACACTCCACTACAACCCCATCATAGTATCTTTAGAGGTTTTGACCAAGACTTGATCTATTGCATTGTCTTAGAGTGTTTTTAGTCCTTGTTAATGCTTGACGTGTGTGTGAGCCATATATGACTATTCTCTACTTGGTTGGATCTCTATCCCTTCAACACGCAGTTATCTTCATCACCGCATTGGACCGACGTATAGGTTTTTCCTTGGTGCTGTTTGTTCACTTGACACCTTGTGCGTAGGCACTGTGAGTTCTCTCATGTTTATTGCTTATCTACTTGGTTGCATGTGGTTTCTTGTTTGGTAGATGGTGCTTGTTCTATGTGATGTTCTACTTGAGAAGTGTGTCGTAGGTGTATGTTTCATTATGTTGTATGCACCATAGTGATATTATACACACACTTTCATAGATGTTTTTGTAATATTGTAGTAGATTAGATCTTTAGGGTTCTTTTGATTATTGCATTAGTATAGTGGGAATTCCAGCTTAGGGCCACAGATTGGGTGGTATTGAATTTCCTATGCGTGGGGGCTAGTTAAGGACCTGATGTCTTATGAAGTTGTGACTATGTTGGGAGGAAATAGGTACTTAGATAGGTTGTGTGGATTGCCTATTAGTTCCTGTTATTAATCATTGTGATGTTATTTCAGTACTGTTGAATGTGCTCTAATTGGTTAATAAATGCACACGTGTAGATGCTGAGATTAGATGTTTTACTTAAGTGATTTAGTCTTGTTAAGTTATATCTTGGATGCATTTATGCTTACGAGTGTCTTAGCCTCATCATTATTATTTTGGTACTCCCAGGTTAATGTGTGGAGGTTAATGTTTCAGTATTCCTTTATGCTCATAGTGATGTTTAGTTATTCGTCATTTCAACATGTTTAGGAATTAATCATGTGCTTTTAAAAGAATCTTCTAATCTTATGATTGAGATGAAATGAAAAATGCAGGTTAAGCATAGTTAGATGGCTTATGTTTTGGTAATTGAGCGTGTTTGTAAGTAATGACGCTTCAGATTCTTGGAATGATTAGATGTTGTTAGTCTTCTATTGCTTATGTTGTCGCATATTGATGTTATTGTACTTTACTTTAACAAAAATAATAATTTGTTGGACTTGTTTAATAGTTGTTTTTCCAAGGATCGTTTGGTGGGGCATTACATTTCTTTTAGTTCTCTCCTTATTTTCCCTCATCCCTTTTGTCAGAAATGGAAAAGGGCCACTCAACATTATTTAGATAATCAAATATAAACAACAAATTTCACAAGAAAGATTTTCTTGTACCTCTTCTTGATAATTGGAAAATTCTTCTTGCAGTCATCCACAACCGAAGTCATCTGAGCACACACATTGTTATGGTGAACCAACATATCAAATGATGAAGTCCAATTCAGGGTTTGAAATTGACATTCATAGGACTAACCAGACTTCAACCTTGTCCTTTGCCAACTAGAAAGTCTTCCTCATTCTTCCCTTTGTCTCTGTACTTGTAACATCTTCGTTTGTAGCTCACTGTCTTTGATCCTCTATTTTCAACCTTCATCCTTCATCTTTGAAGAAATCATAAATTATGTCGGTCTCATTCAACTCAGACTCAATAATCTCTTTCCTTTGAATTGTCAATATTAGTAGGCTACCAGAGACAATATTGCTAAATATCAAATATTATTATATTTCCTTTATACATTCTCTTATTTCACTTATCTATTTAGATACTTTTTGTGTAGCATTAATGCATTTCTTCTGAATTGCCTCTTTGAACTTTTGACTATTCAAAGCATCCTGCAATAACCTTCTCTCAATGACTTTTTCCAGATAATTTGGTAGCATATCAGCCACCCAGGAACTACAACATCGTTATCGAGCAAATGTTCAACTTAATTATTTCAATCTTTGTTCTACTATTCAAAGAGCAAGCATACCACATGTCACCAATCCTGCTTGATTCTCCTTCCAACATTGTGTGAACTACATCCAAATCAACATAAGTTGATTCAGATGGAGAAACTTCATCCTTTTCCATCTCTTCTTCCTTCTCTTCTACTTCCTTTTCACTCTCGTCTTTCTCTTTTTCCTCTGAAATAGTGATAATTTATTTACTATTTTCACTGTTTTTTTTCACTAGTAAATATTTTTTTTACTGGTGTGTCTTCTCACGCACTTGTGCTTGGGCATTCTCCATTTTGCGATTTGTTGGTGTGCCAGGTCGTGCATTGTCAGGTTTGTTTTCTTGTTACAGTGGCTCATTCATGTGGGTCTATGCTTGTTGCGTCGAGCTGAATAAGACGTGGGCTTGTGTGTTTCCGGTTGCAGCGGCTTTCTTGCGGGGTCCTTTCTATCCCCATGATTGCTCCGACTCTCTCACACAGGGTTCATTCTGGTCTCCTTCGTTGTTGCTTGGTATTTGTTCACATTGATGAAGTGTTTTTCCTCAGACCCCCATCCATAGTTGATTATTCTGGCCTCCTCTGCAACTGTTTAGGGTGGTTTTTCTTGAGGCTTTGTTTTGCCTCAGATTCAGGTTACTGCTTGAAGATGATTGCGAATGGAGATGTTGGCTCATCACAATCACAACCTCCGACCTACCAGAGGCTCTGTGATCGGGTTACTAAGCTGGAAACGGATAATCAAATGCCTATAGAGCAATTACTATCATTGACCAAGACAATTACAGAACTCAAACATGCTACAGGCTCGAATACCTCTTAGATCAAAGGCTTCTCTGATACTTTTACTTCTGAAACTACAAGCTTAATATCCCATATGGAATCCATTATCGAGCAACTTGAGTGATTAGATATGTTCAAAGTACAACAATCAGAAATTGCAGCAAAGCACTCCTCTCTGATCTTAGGAACTGAACAGAAAGTGAAATAATGGGCCTCTCTTTGCAACACCTGAGCTGCTACTGCACCTTTACCAAATTTAGATAAGATTGTTCAGGGGAATATTGAGGATGAACATGTGAGATGTGCTCGTGAGCTCAACCTGCGAGTCCGTGGTCTCCCTCCTACTTCCAACCCTCTCTTTGCTAGACGTTTTTTCCTTAGTGATCAGCTTGGTCTCTTTGACATCATACTGGATAAATGCTGGATTGGTGATGGTGACATCCTTTTCATTTGGTTTCTCAACTTTTCAGATAGGCTTCGTGCTCTTAGAGCGAAGAGGAAGTACTCTCTCTTCAAAGACTATTTTAGATGAAGATCTCACGAAGGCTTAGGTTGTAGAGCTGAATTATGCTCGTGGTATTGTGGTGGAGGCTAGACGGGTTGGGAAATGGGTAGTTATTTGGGATTCCCCCTAGTGGATGGGAAGTGAGACAAGCCCCCAAGACCAAATGACGGTCTTACCAACAGTTGAACAAGAGGGAGACCCCCACTTGCTCTCTTCTTGTTAACTGCTAGAATGGTAATGGTTCTTTATGGTTATTATCCGGTCTCTTCCATGATGCGGTGGGGTCCGTTGATATACTTGTCATCACTAAGACCCGCAACAATCCTATGCGTCCTCTTCTGGAGTTTATAGGTTATCAGTGGTTATTTGTTTGTAAAGAGGAGGTTTATTCTTACGATGGGGTCCGTGGGTCTAGTGGTGTTGCTTGTTTGATTAGAGATGATATTTTTAGCTTTACTTCTGTTGTCCACTCTGATCTGTATGCTAGATTCATGTGGGTTCGTATTGACAGTAAGAGTGACCGTTAGAGAGATATCTTTATTGCTGTTTGCTATTTTGCGCCAGCTTCCTCTCCTTATGCTATCCATGGTACCAAGCATGGAGACACATATGTTGACCTTTGTGAGAGTGTCTCTTAGTTCCTTTTTTTGGGAGACATCATCATTCTTGGTGATTTCAATGCGCAGACTAGAGAACTCCAGACTCCGCTTTATGACCGATGCTCCGATTCAATTTGCAACACAAAGATTGATCCGACTACGTTGGGACTTCAGTGTATTTCTGATGATGCTCTTGGCCGATTTCCTATTATGGTCTCCATCATCTAAAACTTTGTGAGTCCTCTAGTCTTGTGATCTTGAACGGTCTTTCATGCTTTTCGTGTTCTGAGATCTTTTGCTATTGGCCTCATTGTGGGGGTGCTAGTGTTGTAGACTATGCCCTCACCTCTCCCTCCTTCATCTCCTTCATTTACAGCTTCATCATGGTACACCTTCCTCTTGTAGACCATGCTCTCCTTAGTATTCGCATTTCTCCTCACTCGTCGCTTCCTCTCCAGTCTCCTCACCTCTTGCCTCCCACTACCCGCCCCTTGCTTTTTCTGCTTCCTCGACTGCGACAATGAGCTCTTTTCCTCTCATCTTGCGAGGTTCCTTTATCCTGTGTGTTTTAGTGATCCTTATGAGGCCTCCTCAATATTTCATTTGCTTGCTGCAGCCATTAGGAAGTCCGCAATCCTTTCCATCCCTCACCGCTCTTCGCTCTCCCTCAAAAGAAAACGCCGTAATACATGCCTTGTGAACCAATGGTTTGATGTTGACTGCAAAGGCTTCCATCGTTTAGTGCGTTCGGCTTTCAAGGCTCATTCGCCCACTTTTGCTCACCTTCGTTTTTCTTACCTGTATTTTCTTCACTGTAAGAAATGACCCTTTATTGCATCCCAAAGTAAATTCATATGCTCCATGCTTATCCGCAATCCCTATCTTTTCTAGCGCACCTTGTTCCCTTCTTGTCCCCCTCTGCGCCGCCCACTTTTGCTCACCTTCGTTTTTCTTACCTGTATTTTCTTCACTGTAAGAAATGACCCTTTATTGCATCCCAAAGTAAATTCATATGCTCCATGCTTATCCACAATCCCTATCTTTTCTCGCGCTGCGCCCTCCATCCTTGACTTTCTCTCCCTAACCTCTCACATCGTGGCTCTTCATGATATTCTTGGGCAGCCATCTATCCACCCCATTCCGCCTCCTTACCGTCACTTGTTCACCCCTTCTAACATTTATGAGGCCATCAGATCCATGAGATGCAGTAGAGCGGCTGATTAGGAGGGGTTCCAAGCTGAACTCTTCAAGGTTGCTGCCCCAGTTCTTGGCCCCTATCACTCTATACTCTTTAATAGAGTGGTTTGTAGTGGTTTTCTTGTTTCTTGGTCAAGTCATTTGATTTATCCGATTCACAAGATCGACCCTGTTTTGAACTTGGTAACTACAGGACCATTATGATTGGTCACACGTTTGCCAAACTATATGCTACAACCCTGAATGCTATGTTATTTAGAGAGCTTGACGGGAGAGGTTGTAGAGCTAGAGGACAGGCTAGTTTATGGGCTGACTACTAAACCACGGATCACATTTTCACTTTATGGGCTATTATTGAGGAGGTTCGACATAGATCGACAAAAGTATACTATTGCTTTGTTGATTTTCGCAAGGCTTTTGATTCTGTTCCTAGGATGGCTCTATTTCAGAGGCCTGTAAAACACCAACTAGCTTCTGAGTGAAATGATGATGCACAATTTGAAACTTTGTATTTGTATTTTTAATTTTCAAAGTTTTGGAACATATATTTTATAATAATAGATTGCTTCAATGAAATACTGAACACTGTTGGAGTTGATGAAATCCAACTCCGAAGACGCCCAAGATCACCTGCATGCAAGAAACTGTCAAAGAGAAGCCAAGGAATGAAGAGCGTGGAGCAAGGGAAAAACCCTAAACGGACATGAGAGAGAAAATATTGCAAACACAAGAAAATATGTATTTACAATAGAATGCAATAAATTGTGATGATAAAATACAATGAGGGAGCCCGAATATAAAGAGCTCCAGGAATCTCCTAGAACAAGCTAGAAGACGCTAGGAGATAAGTGTGACAACTAAGCATACATCCACTTGAGGTGGAAAGTCTTTGAACAATGTGAGAGGATAAGTATGACTTAAGAGAGAACAAACTCCCGTATTGTCAACAACTCATAACTAACTCCTAGACTACAACTAATAAATGAATGCATTTACTTAAGTAAGCTTAAGTAAATAGAATAAATAGAATAAATAACTAGTAAATTAATTATTTACTCTAACACCCCCCCTTAAGTGCAACTTAGGGAAATGCCTTAAGCTCACAAAACTAAGATGAAATGCAGAATGGAGAATGCATAATGGGTCTCGGCAACGAGGCCATGTTAGGTACCCATGTACAATGCAAAGAAATGCAACCTTTGAAAACGGGAAAAGAGAGAAAACCACGTGGGAAAAACCCTCCCCCAAAAAGAGGTAAGAACCTAGTGAAGAACAGAGGAAGCCTCCAACTAGGGAAATGTCCCCTAAAACAAGAACAAGGAGTGATCATGAAGAGGCATCACTGAAGCATGAAGAAGCCGCAAATCTGCCATCAGAAAGAAAACTGCTGATTTGAAGAACCTCCATGGAAGAGGAAGACACGAACTCAGCGTGTCTATATGGTAGATGATCCATCTCACCGAAATGCATAGGTAGCCAGCCACTGCAATCGCCTTGTATATAGGATCAACCACTGAATACATAGCTCACACTAACGAACCATTGAACCAAGGATGCATTAGAACAACAACATAACCCCCCCTTAATGCAGACGGGGTGAGATGATAGGCAATTGAGAAGGTGGGCCAAAGTCTATTGCAGATGAACCAAGAACGACGAGAGAGGAAGAGGTACAAACACCTATAAAGACACGGTCACACTGACGCTACATGGGGCTAATGTTGTGGAAGGGACACTCCCTTGACAAAGGGAGAATGCCTAAAACAACAAACAACTATCCCCCCCATGGTGCTTTATGAAAATAGTGTAGGTACAACTATCTCAAAACAACGTTCATGATCCTCGAAATGCAAAAGTGGTACTTTATTTCAGTGCGATACATAAAAGTGCTTCAAAATGATAGCTACAATGATCAAAACCAAAAACAAGTTGATACAAAACAAAGTACAACCTAAAATAAAAGAAACCATGCTAGGAAAACGATCCTCGGGCCTAAAACACTCAAGATATCCACCATATAACAAAAACACTAAAAACATGATAGAAAGAGCATGGGCCAAAAACTAAGAAAAAGGACCACATTTCTGAAAAGGTGATAGAACTAGCTTTCTAAAAATATAAAGTTTTCAAAACACTGACATGGGATGCAAAAGATATGCATGCTGAAGTAAAAAACACAACTTCGGACTTTAACTGAAAAAATGGGCAATAAAAAAGCATCAAAACCTAAAAATACCTGCACCAATGTCTCCGTCTCGGAACCAACTTTCCGGCGCTTCTTTTGGATCGGAAAAATACCTCCGTATGCTCAAGTTATGGCCAAAAAACTGAAGGTAGGTCCAAAATGGCCTAGGAGGAGAAGTGCAAGCAAGGATGATGATGCAGCACTGAAGTCAGCAATCCACTTGATTAAATTTGACGGCTTGGGGCCCATCGGCGCAAAAAAAGGTGTCACGTGGCCGAGGCCGCGTGGCAAAGTGCCATGTGGCATCCCCGCCACATGTCACATAGTGAGTGGCTGAAAATCCCACGCGGGCTGGTGACTCAGTGTCCACGCGTGCGCTGACTGGGCGCCAACTGTGCTCAGGTGGAGCGGAGGCGGCGGATGAGCGGTGAACCTAGGAAGTGACGTCGGCTGCAGAGGCGCGTTGGTGGTGGCGGGGTGGCCCGCCGGCGGTGGCCGGGTTGGGGCATCTCTGCGGCGGCCGACGAGCTGAGCGCGGGTAGCCACCCGGTGGTGCGGTGTTGCAAGTTGATTTTTTTAATTTTTCGCCACAAAATCGTCCGTACGACCGTACGAAAGGCCTGTAATGAATTTTTTTTGCCTCCCGGAGCCCTGTCTCCAAAATCGACAAATTTTATGTGGATTCTAGCTTTAAAGCACCTTTTGAATCCAATGACAGTATCTGTTTGGGCTAAAAGTGCTCCAAAAAGTCGCTGATCCCCTGATTTGAAGAAAAATGCACAAACAAACTAAGGTTTGTGGCTACAAATCACGGCTTCAAAAATACTTCAACGAAGCAGCAGCAGGGAGGCTCTGATACCATGTTGGAATTGATAAAATCCAACTCCAAAGACGCCCAAGATCACCTGCATGCAAAAATTTGTCAAAGAGAAGCCAAGGAAGGAAGAGTGTGGAGCAAGGGAAAAACTCTAAACGGACATGAGAGAGAAAATATTGCAAACACAAGAAAATATGTACTTACAATAGAATGCAATAAATTGTGATGATAAAATACAATGAGGGAGCCCGAATATAAAGAGCTCCAGGAATCTCCTAGAACAAGCTAGAAGATGCTAGGAGATAAGTGTGACAACTAAGCATACATCCACTTGAGGTGGAAAGTCCTCAAACAATGTGAGAGGATAAGTATGACTTATGAGAGAACAAACTCCCGTATTGTCAACAACTTATAACTAACTCCTAGACTACAACTAATAAATGAATGCATTTACCTAAGTAAGCTTAAGTAAATAGAATAAATAATTAGTAAATTAATTATTTACTCTAACAAACACCACTGATTTAAATAGCCAAAACACATTATTTCTTTTGAGTGCATATGCAAAGGAAATCAACATACAAATAATTAGAACCTGATATGTAACAGAGCAATACTACAGTTGGGCAGATTAGTGTACATAGAATTCCTTCACTGTAAGTCACAATGTTGCCGCCTTAAGCTTTTAGACTGAACCATTGTTGGAATACTGATCTGAATTGTATTCGAGAGGCCTCCACAACACCCAACCTTCTACTAGGCAACGCAACCGACCTAGTATCAGATACGAGCCATGGAGATTGGCTACTGGTCCCAAACTCAAATCGAAGGGCATATAAACATCAATGTAGGTCTTCAAGGATATAGTTGTTGACCCTTATGCTGATCACTTGTTCATCAAATTTGAATTGCAACTAATAAATATGTAAGCCAGCCTCCTTAATCCCAACGTACAACCACCCAGCAACAACAAACAAATCGTAGACCCTCAATGAGCTCATGTGACTAGAGGTAGGTGTCCACACGGTTGGCAATGAAGTTGCAGATCCAATGATAAAGCTGTCTATATCCTTGATGGACGAATTAGGCTCAGATTTTAGTCAACACAATTAAAATGTACAGAATGCTGAATGTCAATTCCTTGTTCCCCCAGTTCGCAACCTTTAAAAAATGAAGGGCCAATTCTATTCCCTTCGAATCCAAACAACACTTCAAATCAATCTCCAAAACATAGTAAATATAGTATGAGATATTCGAAATCTACTATTCCTCAGCAAGAGATTACAATACTATCCAGAGCAATTCTCAGCAAATCTTCACAGAAACCCTCGGCTAGATAATCAATGAGAAATATAATATTCGAGATCATTCTCCTCCACCATAGAATTTACAATAGGAGATGTTGGCCAATTGTATACTTCAACACAATTGCCAAGAACTTCAGACTTAATCCGACCACGATAATACAACTCAGAAAAAGCCACAAAGGCAACAAAAGCAATAAATATCCAAGCATACTTTTATCATCAAATGAGCTTATATTTATAACCTCCAGATTCCTTTTTGTTGCCAAAATGTAACTTCACTTAGGAAGCTTTACCACACAACATTAATTAGAAGCTTCCATTAGATTCTCTCACTTGACTTGGCTTAACTAATTAATAAATGACACTTTCCATTGATAACTCAACCTTCAACTTAAGTGAAATTATAAAGTTAAATTATAGCTTAATAATAAGCCATTTAATTATTTAATAATAATTTGGCCACAAAAAACATAATAACTCCCAAAATACTCATCATTAAAATATGCCGTTTGAAATAAGAGTCATACCTATTATTTCTCAATGTGACCAAATGCACTTTTCAAAAATAGGAAGGGTCCATCTCGATCAACACCAACTTACCACAAATAGTAAGTACACAAAACTAAGTCCAAATGAAGTCCAATCTGAGCCAAACAAAGACCAACCTATAGCTTACTGAATTGTGGAGAAGACAAGACCCTCCCAAGTCAAGCCACTACCTCAGAAGATCCTCCATCCACAATAATTAGCCTACAAGGATCACATTAATAGGCTAATCCATGAAACTCTAATACTGACAAAAATGGGGACATTATAGTCTTTCCTCTCTGGGATTGCTTGTCTTCAAGAAGTTCGGCAATACAGTAAACTCCAACCTCCTCTTGGATTCCAAATGAAGAAGTGCGTGACATCCATGTCGACACTAAACCAATTGCAAACCAGCATCATTAGGACCAACCACATGTCTTGCAACATAGCACCCAAAACTTGTGCCGATGATGTAGAAGTCAAAATGATACTAGAAGGCATCTCCATAGAAGATCTATAAATCCTCTTCTTCCCTGTATCCATCCACATAATATTGAACTGGAATCCTGCTCATCACCAACAATCCTTGAAAAAGATGTAGCTACAGGAGAAACATATGCACTCATGCCGATTGTATTGACAGTAGGTCTAGCCACGTCAAAATATGTTATCACAAGAACATCACCATCTGCCACAACAAAAAATTGAATTGAATCTGGAGATGGTGAAAACTGAGTCCAACTCAACTTAGGTGAGTGATCAACATCAACCTTAAACAACGGATTGTTATAAGACAATGTTGCATCCATGTCAAATATAGGACTGTCCACAAAGGGAACCTAACCATTATGCTGATTTGAACTATAACATGACTCTGCCTCGACACCACTCACCTCATCATCGACATGTGTACTATCGTCAGGGCACACATCTACAACCACTGCATGCATATTGCTAAACTCCTTGCTAGATGGTTCAACCAACACATAAGTGGGTGCTGATATGACAATATCTTCCTACGCTCCTACTCCCACTATCATTGCATCGCCATCAAATGCATGATTTTGGGAACTCATGCCAACAACTGCATCATCTTACTCAACCTAACATGAAGTCTCATCACATTCCACCACAACTGTGACCAACTCATGCGGTGTCTCATAATAAATGTCCCGCACATTTGTAGCCACAACTATATCATCATATTGCGCTCTTCAAAAAAGTGATATCATGCTTTGCTCAAATCTCGGATTTGAAATAAGTTGGGTCATCCATTTGTGATTTGGATTCAGCTCATTCACTAGCACATTCAATTGTTTCACAATACCTCATATCTCATATTCTCCATCCCTTGGTGAAGAAGTACACCCTCTACGAGTATAATATCTACCCAAGATGAATCTTTTATCACCATCCATACCATTGAATCAAATTGATAATTGAGGCCAATTCATGCAGGCTGGCAGGAAACCACTCTGATACCATTGTAAAAACCCAACTAGCTTCTGACTGAAATGATGATGCATAATTTGGAACTTTGTATTCATATTTTTAATTTTCAAAGTTTTGGAACATATATTTTATAATAATAGATTGCTTCAATGAAATACTGAACACAACCAATTTAAATAGCCAAAACACTTTATTTCTTTTGCGTGTATATGCAAAAGAAATCAACATACAAATAATTAGAACTTGATATGTAATGGAGCAATACTACAGTTGGGTAGATTAGTGTACATAGAATTCCTACACTGAAAGTCACAATCCTGCCGCTTTAAGCTTTTAGACTGAACCATTGTTGGAATACTAATCTAAATTGTATTGGAGAGGACTCCACAACACCCAGCCTTCTGCTAGGCAATGCAACCCACCCAATATCAGATACAAGCCATGGAGATTGGCTGCTAGTCCCAAACTCAAATTGCAGGGCATATAAACATCAATGCAAGTCTTCAAGGATACACTTGCCGGCCCCTATGCTGATCGCTTGCTCATCAGATTTGAATTACAACTAATAAATATGCAAGCCGGCCTCCTTAATCCCAATGTACAACCACCCAACAACAACAAACAAAATGCAGACCCTCAATGAGCTCACGTGATTGAAGGTAGTTGTCCACATGGCTGGCAATGAAGTTGCAGATCCAATGATAAAGCTGTCTATCTCCTTGATGGACGAACTCGGCTCAGAATTCAGTCAACACAATTAAAATGTACACAATGCTGAATATCAATTCCTTGCTCATCTAGTTCACAGTCTTTAAAAAATGAAGGGCCAATTCTATTCCCTTCGAATCTAGACAAGACTTCAAACCAATCTCCAAAACACAATAAATACAGTAGGAGATATTTGAAATCTGCTATACCTCACAAACAGATTACAATACTATCCAGAGCAATTCTCAACAAATCTTCACAGAAACCCTCAGCTAGATAATCAATGAGAAATATAATATTGGAGATTATTCTCCTTAGCCACATAATTTATAGTAGGAGACGTTGGCCAATTGTATACTTCAACACAATTGCCAAGAACTTCTCAAAATTTCAAGATCAACTCTTATACTTCAGCAAGGGCCACGATAATAGAACTTAGAAAAAGCCACATAGGCAACAAAAGCAATAAATATCCAAGCATACTTTTCTCAACAAATGGGCTTGTATTTATAACCTCCAGATTCCCTTTTGTTGCTAAAATGTACCTTTACTCAGGAAACTTCACCACACAACATTAATTAGAGGCTTCCATTAGATTCTCTCACTTGACTTGGCTTATCTAATTAATAAATGACACTTTTCACTGATAACTCAACCTTCAACTTAAGTGAAATTATATAACTTTATAATAAGCCATTTAATAATAATTTGGCCACTAAACATATAATAACTCCCAAAATACTTATCATTAAAATATGTCATCTGAAATAAGAGTCATACCTATTACTTCTCCATTTGACCAAATGCACTTTCCAAAAATAGAAAGGGTCCATCTTGATCAACACCAACTTACCACAAATAGTAAGTACACAAAACTAAGCCCAAATGAAGTCCAATCTGACCCAAATGAAGACCAACTTGTAGCTTACTGAATTGTGGAGAAGATAAGACCCTCCCAAGTCAAGACACTACCTTAGAAGTTCCTCTATCCACAATAATTAGCCTACAAGGATCACATTAATAGGCTAATCCATGAAACTCAGATACTGACAAAAATGGGGACATTACAATTTGATTCACAAGACTGGCTCTGTTTTTGACCCTTGTAACTATAGGACCATTATGATTGGTCACATGTTTGCCAAACTATATGCTGCAACCCTAATAAATGCTATGTCATCTAGAGAGCTTGATAGGAGAGGTTGTAGAGCTAGAGGACAGGTTAGTTTCTGGGCTGACTACTAGACCATGGATCACATTTTCACTTTACAGGCTATTACTGAGGAGGCTAGACACAGATCAGCAAAAGTATACTGCTGCTTTGTTCATTTTCGCAAGGCTTTTGATTCAGTTCCTAGGATGGCTCTATTTCAAAGGCCTCGTGTGATTGGGATTTTAGAGATGGTACTAACTGCTATCATGAGATTATATGAAATTGTGGTGGTAGATTAAGGATTCCTGAGGGATTCTTAGTTCCGATCCATAGCACCATTGGGGTTAAACAAGGCTGCCCTCTCTCCCCCACTTTGTTCAGTTTGTATATTGATGAGCTTGAGGACTAAAGTCCTCACTCCCAGGAGATGGATGCTACTTACATCAGGTCTTGATCTCCGTTCTTTTTGCGGATGACGTGGTTCTTCCTGGTTCTTCTCTAGAGAGTTTACAGAGTCTTCTTGATGGTTTGGTTTCCTTTTGTGACTAACGACAGCTTGTGGTTAACATAGGTAAGACTTGTGTTATGGTCGTTAATTGCTTAAAGACCTCTCATCTTTACTTCTTTCAGGAACAAGAGATTGAGATTACTTCTACTTTTATTTATTTGGGAGTGAAGTTTTTTGGACCCCGCTTCAATATGAGACTGACGATTCATCTTAGAGTTACTAAGGGTATGGGATCTCTTGCTATGTTTGAGATATAGTGTTTTAGACATCATTTTGAGGATACCTCATCCAAGGTATCCCTCTTGGACTCTTTTGTTCGGCCGACTGTTCTTTATGGCTCAGTGGTTTGGGGGCCTTCTCTCCTTGTCTCTGATTGGGCCTCGATCGAACAGGTGCAGACATTGCTTCTACGGTGTATCATTAGATATCATAGGTTCACTTCTCATAGTATCATTCCTTCTGAGTTCGGTGCTCATCCCTTTAGACTTGCGGCCATATTTGACCTGATTTGGTTCCTTCATCAGCTTCGTGGTTTTGCAAATTCAGTTGGAGAACAAGATAAATACTCCTACCTAGCGTATTGCTCTTCTATTGCTATTGCGAGTTCTGATACTAGCTTTCGTGCTCGTTGTTGGTATGTGCAGGCATCTTCCCTACTGAGCTTGATTGGGATTGTTATTGACTGCCTCCCTCCATATCAGTTTGTGCTGAATGCTCGTGCTCATCTCCTCCCATCACGTCAGGAGTTAAATGAACATGTTAGATTGGATATCTACAGACAGTACATTATCATCACTTGGACTAACCCTCCTGGTGGATTACGTTCAAGGATGGCCTTCTATGCTGAGCACTTTTTGGAGATCTGTGATGGGATTATTGTTTGTCCTAGTTACCTATCTTAGCGTTGGAGTCATACCTTGCATATCTCTCTGGGGTTCTTTAGAGTTGGTTCTCACCATCTTTGGGCTCAAACCGACCATCATATTGACAGTGGAGAACGGATTTGTAAGTTTTGTACTTTAGCAAAGGTCAAGATAGAGACCCACTTTATTTTCCATTGCCTTATCTTTTATGAGATCAGAGGGAGATTTTATTGCTTGTTCTAGGACTATTTTTCTCGTTTAGCTTTCTTTAGTTACATTGACCAGCAGTGTCTTGTGCTTTATCTTCAAGAGGTTACCCTGCCCCGCAATAGTACTTTACAGTCACTACTTCCTTACCCACATACTTCTGATCAGCTCATTACTGCCTTTTTCTCACCCTTTTCTCTGTTACGTGGTGTGAAAAGGCTGTCTAGTTCTACCGATCATTCCAGGTCTATTAGACCCCGTAGCAGTTTCTTTCGTTAGTGACACCCCTCCAGGAGCTCATAGAGACAGATCAGGGCTCATGTCCAGCTGCAGTCTTGTCCTTCTGTGACTGATTTCTTTTCCCCAACAAAGGACTCCTAGTCTTTGCCTTGGCATTTCTTTGCGCTTCTCTTTTCCTCTTCTTGTTTCTTGTTGTTTGCTTTTCTCGAACACTATTTGGTGCTTCTTTTGTCAGTTATCTTGTTGTAAACTCTTAGTCCCATAGACCTTCTGTGGTCTTTTGTTGGACATTAATATTATTATCTTATCTTATCTTATCTCTCAGATTCAAGAGGTGAACCACCAATAACAATTTCCAATTCTCTTTTACTGGAGAACCCTCCTCAATATAGGTAATAGATACAAAATCAAACATAACCACACCGAATTTTTTTTTCATTTGTAACGATACAAGATATGCTTTGCATGCATCCATCTTATTCTTTATTAATTCTAAATACTTGTAAGTCTGCTTTGTGACAGGGATGGTAGGCCTCCATTCCATGTTCTCTCTACTAGGTAGTGATCTAAAAAAAAAAAAATACCAGACACAACCAAAGATCCAACCAGAAGGCATAACCTTCATCTAAAGGCATCCTTACATTTTCAAATAATTTTTTTAACAATAGACTACGGAAATAAAATTGGATGCTCTCCTTAACCATTTTATGTGCCAAATAAACAACTACAGAAGATGTAGCACCTTCGCAATTGTGGACATATTTTTATATGTAACATCATAGGCAATATACTTCTCAATTGAGTTGACAAGGGTATTAATCAAAAGAGCATTCTAATCTCTTCGATACCAGTCCGCTTCTGCACATCCTTAAAATTTACCGACTTCTTCCTTGGAAGAGCTCCGATGTTGCAGATCCTAGTAATTTCCTCAATTACTTCATTATCATACAGGGTTTACCCAAAATTAAGTTTCCATCCTCGACTGACTCAACAAGAATAAGATTGACTCCTCTGCAAAGTTGGGAAACTCTCCCCATTTGTCCATACCCAAGGTACAAACCCTCTGTAATTCTTCAACTGATAACCCTACTTCCATTTGCCTAATCTTCCCATCATCAAATTCTTCTAAATCCACTCTTTTTAGCTTTTGTCACACGACACCAGATTAATAAACAATCAACCTTCATTCCATCTTTGTTCTTGATCAAACTTGTCAAGCCCTCACAAGCTCTGTAAGTTTTTCAATTTCCTCCTTTACAAACAATGACAAATGACTGGAAATTTTACCTTTTTTAACATTAACTTATCATATCTAGTCTTCCCACTGAGTTTATATTGCTAACACAGTCAATTATACACCACACTTCAATTAACCTGAAACAAACACAATTATGATCTGATATCTGAGCATACCAGAGACAAGATGTTTGTAACCATCATCATGCTTGAGAGGGGGAAGGGACAAATTTAGTATTTTAATACCCCCCCTGAGCCAAAGCAGCAAGCTCAGTTTAGCACAAATTTCTCCACCCTCTTCTTTTTCCATACCATGATTGTCTTCTGAGACTCACTTGAAACTCTATAATTGTTTCATTTCCAGATTTTTCCGAAGCTGTAATAGATCTGCAAATGGTGGCATAATGACCAGTCTGACCACATTTGAAACAATTGATATTCCTTTGTCTTATATCACTGACTGAACCCTAAATCTGCACTGCTTAGACTTGTGACCATAATTGTGATACACATACCAATTGAGAGCTTGTTTATCCTATTTCTCTTAACCGGATTAGATACTTGACTTCCGCATTGATTTATACTATGACCAAACTTGTTGGAGCTAAAGCATTGAACATTCTGTTCCTTCCTGATCTTGCATTCAAGAGCCTTATGACCAAAATTCTGAGTACCTATGAGCATTTGGTTGCCTGACCGGAGGCCTTCTTGTAGATGTTCTCGGATTCCTAATCATGCTTGTTATCTTATACTTTGCTTCTGCTTCAACTTCCTTGTCTTTACCTTTGATCCTCTGATTTGACATTCACAGGTGAAATCTAAGCCTTGGTCATATGAAATTTTTACAGGGCCAAAAGTTGAACCAAAATAGTGTTGCTTTCACAAACCCTTGCATCAGATATTAATTTTTAAAATTCTCGATCCAACTTTTCATTTTCATGTGATTTTTGCTTGATAATGCTTTTGACTTTTTCTCCAGTCATTTTTCTCTTCTTCCATTTTCTTCTTGATATTTTCCTTTAGAAATTCTTCCGTACTTTTGTAGTCATCTAGTTGTGTCAGATTCACCACATTCTCCTTTGTTTCATTCAATTCCTGATGCACTTACTTGTGTCTTGCTTTGAATTTCCGGATCTACTCCCCTTGCTTTGAGATACAAGAGTTAGCTTCTTTGATGTTTTCATTAAATTCATTCTTTGATGTTAGTGGGGAATTAGTCATCAAAAACATTTTTCCTAAAACTTAATTAATTTGGTACAAAGTTGAATCATTCACATAATTAAAACTAGTGTTACGGGACTCGCCGAGTCATGCCAGGACTCTGCGAGTCCGAGGCAGAGTCCATGTTTCCGAGGCAATCTGCCTCTGGACTCGGACTCGGCCGAGTCCTGGCAGAGTCCACGTGGACTCGCCGAGTCCAAGGACTCTGCCCTGGGCGAGTCCAGAGCCCAGGACTCTGATTTTTTTAACTTTTTTTTAAATTTTTAAAAAAAAATTTAAATTTTTTTTTTTTTAAAAGATAGAGATTTCCGGAAGATGTTTTTTACAATGTATATGAATTCTGAAAATGATGTGGCATGTCAAGAATCTATTAAGGATTGAATCTTAAATCTTAAATCTTCAACTTTATTTTATGTTATTCAATTTTTTCCTTCAAAAGTTTGTTATTATACTTGTATGATTTTCCGAGTCCTTGCCGAGTCCTGGCCGAGTCCGGTTGCCGAGTCCGAGTCCGAGTTGGATTTTGACTTTCCGAGTCAGAGGCGAGTCCGAGTCCCGTAACACTGATTAAAACTAATAAAAGCTTTGAGAGCGAGAAAATAGTAAATACTGTTACACCAGATATAATGTGGAAACCTAAGATGTAAAACCATGGAGAAACTAATCCTCATGAATAGAACCACAGTTAGGGTGATACAAAAGGAGTTTCTCACAAAGGCTCACTCTTAGTTTGCTCACCGAAAGTACGGCTTACTACCGGTGGGGTCACTTCCGATTGGGTTAACTGCCATGATATAAAAAATTTGTTGCAAAAAGATCGTATATACAAAATTTGAACTGATATAGTTGCATCTGCATACGTATGAAATAGTCTCAATTAAAAGCACAACAAACATTGATTGCAACAGATCTGGTTAGAGATCTTCTGCAAGTACTTTATAAACCTTCTACACAAATAAATACTCGTTTTCTGCTGCAAACCTCTGCCTTCACAATAACCCTTCATGCTTCTTGTTTCTGCTTCCACAATTTACCACTAATAATACATATCATGCTTGCTTCATACCTCCTTCAATATACTTACATTCTCACACATCCAAATACAAATAGTTGTTCTATATACATACATATCTAATGAAACAAATACATATGTCGGCCTAGTAAAACATGTCAACTTGAATTACAAAAATACATTTTCAATATAATTTTAAATGCCAACACCAGACGTAAGAGATAGGTCATACATATGAGAACTTCATACCACGCTACCACAAGACCCAAAGACAGGTCACACATAATATAGACATGTTACATAACGTAAACACCAAGAGATAAGTATATTCTGGAACCGATGGGAATACCACAACCAAGAACATGTCTAGATCTACAAAACTTCTGAACCAATTGATGGATAGCACCAGATAGGCCCTACCCAAAATGAACACAACTGTCATACCAAAAGCTTCTGATGCATTGCACGAATGTCCAAGTAGCAGAGATAGCCAGAAGAGCTCTGAAACACAACAGCCAATCATATCCATCCAAAATTTCATACTTCATTTACTGATATCCCTATATAAGGTTAGTTAAAAAGAAAAAGAAAAGAATAATAAGATACTTTTAATTACAAGATAAATAAATAATATTATTACAATATCATAAATAAATAATAACATTAGATAAATTACCTATAATATAATATAAAAGTAGCAAGGAATCGTTCATTATAGACTACTTAAGAATGGTGGAGTCTGATATAATTCCTACTATATGAAGAAGACACACATAAATATCAAACTACTTTACAATATATAACATGTAGAAAATCTAAAATCTTATATGTATACAATATAAGATATGATTTATATATTAATAATATCCTTGCTTAATGTAAGCTTATATTGATCAATGAAAAGTCATGACCAAGAGTCATGGCCTATCCCTCCATAACATATATATAGTTTAATTAATATCAAGAATGAGGGGAGTGGAGGAGAAATCAACAAAGTATACAAGGATCACCATCAAAAGCAGAATCCAGGAAAGAATATGTGCCCCTATCATCACTAAACAGGGAATTCAACAGGTTATATGAAGCTGATCCATGCCATTGACCATAGCAAATCACATGGTGAAGATTTAAAAGAAAGGTTGAACCAAAATCTAGGAACCGAGATTGCAGGCTATCGCATATCCAATGCAGTACACACAGAGAGATCACAGCTATATAAGGAAGATATAAAAATTATAGTGAACTGTGTGGCATGTATACATATTATCGTATATTATATGAGCTTTAATTGCAATTGTAATCAGCCATACAACCAGAAAGATGACACCAGAATACAAGAGACAATCACTATTAGGATCATCAAAAATAATTTAAAACATATAAAATCCAATTCCCTAAATTGGCAATCAGGATAAGGAGACAAATAATCACATCTATGTGGATAGAAGATCAGATAGTAAAAGCTCCGTCAACAGCGTAGGAAGAAGGGAAAAAAGGAATACAAATAAACACCGAACATTTAAGCAGCGACAAGACGTGCAGGAGCGACGAGCGTAAGCAGTGATCAAGATAATGACAGGATTAAGAATCGGTCATAAGAGAATATTACCTCATTCAACATATTTCATATACCATAAATACTTAGGGATAAGGAATTGCATAGAAAGTTGTCTACATGCAGTAATGTGAGAAGGAGAAGTGTCAACGAATAACAACAAAGGAATTGCATGGATATAAGGGAGTCTACAGTCAATGAGCATCAGACAGCAAAAAAGGGCTAAGAACACTCAGCGACAAAGAACTAAAGTGACAGCAGATAAGAAATAAGAAACTAAAAACATATTTAGTAACAGAGAATTACATAAGGGACTACTAGAAGAGTTTACGACAGATAGCATAGGAGGACAATAACACAGATAGAGATAAGTAGTATAAAATGGTAGAAGAAGACACATAATCAGTGATGTGACATTATAAAGTGAACCAACAGTTATAACCATAGATGGCATTCAGAGATTCGGGTAACAACCGAAATCAAGAAGGATTAAATTACAGAACCATCTTGTCAAGGAGGAGTAGAGAATTAAATAATAATATTTTAATTGAGAAGAAATATACAGTTACAGATTTAAGAGCAATCGGAGCTATGCATCCTTTGATATTTACATGTGTCAGAAATAAATATGAATTGTATAGAGAGATTACTAATCAAAGATTAATAATCATACATGGGATGAGAATTTTATAGTTCTCATACGGACAAAGTAGATCTTGGTAGAGGGCATTCATTCAGAATGTCAAGATTCTCTTAAGAGAACTCACAGAGACTAGAGGGCATTCTTTGTGAATGTCAAAATTCCATTTTTGGAATCTAGAGAGAGATTTATAGAGAATCTCTTAGAGACAATAGATATTGTAGTGGTTAATCATATGCATATGTCAGAGAAGAGACTTGGTTAGAGGTGGGAACACTACCAACTAATGTCTAAGAGATCCCAAAGGCCTTAGGGAAGCACTCATCATATGACAATTGCCTAATCGAGAATTAATTCTCATTAGAGTGTTAGGTGATCTGAAAGAAGCTCTTTTTTAAGGAGTAGGAATGGTAGTAAGAGAGAGCTCTTTCTTTTAGTTAATTAGCTTATCTTTTCTAACCTGTTTTAAGATTTGGCTATTCATCTTTATCATGTACTAAGGAAATGTTGTAGGTTCCAGCATTCATTCCTTAAGCTGGAGGAGGGGACATTACGAGTATATAGTATGTGGGTATAGGAAAATATGTTTTTGGGCTCGGGTACATTGATTTGAGTGTGTGTGTGTGTGTGTGTATATATATTTGTATATACACATTTTTAAATATAAATATATATTTAATAAATTTATATATATACAAAATCAAATCATTTGATAGTATTATACTTCATTATCGATCAATGCCAAAGATAAATATTAAACATTGATTGATAGTTTTTTAATATTCAAATAACCATATGAGATATGCCTAGATTAGCGATTCAAATAAAAATCATTATAATTACAAAATTGAGCCTTCTATCTTCATCGAGTCATTGTAGTTCATTAATTGTTGAAAGGATTAGCAAAAAATCATCTATTGCATTTTCAGTAGTTGTCATTGCAAGTTCAAGATCACTTGAACCCAAAGCGGTGTCGCTAGCACTAGATGCACCATGTGTAGGTACGTCGTCATCATCATAAACAACTTGAGTCTAGTAAGATCCTCAATGGTTGCATCCAAGTTGACATAAGGGCTACATCCCAGAGCTTTGTCGTCCCATTCTTATAGTGGGGATCCTTACTTGACAATAGCTGCAAATTGGAGTGATTATGAACCAAATCTTCAGATTTTTTGGAACCCAACTGGTCATGCCTCACAAAGTGGATAAAAGAGCTATGTACTCCAATTCCGTTCAACAAGAGAAGAACTCACAACCCAGATAAAAAACCAACGAAGTTAAAATTAAACTTTCAAATTAAATTAAAGAAAGTTAAATACCAGATTGTAGAACACAAGTAAAAAAAACTTACTTGTGTGGGGATTTGGGGATCTTGATTGCAAGAGGTTGGAGGTACATAAAATCTTGACCATGGGGGTACCACCATGGTGTTGGATTATGACTTCTTCCTAACACAAACATGCCAAAATATTTCCGAACATCTTTCTCTACATCTTTATCTTGGAAGAGTCTAGTAAATACCTGCTTGTACTCATTAAAAAATTCAAAATCTCTACATGGTTGTAATCTCCCTCGCATATAAAGTACTTTCTTGCTATGGTACCTTGGAGATAGGGCATATGGAAGGAGATGCAATGGCATTGTCATCTTTTCCCAAGGATGATAAATGATTGTTCCACCTTTTTGTAAAAGGTTTCACATTCTATGAGATCATTCTCATAATTTTTGTATTTACCATTTTTTCCCTATACCATTGCATCCATGCCATCATAGACTATCCCCCAAACAAGGTGCATCATAGTCATGATAGGCTTAGTGAATTCTAATAGACATTCCACACAATCCCACCAATTGTCATCCGAGACCAATGAATTAACCTTTTGGGCCCTCTTTGAATTTGAAGCCTTCCATACACTTGATTGGTCACAAATAACCATTTTAGACAATGCCTCACACCATCAAGAGTCTTCTCATAACAATTGTATGAGATGCAAATTGGGTCTCAACAACCTGGTATGACAGGTGTAGGTTTGTACTGATTCTGCTTGGATTGTTTCTTTTGTGCTGGTGCAATTCTATATATTAAATCTTTTGAAACTTAGTCTGGGGTGAGAAAAGATACTATCTCCTATAAAGTATGGTTCTTTTATAGAATGCTTACGTTGCTTCTTCTTACAAGCACATTTTCTCTTGATTGCTTCAACTAGGCGGACTGATGAAATCATCATGTGAAAGGTTACTATAGAATTCTTCCAGATTACAAGTAGAATTATACTCATTGTCATTTGTATTAATAGCTGCGTACACAGTGTTTCTGTAATTTGTTAGCTATCAAATTTTAAAATTCTGGAAATGTGTAGTCTGAAGTAGTATAAGTCTTTTCTATAATAACCTATGTTACCTCAAGTTTTGGGAATGGGGGGATAGTGAAATGGGCTTCCAGGATAGATTTTTGTTTTCTCGGAGCAATGGACAGCAAGGGACAGCAGAGGGACAGCTATATAGAAAGTATGGAAAATTTAAAATATGCAGAGAATTTTTTAATATTCATATGAAAACATGGATAAAGCATGCTTATATATATTATATAACCTTACATATAAAGTTTGTGTTAAATCTGAGAGTGAAAGTCAAACATTGTATCAAAATCAAGCATTAATTTTTTGGGCAGGCAGGGATGGGTTTCTGGAAGTTTCCAAGTTTCTGGGATGTCCCCATTTCTAGGGTTAAATTTTGCCAGAAACACGTCCTTGGGTAACACTGCTAGTAACATAATTTTCTGCCCATTGTAATGAATACAATTATGGTGTTTTAGCTGATTCATCATTTTAAAGTCTGGCAGCAAATAGAAACTTTTCAAAAACTAGATTATATTTGTGTAATAGACTAATAGTGTACCTTTTTTTCAGATTCGGAAGTATGCGAAATCTTTGTAGGCTTTGTGACTATTCTTCTTTTTTTGCCATGCAAAATTTATTTATCATTATGAATTCAAACTAACAAAACCAGTCTAGTCTATGTCTAGTCTACCCATATTGAGATCTTTAACTATTGTATTTTGTGTTGCTGTGCTGGAACATGGTAGCCATTCCTGCCAATATCTTGATTTCCTTGAAAACAATCTGGCAGCATGATTTCCCATTTGGTCTTCTTTCCATTGTGTTCTGCTGTCAATTAGTTTTTCTTAAAGTATTATACCAAACATATATGGCATTACAGGGATCAATCAATTCCTCAATATTTAATATATATTGGATATTCATTTGTAGATTGTGGTCTCAGTTGTTCTGGAATTGAGTTGTGTGAGAGTGGTTTTTGATGTACTGTGCTTTCTTCTAAATTTATTATCTTAGCAAAGTTCTCTCGATTCTCTGTTTCATCCATTGTGAAATTTATCTTATATTTTGTAAATTCTGTATTAGAATTTTCTGAATCAGATATTTCCATTTCTCTCTTTGATTCATCAGGGTCATAATCATCCTCATTTTCTGACTCTTGTTCTGCAAACACAGGTTCATTCATGGTTAACATTATCCCTATTTCATTTAGTCATTTTTTCTCAAATAGCGCTGGTATTTTCTGTCTGTATCTTAGCACTACTACTGCTTTTAACAGTAATATCTTCGTCAAGAAGACCTTTTCTTCTTTGTACAATAGTCTTTCTAATAGGTAATTTATTTTTTATATTTTAACCTTTTCTTCCTCAGAACAATCATGTTCTACATGTGTGACTTTGGTATTTTAAATGAAATCTTATTTTGTTTTGTTTTTAAGAGACCAAATCAATAAATGATTTGTTTCCTGAAAGCCTATTTCTTATTTTCTGATAAGAGTTTTCCTGACTTTGAAAAAGCTGATGTTCTCTGCTGACTACTCTGAAAGATATCCAAAATGGTAGTAGCAGTTCCCAGTCTGATATACAAGAGAACTAATCTCTGTTTGTGATCTTAGTTGACTTTTTCTTACCTCAGATGTCTGAATAACGTATTATCACAAATACTGGGAGTTTGATCAGAAATATGAACTGTCTTAAAAACATCAGTTGCTAAATCATCTATATTTTTCGTGCAGACCCATTCCATTGGGCTAACCAGTTTCTTTCTCCTACAAATTCTTTTGTTTTTCTCCCTATATTGGTGTGTAGCCTGAACTAATAATGTCCCCATAACATAGAATCTTCATCTATTATTGTAAAGGATTCGGGGGTTGGCCAGCTACCTGGTTTATAACTAACTATTTTCTCTCTTGCTCTTCTGGAAGTTCAAGTTGGAATGTAGTCTTCTTTTCTCCTTTTAGTATTTTACCCTATGAAGAGATTATCAAATTATAGCTGCTTTTTCTCTCATCTTCTAGTTTTTAATTTCCTTCCTCATTTTGTTTTGCACTTGTACCTGTTCTTGACGAGTTAGGACAAGTTTCAGACTGACTTGTCTAGCCAGAGCATCTATAAGTTGCAGACCACTGCTTAGATCTGATAGTGTAGCCATTGAAACTCTGGATGGGTAAGGATTAATAGAATGAGTTACAGAAAACCTTTTAAATACAGAAAACCTTTTAAATGGAAATGGTGTAGAAGAATCTTTTGGATTGTATTCCATATAAGTTTTTTTGACAGTACATGGTATGCTAGGTAGAGGATCTAGACAAAGAGTAACTTCTGGTTGGTTTCTGCAATGATCTTCCAGGTTCTGTTTCATTGTACTGTTCTCAACAACAGAGTCTTCGTACGCTAGGTGTAATAGATAACACAGAATGGGATTAACATAAAAATCTTTAAACACTGGTTCTTCATTAGCTTTTATGATTCTCCAATTAATAGGAAAACCTATATCAATGTCCTGCATAATCTACGTTTCGACTGTAATCCAATAGTTTAGGATTTCTTTCTGGGCATGATACTCTGGAGGCAAAATTCTATAGTGGAAACAGTGTTTAGAAGTGTATAAATGCATCTTCCTCCAACAGTATAATAATCAGATCTGGGTTGTAGATCTACGCCTTGTAACAAAAGACAAAAGACTGAACTAATGTACTTGTTATCAAGAGAGATGGTGAAGTTAGGAAAAACTGAGCATTTCCCACCTCTTTCATGATCTAATATTCCTCTAAATTGAGCGAGAACTGCTTGTTCCCAAATATGACATCATGTATCTACTAAAGTTGTAAAATATTCTGCACCTATGTTGTAGTTGAATTCGGGATGGTCAATTGGATCAATGTAAACAAAACCGGAAATGAAATTAATTATATTCTTCCCATCTTAAAACATTCTCAGGATCTGTAGAAGGTAAATAAACTGGGTGAATCCCTGGTTCTTAAACTTGTAAATTCAACTCACTCTATGATACAGAGGTCATGAGTGTAGGTCCGAAATTGCCCTTATCATCTATAGGTATCTTGTTGTCTTCTATGATATTATGCAGAGGAACATGTTCTGGAGCTACTTGAATTCATACTTGAATTCATACGTAGTATAAAGGAAATGAGATATGGCTTGTAATTTATCTTCAATTTGTTGCTACAATTTGGTCTTATGGATGCCCTTTCAACACCTCCCCTGCTAACAATTGGCCTTATAGTTTCCGGTCCACAACTACTTGAGAAGCTTCCCCTAAAACTCATAATTTCACACAAATGTTTTTGAAGTGAGTCTATCAGAAAATTAAAAAATTGGCTGTGATAACATTTTTTAGAGTTACAGAAAGTTACCATGATGGCAATATATTGAGCTCATGTTAAGTCTTCAAATGTCATGCTGAATCCATGGGTTGTGAACTTTTCATTTCTCTTTTTCTTTCCTCTTTTATTCATTGGTAATGAGTCAAGAATATTGTATTAGACTAGAGTTCTAAATGGCTCGAAAATTTGGGGATGATTATTGGTAGAATGCTTTTCGTGTTTACAACATGTAGGTTCAATAACAGTGACTGCATCCACAGAGGGTATTTCATTTCATCTTGTGCAGAAAGGTCGAGCATACATCTACTTTTGTCATCCATGGACAGAAATATAGTATAATATACTTAATAACAATGACTGTATTCACAGTAGGTCATTCATTTCATCTTGTGCTGAGAGGTCGAGTACCATATATCTACTTTTGTCATCCATGGGCAGAACTATAATATAATATATTTCTTTCCTTCTTTCTTTCTTTAAGATCAAATCCTTAAAAAGTTATGTGATAGTTTGAGCTTAAAAAGTTATGTGATAGTGAATCTATGTTGAAGTCCTAAACCATAGTGTTGAACCATGGGTTTGTCAGCTTTTGTTTTCCCTCTTTGCCTCCTCTGATTAGAAAATAGCTTCGAATTACTGAAAAATGGGTGATGATGGTTGGTAGAAGATTATGGGGCGAGGCCTTGTAGGTTTAATATTAGTGATTGCATCCATAGAAGGTCATTCATTTTATCTTGTTTAGAATGGTTCAGTACCCATTCACTAACTTTGGTCATCCATGGACATTAATGATTGATAATTTAATCTAATTATCGTTTCTCTTTTTAAAGAGAGTGGATTGTTGGAATATTTTGAATTTGAATTATTTGAATACCTAAGATTTTCGTCTTACTGTTGAATATGACGGCAGATAATATGCACTCTGAAAATGGCTGTGTTGTGTTCCAGTGGAAAAGTACCGGGAGGATGCAGGACGGGAGAGAAGTCATCAAATTAGTAGTAGCAAAACTAAAAAAGCAGTTAATAGAAAATAAATCAAAACAAGAATAGCATTAGGGGCACAATGAGCTAGATATTGAGGAATACATTGAAAAGAATGGCTGGTTGTAGCTGTCAAAACACAAAACAGAGATTGTAGATGCACTATGTGAGATATGGAAACAATGTAGATGAATCAAATGCTAAATAATTGTGTAGTGTGGACTCTCCGCTTGGAAAAAATGCATTGAAATGCAATAGGTAGACATGAGAAGGATAGAAGTAAGAATGGAACAAATGTCAAGGTTGTAGCTTCTGTCGGATTGATTTTACCATGAGATGCCTTGTTGATGGTAAATCATCTTTAAGATATATATATATGTGTGTGTGTGTGTGTGTGTGTGGTTATTTATATTACTATGATATTAATATGTTAATTAGTGATGATTAACCATAGATACATGTCTCTTCATTAGACATGTCTCCTCATATTTATAAGCCTTCATTTGCATTTGGAACACAATCAATACAATAACAATTGTTAGTACATTTGCAATTGTCCTAGAATTCAAAATGGTATCAAAGAAGGTGATTCCCGGTCTGTTTGAAATTAATCTACAACACCAAAATAACCCAATAGATAAAGAATATACATGGGCATAATCTCAAAGTGTTCTCTACCATATGTGAGGGGACTATAATCTGACATCCATATATTTGAAAGTTCCTAACTTGTTAAAGTGTAGACCGTGAGTCAGAAGCTGCAAGAAAATGAACAAACTTTGTAGCCAGGATATGCGTTTGAAAAGATAAGAGTCCAAAATGTGTGTGCTTATGTGAGATGTGTCTGTGCGGAATAAATTTGGAGACCATTTTTCTTGTCAAAGGCAAAAAGTGTTCGAAATGGACAAAAAATTATCTATGCATCTTATATCTCTGCCTATGCTAGTGTATGGCATATATGAGCTCTTGCGACATCTCCATGGGTCACTCGCCCTCTCTTCATAGAGGGAAATGATGGGAAGCTTAGATACTCCATTCAGGTGCCCTACATTGTATTGTATGTATTCTGAGATGGGAAGTTGACGGTGTTTACATCAATTGTGTCTATTTCAATATGTAGGGGTGATTCAAGTGCAGACACAAAGGCCCTAATATCATTTAAATATGGTTTAAATGACCCATTGAAATATTTCAATGATTGGAACTATGAGAAGGGGAGTTTAAGTAGTTGACATTGCATGTGGAATGTAATTAAATGCAATTTGATTTAAGTAGTTGACATTGAATGCACACACGCACACACTCACTCACTCACTCACCTACGCACCTACTCACTGACTGACTTACTTACTTACTTACTTACTTACTCACTCACTCATTGACTTGTTCACTGACTCACTGACTCACTGACTCACTGACTCACTCGCTCACTAATTGACTGACTGACTGACTGACTCACTCACTTTGATAGTATCAAACATGAGGTTTGTGCAGGGAATAATTAGAAAACTAAGAAGTGTCCTCCCATGATAACATCATGCAAGCCAACCAAGCCCATGATTAAGGTTTCATGTTCATTCAATCACTTTTCTTTATGGGGATTGTTATTATTTTTTTGCAATGTTGTTGTCTGCCATTTTGACTATATTCAAGTAAACAATCAATAGAGAATATATGTTGGCTCTTTAAAAAGACACACAAGTGACAGGAGCTACATTGCATTTCAAAGTTTCTTATTTTGTACTCGAGTCACATTACAGATCAACCAAATTTGGAAGCAGGCATGTTACACATCGATTGACAAAGCACCTCCAAAGCCAAGTTATATTAGAAGTCGATGAGTCTTATCCTTGATTGGGACTCATCAGAGTCGATGATTCTTTTGTGGCCTCACAACATACAATGATTCATTTTTAAATGCATCCTCAACTCTGATATGTGAAGGAGAAGACATGCCTTAATTATAAGATGAATTATGACATTTGGTGTAGATAGTAATATTATTGTTGAGATACAATTTCAAAATACTATGGTCATTTCTATAATCCCTTCTAACTATTGATAAAGAAATCTGATCAAGCATAGAGTGCCACATTAAACAAGATATGAGAAATACAACTTAAAGTTACAATCTAATATGGGTGAAAATGCATTCACATGAGAATTCAATGCAATGAATGGACATTGAGACTAGCAAAAATGTTTCTCAACATGGTACTTTAACACTGCTGAACATAGTCCAGCCTAGCATCGTGGAAGGAAAGAGAGGATTAAACAGAAAGCTATCGAACAAGGGAGATAAGAAAGAAAAACTATCACACATGTTGAGAAATAATAAGGACATAGAAGCCATAAGTAATATAGGAGATTAATAGAGATTGAAAATCTGTGTTGTTTAATTTGAAAATCTGTGTTGTAGCTTACATAGAGAGTTCAAGTGTTGTCCAATGAAATATTTGTCCAAAACTATATCGGGCACCAAGTATCATTGTTCCATGTTGCACATCATGACAATATAATTGGCTAGTCAATGGAGTCAAAGCCTAAGTAAAAGGTAACTCAAGTTTTGGAAATCAACCACTACTCCTATTCTTGATCGACACATTCCTAAGACATACAAATATGGTTTGTAGATTACATAAGTTATGGAATTTTTATTATCTCATAATTAGAGTGAATGACTTGTTATTTAACTTTTGATTTGTTATTCAATATCTGATTGTAGTATTATGAAAAATGTATGCCAATAAAGCTAGTTATTATTATTATTATGAATAATGACATCAATCATGAAAGTTATAAGGGTATATAGACAACACATACATCCTAAGTTATAGCTAGGAAAATATTATATTGATCTTATAGGAAAATAATATGTTGAAACTATCAGTTAAAGTATATCTATAGAAAATGGAATATATGTATTTGTTTAATGCATATACTTAAATTAGATATCTATTTTATTGAAATAATGGGGATCATTCTTAGATTAATATCTAATGGAATGAAAGATCAAATAAAACGATTATTGATGTACAAATGAGAATTTACTATCCTTGAGTATTTTATTTATCTCATCATTGTAATATATCCCTTGTATTACTTTGCGAGCATTTGCCTTGATCTTTTTTTCCTCCGAGATTGTTATTACAGGAAAAAGAGGGAGATTGAGAATCAAAGGGATGTTGATATTTTAGGTAACCTTGAAAGAGAGGGAGAAGACTGAGGATTTTATGTAGTTAATCTTCAGTGATCTCGATCTTACTGACTAAGAGGGAGTAAACAATGTTGAGATGGATTTCTGTAGATTGATACTATCTAGAGGACCGTGATTCATACATCGTGACCATGTGATTTTAATGGGCCTACACCTTGTTTACACCATGAGGAAGTGATGATTTCTAAATCGTGTCACTTGTATTTGTAGAAGTTATTGCAAGTAAATTTGAGTTGTGAGACGTTAATGAAGTTTATAAGGTTTCATTTGAATAATCTATGAGTCTCTCCTTGATGAATGAAACTTGACATGTGAGTTGTAGAGTCATTCATGTGGCACAATCATACTTAATCAAGATATTGGCGTATTGTGGACAAGTTTGATAAAATTCAAGAACATATTTGCTTCTACTATTAAACAAAATAAATGTTTGGACGAAAAGAGCAAGTTGGAACTTATAAAAGAGTTGTCATATTTGATACAAAATTGTTGAAACAATATGAGTGAAAATTTTACATTGTGGGGGGAATAATAGTCAATGTTCCATTCCCACTTGAACCTTATTTAGAGGGGAGATATTCCATTCTCAAATAATCTAAAAGGACAATTTCGGAAACTTCATGTGCAGATAAGTATTTTTATCTTTTACATTTGTCTACTCCTTTAGTCTCTCTCTTATTTGTAATTTTATATATACTATAAGGATTATTTGCTTTGATATTTTCCTTTTATGTTTGAGGATATTCTTATGGGAAAAAAAGTTTGGTACTTTACATATGCTACCAAATATTGTGCAGACTCAATCTAATGATAATAGCTCTAAAGATCCACATGATCAAGATGGATAAAGTGAGGCTCTTAAAAGGAAATATCTTTGATGATTGAGATTATGAGTATCCTTCTACATTAAGAGCACACTTCTTCGAAAGCATTGTGAGCGCTTAGAAGATTAATATTTAGAGGGAGTCTAGAAATACATGTGTGTGACTACATGATTTTGATGGGCCTACTCTTGAGTGCATTATGAGGAAGTATTTACTTATCACTATAAAATCAAAAGATTGATATTAGACTTAGAATGAGTGTGACAAGAATCCTTGGGGAAAGAGAGCCTTTAAGGGAGTAACCACTAGATCCGAATTCCCAAGATCATTATTCAGAGGCATAATTTTTTCTTTGAGGTGCAATACTTTGTGAATGATAACTTCTCGATGAGGAGAAGTTTTAAGTGAAACTCCTTGTAATGCATTCTTCTTTGTGAGAGAAAATTAAGCTGCAAATCTTTTTACCACCCTCTCACTAGGTTCATGGTGGTTACTATTTGAAATATGATATGTAATGAAAGGTGTCGATATTTTCATTTTCATATATAAACAAATGTAACCATTATAAGATGATCTTATAAATGGTAGACCTATTATTGTGACAAACTTCATTAAATTGTTGTCTGAAAGTGCTGGCAATCATGATAATAATATGATAGAAGGAAACCATTATAAGGTGGTGATCTTATAAATGGTAGACCTATTATCATGGCTCTTTGGGCCATATTTTGTTGGACACCATGATAACCAACTTGTTATGGTTCTTTGGGCTGAATCTTGCCAGACACCATGACATAGTTTCTATTATAGACCATACTTAAGATGGTGTTTAAGCTTATATTAAAGTTATGGAAATTGCTTAAATTGTGTATTATGAAAGGTGAGAAATTTAGACTTAGTGTGAATTGAATACCATATTGAGATGATATCTCGTCATTTCTTGAGAGCATAATGTGTTATATCAATCCTCCCTAGCTAAGAGGGAATGTTAATGTTGTAGCTTCTATCGGATTGATTTTATCATGAGATACCTTGTTGATGGTACATCATCTCTAAGATTAATATCTTATATATATAATATATGTAATATAATATATATTATATATAATAATATATAATATATAGTAATATAATAATATATTACATGTGGTTATTTATATTACTATTATATTAATATGTTAACTAGTGATGATTAACCGTAGAGACACGTCTCCTCTCATATTTATAAGCCTTAATTTGCATTTGGAAGACAATCAATACGATGGCAATTGTTAGTACATTTGCAATCATCCTAGAATTCAACAACAATAACACTCAAGAAAATTGCAACATTTGACTAGGGTTGGTCTAATTCATGCGACGATGAAATTGCATCTAAGTTTTCTTTCCATAAAAGCTTTAGAAAGATATGGTTGTTTTTCAAGAATTCAATGAGTAGTTGATGATCGCTTTATTGAGAATTTTTGGACGCTTGGCCTTTATTGTTTAATATAGACATTAAAAGATCACTTGTGACAAAGAAGATGATTACTCCTATAGAGGTGGGGATTCGTTTAATTATAGAGGAGGTTTAGTGGTTTCATGTGGTTTTCTCTTTTTTATGACTACTTGGGTGGGATGGATTTGTGTTTGGCTCTCTAGTTTGTTAATCTCTTCCTTTTTTGCTCCTGTTGAGATGGGTTCCTTATCTTGTTGTGGAAAGGAATTTTGTAAGCAAAACCATTTTGTTACCCATTGTTAAGGCTTGGGGAGCCTTTCAAAATCCCTTTGTTATTTTGTCCCACCTGTTTGGATGTTGGTTCTTTGTTTGTTGTTAATTGCATGTTTTGTCTTTGTGTTGTGACTGGTTGTGGCCATTTGTTCTTTAAGATGCCTCCTTAAGGAAGGCAAGTAAATCTACCTACCATGTGCCTTCAATGGCCTTGAAATATAACAACTATAAATTTTTCTAATGTGTTGATCTTTTGACAATCCTTGGTCTTTGGTTGTGTATGATCAACCAATTTTGATGCAAAGCTCTCCCTTATATAGGCAATTAGGTTTGGTGTGGCCTTAGATTGCTTTAACTACGCCCAAAATGGAGTTAAGAGAGGGCTCTACACCTTTAGAATAAAGTTGCTCACAAACATGGCCTAGGCACCCAAGAGAGTACAACTAGGTCTAAAAGCACAAAATCACCAAATTCTAGGTTTATTCTTGAAATGGGAACCTATATGCTCAAAAGGGGAATGGGAAGGTAAGACATTCAACAAACTCAAAACAATGGCTTAGAATAGCCTATCTTGTTCCCAAAGGTTATGAACAACAAAACTGGCTTTAGGCCTAAGAGTCCCAACTAGCCCTAACAACGAAGAATTTAGGGTTTAGTTTGAAATTCTTCCAAAGCACCAAGAAAGAAAAGATCATATATGGATACCCTTTTGGAAGAAGCTTCTAATTCCAAACTTTTAGACTCACAACTGATCAATGCACCCCGTTACCCAAAATGCAACAATTAGCCTTGTTAGGCCTAATTGATACGGTTTGTGAAGGAAGTACATGTTAGATGATTGACTAGACTAAACCACTAACTAGGAAATAACTAGGGACCTTCAAGAGATCATAATTCACCCTTAGAATGGTTTCATCCATCCCCCAAGTGCCTACAACACTTCAACGCCTGTTGTCCTACACCAAACACATTGAGATGTTTGGCCTATGGCTGGCTTGTAAAATTAGATGCCTTGCTTTTCCATCTCCCATCCTTCGGGAGTTTAATAGTTCATCCTCCTAACTTGCATTTTCCCAAGTGGCATGAAGTTATCACGATGAAAATGCAAGTTAGGGATTTTTTACCAAAACTAGTCATTGAATTGAGGGTTTTGGTGCACTCAAGAAAGAAACTTGGATATCTTTTGATGCTTATTAGTTCACTACTTCAAACCACTTGCATTCTTCTCCTAAGACATTCCAATTTCAGGCTCAAACATTCATTTACAAGGAAAAATGAGAGATTTTATTGATTCAAATTGCGAAAGTACATGTGTTGTGTCTTTCAGTGGCCTAAAAGGGCTATTTGAAGACCTTTCCCAACTAATCCAACCGATTTTCAAAGGTTGTGACCATTGGGAGTGATTAAGTGAAAGTTTGTTAAATGTAACGAGAAACTATCAACCTTTACCGACTAGTCAGTGTTAACCTAGCTGACTCAACATTTAAGACAATTCCTCATATGTGTAGAGCGTTCAGTGTTAACCGAGTTCAAAGATATTGTTGATTGAGTTGGGTCGGTTACTGAAGGAATGCCAACATAAACTCTCTATTGAGTTGGATCGGTTAACAAAGGGATTCTCTGTGTTAATCGAGTACACAGTTTAAAGGCATAAAAATACACCTACCCTATCTTAGGACTAAGATGTGCCTAATGACTATAGTAAAAAACCCATGGTTTATAGATCACCAAATGGGGACTAGGTCTTACAAATAGGATTATTTCAAACAAGAAATTAAGTGTTAGATATTGTGGATGCCCTGGAGAGTGGAGGGATAGGTGCTCCTGCACCATACTCCCTTGCTTGAAAAACTCAAGTTCCACTTGAGAATAGTTGTTGAACAGAACTACCATGCTTGGAAATGCATTCTTCACTCATCCATGTAGCATCTATGTTTGGAAGACCCTTCCATTTGACCAAGTAGTCTGTGTAGGTCTTCTTTCTTGTCTTTTTGACCACCTTGGAATCCAAAATCTTTTCCAATTGAAGTGGTTGGCTAGGTTGCAAATCCTTGATCCATTCTTCTTGTTCATTAGCATCCTGCATTGTATCATTAGTTGTTGCATCACCTTTGAAAAGGGTTAGATCACAAACATTAAAAATGGGAGAAATTGATATGGTTGGGGGCAATGAAATTTCATACGCATTTTCCCCAAATTTGTGCAATATTTGACAGGGTCCAATCTTCCTCATTTGCAATTTTGTGTGTCCCCTTGGTAGCCTTGCTTTGTTCAGATAAGCCCATACCTGATCTCCTTCCTTGAAAGAAACATGTCTCTTTTTCTTGTCGGCCCACTGTTTGTATTTTGGAGTATTCTGATTCAGAGTGTCTCTGACCTAATCATGAATTTGTTTGATCAATGTTGAGAATTCTTCACGTTGTGCACTAGTTTTGAAATCACTTGGGATATTTGTCAATTCCATGACTCCTCTAGGATGAAGTTCGTAGTTTAGTTGGAATGGTGTCTTCCTTGTTGACCTATTCATTGAGTCATTGAAGGAAAATTTTGCTTGAGGGAGGATCACATCCCATGTCTACACATGTTGCTTTGTTAGACACCTTATAAGGTTACCTAATGATCTATTGACTACCTCACTTTTCCCATCTGTTTGTGGATGGTAGGTAGAATTGAAAGATATATTTGTACCCAACTTTTTTCATAAGGTCCTCCAAAAATGATCTTGGAATTTCACATCTCTATCGGAGATAATGGATGTTGGTGATCCTTGAATTCTGACCACTTCCTTGAAAAAATGGTTAACAATATGTGAATCATCATTATAGCTTTTGCAAGGAACAAAATGAGCCATTTTACTAAATCTATCCACAATAATAAAAATGCTATCAAAACCTTGTCTTGTCCTTGGAAGGCCTAAGAAAAAATCCATGCTCACATTGTCCCATGACTTTGTTGGAATAAGTAAGGGTTGATAAAGACCTTGTTTTGTCCTTACTCCCTTGGCTCTTTGGCAAATTGTGCAAGTTTCCACAAATTTTCTGACACCAGTAAGTAACTTTGGCCAGTAATAATTCCTCCTTAGGAGTTTTAGAGTTTTGTCAATCCCAAAGTGACCTCCTAATGTGCCACAATGCTTCTCTTTGATCAGATTTTCCCTCATGGAGCATCTTGGAATGCAAATTTGCCCTTCTTTGAATAAGAGACCATTCTGGAAGGCCAAAGAAAAAATCCATGCTTACATTGTCCCATGACTTTGTTGGAATAGTTAAGGGTTGATAAAGACCTTGGTTTGTCCTTACTCCCTTGGCTCTTTGGCAAATTGTGCAAGTTTCCAGAAACTTTCTGACATCAGTAGGTAACTTTGGCCAGTGATAATTCCTCCTTAGGAGTTTTAGAGCTTTGTCAATCCCAAAGTGACCTCCTAATGTGCCACAGTGCTTCTCTTTGATCAGATTTTCCCTCATGGAGCATCTTGGAATGCAAATTTTCCCTTCTTTGAATAAGAGACCATTTTGCAACAAATACTCAGAATATGGTGTGTTATAGGCATCAGATAATGTAGAACAAATCTTATGGATTTCCCCAAAGTCTAGATCATCTTTATATAGTTGCTTAAGGGCATCAATCCCCATGCTTTGCACTTGAACTTCTTCCACCAAGCTGACTCTCCTGCTGAGAGCATCTTCTACCTTGTTTGCAGTGCCTTGTGTTTTATTGAGAATGTGAAGGCTTGGAGTTGCTCAATCCACTTCACATGTCTACAACTCAATTTGTCTTGGCTATTCAAAAAGCTTAGTGCATGATTGTCTGTGTAGACAATGAGTTCCTTATGAAGCAAGTAGTGCCTCCATTTCTTGAGAGCCTAAACCATATCATATAGTTATAGGTCATATGTATCATATTTCTTTTTGGCATCATTAAGTTTCTCAGAGAAGAAAGCCACTAGTCTTCCCTCTTGACTAAGAACTGCACCTACGACAAGGTTGCTAGCATCCGTTTCCATTGTGAATAATTTGTTGAAGGTAGGTAGTACCAAGATTGGATATTTTGCTACTCTACCCTTCAAGTATTCAAATGCTTCATCTGCTTGAGTTGTCCATTGAAACTTTGTCTTCTTACCTCCTTTGATCGTATCCAATAGAGGTGCACATGTGTGATTGAAGTTCTTGACAAATTTACTATAGAATGTTGCCAATCCATGGAAACTCCTAACTTCCCCTACTATCTTAGGTGTTGGCCAGTTAATGATAGCCTCTACCTTTTTAGGATCCATCTTCAAGGTTCTCTTTGAGATGTCAAATCCCAAGAATGTCAATTTTGTTTGCATAAATGCACACTTTCAAGATTCATTGCTAACTTCTTTTCTTGTAGCCTTTGGAGAACTTGTTCCAAATGCTTCATATGCTCTTCTTTGGTTCTACTAAAGATCAATATGTCATCAAGATAGACCACTAAAAACTTACTTATGAAGTCATGAAGCACTTCATTCATTAGCCTCATGAAGGTGCTAATGACATTTCTTAGACTAGATGGCATGACAAGCCATTCATATAACCCTTCAATAGTTTTAAATGTCATTTTCCACTCATCTCCAGGCTTAATCCTTTTCTGATGATAGCCTGATTTAAGGTCTATTTTGGAAAATTAGCATGCTCCTCCAAGTTGGTCTAGTAGATCTTCAATCCTGGGTATAGGCAACCTCTACCTTATGGTTATTTTGTTGATTGCCCTAGAGTTAGTGCAAAGTCTCTATTTTCCATCCTTTTGAGGGGTCAATACACTAGGGACTGCACAACGTCCAAGACTCTTTTGAATGAGTCCTTTAGCCAACAAATCACTGATCTGTTTGGATACCTCTACATTTTGATCAGGGGCGGGTTTATATGCAACCTTGTTTGGAAGAGAAGCACTCGGTATGAAGTGAATTTGGTGAGCTGTTAGCTTCGATTTTAAATTTGATTTGACTACTCATTATATTTTAATCACAATAATGATTAGATATCCAGTTCTTGAAATTCTAGTTCAATGTTTGAGAGTTTTTGTTTCTTTAACTTTGTTTGTAAAAGATTCGAAAGTCTTTGGATTATAGTTTTTGTTCGATGCAAGATGTTCTTCATACATGTAAGGAATAAACTTTATGTTACAACCTCCCCTTTTATAATCTTTTATGATATTGTACCATTGTGAATTGGAGTTTTCTTTTTATCTGTTTCGTATATAAATGGATCTAAATAAATAAGTCAAGTATATATCAAATTTCCCATCTACTAAAGTTCAAGTGTAGTTTGAGGTGTATAAATTTTAAACAATTTGTTGATATTAACATCAACTCCATAGCCATAGGAGTATGTCACCAATTGGTAAAACAACATAGGTTAATAAATATGTTGATTGGTCGATTAATAGTAGATGTTAATGATTTAAGATGTCACAATCTGGGGACATCAAAAATAAAACTATTAAGAAATAACATACAATATGAATAATGCTTTTAAAGTAGGCAAGAATACAATGGTAAATTGTGAGCCTCTTATCTTGGAGGTCTTGGATTGGAATATACCCAAACTTGACACATAATAATAATTAATCTCAATAAATAAATAAATAAATAAATAAATAAATAATCTAGCCTTCAATCCATTAATTTTAAAATAAAAATAAAATAATGCTTTTAAAGTAATATATTCAGTACAACAACAATATAGTATTATTTTACAATATAGAAAATAGAATATAAGTTGCTATTGTCTTAATTATTATAGGGGAACATGAATTATAAAGGGAAATAAGAATGCCTTAAATAAAAATAAAATTATAAACCTTATGAAGTAATATTTTTATTTTAAGTTAATGGGATAGGAAGAAGTTACCAATTGCAATCTTAACGATTATTTAAATATACAATGATCTTTGTCAATGCCAATGTATAATTCATTAGATATTTTTTTTGAAGTATACTTTCTCATATCATGTTTATAAATAATAGTACTCTTGTTAAATGTACAATTTATCACCTTTTTCTTTTAGAACCCCTTAGATATGATTACAAAAATAATCTTTTCTATGATGATTAAACTAGGCCCATTATTTATCATTTTACATATGATTGAAAATAGTTCTCATTCAAAGCTAATTAAGCCCATTGTTCATCATTAGAGAATGATAACAAATTTCTACAAAATATCACATTTTTAAGATAGCAATATCATTGGCGAAGTAGGACTCAAATTTGATGCCACATACTTCTTGATAGATTTGTTGGAAAACTTTTAAACATAGGGCATCTCTTGCAGGTAGAGAATGAAAGAAAACTTGTAGTTATATAATGGTAATTTTTACATAACTCACATGATAATTGAATTTAGTAATTACTTATAATTTACATGTAATAAAATAGACAACATACCTATAAATTGTGATGCAAAATATATTCCAAAAGAACACTCATAAGATATTTATCCATATATTATTTAACAATGCAACATTACAATACGTCCATGAAAGCCTTGAAACACCAAGTATCAACACATTATGTAAACAAGTGTATAACCACACATCCTATACCATGCTTCTAACCTCCACACATGATAACTTGGATTACCTCAATGATTACCATTGTTTTCTTTTGTAGGAATAACCTCTCACAAAACCACCAAATCATACTGCATAAATCATGTGTTGCCTAATCCTCTGGGTCAACATATAATAATATATAGTTTATTTACTTTTCTTACAATGAAATAATTTCAATAATAAAATACAATGCTACAATATAACATCAATTAGGTTTGCTTTAAAAAAAAAAAAGGTTATACATGTTGCACGTCCATCTAGGTGCCTCTAGGTGGAGTAACACCATAAAATAAAATATTATAATATAAGGTGTATAACAAATACATTGCTTATACCATCATAACCAAAAGTACTCCACATGCACTAGGATACATGCATTAATAATAAAGTGATTATCATCTCATACATGAATGCTCTTACACTTCATCATGCTCGATAGGGAGATCTTTCTTTTTGAGCCCTACCTTCTTGTGGACTCCTACATGGCCTTCTCCTGACCTTTTTAGGGTTCTTTCTCTTAATCCCTAAGCCATATTGTCTATTAGTGTCAAACACTTAGTCATTCACAAGGCAAGATTATTTGACCATCGCCATGATTGAGTCATCCCATATAAGCCGAGCAAGGGAATGAAGTCTTGTAAATACTCTAAGTAATGTACCGAGCATTAGTTACTACCGAGTGTGCTAATGGTCGTTGAGTACTCACATGATTGCTGAGCTAATCAAAGATACAATAAATGCTGACTTCGGCATAGTTTAGTTTAAGCTGAAGTTATATAGACCGAGTTATTCAATAAATGTCGAGCATAGATAAGGAAGAAGGACAACTCAGGAAGACAATTTATGCTAAGCACTAGTATGATGTAAGTGCTGATGAACACAATTTTTCATTTTTGTTTGGAATGACACTGAAATCTATGTTAACCATTTTTGTCAAGTTGGAAGTGTGTTTTGAAGATTGAGGAGGTAATCAAGGAGGTGATTATGCGTTTTGTGCAGGATAATTAATCCTTAGAAAAAAGAATCCACCAATTAGAAAATTGCAAGGTCTAAATGCAAAAAATGATTGATTCTAGATTGTTGATTTGGATTTAGAAGTTTCACCCAATCATTTATTTAAGGAAGGTCTATGATCTAATTCATAAGGTTGTTATGTGCATGAGAAGTGTGAAGGATTGGATGCATACAAGGTTGAAGGTGGATCAAACAGAGTGTAGAGACCGAGCAAAGTAGTGAAGTGTGGATATAGAGACATCGGATTAGAGAGGTGATTGGTTAATGTACAGAGGAGATTTGTCATCAACATATTAGTGCAACTTGACGGATAAGTTATTGATGCATTTTAATAGGTGTAATAAGGGGTTAAATCTCTTAATAGAGTGGACGTAACATACCTTTGTAAATCTCTTAATAGAGTACTTAGTTGTAAGGTTAAATTCTTTAATCAAGGTAGACCGTACAAGTCTTGTAAGCTCTTAATAGGTAAGACCCTCATAGGGTAGATCATCAGAAGTGATCAAACATGTAGCCCTAAGAGGTGAGCTTTATTTCTATAGTAGTGAATATTTGTGGGTGTCATCCCATTGCAATTTTACCTTCACCTTGGAGGGTTTTTGTATAACCAAATCTTTGTGTTATGTGCTAATCATTTGCTTACATGTTTTACTTAATGGTATCACTTGTTGGATCTAATACATCATTATAGTAGATGTTCATTTGATTATAATATTGTTGAGATAAGGGTTTATGGTGAAGCTATTAGATTTGATATTTGTTTGAAGTGTTATAGATCCAAATTGACTACCCCCCCTCAGTATCTCTCTTTCACTATTAGGTTTCCAAAAATTGGTATTAAAACATTGGTTCTCTTATCAAAAGTTTAACCACTTGAGAGACAAGATTTTGGAGATGGAAGCCTATAAGCTGGGAAAGACTATTGAGAACAAAAGAACTTGATTTACTAATTGCCTTGGAACAAGTCAAGGTTGCTAAAGAGGAACCGAAGAAGTTCTTCAAACAAAGAAAGGAGATGACACTCATGTAGAATGACACACAATACAATATAGAAAGTATTGGGGACATATGCAATGAAGGTAGATCCAATGATACTGATGTAGCAATAGCTGATCTATTGGAGAGAAGCAATACTCTGAATGAAGAAGTATAAGCACTGAAGAGAGAACATGAAGTGATGTTAGTAAGGCTATGTGAAGCCAAGGAGCTAAAGAGAAAGGATGAGGACGAAAAAGTTTTGGCAAAAGAAAATAATACGAAGTTAACTACTAGCCTGGATGGAAAGATCATTGATGTACAAACTGTAACACAATCAATTTGACATGTTCAATCAGTTACTGAGTGTTAGCTAGAAAAGATCTTGAGATTATAAGTCTAATATCTAAAACTGAAAGATTGAAGAATGAACTAAAAATTGAAAAGGATATCATGGTAAGGTTTAACAAACCCAAGGGGGCTATGATATTTCTGAATGAATAGGTGAATGCACCTAGGATACCTAATGACACCTCTAGACTAGGCTATGTCGAGTTCCTTTCAGGTGCTGAGCAAGGAGAATCATCAAAGAAAGGAAAACAAGAAAGAGAATACAAAGCTAAAGAACAAGAAGCTTATATGCTATCATTGTGGAAAACTAGGCCATACAACAAACATCTGTAGGAGCAAGATTGGTAAGAGAAATCCTAAACCTAAATTCAATGGTTATTGCTTTAAGTGCAACAAACAAGGTCATCAAGCACATGAGTGTAGATCAAAGGTCAATAAAGCACCAACCACTTCTACATTTGAAGGAGACTATTATGCATGTTAGAAATATGGTCATAAGTCACAAGATTGTAGATCTAAGACAAATAACAATTGGACACCCAAAAGATAAGAGAAAGCACCTAAGGAAGGTAATACAATCAATTGGGATTATAATACATGGTACAAGTATCAATTATGTGGTATAGACTTATTGCAGCTAATTGTGTTAAAACACATTTCATCCAAAAGTTGGATGAATGGTAGTATAGTATGTTATCACTATATGATTGGTCATTTGAGTAGAAATTGCAGGAACCAAGTACCAAAATCCAACATTAAGCAAAACAAAGGCAAAACAACAATTGGAGTTGAACAAATGAGACACTAGATGAATCAAACTTGGAGAAAGAAGGAAGAAGGAAGAAACAATGCAACAAGTGAAGCTGAGGTCACCCAATCCAATGGATCAGGTGATCACAATACCACAAACTAAGTATAAAGGATATGTATGGAACTGTGTTTCAAGTTGCCAAATCCTATGCTAGTTCCTATCATAAGATGTATTGAAGTCCATATAAAAATAAGTGAAGATGCATGAGGACAAATGTTTGAAGTGAAGATGAAATTGAAGTATTGAGTTGAAAATTTGGTAATGATCGAGTGTCAGTTTTGTATGTCAATATGAACTGCATCTTGATACCGACTGAGTGAAAGTGATGTTTAAGATGTGTGTACCAAGTTTTACTGAGTAAGTCGAGACAATTGTCATACACTTTGTGTACACCTACTAATCATACAAAGCATTTAATGGAAGTTCAATTTGATTGTTTGAAGGTATATAGTTGATTTTGAGGTTCATTTCAACTTCTCAGGTTATCGAGTTTGCAAAGTGAGGGATTAAGGTGATTTGCCAAGAGATTTGTGCAAAGTTACAAAGGGATTTAAGTGCGTGTCATTGGCGAATTGTGTAAGTTGCGAAAGGTTGTTTTGAATTGAGTTATGAATTTGTGAAGTTGTTTAAGTTTGAACCCCTAGTTTGCAAGAATGACATCATTTGCATTGGTGAGTGAGAAGAGGGAAGCATTGAAGGATAGAAATGCGCAAATTGTTTGCAATGATGCATGCCCTCCACCAAAGTTCAAGGCATACCCAGACATTGCATTGACAACAGACTCATCAGGGGCATTATCGACAATTCCACCCTGAGTTATCATGGTTCACAATGTAAGATCGTGTTGTATAGGCATGGTTGGAGAAATAAGAGATTTTGAGATAAGGAATGCCTACAATAAGTTGCGTGAAAATGAGATGTTGAAGGATGAGAATAAGGTCGTGGATGAGAAAGGGTTAACTTGTGCCCTACCTTTCTCCAAAGTGTTTAAAGTTGAATGGATTAAGATCATGCTGAGAAAGTTACATGACATGAAGTAATAGTCGGAGAATGAGTTAATGAAGATCACAAAGTCCATTATTCATAACGTGACTAGTTACCCTATCCTGGATTGATTAAAGAATGTTTGTTGTTAGGCATGGTAAATGATTGAAGACCTCATGAAGGCAAAGTGGAATGGTCGAGGTATGTCAATCAACACGATTAAGGATCTAGTGATTGAGTTTGAGTTTGTGTGATTGCTCATAAGTTTTATCAATCAAGCCAAGTGAATAGTGCACCATGTGTAGTTGTTGACATGGGTTGCAAATTGGTCCAGAAGAACCAAAACTATGATTTGGTCGAGTTACAATTGATACAACTTGTAGAGAACTTTGGAGCAATAAAAAAGGCCAAGAATACATCTTGTAAGTTTGGTTCTCTTATCATTTGTATATTTTTCTATGTACATAACTCTTTTCCCACTATTGGAGATGTTGTTTGGGATGAGACCAGGTCTATGGCCGAGCAGAGAAATAAATTTATTACTCAAATAGGTGAGAATTTTGAAATCATTATGGATGGTTGTTTTGAAGACTTCAATTGGGAGATGAAGAATAGGTCCAAAATACCTAAGTCGATAGTTGATCAATATTATGATCACATGTTTTCTTGTTGATATAGATTACACATATATTGGCAATAATATTGAAAGTGGCATGACTAAGGCCTATGCATTTTGAAGTTATTGTTGATGAAGTGTCAACCACCATCACAACATTATTAGCAAAAGAAATTGATAAGAATGTTGAGCCATTCTCACATATGAGACTGCTAAATAAAGATGGTGATGCAAACCAAAGTTCCCAAGTTGGATATAGAGCGGAAGAAGATGATCCAAGACTTGGAAGGTAAGCTTTGAGAAACACTACTACAGATTGCTGAGGGCAAAGGCTCAAATCTTAGTAGTGATGAAGGTGATGGTGAAGTTGTCAAGCCCAATGCAACTAAAGGCAGAGAAGTTTTTGTAGTTGAGCCTAAGGTGAAGAAGAGTTTAAAGAAAGTGGAAACCGCACCCACTTACACACCACAAAGAGTCACTAGGCAAAGATCCAAGGTAGAAAATTATGTATCTATTGAGCCTGTAAGAAAAGGGTTAGTTAAGATTACATAGCCAGTTAAGGGAAAAAGTACTAGGAAGAGGATACTTGATGCTAAAGGGGTCGAGGAAGGCCAACAACGCAAGAAGTCAAGGGAAAAGTTAGCTATCAAACCAGAGGATGATGAGGCTGAGAGGACCTTGCCAAGTAACTTGAGCCGATTTTATATTGTGCCAAGGAAGGAACCTCAAGACATTGATAAGATATATGAGGAGTTCAACACGATTAGTTGGTTTTAAACATATTAAGTATGAGACTTTAGAAATAGTTGATAAAGAGAAAGTTGAACAAGTAGTTGTAGATATGATGGTGAATTTTAAATATACACCAACAGAGCTAGGGAAAGAATTACCAGAAGAATTGTATAATAAAATTGATGCAAAATGGAAAATAACATTGCACATTGAAAGGCAAGTGAGAGAGGTTGCATTAGCCCAATTTTTGCCTAATATAGGCAAAGCATCATATGGCAATAACAATGAAAGATTATGCAAACAAAATTTGTTCCAAAGACAAGCACATACAAAATTTTGAGAAATAAAATTGAAGATGTTGTACATGAAATTAAGAAAAGTATGGAAAAAAGTCTTTGGACTGATGCCTACATATGTAGAGGAAGAAGAAAAGGAAGAGAAGGATATATAAGAGTTTGACTTGGATAATAAAAAAGACATCTACAATTATGTCAAGTAGTTGGTTGGAACAATTTAGAAGGTGGCATAGGAGAGTGTGAAGTAAGTTAAGGTAATCACAATAGAAGATGAGATTTCAGATACTACAATGCTTGATGTGACTACAATTGAACAAGAGTTAGAAAAGATTATGTCTTTTGAGCCAAAGAAAGAGGAGCAAGCTCCTAAATCTATCAAAGACACATTGATGGACACCAATCTGGTTATTGTACAAATCAAGGAATATCCAACAACCATCTCAAAAGGTAAAAATAAATCTAATTGATACATCTAAAGTTAGCATTGAAACTAATGTGTGAATGTTAGATGAGGCACAAGATGTTGTAATTGCCAAGCAATAGAGTAGGTCAACACGCAAGGAGAGCAAGGAGTCAAACAACTAAAGTGCACAAGCAGAGCAATCTACTACACGAATTGATAGACCAAATGTCTTGGGACCTCTAAATGAGGGAGAAAAGGAGAAAGTGCAACTAAGTTCCATTGGTGAACTTGCACTGACGGAGGGGCCAAAAGGTGATGAGAGCACACTAGCTATTATTCAAAAATTGAGTCATGAGCTCCAAACCCAAAATATGCAATTATCATTGTCGAGCTCAAGTACTCTAGATTCTGAAGGAAAAAGCATCAAGAAGAAGAAGGCTCAGTCACTTGACAAGCCAGTGACATTGGATGAGGCTATTATGATTCCAAATTGGGACACTAATAACTTGACATATCAGAAGACGATAACCTTGCAAGACTTGTTGGAAAGGAAGGCAAGAGAAGAAAAGATGCGAAGGGAGCAACATGAAAAATAAGTGTTACATGAGATTAAGGACATTTTCGTTAGATATTTTGATGTGGAAAACCTTAATGAGTAGGCTCCTATTATAGCTTAGTTAGTTCAGATTGTGGAGAAGGTTAATAAATAGATGTTGATTCAAATGAGAAGCTGATGTAGTGGACACCAAGAAAATTTGAGAAGAAAGTTATAGAAAAAGTCTCCTCTGAAATTACATTAAGGAAAGTTCATTTATCAAACCTTGTAAATAATGTAAAACTTTTGAAGAATATTCATTATTTGTACACAAAGTTATGTGATGTTACATTCTTTACAAAGGAAAATCAAGAGCTCATAGATAAACAACAAGCATATTCAAAGTCCATAAGACATTCATTGAGCATGAAGGCAAGCTCAAGTTCATTTCATTTTAATAGAATAACATTTTTCGAAGCTAGGTTAGCTGAGTTGATGGCTTATGATGGAAGAATAAGGGCTAAGATTATCTCTATTCAAACAATTTTGAATCCTCACTTCTAGGTCGTACACAGAGAACTTCAATCAACAAAGGAGGTAGTACAAAGAGATCAAAATCTCTCTACTATTGATAGTTTAGTAGATCTAGTTGCTACGCTAAAAATAAAGATTTGAGTTTTGGAGTCTATAAGGACAAGTTGGGATCATGCTCAAGCTATGATTGTGTAGATTCACAAATAATTTTTAGACAAATATGGCATTACCATTACTCCACTCTAGCAACCATGTGTGACAAAAACAAGGGGGATAATGGAACATGTGTTAGAAATATAAGAGGAGCAATTGAGAGGGGAGGGGTGAATTAGTTACCACTAAAACAATTCCAAATCCCTTAGATGCCAATACAAAATTTTTATTAACTCAAATCCTTGCACAACCCAATTAGAATTGAATATTCACTGCTACTCAATTAACAAAGCAATCTTGAGATATTAATGTGTATTAACCTTTAGTAACCTAGTTGCAAAATGATAAAGCAGTAAGCAAATAACATGAACACATGAGACACCTAGATTTAACATGGAAACCCAAGTTGGGAAAACCACCAATGCAACTAGTTCCAACTTTTCACTCTTCTAAAGTGAGCCTTGTTAGGAGCCAACTTTGTTGATGGTTACAAAACACACTGTTAGGTGTGACCTTGTTAAAGGATTTGAATCACCCTGTTAGGAGTGACATTGTTAGGTGTATTTAAGACACTTCAATCTAGAAATGCCACCTTGTTAGAGGATTTATCAGAATGACTATTAAGTCAACTCTATTAAGATATTTATTCATTGCTAACATTCTTAGAGAGCACCAATGATTGAACTAATTATTGAAGTAGCTGATTTGCAGATTTAGATTGCTATTATGGCTTATCCTCTAGGTCCTTCTTGATCAGAATATTCTTTGCAACTCTTTGGATGTTCTGCCCTTAATCAGATATCTTTTTTTATTCCCATCTTATCTTCTTTTCCATCTTCCATATTTCAATCCACAACTTGACATTTCATATATATGAAACCCAATGTCAAGTCTGCTTGAATACCCTTACAAACAAACAATTAACATCCACTAAGTCATCTTGCATGAACAAAATAACAAATAAAATTGTTTTGTTGTAGGTCAACTAACACTGAAATTGGGTCAGTCGGTTACCACTAAGTTCCTTGGTAACCGACCTAACTCGGTTTACGCCAAACCCTTTGGTAACTGACCTGACTTGGTTTACACAGGAATCCTTCAATGGATGACTTAGCTCGGTTAACACACGATCATTGAACTTGGCTTATTATGAACTTTTTCTTGGCTGATACTGGAGTCTTTTGAGCTCGGTTACTACTAGGAGTGCTTTGTTAGAATGTAGCATTTGTGTAATATCAATGGCAATATACAATTGAATAATTGTTTTCAACAATCTCCCTCTTTGGCATTAATGGCAACACAACATGTCATAAGCAAATGAAACTTAGAGCAATCATAATGATTTATAAGATTTTATAATTTCCTTAGTTCATTCTAATTCTTCATCCATGAGAGCTCCCTCTGACATCTTATCTCCAAACTCCATATGATCATGTTCTCCCTCTTGTTGATATACAAGTTTCTTCCTCTGATTCATGAAATGAATCTCCCTCGATTCTTTTGATATGAACATGTCATATTCAATTTCTCCCTCTTTGACATCAAATGCCAAAGACTTTATATAATGCATTTATAATGTACCCGATGTGCTAATTCATATGTAATGAGCTCTGACTTCTTTGCATAAACTTGATAGATCTTTAATGTAGTTAGGTTGATGTATCACTGTTGGTAAACAAATTGCTCTTTCTAATTTTAACTCTTCAATGCCCTAATTTGTGAACAACATCTGATTACAACAGTTGGAAAGTCACTTCTCAAAAGACTTACTTTCCTCTGAATTATTAGGTACAACTCCCTATTGTGAAATTTGCAATGAATTTTGTTTACACCTAAATCTAAACAAGGTATGTTCTTAATCAAAGAATATGAGAGGTAAACCAAGTCAAACCTATATAGGATTTAACTTAGGCAAGAAATGATATTTTGAGGGTTGATTAAGTCTATGAACTCACACATCTTATGAACTCATAGTTAATATGTACTAAGGCTAATTGATCTATCTAGAAGCTAAATTGCAGAGAGAGAGAGAGAGAGAGAGAGAGAGAGAGAGAGAGAGAGAGAGAGAGAGAGAGAGAGAGTAAATTGAATGAAAACATCTAAAGGATCTCTTTTAAGCCTATAATTAATGATAGTACTTATCATATTCAGCTCGTTGTTTCAAAACAAGGGAATAAAGCTCTGTTTGTTCCTTGTTTCAATCCAAAATAAAGAGAGAACAAGAAATTAACAATTAACCGAAATGGAACAGAAAATAATTGATGCAAAAAAATTACCATTCAATTGACTTTGCAACATTAAGTACTTCACACCAAAAATTCACTGACCTTTAATTAATATTTCATTATCATACATATAGGATTTCAAGATGACCATTAGAATGGAAGTTCAATTGGTTCATCTCCTCAAAAATGACAAATGGCAAGGAGCTAGTCTATCTATTAAAATGATTACATAAAAAAATGATAAGGCAGAATATGAATCACTTCGCCTTCTTTCCTTTTTCTTCCTTTGCCCTATAGACTTTGGCGAAAACAATGATTGGAATTAGCCCTTCATGTTTATGGATGTGTATATTAGTGTATCTCAAGAGCCATTTAGAATGCTCTTAGGCTAGATCTTTAAAGGCGCCCAACTAGTCTTGTAATTCTTCCATGGCCACATGCACGCATCCACCAAGCCTCTGAAGCTTGGAGATTCTGTCCTAGTGACTAGAAGTCATTCCTGTCAAATCATCTATGAAATTGGAGAAATTTGTCTACATGATAGTTACTCCAATGATTTCCTTCCCTTGCCCACTAGACTATGAGTCTATAGGCAAACCTCTTAGTAATTTATAATCTCTATCTTGCTCCTTTACTTTGACTTCAGTTTCTTTAAGTCCCTCCTTTGCTGCCATGATCATTTTGGACTTGAACTACATGCTCTGAAACTACTCAACTAGGGGCTCATCTCCTTTAGATAAAATCTTTGCTTCAATAGCCTCCTTTGCCTTCATGTGGATTATCATCTTCAACAAGGAAACAAAATCATCGCTCTTGGTTTTCTCTTCAGCCAAGGTGGCTTTATTTGATGATATGTTATCTTTCTCTATTTCTAATCTTAACATAGCATTACCAATTTTCTCTGTAATGGAGAGTCCTTCCACGTTGATCTTCTCCCTCCACTCTCTACCGATTTGCCCAACATGCTTATTTTCCTAGAGCTAGGAGATAAGTGCCTGAACATCTGTAGTGGTGGGATCTCTAGTAATGGGCATCTCAGAGATGCTTGCCAAAGGGGTGACTAATTGCCTTATGAAACTATTCAATTCCTGTATTTCTGCTTTCATCCAAACCTTTGACAACTTAAGGCTTTCCAACTGTCCTTCGATCACCTCATTTGTGAACTTCCATAAGCCAACTTTGGTATCGTGTTTGGCTTCCGCAAGATCTACCAAATGCATGGTGAAATCATCTATAGTCATATCCTCAATCCTTCCTTCTTTAGTAGGTTTTTCTATTTCCATTGTCAAATGTCCTATTTTAGGGTCTTGTCCAAGGATAGACAAGGTTTTTTGTTTCTTAACCTTAGTCGATGCAGATCGATGCAGATCTAGAGTGTACATAAAGGGATAAGGTATCCTTGTTGGGAGCACCTGCATCCTTTATCTTCATCTTCCTATCCAGAGTATCTTCCAGCTATGAATTTGTGCCTATTACCTTTGAAGTCATCCCAAGAGAATCTATGCTAAACATCTTCCTTTAGACTACAATGATTGCTTTTGCGGTTGAAGAGAAGGGATTCTTTTGGGCTTGTGAAATGAGCTTTGAGGGCTTTTGGCCTTTCTTTGTCTTTGCAGTCTTCTTGGTTGCCTCATCTGATTCAGTGGACTTGCTATCACTACTTCCTCCATCTCCTAAGACCACTACTTGCACATGAGGGCTGCTTGGTAGGAGAAGTGCAATGCTTGCAAATGGAACTAGACTACTATGAGGTGAGGGAATCAGAGAAACAACACTATCTTTTGGTTCATCCACCTTCTTCTCAGCTTCTAATTGGGCATCAATCATTGGGAGGGAGCTGTCTTAAAAAGTCTTAGCGATAGGGATATTTTTTTTGGAGGTTGATCACCTCCACCTGCTAGTTGAGTTGGTCCTTGAGTTATGGCCAAGGTTACACTTGATGTGCCACCTTGTGAGTAGGAAGCAGGAGTAGCTGCTAGAGAAGCTTAAGTGGGTGTGCTTTTACTTCGACTCCTTGCTGTAGTCCACTCAACCCACTTCCTAGTCCTTTTAATAATTCGAACCATCATGACATCTAGATCTTTCTAGTGTCCTCATAAGGCTATAAGTTGATAAGAGTATTTCTTAGCTTTGTCAAATAGGTATCACTATAAATATTCTTCCCATCATCTTCCATTCCCTCCACATTGATATTGACTTTATACATTTTCACTTGATCTACTGTGAGTCTGGCAAAAGCATGATCATGGCTCTCAAATTCATCCTTGTAATTGTCCCAGTAGACTTCAATGGCGGTGATGTGTTTCCATCAAAAGTTGCAAGACACAAATATGAAAATTATGAGAACTGGATAAAGTAATTCCCAAACTAACTAATGACAGCCATAGCTTCAGGATTGAATCTCCTCTCTGGGCATCCTTGGAGCTCCCTACAAATTCTCATGGTAAATGCATCATTAAGTCTTATATACACTGCATAACTATTTTCCAATTGTAAACATGGGTAGAACTCATAAGACTTCACGTGATCAGGGAAATTTTCTACTGTTGGGAGACTTGGCCATAAGTGTAGAGAAGTTAACATGTAAATCAGAAAGGAGGACATATAGAAGGTGTTGTAGAATTTTGTAGTACAAAGAGCATTGGACAGAATCTCACTTTCCTCGTGAGCCCAATCAATATATTGGGTGTTAGAGCAGATAACTTGCACCAAAAAGAAATATTGCTCAACAAAGTTTAAAGCTTCTACCTCACCTTTCAATTTGTGCAAGAGAACCAGGATGTCAACAATCTCAGGCTTGGGATTAGTACCAAAAAGAGTCTTAGGAACCTTACTCTTGGTGCTCCGTGGCTTTTGAAACCATGATTGCATGATTTCCTTTCTCCAAATCATTTTCTTCGCAGAAAACTTAGAGATGGCTTCACCAATTGTCTAATCTAAAAACTCCTCCCGCTCCAGAACTTGAAGGCAATTTACCACAGTTTGTCTATCAATGGAGATCAATACTATGTCATCTGGCAATACAATTTGTTTAGTGTCTGGGTTATAATGATTTATGCATTCATATATAAACTTTGGAGCTGGGACGACAACTGGAAAACCCACTGCTCCGACTAGCCCACATCCTTGGAGCTTCTCAATAATGGGATGAATAGGCTCTAATCTCATTCTTCTAAAAATCTTACATGTCATAGAAATGAAGAGAAGTGTCTGTGAAATTTTGTAGTGAAGACTTGATTCCATTTAATCCATTGAAACCCACAAAGCTAGTTGCCATTCTGTTTGAAACTGAATCTTGAATCCAAAAAATGAAAGGAATAGTGAATGTGCGTATACTAGCTTTTTGAAAAAGCAACGCAACTTTATCAGAATAACAGTTCAAGAAAGAGCGGTAGTTTTGTAATTGTTCACGTTTCCAGCTATATAGGGGCTTTAATTCACCCGTTGATCTTCAAAACTCACGCCACATGAATGAATTGAAGGAAAGATCTGTTGGAACAGTAAATGCATAACTCTAACGGGTATTTAGGTGTCTTTTCACTATTCTGTTGGCCCAATGATAACTTTCTATGTCTCATACTTACTTTTTCATTTTCCATTAAGTTTTGGGAAGTTATGAATAGAGTAATTTGTAAGAAAATATCTGTTGAATTGAATTCTACTTAATAGATCTTTCCCACAATGGTTAGATTATTTCCATTATCATCTTGAGATGTTTAACACATGAAATATGGATTCAATCTGCTTACAAACTTGATTTTCTTTAAAATCCAAAAAATTGTTCTCATAGGTTGAAAACCCTCCAAGGAGAAGACAATTTCCATTTCTCCACCCAGGCTTTCCTTTTACCTTTTGATTATGTTTTCCCTTGAGTTCGAAAATGTAAAAAAGTAGTGCGCAAAATCATTAGGGTCCCACCTTTTGTTTCTTTTCCCTTAAAATTACCTTTTACCAACAATAGACTTGATGGGTTGAAAACCCACCAAGGAGAAGTCAGTTTGTAGTTTTCTACCTAGAATGATTATAAGAGCTAAAATGAATCCTGAATACTTCCTAAGATAGATAATTGTAAGAGGAATATCAATTTGTCATAGGGCACCTTATTATCCTCTTATTTTGACCTGTATGCATCATTTGGTGCTCTTCATGGGAAATCGCCTTCATTGATTGAAAACCTATCGAGGAGAAGACAAAGTCTGTATTTCTGCAAGCTTTCATTCTTATGGAGAAAATGATGGGCTGCAAGAAAATATAACTCTTGTGAATAACCTTTGCATGTTTCGTGAATCTCCATCGAATTAGGTACTAAGCTACTTGCAACATCCCTCGACACAAAGGAAAAAAACCATCTAGCTATGAAATGTGGAGAAGGGGAAAATGAAAAATTTGATGAAGATTCCTTCCACCTAAGGGGACTTAGACTTGAATACACCCAGGACCTTACTAAAGCACAAATTTCCACTTTACAAATTGGTTAGAGGATGAAAAGTGGGGTAAAAATCACTAATCAATACTCTAGTGAGCATCGGATAGGGGAATGACCCCTAGTTTTCCTCTGAGATAAAAAAATGCATCCTTAGGTAATGGTTTGGTAAATATGACAACCACTTGCTCCTTTGTGTTCACATATTCTAATCTAACCTTTTTATCTTGGACTAGCTTTCTTAGAAAGTGATACTTGATTGCAATGTGTTTTGTCTTGGAGTGCATCACTGTATTTTTGGATATGTTGATTGCACTTGTGTTATCACAGTAGATAACCACTGGGTCATTGACTTCTTCCTTTTTTCTTGAGAATAGTTGCTTGATCTAGACTATGTTGGAACAATTAACTACTGCAACAACATATTCTGCTTCTGCTATAGATCGAGAGATGCAATTATGCTTCTTATTGGTCCATGACACTAGCCTCTTTCCAGGAAAGCATGCACCTCAATTGGTGTTTATTCTATCAACAATGCTTCTATCCCAATCTGCATTAGTGAAGACTTTTAACTCAAGGTTTCCTTCTTGCTTGTATAATAGACCATAGTCTATAGCTTCTTCTTGAGCATATCCTTTACACACTAGCCTTGCCTTATTCCTTGATACTTCACCATTTTCATTCAATTTGTTTCTAAATATCCACTTTGTACCAATTATATTTTTGTTCTTGGGTCTAGGAACAAGAGTCCATGTATTGCTTCTTTCAATATTCTCAATCTCTTCATTCATTGCCTCTATCCAACTTTCGTTATTCAATCCATCTTCTATAGTTCTATGTTCAAATTCAGTAAACAGACATGTACCTTTTAGTTTGTTCCTTGTCATTGTGCATCTTGTCTGATCTCCAATTATTTGTTTAGGTACATGATGTCTTCTAACATATCTAGCAAGTACAAGTTCCTTTCTTCTAGATTCTGGATGTGTTTTAGTTGGTTCACCATGCTCAAAGGTTCTGTGAAACTCTAAACTTTGCTCGGATCACATTGTCTAAGACTCAGTTTCCTCTGATTTTTGCTTGGATTCCTTTTTTGCTAGTTGCAACTTGGTTTGTACTGACTATTGCTTAGTTTTCTCAAGTTGCAACTCAGGTTGCATTGCAGACTTAGGTGACTTAGGTGGTGTTGACTGTTGGAGTGATGCTATCTACTATTGCCCAATCACATTTTTTTGTACCTTTGGTAAAGTGTTAGGCTCAAAGTAAATAAAATTTCTATATCTTCAAGTTCCTTGTTGCTTTGTTCTTCACTCTTTTCTGCAAACTCGTCAATTTTTACATGGACCATTTCTATAACCATGTGAGTAGCAAGATTCAAACATTTATATGCTTTGCTCTTGTTAGAATAGCCAAGAAATATTCCTTCATCACTTGTTGCATCAAATTTTTCTTTCCTTGTCTCTTTCAAGATATAAATTTTTTTTCCAAATACTTTGAAATAAATGACATTAGGTTTATATAAGCATACCATAATTTATAAGGTGTATGATCTATACCTTTCTTTAGATGAACTTGATTCAAGGTATGAACTGTTGTGCTGATTGCTTCTTTCCAGTATTTTGATGCAATATTTTTTTTTATTGTTAGCGTTCTTGCACAATCCATGATGGATCTATTCCTTCTTTTTTCTATGCCATTTTGCTAAAGTGTACTAGACGTAGATACCTTTCTTTTGATTCCTCTTTCATTGCAAAATTCATTGAATTCATTAGAGATGAATTCTCCTCCTCTATTTGACCTTGGACATTTTAAATTCTTTCTTGTTTCTTTTTCAACTCTAGCCAGATACTACTCTAACTTTTGAAAAGCTTTAGATTTATCCTTCAAGTACATTACTGTCATCATCCTAGAATAACCATCAACAAACAAAATGACATATTTATCTCCATTATAGCTTTCTATTCCTATTGGTCCAAAAAGATTTTTATGAACTAGTTCCAAGACTTCTTCAGTATTGTACTTCTTACTTTTGAAGCTAGTTTACCCATCTTTCTGATCTAACAATGTTTGCATATAGCCATTTTAGGTTTCTTCAGATTTGGAATACCCCTTACTCTTCTATTCTTACTTATAATATCCAGATTATCAAAGTTTACATGATACATTCTTTTATGCCATATCCAACTCTCCTCTACTTGTACCAAAAAGCATTAACAGTCATTGAGATCTAGATAGTATAGATTACCTTTTGTTTGATTGCCGGTTCTAACTAGGTTTCCTTTACCGTCCAAAATCCTGACTTTCCCATTCATGAATTCTACCTTGTATCCAATGTTGTTTAGCTGCGCCATAGTTAGAAGATTGTGTCTCAGTCCTTCAACCTAGTAAGCATTGTCACATTTGGGTTCATTAGTCAGTGAAATGCATCCTTTTCCATGCACATAACATGTTCATTGTTTCTGAATTTAACACTTCTTCCATCATAGTGCTCCAAGTGTTCAAACTTAGTTTTTTCACTTGTTATGATGAGAATAACCACTATCTAATATCCATGTGTCATTTTTTCTAACATGAGAAATAACTGCCATCTTTTCATTATCCTCATCATTTGACTCATCTTTAATAGCAATATATACCATTTATCTTCATCATCACTGTCAAAATCTTTAACAATATAACAAGATTTCTTACTTTTGTCTTTGTAGTTTTTGTAGCTCTTGAAATCTTTCTTGGCTTTAAACTTGTCAAATTTTTTGTCATCTTTGTTTTCTTTGTTTGGACACCTTGCAGTGATGTGACCAACTTCTTCACAAAAGAAAAAAATCAATGGAATTTTTCCTTTATATTTACCTTTGCCTTTAGGTAACCTTGTAATTAGGGCTTCAATAGCTTCAAGGTCATCATCATCTAATTCTTCTTCTTCTTTACTGTTAGATTGTTTTCCTTTTGAGTTTCCTCCCTTTTTACCAAGAGTTAGTTTGGCTTTGAATGTCGATTCTATGTTGTGAGATTCAGGAAGATAGTTATCAAAGTTATCCAACTCAAAAGATATTAACCTTCCCACTAGTGCATTCAAAGTTATATCATTTTTTGTATCACATCTCATCTCTTAAATAACTGAAAGTCTAATTGCATAAATAGGAAGAAGAGTTCTGAATACCTTGCTGACTACTATCACATCATCTATTTTTCCTCCCGCAAGTCTGATTGCCCTCACACTTTCTTTGTTTCTTTCATTATATTTATAAATATTTTCATCTGATCAAATTGGCCTCTTAGACTTTCTACTTTGGGTCTCACATTATCATCTCCTCCATAGATCTTTCCTAACTTGTTCCACATTTCACGAGAAGTAGGAAAATATTTGACATCATCAAATTCAGAATAATTGAGAGCATAGGCAATGCCAATCATCATTGTGTTGTGATTCTTTTTATCCACCATCTGATGCATAGTCAAAGGATCGGGAGGTGCCACATACTAATTCTCCAAGAAGTGTAGGCCTATATCTCCAATGGTTCCCAAATAAAGCTTCATTAGTTCCTTCCATGCTTTGAAGTTTTCTCTATTCAACTTAGGAATCTCTCTTTTGTAAGACATCTTGTTCTTTAGCTTGGGTCCTTGAAATCTTTTCTGTAAGAACTAACAATTCTGATACCAACTGTTGGAAATATAAGAGGAGTAACTAAGAGGGGAGGGGTAAATCAATTACCACTAAAAAAATTTCAAATTGCTTAGATGTTGATACAAAATTCTTATTAACTCAAATCCTTGCATAACTTGGTTAGAACTAGATATTCACTATAACTCAGTTAACAAAAGAATCTTGAGATATTAATGTGTATTAACCTTTAGTAACTTAGTGGTAGACAAATAAAGTAGTAAGAAAATGACATGAACACATAAGACACCAAGACTTAATGTGGAAACCCAATTTGGGAAACCACCAATGCAACTAGTTCCAACTTTTCACTCTTTTGAGGTGAGCCCTAGTAGGAACCAACGCATTAAAGGTTACAAAACACACTATTCGGTGTGACCTTGTTAAGGGATTTGAATCACCTTGATAGGAGTGGCCTTGTTAGAGGTCTTTAAGAAACTTCAATTTAGAAATGTCACCTTGTTAGAGGATTTACAAGAATGACTATTAAGTCAACTCCATTAAGAGATTTATTCATTGCTACAATTGTTAGAGTAACAATGATTGACCTGATTATTGAAGCAACTGATTTGTAGATTCAAGTCACTATTTTGGCTTATCCTCTTGAGCCTTCCCAATCAGAGTATTCTTTGCAGCTCTGTGAATGTTCTACCCTTAATCAAATATCCTTGTTTGTTCACATCTTATCTTCTTCCACATCTTCCATATTTCAATCCGCAACTTGACCTTTAATATATATGAAACCCAATGTCAAGTCAACTTGAATACTCTCACAAAAAAAATTTAACATCTACTAAGCCAATTTACATAAGCAAAACTATTTTTCTATAGCTCAGCTGACACTAAAAATGGGTCACTTGGTTACCATTGAGTTTCTTTGTAACCAACCTAACTCAATTTACACTAAACCCCTTTGGTAATCGACTTGACTTGGTTTGCATAGGTGTCCTTCGATCACTGACCTATCTTGGTTAACACTTGATCACTGAACTTGGCTTATTTTGGACTTCTGCTTGGCTAATACTAGAGTCTTTTGAGCTCAGTTACTACTAGCAGTTCTCTATTAGCATGTAACATTTTTGTAACATCAATGAAAATATACAATTCACTAATTATTTTCAACAACATGATCTTATGAACAGATGAAGTTTTGTAGGAAAAAGATAATGGTTTTGAAATTTTTTAAGTTCTGAATGTATATACCGAGTGGTAGAGTGAGTCAAGTATAGATTATATTCTCTAGGGGAGTACTTGCTTTTTAATTTTGTATTGAATATAGTTTGATCATGAAAAAATGTTTTTTCCACTAATATCTAAGGGGAAGATTTTTAATCCCTAAGCCATGTTGTTTGTCAGTGTTAAACACTTATTCACAAGGAAGGATTTTTGGCCATCACTACAATGGAGTCATCCCATATAGGCCAAGCAAAGGAACGAAGAATTGTAAATATTCTAATTCAAGTACCGAGTAGTAGTTACTATCGAGTGTGCTAATGGTCGCCAAGCAGTCACATGATTGCCAAGCTAATCAAAGATACAACAAATGTTGAGTTAGTCAGAGTTTAGTTGAATTTGAGTGTTATATAGACTGAGTTATTTTGTACATGCTGAGCATAGTCAAGGCCAATGAACAAGAAGAAGACATAGTTTATGGTAAGCGCTAGCACAACGTAAGTGTCAAGTGACACAATTTTATATTTTTGTTTGGAATGACACTAAAATCTATGTTAAACATTTTTGTCGAGCTAGAAGTGTGTTTTGAAGATTGAGGAGGTAATGAAGGAGGTGATTACTCATTTTTTTGAGGATCATTAATCCCTAGAAAAGGGAATCCACCAATTAGAAAATTGCAAGCTCTAAACAATAAAAAAGATTGATTCCAGATTAGTGATTTGGATATAAAAGGTTCACCTAGTCATCTATTTAAGGAGGGTCTATGACCTAATTCATAAGGTTGTTGCATACATGAGAAGTGTGAAGGATTGAATGCATGCAAGGTTGATGCAAGATAGATGGATTGGATCTTGTAGAACTATCACTTGCTTTGTATTTGGCCGTAATTGGGAAGGCCTTACAACCCAACACATTGCATGTAATCAGTTATTTTATGAATAAAAAGTTGTGATTTGGTATTAGATCTTGCATTGTTGTTGTGTTTGTATTGTGTGGTTATTTGTTGGGGGCTAGGACATCTTCTTTGGGGATTCTCCTACCTTACACTACATCAAGTGGTATTAGAGCGAAGGTTGTTCCTAAGTGTGTAGACAAATCACCAAAGTTGAGGCACTTTACACCAAGACTTTGGGAGGACATGCAAATGGATCTATGGTTATGAAGATGGAAGGTTGATCTTGTTTGAGAAGATTGATCTATTGGTGATTTATTGTAGAGGGTTTGTCAAAATCTTGGAAGATGGCTCCGAGAGGATTGGACCCTTGGATGATTGCGTATCTTTGTGATATAGTGGAGAGGAGGATTAATGAGACAATAACTCAAGTAGATAGTGTTGTGAATGTTGCTTTTTCTAAAAGATTTGAGAAACCAAAGAAGAAAGTTATATGCTATTGGAGTTGGAGTCTACTGATCTAGAAGAGAGTTGTCTAGTCGGTTAGAAGACTTGTTCGAGAGAGAAGATGGCATCGAAAGTTTGAGGTGGAAGAGGTTGGTTTTTTTATCAGTTTGTGGAGTCTAATATAGAACCTCTAGAGAAACTGGAGGCTATTGTTGAGGATATTCCTAACCTTGTTAATGTTGGGATGGGGATTGGTTTTCATGATTAGTTGGTTGAGTTTGACATGGAGATTGTAGAGCACTCGGTCATGGATGATCTGGTTACTATTGGTGGTGACTTGTATGTTGCAGAGCATCTTGTTGTGAGAAATGAGATTGTTGTTGTTGAGAGTTTGACATGTGTTGATGGAGATCTACACATTGTTGCTAATGTGAAGTTTTTTGTTGGTGTAGATTCACTACTTGCTATTGTTGATCTGCATTTACTAATGAAGCATATGTTCAACTTGTTCTTGGGAGTGAGCATGCTGATTGGATGGTTGAGATTCTGGTGTTTGATAGAGTGATGCAGATGTGGATGATTTGCATGTTGATTTTCTTGCCTCTGTTGGAGTGGAAGCCTTTTGTGAAGATGAAGATGGTTGTAGATATATCTTTTGGCAGCAAAGTGTGGGACACCCTTTTCTATCTACCTAGGGATTCTATTGCAGGAGCTTCTTGCATCAGAAAATGAAGGGGGAAATATTTTTGTTTTTGTTTTTTTCAAAAAAATAAATTTGTGGAGAGAGAGAGCGACAAAAATTAGAAGAAAAAAATTTAAAATAAATAAAAAATGGAGAAAAGAGGGAAAGTGCATTTAATAGGTGGCATTATTAAATGTAACTTGTGGCTAGAGGGTTTATTTAATGTAACTTGCTAAGCTAACTTGTGGATTGAGGGTTTATTTAATATAACTTGCTAGTGGCTGACTTGTGGCATAGTTTGGTATAAGAAGAGGGCCTTGTCTTGTCATTATTCATTCATTCAGCAGAGGAGTGAGTGCATAGAGTAATTGGAGAGCGAGTTTTTCCTGAATTTGTGGAAAAATTGTTGAATGTGAGGCATTTTAGAGTAGGATTGAGATTATTCATCCATCTTGGAGAAGAGGTGGTTGTAGAGGAGCAAATTTTGAGAAGGGCTAGTAGCTGAGGCTTGGGAAACAAGGAGATTACTTGGTGAGCTTGTGAGTACCCGTTGAATCATTCTTGGAGGTTTCTACTAGAGTGTGGATTTGGGCTAGTTAGGGTTTGGATTGGATCTCGAGGGATCTTGTAGAACTATTACTTGCTTTGTAATTGGCTATAATTGGGAAGGTCTTATATCCTAACACATTGCATGTAATCAGTTATTTTATGAATAAAGAGTTGTGATTTGGTATCAAATCTAGTATTGTTGTTGTTTGTTGTGCTTTTGTTATGTGTTTATTTGTTGGGGGCTAGGACATCTCTTTAGGGATTCTCCTACCTTGCACTACATCAAAGGTGGATTAGATAGAGTGTAGAGATCAAATAGAGCAATGAAGTGCAGCGATAGAGACATCATATCAGAGAGGTGATCAATTAATGGATAGAGGAGATATGTTATTAGCATATTAATTCAAAGTTAAGGATCACACACTAATAGATTTTAACAAGTGTAGTCATGGTTTAATCTCTTAATAGAGTGGTCCTAATAGACCTTTGCAAATATCTCAATAGAGTACCTACTTAGTTGTAAGGTTAAATCCTTTAAGAAAACTCTCGTGAGGAAAACTTTATTGCTAAAGTAGTGAATATTTGTGGATGTCATCTCCACTGCAGTTTTTCATTCACCTTGGAGGGTTTTTGTGTGACCAAATCTTTGTGTTATATGTTGATCATTTTCTTACATGTTTTATTTATGGTACTAGTTATTATATCTGATACATTATTGCAATAAATGTTTATTTGATTTATGATATTGTTGAGATAAGGGTTTATGGTGAAGCTATCATATTTAATATTTGTTTGAACTGTTAAAGTGTTATAGATCCTGACTCACCCTTCTCTTAGTATCTCACTTCCTCTATTAGATTTACTATACTTTCTATGACCCTACTCTAGAGGAACTCCTTCTCCAATTCCCATTTCTCCAAAGATCTCTCTACCAAGTAGTTACTCCCTACTATTCACATTTCTCTCCTTGGACTCAATACACTAAGTCCACTCCTAATTCACCATGGTCATTTTCTACTCCAATATGGATGGAGGGGCTTCGAACATACTTTTTTCAACTAGATTTGGTGTCACCTTGTTCACATCTTCCGTATTTTTACAATCAATTTCTTCAAACCGTTGAAAATAGGGCTAGTACCCTTTTAGGCCCAATTTGGCCTCCAAATTAGTTTTTTTGGAAAATAACTTTGAAACTTTCTAAACAAGACCAAACCATACTAACATTCCCAATACCGTTTTAGAGATCTCAAAGATTTTTAGAGTTTCACGTTTTCAACTTGTCTGTATAGTTCCTAGAATTTGGCCTAAATTTAAGAGTTTCAAGCTTGTTATTGCTACATTGTATTCAATGGATTTAAATTCCACTTTAATGGAATCAACTTCCCTCCCACCTTTTTCCCACTAGTTCTCTAGATACCACTTTACACCTCCACAATCTTGGATTATTGGCGCGGAAAGACTCAATGAACCATCAAAATCTGCATAATACCTTCTATATTGTCCTAAAAGACATTTGAATACAGAGGCTTAATACCTTTCTCCATTCCCAAAATAATAACATTGTGTATCTAATATGATAATATCAATTTGATTAATAACTCACCAACTTCTGCCTGACAATCACCATCTTACACAAAACCGTGCATGTCATTACCTTTCTTGTTCATTACAAACCATATGAGGGACAACCACCTTCCTATCAGTATCAAAAATTGATGAAGTCTTTCGAAAGGTATTGTGGAGTGACCACTTCTCTCAAACCCCAGTCTCTTCATGCTTTCTTCCTTTCTCTTCACGACTTGCTACCATGCTACTATCTTCACCAGCATGTGGTTGGGTACCACCTCGCATTCGGGCTGTCACTCTTCCTCATCAAATGGGGTTCAAGACACCGCCACTCTTATCCAATGAGCATTATCACAATGCTTTGGGTTGGACTTGATCAAAGCCACCACCTTTTGATATCAAATGCCAATCCCGATAACTCATACATTGCGGGTTATCGGGTTCTTCCTCTTGTTCACAGATTCATCACCTTTCATTAGTGACCATGGCTTACGGATCACTGCGCATCAGTTTAAACAAACAAACCGCCACCTTGCCTTCCTTTTGTGGATATCGTGTTTCTCCTTGCAAAATGCTGTCACCTTTGACATGCATCTAGATCACCCTTTGTTATCGGGTTTCCAATATAGTCCCGAGGTACGGTGAAAACTGCCACCTTTCTTTTATTATCATGCATCGCAGCATCCATTGATGAACTCTCCTCTTCACAAATTAACTGCGGTTTCACCCAATAGAGAGGATTCGGTTTCTCATGTTTCCATGCACAAGCAATGGTGGATCTAATGCAACAGGGCTTACTATCGGGTCCCATAATGGATTCGGTTCAATGCAACAATCAGACATATACACAATCACATCATCCCAACCGGGATCGATATAATGAAAAAGACAATCCATAATCATGCCCGAACATTCATATTGAGACAGAAAAGTAGTTACGGAAATTAAGATATTGTTTTCATTCCAATTCAAATTCAAATACATATAAGAATCGACTAAAATACCTTATTTCACATGTTTTTGAGTGTTTCTTGAATGCTTCTTAAATGTTCAAGGTAGTAACTCCTTACACTCAATTCTTCACTGAAATTATTTTCACTTCCACAATGACATTACCTCTAAACCATGCAGAGGATGTTGAAGTGGTTCTTAACCTTGAAACACTCTTATAACTTAAGAAATGAAACAACAAATTTAGATTTAATGCATGGAAAATGAAAAACTTGTAGTCTTTAGATATATAGAGAGATCTTTTCTAAGTTTATCATTACATATTAGCACAATAGAAAAATTGTTCCAGCTATATACATATTCTAGAATCCAAATAATAAAACAATAAAACTCACTCAACCTATGCTAAGTGACAAGCCATAACCTAGTTTAATTGGTGTAGTTGCTGATTAGTTGGGTTGATTACAAATTTCTATAGAACTATCATCAAATTAGGTACAATAAAATGAACAATCAACTATTCCTCGATAGCATTAACTTGACTCGTCTATTTAGATCCATTGATTATTATCACAAGATTTTAAATATAACTATATAAGGAGTGAGTTAGGATGTATATAGGTTAATCTTACATGAACTATAAACTAAAACACAAAGGTTGCACTAGGGTATTATAGGATTGTAATTATAGAAAAATGCATGATTCACCCAAGTGGGTGTATGATGGAAAAGAGCTATATTAGGTGAGTAAAGCTCACCAGTGTTTATAAGAATACAACTACATCAAAACAATTAGAAACTAGAACTACATATTCGTTTGAGTGAGTAGTTCAAGGTTCTTGATCCCGTGTATATGAGTATGTAGGTAGCTTGGTAGATGGAGTATGCCTTTAGTGTACATATGAATTGGACATAGTTAGGTAGCACTTAACCATGTATGTATTAGGTAGGTGATCCAAACTTAAATCATAATTGGTTGATGCATGTTTAAATACCTTATTTTACATGTTATTGAATGTTATATGTTTATGTGCTACTATTAATGAATGTTAAATGATGAATGTTCTAGGCTATTATACCAGTTCTTAAGCCCAAAATAGATAAATCATGATTTGAAATGCAAACTTGGGTGCTTAATTTAATGAATTAGTACACCAAGTGAAAGACCATGTGTGATGAAGGATTATATGATTTTCTACATATTTCACCATATATTAGTGCATTGTAGGTTCACATACATTCTTAAGTAGACATTTGTGAGCACCAGGTGTGTGAAGGCTCCATGCCAAAACATGTAGAATAAAAATAATTCATGATGAACATTTTCAATGACATGTTTGCCAAGAGCATACACAAGTCACTTAAGGTGACTTCACATTGTTAAATTTTCATGTTTTCCAACCCCACTGCTCTTCCTCCATATCCTACACAAATAAAAAATGCTGCCTAAAACATTGCAACTATATAATAAATGGGAATAACACATGCCTAAGACATAACCTAGTTAAATTGATCTAGTTGTTGATTAGCTTGGTTGATTACAAATTCCTGTAGAACTTTCATCATATTAGGTACAATAAAATGAACAATCAACTGTTCCTAGCTAGTAGGATTAAATATAGTTTTCCAAGGTGATAAAATTGCATATGCAAATTTATCACTCGATAAACTAATTATATAAAGGATGCACCATTATAATATTGGAATTAGACCAAATGTAATAAGAGGAATGAAGTTATAGAGCTATGTAATGCCCTGCCTAGAGATCCTTGGAACAAGGATTTAATATAAGCCAAGATATATATTTTAAAACAAGTATGGATGCACACAACAATCAACATATGAGGATCAAAAAGATCACAATAGAAGACTTAACCATAATCTCAACAACGAATGAATCTCAAAATGCCACTACCAAACCAACACTCTCAAATAGAAAACAAAATCCAAAGGCAACAACAAAACTTAAAATCTCACATCTTTTGAAGCATGAAAATACAAGAAATCCCAAAGGGTAATCAAATCACAAAAATGCCTTCTCCAAAAAAAAGTGGAGATACCCCCTATTTTTCGCATGAGAGAATTCCATCCTATAGTTTTGCACAAGGAAGCACCCTTCCATGTGAGAAAGTGCAACAAGCCATGCGAGGATCTGCCTTTTGCATGAGGAAACACTCGGTGCAACAACTAAAATATACCACATTGGTGCTGAGTTTTTCTCAAGGAAGTACAAGGAAGCATGCAAAGAAATGCAACATTCCATGTGAGAAAATGAAAAGTCTCATGTTGAAGAGAATACAATCTCATCTAGGTGAGAGTACATTCTTGTGCGAGGGTTCAAAACAATAACCAAGGTAAACATAAGATGGGAAGATAGGGAAACCAATCCTCCACATTGGAGAGTATCGAATCCACAAATTGAGGCATATACACTCGAACACAATAACTGCAAGATAGAAACTGTGTCTAATCATCTAAAACATAACAATAAAGGAAAAGTATAAAAGTAACATCACAATAAATAGAAATAGAAAAACTCATGCACTATTCCTCCCAACCATAATAGCATCATAAGACCTCAAAGGTCCTAGCCATCTCCCATGCATAACATCCCAAACTATCAACTAGATAGTTATAGTTGTCTTATGAGGGCGTCACTACTAAAGCATAATATAATCATAAGAACAAGAAAATCTAACATGTTAAAAAGTAAAGCAATAAATATTCCAAATAATAAAAACACATTATCTAATCATTTTCTAAACATCATAATATGAGAATGCATCAAATAAACTAACATCATCTAAACATCATATCCAAGAATTCCAATGAAAGTATAAATCACAAGGAAACATATCCCTAAAATTTAAAGTGAACATCAAGCACCGATCACACTGGAATAATAGATTATCTTTGTACAATGGTCCCCAATAGTGGTATAGGTAGCTACACCTCCCAACCATGTGAAATCCATAGGTCCACTCCTACCATGCTGATGGAGATAATGATCCAACCAAAAATACACATAAAACAACATCCATGGCTAACACTCATGCTAGATAGTAAGATGATTGAAACCAAGATCATGAGACAATGCAAGGACTACAAGTCTTGGTTAGACTCTCAGTGGATAACTATGTAGGGACTCACAACATGGAGTGTTTCTTGGCATTGGAAAGCCCAAGCTTGGTATCATGCTAACTCAACTTCCCAATGAAAGGTTCTCACACTATATCAATTTTATTATCTTAGTTTTGTTACCCATTAATTTTATTTAGTTATCACTTGATTAAAACTTCCTCTGCCAATCCTCTAGCATAATAAACACTAGGATGTGAGATAAAATCTCCTTCCATGTGGTGCTACCCTACCCTACTTATACTCATCCAATGATGAGTGCCTATAGAAAAGCATATTCCCAACCCAACACCAAATGATCATAACTCAATAAAATACAAATGGGATATCAGCCCTCACAAGTCTTGCAACAAATACACTCACACGTGCTCAAGTGTGGTGCACCACCATCATGAAGATCATAACACAAGGGCTAGATGAGAACACAACACAAAATAATACTCAACCAAAAATAGACTCAGGAGGACGGATGCAATAGGCATCATAATGCAACATAAAAGTGCAATAATGGTCTAACTAACATCCTATGTATAATCCAACTCCACAACCAACATCATGCCAAGAGAACCTAAGAAAATTCAGTGACACACAAATCATGGTAAAAACCTCAAAACTCAACAATTTTAAAAATAAAACTAATTTAATCTTAGGGCACAAATGCCACAAAAATCCAATAAAATTCAAATTCAGACAACATATGCAAAAACAACAAGCATAATGATGTGAAACTCCAAACCGTCATCCTAAAAACTCAAAAAATGTTCATACCTAACCAACTAGGTAGTATCAACAATTAGGAATGGAGGGGAACACTATTTTTTAGCCTCCTAACAAACAACTACCAGAAAAGGAAACATAAATAGAGCTGAAATACAAAAATGAGAGAGCCCTACCTAACAAAAAGAGGTTGAAAAATGAAAATCAATTAGATAACATAAATATCCTATACAAACCATCAAAAGTCATGGCAAAGTAAGTTCTCCATGAGCTGGATCCAACAAGATCGATCTTGTGAAGATCTTATGCCCATAGCTCTCACAAAAAATAGAAACACAACCCTCTAGAAGAGGAATTTGGAAAAAGGCTCTCAAATTCTTAATTTCCAAAAGTGAGAAGTGAGGAATTAGTTTCCTCTTTGGATACTTATCCACTTTTTGAGTGAATAATCTGCTAGGGTAATTAACTAGGAAACCTAGTTAAATCTTGAATTAACTCAAATGGAAATAGGCTATTCCAAGTAATTGGAAAACATCTATGGCAAAGCTACAAAAAATTAAAATAAATAAAAATAATGCTAAAAAATCCAATATTATAAAAATTTCCTTAACAACTTTCATGACAATGCAAACCTCTAAATGCATAGACATGTTCATAGGTCTAATCACATAATGCAAATGAGGTCAGATTTAATCAAATCACTGGAAGGTTTAATTAAAACACTTAAACAAGATACGTCGACCATACATGGAAGACATTGGTAAAATATGAACAATTGAATCACTAACTTCATGTGCCACTTCCAGGGATATAAATTTTGTACACTTAAACACATAATCAAGTGCAATTGAATATAATAACATAGTAGAAGCAATAAATGCATTGAATAACCTACTTTTACCATTTATTCAATTACACTAAAATAATCCATTTACATCACTCATGTTCACACAAAGCATAACAAAGCAAGAATAAAGTAAATCACCATAACATTAAATCCAACACATAAACATAATCAGAGATATATATCATCATAACACATACTATCATCTCAAAATGACATCATCATGCAAATATGTTCAATTGAACAACATAGTAGTCTAACATCTATGATACTGAAATCAAAGTATAACATCTGACCCTTAGGTCTTCTCAAATGTAAAAATAATGTGAGTACAAGTATCTCTTAGATCAATATAAATAAGGTACAGTCTACAAATATGAGAGGCACTACATCCTCCCCCACTAGGCATAAGCTTACTCCTAGAAGCTTGCAAAAAGAGAAGGGTACAAAACTCTCAACTGTGTAGCATATTTCCAAATAGTAGATGTCTCATCAATCGGGTTAGACTGGACCCTTACTTGCTCTATGTACCAACCTCTCAAACTCAACCTTTGATGCTAAAGGATATGAAAGGGCTCCAAAGAGAGCTATCCATCCTCCACTTGTAAAGCATCCCAATCAAGAACATGGGCCACATCGTGAATATACTGTCTCAAAATAGAAACATGAAAAACATGATGGATGCATAATAGGCTAGGTGGCAATGCTATTTGAGAAGCAATAGGACCAATCCTTTCAAGGATCTCAAATAGTCCAAAAAAATGTGGCACCAACTTAGAGCCTTTCCCATAACAGATGGGGCTCTTCCTTAGACACACTCTCAAAAACACCCTGTCACCAACATAAAACTGACAATCCAACCTATGGACATCTGCATACTTCTTTTGCCTATCCTAAGTAGTAACCAAATACTCTCTAATACGAACAACTTGCAACTCCATATCTTGAAGCATCTTTGGATGTAAAAGTACTTGGTCCTCTAAACAATCCCAACTCAAAGGGGTACAATATGATCTACCATACAAGGTCTAAAAAGGCGACATGCCAAGAGAACTATGATACCCATTATTATATGTAAATTGAACAAGGTATAAATAATCCTCCGACATCACCTTGTCCATAACATACATGCAAAGTATATCTTCTAGAACCTAGTTCACTCTCTTTATCTGACCATCGATCTTTGGGTGATAAGCCAAACTAAAATTGAGTTGCATGCCCAAAGCATGTTGGAGAGACGTCTATAGTGCTGAAGTAAACACTAGATCTCTATTTGAAATGATCCAATGAGGGATCCCATCCAAATGAAGAATATCTTCCAAGAAAAACATGTGCTATAGAAGAAGTTATGTGGCATTTTCTCATGGGTGAAAAATGTGCTACCTTGGACAAGTTGTCCACTATCATCATGATACAATCATGTTTTCATGATGGCATAGGCAACCCAGTGATAAAATTAATAGATATCATATCCCACTTCCACTCTGGAATGGTGTGCAGTTGCAAAAAACCCACCAGATGCTAATGCCATGCCTTCACTCTATGGCACTCGAGACATCGAGAAATAAAATCAGCAACATCGTGCCTCATTATTTCCCAAAAATAAAACTATTTAAGATTGACATGCATCTTCTTGACATTAGGATGTGCAGAATATGGTGCATGATATGCTTTCAACAAAACGAGAGTATGAAGATCATCCAACACTGGTACATAGATCTGCCCCAAGTGTTACAACACTCCATCAGATTCCATCAAATAACTTGAAAACATCCCCTTTAGGGTACATCCAAATTTGATCTTTGCCCTCACCTCCTGATACCATGTGTCACTAGGCAAAGCCTCCAAGATATGGCCTTGCAAATCCACTCCCAATGACAAGACTGATATCTCATGTCACCTCCTAATTAAGGAATCCACAGTGACATTCTCCTTCCCTTTAATGCAATCAACATCAAAGTCATATTCATACATGAACTCCATCTAGTGATGCTCTCATGCATTTAGTCTTGGATGAGTAAAGATATACTACAAGCTTCTATGATTGCTATGCAACTCAAACCTATGTCCTAAAAGGAAATGCCTCCAATGAACAAGAGCATGCACCATGACCACAAGTTCCAAATGATGAGCAGGGTAGTTAAGCTCATGGTCCTTGAGTTTTCTAGACTCATATGCCATCACTCGACCATCTTGCATCAACACCACATACTCACCTTCAAAAGAAGGGTCTATGCAAACCATAAAATCACCTATAGGATTAGGCACTATGAGGACTGGTGCACTGGTCAAACACTCCTTAAGAGAAATAAATTTTGCCTCACATTGGTCTGATCAAATATATTTCTTCCCTTTTTGTTGAAGAGAAGTGATGGGATGAGCTACTTGTGAGAAGTCCTTCATGAAACAATGATAATAACTTGTCAATCCCATGAAACTATGAACCTTAGAAACATTAGTGGGTACCAACCAATCAATGATATCTTAGATTTTCTCTAGATCTACTACAATACCACCATCGATGATATGCCTCAAATACTTTACCTCTAACTCGAAGAATCCACATTTACCCAAGTTTCTAAACAACTGATGATCTTACAAGCATTACAACACTTAGCGTAAATGGACCTCATGTTCCTCAATAGTTTTTGAATGGATCAATATGCCATTCAAGAATATAATGAGACACTAATCAAGGTAACTACAAAATACTACATTCATCAAACTCATGAACATTGATGGTGCATTGGTCAACCCAAAGGGTATAATCGTGAAATCATAATGCCCATATTATGTATGAAAAGCTTTCTGATGAATGTCATTCTCTTTGATACAAAGTTGGCAATATCCTGACTTAAGTTCAATCTTTGAGAACACTTACAATCCCTCCATCTAATCAAACAAGTCATCTATCCTCTAAAAAGGATATCGATTCTTCACCATCACCTTATTCAATGACTGATAGTCAATGCATAAATGCAAAGATCCATCTTTCTTCTTCACAAAGATAACTAGTGCACCCCACAAGGATACACTAGGATGATTATGGCCCTTGACCAATGATTCCTCCAACTAAAATCTAAGCTCACTCAACTCTTGAGTAGTAATGTGGTAAGGATCTTGTGATATTGGCTCTGCTCCTAGTATGAGATCAATTCGAAAATCAATGTCATGCTATGGTGGCATACATGGTATTTCATCAAGAAACACATTTTCATACTCACAAAGGAGTGGGTGATCATCAAGTGTCACTATATGACTCTTAGCTTCCTCACGATCACTGACAGAAATAGCAAATATTTGACATCCCTTCTACATACTCCTCTTTAGTTGATTAGGTCAGATCATCTGAAGTGAGATTGGTCTCTAGACTCCTAAAAGTTCCACCTACCCACCTATTTCATCAATACATTATACCAACTTACAATGACAATCTATATTCACTTGATGGGTAGCTAACCAATCCATGCCCAACACAATGTCATACAATCCTAATGGTAGGATACGAAGATCCATAGTGGTGGTGAAGTTACCCAAATTTAAACTACAACCACTAACCAAGGAGTCAACAACCACCTTGGATCCTATGGCTAAGTTAACTTGCCACCTATCAACTTGATGTAATACCATATAATGTACCTACAGCCTCAACTACAGTACCCTAGTGCTCATCTTGACAGTTATCAACCACTACAAATACTTGATGGTTCCAACCAACATCTCCCATAGTAGGCTACAATCTAGCTACACCTCTACCTGATCCTAAAGAAGGTTTGATAGGACATCCCAATGCTTTATGGCTGGGATATCCATAACTATAATAATTTCCCATAAAGTTAGATCCAGTTCTATGACGACCCTGAGTAGCATTAGAATAAGATGCACTTCCCTTACTAGAGTTCTGCTGACTACTCAGAGGAGGGTAATCCTACTAAGACTTCTATCCATATCTTTGGTCAGCTCCTCTCTTCCCTAAGGTACTTCAAGATTGTCCACCCTTATTCCAATACCCTTGCTGATGACCCCAATGTTTACCACCTTGAGAGGTGTTGACTGGGTTTGACCCTTTCCTACAGATTGAGTAAACTAAGAATCCTACCCTAAATTTTGTGTACTTTGGTTCTGAGAACCAAATTTACCACTAAACCCCCTAGCCTCATTTCTCTAAAGAACTCTTGCCTTCTTTATGTCGAGAGTAAGTGTTCTTGGTTGGTGAACATGAACATCCCCAATGATAGAGTCTTGAAGGCCCCTAACAAAATGCTAGTTGAGGAGTACTTCATCATGAAGGTAACTTGAATACTGTCTCAACCCAAGAAACTACTTCTCATATAGATCCATCATCATATTCCCTTTCTTGAGCTCATGAAATTCATTAGTACTGGTGTCAGAATACTATGGAGAAATGAATTTCTCTCTAAACTTCTCCTTAACGATCTCCCAAGTGAGATTCACCACATTGATATGGAGCTTCTCTCTCTCTATATTCCACCAAATAGATCCATGGTCTCTCAACTGTGTGATAGCACAATGAGCCTTCACACTGCTTTCATAGGGTGGTAAGGAAAATCAACATCCCATATCTAGTAATCAAGTCTTAGCCTTGAGCCCTATCCCTTGGATATCAAATAGTTGTGGTTTAGATCCTTGAAGTTCACACATCATCTCTACCTAGATGAAGTCATCATTATCATTTTGAACATGACCCTCTATCGGTGTCCTCTACTCCTAGATGGTGCACAAGAATGTCCACACTCATGCTCCTCCTCTCTATGCTCAGACATGTGGGAATCTCCATGATGAGATCCCTCTTCTCCACCCAAGTCATGTTGGTTTTCCTCTATATGAAGTCCCAATCGAGTTATTATCTCCTCCAACAAAGATATAAGTTCCTCAATGCCACCCTAATCATTTTTACCTTGTTGTCCCCCACCAACCCAATGTTCTTCCTCTTGATGCTCTTCTTCATGGTTATTCCATTGGTTTCTACCCTAACCACTAGGTCTACGTGTAGGAGGCATAACTAAGGAATCACAAGATACAAATTAGAAACATATGTCACAAGCATAGAATCATAAGCATGAACCACAACATGATATCAAAATAAAAAACATAAGGTGACAACATACATATTGAAAACAATAACATATTGGAAGCATAACATAGAGATCCCAATGTTGCCACATGGGCTCTGATACCAGATGTAATGCCCCGCTCAGAGATCCTTGGAATAAGGATTCAATATAAGCCAAGATATTTAAAAAAAAATAATAAGTATGAATGCACATGAAAATCAACATATGAGGATCAAAAAGATCAAAATAGAAGACTTAACCACAATCGTGGCAAACAACAAATCTCCAAATGCCACTACCATACTGACACACTCAAATAGAAAATGAAATCCAAAGGAAAAAATAGAAATTAAAATCTTAGATTTGTTAAAGCATGGAAATACAAGCAATCCCAAAGGGTACTCAAATCACCAAAATGCATTCTTCAAAATACAATAGAGATACCCCGTATTTTCCTTGTGAGAGAATTCCATTCGACAGTTTTGCATGAGGAAGTACCCTTCCACATGAGAAAGTGCAACAAGCCATGTGAGGATTTGCCTCTTGTACAAGGAAATGCTTGATGCAACAACTAAAATACACTGCATTAGTGATGAGTTTTATGAGGAAGTACAAAGAAGGATGTGAAAAAATGCAACATTTCACATGAGAAAACAAAAAATCTCATGCTGGAGAGAGTACAATCTTGTGTAGGAGAGAGTACAATCTCGTGCAAAGGTTCACAATAGCAACAAAACTAAAAAAAATACAAGAAGATAGGGAAAGCAAATCTTCCACACCAAGGAGTACTAGATCCAAAAATTGAGGTAAATACTCAAACACAATAACTAAAAGATGAAAATTGCATCTAACCATCTAAAACATAGCAGTAAACAAAAAGTACAAAAGTAAAATTACAATGAACGAACATAAAAATACTCATGTGCACTTCCTCACAACCATAATAGCAACATGAAACCTTGAAGGTCCTAGCCATCCTACACATGTAACATCCCAAATTGCTAGCTAGATAGTCAGAGTTGTCTTATGAGGGTGTCACTACTAAAGTGTAATAACATCATAAGAGAAAGAAAATCTAACATGCTAACAAGTAAAGCAATAGATATTGCAACTAATCAAAACACATAATCTAATCATATGCTAAACATCATAATACAGGAATGCATCAAATAAACTAACATCATCTAAACATGATATCCAAGCATTCCAATAAAAACACAAATCAAAAGGAAACATAATCCAGATAAATAAAAATACCAAGTGAACATCAAGCACCGGTCACACCGAAACAATAGACCATCTTTGTAGTGCCTCTCCCATTTGAATTATGTAAGTCATTCTGATGGATGCAACCTTGTTGACCTTTTTTTGTGATGGATCATGATTGTGACCAAGAGTGGTCTACACTGTTGACGTGTTTGGATTTATGTTTCTATATCAATTCCTTTGATTATGCTTTTGATTGATCTATGAGATTATGATATGATTTATGATTCATTGAGGTTTGTGCTAGTGCTTACTAGGATTGATGTGGTATCATGACGTTGTTCTGTGATCACCCTGAGATGTGTGTAAAGATTGCACTGTGTACTATTACCATGCTACACTGGACTAGGTTCCTATACCAGTGAATAGTCATGTTTATGACTGTGTTTGCTTATTTGTTTTAAGTTCCTTTTTGTTGTTCTTTAAACAATCATTATTAAATGCTTAAGTAATTAAAAATGGATTTTTCATGTTGGATTATTTGGTTACGTTCTGTAGACATTTATCTTGTTATATTTTGATTTGAGACTTATGTGTTACTTATGTGATGTTTTGCATTTGAGAGGACCTGATGGTTAGATGTTATACCTTGATTTCAGTATCATAGATTTTAGACTACTATGTTGTTCAGTTGATCATATTGCATGATGATGCTATTTTGAGATGATAGTGTGTTCTTTGATGATATTTGGTTATTCGATATTTGGACATACCTCTGAGTATGTTAGGTGATGGATTTAATGCTATGGTTATTTACTTCATTCCTGCGTTGTTATGCTTTATGTGAATGTGAGTGATGTAAATAGATTATTTTAATATAAATTAATAAATGGTTAAATTAGGTGATTTAATGCATTTATTGCTTTGGCTATGTTATTATATGCAAGTGCACTTGATCATGTTGTTTAGTGTGCAAGATTTATATTCCTGGCAGTGGCACATGGAGTTAGTGATTTAGCCTTTCATATTTTACCAATGTCATCCTTGTATGGTCGATGTATCCTTTTTTAATTGTTTTATTAAACCTTTCGGTGATTATTAAATCCAAAATCATTTGCATTATGTGATTAGACCAGTAAGCATATCTGTGCATTTAGAGTTTCGCATTGTCACAAAAGTTGTTAAGGAGATTTATGTGTTTTTGGGTTGTCGAGCTTTTTAATTGATTTATTTTAATTTCTGGTAGCTCTGCCATAGATGAATTCCTATTTCTAGGAATAGCCTATTTTTTTTGGGTCAATTCAGGGTTTAACTAGGTTGGCTAGTTAATTTCCCTAATCAATTATTCACTTAAAAAGTGAATAAATATCCAAAAAAGAATTTAATTCCTCCTCACTTTTGAAATAGAAAGTTTGAGAGTAAAACCCAAAATCCTCTTTATGGGGATTTACTATTTTGTTTTTTGTGGGAGCTATGGGCATGGGATTATCACGATGTTGAGCTCATTCGATCCAGCATGGGGAAACCTTGGATTGCCATGATTTTAGCCTACTTCTGCAGTCTATTTATTTTATGGTTCAGATTCTAATTTTTCCCTTTTGGCTGTGAGGTAGGGCTTTCCTATTTTATTGTTTTTTCTCCATGTTTGCTTCTATTTTTGGTAGCCATTTGTTTGGAGGCTGCGAACTAGTGTTCCCCTCAATTTATGTATGTTAGTTCTACCTGGTTGGGCGGGTATGAACATTTCCCTATTTTTTGGGATGAGGGTTTGGATTTTTACGCTGTTATGCTAGCCGTTTTTGCATACGATGTCCAAACTTGATTATTTTTGGATTTTTGGGGTTTTTGTGCCTAAAGGCCAAATGGGTTTTATTTTGAAGTTTTCCAAATTTTGGATTTTTTACCTCATTTTGTGTGCCGCCCTATTTTCTCGAGTTTTCTTGGCACAATGTGGGTCGTGGACCTTGATGATCTGTTTGGATATCAGTCAGACCACTATTGCACTTTTATATTTCATTAGGGTGCATGTTGCATCCATACTCTTGACACTGTGGTTGGTTGAGTGATTTTATACCTGGTTTTATGGTTTCTTTTGGACCTTTGTTATTGTTTCATGGACAGTAGGATTCGTGTAGAATCCATACTCTCAGATTGAGGCCAGTTGAGTGAGTTCATGATGTTTTTGGTCTTGCTACATCATTGGGATTCATGTAGGATCCATACTCTTGGATTGAGGCCGGTTGAGTGATTTCATGATATATGGTTTTATTGGCTTTGGGATTCATGTAGAATCCATCCTTCCTGTGTTGCTTTCAGTTGGGTGTTATCTTTTGCATTGTGTTCTCATCTAGTCCTTATTTTATGATCTTCGTGATGGTGGTGTGCCACACACGAGTATCTGCGCATACATTTTTTGAGTGACTTGTGAGGCCCAATCTTTCGTGGTACTTTCGAAAGTTATGATCATTGGGGTTGGGATGAGAGTATACATGCCCACAGGCACTTGTTGTAGGATGAGCATGGGTATGGTAGGGTAGCATATGGAGGGGGCTTCTATCTCATAGCCTGGTGTCATGATGCCATAGGGTTGGCAGAGGAAGTTTTAAGTAAGTGATAACTAAATAAAATGTGTGTTAATAAAATTAAAGATAATAAAATAGTACTTCAGTCTATGAGCCTTCCGTTGAGGGAGTTGAGTCTACATAGTGTATGAGCCTTCCATTGAGGGAGTTGAGTCTGCACAGATTTGAGCTTGGGCTTGTCAATGCCAAGTGACTCTCCATGATGTCAGCCTCTACTTAGTAGCCTATTGAGTGTCTGACTAGGACTTGTACTCCTTGCTTTGTCTTAGGTTCTTGGTTATAGCCATCATATTATCTGGCGTGAGTGTTAGCCATGGATGTTATTTTGTGTTTTTGTGGTTGGATCATTATCTCCATCAAAATGGTGGGTGTAAACCTATGGATGCCACGTGGTTGGGAGGCATAGCTACCTCTACCACAACTAGGGATCGGTGTACAGAGATGGTCTTGTCCTAGTGCGATCATTGTTGGATGTTTTCACTTGATGCTTTGGGTTTTGGAGTATGCCTTCTTGTGATTTATGCTTTCATTGGAATGCTTGGATATCATGTTTAGATGATGTTAGTTTATTTGATGCATTTCCATATTATGATGTTTAGCATATGACTTGATGATGTGAATTTTTGTAGTGGATTATCTATTGCTTATTGGTTCGCATGTTAGATTTTCTTATTATGCTGATTAGCATGTGATAGGTGACGTTATCTATTGGTAGGATTATCTTATGCTTTACTACTAGCATGTTAGATTTCCTTATGCTTATATTGTAGCATGTTTTAGTAGTGACGTCGCTATTAAAATAGTACCGATGATTTGATCGATGGCTTGGGATGTTATGCATGGGGGATGGCTAGGATCCATGATGGTCTTATGATGCTATTGATGGTTGGGAGAAACTACATACTTACTTAGTTATTTTGTACATTGCAATGTTGCTTATGTTCACTATGATGTTACTTTTAGTATGTTCTTTAATGCTTTGGTTTAGAGGGTTAGATGTCTCTCTTTCCTTTTTATTTATGCACTTGAGTGTTCACTCCTCGATCTATGTGGATCTGGTACTCTCTAGTGTGGAGGTTCTAAACTCAATTTTTCTCCTTTTTTTCCTTTTTGTGTTTTTCTTAAGTGCTTTTGTGTTTCTATGGGTGACATTTTGTCAGCATGGTGCAACACAAAAATGTATCACATGCCCATTAAAACTTAGTCATGTGTCCCCTGATTCTATCACACTCTTTTTGGAGAAATATCATGTGATACTGGAAAGTATCACACCTCCTTGTGAGAATTGTTGTACGACACCCTAAAAGTGTCACGCGCCTTTGGGAGAAGTATTGCCTAGTCCCTGAAAGTGTCACCCTCCTTCTTTAGAAATGTCATGTGATACTTTTCTATATGATGTATTAAAGTATTGCCTAGTTTTTTGTACAAACCTGTGTGAGCAGACAATGGGCACTTTTTGGTCTGGTTCGAACTTTTTGAGAGTTGATTTGGATACCCTCTTCGGTGTTCTTCAACGCTATGGTTTTACTTTTTTTATTTTCTGCTGTTTGTGTGTTTCAGTTGTCTGTCTCTTGGGGTTTAAAATATATCATTTAAGTACAAGTTGACATATATCCCTTATACTTAAGATATATTTTAATATATGCGACAAATCTTTTGAGATAGGTTTTAGACCTCTCAGAGATAAGATAAAGATTCTAGGAAATTTTAGGGCTTCAGAAATCTAGACTTAGCCAATTTTCAGGGCTTCAAAATTTTAGACTTAGCCAAATTTTAGGATTTTGCATCCTACCCCAGCTTGGTGTTTTGTTGATGAGTGGTTATTTCTTAAGCCCTCATCTTGTGTGTGGTTGTTGTTGGCTTTTATTCGCGTGTGTAAGTTTGGTAGTGGCATATGGAGATCTGTTGGTTGTCAAGATTATGGTGAATTCTTTTGTTGCAATCTTTGTGATCCCTGTATGATGTTGTCATGTTCATTCATACTTGTAAATTTTTTTTATCTTGTCTTGTATTGGATCCTTGTTCCAAGGATCTCTGGGCGGGGCATTACAATCTTTGTACACTAGTCCCCAATAGTGGTATAGGTAGCTACACCTACCAACCATGTGAAAGTCATAGGTCCACTCCCACTGTGTTGATGGAGATAATGATCCAACCAAAACCACACATAAATCAACATCCATGGCTAAAACTCACACCAGATAGTAAGATGGATGAAACAAAGATCATGAGAAAATGCAAGTACTATAGGTCTTGGTTAGACTCTCAATGGATAACTATGTAGGGACTCGTTGCATGGAGAGTTGCTTGGCTTTGGAAAGCCCAAGCTTAGTATCGTATGGAATCAACTTCCTAATGGAAGGCTCTTACACTATATCATTTTATTATCTGAATTTTATAACCTAGTAATTTTATTTAGTTATGATTTGATTAAAACTTCCTCTACCAACCCTTTGGCACAATAAGCACCAAGCTGTGAGATAGAAGCCCCCTCCATGTGGTCCTACCCATACTCATCCAATGATGAGTACTTGTAGGCATGCATATTCCCAACCCAAATCCAAATTATCATAGCTCAACCAAAATAAAAATAGGAGATTGGGCCTCACAAGTTACCTGACAAATGCACGTGCACATGCTTGTGTTGGCGTAACACCATCACAAAGATTATAATACAAGGATTGGATGAGAACACTGTAAAATAAAACTCAATCAAAAATAGACTTCGGAGGATAGATGTGTCACACATCCCAATGCAATATAAAAGTACAACAATGGTCTGACTAACATCCTATGGATAATCCAAGTCCATGACCAACATCATGTGAAGAAAACCTGAGAAAACTAAGCAACACACAAATTGAGGTAAAAATTTTGAAAACTAGAAAATTTGAAAATAAAACCCATTTTTTCTTAGGGCACAAAAGCCACAAAAATTCAATAAAATTTAGGTTTAGACATTGTATGTAAAAAAAACTAGCATAATACTATGAAACTCCAAACCGTCATCCCAAAAATTGGGAAAATGTTCATACCTGACCAACCAGGTAGAACCAACAATAGGAACAGAGGAGAACATTGGTTCTTAGCCTCATAACAAAAAATTACTAGATAAGGAAATAGAAATGGAGCTGAAATACAAAAATGTGATAGCCCTACTTGACAGCGAAAGGGGCAAGAATGAAAATCAATTAGATAAAATAAATATCTCATGCAAATTGTCGAGAGTTGCAGCAAATAAAGATCTCCCCAAGGTGGATCTAATGAGATTGATCTTGTGAAGATCCCATGCTCATAGTTCTCACAATGACCAAAAATGCAATCCTCTAGAAGATGATTTTGGAAAAAATCTCTCAAATTCTTAATTTCCAAAAGATAGAAGTGATGAATTAATTTCTTGTTTGGATACTTATTCACTTTTCGAGTGAATAATCAACTAGGGTAATTAACTAGGAAACCTAGTTATATCTCAAATCAACCCAAATGAAAACAAGCTATTCCAAGTAATTGGAATTCATTTATGAAAAAGCTACCAAAAATTAAAATAAATAAAAATAATGCCTGAAAACTTAAAATCATAGAAATTTTCTTATCAACTTTCATGACAATGCAAACCTCTAAATGCATAGACATGTTCACAGGTCTAATCCCATAATGCAAATGAGTCCAAATTTAATCAAATCAACAAAAGGTTTAATTAAAACACTTAAATAAGATATGTCGACCATACATAGATGACATTGGTAAAATATGAACAACTTAAACACTAGCTTTGTGTGCCATTGCCAGGGATATAAATTCTACACACTAAAACACATGATCAAGTGCAATTGCATATAATAACATAGCTGAAGCAATAAATGCATTAAATAACTTAATTCAACCATTTGTTAAATTATATTGAAATAATCCATTTACATCACTCACATTTGCACAAAGCATAACAAAGCAAGAATAAAGTAAATCACATTAGCATTAAATCCAATGCATAAACATAATTAGAGATATGTCCAAATACCAAATAACCAAATATCATCATGACACATACTATCATCTCAAAATGGTATCATCATGCAAATATTATCAATTGAACAACATAGTAGTCTAACATCTATGATACTGAAATCAAAGTATAACATCTGACCCTCAAGTCATCTCAAATGTAAAAATAACATGAGTACAAGTATCTCTCAGATCAAAATAAACAAGGTACATTCTAAAAACATGAGAGGCACTACACGCTAACCCCCATGCAAGAAGAGGTTCAAGATGACAAGATGATGGTGATGGGTCAAAGCAAGGCCATAGACAATATAGAATTTGAGTCTCTTAATGTAGAGGTAATGAGATATCCATGGACAATAAACACAATTGAAGTGCAAAAAAATGAAGTGAAAATAGTAAAGTTAAAGTTGTTGAATTGGATGAAGCCATCATTTTTGGAAAGTAGTATGTTGAATAGTCAAAGTATTGTATTTATGTCTTGAGTCATGATTGGTTAGTGAAATAGTTATTTCAATCCATGTGACTAGCACTTGCACCAAGGTAGGGTGCAAGTGTATAGCTGATATATTTAGTTGGGTTTGAACATTTGACTCTACCATGAAGTCCTAATTGATTGACGAATTGAATCATTGAAGTCCTATTTGATTGATGACTGGAATCATTGAATGTTCACAAGATGAAAGTGTTACAAGTAGATCAATCTAAACATTTTAACCCAACCACATTTAAAACATAATACATAATGAAAAATATAGATAATACACATGATAAGAATAAGTTTAGCAAATCAAGACCAATAATGCTATCAAAATAATAAATTTAAATTATTAAAGGCATCCATTTTTAGCCTCATGTCTCAAAATGCACTATCTAAGTAACATTTATGAAATAAGTTTAACAAAACAAACACCAATAATGTTGTATACATGCCAGTCCCAGAAGCATCTTTTGCAATGATAACTGATGCCAAATATTTTTAGACTTGGTAGCAGCTTCTCCAAACCAATGTCTTCTAAAAGAAAGTATTACACGTACTAATAAAAGTAAAACTGGAACATCAACTAAAGATCTAATAGTTGTAGCTAGGGCTTCCTCAGAATCTATACCAAAATATGGTCTCCAGGGAACTTGCCACGCCTAAAATCCTCATTTATTTATAATAATATCCAAAACTAAGATTTACTATTAAGAATTGGAACAATATTGATAGAATAAGTGGCTTGAAAGAACCTATCTATTTCATTTATTCTTGGGAAATAAGACACCAATTGACTTATGTGGACTATTTATTGGACTATATAAACATACAAAAGAAAGGGAGAAGTAATGAATAATTAAGTCAAAATTGTTATGTCAAGAATTAGATGATTACAACCACTAATTTGTAGAATGACCAATACATATGGTGTGCCATGAGTAAAGTAAAATAGAATAGGATAAAATTTTACATTCAGATTCATCTACTTACAAAGAGTCCTAAATTGAATCCCAAAATGAAAATAGTGGGTATGACAATGACAACCAATTCTAATTCACCTAAGTGTCCCAAAAAAGCTTGAGTTACACCACTTGTTCCTTTAAGATCTAGGCAACTGAATATGGCAGGCCATACAATAGCCCCATATTTTCATTGATTCATCTACAATCCTCTTTCCTAACTCACTTGAACATGTAAATGATCCACTTTCATTGATCCCTTGCAAATTACATGAAATTTCATTTCCCCCTACAAATTAAAAGAAACTTCCACTCCGTTCATCACAAATAAGGGAATCTTCTAAAGAGTCTACCATATCTCCCATATTTATAGCCAAATTCTAACATACTAGAGTCAAACACACCACAAATCTAAAAAATATTACCCCAATGTGCTAAATTTTTAACATAGTCGTACATCAATGGGGGTGTTAACAATGTCAATTGAAAAAATAACAATCCTCACAAGTGTCATAGAATGAACATGTGTCATTACTAGTCTTCTAAAGAAAACTCTACTATTAGCAAATACAACATATGAATGAATAACAACCATAATATTCTCTAATCAATCTTTTCAATGAGTGAAAAAAGAAATCAACTAGTGTTCATATAGTTTTAGTGATATATAATGAATCTCCTTCATATTTTTCAGGGTTGTAGAAACTTCTTTATTCTCATGGACTTTGTTGAGGACATTAAAAAATTGTGTACTCTACTCTTTAAGAGGTTATTCATGAAAGTACAATCTTCTCTACTCTTCTGATCAAGATAGTTTTATGTAGACAAACACAGTTCAAGATTTAATGGTAGGACTTCATCTTCATTATAACTGACAATTTTTGCAATCTTGTGAGAAGAATCCATAAAATCATCAAGTTAGCTTTTCTCAGTCCCTATATGTAAAAATATAGGTTATTTTAGTGTGTTGATTCTAACCAAATCAATTTTTTTGAGCTTTTTCTAATAATTCTTATTAGCCTATTATTTTGGAATTACAAGTGGGAAGGATAAACTTCTGGGGAGGGCGGCATGGGGGCAGGGGTGAATCAGGAGTTTAAACTTGGGCCCATACAACTTTAACCTTTCATACATCACATGCATAATAAACTAAAATAGCATATAAAGCATATGCATCAATCATGTAAACATGTAAAACACACACTTAACACCATATATGATTACCCATAAACCCTCCAAATGAGAAGGTAAAACTAGGGTGGGGATGATACTCACAAATCTTCACTACTGTAGCAATAAAGTGCAGCCAATTAAGGTTACAATGGTTTGACTATGAATCATTATCTGCCCTATGAAAGGCCTACCTTACTAAAGGCTTACAAAGACTGTTAAGTCCCACCTTGTTAGAGGATTTCAACACCCTGTTAGAAGTGTGCCTTGTTAAAGGACTTTAGTTCATTCACATGGAATGACACCTTGTTAAAAGATTTGGTAAAGTCTGTTAGGACTACCCCACCTAGGAGATTTAAATAAAATCACATGTCAAAATGTCTTAGCATAGATCTTGTGATTGGCACTTTCTTGCCTGATAACATATCACCTCTATCCAATCTGAGGTTAATCCATCATGATCTGATGTATCAATGTTGTATCCTCTATCCTCTATTCTTTACTTAACTCATTCTGCAATTAACTCTTATTGCTAAGTAACCTTGAATCCTCTGCAAACTATCTTGTTCACTCCTCCAATTCAATCATTCACCTCTTTGCAATGCTCTCAACAATGTTAAAAATTTAGGGCTTCATCCTCCTTAAGAAGACTGAGGTAGCTTAGGGTTAGGTATGAATCTACGAATGAGATTCATACATTTTTCCACTTAAACCTTCCCATTTTTTTATTGGTTACATCTAATTTGCATAGGGAATAGATTCATCCTTATCTTTAAAGGATCAAAAACTATCCTTAGGTCAGCTAAACAATGATTCACATAGTTGTTTGTGCTGTAACAAACAAATTTGTCAAATTTGTGTTACTCGATATATGTAGTCTTTGATGCTCAACATACATTGTTTTGACTCGACACTTGAGCTTCTCAACATGGTCTTCCTACCCAGTGCTTGAGTGACTCGGCACATGAGTGACTCGACACTCATTGCAACTTGACATGGTCTAATATTTACATGTTGTACTTGGCATGCTTTACCAGTTTTGCATGAACTAAGTAAATATATTAAGTGTGTTGACACTCACTTGTCAAACCCAATCCGAGATCAACAATCTCCCCCTTTTACATGAGTGTGAAAAATACTTGAATATACATAATCAATGTAATCTTCTCAAGTAGAACATATCCATGACTCGGCTTATCTACAAAACTTCAAAATTTTCAAAATTTTTCAATAACCTATATACTTCAAAATTTATAACTTCCCCTGAGCTAATATGTTTGTTCTGTATCGAAAATCTATTCTCCATTCTGAGTAGACTTGTCTCTATTGACTGATACTCTTTGACTTCAATGCACTTATACTCTTTATGCTCTGCCTTAGCTATTATTTTCTCTACTCTGTTTCTATCTCTACATTTGTATTGCTCAAAAAATGTTTAACTCCCCCTTTCTTTATTCTTCCACATAGGATATTCTCATCCTTTTTGTTGTCTCTATTGCTATCTCTTTTGTTGTATCCTATAGGATATTCTCCCTCTTTTTATTCTATACCCCCCTTTAGAATATTCTCCCCCTTTTTGAAACTTATGTCAAATGGGCTATACATGAATAGTGTGTTTGTCCAAAAATGATTTATGGACCTATATTATGATTTTTATAGCTACATCCTAGTTGTCACATGCAACATCTAGTGACTTGAGCTGGATGGCAAGCTTGACAGAAAGGTGTACTAGGCCATCTAGAGTAGAAAGATTGGGGTCTTTCTTTAGCAAAGTTTTTGTATAGCCTAATTCCTTCTGTAGTATTTCCATATGAGGGGTGAGAGATGCTTGTATATTTATCAATTTGTCTTTTGTGTTAGCCTCTTCTGCTATTAACATAGCTAATTGACTTTGTGTTTGAAGTAATGTATTAAAATGCTTCTCACTTTGAGCTAGGTTATGACGTAACCTTGTACCTGATATATTGAGATTTCTCTCTAGACTCATAATGTGATGTTTGGTCTCTTGGGCGAAGAGTGTAGGATCACACAATTTGGTGTACAATGAGAATATATTCTCAAGTACCTTCTTCACATCCTCAACCATTATTGCTATGTCACTAGATATCTTCTCATTGACCTTGCTTTGGAATTTCCTTTCTGACCGTTCTAAAAGTTTCGCACTTGTCTCAATGTCTTTATTGTTGATTTTCTCCACTATGTCTAACAATTGTTCTAATAGTGGCTTTGTTTCTTTAGGAGTAGGCAAGCTGAGTGCATCTAAAAAGATGTCTTTGATTTCTTACAGTGCTTGATTTTGCCTATATTCTTTCCTAAGCATTTCTTGATGCTTCGTCTTCTCTAAAGTTATTTGTAAAATGCTTATTTGATCCATTGTCATTGTGTCCTAATAAAATTTAGTAATTATTATTTCTTCATCTAAAGTGATATCACCATAGTGAGTTACCCTATCAACTTTTGAAGAGCTTGAGCCTAGCACTGAGATCTACAATGGTATAACTTCTGTGCTAAGCTTCTGAAGAAGTTTTGTAGGAGAAGTGCCAGATGTTGGTAGAGTTACCAGTACTTGGATGGCTTCTTGCTCCTTTACATTAGATTTTTGTTCACCTTCTTTAGACTTATCTTGATCTATGCCAATGACTTGATTTACACCTTATGTTAGTGCTTTAGGGACAGATAAATCTATCTGTCCTATTTGCTCTATTGTTATCCCTTTTCCTTCTTTTGCAGTCTATTTCTACTCAACTATATCAAATTTCATATTAGTATCAACCTTAGTAGATATGTCTACTATTGTTTAAGTGAAAGGCTGCACTTGAGTAACTGTGATATAGGTACGCTCTGATACCACTTGATGGGACACAACCCAAGCACAGAATGGACACAACAAGAAAGGGAAAATTTTACTAACTATGAGAAAATGTTAATACATTTAGTACAGAGAAAATAGACTTCAAACAATGCCCTAAGGGCTTACAACAGTATAAGTCTGGAGATAATTTCTCCTTTTAGTACCTCCTCTCAAACTCCACTCCAAACTACCTGTTACAATGCCAGAAATGTTCTTAAATAGACCCCGAAGGGTTAAGGATTAGGAATACATTCTAGAAAGTGCTAGCAGGCATCCACCAACCAAATAGAAGGCTCGAGAAGTTGCATTAGAAGTTGGTGCAAAATTAGAAGAATCCAGAAATGGTAATTGAACTTCTGGGAGGCATAACTTTTGAGCCGTAGCTTCAATTGATGAACCGTTTACATTTTCGAAAAGCTCTCGGAGCGCTCTTTAGCCCTATAGAAAAGCTTATCTTGTCCCCCATTTTTTTGCCCTTTTTGAGGTCATTTAATGCCCCTAACCTAACTTTGAAGCATTCTTAGGATGTCTCCAAAAACTAAAAAACTGCGACAACTTTCAAACCGTGGGGCCTTTTGACCTGATTCTTTTTTTGGAATGCTCTAAATTAAAATTACATTCAGCTAGCCAATTTACACCTTCTAATTCACCAAAATGATGGCTTAATTACATACTCCTATTTTTTTTTACATTTACACGTATCCCAAGGTGTTCGAATACTCTATCCTAGAACACTAATAGTGGAACTGTGAGAGTTGGAACCTTTATTTGACCCAAATGGGTATCCAAAAATGAAAACACATGAAATAAAAATTAAGTCTAAGTACATTTTTTTGGTTGACACAAGATTGCCCTTATACCTCTGGATGCTCCTACATCAAACTGAATGGATGGTAGAAGGTGGTTCTTGTGGTTTCATCTCATCTCTTGTAACCTCAGTTACTACCTTTTGAAGTTCTTCTACACTGATCAAAATTGGATTATTACATAATTGTGCTTGTAGTGTAGATTGGCCTAGAATCTTCTTCAAATCATTTGCAGTTAATGGATTGATGTTTTGAGCTGATGCATCAGGAACATGCTTGACAATTATGATGTCTATAGTTATACTTGTGTCATGAGGGGGACTGGCACTCAACATTTGTGTTTCTTGCACACTCTATTTCTAATGGTGTTGTTCGATTGTGGCCGTGTTAGTATCTATCTTTTCAGTCTCCCCCTCAACTATATTTCCTTCTTCCTTACTATCTTCTTTGTCATCCTCTTCTTTATCATCTTTGTCATCATTCTTACCCTCAAAGGGATCCTCTTCTCCTTGTTTCATAGTAGTTAATCCATAGATCAATTTCCACATTTGTGTGGATTTTCTTACAACATCTTCAATTTTATTTTGAAAAATTCTGAAGGCTCTATCCTTTGGTGCAAATCTTCCTCCATATTTCTTGTGTTCCTTGGAAATCTTCCCTTTTGTTAATTCTAGCATTACTTGGGCTAGTATTTTTTCTCTAATTGGTTTTTTCAAATTTAAACAATAATGCTACTTTTTTTCAACAATGTCATATAGGCCCTTTGTTATAGTATTATCAAATTCAAGTGGAGTGTTCTTAAATTTGGACATCATTGCATACACTACCTCTTCTACTAGATTCTTCTCCACTCTTCCAAGTTTTTCAAAATCAATATTCTTTAATCCAGATAAATTTGCATTATTTTTGATATTTTCACACACATTTTTAATGTCAAAGAGTGGTTTTGATGTAGGAGCATCCTAGGTGTAAGGGCAATCTTGCATCATCCAAAAATATTTTATTTTCAGCCTTTTCTATTTTACTAAGGACTAGTAGATAGGGTGGTTACTATTTATCGAAACTTACTATTTTTAGTTTGTCATACGAGCTCAGAATGTTCTCATTTTCTGTAAGAAAGTTCATTTTAGAGTTGTAAGCCTACCATAAAAATCTCATTGCTCAAGCATTAGTATCAGAGAAGTTATTGCAGATTTTTGGTCAAAAAATTTGTAGAAAAATATTTAGGCTCACTGTTGGAGGCCTTAGAGTGCCTGGATGAGGTCTAAAAGCTTGATGGAAGGGCACTAGCATTGTTCTTAGCCTATAGATTAGGAGCTGGCATTTCCAAAAAGTGGTTATAATAGCCAATCAAAGCAATGATTCGTGAGTTATGGCCTTCAGAATTTGGGCTACTGAAATTTCTATAATAATTTATCAAAGATGTATTTGGCCAACTCTATGTGTATTGTTAGGGTCTGTCGGCCCTAGGTATTAAGTTTAAGCATCTAAAATCTTTTCAGGTGGCATAAAACTACCTATTTAAGAAAGGCTCAAAGATTGTCTAAGACAACTTTGGGTGATAGTTCACAACATTGTCTTGCAAATTATTGTAAATAAGGTGCCCATTTGGGTTAGCATATTGTAATTAAGAATTCTGTAATTCCGCATTTGTGGCAATAATAAGAAGTTCATATTTTATTGTCGCATTTGTTGTTGTTTCTTTGTTTCTATTATGAGTTTATGGTATTGAAGGGAGTCCCATGCATCAAGTGGTATCAGAGCTAGAGTTCTTGAGCATGTGGATAGATCACTGACAGTGAGGTAGTTTGTACTAAGACCATGGTTTGGGTTGAGTGTTTAGATAGATCACTAATTGTGAGGCAGTTTGCACTAGGGTTTCAACAAAAGAACAAAAATGCCTCCATGAAGAGAGCATGGTGGAAGAGCAACATGTGTTACACTTGAGGGTTTTTTAGCTCTCCAAAGACAAATGCAAGCATTGGAAGAACAAACGATAGAGGAATGAATCTTCCCATAAGAGATGAAAGCGAGGATGAGGATGAAGTAGAAGAAAATGCCAAAGTAGAGGTAGTTCTAAACCCAGAGGAAGAGAGGCCTTTTAGGTCCATCTCCAATATTGGAAAAAGACCTAAGTTTGAGGTTCCCATATTTTTAGGAAATCTAAACCCAGAAGAATTGGTCAATTGGATCAATGAACTAGATGAGTACTTTGAGTATGAAGATATTGAGGATCCAGATAGGGTTAACTTTGCGAAGGCAAAACTAAAGGGGCATGCAAAGATCTGGTGGAAAGAGGTTCAGTTGGAACAAAATAAAAAGGGAAAGGACAAAATCACCAGATGGGATCATATGATAGCTAAAATGAAGGGACAATTCATTCCAATGGATTATAAACTTGATCTGTTGAAGAAGATGCAAGTAATGAAGCAAGTAGGAAAATTTGTTCAACAGTATACTGAGGAGTTCTATCGAGTTCTCATTAGAACTGGCCATATAGAAGCTGATAAGGAGAAAGTCACCCATTATCTTAATAGGTTAAGGCCCAACATTCAAGATGAGCTGAGTCTAGTTCGGATGAATAGTATTGAGGAGGCATACCAATTTTTCCTAATAGTTGAGGAGAAACTAAGAAATAAATTTGACAATAAGAATAATGGAATAGGTCATGGCGAAAGATCTAGCAGATGATCTTATGGAGGTCGTAACAATGATCAGAAGAACAAGGATGAAGCTGGAAGTAGAAACTAGAACCAAAGGAGAAACAATTCCAATCATTTCCATGATCAAAATAATAGAGATTAGAGAGGAAGAAGCAAAGGACACAGATTTGGAAGAGGAGGCTTCCGTGGAAAATGTTTTCAATATAGGGAAGAAGGGCATAAAGCATTTGAATGTACCCACTACTAAGGAAGGATAGATTGAAGAATAGAAGGTTAGACAAGAGTTGCATATGTTGATGAAGATGCCAAATCCTCACATTCTAAAGATGCTGAAAGAGGAGAAGTCCTAGTTAACAGAAGAGTCTTGCTAAGTGGCAAGAATGAACTTGATCAAAGAAGGAGTTTGTTTGGAACAAGATGTAGATGTGAAGATAAGTGTTGTGATGTGATCATTGATGGTGGAAGTACTGACAATATGGTGTTAGATATGATGGTCACCAAGTTGAAGTTGAAAAGACAAAAACACCTGCATCCATACCGTATTGCTTGGTTACAAGATGACCACAAGGTTATGGTCAATGACTAGTGCTCAGTGAAGTTCAAGATTGAAAACTACTAGGATGAGGTACTATGTGATATCATACCTATGGACATATGTCATATGTTGTTGGGTAGGTTGTGTCAGTTTGACATGCATGCTATACATGATGGGTGAGAAAATACCTAGTCTTTAACTAAGGATGGACTGAAACATAAGTTGAAGCCATTGAAGGATAAAGAAGAAAGGTATATAGTGCTGCCAAAATATGTTTTTTTGATGGAAAAGAGTTTCTTAAATGTATGAAACATGAGCATATATGCTTTGCTATAATTCCTAAAGATAGTAAAGAAGAAGTAGAGAGGTACTTGTAGAAGTTAGAGATATGTTGGAAGAGTTTTTTGATATTGTATCAGATAATGTACCTGATGGATTGCTCCCAATGAGGAAGATCAATCACCAGATGGATTTGGTTCAAGGAGCTAGTTTGCCAAACATGGCAGCACACAAAATGACACCAACAAAAAGTGAATAGTTGAATAGGCAAGTTCATGAGTTGTTGTAAAAGGGGTTGATTTGAGAGAGTCTAAGTCCATGTGCTATACTAGTAGTATTAGCACCAAAGAAGAATGGAGAATGAAGGATGTGGATAGATTCACATGCTATCAACAAGATAATGATAAATTATAGATTTCCATTGCCAAGGATGGATAATATTATGGACTATTTGAGTGGAGCTAAGTATTTCACAAAGATAAATATGAGAAGTGGGTACCATCAGATTCGTACTAGAGAAGGTGATGAGTGGAAGATTGCTTTCAAGACAACAGAAGGATTGTATGAGTGGTTAGTCGTGCCTTTTGGGCTAACCAATGCACCGAGCACTTTCATGAGGCTCATGAATGAGGTACTAAAGGAGTTTCTAGGTAAGTTTTTCATTGCTTACCTAAATGATATATTGATCTTTAGTAAGACATTAGAGAAGCATTTGATTCATATTCACAAGGTGTTTAAAAAGTTGAGGGAAGAAAAGTTATTGATAAACCTAAAGAAGTGCAGTTTTGTAAGGGAGTTGGTGGACCTGGGATCGTAGGATCAAGAGAAGGTCTAAAAATGGACCCAAAGAAAGTGAAGGGTATCCTTGAATGGCCTACTCCAAGGAGTGCAAAAAAGGTAATATCTTTTCATGGACTTGCTACATTTTATAGAAATTTCATAAGAAGTTTTAGTAGTATTTGTGGACCCTTGACTAAAAAAATGAGAGGAGATAGGAAAGAGTTTAAGTGGACTATAGGAGCAAATAAGAGTTTCAATATGTTGAAATAGAAAATTACGAAGCAACTTGTTTTAGCACTTCCTAATTTTAACAAGGTGTTTCAAGTAGATTGTGATCCTAGTGGTACTAGAATAGGAGCTATTTTAAGCCAAGAAGGTAGACCTATTGCTTATTTTAGTGAGAAGTTGAATGATGCCAAAAGAAAATATTTTTTTTTTATGATTAGAAATTTTATGCTATAGTTCAAGCATTGAAAAAGTGGAGGCACTATCTTCTTCCCAATGAGTTTGTTTTATATACTAATCATCAAGCTTTGCAATATTTGAATAGTCAAGGAAAATTGAACCAAAGACATTCAGAATGGGTTGAGCTTTTGTAGAGTTATACATTCATTTTGAAACACAGAAGTGGGAAGTCTAACAAGGTTTCAAATGCTCTTAGTAGAAGACAACTTTTGCTGGCATAAATGGAAATAGAGGTGGTTGGATTCAAAGAACTTAGTACATTGTATCTAGATAATCCTAATCTTGGTGAAGTGTGGAAGGCTTGTATAGAACCTATTACACATGACATGAAAAAGTGGTTGGAATTTATGATCCAAGATAATATGCTATTCAAAGGAAGCTAGTTGTGCATTCCAAGAAGTTCAATGAGAGAGAACCTCATCAAGGAGAAGCATAATGGAGGATTGGCTAGAAATTTTGGTAGAAGTAAAACTATAGCTTTGTTTGCTGAAAATTATTTCTAGCCATAGTTACAACAAGATGTGATGAAGTTTGTACAAAGTTGATTAGTATGTCAGATGGCAAAATGAGTGAAGAAAAATACAGGGTTGTATCAACTATTACCTATACTAGAGAAGCCATGGGAGGATATCAACATGGATTTTGTTCTTGGGTTACCAAGGACACAACATGGTCATGATTCTATTTCTGTGGTGGTTGATAGGTTTTCAAAGATGACACATTTTATTCCTTGCAAGAAGACTAGTGATGATGTTCATGTAGTAGAGTTATTTTTCAGAGAAGTGGTGAGATTGCATGGTCTACCAAAGAGTATAGTTTCAGATAGAGATACCAAATTTGTTGGGTATTTTTGGCATACATTAAGGAAGAAATTGAAGATAGATTTGAAGTTCAGTTCATCACATCATCCAAAAACTGATGGGTAGATAGAAGCTGTGATTCACAATTTGGGAAACTTGTTGAGATGCTTGGTTGGAGATAAACCAAAAGGATGGAATATGATTTTACCGAGGTGGAATTTTCATATAATATTTCTGTCAATAGGAGTACTGGTAAATTGCCATTCCAGATTGTATATGGGAGTAGTCTCAGAAATGTTTTTGAATTGAGGAAGTTGGATAAGGGAGAGATAAGTAGTGCTGAAGTAGAAGATTTTGCCAAACATTTGAAGAGCATCCATGAGGAGCTGAGGAAAGACATCATAAAGATGAATACATAGTATAAGGAAAAGACATATGTGAGAGGGAGATATAAGGAATTTTAGATTGGAGATGAATTCACAGTTCATTTGAGAAAGGAGCATTTTCCAGTAGGTACATATTATAAGCTAAAGATGAAGAAGTTTGGACCATGCAAGATAGTGAAGAGGCATGGTTTTGGAAATGTATATGAAATGGAGTTGCCTGCTAAATTGAATATTTCAACAGTATTTAATATTTTAGGTTTGACAAAGTATTATGAAGGAGGTGATGGAGATGAAGTTGTAGAAGCACAGTGGAACATTCCAGCAGCTAGTTTGGCTACCAAGGAGATTGAGGAGATAGTAGACAGTTGTATTCAAAAAAGTACTAGATATAGAACTTATGAGGAATATTTGGTCAAATGGAAAGGGAGACCAGTTGAGGATTCATCATGGCCAACAAAGGAGGAGGTCAACCATTTGGTTTTCCTCTGAGCACTTGAGATGTGATGGGGTTACTTCTCAAATTACCCTGGGTGTCTGATGCAGGAGCATCCTAGGTGTAAGGGCAATCTTGCATCACCCAAAAATATTTTATTTTCAACCTTTTATCTTTCAATAAGGACTAGTAGACAGGGTGGTTACTATTTATGAGAACTTACTATTTTTATTAAGTTTTTCATACGAGCTCAGAATGTTCTCATTTTATATAGGAAGGTTCGTTTTAGAGTTGTAAGCCTATCATAAAAATCTCATTGCTCAAGCATTAGTATCAAAGAAGTTATTGTAAATTTTTTGTGAAAAAATTTGCAAAAAAATCTTCAAGCTCACTGTTGGGGGCCTTAGAGTGCCTAGATGAGGTTTGAAAACTAGATAGAAGGGCACTAGTGTAGTTCCCAACCTATAGATTAGGAGCTTGCATTTCTGAAAAGTGGTTATAATAGCCAATCAGAGCAATGGTTCGTGAATTATGGCCTTCAGAAGTTGGGCTACCAAAATTTCTAAAATAATTTGTCAAAAATGTATTTGGCTGACTCTATGTGTATTGTTAGGGTTTTTCAGCCCTAGGTATTAAGTTTAAGCATCTAAAACTTTCCTGAGTGGCATAACACTGCCTATTTAAGAAAGGCCCAAATATTGTCTAGGACAGCTCTGGGTGATAGTTTGTAGCACTATCTTGTAGATTACTGTAATGAAGGCACCCATTTGGGTTAGCATATTGTAATTAAGAATTCTATAATTCCACATTTGTGGCAATAATAAGAAGTTCATATTTTATTCTCATGTTTTCTATTGTTTCTTTTTTTTTGTTATGAGTTTATGGTATTAAGGGGAGTCCCTTACATCAGGTTTGTGACTTGCCACTTTCAATTGACTCAAATAATTAGATTCAATCTTTTCTTCATCTGAGTTAGGCTATGTAACATACTTTCTTGTTTGATTCTTCTTCTCTTGGTCTCCTTGTTTTGTCACCTTAGCCTTTTCCTTGGCCTTCTATGTTTTTGCATATGTGCTAGCTCTGGTGGTAGGAATAGTAGGCTTGGTTGTGCTTGGCTTTTCAATTTTCTTTTCCTTAGTCACAAGCTATGCCTTAGCCTTTCTCTTCTTTGACTTGACATTCATTTGTGCTTCCTCGACTTCTTCTTCCTCAACACCTTATATTTATTCTTCTTTCTTGTCCTCTCCCATTCCTTAGGTCAATGCAAGAGGTCTTGTGTTTGTTCTTGTTCTTCCTTTTCATCTTCTTCATCTTCTTCCTCTTCTTCCTCACCTGCACCTTCATCAAATTTGGCCTTTATCTTCTTCACCAATTTATCTTTCTTTTTAAGTGTGGTGGTATTTTTCAACTCCATTTCAATCTTTGATTTCATCACATCATATTTTCCAAAGGTTTTTGCTATTTTGTCCACTTCCTCTGCCAGAAGTGCAGTTATTGCTGTTGATGCTTCATCAACATTTATCTCATATCCAAGTGGTCTCAACCATCTGACCCTTGGTGTAGTAGCCTATATAAAGGTATAATCAACATCAAATAGAAAGCATATATCATTGTAATGCTGCTCAACTAATGAAATAGGTATCCTCATTCTTTGTTTCATTGACTTGTTAAAGTCCTCAAAGTAGCCAGTCATCAATGTTTCAAAAATTTCTCCCATTCATGCAATATACTCATTGTTCTACACTACTATTAACTTATTGGTCTTCCATCTAAGTATACCAAAGGAGGGAAATGTATTTTGTACATAAAACAATATACAAATAAGTATTGAACCAAATTTGCATTGTGCACTTTTGGTTTTCCTTATAGCTCCTAAGTTCTCCATCAATTGTTGCAAATGTAACTTAGTCAGATCATAAGTTACAATTTTATAGCCAACATCTACTACAATATAGGTTACACTATTCAATCTGCTAGATTAATAGAATTTATGTGAGATTACCCTAACAATAAAGTTTAGTAGTGGATCAATGATAGTGTCAATTGTCATTCCTCATTTGTTCCACTTTGCCCTTATATTCTTCTTTATCACTTCTTTGGAGTCGCTCCTCAGAGTCTTGGGCCAATCTAGGGTTGGGTATCTCATCACCCTATGAATTATCTTCTTTGATATCTTAACCAGTCCTCCTTCTAGCCATAGGGATCATCATGTATTCAACTTTAGACAATTCTGATCCAATTAGTCTTGAAAATGGTAGGAAAATCTAGGGCATGGGTCAAACCCTTCCTTTCAATGATTTTGAATTCTTCTTTTAGAGAACTATTTTCACATAGTTTGTTATAGGCTTCTCTGATTTTCATGTCTCCTATTCCTCCTATTTTATAATTGTAACATTTCCTAACATCTTGTACCATAATAACATTTGGCAGAATCATGTATAGTGCACTAGAGGGATCTTGGTTACATGCTATGTCAGGGATGGCCTTGAATATTGGTTTTTTGAGCTCATTACTAACTAGTTGGACATTCAAAACCTCCTTCCCTTCTATATTCTTTGAGCTAGATTCCATTATGTAAAAATAGGGTTTGTGTACAATAAAAACTATGTAGCTCAACTTGTGATAAATACCTTAAAAATCTTGTAGAACTTGGGTAAAATTATCACTAAAATATTTGTAGTTACTTTGAACAAATTTTTTAATTGCCTTCTATTCTATTTTCTCTTGCTTGAATTTGAAATGACAAAAAATGAGTGAAAATGACAATATACCCTTGTAATTAATGCTTAGTACTTGTGCAACTATAAACTTGACATTAACTTGATTTCAGAATCATTTGACATCCATTGATATTATCATCACTCGATAGCTACTATAGACTCGTCATCAACTTAGATAATTTGGTAGCTCAGCATGAACTAGCATTCCACTTAGCATCCATTGAAGACTTCCCATGCTCAACAACAACATGAAAACTTAAAAATTTAATCTTGAATTTTCAACAACATCTAGCATCTTCATTCATGCTAATGTAGTCCTTTCAATATTAACTTCTTTTGGAATTGATGTATGATATAATAATTTAATTATTAGTCCTAGATACCACTTGTTTACTTAGTTTGATGAGGTGTGACCACTTGACCCATTGGGTGAAGTGATCCCTTCTCCATTTGATGTACTATAACCATATTTCTTCTTCCATGTCTTATTTATCTCTTTTGTGATGCATTTAACATCTACCTTGCCTTTGCCTTTATCAAATTCACAACTTGGTGCCTTTGACCTAGTTGAACAATGCTTACTAATATGACCAGTCTTCAAATAGTTAAAGCATGTGGTTTGACTCGACCACCTTTTGTAGTTACTATTGAAGTGAGTCTTAATACAATTTTTAGGAACATGTCCATATTCTTGACAATAGTGGAAACTATATCTTGCACTATAATCCCAATCGTAAGAGTTTCCATAGCTTCTTACCTTTGCTGGCTTGTTTGATGACCACATGGACTTGGATCTACATTCAAAGGCTCTATGTCCATACTTTTAATAGTTGTAGCAATATCCTTCAAATTTTTGTTTGTGCATGGTCCTTGTTCTGCATTCATGTGTTTGATGACCTTATTTGTTGCACTTATGACAATTATCCATGTTCTTAGGTTTAACATTATAATTTGTATTGTTGCTCCTACGTAGTATGTCCTTTCTTTCCACAAATATGAAAAGTAGGTTTGGAATTTTTACCTCTGTTGTTCCTTTCTTTACAAACTTTGGTTGATTCTCTTCTTTCGGTACTTGTGTAGCCCAATCCTGATGTATCTTTGTTAGATCTAGGGGATCTCAATGATTGCTCAAAGTATTTTATGGCTTTATTTGGCTTATTGAAGCTTTCAAAAAATTCCCTTTCCTTTTAAGGTCATTTTGTAGTTGTTCATTCTGCAACTTCAATGTAGTTATCTCAATGTCTTTGACATTCAACTCATGATGAGCATTCATCATTTGGATCAAGGTATCTAATGCACTAGATTTGTCTTCTAAAGGCTTGATTATGGAGAAGAGAAATAAGAAGATGACTTTTGTGATTGGATGGATTTTGAGGATCCCTTGACTCGAGAGATATAGAAAGAGAATGCAAGAACAAATATTTTTGGATTTGTAGAAGCAAGTGAATGAATTAGAAGCTGAGTTGCAGAAACAAAGAGCATGTCACCAGAAAAGAGATGTTGATAATTATTTGGATGCAGAAAAGAAAGATGATCTAGTGGAAGAGCAAGCGAATGAAGAGGAATTTATTTACAAACCTAAAGTTGAAGAAGATGAACGAGAAGAGGAAGAGCATGAAGATGAAAAGATTTACAAACTTGAAATTAAATTTATTAAATTTTTTTTTTAAAAAAAAATAATAATTGTGGAGGAGAGAGAAAGTGACGAAAATAGAAAGAAAATAATAAAAACGTGAAAATAGGAAAAAAGGAGAAAAGAGGAATTTCTATTTTCAAGGTGCATAGGTGGCGTAAATAGAAAAAAAAAGAAAAATAGTGTCGTTCCATTAATTGAGGTGTGTAGGTGGCATCTTAGAAGTTTGTGAAAAGTTCTTTAAATCATGCATTTAATATTTGTTGTGATCCATAAAGGAAATGTAATTTTCTAATTGGGCTACATGGTGGTGCTTAGTTGTATTTAGGTGGAAATTCTAGAAAGTTGTAGATATTGTAGAAGGTTGTAGGTGAAATTCTAGAAGGTTGTGGATATTATAGAATGTTGTGGATAAATCATCCATTGGTTGGTAAGTGCCTTTTTAAGGAAGGCTTATGTTCATTTGTAATCAAGCTCTTCGAATGTAATCTCTTGTAAGGAAGTTGGAGAAGTAGAAGTTTGGGAAGTAGAAGTCTTCAAGACAAGCTCTCTTTTGTTGTAAGCTCTTCTAGTTGGAAGCTCTTAGTGAGGAAGCTCTCTTATATTATAAGAGTTTGGAGTTTTTTTATTTGGATAATATTGTAATGAATTTCAAATATTAATGGATGATTTATGAAGCATTTTTGTCATCTTTTTGTCTCCATCTTGTTGCATTCTTGGTTGTGATTTTGGTTGTGGATTTGTAAGGATGGTGTGGCCCTACATTAGTGGTATCAGAGCATACCTTTGTCAGTGGTAGCAGAGCGTACCTACATTAATGGTATCATAGTGTACCTTCATCAGTATCCAATTACATGTTTGAGATCTTGGTTATCTCTGTTGAATTCTCTTCTAGTCTGTTTGACAAAATTCTTTTGTCTTCTTCAATCATGTCTTTTTCTTCCATGGCTTTCTTCTTTTGTTCAATCACCTCATATAGTAGTGTAGCTTGTGATTCTTTCCCCAACTTGGGATTTCTGATTTCTTTAGCTTGAATTCTGTTCTTTTCCATTAGATCTACAAGTGCTACATCAAATTCACTAGAGTTACCATCTACAAATAGCTTGGTGGTGTCTATCTCTTTCTATAGTGTCTCATTATCTGCAATGACAATTTTTTCCTTCTCTTCAAGGAACTCTTTAAAGCATCTATGGCTTCATTCAGTTGATGTAGTATAAGATGTATTTCAATCTTCTGGTTCTCAATAGTCTTTCCCAATTTGTAGACTTCCATTTCAAGATCTTTCCTCTAAGCTGAAAAGCTTCTCTTTTAGAGAACTTAGCTCTGATACCAATTGTTGGAATTGCAAGTGAGAAAGATAAACTTCTTGGGCCAGGGGGGTGGGGGGAGGGGGTTAATTAGGAGTTTAAACTTGGACCCATAAAACTTTCACCTTTCATACATCACATGCATAATAAAATAAAATAACATCTAAAGCATATGCATCAATCATGTAAACACGTAAATCACACACTTAACACTAGATATGATTACCAAGAAACCCTCCAAATGAGAAGGTAAAATTGGGGTGGGGATGACACCCACAAATCTTCACTATTGCAACAATAAAGTGTAACCAATTAAGGTTATAATGGTTTTACCATTAATCATGATCTACCCCGTGAAAGGCCTATCCTATTAAAGGTTTACAAAGACCGTTAAGTCCCACCTTGTTACAAGATTTCAACACCCTATTAGAAGTGTGCCTTGTTAAAGAAATTTAGGTCATTCACTTGGAATGCCACCCTGTTAAAGGATTTGGTAAAGCTTGTTAAAATCACTTATCAATATTTCTCAGCATAGATCTTGCGGTTGGAACTTGCTTTCCTAATAATTGATCACCTCTATCCAATCTCTAGTTAATCCTTCATGATATGATGTATCAATGTTGTATCCTCTATCCTTTATTCTTCACTTAATTGATTCTGCAATTCAATCTTATTGCTAAGTCACCTTGAATGTTGTGCAAACTATCTTGTTTGCTCCTCCAATTTGATCATTCACCCCTTCGCAATGCTCTCAACTCTATTAAAAATCTATGGCTTCATCGTCCTTAAGAAGACTAAGGTGGCATAGGGCTAGGCATGAATCTACAGTTGAGATTCATCCATTTTGCTACTTAACCCTTCCCATTTTTTGATTGGCTACATGTAATTTACATAGGGAATTTCCATATAGATTTGTCCTTATCTCTAAAGGATTGAAAACTATCCTTAGGTCAGCTGAAAAGTGGTTTACATAGTTGTTTGTGGCATAGCAAAAAAATATGTCCAATCTCTATTACTCGGCATATGTAGTCTCTGATGCTCAGTTTACATTGTTCTAACTTGACACTTGAATTGCTTGGCATGGTCTATCTACTCAGCACTTGAGTGACTCAGCACATGAGTAACTCAATACTCATTACAACTTAGTATGGTGTAATATTTACATGTTGTACTTGGCATGCATTACTAGTTCAACATGAACTAAGTAAATGTCTTAAGTGTGTTGACACTCACTTGTCAAAATAAATATGAGATCAACATATTATTAGCCTGATATAAAATGAGAATATTTCATTGTTTTAGAAAAATCTAGCTATCATTGAAATTTAGATGCAGTTTGTCATTGATGGTATGAGAAACTCATTGAATCATCTCTGGCTAGTGTCAATAGTTCGATGAGGTTTAGTGTTGATGGTAAAACATACATGTTGAATCATCTCTGGCTGGCATCAATAGTTTGACATTTTGAATTAGGTGTTTGGTGTTGACATGTGACATAGATGGGGATGATTTTTGATGGATCTTCCCATTGATACATTGACGATTGAGGAGTGCATCAAAATTTTGATAGAATTCTAGTGACATTGACTTTCAATTTTAAGAATCAAAATTTTGACCACCACCATGTCAAAAAATAGGTCCAAATTTACTAGAGTATGGACTTAAGGCATAATTTTTGGAATTCCTTTGTACAAGAAGCAACATCTAGATCACTTTGTTTGAGATTTTGTCTATTTTAGTGTGGTTGGATATCATAATCTTCTGGTAGATAATTCTGCCTTATCTTTACTACCATACTCTTCCAATTAGCTATTGGTTTCTCTCTCTCCTTTTATCTTTCTTCTTGAAGAAACTTCCACCAAATTAGGGTTGGTCCCCTTAATCTAGACTTGGCTACCTTCACCTTGTGGGATTTAGTAATCCCTTCACACTTGAAGTGATTTTCCATGCCTTCTATCTATTCCATCACCAACTTAGGATCTATTTTTCCACTTAAAAAGGGTATTCCCCCAAGAAATTTTCTTCCTAGTTCATTAATGGCCTTAAGGAATGTTTCCTCTTTTAAAAGTCGACTAGGTTTAGGGATTTTATCCTCTTCATCCACTGCCTTACCCTTGTCTTCACTATCCTTCAACTTCTCTTTAACTTAATCAATTATCTCTACCACTCCATCTAGTTTATTTTTCATAGTCTCTAGGGATTTCTTTAGGAGCCTATTCTCCTCCTTTTTTTCTATCATTTCCTTGGCTAACTTTGGATTAATTACCATGGTTGTCTCACCTATTGATTCACTACCAAATTTTGATATATACCTATCCCAAATTTTATGGCTCTGATATTAATTTGGTAGGGAGATCTTTCTTTCTAAGTCCTAACTTCTTGTGGACTCCTATAAGGTCCTTGTCTTGAAGTTTTTAGGGTTCTTTCGATGACCCTACTCTAGAGGAAATCTTTCTCCAATACCACTTTCTCCAAAGATCTCTCTACCAAGTAGTTACTCCTCCCTATTCACCTTTCTCTCATTGGAGTCAGTATAAAAAGTCAACTCCTAGTTGACCATGGTAATGTTCAACTACAATATGGATGAAAGGGGCTTCCAACCTACTTTTTTAAACTAGATTTTGTGTCACCTTGTTCACATCTTCCATAGTTTTTCAATCAATCTCTTCAAGCCCTTGGAAATAGGGCTTGTAGCCTTTAAAGCCCAATTTGGCCTCCAAATTAGATTTTGGAAAATAGCTTTGAAACTTTCTAAACTAGACCTAAAATAAACTAGCACTCCCAATATCCCTTCTAGAGATCTCAAAGATTTTTATGGTTTCAAGTTCCTAACTTGTCTACATAGTTGCTTGCTAGGATTAGGGCTAAATATAAGGGTTTCAAGCTTGTTATTGCTAGTGCATATTTAACGGATTCAAACACCACTTTAATGGATTCAACTTGCCTCCCATCTTTGCACATTAGTTCTCTAGACACCACTCTATGTACCCACAATATTAGATTATACATATCAATCCATCAACCTCTCCATGTTGATCTCTCTAATTTTGTTGTCTATTGGTGTCAAACACTTAGTCATATAGAAGGTAGAGTTGGTCAGTCATTACTATGATTGAGTCACTCTATATTGACTAAGTTATGTATTTGTTAGACTGTATATGACGAGCTCTATAGGAGCCGAGAAAGTCAATGGTTTTTGTGTATCCCTATGGAAGATGAGTTCAGTGAATGTCAAGTAAATTAGAGTAAGTTGATGTTGAGTAATATAGAAGGAGCTGAGATAGTTGAGGCCAAGTGTCAACAAGGAGAATAATTTTGATCGAGCATCAAAAATAGTATGTGCCAAGTAACATAGTTTAAACAAGAACGTCTAGAATGACACAAAGTTTGAAGTACACCATTTTGAGATGACATGTAAATGACATTTAATGATTGTAGAATTTGTTACAGAGTTTGTTATGCATTTGGACATAGATCACTGATCCCTATGAAGGAAAGTTATCCAATCAGACTAAGAGGAAAAGGGGGAACCTTCTAGATCATTAATTTTATTCTAGAAGCTTGTAGATTATTAAATTTATTTTGTAAGCTTCTAGATCTTTAATTTTATTCTCTCTACTTGCTTGACTCCAACTCCTCCTCATCCACTCTGTAGTTTGACCTATCAAATCCTCTATGTTAATTACATGACCTTTTTGTTGGAAATATAAGATGAGTAACTAAGAGAGGAGGGGTGAATCAATTACTACTAAAATAAATCCCTAATCCCTTAGATGTTAGTACAAAATAAAGTCTAAAAACTAAATATTGTTGATGCTTGGTAAACACAAATAAAATGTTGTAACTCAGTAATTAGTGATTATGCAAATCTTTAAATATTATTTGTGATTACCATTTCTCTTAAGTTAGTTGCAAACATATAAAATGAATAGAATGAACACATTTGACACCAAGATTTGATGTGAAAAACCAATTTGGGAAAAACTACCAATTGCAACTAGTTACTATTTTCACTCTTATGAAGTGAGCCCTATTAGGAGCCAACCCTATTAAATGTTACAAAACACACTATTAGGTTTGACCCTTTTAAAGGATTTAATCATGCTATTAGGAGTGGCCTTGTTAGAGCTCTTAAGATAATTTAATAGAACTACCACCTTGTTAGAGGATTTACAAATAGCTATTAAGCCAACTTTGTTAATAGATTTAGATCACTACTACGATGGTTAGAGAGTAACAATGAGATGACTTAATTTGAATGCAACTGAATTGTTGATTACAAATCTCTATTCTAGTTTATATTTTATCCTTTGTGATCAAATATAGCTTTTCTACTCCAAAAAGATATTCTACTTATCCTTCAAATTCACTTCCTTTCTTTATTATTCAATACATTCATCACATCTTCACACTTGTGCTTTCAAATTCTCAATTTGACCTTATACTTATATCTTTCATATCGTCAAGTTGGCTCATATACAACTTAGAATAACTAATATTCATCATCATAGTCAGCTAACTCAGAAATAATTTTGTATGTTAACCAACAGAAGCTCGGTTAACACTACAAACTCACAAAGATCATTTGGCAATCAAGTGAGCTTGGTTAACATTGGTTCCATCCACCTTTTCTTCATTAACCAAGTGAGCTCAATTAACACTCATCTTCTACACACTTTCCTTTGATGCCTAAGTGAACTTGGTAGACATTGCCTTTTGAACTAGGCAAACATAGGAATGCCTGATAGACACAAAAAACTATATCCACTGCTTGAGTGAGCTCGACATATACTGACTGAAAATGATATGAAATTTTTGTAACATAAAAGACAAAAAATTATATCCAACACTTCTATTAGTATGCCCTTGTCATCAATTTTAGTGGTGGACCTTGCAGTGTTTTTCAAGACCACTATCTCATTCTTCAATTTGAGATTTTTCTACTCTAGCACATAGGTCTCCTTCATTTCTTCTTTATAATGCCTCCTAGTTTTAATGTACTACTCATAGGCTTCTTCTAGGTTGTCCTTAAGTAAATCTATCCCATTCTTGCCTAATAGTGATGCAGTATTTAACAATCCATATATTTGATTGCTAGAAGTAGAGTGTACATTCCAAAATATTACATTTCCGCTAGGGGACTCTTTAATATCCATGAGAGTGGTCTTCTAATGCTCTAGATTTAAACTCCATATTTCCATTGTTTAGGCATCAATTTTATACCCAAATCCTCTCACTTGCCCTAGCTGGATTCTCATCTTCAAATGAAATAGTCCTTTCCTACCTCCTCGTTTGATCTAGTAGGAATGATGAGCTAATGCGAAAACTTGGGAATACAATCATACCACTCCCCTGTATCAACTCTTTGGCCTCCTCTATAGTGAGGGTCTCACTAGCAAGGCCATACTCTTGTATATTTTTAACCATTTCAACAACTGCCTGCTCAAAGTCACCAAGTTTCATCTATAGAGACAACTCACTCTAATTCAACTTAAACAAAAGGCTCTTTATTTCCTCTATTTTGATAAAATTCTCACCACTCATAAATTCATTAGCCTCAATGATTCTACCATCAAGAATTTGATATTAAAGCTCCAACATTTTGTTCTTTTTCACATCCTCAGTGGTTTGAGCCATCATAAAATTTCTTCTTATAGTGTCAAAATATTGACTATTTTTTGGCATGATCTGCAAGGCTTTTTCCAAAGCTTTATGTCAAATTTCTGCCATTTTTTGCTTCTTACTCCTCTTTTGAGCCCATTCTGAAGCCTCTACTTGGTCTTCATCATCATCATCATCATTGACCTCTAAAACAATATTTTTCTTAGAAGACTTAGGATCCACCTTCTTTATTATCTCTTCAGGCACTTGAGATGATATCTCATTAAAATTCTAGATGGAGTCTACTTCAGGATAGAATCCCTTAAAGGATGGATCTACCTTTTTCATCTCCTATTCAAAACTCAGAACATCTATGAATTTGATCATTCTCTCCCTACAAATATTCTCATAAAAAAAAATCAGCAATGATATCCTCATTGAATAAACACTTTGTTGGAGGTAAATTATATCCCCTCATCTACTTTAAAACATTTCTTACTACATTTTAGGGGTCATAGGTTCTAGCAAGGGTAATTAGTAATTTGTAATTTCTCAGGAAAACATCAGTCTCCTCAATTACATTCTTTCTTTTATAAAAATGTTCAGGGGCAATCACCTACTTTGGTAGATCTATATAAAAAATTTTTCTTCTTGACAATTTGACCTAAATATTCTCTATTCAGTGAGATTAACTACCAAAAGACCTCTACAAATCATAGTCTTTCTGGAACATACTTTAGTAGAGGGTGAGGTGGCTAATTTTATCCATAAACCATAACAACAATATAATCCTTAAATAGAAAAAGAATTCCCTAGTCATGCCCTAACTATTTCCCCACATCAAAACATTAATTGGCCTTAACCACCTTTCTAACACTCCTAGGTATTCTTTCATTAACAACTCCTATCATATTCAAAATAGGGTGCACAAAGACATTATAAAAATAAATTATATTAGAATATGGTAGAACCTTTGGCATACCCATGTCTAGTGTTGTACATGTAGTCTCTCCCCCCATTCCTCTATACATTCAAAGAAGCTCTGATCAAAGAATTGCACATTGCTGTACAAGATCAGATCCATGATTAAGGAGTAATGACAAAACTTGAAATTCTCTATCATTCCTTCTTGTGCAACAATAATTTTATCATGGATTTTGTTGATGATGTAGGTCATAAAATCATATCCAACATTTATGTGTGGGTCTTGAATATTCATTACCGTAATGTAATGCCCACCAAGAGCATTCATGGTTCTATATGAATGTAGGGCTTTGTTGAGACCATTTATATCTTTTCAAAGAATTGTAGGGGCATAAGTTCTTCCACCTCCTTCTTCTTTGGAACTTCTCCTTTCTCTTTCCTTGACATTGGGATGTGCATTTTTATAGTTCTGTGCATGTAGAAACTATTTTGATTATTAAAGTTTTTATTCAATTCATCCATGTCAATTGATAATGACATTGGACCTCCCAAATCAAAGGCTTCAATAAATGTTTCCTTATCTAGTACCAAGAATATGCTTTGATCTTTCCTCTGGAAGGACTTTATGACTAGATTGTAAGATTTTATCAATTCTTGAACTAGGTGAACATCCATAAAGACCTTAGGGATGATTAGTTTTCCCAAGTTTCTGGTCCAAGGGTTTGAAATTGGAACCTTCATTGTCTTATTTTTGTAGAAGAACCAAAACAGTTAAATCCCATTCCTATCAGGGACATCTACATTTTTGCAAAATATGTAGGGATCTCTAAATGCATGATTAGGACTAAATATTAGAAGAGGGTAAATACACAAACCTGTTTCACCTTTTATAAAGAAATGAGATATTAGAATGTGACAGTTCAACATTAATGACAAAAAAAATGGTATTTGTGTTTAAAATATGAAGATGATGTAAACTAATGAAATGTGTAGAATTGGATAAATTTCATGCCTATAATTTTTATAATTTTTTTGAGTAAGAATTTATTTATTTAATTTTATTTTGAAGTCCCCTTTTTAACTGTAAATAATATAGGGTGTAGGTCTCGTCAAACAAGTATATCTAAGTCATCTTTTTTGTTTAGATTTAAAAATATCTTATAGATGACATGTATAGCTAGTGAAAAAAAAGAAATAATTATTTTTGATGTATATTTTCTTTGTTATAAGTACTCAAGTTTGACCTTATCAAAATCAAATAGTTTTTTCTTCTTGTCAAAACTTTCATATCAAATCTATACCTTCTTGAAAAAAAATTACATATTCGTGAAGAGGATTCTCTCCTCTAGAGATAAATATAATTTTAAAATTTTTTATATATGATTTACTTTTTTTCCCTTTTTTTAGGGGGCATCTTCTAAAATGTTGAAAGATTGACTTATAATATTTTGAGATTATAACATATTATAACTAATCAAAACACTCAAAAATTAATATAATGATGATATTGAATCTGAGATCTATAAAAGGGTATTTTTAGTTTTTGAAAAAAATGAGTTTTAATAGAGAAATGATATTTGACCAAGATGGGTTTTGGTATCATAAATAGTGACACATATTTGTGCTTTTACCCAAGAACTAGGTCAAATTTGTAGCCATTCATCTACAAACAGGCTAGGACACTTTTCTTTTGAAGTAGACTCTTCAATATTTTCTTGTCTGATCAATTTTCCTTCGTTTTGTTCCATAATTCTGAAGTATCACAATAATTCTGAATGTTGTATGCTAAAATTTTCTCAAATTCACTCTGTAACTCTAAAATTTCTCTAACACTTCAAGCTCTATGTAATTGGTAATTAAAATGTTTTTTCTTCTTAGAATTTATTCATTTCTATAAATGGAAGTGTAGCATTAATGGCATTCAAATTGTCATGCTTGAAATTTTCTCAGTCCTTGAAAATCTAGTGATATCTTCAAATTTTCATTCTTCGTACTTCCAGCTCACATATCTTTTTCCAGGTCAGACATGGCCATTTTAATCTATTTTATCCTTTTACAAGTGAAGGTTATGAAATAATGATTCCCTTTTATCTCTTCTTCGTAGTGGTTTCTTAGCTTTCTTTATTCCTGTTGCGACCACATGAGAAAGGCTATTTTAACTATTTCACGACTTCATCACTTGAATCCTAACTATTATGTTAACCATGCAATGCTATGATGGAAAGTAAATCTTCTGTTCACAATCTTATTTCTTCATTTTCCATATGGGTTTGGGAAATAATGATATTTTTTTATCGCTTCCTCACAATAATTTTCCATTTCATTTTACTAACCTCTACGAAGTGGTGATAACCATCTTAACTGACTGCTACCTTGTTTTGCAGCTTAGTGACCAAAGAATTCAAGTATAACTTAAACTTTGCAATGGTGCTATAACTATTTCATTAACTATTTAGATTCCCTTCATGGCTTCACAACTATAAACTCTAATTCATAGCTAAATCCTACAAAGCTATGATAATGAGATTTTTCCACTTCATTAACTTAACCTTAAATCAGGTTTAACCACATGCAAAGATGCAATAGCTTTTAAAATTTAACCATCTAGGTTCCTTTTTGCACTTTTTCAACTTGAGAAAAACTTATCCGCTTTTCCATCTACGATGTTGCGATAACCATTTTGAAGATTGTTTCACAACTTTGTGGCTGTTAAAACAATTAGAGATCATAAAGGAGCGATGGGGTGATCGAAGAAATATCGCAACATCGCAACTTAAAAGAACTTTAGAAACATGACTTATAATACATGAAAATGATCAAAGAGTTAGCAATATAAAAGAAATCAAGGTATAACCAAAGTTTTTTTTAGGTATCCCTATTTTATACTCACATGTCAATTTATGAGAAATTCAACAAAACATGAAACACATTATTTTCTAGGGTTTTGTCACAAGGAATGTCACATTCTCTAAAATCATAAGCAATTGAAACACAATTTCTTTCTAAATTTCATAGGATATTACAAAATTTTTGGCTGGGTGAAAAATCAAGCTAATAGTGGCTTTGTCTAGAGATGATGGATAACTTGTATCCATGCAAGAAATTAGAATTTTTGGTTAAAGAAGACCACATACATGAAAAAAAATGACAATATTTAGAGAGCAACATTGAGACTAGGGAACACCACAAATATATACAAAGGCACAAACACACACACACACACAAAATTACAATATGTACAATACTAGCTGCTATTCTTGGAAAGAAAAATTCCTTTAAAAGAAGTATTTCTTCAAGAATTGTCCATGTATTAGAAATTCAAGAATGTCACTAGATAGTATTTTTAAATATAATAATGTTCACCCCATCAAGAATATATCAATTAGATAGGGGAAAAGCTAGATAGGATCAAACTTTCCATGCTTCCCTTTGACTTGAATTCTTGCATTCTACATTAAGACCAAGTATTCTAGCTCAAATTTTCCTGACACTACTTTTCTGTCATATTAGTGCTTTGTTTGCAATTGTAGTTTTATATTTCTAGTAGAGGCTTCTTTCCTTCTTTTATTCAATCCTATTAATTCATAAATTCTTTCTTACATATCATCTACAATATCATCATCATATAGTTGGATGTAATTATATAGGCCAATTAAATTTTTTTGAGGTATTCTAGCTTGGATTCCATATACCAGGTCAAAAGGTGAGACACCTATTACCTTCTTGACTATCACTCTATCAACCCATATTGCCAAATGCAACTTAAAATCCCATGCCTTCTTGTTATCATCCAAATTCCTTTTTATGACTTTCAACAAGCTTTTATTTGTAGATTCAGCTTGTCATTTCCTTGTGGATGATAAGGACATGATGTTGATTTGGTAATACCATACTTCTCACAAAACTTGATAATTTATTTTGACCTAAAGACCATGGCATTATTAGTAACAATTCTTTCAGGACACCCAAATTTGGTTATTATATTAGTTAGTAAAAAGTTGTTCACCACTTTACTTGTAGCATTTCTAGTAGGAATAGCCTCTACCCATTTTGTGAAGTAATCTCTTGCTACCAATACCCATTAGTATCCAATACTAGACTTAGTTGGTATTTCACCTATGAAATCCATTCCCCACTGCTGGAATGGAGCTTGAACTTTTGCTAAATTCAAAGGAGTATTCCTAGAGAATTTTAGCTTTCCAACAAATCTCTGGCATGAATCACATTTTCTAACTAAAGTTTTTGTATCTATGAATAAACTAGGCAAGCAAAATCCAACTCTCATAAACTTGTGTGAAGTAGTCTTAGCCATGTAGTGACCTCCACATACTCCTGCATGCATATCATTTAGTACCCTTTTTTATTCATCTTGATCAATGCATTTCAAAAGTATTCCTTCAAAATTTCTCCACCAAAAACTTCCATTAATAATAACATATCTAATGGCATGTAACTTACAAGATTCTCCTTTCATTGTCTATCAAATGAGGCAGGGCTTCCATATGTTGTAAATAATGTATCATATTTTTACACCAATCACATTGATCCATGTCACATGTGTTTGATTTGAGGTCTTCACATACAAGATTTATCTAATTAGCATCAAGATTAGACTGAGCCATCAACTTGGCTAATCCTTGGCCTCTTACCAATTTTGTGATTTGGATATTAATGTTAAACTATTGGATTCTATTTATCTATCTACACCTTTTTCCATATACCTCCTACTGAGAAAAAAATGTCCTTAACTATTACACTATGCACAAATGCAATGATAGTAGCACCAACTAAATAACACCTGAAAGCTTTGACAACTTTGAAAATAGCATAGGCCTTCTTTTCATTTATCTCATATTTCAATTCAGTAGGTTAGAGTGATTTGATAAAGAATTCAATTAGTCTCTCATAGACTTCTTCATTCTTTTGAAGTAAAACAACTGCAACAATATGGAAAGATACAAAAGAAAAAATTGTGAATGGGCTTTGCATAATTTAGTGTCCTTAGGACTAGTGCTTTTTTAATTTCTTAGAAAGTAATAGTAGGCTCACCTTCCCAATTAATGGTTTCTCCTTTCTTGAGCATCTTGGAGATTGTTCTACTGATCTCAACAAAATTAGTTACAAATCTCCTCAATAAATTTACTTTCCCAAAGAAGGACTAGAGTCCCTTAACATTTTTAGGCTTAGGGACTTTGTCAATTGCTACCACTTTTTTAGAGTCAATCCTAACTCCTTCTTTAGACACTATATAGCCTAGCAACTTCCCTTTTGTCACTCCAAAAGTACATTTCTTTGGGTTTAATGAAACCCCATACTCCAAGGCTTTTATAAAAATATTTTCTAAGTGTCTACAATGGTCCTCAACTTTCTTTGAGTATGCTGTCAGATCATTCCTAATAGAAAACCATGCATTTATCAACATATTCTTTAAATTCTACATCCAAGACTCTTTGAAATGTTGCTCCTACATTTATTAGACCAAAGGGCATCCTTATATATACAAAAGTTGCCCAAGGAGTTATGAAAGCTATTTTGAATTTCTCTTTCTCATCACCAAGGACTTGTTTATATCTTGAGAAACCATCCATCATTGACATCAATTTTGAACCAGTGACTTATTGTAACATGGCTTCCATATTGGGTAGTCCATAATTATCTTTTAAGGATGCAATGTTTTGGTTCCTAAAGTCAACATACAATGCAATATCACTATTCTTCTTTCTAACTGGTACTAGGTTTGACACCCATGAAGAATGTCTAATATGTTTAATTATCCCCCCATCCCTTAATTTCATAAGTCCCTCTTGCATTTTAGGAGCTAATATTTTTGTCTAAAAGGATTAACATTCACTTTAAGGGGTATCACATGCTAAAAAAGATCCTCCCTATAAGCCTTAAGGTCATCATAAGACCATCCAAAAAATGCCTAAATTTCCTTAACAAATCAATCAATTACTTCCATATCTTAGGGGTTAAAGTCTTACAAATTATACTCTTTTAGGTGATTCAGATGTGCCATGATTGATTTATTCAAGTTCTTATGGTTTCTGATTTTTTATGTCTAAATGTACTCTATCTTGATTGTCAAAGACACTTTCTAAGACCACCAAACCTTTAGGTACCTTATTTTTTTTAGTTGCAAAATCTCTTGACTAAGAATGGTTTCCATTCCATCTATTTTCTCAACCAAAGCACTATAGTCCAATTCTTGGCAGTGGTATTTGTCCTTGTTGAGAAGAAAGTTCAAGATATCTTTATCATCTTCAAATACTTGCCAATTTTTTGTATTTTTAGGGATAGAAGGCATATTTTTTTATCTCAATCTTAGATACACTAGAAATTGATACATTATTAGGTTTAATTGCTACATTGGCCAACAAGTCAGCCATCTTATTGTTACTTTTGTCCATCCAAGATATGCCAAAAGAATCAAATGCTTCAATCTAGTCCCAAACATCATTTCTATATTGTTTTAGCCTCTTATTTTTGGAAGCAAATGTCTCCTTAATCTGAGACACAATTAACTCTAAATAACCAATAACATGCAAATTTCTAGTACCAGGATTTATTGCCACTTTTAAAATAAGTGCTTCATATTATGCAATATTATTAGTACATGCAAAATTCAAAGTAAATGAATACCTAAAATTATTCTTGTTTGGGGCTATGAAAACTACCCCAGCTCTTGACTCATCTTTAGAATTGGCCCCATTAAAGTACATGGTCCAAAGGTTGTGAGAATCTACACAATTTGTTGCCTCTTGTGTAATTGATGGAATTGGCTTTTCAATTTCTTGAATAGTGAGTTCAACTTTGAAAGAATTGACCTATATATCCAAGAAACAAGTGGCATTTATATTAATGCTTTTCTTAAGCATATGCATAACTCTTGGTTCTCTGTCAATTTTAATGGACTTGTCCCCTATGTGAAATGCAGCATAGAAAAAATCACATTGTAGGCTACCTCCCATTGTAGCACTCCATTTTCTTGAGAGAAACATCCCATACTATGGAGGAATATCAACTAATAGAAAAATCATGGTTAGATTGACACTAGGGTATGTAGTTAACTTAAAAGGAAAAGCATTGATTGTACCTATGATATACACTTCTCTTGAATCCATGGCCCTACATCTACCCTTCTTGGTATCCACTCTTAGACCCAGGGTTTCCATAATTCTAAACAACATGATAGTATTGGAAACCTCTAAATCAATCATACAATTTTTTAAGGTTTTCCCATTTATGATCAGACTCAAAAAGAATGGGTCAATGTTTTCTATATAGGCTACAAATGAATTATCCAAATACATCTAAGGTATTTGGGACATAACTCCATTTTATTCCTTTTCTTTTATCACAAGTGGTATTTTTTGCATTATTGGTGGTTGTTTTTCAATAATACTACTACTTCTTATTCCACCTAATTGAGAAAGAGCCTTATTTTTGTGCTCCTCTATCCTAAACTTCTTAGATAAGGGAGCCTTGATAGTAATTTGAGACAACATAGAGATCATGTCTACAGGGTCATATGTAATTTTTTTTGAAAGATTACTTGTAGTTATTTGTGCTTGAACAATAGGATCCTCCATTTTCTTGGTGACATCAAGACTCAACTTCTTCTCTTATACATTGACATTGACTATTTTTACACCTTGAAATTAGAATTTCATTTTTGGTTCCCACTTCTTTCTCTTACTATCTTTAATCTTTACAATCACTAGATTATCCTTTCTTATTTTCATCATTCATTTTGTGAGTGATATCTTTGATGAAAATACTAGATGCTTACTAACAATATTGTTCACAGACCTATTTTTGAGGTTGTAAGTACTATGCACTTGGGTTACCATCTTTATAGTTATCCTATCAATTTCTTCATTAGATGGTTGTCTTAAATTCATGTTCTCTACATATGATATCATGTTGCATATCCTATATTCATCTTGATCTTCATCATCTAAAAATACTTTTTGATGGTCTAATCAATACATATTTCTTTGATTTGTAACATTATTCTCATAATCTTCTAGATCAAATTCTTCACCATTATCACATAAGTTTATCATGTTAGATCCCACTTCTTTAGGACCTTTTTGTTCTTCTTCATCCTCCTGTGATTATTGATTTGCTGAAAAAGATTTAGCAATTGCACAATAATTAGGAGAATGAGGGGATTTACACACAATACACCAAGGGATCTCTTTAACCATGGTTATATAATTTCTTTGTAGTGGATCTAGTGTACCTTGTGTTGGAATATTTAGTCCACCAATATAACTAGGAGGGTGGTGGGGCTGAATTAGTTATACAACTATCATAAAAAAAATTAACCTTAAACAAAATCAACCATGTGAGAAATATAAACTTAAACCACAACAAGATACTCATGCACATTAAACACCAATTATGTTAACTAGGGAAACTCTTGATTAGAGGGAAAACCCAAGTGGAGATGGTACCCACAAGATGATGTACTAATATAAATATTTCTTTTTAGAGGATAGACCTTGTTAGGAGTCTATTACAACATTCAGTACATATAAGTCCTTGTTAGGAGACTTTGAATCCCTATTAGGAGATTCAAACCCTGTTAGGAGTTGTGGAAGATAGCTGGACCCACTGCCTAAACAAATTCAAGGTTAAGATCAAAGAACCCACTATCCAAATGATCTATGTATTATTCCTTGTAGAATAATAGAACTGAAATTTACTTCTTCCTCTATCTCTATCTTGTCAATTGGACTTTTGCTCCTTTAGATCTTGTAACTAGATCTCATATTGCACATCCAATGATCCCTTAGATCACTTACATGCATTTAATAAGCATTCTACTCCTTCTCAAGTTGCACATTAATACTTTTCATTTTACATGATCCTCAAAATCCAAGTCTCTCAACAAACAAGGAAAACAACTTCCCTTTATACCATATCTTCATAATAATCCCTTGAGTTAGCCTTGAGGCTCTCCCAATTAATTAAAATAAGATAATTGATTAATTCACAATACTATTGGCTTATAGTCTATACAAAACTTCACATGTATGAAACCACGTCCTACATATATGTTGGTATCATCACATGACTATTCTCCATTTTTGGAATTTACAAGTAGGAAGATTTACTTCTGAGAGGTAGGGGTGGGGGGGGGGGGTGGGGTGAATCATAAGTAGATAACTTTGATCATTTAAAACCTTTTGGTTGATATCATTCACATGCATCTAATTTATCTAATAAACATGAAAGTAAAGACATGCATGAAAAAAGATAACGCAAGATTTGGTAACCTAGAACCCTCCAAAATGAGAAGGTAAAATTGGGGTGGGGATGACACCCACAAAGTATCACTGCAACAATATGTAATTATTTAGGGTTACAAAATTTGACCACTTCCAATGGTTTGTCCTATGAAAGGCCTATCCTATTAAAGACTTTACACCCTGTTAAAAGTGACCTGGTTAAAGGATTTAACCACCCTATTAGAAGTGGGTTTGGTTAAAGGAATTTAATACATTCACTTGGAATGCCACCCTATTAAAGGATTTACAAATGGCTGCTCAGCCAACCTAAGTCCATAGGATTTTCATTCCTAATACAATTGCTAGAGAGTATTAGAAGGTCTTGACTTGATGACTTGCAATCCTTAATTGTTGATTCTAGATCCTTGTTCTGCTCTATCTGCTTTGATCCTTGCTTGATTTGATATGTCACTCTTTGAAGTTCTAATAGTCTATTCTTGATCAATTGGATTATGTAATGTTATTCTACTCTTCTCTAAGTCTTTACACCCTTCTACACTTCACTATAATTCACCCATACACTTCTCTCTCTTATGCATAATGGGGTTTCATCCTCCTTTTAAAGATTTCAAAGATTTAGGGTTAGGTATGAATCTACGATCAATATTAAATCTTTTTTTCCACTCAATTCTTGCACTTTTCCTATTGGTTTCATGCCTTCTCCATTTTTCTTATTGGTTGCATGTTGATCGCATAGGTAATGCAAAAGATTCAATCTTATCTTCAAGATCCTTCGAGATTCATCTCATGTTGGCTTCAAAAATAGTTTACATCTGAGTTTGTGAAGGCACAAACTCATATGCTGATTCTGTGTTGCTCATCACTTATTAGTTGCTAATGCTTGGCACATATAGAAATTTTGTCTCACTTAGATCCTATAGTAATTCTATTTCACTTGGCATCTATACTTTTCTTGACACCTATAGTGACTGAACATCGCTTATCACTTGGTACTTGAACCTCACTCGACACTTGAAGATCACTCAACACTTGAAGTTCACTCAACACCTATTGAATTCTCTAGCTTGGCACACACTATAGCTCGACTTCTATATTATACTCGACATCATCTTTGAAAATTGGTTAAGTGTGTTGACACTCAATTGTCAAAACCAATCTGAGATCAAAATCCACACTATTCTTTGTGCATCACCTTCATTATATGTTGGCTAAAAGATATAATGCAAACATCAGAAATTGCCAAACAGGGGCTCTATTTCTACACTACTTCTAGTAAAACAAGTGTAACTTCTGTACAACATTGAATTAGACTTATTCCTTTAAATTATGTCATCAAGAAAACTTCAAGAACAAATCCTCCACCATGCATCATCTAAAACTTCCTCAACTTCTATGCATAGAAAGATTACTAACTGCTATTCTTCTACTCTTAACAAAATTACTACTATGTTGACATCAATGACAAATACAGTCATGAATGCAACATATCAATACTCTATAATGCTTAGGGTACTCCTTCAATGAAGTATCATCAAAATTCATGCTAACAATCTCCCCCTTTAGCATTGATGTCAACATAGATGAAAAACATCTAAGTTCTAAGAATACCAAATTGTACTCTACTGCTATCATCTTCTCAAATCCTCTTCATCAATCAAAAATCTTCTAGAATACTATATTGTTCTTTTTCTTTAGGATCAACAATAGCTTTTCATAGTAAACAACTTCTAGTACTCTCTAGTTGCATTTTCATACTTGTACTTCCTTTTGCACACTTATATTTTTGACTGTACACTTACATGTATATTTCTAAATCTCCCTAAAAAGATAATTCTCTACCATTGCTATCTCAACAAGTGCTTCTCTTCTTATTGCTTATGTACATTCTCTCAATATATTTTTCATATACATTCTCTCTGCCATTGCCATCAATGTCAAAGGTGTTAATCATAATACCAATTGTTACATACCAATTGTTAATCAACTACTCAAATCAACCAGCTCAAGTGTCCAAAGATACTATTCAATACCAATTACTAATTATCTAGAGTTTTTCATGACTTAGTACATATCAGATATTCACTCATTCATGAAGCATCAACATTCACTCTAGTCTAACCATAGTTCTCTATACCACTAGACTGATGCACTCCTTGCATCAACTACTTTGAAGTAGGTAGGGGCATAATCCATACCATACCTCTTGGGTACTCAAAAGTATCTCTAGGTAATAGCTTCATAAAGATATCTACAATCTAATCTTTAATGCTTACATACTTGATGGGGACACAACCCAAGAATAGAATGGACACAACAGGAAAGGGAAAATTTTATTAACTGTGAAAATATGCTAGTACACTTAGTGCAGAGAAACAGACTCCAAAACATGCCCTATGGGCTTACAATAGCATAAATCAGGAGATAAATTCTTCTCCCAGTACCTTCTCTCAAACTCCACTCTGAACTGCCTTTTACAATGCCATAAACATTCTTAAATAGACCCTGGAGGGTTAAGGATTAGGAATACATTCTAGAAAGTGCTAGTTGGCATCCATCAACCAAATAAAAGGCTCTAGAAGTCGCATTAGAAGTCGGTACAAAATTAGAAGAATCTAGAAACGGTAATCGTACTTTCGAGAGGCATAACTTTTGAACCGTAGCTTTGATTGATGAATTGTTTACATTTTCAAAAAGCTTCCGAAGTGATCTATAGCCCTATGGAGGAGCTTTGCTCGTCCCCAATTTTTTGGCCTTGTTTGAGGTCATTTAATGCCCCTAACCTAAATTTGAAGCATTCTTAGAATGTCTCTAGAAACCAAAAAATTGCAATAACTTTCAAACCATGGGGCCTTTTGACCTAATTCTTTTTCTGGAATGCTCTAAATTACAATGACAATCATCTGACCAATTTACACCTTCTAGTTCACCAAAATGATAGCTCAATTACATACTCCTATTTTTCTGGCATTTACCTATATCCCAAGGTGTTCAAATACTCTAACCTAGAACACTGATAGTGGAACTGTGAGAGTTGGAACCTTTATTTGACCCAAATGGGTATCAAAAAATGAAAACACATGAAACATAAACTAAGTCTAAGTACATTTTTTTTTGTGTGACATAGGATTTCCCTTATACCTCTAGATGCTCCTACATTAGTACTCCAAGCTTATTTCTTTCTCTGCTTCCTTTTCTCTCAAAACATGATACTTTATGGATATGTGCTTAGTCTTAGAATGTAATACTAGATTCTTAGACATAGTCTTAGAATGTAATACTAGATTCTTAGACATAGTCTTAGAATGTAATACTAGATTCTTAGACATACTTATTATACTTTTGTTATCACTAGTAAATGATAGTAGGTTCTATAAACTCAATCCCAATATCTTTCAACATTTGTTTCATCAACACAACTTGATTATAGTTATTTTCTGCTACAACATACTCTACCTCAACTATACTTTGAGATATGCAATCCTATTTCTTGCTCAACCAAGAAACTAATCTTCCTCCAAGAAAGAATGCTCCACCATTGGTGTTCTTTTTGTCATCTATATTACATGCCCAATCTACATTAGTATATGTGCATAAGGTGAAATCACTCGATCTATCACACCAAATCCCATAATCAAATGTACCTTTCAAATATCTAAATATCCTTTTTAGTGCTGCATAATGATACTCTTTTGGATCATCTTGGAATCTTATCACAATCCCAACTACATTTTCTATATCTAGTTTGGTGTGAGTCAGATATTACAATCCCTTAATCATAGACCTATATTTCTTCTACTCAAATGTAGGTGTCTCATCTTTACTGGATAACTTGTGACTAGTTATCATGAATGTACCAACATGTTTACAATTCTCCAAACCAAATCTTTTCAACAAATAGTTTAGATACTTAGTTTGAGAAATAAATATCCCATTTTTGTTCTACATAATTTGCAATCCTAGGAAAAACTTCATTTCTCCTATCACGCTCATTTCAAATTCATTTTTCATCTCTTTAGAAAACTTGTCACTTTCTTCATCATTTCCTCCAAATATTATGTCATCCAAAATATTACAATGATAAATAGGCCATCATTAGTTTTCCTCAAATACAAATTACCATTTGTTGTACCTTTGATAAATCCAAGCTTTGATAAATACTTGTCCAACCTTGCATACTAGGTTCTAGGTGCTTACTTCAAACCATAGAGTTCTTTCTTTAGTTTGCATTCAAAATATTTATCTTCTATTAGAGGGAATCCATTAGATTGCTTAGTGTAGACTTCTTCAAGTTCTCCAATCAAGAAAGCTGACTTGATAGCCATCTAAAAAACTTGAAATTTTTTCTTACTGCATAAGCCAAGAACATCCTTACTACTTCCATTCTTTTCAGAAGTGCATAGGTTTCTTCATAATCTATGCCTTCTTTCTATGACTAACCTTTGCAAATAATTCTAGCCTCGTTTCTTACAACCTCTCCTTTCTCATTCATCTTATTTTTGAATACCCATTTGGTTCCTATCACATTCTTGTCTTTAGGTATAGGAACTAATTTTGATGTCTCATTCTTGTCAATTTTATCTAGTTCTTCTTCATAGCTTGCATCTAGTGATCATCCTTACATGCTTCATCTATGCTCTTAGGTTCCACTTGAGAAATTAGACACAATTCCTCATTCACTTTGTTTATTGTCATCATACCTTTATCCTTGTTCCCAATTATCTGCTCTGGAGGGTGATTCTTTGTCATGTTTTTGATGGAAGTAGGATTTGACATCTCAACTCTTATCTTATCTCTAGTTTTAGATCTTTGTTCTTCTCTATGCTCAATGGATACATCATTCAACAATTCATTGTTATTGATAACTTTGATATTTTCATGGTTAGCCTTTGGATCAACAATGGTTACCAAAGCTATCTCTTCTAATACTTCCTCTTTCTTAACTAATTAAGGTTCATTATCTTTATCATCACAATCATTCACGAATCTTTCCGTACTTTCTTCATCAAAGAGTAAACTCTTTCTAGTTTTCCTTACTCTCTTAGGGCATATAGATGAAGAATGACCAAACTCATTACATGTCCAACAAGGAAAAGATTTCCATACCTTTTTTTTTTCTTTTCATAAGTAGATCAATACCTTCCTTAATATTCATGCCTTCTTTGGATCTAGATCTTTATTTACTTGTGACTCTACCCAAAAACTCAATGCTCTATTTTGTACACAATTCAATCTCTCACCAAGAAGCTCCATCTTCTAGGTGTCAAAATTTCCTTCATCATATTCATGACTATCTTTATTGAAGTAACTCACTACTAATCTCCCAAAGCTTTTAAGCTTATTCTTCAAGGACCTAATGCTCTAGTACCAATTCTTAGAATATATATTCCAATGATATAACATGGGTGGGGGGGTGTGAATTAGCTATACAACTATCATCACAAACATTAACCTTAAACAAACTTAGCCATGTGAGGAATATAAACTAAAACCACAACAAGATACTCATGCACAATTAACACCACATATGTTAACTAGGGAACCCCTTGATTAGAGAGAAAACTCTAGTGGGAATGGTACCCCTAATATGATGTACTAATATAAATATTCCTTGTTAGAGGATAGACCCTATTAGGAGTCTACTAAAAAATTCACTACATATGGGTCCCTATTAGGAGTTGTGGAAGACAACTAGACCCACTGACCAAACAACTTTAAGGTTAAGATCAAAGAATCCACTATCCAAATATTCTATGTATTATTCCTTGTAGAATAATAGAACTAAAATGTACTTTTTCCTCTATCTCTATCCTATCAACCAAACTTCTTCTCCTTTAGATCTTGTAACCAGATCTCATACTATGCATCCAATGATCCCTTAGATCACTTACACACATTTAGTAAGAATTTTTCTCCTTCTCAAGCTATGCACTAATACTTAACATTAAACTTGATCCTCTAAATCCAAGTCTCTCAACAAAAAAGGAAAAAAAAATTCCTTTATACCATAACTTCCTAATCATTCCTTGAGTTGGCCTTGAGGCTTTGCCAATTAATTAAAATAATATAATTAATTCGGAAGACTATCGCCTCATAGTCTATGCAAAACTTCACACATGTGAAACCACATCTTGCACACATGCTGACATTATCAAACTACTATTCTCCATCACTGTTCTCGATGCATCACCTTGATTACATGTTGGCTAAAAGATATAATGCAAACATTAGAAACTACCAAACAAGTGCTCTGTTTTTGCATTGCTTCTAGTAAAACAAGTGCAACTTCCATACGACATAGAATTAGACTTAGTCCTTTAAACAACATCATTAGGACAACCTTAGGAACATATCCTCCACTATGAATCATCTAAAACTTCCTCAACTTTTGTACATAGCAAAATTTACTAACTACTATTCTTCTAGTCTTAACAGAATTACTACTATGTTGACATCAATGACAAATACAATCATGAATGCAACATATCAATACTCTATAATGATTAGGATACTCCCCCAATCTAGTATCATCAAAATTCATGCTAACACCTTTATTTTTGGTATTTTTAGTAGGATTAGAGATGTGTTTACCATCTTTCCACTATGTGGTGTAGGGATAATTTTGCATCCTAGTTTTCTTGTTGTAGTTATTATTGAATTGGGTTTTTCGCTAATATTTGGCTTATTAGCATAGTATGCTGGTGGATTCAAATTCTTAAAAAGGTTCAAGAATTGATCCATTGTATCATACTCAAGTTTCTTGGTTACAAACTTGTCACCTTCTTTTTTATTTCCCTATAGGTTGAATATCTTTCACTACAACATTTGGGGTCAAATTGTGATGATAATTTGCAATGGCAATGTAATTCGTGTTGATTTTTATTTTTTTTCAATTCTCCCTAACTTCATCGCAACATGATTCTCAAGTCACACTTGAGATGCCTCTGCAAGAATAAACAAAAAAAGGAAACATGACATAAATCATTTTCATTTGCTTTGATTGTGGCGAGTTGCATGCAAAAGAGGTGGAGAGCTCCAAAAAAGGGTGGATAGTTGTGAATGTTGTTGTGCCCTTGTGATCAGTGCATTTGGTTGTTGTGCCCTCATGATCTCTATATTTTTTTTCCATGCCCTTACTTTGTGATTTCATTGTCATGTTGTTCCCTTGCTTTGCAATTTCATTATCATGTCATGCCATTGCTCTGTGATTTCTTTGCTATTCCATGCCCTTGTGATCTATGTACCTTTTCTCTGTGATTTTATTCTAGGGGTGAGAAGAGGTATGCATGTAAATATTTTTTTCTTTTCCTTGTAAACATGTATGTCTTTATATTTCCTTCTAAACATGTATCTATTTATATAGTCAGATAGTTCTCTTTTAAGGTGCTTATTACATATTATCTCACAACAAAAAAATGACCCAACTACATACATATTCTAGAATTAAAAAAAAAAAATCACCCAACCCATGCTAAGTGACTTACCTCAAGATCTTGCACAAAATTAATGTAGACTACGAAAAATGGGTAGAGTTTGCAAGAAATATTACAAAAACATATCATAGCAAATATTTTTAGAAAGAAACAAGCCATAAACTAGTTGAATTGGTATAGTTGTTGATTAGTTAGGTTGATTACAAATTCCTATAGAACTATAATTAGATCTGGTACACATTCCAAAATCTAAATAATAAAACAATAAAAATCACTCAACCCATGCTAAGTGACTTACCTCAAGATCCTGCACAAAAATAATGCAAACCATAAAAAATGGGCAAAGTTTGCAAGAAATTTTACAAAAATACATCATAGTAGATATTTTTAGAAAGAAACAAGCCATAACCAAGTTAAATTGGTCTAGTTGCTAATTATCTAGGTTGATTACAAATTCCTATAGAACTGTCATCAGATTAGGTACAATAAAACAAACAATCAACTTTACCAAAAATGATCGAGTTGCATACATATTCCATATCATTGGCCTCCAAATCATTTTACGTAGGGCCCATTTGGCAATGGGAATACAACTGGAATATGCATCTATCTATTCTTAAAATCTCTAAATTCTCCATTTGGGCATAGCGGTTAGGAATTGAGAATAAGCATACAATAGGAATATGCATTCCATTTATGCTCAAAAAAATGTTTATCTTAATTCCACCTAAATAGGTGGAATTGGAATACTTATTCCTATTCCACTTTTTATTTTGTTAAAAAACAAAAAAAGTTAGGTCTGTGAAAATTGTGCCACTTATTTTCATTAATATTGGCACTCAAGTTTCCACTCATTTTCTTGATACTTGTAGAACATCACTTGGGTTATCAATTGCATTATTGTTGAAGCTTTACTTTGGGGTTGAATTTGTCATTACAAGTTGTGAGGTTTTTTCTTCTCGTTTGATACTAGAGAATATTTTTTTGAAACCCTAATGATATATTTGAAGTGAATGTTGTGAGGGTTTATTGCTTTTCCAATTTTCATGGATTGGTGAAAGTTGTAGGAAGTACCAATAAATCCTCTTTGGGTATGGACTACATGCTAATTATAGATTAATGTATGTAATTGTTGTTGTTGATTTCAAAGTGCATCTGTAATTAAAAGGTTAGTAAATTATACATATTGCTCATGTAAATTTTATATGTTGACACAAACTAGGAAAGTTATTTGTTTCCATCTATATGTATGAAGAGATTAAGTTTGTTTCCATCTATGTAAATTATTATAATGTCATAATTTTTTAAAATTAATTTAGTTTTTGTCTTTGGAACTACTAAACATACATTTAAATTAGATATATTAAATCCAATTGTAGGTGCAATAATAGGCTTTAATTTTAACTGTGGTGACTAATTATGTATAAAATGATTAATAAATAATACTTGTTTGATAAGCATCTTCTTGTGTGACTAATTATGTGATAATTAGAGCGCTATTAACATTTTGTGCAATCTAGTGGAGCATTGGAGGATAAAAGTGTATTGAAATCAACATGTTCACTATATTTAACAATTGATTCAAGATGAGAGGATTTCATTGTGCAAGGGTACTTAAGAAGGTATTTTGTTGTGAAACCACTTTCCTTAGTGTTATCATAAGATGATATGGGCTTTTATAGGCATCATAAAAACATGGAAAAAGAAATTGAAAATCTATTCTACAATATATAAAAATATAGAAACAATAAAATTGGGAGAAGCAAGGATTTAGGTTAGTTGAAGGATTTAAGAGATGCATCACTTGCATTCCAAGCATGAAGTGCATTCCCCAACTTTTAACTACTAGTTGGATATAAAGCCTCCATATGCTAGCCCAATAATGGAAGCCAATGATGTTGAAGAATAACTTCAGTGAAGAGTTGAGTGACATTACCTCTAAAGCTCTAAACATATTGAGAGACATTTTGTGGTCGACATTGAGGCCCTTTCAAATGATGATCAAATAGGGCCCTAAGGAACAAATGACTTACATATTAATTTGAGCACCCAAGATCATGATTAAGGACTTCAAAGTCACGAGGATTAACTAGGTGAAATCACCTCCCTAACATGGCTATCAAAGTGAATATGATGGGGGAAAATGATAATAGCCCAACTCATTAGGAGCTAACAAGGTAAATCCAATATCAACACCATGTTCTTGGTTTTGACCTAACAATTGTTTAGGTGCATTTTTTTTTGTAAAACATTAATTTTGTTGAACAATTGTAAACTCTAAGAAAATGCATTCTTGTTTTCTATTACCAATGATGGGCTTCCCTTGAAAAAAATCAAAATGAAGAGTCATAAATACACCAAAAGTTTCTTTCAAAACCATATGTGTAGATATAAACATTAAGTAAAATATGTCCAATATTTTTGCAGATTTACACATTAATTACACCATTTCTTTCTTTCAAAACCATATGTGCAACTATAAACATTAATTACAAAATGTCTAATATTTTTGTAGATAGATACATTAATTACACCAAATTTTTCTTTCAAAACCATATATGCAGATATAAACATTAAGCATATGATGCTCCTGATGCTTCTACTAATGATGATGATGATAATGATGATGATGGTGATGATTGAGGACAATGATGATGATTATAACCTTTTACTATTTATAATTCATATGTGATGCTAATATTTGATATAATTTTGAGTATATGTATCATGAATTTTTTAGCTAACATAAGATAATTGATTTACTATTGCAGAAACATGAAGCTCTTTCACAAGCATCCCACATAGGCTCATGGATCATTAGGTATAAGTTAGTACACCCCATAGAGATTAATTTCTTTTACTAGTTGTAAAATATCTCTCTCATTTCCACTTATCTCTCTTATTTCATGGAGTCCAGGTACCAGTGAATAGGTATCTATCCAATTTGTCTTCCTCAAGCAAGGAAAATGTAGGAATGGAAGAATAAAGTGAGACATTTAGCATGTCTAAGTCAAGGAGATTGACTCGAGGTCAAAATACTAGAAAGAAATTTAATAAGAGCACATAATTTTTCTTTGCTCAAGGTGGGTCATGTTCTTATGATGATGAGAATAAAGGTGACTCTGATTTTCCCTTTAGGTAGAAATATCTACTAGAAAAATGGCTCCCTAATGAACTTCCTCCAATAAACACTAATTTTTGTGTTGGAGAGATAATATATCACATAACACTATCTTCATTACATAGTTTGGGCCTATTTTCCATGGGTTGCATAAAGGTATCTTACAACAAGGTTTTTGAAATGATGGAGTATGTCAAACCTTGCTATGATTACATTAGTTGGATGCAAATTGTTAGATATAAAAAAAAGTATGTGTAGTTATGCACTCACAAAAAATTATATACAACAAAAAGTTAGTGAGAAAAGTGAAACAATAGCTCTATACATTGACAAAAATCCAAAAGCATCAGGGAATATTATATGTTTTATAAATGATACACAATCTATGTTAACTAAGAAGCCACCCAATTGCATATTTGAGACACGTGAGGAAAATGCCATATTTGTATGTGCAATAAAATCAATACATGGAGGCAAAGAGCTTCTTATTGATGTAATTTGAATCTCATAGATACAAAGAAAGCCACTATCATGGGTGAGGTGGTACATACTACGCACATTTAAAGTCAACTCCAAGCAATGAAGATAAACACACCATTAAGTTTGTATATTTTTTTGCTAACTTAGAATAATAACATGTGTTTTAACACGTCTCAATGATTTTTTTTTGAAATGCAAGGGAACAATATGGATCAACACCCATAGTATCCACATGACAGTGATGTTTCTTCTTCTTGACAGGTAAAACTTATTGTTGTTTTACAAATTAGATACCAAAAATATGTTAATGCATATTTTTTATTATATTTTATTCTTGAATACTATTTTGGACTGATTTTAAATATAAAGCTAATAATATTGCTCTCAAAAATGAGTGCTAACCAGGACAAGGGAAAGGAAAAAGTAGTCCACGAGGATGAGGAGCCATGCCATGATGAGTTGGATGAATTAAAATATTGATTTTAATTCAGCTGTTGATCCTATGGTTGCATTGAAAAAGTGTATTAATGATATAGGAAAAAATTTATCAGAAGTGGCATTAACTCAACCTCAGACTCTTGCAGTAGAAGATACAATCAATAGGTTGTTGACCCTAGTTCGCACATATTCAGTAATTATTAATGTAGTTTTTAATTATAACCAAAGTTTAATAACAAATTTTGTAGTATACTCTTTTATTTATGTCATTAAATAAATTACATGTGTTATTTTTCAAAGGATGGTAAGGATGTTAAGGGATGATCATCTAGAGGATGATACTTCAGGTGGTTCAAGTACATCACATGTTCTATCCTACACTTGTTTTTTTTCAAACAATAGTTCTTTTTTTTAATAGCTCTAACAATCTTGTTTTATTGTGCTCTAACAATCACATTTTCAGCTCCTACCTTGAAACACTCTTTTAAGCATTTGATATTTGGACTATAAATTCTCAAAGATACTTGCAAGTAATTCTAATGTCATAGTAGCTACCACAACACTTTCTTGGATTCTATCTAGGAGCTCCCATAATATCCTCTATGTTGTCTAGCTATTGTTTCTTCTATGTAGTCTCTTTTTAAAGCCACTCCTTCTCTTTCTCTTTCTAAAGCTACTCCTTCTCCTTCACTCCCATGCCTTAAATTTTGATTATTAAACTTCTAAACATTTGTCTCTACCTTATCTAAAGTCAATTTCACATTGTGTTGTAACTCTAGCATAGGTGTTTGATCATCGATAGCTTTCATTTCAACATTCGAGTTTTCAAGATTGGTCAACACCCTCACTTGTAGACCTCTCATGTCAAATAATTTCTATACTATTTCAACACCATGTTCTTACTTTTGAGCTAATAGTTCTTCAGCTTTATTTTCTTGTAAAATAGTAATTTTGTTGAACAATTGTAAACTCTTAGAAAGTGCATTGTTTTTTTCATGTATTTATGTATATATAATAATGAATAATAATAATGTTTTCATGCATGTCAAAATAATAACTAACATTACCATTGGATCATATAATAATGAAGTGATCAACCCAATTAATCAACAACTACACCAATTTAACTACTGTTTAAAATGGTGATCTATCCTGTGCCTAAGTTACTCTATGATCTTGCCTACTATTGTTTGATTTTGGAGCATAATAATTGTCTCAAGAAAGAGTAGAAAAATCAAGTGAGATAGTTGAGCTTGTCCTAAAAAACATCAATAGACATTATTTCAAACTCCATAGAACCTACCATCATAGAAGAGGTATCTCTCTGAATAAATCTGATCGTTCTCCTAACTAGGCTCCAATGCCATGTGAAAGATCCCATTTAAGCTTAGAGTTCTAATTATTTATCAAGTTAGAAATAACCAAACATGCCATGAAAGGACATGTCATGAAAGTATATCTCTTAGCTTTGAGAAATTGGTATAAGTATGTTATGAAGGAGACATGTCATGAAAGGACATGTCTCCATGATGTGGAGCCATGTCCATTCATGGCATGGATTCACTATTGACTAATCAAATCATAACAATGGCCTAGATCATATTAGTTAACTTTAACCAATATTATTATAAGATTAGGTCATTGATATGCATAGAAGAAGAATGAATAATATATCTAATCCATTTCATTTATTAATATTATTATATTCAATCCTTTATTGACTGATTCTATACATGAATATTAGAGGGCAAAAGCACAAACCTGTGTCACCTTTTATAAAGAAACATGATATCAGAATGTGACAGTTCAACATTAATGACAAAAAAAAGGTATTTGTGTTTAGAATATGAAGATGATGTAAACTGATGAAATGTGTAAAATTGTATGAATTTTATGCCTATAATTTATATAATTTTTTTGACTAAGAATTTATTCATTTTATTTTATTTTGAAGTCCCTTTTTTAACTGTAAAAAATATAGGATGTAGTTCCCGTCAAACAAGTATGTGCAAATTATTATATTTTGTTCTAATTTGAAAATATTTTATAGATGACATGTATAGCTAGTGAAAAAAAAAGAAATAATTATTTTTGATGTATATTTTCTTTGTTATAAGTACTCAAGTTTGACCTTGTCAGAATCCAATAGTTTTTTCTCCCGTCAAAGCTTCCCTATCAAATCTATACCTTCTTGAAAAAAAATTACATATTCGTGAAGAGGATTCTCTCCTCTAGTGATAAATGTAATTTTTAAATTTTTTTGATATGATTTACTATTTTTTTCACTTTTTGAGAGAGCATCTTTTGAAATGTTGAAATATCGACTTATAATATTTTGAGATTATAACATATTATAACTAATAAAAACACTCAAAAATTTATATAATGATGATATTGAATCTAAGATCTATAAAAGGGTATTTTTAGTTTTTTTTAAAAATTGAGTTTTGATAGAGAAATGAGATTTGACCAAAACAGGTTTTTGTATTAGAAATGGTGACATAGATCTGTACTTTTACCCTAGATCATTACTCGATTTGTTACAAGTGAAGGATAAAAATTAGTACTAAAATAAGAGTATTACATTATGATATTTAGTCATTGTGGTGGCCTTTGATATTTCTAGAAATAATGATTCTTTGGTGACTAACATATAGCAAATTGATCACAACAATAATGGATTTGATATCAATATAATGCAAAGAGGATTGTCGTTTAACTAACCAAACACATTTTTTCTTAACAAGGTCTTAATGACCATCCAATAGTCTACTCATTAGTGGCCTTCCTAAGGTATCTAAAAAGACAATCCAACAATTCTTGATAGAGTTACAATCTCTCCAACCAAAAAAACTAGGATATAATCAATTAGAATTTCTCATAGAGAATGAATGTGTTTATATATTACATAGACCCAACATGTAACCATAGATAATTTTGTTCTTGTCAACTAAAAAATCCACAATCCAATTTGCTACAGTAAGGGCTAAAAGAGTCATGATAAAATTATCCCTCCTAATGAGGTATTTGAGTTTTTTCTCCTATAAATCCTAAATGACCCCCAAATTAAATTTCATATTTAGAAACTCTTTTCAGGGTATAAAATAGTATCAAAGAATGGGAATTTGGTTTTTCTCCTAACTCCACTTATATTGAGAAAGATTAGGCCTAATTTGCAGGTTTAGGACCAACTTGAATGCATCCTTTTGATATAGGGTGAAATTATTTGTTAGACAAAGAGTGAGATGATTGAATGGTTTGGTAAATATACATGCAATGAAGATACATGTGAACTATTTTATTCAATTCCTGGAAGTAACAACTACCCATAGAATGAAATGATTGAAACCTTTGCATAAAATGGTTTTTGAGAAGGCCTTAGGATTTTTGAATTTCCCAAAATAATCTTGATACATGTCCATACAAAATGTTGAACCATAGGTAATGTGCAGGCTATTTAGTAGAAAGTCCAAAGATATGGAGATTTTAAATTTTCACATCAACTGTATGTCAACTGTATGATAAAATACATAGTAGAAATGTGGTAGCATAGATAGAAACACATTCGTTCCATTTGAAATAATGCTTCAAAGAGTAGTCATCTTGAGAAATGATAGAAACTGACTTCAACATTTGCAAAAAATAGATTTGTTGGATCGGTTTTAGAAATTTTTGAGTTGTTTCACATAAACATCTGTATGAAATGAAAGTGACTTGCAAATGTCATTTTTGGTGAGGTTCAAACAATTAGATTAAATATATTGAATATGTTGTAAAACTTTATGACTTCTTATATGTTTCTGTTGTGATCTTTGAGTTGGCTATTGAAAGTTTGTAAATTTTTTCATTCCTAAAAATTTTGATTGTAGTTTCTTGTTTAGAAATTTTAACATTCTATGTTAGTTGTGAATAATTCCAAACAAGAGAATGTATTTTCCACACGTCAATTGATCATTTTCATGAATGTACATTTGCCATTTTATCTTTAATTTAAACCCCTCAATTTGATTACAAGACGAGCTAAGTTGATGAAATGAGCCAAGTGAAAATTGTAGATTTGTTTTGAAGTCTCTACACTTGGTCATATGTTTTAAAAATACCATCAGCCATAAATTGACACTAATTCTCATGAGAAGAACTATAAGTCCATAAGTCCAATTCATAACACTAACCTTCAAATAGTTATCAATTTTAGTCTTGAAGATATACTTAACATTTGTTGGATCTATAGTGTAAAGGAGTTTGAAACCTATGGGGATTGTTAGAATTTGTAATCTTTCCTTGGTGTGTTTATAAACCAAGGTTAGACCTTCTTTCTTTATTGTTGTAATATATTAGGATATAAGCCAAGGTATCCTAATATATTTCTTTTTTGTCCTTTTTCCACTACATCTTATTTTGTCATCTAGTGGAATATGTGAGGACAACTATTTATTATAATTTGTAATTTAGATTATTCCTCCTTAAGAGGAATCTCACACTTGGCCTCACACTCTTATGAATGGTGTCATTCATAGACATGGGAGTTACATTCTAACTCCTCTCTCTCATCTCTATTTAAGAGATGACCCTCCTCTCTCATTTCTAATGAGGTTTCTTCCTCTTCTCAATTATTGTATGAGCAATTGCTCTCTCTCACTCTCTCTCTCTCTCTTCTTAGGCTTTTCATGCCTCATTCATAATGTCACAAGGGGATTTTCTTTGCTTTCCCCTTTCCAAATATCTTGTCTCATGGTGTTGGATCTTGAAGCTTTCTCTCTCCTCTCTTATGGTAATATCTTTTCATGCATTAAATCACTTAGATTCTTTCCTGGTATTGCTTATTTACATATTTCTTTTTCCATTTCTAACAGAGATCACCTTGAATGTGGGCATTTTCATTATAGGTCTGTGGTCCATAACAATATTTTTTAAAAAACATTTAGCAGTAGGTCATCACAATTGTGATGGCACATATGATGACACAGTGTTGGGTGAACAACATTTCCATAGCACAACCATCACATTTGTGATGATAGAATATGATGGATTTTTGTCATACCATTGGCATTACTGTCACACACCATCATAATTGTGGTAGTCTGGAGAAGCTTGTAGATGTCATACTTGTGATGGTAGACTATCGTAAGTATGACAATATGATGATGACCTTTTCACTTTGTCTTCTACCAATTTGTGATGACTTTGTGCATCACAATTATGATGGAGGAGCTTGCCATCACAAGTTGTGATGCCAAAAGTCTGACGCCCATTCAAAGGGGGTCAATTTTTCATTATGTCACATGGGCGATGGTTGGCTGTCATAATTGTGATGACTTGCCATCATAATTCAAGTCTAAATGTATTAGTGTTTGGATCATCGCTTCTTCCTAACTTACTAGATGCTTTTATGTTATTTTCAATGTTTGCAACCATCTTATATGCATCCCTTAATGTTCTAGGATCCTTATCACTTAGAGTGTAAGCGATTTTACTATCAAAAACATTCAAATAAGTTGTTAGACATACATCTTCTCGAAACCTGATTACTTGAAATAATTTATAGTTGTTAGACATACATCTTCTCGAAACCTGATTACTTGAAATAATTTATACATCCCCTTTTGGAATCTCACATTGAATTCAAATGTAGACTCATTTGGGTTCTTTATGTTGTTAAACTCATTGAACATAAAACTTGCATTGGTGTTGTCACCATACTTCTCTTTGAAAAGATTTTCCAAATCATTCCATGAGCTAATACTACCATCAACTAGTCTTATAAAGTAGTCCCTAGCATCTTTAGTAAGAAAAATGAACAAATAATTTCATCACTACAACCTCGTGCTTTATGTCATAATCATTTAACATGTCAATAAATTTTCTAAGGTGCTATATGTAATACCCCAAAGTTGGCACATTGCCATGCTAAACCAATTTTGGTTTATTAGTGAATCTTAACTCCTATTGTACTAGGTAATTCTGATTTTGACAATTTTTACTCGACCTTAATGTCAAATGTAGAAAATCCCCAATCTAAATTAATTACTTACTCTATTTAATTCCTAAGTCTAGTTGAGTTAGCAAAGGCAAACTTACTAATCAATTTAATTATGAGTCATGACACTTTAATTAAATTAAATTTACCCCTTTTGCTAATATACATTAAGGAATTAAATGCATTTGATATAATTAAATATATCCTCATTCTAATTATTGAGTTTAATTATTCAATTAATTAAGATTAATCATTTATGAGGTCATATTCAATTTTATTAAATCAAATTTACTCTCCAAATTCTCTCTTTAGTTTAGAATTGGAAACTTTGAGTGAAGTAGAATTGGAAAAGGAATTGAAACAATTAACTCTAAATTAGACTCAAAATTAATTCATTTAACTTTATTTACACAGGGAAGTTTCTATTCTAACTAAATCTCATTTCCAATCTCGACCATTCATTTAATTTGATCTTGACCATTGATCAATTCTGAAATTCTATTTAAGAAACCCTTATTTCCTCATTTCAAAGGATGCACATGAAAAGTATCAAACTTATGATGAATTGATTACTCATTTCTTGCATTCACAATCTCATTTATTTTCACATGTTATCTCTCATATAGTTTAATAATACATTCATTTAGATTAATGTATTCTTTTTATTCTTAGCTTTAAACTTTCATACATTTAGATTAACTATTGCATATCATATAGATAAAATCCTTCAATCTAGATGTTTGGTTGCTAGCTTCTCAAATCTAAGAGTAAATAGAAAAATCAATCTAGTTAGGAGGCAATAGATCGGGTTGTCAGATTATTTTAAATGAACAATCCATGTTCATTTTGAGATGATTCTTCATATAATGATCATGTTGAAGTGTGGTTAATTTATAGGCCATAATTAGCACTCACATTTTTGGTGCCCGCCATGGGGCCAAGAAATCAATTTTTTGGCCTCATCTATTATTTATTTTGCAAAATTTTTATTTTCTATCATTTCTATCTATAGAGTTTCTTAGTTTCTTCTATGAAAATCTAATTATCATGCAAAGAAATTAAAATTTCGCTCCTTGTTCTACATTTTATCACATGAAAATGTTTATAATTGCATAGTTTCTTGTGTGGTACACAACCTTTTCTCGCATGGGATGCTATACAACTTCACATGAAACTTGATATTAGTGAAGTAAAATGTAATTTCCAAATTCCATTTTTATCATGATGATTAAATCTGATGTTTTTTTCTAAAGCATTTTTATTTCTAGTTTTTTATTTCCAATAGCCTAATAGTGGCATGTAGAGCTTGTCAAATATACCTATTACAAACTCACAAACAATACTGACAATTTGATTGTTGGACAATTGGTCAAAGATTTGTATGTCAAAGTATAAATTCAAACCCACTCAAATGTTGTGTATTTTTACCAATTTCTTATACACATAGTTTAATAGGGATGGTGAACTTTGTAGGGCTCTAGAAAAATGAATACAAGAGTATGCTCTTTGCTACTTGGAAGTGATGCCAAAGAATAAATTAGAAACCTAGACACCTTTAGAGGACAATATTTGAGAGAGGCAAGAAAGCTAGTGGTTCTCCTATATGAATCTTTTTAAAGAGATGATGAATTCCTTTCAGGAAATAAAAATCTTGAGAAAAGAAAAGTTGGGATTGATAAACTAGCTTGGTGATGAACATGTTTTGTGTGTTTGGGTAGGTGATGAGGTAGAGGAGTATGCTCTTTTCCATTCAGGAAAATCAAAACTTTGACCCTTGGATCCAAGCCACCAGTCCGATTCAACCATTAGAGGGCCTGTTGGAGTGATCCAACCTCTGGAAATGATCCAAGTGAGTACGCACCTTTCACTGGTGATTCCAAATCACTATAATAAAGAATCTTTGTAGAGCAAAAAAATTCAAAGCCATGTCAATTTCTTCCTTTTGATTACCAATATCACATATTAAGAGGAAGCCATGTCTGTTGTACTGGGCAACACCACCCTAGTCTTGCTAGTCAAGTGTGTGCACTTTCATATGCTAGTGTGGGCTATTGGCCTCAAATTCATTTGGGAAGCCACTAGGGATTAATGTGAACTAAAGCCAATTAATTTTTTTATAGATAGTTTCTACCTAATTCACCTCTTTAGGAGGGCATAGTCTTTGTGCAAGGAGGGAAAAGAATCTCTCTTGTAGATTCTTACCATAGGAATGTACCTAGACACTCGAAGGTGGTATACACCATTGACCCCTACCACAAGGGTTCTCATTGAGCATATATATTATTAAGTCCATGGAATACACAAAAAACATGGGCACCCTCTAGTGGGGTGACACGACTATGCAAGGTGAACACATGCATATAAGTTGTGAGACAAAGGTTTTTCTTCCTCTACCATTTTTGGTTATAGGGATAAAGAGTGTATTTTTTGAGTCTTTGAACTTGTCCAAATCTTTCAAACAAATAGAAGGTCAAGACTCCCCCGTCCTTCTGAGTTGCTTTGTCCTTAGTTGGATTATTTACGACTACTACCTACTTACCATATCTAAAAAATGTCTACTTGTAAACCAAAACAATGTCCAAAATCTGAAAAACATGTTGATATCTACCTAAAAATTGTAAACATTGTCAGTCCTCTATTCAAAAATAGCTAAAACCATTGAAAATATCTTCAAGTACAATTAAAACTTGCCAGTTTGGTCCTTTTCTTGCTTGTAGTTTTTTGCAATTTTGTGTGAGAAAACTACTTATTTACATTTCTTAGCAAGGTTCTCTATAGTCCCTCACACACTTTTTTGCATATATTCACACAAAAAATTTCCAAACATTTCATTTTTGAGTCAAAATCCTATCTTTTTGGTCGAATTGTTCTTTCCTCACATGACCTTGTGCAAGTTTGTGTGAGAAACCAAGTCAAAAATTACTGTTCTAAACTTTTGTCTAGTTCATTGTACTTCCTCATGTGGCTCTGTGTGAATTTTCATGTGAGATTTTGTCCTAAAACTATCAAAATTGCTCTATTAGTTGTATTTTCTTGCCCGGATGTCTATATTTTCTCACCTTGGAGTCATTTCCTTGCACGAGTCTATCCAGTTTGGTCAAAAAATAGCGAGCTCTTTTGAGCTCCCTCCTCAAAACTTGATCCAAGTTGGATCTATGTTTGTTAACACTTAGTCATTCCTCTATCTTCAGTAGTGTCAAAACTCTAACTTCTTGCATAGTTGACAACTTGCAATTTACAAACAAACTTGTCTCCTTACTTGTTTGTCTTATTCTTCTATCTTGTGTTTTTCATACCTTGCATCATGATAGTCATAAATCTTGGCTATTCTAGCCATCTCTCATTTATTTGTACCTAGATATACAAAACACTTATCCATTTTGAGACATTGTTATGTTGTGATCCTTGTTTAGACTTTTTTTTGAGTCATTATCTATGACTATTGCTATGAGGAGTCAAAACTTGTTTTCTCTCTATAGACCATGATGTGGTAGAGCTAGAGGTTAAAATCATCATAGAGCTGGCTTCCTAGTTTATACACATTCTAAATCTAGTGAAGACTCCTCACAATCTCTTTCACTTGTAGGTCCACCTCATGCTCAAAGAAAAATTTCCATAAACTTTTAGCAAATTAGGAATCCCTTGTATCAAGAGAATCCTAAAACTAACAGAACACCTACATCTTCAAATGATACAACTAAATTTTCATTTAGAATAACTTCTCAACTAGCATACATTGAAACCTACCACACTGGCTGATCAAGACTAAGGAAACAAAGAGCATAGTAGAGGAAAAGATCACCAAAATAATGAAAGACTAAAAGAAACTTACACTAATGAGAATGAGGAAACTGGAGGAAAATACCTCCTAAAGACATAGAAAAATGTTGTAAGGATAAACACTTTCAGAAAGTCATGGAAATCTTGCTTAATGAAGAAAAAGAGAAATACTTTCTCAAGCTCACTCAAGAAGGAGAAAAACTACCTCATCATTTTAATGTTGAAATAATTATCACACATGAAGAAGAAACTAAAACATCCAATTTATAAAAAAAACTAAAGGTCATACAAAAAAAATTGGCCCAAATGATGCACAAGAAGGATAAACCAATGAAAACATACACCTTAGAAAATCTTTGTCCATTTCCTTTTGACAAGAGTTTAGACATGCCTCCTTTTTGAAGAGGAGTTGAGCTGCCCAAATATGAAAAATACTTCAAAACATCTAATCCCCAAGATCATTTGAGGGAATTTATTACTTTTTCTATGGAATTCATGCACAATCAAACATATCTCATGTATTTATTCTCACAAAGTCTAGGTGGATAGGACATGGAATGGTTTTCAAGGTTGCCTACTAGTATCAAAACATTTGACGAGATTGCTAACCTATTTGTTCAACAGTACTCATAAAACATACAACATCTAGTTAACATACATGACTTGTGTAACCTTAAACAAAAAGTTGGGGAACCTTTCCTCACCTTTCTTCAAAGAAAACATCAATTATATACCAAATATTCATGAAAGATTCTTGAAACAGAAAAAACTTGACATCTTCATGGATAATCTTTTGCCTGACTTTGGGTACAAAGTTCAACTTCAAGGTCCACACACCTTTGAAGATATGGTCACACAAGCTATATGAATAGAAGAGTTCATGGTCAAAAGGGGTTAGATAACCCTTCAAAAAGACATCAAATAAGGATCTACCTCTAATAAGGATAAATCCAAGTACATGAACAAGGATCAAGAGGTAGTACATGATGGAGTGGTTGATAACATTACTCCCAAACTTGCTAAAGTGGATTTCAATCTCACATATAACATTAAAGAATCTAAGACTACTACTAAATCTCCTCTTGATAGTAAGACATTTGGGAACAAAATGAAGAATTCATCTTGGGTTACATGCCAAAAATTAGAGTACACACCCCTTGGTGAACCTCTAGATGTGATCTATAACACCCTGCTGCAAAACAAGATCATTTCTCCACTGGATAATTCTCATCCTTACAATCCACAACTATGACCCACATGGTGGAATGTGAGTGAATTTTGCAAATACCATCAGAAAAAGGGTCAAAAAACCAAAAATTGCATCAAATTATGCCACAAAGTTCAAGACTTAATTTACAATGGTGAAATCATTGTGGATGGACATAATAAGAATTTGGATAAGAAAGCTTTCAAGGAGCCATTTCCACCTTATGAGAAAGGAGAAACTTCTAAATAGAAAACCAATAACAAGGTCAACTATACATACACTTATGATGATGATGTGATCAACATGATTAAACCAATGGACTCTAAATATTGTGATGCTATCAAGCTTAAAAGAAAATAGGACAATACAAAATTGAAAACACCATTTTTCTTAAGAGGTGCTACATTTCCTACAACTGATCAAGAATTGTGACAATATTGTGCCAATATTATAATGTGTTCTTGTGCCAAGATATTACTTGAAGTTCCTGTGCCTTCTACTACTTAGTTGGATCAACACAATGACAACATCTTGCTAGTCCATCTGGCAAAGATACAAAAATTGCAACATCTTCTATGGTTACCAACTATAGTATCCTTGACAAATTGCAATAGACATGTGCTCAAATAATGATATTTGAATTATTTAAAATCTTGCCTTCTCATAGGTAGATTCTCAACAAAGCCCTTAATGTGGCAAATGTACCTCAAGATTTTGATCTTGACAAGTTTCAATCTATGGTGGGCACCTAACTTCACCTCACAACTTCTCCTTTTCTAAAGAGGATGATAATTCACTAAGTCATCCACATAAACAAGTGTTGCACATTGAGGTCATGATACATCAAAAATGTGTCTATTGCATGCTCATTGATAATGGAGCTGGCCTAAATATTTGTTTTGCTACTTTTCTCAAGAAATTGGTCTATTCTGAAGAGTGTATTGATCCACATCTCAAAATAGCCATCAAGATATATGATGAAGTTGAGTGTAAATCCCCAAGTTTTTTTGTGTTGCCTCTTTGAGTTGGTCTAGTAGAAAGAGATGTCACTCATCAAGTCCTCAACATTCCACTAGCATAAAATATCCTATTAGGGAGACCATGGATACATCAAATGCATACTGTGCCTTCAACTTACCATCAATGCATATAGTTTCCATTTGAAGGATCTAAAGTCACTATACCTGCTAATACTAGTTACACATGTAGCATGTTGAAATTTGCTAAAAAATTTGTACCTACCAATAGGGAATCTATGGATCATCATGATGAGAAGCTGAAACAAATTGAGAAGTCACTCAAATTGACAAAAATTGGGATGGGTGAGTATCACATAGAACCTATTCTATCTTTGACATCTCTTCCTGAGTCTCCCTATCATTATGGAAGACCATATGAAGCAAAGCGACTTTTTGTGTTATCACTTTAGACTAAGTTCAATGGTACCTCTTTCAAACCTACTACTCCTCTAGAGGAGGAAGATGAAGATAGAGCCATCACTACATGGATATATAAAGAGGAAACTCCAGTGGATCTCAAAAAATAGTCTCATGAGATCACTCTTGAAAAGTATGGTCCAGGTCTTAAACTTGTGAAATTCTTTGGCTACAAAGGAGGTTGTCCAATTGGGTGAAACAACAATGGCTTGATTGATCATGTCAAAGCAATAGCTAGAAGTTCTTGAGATACAACAAGCCTAGGCTTCAAGAAGATCCCCTTTCATCTAAGGATTAAAAAATTTATATGAAAATATAAAAGTTCATTTGAACATGAGTCACAAATTGACTTAGATAATCATGAGGATAGTTTCGATGATAAGGATAATTATCCTTATCCAAATCCTTTTGATATTGCTAAATTCTTTGTACAATTTGATGACTTTGTACCATGTGTCAACACTATGGATGTTGACAATGATTCTTTTAAAAACACTACTAACGCTCCTTACATTCAATAGGAACAAGGAGAGTCTAGTCATATGGTAGTTGTTAAAAGACTCTATAAAATCAAGATGATAATGAAAATGGAGCATGGTTTCCCATCGCTACTAGGGAATTCTATAATTTGTCTCCATGTAGCACAAATTCTTAAGAGTATGCATTTGATTCTTTCTCAGAGGCAACTATAGACAAGGATGTAGATCAAATACACATATATGAAAATCAACTTGATATAAGTGGCCCATCAAGGTTTAGGTTGGATGAGTCTCATCAACTAGTGTCAATGAGTCTTCAATTAATGTTATTAGAACTCAAAGGCATTTAGACACACCTTTGGACAAAGTCACTCTAGGTCTTGAATTACTTGACCAAGCATTTGATGATTATACCATGAACACCATCAAACCTACCACATCTCTCTCACTCACCTATCACAAGCTCATAGATTGGAATTCCAATACATCTAGTGAAGTTCTTACATTCTAGAATGACTATGCTCTTTCCTACTACTAAAATGCTATTGAACCAGTAATGTCTTCCACCAAAAAATATAGTGTTAATATGATTGAAGCTAACATCAAATATATCAGTAACACAATAAAAAGAAAAATAAATAGAAGGTCCAATGGTAAAAACCACATTGTAGCAACATTAGAACCTAAAATAGTAAAAATAAAAGATGTATTCAAAGGTGAAAACCTCTCTGAGGCACTTAAGGATGAGATATTTGATGCACTTCCTAGTCATTTCTAGGAGAGATCATTAGTGTTAATAGAGCCAACATAGTCAATCAACTTGGGATCAACCTCATATGATACACCTTGCATGGCCTTTATCTACAGAAGAAAAAGAGGAATCATTGCCTTCTTTCAAGAGAAAAAGATAAATATGTGTGGATATACTCATACATGCTTGACTTGGATCCTGATCTCATGATGCATCATTTATCTATTGCATCAGGAGTAAAACTAGTCAAATAGAAGTGTAGGAAAATGCATCCTCACATTACTTGTTAAAGCTGAATTGGAAAAGCTTCTCAAAGTTTGTTTCAACCACACTTCTAAATTGGAATTAGCATGTCCAAAGGATTATTTTCCACTTCCCAACATTGATATGATAGTAGATATGATAGTAGGATATAAAATGTACTCATTTATGGATGCTTTTTTCCAGTTATAATCAGATGAAAATTGCATTGGAAGACTAGGAAAAGATTGCTTTCACTTGTGCATGGGGCACCTTCTATTAGAATGTGATGGCATTTGGTTTGAAAAATTTTGGTGCCATGTATCAAAGGGTAGTTGCAAAAATCTTCCATGATATGATGCATAATATAATGGAGGACTATGTTGATGACACCTTGGTTAAGAGTACAAACCACAACACTTACCTTCAAGATTTGTGACCCATCCTGGATCATATGGAGAAGTTCAATATGAGACTCAACCCCAATAAATGTGTATTTGGTGTCACTTCTAGGAAGCTACTTGGTCACATTGTCTCTACAAAGGGAATCGAGGTGGATCCCAAAAAAGTTCAAGAAATCATGGACATGCCTCCACCCCATAATATTAGTTAAATGAGGGGCTTGCAAAGAAGACTTCAATCCATTCATGGTTCATCTTAGAATTGGTGGATAGATCAAAAACCTTTTACTAAGACTTTGCATAAAGGTGTAAAATATGACTGGAACAAAGATTATGTTTAGAGCCTAACAAAGATAAATCAATACCTTGCCAATCCATCAATCCTGATGCCTCCTATCTATGGGAAGCCTCTCATTTTGTACATCTTAGTAATGAAATGATCTCTAGGTATCTTGCTATCTTAGGAAGACAATGATAACAAGGAATGAACTATTTACTATCTGAGTGGCATGTTGAATTCTTATGAAATGAACTATAGCATCATTGAGAAAGCTTTCTTGGTAGTCATCTTTGATTCCCAAAAGTTGAGACACTACATGTTGGCTTATACTATGTGACTGGTTGCTAAAATTGATCCATTGAAGTACTTACTTAGCAAGGCAAAACTAACAAGAAGGTTAGCCAAATGGGTCATGATACTAAGTGAATTTGATATCATATATGTTTAATGAAAGGCTATCAAAGGATAGAAAATTGTTGTTCAATTAGAAACACACCAATGCAAAGTCTTCTTCCACTAAACATTGACTTTCCTAATGAGTCCATTTTAATGCTAACACATCAAACCTGGGTGATGTTCTTTGATGGTTCCTTTATATAAGGATCTAGTGTCGAGCTCTTATTTATAACACCACATAAGTATTCATTTTCTAAGGCGTACAAGATTTTGTTTCCTTATACCAACAATATTGTAGAATATGAAGCCCTATTCAATGACATGAATATCGTAGTTGAATGGAGAGTAGATGAATTGAATATCTTTAGTGATTCACATCTTATAATCAACCAGGACAATGATGTGTATTAGACAAAGAATGATAAGTTGATACCTTATAAGTGAATAGTGGATGATCTAAAGGAATACTTTACTCATGTCACTTTTTAGAAAATTCCTTGGGAAGACAACAAAGTGGCTAATGCAATGGCTACTCTCACTTCCATGCTAAAAATGCCAAAGAATGATTTTTGACATGATTTCCTAGTGGAGACATTACTCTACCCTACCTATAATTCACCTAAATTTTAGATGATCTATTTTATTGTAGGACATGACTCATCCCACTACCATCATATCTAATCTTACCTATGTAATGAAACAATTTTGGACAATCTAAACCATAATGAAAACCATCACCTTATTCATAGTGCTTCACAGTATGTTATTATTGCTAACAAATTTTTTAGTGGAGGTCTAGATGGAAAACTTCTTAGGTGTCTAGAAACTGATGAGTTTGAATGTGCATTAATTAATGTACATGAGGGCACTTGTTGATCTCACTCTAATAGCTTGACACTAGCTCACAAACTTATCAGAGCTGGTTACTATTGGCCAAATAGGGAGTAAGAGGAAATCAAATATGCCAAGTTCTGCAAAAAATGCTAGCTCCATGGAAATATGATTCATGCTTTAGCTAGGAAGCTAATTCCATCTATCACGTTATGGCCATTTCAACAATTTGCCTTTGATCTAGTGGGTCAAATTCACTCATCTTCTTCAAATTGACACAAGTTCATTATTATAGCTATAGAATACTTCACAAAATGGGTAGAGGCAGTCCTTCTCTCTGTAGAAAATGGAAAAACTATAGCTCTATTCATTATGAATTACATCATATGTAGGTATGATGTACCATCCTCCACCATTACTAAAAATGGGGGACAGTTTAAAAATAAGGATCTTGAAGAGTTGTGCTCAAAGTTCATAATCAAGCAACATTGGTCTTCTATTTATTACCCCTAGGGTAATGGCCAAGTGGAAGCATCCAACAAGGCTATCCTTAAGATCTTACGTCACACAGTCAACAAATCTAGAAGGAACTGGCACATTTAAAATAATCCAAGTTTATGGGATTATAGATCAAGTATTAGAGCTCGAACAAAAACAATGCCCTTTGCTTTGGTATATGGAGTGGATTTTGTGCTTCCAATTGAGGTTGAGATCCCTACTTTGATAATCCCTATGAAAGGCCTCATTACTAATGATGACTACAAAATATCTTGACTTCAAGAGCTAGAAGTTATAGATGAACATTGGCAAGTGGCATGTGATCATCTCCAAGCTGACCAAAAATGCATGTTTATGAGCTACAACAAGAAAGTTAAGCCACATGACTTCCAAGTGGGTGATCTCATTCTAAGTGAGAACCATAAAAATCATCAACAATGGGTACAAAAAGGGAAATTTGAACCCAATTGGCTTGGTCCATACATAGTTAATACAATGTTTGGATCTAATACTTACCAACTTTTAACAACCGAGGGAGAATCACTCAAGGATCCAATCAACACTCTTCATTTGAATAGGTTATACAACTAACATGCTTTCAAAAGTTCTCAGTACATACTTAAAAGTATTCAAAAAATCATTCTCTTGGTGAAAACCTAGAAATGGGTGCCTTGGTAATACCCAAAAAAAGTGAAAAAAAAATCAAAAAATCAAAAATAAAAAAAGAACAAAAAGAATAAAAAAAGTGCCATTGATGAAAACTTGGAAAATAGGCATCATGGTAGGAAAAAAGAATCTTTTCCAAGAAGGTGAAAACTTGGTAAATAGGCACCTCTTGTTTCAAATGCTATATCTTATAGTGGATCTTTTGGCTCTTGTATAGTTTCTTTCTTGCTTTATTTTTCTTCTTTTGGTCATGTGTCCATGGATTGAATCTTGTTGTAGACTTAGGTGCAACACCCTATAGTGTCATAGGAATCTCTTTCATGTTAGCCACCAATTGTTCTAAATGTGTCTACCTACTATCACTAATGTCACTCTAGAGATTCCTCTTGAAGAAGATCCCTTTTGTGTCAGTCACCAGTTGTTCTAACTAAGTCTATCTACTATCACTTGCTTCACCTCAGAGATTCATCTATCAGAAGATCTCTTTCATGTCAGTCACTAGTTGTGCTAACTATGTCTGTCTATTGTTTCTTAGTTTCCTACTAAGTCTCTTCTCACTAAAGATTCCTCTTTGATGTCAGTTACCAATTTTTCTAAGTGCATCTGTCTACTATCCTCCTCCTACTAAAGAGATTTCTTTCACATATGTTTTGAACATTTACACTTGACATCAATCCTATAACATTGATACTAGAATAGAAATATTGATACTATTTATGTCATGTTGAGCTTTTCTTTATTTTTTTCTTGCTTTCACTTTATCATTTCCCTTTGAGAAACTTGAGGATGTTTCTTTTGACTAGAGAAGCAAGGACTAAGGGCATGATCTTTTGATTGCTTTATGTTTGATGGTTTAGTTCCAATGATCTAAAACATCCATATAAAAGGGGTGCCCATTATAAGAGCCTCTATCTTGTATTAGATGGTCGTGTGTACCTCGACTCATTTTATATAGGCTCTTCATTGAGGTTGGTTCTTTTCCTTTCTTATTTGAGTGGATTCTCTATGGTACAATAAATATTGATACTTTTCCTACTAACTGAACATACAAGTCACTACAAGTATGCCTAACATAGTTCTATATGAGGTTATGAATGCAAGGGTCAATGCAGAGAAAACTTTTAATAAATACTTAGCATAAGAAGGATCTCTCATGTGTTTGGTGTGTCTATACACAAGAAAAATTCTAGTCATCCTCACACTTATGCTCTAATGCTTATGTTTCCTTGCTATATCAAAAGGGACAATTGTTCTCATTATTTTGGTTTCTTGTGCCTCAAATGCTTACATTTAATCCAAAAAAAAAAGGAAATGTGTCATATTCATATTCACATGATTGTAATGTTAGTGAGAATTGTATGACATGTGTGGGTTTAGCTAAATACTTAGTGGTGATAATTTTATGAGTTCAGTAACTAGACCTTGGGTTGCATCTAGCATAGGGCTGCATTGCATACTCCACTTGCATAAGCACATGGTTCAATCATTTCTTTACTTGCATCCTTCATCATGAACTATTGTTGGTTTCTTCAAAGTATCATGTTTCTTCATTACTGCACAAGTGCTTAGCTCCTTGGTTTGTCCTCTTGGCTTTCACGAGATACCTGTCATTGATAACAAAACTTGAAACTTGCATAAGATGTCAGTTCATTCACATTTTGCATTTCATATTCATCTATACTATATTCATATATTTCATCAATTTGCATTCAATCAATTATAGAATTAACATCTCATGTACAAAAAACAAGAGAAAAATTTGACACATGCAAAGATACTCAGATCAACAAATCTCATATATAAATCTCTTCAATGTAGTCTAGTGTATATTGATACAAAAATGAGTGCTATTGGAGCACTACTGATCTCAAACTCATACTTGGTGATGGAACACTAATTGATACATAGCCACACAAAAATTAGAGGAAAGAAAAATATAAATTTTCCCTCCTCCCTCATCCCTAGGTGGAGGAGGAGGAGGAGCATCTAGTCTCACTATTGTACCTCATCTAATCCTCTAGCATACTCTAAGAATATAGACATGTACTTTGACACCTCAGGAAACACCACAACATATCCTACATAATAGTAAGCTATATGGGCATTCTATAGTCAAGTCTCCTCTTGTTGCTACTCTAGCTCTAAGCAAAGATCCTGAATCTCTTTATCTCAGTCCCCTAGGTGCATATCTTGCATTGTCAGCTGTATCTGCATCTCACTCAGCCATTGTTGTGTTGCTCTTAGTTGCTCTCTAGTCCTCCTCAAAGCATCCTAATGTGGATTAGAAGTAGGCTAATCTTGAATCTTCTCATAACCTATTGTAGGCTCTAACTACTTAGCTGGTTGGTCTACCTCTACATGCTACCTCTAAGTGTCTCTTATAATGGCACCCAATGTGCCCATCTCACCTCGTAGACATCTCTATCCTAACCCACTACCACCTACACCTGGATCATCTCCCATCTATCAGGGAGAAATAGGCACCTATGCTATGCACTATCTAGGTCTCTATTGTTGATCTTGTGGCTATTGTGGTGGTTGATGTTGTTTCTTCTATGGTGCCTACACTTGCTAAATAGGCACCACCATCACAACTATGTCTACAAATCATGGGAAGGGATGAATCAAAAAATGCACCTAGTATGTTGGAGTCACCCCTTGATCTACTACTACTACTATATAATCCCACTGTGTCATAGCAATAGAGCATGCATCAATCATGGATCTGCCCTAGTCTAGTCCCACTGACCACCCCTCTCCATATTTGAGGTAAACTAGTTATATGTGTAGTACTTCTATGAAATATCCTATAACCAACTGTACTATTTCCACAAGAAAGTTAATGGAAATCTCTAAATAATAGATACTGAGTGACTAATTAGTGGTTGAGAGGAAAACATGTGGCTGAGATCCACCTAGGCATCATCCCATGCCTTAGTATCTCTCCATGGCTGCCACACTACTACTACTAGGTCATCCAACTAACCTCTCTACTACTCAGTCTTACCTAGAGTTGTCTTGGTCATCTATCCATGATATTTGCATATATAGGGGTCATGGTGCTATCTTATTTCTACATAAATCAACCTTGTAATATGCAAGTGCTCCCATGCCCACACCTAGAGAACATAAACCCCTATGGCCATGCTCTTCCTCTCATGGTAAGCTATCTTATGCATCTCTTGGAACATGTGGGCCAACATACATTGATCCCACCCAAAGTGTGCTGGTTCCTCTAGTATCCTCCTCAAAATTTTCCCCCAACTGCACTCTAATTCATGTTGACCTCTATCAAGCATCAAAAAGAAACTCAAGAATATACCCAATACTACTACAAACCTATGGGTAGGACCATAAGTTTGTACCAGCTCATCCCATGGGATAGCTCTACCCATGATGATTTCCTCTTGAAAAATGGCCCTCAGTGCCAATGTACCCATTCTTAGTTGAACATCATACTCAACCAATGGCTTGTGAAAGGGGAGTTAAAGAATCATGTAGATGTCCTCTAGGGTGACTATCATCTCTCCCAGGGGCAAGTGAAAAATGTTCATTTTTGAGTACAAATTCTCTATGATGGTAGTCAATAATTCATGGTTAACCACTAATGCAGGGATACAAAAAAGATGTGAAAGGCCAAGGGAGTCAATTCTAGCTCTGGGACATCCAACTAGTGAATCAATGCTCTGAAAGGAGGATAGTGTGATTTGAGAGTGACATTAGGAAACATAACCTACAAAAAAATAAACAACATGAACACAATTAGTATCAAACATGAAAAAATGACTAACAAAAATGCACAAAATGACAACAAAAAATTGAAATTTTCAAACCAAAATTTTACCCACAGCACTAGATTTTTGCATGATATTTCACTTTCTCACGTGAAATTTCATTTTCTTGCATGAGATTTCATTTCATTGTGTGAGAAAAATCAATGTAATATGCAAAAAACCAAACATATTTAGGGTCTCTTGCACAAGAGATGGGTACCTCCCACACCAGGAAACTTAGCACCTCCGATGAAGAAGTACCATTTTGGTACTTCTTCATGTAAAAGAGGATTTAGGCATGCACAAGAAAACTAATCCTTGCACAAAACCTAACAACACTTTTTTAAAACAACCCTAGAAATGTGCTAAAAATAACTAAAATGCATGAAAAAATTGATGGCAAGGAAGAAAGTTGATGACTCACTGGAGGGCTGTATTCTGTTGGTCGATTGTGTCATGTGGAATGCTTGAAGTAATGAAGATACACAAGGACCAGAATTTTCTCTTCAAAGCTCCTTCACAAAAGAAAAAATGCACAAATGAATTAAAAAATTACCTTTTGGGCCCTTATATAGGTTTTGACCTAATTTTTCAAAGTGCTCTAATTGATGTGAAAATCACCCCCTTGGCTAATTTGGTTGCTCTAAACTCATTTTTGGGAACAAATTCAAAATCTGACACACTTTCACATCTCAAAATTGTATTTTGAATTTTGGGAAAGACATAATCAAATACTTGTGCAGTCCATTTTTCTGATACTTTATGAATTTTAGAATATTTTCAAATCACATTTTCTTCAAAATTTTTGGAAAAGGTCAAATCTAGTTAAACTTGATCTTTTAGACTTTGAAATCACTTCAAATCGACTCCAAATTTTCTTTAGACTCTTTTGAATCTCTAATTTCTTTAGTATCTTTCAATAAACTACTCTACATCACTGTTCTTGTTTTTTCATTTTTTGATTTCACTCCCAAAAGGGATAGGATGATTACATCATTGGATCTTTCAAAATTAACTTCAACTAAATTTGAACATTATGTCTTGATTGATTAGGGCATCTCATCACTAATGACATCTTGTTCCCCTCCATCTGACATCTATGTCATCTATTTTATCTTTTGATTAGCTGATCAATCTTATAACAATCCTTGTTAGAGTACAATGGATAGGTATCAAGATAGTCTAACCCTAACTTTTGGGAATCAAGCCTCATCTTGGAGATGATTCTATGACTCATGATAGGTCTTGTTATCTCTTTCATGGACCAATATTTAGGTGTTCTATCTAGACTTTGGAGAATTAAGCTTTGTTCTGGAGATAATTCTAATTTTTTTCTTAGGATTAAGCTTCATTTTGGAGATAATCCTAATTCTTGCCGAGAATTAAGTTCCATTCTAGAAATAATTCTAAAGTCTTGCTTTCAATCACTATTTAATGGATAGGTATCAAGATAGTCTAACCTTGACTCTTGAGGATTAAGCCCTGCTCTAGGGATAATTCTATAAATCATGATTAATCTTGTCATCTTTTAATGGATAGGTATTGGGACAGTCTAACCTTGACTCCTAAGAATTGAGTCTCATTTTAGGAAGAATTCTATGAAGTTTGATAATCTTTGTTATTTCATATTAGTATCTAGGTGTTCTAACCAAATTCCCTAAGGTTAAGCTTCATTGTGGACATAACCTTAAAAAGCTTATTAGTTGGTCTCTAAATCATCAATTTCAGAACCAATCTTATTTCTTGATCTATGCATCATAGTTCTAATTTCTTTGAATCAATGTGCTACTCGGACATTCATTCAAAGAGGGGAAAATTTAATAGCCCAAAATTTGCACATTTCCATGCTAAACTAATTTCAGTCTATTAATCAACCTTATGACCTATTCCACTAGGCAATTCTGATTTTGACAATCTCTACTTGACCTATGTGTCAAATGTAGAAAATTTCAAATCTACATTAATTACACATTCTATTTAATTCCTATGTCCAATCAAATTAGAAAAGGTAAAACTATTAATCAATTTAATTTAGTTATGAGTCATGACACTTTAATAAAACTAAATTTACCCCTTTTGCTAATATACATTAAGGAATTAAATGTATTTGATTTAATTAAATATATCCTCATTCTGATTATTGAGTTTAATTATTTAATTAATTAAGATTATTCATTTATGAGGTCATATTCAATTTTATTAAATCAAATATACTCTCCAAATTCTCTCTTTAGTTCAAAATTGGAAACTTTGAGTGAACTAGAATTGGAAAAGGAATTGAAATAGTTAACTCTTCATTATACTCAGAATTGAATCAATTAACTTCATTTGCACAATGAATTTTCTATTCTAACTGAATCTCATTTCCAATCTTGATTGTTCATTCAATTTTATCTTGACTATTGATCAAGTCCAAAATTCTATTTAAGAAACCCTCAATTCCTCATTTTAGAGGATGCACATGAAAATTATCAAACTTATACTGAATTGATTATGTATTTCTTGTATTCACAATCTCATTTATTTTCACATGTTAAAACTCATATAGTTTAATAATGCATTTATTTAGATTAATATTCTCTTTTTATTCTTATCATTAAAATTTCATACATTTAGATTAACAATTACATATCATATAGGTAAAATCCTTCATTCTAGACGTCTAGTTGCTAGCTTCTCAAATCTGAGAGTGAATAGAAAAATTAATCTAGTTAGGAGGAAACATATTGAATTTTTAGATTATTTTGGATGAAAAATCCATGTTCATTCTGGGATGATTCTTCATATAATGATCATGTTGAAGTGTGGTTAGTTTATAGGCCATAATTAGCACTCACACTCTTCACTAGTCACAACATTGTTTCCTGAAAAATTAATGACTTTATCTCTTAAATCATTTGAAATAGGATTAGGAAAACTAGGGAGGCCTATGAAGGAAATTTTCTTATACCTTTCCATGTAGATAGATCTTCTCCAAACACCTACAACATTTGATGTTCTTGGTCCAGCCCCTTGGGTTTGTATATGGATTTGAGGTTGCTAAACCACATATATTTGGCTAGCATTGGTTACCGAAGAGGAAGCACATCCTAATTAAAATCTATTTTGATTAGTCACTAATGGTCCATAGAGAGGGGAAAAAGACATAGCTTGTGAGGGTTGGTTTGATCAAGATGCTAGAGAAGAAGTAGATTTGATGAAGTGTATTTTGTTCTAGTTTATGTAGCCTAGGCCTTATTTTCAGCTTTTTCAAGTTCTTTGGCCAGATCTTCTCCCTCCTTCTTGGATTTCTCTATGTCTAACTAAAATTTAGATAGGGTAGGGAGATTTTTTGATGTAGCTACTGGTTCATTGATTTTGATTCCAATCACTTTTTGTTTACCCTTATCAATAGCCTTAGTGGTAAGATCAATCACTTGGGCTTCACTTTCCTTTCCAATGGGTCTATATGGCTAGATTTGCACAACTACTATATTCTCTTTTTCTTGCAAAACTTGCTCATATTCATGAACTTTGGATCTCACCTCTTCTATATCCCCAAATGGATCTAGATGTAAGAAAACAAACTTATCTTCTAACTTCTTATTCTGTTGCTACAAGGCAACCATTTTCCTAAGCAAGTTGTCTCTCTCAATGAGAGTATTCATAGTAATCTATTCCTTCTCATTCTCTGATTGTATGCCTTTGACCTCTTCCTCAAGAACCTTTTTCTAATAATCTCTACTTCAGTAAGCATATCATCATGATTTGTGGTTTTTCATTATTATTATGTAGGATCACTCAAATCAATGAGGTTTCTCTTAATGAAAGGAACATGGAGAGGGTGAGATCTATTGATTGAATACTTCTAGGTCGAGGATGCTAATTTATTCCTCCTAAATCACTAGATCTAAAAGTAGTATCCCCATGGATGATGCCATCTTGTCTTGGTAAAGTTGGTCTTAATGAAAAGGTGTAGTGAAAAGATTACCCAGAAGTTTAGTATTCTATGATTACAAACTATGGGATAAGACTTCTTTCTCAACTATAGGCTGAAATTAAAAATTCTCTCTAGGTTTCCATCCAACATTCATTTCCCCTTTCTTCTTAGGCCAATTCTTCTTACCACCCTTTGGTAATTCTATAAAAAAATGAACATCTAGGTTTTCTATTACATATGCTCTCATATTATTTCTCCTATTAGCCATTCTTCACTTATTTATGAGCACTAGTAAACAAAACCTATGACTGAGTCACTACCCACTAGGGGGGATTTTTTTTATAATGGCTAAAAGATAAGAGAATCAATGGGAAAAGTATTTTTGAAAATAGAGTTGACATAGGGACCCAACCCAAATGACTTTAAGATTGTATACATTTAGGAATGTAAACTCTATTTGACAAATAAGGCACGATGCAAGCATACCACACATCACACAACTCTTGGGTATTGGGATTATTGTAAATTCTCAATGCTCATCACTTGAAAAGGAACCAATATCAAACATAGGAATGAACCAAATGACATATGAATACAAATGGATAGCTTACATTAGAGATTCTAGTACTTCAAAATTATTTTCTTTATATAGACTCCGTAATAGAGTCATCATTTTGTTGGTTATTCAAAGAAACTATAGGTTCTAAAAACTAGTACCAGGATACAAAAGATAAATAAAAGCCTAAGGATTAGCTAGTTCCCATAATCAACAGAAAATTATTTCAAATCTAGACCAACTTGAACAAAGCACATAAGGGCTTTCTACTCTTTAGGCTTTGTAGGGACAAGGCGGGTGCACCCAGGGATTTATTGGCTTCTTTGATTTTCCTCTTCAATATTTATTCACTAATAATATTCCCTTTAGATCTATCCCTTATAGCAGATAAATGATCAATAATTTTCTTGATATTGTAATCAACATTTTATGTTACAACAAGAAACTATAAACTCCAAGAAAGCTATTACAACAAGGGAATGACCAACAATGTGGTTCTCATTAAAAAAATTAAACAATTAATTTTAAAATCTATAATGTGCAACCAATATGGCTTTATGAATTTGCATATGAATTAATGACCAAAAACTTATCCATTGTTATATAGAATCAAACTAGTAACCCCTATTCAATTGACTTGCAATTAAACTTATTAGTTGTTAACCCTAAATTCTATTCTTATGATATCCCTTCCATATACCTAGAAACCATATCACTCATGGAAGAATTTACTTAATTCCTTGAATTAAAAGAAACAATGAAAAGATTAACAACTCATCCAAGCTAAATTAAATTGAAAGAACTGTGCTCATTTTAATCTCAAAATAACAGATACATGAAAATGGAGATAATATTTAGAGACACACATATGTAGAACTCTCCCTTTGTATTAATTTTCCTTGAAAGTAATACAATACTAATGTAAAACTAAAGACATAACTCAAAATATGACTTTGTCATTCAAGATTCATTGTATTCTCAGATTTGCAAATGTGAAACAACATACAATTGACAAAACTTTGGATTGATTCTAATAGCATAAACACTAAAAATTCTACAGGACTCAAACCTCTACTCCACATCTAGGAAATCCATTTATAGAGAGGATTGTGACAAGCTTTTGATGGGAGGACAGATGCCAAAATTTGATTTGAAAGAAAATACAAAGATATTTTACATTGTTACTTTTTCAAAACATTCTTTATATCTGGACAAAATTGGGGAAATAGTTGCAAAATTGGTAGGTGACACTTTCTCTAGGTATCTTTAGCAAGAAACTACTTGTACTTTTAACAACCTATTACTTTCTTTTCCTTTTCTTCACTTTGTCTCTTCTGTCTTTAACTATGATTTTAACTGCTCAATCATTGTCCCCAGATAGTAGAGCCTTTACTTTTGCTATAATTTCCTAGATAGCTATATCAGTGTCCACATCAGGCTAGGTGACATCTCTAATACCATTTATATACTTGAGGAACTTGTTCCACTTAGAATCTATTATATCTTTTACCTCTATAGTTATCTTACCCATCAATGACTCTAGTTTATATAATATATCGATTAAATCATATACTACTACAATGTCAGCTTCACCATTGTAGTAGGCCATAAACCTAGAGTGATTTAGGATGTCATCAAAGGAGGATGACCATTCTAGTCATTCCTTGACCCCTCTGTCATTATCCAAAATGATGGGTACAAAATTAGGTGTTCATGTGGAAATTATTTTCATATTATTTTAAATTAATTGCAGCTTTCTCACCAACAACTTTCCCCTTTGATAAGTCCTTCTTATGGGTGAACATGGGTACAAGGCTCTCAAATAATTAGGTGTAGGGGCCCCATATAATTAATAAGGGAGATAACAAGGAAATTGCCTCAAAACATTTATATTTTGTCCCTTGCAAAATAAGAAAGTTTCTATGCACATTCTGAGAGACCAATTTTAAGGAATTTTCTTTGTGAATCAACAAGTTCTTGATTGTTCTGATTTCTATCTCCTTGCTGGAATCCAACTCCTCTTCATCCACTGTCATAGCTTGACCTATCAAATCCTCTATCTTAGGTGTATGACCTACTATCTATATGCCCTTCTTTTCAATTTCAATGGTTGACCTTGTAGTGTTTTTCAAGACCACTATCTCATTCTCCAATTTGAGATTTCTCTATTCTAGCACATAGGTCTTCTTCATTTCTTCTTCTTAATGCCTCCTAATTTTAATGTACCACTCATAGGTTCCTTCTGTATGCACCCAAAAATGGTCGCCTAGACTATGGGCCCCCATTATTCAATTTATCAATTTATCAAATTTTCTGAATCAATGGTTTGTAATATTTTATTAAATCAATTCAAATCAATTTTCTTGATCAAATTTGATTTATTTCATTTCTAAGATTGATTAGTTTATTCCAAGTCTTATTTAATTAAAAGAAAATCTTCTCTTTTAATTAAATAAAATAAAATCTCCATTTAATTAAAAGAAAACCTCTCTTTTAATTAAACAGTTCATCCACATTTAATTAATTAAGAGAAAAACCTCTCTTTTAATTTAATTAAATATCTTTTATTTAATTAAAAAGAACTTGCTCCCTTTTAATTAAATAAAAATCCCACTTAAATATCTCTTTTGATGAAAAAAGGAAATAAAATAAATTCTTTTTATTTAATTTCTCTACACTTAAAAATGTGATCTAAGTGGGATTTATCTTTCCACTTTCTCCTCAACCACTCCTCTTTTCTAATTGGTGGAATCTTGTCTCACATGGATCACCACTTTCTTCTCAACCACTCCTCTTTTCTCATTGGTGGAATTTTGTCTCACATGGATCAAGCTCTATTATCCCATATTGGTTGTGAGAAGCCTCTCACCTCCATAATTTTTTTTATAAGGGAGAGCCCTCTCCTCATGTTAGACACCCATGATTATGCTATCATTATGCTGCAGGTTTGAAGACCAATTTTTGAAGGAGTTTGAATACAAAAGCTTTTTGTGGAGAATTTCTATTTTCTTATCTTTTTCTCTCTTGCACCCATCATGGGCTTTTAGCTTAGATTTTGCATTTATAGATTAGATTTTTCTTTCATAGATTAGATCTTATTTTCATGCATATTTGAAGATTATGGAGACTAGCATTCTTGCTTTTCCTCTTTGAATCTCTCATCTCATGGTGTACTTGCATGGGCACAAAAATAGGTCAAACTGAGGGCCTCCATTGCAAACCCTTGCACTCTATGAGTAGAGAGCTATGGATCGATTTTTGAGGGCTCATTCTTGAGTTTTCTTACATGTAATGATTCATAGAAGTGTGACAACATTTTAGCACACATTTTTGGCGCCCACCGTGGGGCTTGAATCAAGTTTCTAGCTCCATTTGATTTTATTTTTCATCTTTGATTTTTTACGGCAGCATATTGGATCTAATCAAGTGCTCTTGTAAATTTTTTACTTTGGTTTTAAGGCCAACCCATATATAGATTGGTTTGCAGGCAAAAAATCTAGTTGGTTTAAAGATTCAATCATATCTTTTAAACCAATTAGAGTTTGGTTCTGAAATTTTTTTGGTGGGTTGGCTATGTGCCCAACATGTCCCAGCTCGATTTTCAGATCATTTTGACATGATTTTCACGAGTTATGAATTTCTCTTTATTTTTCATAAAAAGCCATTTCGGATCGCAAATCAGCGTAGTTTTTAGAAAAATTTACATTTTCAAAAATATTTTTTAATTCTAAGGGGGGTTCTTTCTTTGTGTTTTGAATTTTGAGGCCGTATTAAAGATCAAAAACTCGATTTGATGAATCTGGCCTATTTTGAAAAATTGGGTCCCTAGGGCACAAATGAAATTTTTTTTTTGAATTTCTTACATTTTTGGAAAGATCTCTAGTTTTTAGCAGGGGTCTCTTCTTTTCATTTCTATTTTTGGATTCAAAATCATAGCAAAAAAAAGGTCTAATCATGTTGACTAGGTTATTCGTATTTTTTTTGCAGGGATTTTCGTGTTTTTCTGATTTTTTCTGCTAACTGCTCACTGTTTTGGTTTTTTCTGTGTTTTTTGATTTTTTTGGAACAGCATAGCAGCAAGTTGTGATTTCATTAGAAAAACATGCTAAAGTTTTTAAAAATAGGTAAGATCTACTAAGCGCGTTGCGAGGACTCCAGGTATTCTTCTTTGGCTGATAACACTTTGATTTGGAACCTTAAAATGAACCTCTCATGTGTCTAGCTTGTGTGTTTTTCTTATGCTTTTATTTTTCAAACACATGCATAATTGATACTAGGTTGTAATCTTCATTGATTTTTATTTAGCAAGCTTGATTATTAGTGATAGATTGAAATAGCTATATTGGGTTATTGGACTCGCTGAATCCGTCGGCCCCTCATTCCACCCCGTGGTTGCAAGATCAATGCCACATTAAAGGGGAGGGGTCTACAGGATAGAAGCGTTAAGTGCTCCACTTGGCAACCCTCTTGTGCTTTCTAAAACTCACTAATCTTTGAGTTGTGGACTCGTTTTGGCTTTTGTGAGGGGTTAAGTGTTCCACATCTTTGGACTCACCTTGCATTAGTTAAAGTGTTAAGTGTACCACCTTGTGCTTTTTGATTATTCTTGGATAGATTTGCTTTTGGGGAATTAACATCTGTACACACATAGTAATTAGGCCCCATGAATACTATTCATGGATCTTGAGGGAGTGAGTTCCTAGTGAAACTCCTCTCAAAGACGGATTCCTTGTAGGTGGGGAGGATACTTTGAGAATCTCTTAGATAGATGGATCTTCAACTTGGTGATTGAGGCATCCTTTCTTCGGAGAGGTTGATAGATCACTAGGGGTTGATATCATAGATCTTGAGATAATCTTAGTTAGCATGTCGGATTGATCTGCTTGCTTTGATTGGGCTAAAAGTGAAAATGTGTCAAAACCTTGGATCTGAAAGCTAAGTCCCCTTGTGGTCCACTATTGTGAGTCGGTCACCTTTAGAGAGGGTTAACCATAGCAGACAATCCCTATACAGGGAAAACTGCGGACGGAACCTCAAGCGATAATAGCCACTTCTGCCGTGGTTGCAACAATCGCTATATAAATGTCCTTGTGGAAGAAATCTCCATGGGGTATGGTTCATTGTGGGTTGTCAAATCTCCCTAGCAGCTCTTGAAGATTAAGTTCTCAGACTGTGTCAAAAGCTTGGTGCGCCGAGATTGGAGGTCACCCCTGTGAATCATAAAAGTTGCAGAGTCAAACCATTACTAAAAACCTTAGAGAGGCCAACTTTTATTTTCTAGGGATGTATACAATGATTGTGAAACTCTTTGAGAACATACACAATTAGCTCTCCTAGGGATTAGCATAAACTAAGTCACTTAATTGCTCGTGCGCAAGGTTGCTTTGCCCCTTGTTCATTGTTTGAAGACTGTTTGCTTGAAATCCTTGTTTTCTATCTTGTGTGCTTGATTTATGATAAATAATCTATTGATACATCTAGTTGGATATTTAAAATGAATTAAATCTGAGTTCTTGAGTTGAGACTTTACGATCGAATAACTTTGTTATCCCATTATTTCTAGTCTCCCTAGGTTGGTCCTATTTGGATTAGGCTACTTTTCTCATTGTTAAAAGCCTTTTTGCACCATGGGTTATTGTGCTTTGACCTCTTGAATTAGTAATCATTGATTTCACAAGAGACCTTGTTTGGAGTTGGTAAGTTAGAAACTGTCCTTATTGAGAAAGATATACACTTAGATCCTTTGATATTACACTTGGAGAGTTTTAGTAATTTCTTGTCCACACTTTCAAAAAAAAAAAAAAAAAATTTAAATTATTTATAATTTGGGTAAATCATCCTCCTGGTCCATATGTGGTAGGGTATTCACCCAAAGTTGTGAGCACCTCTGTGGCAGTGTTGGTTTACACCTATTGCAAAATTCTATCTTATCACATCTCTTTTGGACAAGTGAGAGCTTTTACTATCCTAGTTTGGTACCAATGTTTCTTAGGGTTATCCTATCAACTAGTGCCTTTTCTTTCATGTTGATTACAAGTGCTATTACATGTTGCTCAACATTCAAATGATCTCAAATGGTATCAAATTTTCCAAAATGACTCTTGGTCTTCTTTCTTCTTTATCTTCCATGTCTTTCTAATCTGTCATTTCCACTCTTCCTCTTCTTCATGTCTTCTTGATTCTTTTCCTCCTATTATCATATAGTCTACCTTCTTCTATTCATTCTTTCTCTTCTTCCATACTTGATTCTTCTTCTTCTAGAACCATGGATCTTGGATATCTTTTTAGGGATCCTCATTTGAGCTCAGATGAAATCTACCTCCTTCTTGAATTTGAAAAGTGTTGTCACTCCAATAGATGCATGGATGCTAACGTTGCAACAAAAATGATTAAAAAAATGGATAAATCAGACACCTTTGCTAGGATCATGTGCAAGATCAAATCACAGTATCCTTCTTCCAAATATTTCCCATCTTCCAAGTCTTGTCATGATTCTTCTAAATATCATACAGATTTTCCATCTTCCAAGTCTTATCATGATTCTTCTAAATATCATATAGATTCTTTATCCTCCAAGTCTTATCAGGATTCTTCTAAATATCCTTCACATTCTTCATCTTCTAAGTCTTATCATGCTTCTTCTAAATATCATTCACATTATTCATCTTCTAAATCTTACCATGATTCTTCTAAATATCATCCATCTAGGTCTTCACCTACTTCTTCTTCACAATATCATTCTTCTTCTACTTCTACCAAGAGTTTTATTCCTCTTATTAAGACATATGATAATGAACAACATGAAAAGTCTTGTGATATGCCTATCTATAATTCTTCTAGTGACAATGATTATGATGGTGATGATTATTACATTCCAACAGTTCCTAAAAGTCCTCCTAGTCCTATGCTTGTGCTTAAAGGGGATGAGTCACGAAAAGATATTGATGGTAATTCACATGAATCAAATCTTGAAAACAACATTGATAAATTTTGTGAACAATACCTAAATGATAAATCTGCATTTTTTGATGAAGAGAAAGCATTTTTTTGTGCTGAAATACAACATCAATGGGATACGAGTTCCTCTTCTAAGAACCCTCATGTTGAAAATAAAGATTACACTCTTGAGCAAGATCATGTTAATGTTGAACCTTTGTCTTCTGATGCTCCCCTTCCATCTTCTACTTCCTCCACTATCCATACATCTCTTAAAGATTCAGAGTCTTTCAAATCTCCTACCAATCCTTCATCCAACAAAGATCCTAATGGTTTTCATGCAGTTCCCTATAGTTATCCTCAAGGGCTACCTCTTAAAGAAACTCAAGCTAACCTTCACCTGGCTGCAAATACTTTTGATAATGCTAAATCTAAAGATCCTAAGCCTTCATGTGCTATAATTCCTACTTCAGCTAGTCCTTCCTCATCTATTCCAAAGTCTTCCATACAATTCCAACATGCTTCCTTCTCCTTAGGAGTGGTTTCATGTCAAGAGGACTCTAAAAATGATAAAGAAAAAAATATAAAGAAAGATCAAGATCAAGAACCCTCCTTGTCATCCAATTATTTTCACAATGTTTCTGATACATTTCATGGTTCTTTTGATCCCTTACACCCTTTCTCATTCATTCCACCATGTCTTAAGTCTTCTCCTAAGCAAGATCAAGATACTACTTGCACCACTGAGCCTATTGACAATAAAAATGGCCTTAGTACACTTTCTCCTTCCAAAGATGATACTTCCATTAAGGTTATTAAAAATGATGCTATTATTTCCAATGTTGAGCCTATTGAAAATCAAGAGAACAATTCTATGCTTATGTTATCCAAAGATCCTTGTCAAGATCAAAGTCTTCCATCTTATTGTTCTACCACTCCATGTTCCCTTCCACTTTCTACTCTTCCTAAGTCTTCTCAAGCTATAAGTTCTCCTATCAAAGAAGTTGCTCCTATTAAAGATGTTTATGTTCCTATTGAAAATCTTGATGCTCACTCTAAAGATGCTAATGTCCTTGATTGTGATATAGATGTTGATGAACTTATTGATTACCCTTTTGCATCTTCTTCATCCATCCTTGGACCACCACCACCAATACTAAATCCTTCACATTTTCCTTCCATCTTGGGTCCTTATGTCCCTTCACTTTCCCCTCCCAATTCTCCTAGTTCTTCATCCATTTTGGGTCCTTATGTCCCTCCCTCTCCTATCTTTCCTCAAGATCAACGTAGATGCATATCCTTGAATCCTTTTCATCCACCCACTCACCTAAACCAGTCATATCATCCTTCTTCCTCCACAAGTCCCAAGTCTTTTGGAAGTAACTTGAATGGTCAATACAAGAAAAAGAAGCAATTCAAGAATCCATATAAAAAAGAAGACCACCATGTCTCCTCTAATTGACATGGGGGCATTAAGTCAAAAGAGATATCTAAGAAAAAAATTACAAGACAAGTATGGGTTCCAAAATCCATCATTGAAGATATTATCTCTAAATCATCAAAAAGAAATGAAAAGAAGCCTAAGGCTATATGGATTCCAAAATCTCTCTTGAGAGAGTCTAATGTTGAACAACAATTAAATTTGACATTCAAGCTTCCAAAGAATTCTGCTTCATCTTCTTCCAAAAGCATTCTTCCATTCCATGTGCCTAAACTGCAACCTTTTCTATCCACTCACCATATTCCTTCACATATTCCTTCATTCACATTTTCTCCATCCTTTCGCCACCCTTCAAGGTGTGTGTTGACGTTGATCTTTCCTTCATTTCCATTTTTCAATCTCACTCACTTCGCATAAAGCCATATCCTCCATTTTTGTCTCCCATCTTCCTTTCCCTATTAGCATCTTTGAGCATATCATTTGAATTCCTTTGTATATCATGGTTTAAACATTCAAAGAGCATTATCTCAAAAGCTTGACTTCTTCCAAAAAATTTTTTTTTTGAAAAAGATTGAAAAAAAAAAGAAAGAAAAAAAATGAAAAATTTGAAAATGTGCCTTGGTGAAAACCTGGTAATCAGGCACCTTGGTATAAAAAGTAAAGAGAAATAAATTCATCCTATGGTGAAAACCACTCCCTTGTGGTGCCTTGGATAAGTACCATGATGAAAACCTAACAAATAGGCATCATGCTAGTTCTTCTACATCTTTCATTCATTTCGTCTTCTCTCTTTGATCTTGACAATGTTGACCTATAGACAAACATTTGGCTATCTTGTGAGATATCTTATGATGATCTTGTTTTCATTCCTTTCATGTTTAGCCTTCACATCTATTTCCCTCCATTCATTCTAGTCTTTTGCTACCCTTTTCCCATTTACCCCTTTGGTCTTGATCTAATAAAATAGAGTAAAATATGATGCTATAAAGTCTCTTGACATGTCTACTTCTTTGGATTGCATCTTTCCCACTTTTACATTATGCTTTCTTGAATTATCCTATACTGGCCTTTCATTTCTTGTCCAAATGTTCTTTACATGACAAATTTTCCCTAGCTTGGGTACTCTTGAGGAGTCAACCATTGAAGATCACTTTCACTTGCTTCATACACTCCTTGCTTATCCATAATATCCATTAGCTTATTGCTTCATCATGTCCTCCACCTTGTTAGACATTGGGACTGCACGATGTGATCTTGCTTAAGAGTTTGATGCCCATTCTGTCTAGGGGTATCTTTGTACATATTTATTGATCCTGAAAAAAAATTCAAAAAAATTGATATATTTTAAAAAAATTCAAAAAAATTGATATATTTCAAAAATCCAAAAAAATGGTATATTGTAAAAAATCTAAAAATTGAAAAATGTCCTGAAAAAAATGATCATCTTAGTGACAACCTAGCAAAAGGCACTTTGATATATCTTCAAAAAAATTATATATTCCAAAAATACAAAAAAAAAAAATTATAAAAAGTCCTGAAAAAAAAAATAAAAAAATCCAAGTGGTGAAAACCTGAAAACGGGCGCTACTTGAGGCCTTTGCACCCCTGTTTCTTAGCACATGTCCTCGACACTTAGCCTTTCTCCACCATGCCTTGTCCTTGTTACCTTGGTTTGGAATTGGTCTTTTTCTAGGGGGCATAACTATGTTAGCTTTGGTTTCTTAGATGTGTGAGTCTTTAGGACACCTCACAAATGGTGTTTTTCAACACCCATTGACATCGAGTGTTTTTCAACACTTATTGGTTTGGTCTTACCCAGTATCATCATGTGATCTTACCTTCCTACAAGCATTTGATCCTTGTCCTCAAAACTCAGTATCAGTTAACACACTTAAATTTTTAAATGCAACACTTAATGCTTGACTTATGTCATGATCTTTTCTTTGTGTGCTAACTGTTATTGATTTTTGTTGAGTGTCTTTTTCTGATAAGTCTCTCCATGATGCATCACTAGAAGACTTGGGACATGAGACATGTTTTTATTTATTTTATTTTTTTTGCTTGTGGGTGCAGTCTTGAACTCTAGAGTGTCTTTTGTTGTCCCCTTGAAACACTTAGGAGATTTGAGACATCATCCTTGATTGTTTTTGCACAACCATTCTTATAGTCATCTTGGCATCTATGCCTTGATGCAAGCATAGTTTTTCTATATTAAATTGGGTAAGATAACATCGAAGTCATCTTGACCTTTATGTCTTTGATGCTTATGTTAGAATCTTTCCACATTTCAATCCAATATAAATCGCATTCATATCTTCATAGTTGCATTTGTAACTAGTGATGATTGTGTGATTTTTTGATGTCCGTTAATAATTGCCCAATGATGAAAATAAGTTCTTTTACATTCTCTAATGAATGATGAACACAAAATCCTATGTTACAGTTGCTCTTTTGCAAGTACACCATTGCATTTCATGTAGCTTGCATTATTAGACTTCATGTTAGTTTGCATTTTTAGGCTGCATTATGAGTTTGAGAGGGTTCTCCTTTCATCTTTATTGTGGACATTTAATCAATTTTGGTCACATTTTGATCTTCATTTCCTTATTTTCTTTCGTGATCTCAATCGAAATTTCTATCTTAAATAGTTGATTGATTTTTGGAGCATTTTCTTTTCTTATTTCTATTTCTTTCCATATCTTTCAAACTTCTATCTTCCATTTTCTTTTTCCCCACTTCTTTTCTTCTAAATCACCTTTGGGGCATAATATTTCATGCTTGATGATCTACCTTGGTTCTATGATTCTTATATCTTTCATCTTACATCAAGAACCTTATCTTTTGTTCGATTTGATTAAATTTATCAATTTGTTGTTTCTCCTCTATCTCATTTCGATTTCGATCACGAGGGGGCAGTAATTATCAATTTCAATCCTTGATTTAGTTTTATCAATTTTATCCTCGACTTTTTCAAGTTAAAATTTATTTTTATTCTTTGTCCTGATGTGTTCCCGAGTCGACCACACATCTGGGTTGTTTTGTGATCCCAAATTGACCTCACACTTCAATTTTTTTCTTTGACTACATGTGTTCCCGAATCGATCACACATTAGTCAAAGAGGGGAAAATGTATGCACCCAAAAATGGTCGCCTAGACTATGGGCCCCCATTATTCAATTTATCAATTTATCAAATTTTTTGAATCAATGGTTTGTAATATTTTATTAAATCAATTCAAATCAATTTTCTTGATCAAATTCGATTTATTTCATTTCTAAGATTGATTAGTTTATTCCAAGTCTTATTTAATTAAAATAAAATCTTCTCTTTTAATTAAATAAAATAAAATCCCCATTTAATTAAAAGAAAACCTCTCATTTAATTAAACAGTTCATCCACATTTAATTAATTAAGAGAAAAACCTCTCTTTTAATTTAATTAAATATCTTCTATTTAATTAAAAAGAACTTGCTCCCTTTTAATTAAATAAAAATCCCACTTAAATATCTCTTTTGATGAAGAAAGAAAATAAAATAAATTCTTTTTATTTAATTTCTCTACGCTTAAAAATGTGATCTAAGTGGGATTTATCTTTCCACTTTCTCCTCAACCACTCCTCTTTTCTAATTGGTGGAATCTTGTCTCACATGGATCACCACTTTCTTCTCAACCACTCCTCTTTTCTCATTGGTGGAATTTTGTCTCACATGGATCAAGCTCTATTATCCCATATTGGTTGTGAGAAGCCTCTCACCTCCATAATTTTTTTTATAAGGGAGAGCCCTCTCCTCATGTTAGACACCCATGATTATGCTATCATTATGCTGCAGGTTTGAAGACCAATTTTTGAAGGAGTTTGAATACAAAAGCTTTTTGTGGAGAACTTCTATTTTCTTGTCTTTTTCTCTCTTGCACCCATCATGGGCTTTTAGCTTAGATCTTGCATTTATAGATTAGATTTTGCTTTCATAGAGTAGATCTTATTTTCATGCATATTTGAAGATCATGGAGACTAGCATTCTTGCTTTTCCTCTTTGAATCTCTCATCTCATGGTGTACTTGCATGGGCACAAAAATAGGTAAAACTGAGGGCCTCCATTGCAAACCCTTGCACTCTATGAGTAGAGAGCTATGGATCAATTTTTGAGGGCTCATTCTTGAGTTTTCTTACATGTAATGATTCATAGAAGTGTGACAACATTTTAGCACACACCTTCTAGGTGCTCCTCAAGTATATCTATATTATTCTTGCTTAACAATGATGCATTATTTAACAATCCATACATTTGATTGCTATAAGTAGAGTGTACATTCTAGAATATTACATTTCCCCTAGGAGACTCTTTAATCTCCATGAAAGTGGGCTTTTGGTGCTCTAGATCTAAACTCCATATTGCCATTGTTTAGGAATCAATGTTATACCTAGATCCTCTCACTTCCCCTAGATGATTCTCATCTTCAAATGAAATAGCCCTTTCCTACCTTCTCATTTGATATAGTAGGATTGATGAGCCAATGTCTCAACTAGGGAATATAATTATAACACTCCTTTATATCATTTCTCTAGCCTCCTCTATAGTGAGGGTCTCACTACCAAGGTCATACTCTTGTAGAATTTTAACAATTTTAGCAACTACCTCATCAAAGTCACCTAGTTTCATTTGTAGAGACAACTCATTCTACTTCAACTTAAACAAAAAATTCTTGAATTCCTCTATTTTGATGAAATTATCATCGCTCATGAATTTATTGGCCTTAATGATTTTATCATCAAGAATTTGTTCTTGAAGCTCTAGATTGTTGGCTCTTTTCTCATCCTCAATGGCTTGAGCCATCTAAAAATTTCTTCTCGCAGTGTCAAAATATTGAATCCTTCTTGGCATGATCTGCAAGGCTTTTTCCAAAGCTTTGGGTGGAATTTTTGCCATTTTTTGCTTCTTACTCCTTTGTTGAGCCCATTGTAAACTCTTTTCTTAGTCTTCATCATCATCATCACTAACCTCTAAAACAATATCCCACTTAAAAGACTTAGGATCTAGCTTATTTCTTATCTCTTCTAGCACTTGAAATGATATCTCATCAAAATTTTGGATGTGTTTCTCAAACCTAGACCAATAGTATAGTTTAAGAAAGAATCCCTTAAAGGATGGATTTACCTTTTTCCTCTCCTATTAAAAACTTAGAACATCTTTGAATTTGATCATTCTCTCCCTACATATATTTGTTCGATACAATTGTTTAATTGTGTGTTGTCTTTGATGTCATATCAGTTATCAGACAGTATCTACCAAGCTCAGAAGGTTAGCAAGGCAAAGGACACTGTCTACCAAGCTCAAAAGATCAGCCAAGCAAAGATACAGTTCTTACTAAGTTAACTCAATAATCAAAGGTAATATGGAAGAAGTAGTTCTTACCGAGTTCACTTAGTCATCAAAGGAAAATCAAAAATTTAGTTCTTACCGAGCTCACTTGGTCATCAAAGGGAATTTGATAGAAGCAATTCTTATCGAGTAAAAATTGGTAAACAAAGGATTTTTAGGATATTGCAATATTAACCGAGTCAAGATGGTTAACTCAGGAAATTATTGAAAGTAGTATTTACTGAGCAGGGTCAGCCAGTAAAGTTTTTTATTGTTTTATGAAATAACATTTAAAAGTAATATCTATAGCCGACTGATGAATGGTTTGGTGATAAATGTAACATGTAAATGAGCTGACTTAACCATCTGAATGGTATAAGTAAGAGGTCAAGTTGCAAATTCAAAAAAAGTATATGGAGGTATGAGAAGTTAATGTGATATGCAGATTGATTGTTGTGGAAGTGAATTTGAAGGATGATCAGAGATCATTAAGGAGCAACAGAGCCATATTTGATCAAGGAGGATCTAATATTATTGAACAGAGACCTGTATCCAACAAATTCAATTGCATCTTGTTTAGGTCAATTCATTGTTGCTTTGTAACCATTGTAGCAGTGATTTCAAACCTCTTAACAGAGTTGGTTTAACAGCCATTTTGTAAATCCTCCAACAAGGTGACAGTTTAGTTGAATTGTTCTAAAGACCTCTAGCAAGGCCACTCCTAATAGGGTGATTAAATCCTCTAACAAGGTCACACCTAACAGTGTGTATTGTAACTTTTAACAGGGTTGGCTCCTAACAGGGCTCACTTCAGAAGAGTAAAAAATTGGTGACTAGTTACTTGGTGGTTTTTCCCATATTGGGTTTCCACGTTAAATCTGGTGTCTCTTGTGTTCACTTATTTGCATGCATATTAATAACTTTGAATGCTAACTAGTTAGTCTACCGAGTTATAACATTCTTGCATTGTTTATCAAGTTTCAAAAGTAAATAAGCATTATAGACATCTAAGGGATTTGTGAATTGTTTTTGGGATAACTTATTCACCCCCCCATCCCCCCCACCCCACCCTCACAGTTACTCCATCTATAATTCCAACAATTGGTATCAGAGCTCTTGGTGCTTACAAGAAAAGATTTCAAGGATCTAAGACAAAGGTTAGGATGTCTTATAAGAGGGAAATTCCAAGACTTAACAGGGACAACTTCTTAGCATGGCAAGGATTGATGAGAACTTATCTAGCTTCCACTGGAGATATAGGACTGAAGTACCTTGATGAAAAATATGCAGAACCTGCTGGTACATTATCTATCAATGATATTGTTGAAAAGAAGACTCAAAACAACATGATGATAGATATAGCATCTACTTTGAGTTATGAAGAATTTGATGACATTAAGGATTGAAAAACTACCTTTGAAATGTGGGAAAAGCTGAAAGAAATCTATGGAGGATATGAAAATGTAAGAAGAGCCAAAGCAGAAAGTCTGAGAGGATAATTTGATCAAATGAGGATGAGAGAGGATGAAAACATTGCAAAATATGTTGAAAGAATCAAAGCATGTGTTAGTGCAATCAAAGCATCTAGAGGAGATATCAAGGAGGAGACAGTTATAAGTAAAGTTATTTGAACTCTACTTCCCATTTATGCAATTAGAGTCTCTGCAATTCAAGAAAGAAGATGTGAAGCAAATCATAAGATAAATCTAGAAGCCATAGTTGGAAGATTGACTGCATTTGAGCTAGACAACTTTGACAATTATGTATTAGCTGCCAAAAAAATTCGATCAGCATTTGAAGCAAAGCTTTCACTCAAAGAAAAAGGGAAAAAGTTGAAGGATCTACAATCAGACAGTGATGAAGAATTAGAACAGAGTTCAGATAGTGATCTTGAAGTGGTTGAAGCTCTGCTAGCAAGGAAATATTCTAGAGGCAAAGGAAAATACAAAGGTAAGGTTCCTCTAATCTATTTTTCTTGTGAAGAAATTAGACATATTGCTGCTAGATGCCCCAATAAGAAAAAAAAGGATGAGAAGAAAGGTACAATGGCAAAAGAGACTTTAAATCATTCAAAGATAAAGGTAAGAAAACATGTTTTATAGATAAAGATTTTAATGATTCTGATGATGAAGAAGAAGATGAAATTGTTTACATTGCTGTGAAAGATGAGTCTAATAATGATGAGGAAATGGCACTTATTCTCATATGAGTAGAAATGATACATGGATTATAGATAGTGGTTGTTCTCATCACATGACTAGTGATAAAACTAAGTTTGAACACTTTGAAGACTATGATGGTGGCAGTGTAAGATTTGGTAACAATGAACCTTGTTGTATAAGAGGAAAAGGAAGAATCTCACTAACCAAGGAACTTGTATGTGATAATGCACACTGGGTAGAAGGACTAAAGCACAATTTGTTGAGTGTGGCACAACTGCTCAATAATGGATTCAAAGTAGAATTTATGCATGGAAAAGCAATATTACTAGATGGCAAAGGAAAATTGATTGGATCAGACATTCAAACAAACGGTAACTTATTTTATCTTGAACTTGGTGAATGTTCATATTTTATTGCTCAAATTGAAGAAAGTTGGTTATGGCATAGGAGGCTGTGTCATGTAAACTTTGACAACTTAATAAAGATCAGTAAATTTAGAAAAGTAAGAGGTATTCTTGACATAAAGAAACTCGAGGTTGGTCTATGCAAGAATAGTCAAATTGGTAAAATGGGAAAGACCATTTTTAAAGCAAGAACTATCAAACTGAAGAAATTCTAGAAGTTGTGCATACTGATTTATGTGGACCCATTGGCATTGAAAGTTATACTGGTGAAAAATTCTTCATTCTGTTTGTTGATGACTTTCAAGAATGATAAATGTCATGTACCTAAGAGAGAAACTAGAAGCATTTGAAAATTTCAAATGGTATTTGGCCAAAGTAGAAAAGGAAATAGGAAAAAGACTAAAATGCTTAAGGTCTGACAGAGGTGGTGAACTCATTTCACATGAGTTCAATAACTTTGTATTGAAAGAGGAATCAAAAGATAGGTTTTAGCACCCAGAACTCCTAAACAAAATGGAATAGTAGAAAGAAGGAATAGATCTATCATGGATTATGCAAGAACCTTAATGATTGAGAAAGGCATTGCTATCTAATACTGGAAGGAAGCCATCAACACTGTAGTTCATACCTTGAACTGAGTGCAGCTGAAGAAGGATTCATTCAAAACTCCCTATGAGTTGTGGTATGGCTACAAACCCAATGTAAGTTATCTAAAAGTATTTGGAAGTAAATGTTACATTTTGAAAGAATCTAGAAAAGGAAAATTTGATGTAAAAAGTGATGAAGTAATTTTTTTGGGATACTCTTGCACAAGCAAAGCATATATATGTTTGAACTTATCTACTTAAAAAGTCATAGAAAGTGCACATGTGAAAGTTGATGAGTTTGTAGAAAGAACAGAAAAAGAAAGCAAAAAGGAACCTGAAGACTACAGAAGCTTTGTTTACATTGAACTAGATACAATGCCAAGTATATCTATTAATCAGGAATCCTAAACTCTAGAGTCATCATTTACCGAGTCACAAGAAGTTCAAATTGAGTCAGCATCTACCAAGCTACAAGAACCCAAGCTGAAAGAACTCGAGTTGCAAACTGAAGCTACCGAGTTAGCATCTACCAAGCTTGAACAACCAAATCTAGGACAAAAAGTTGAGATGTAGAATGATAACTCAAAATCCAAGGAGCTTGTGCTAGCCAAGTATGTTAGAAAGCATCATGCACTGGATCAGATCATTAGAGATAAATTAGAAGGAACAATGACAAGAAGTTGAAAGGCACTTGTTTACTTGCTGATTTTGAACCTAGAAATATCAAAGATGCTCTAGACAATGAAAGTTGGATTGAAGCTATGGATGAGGAGATAGAATAGATAGAGAAAAAAAAAACATGGACTCTTGTACCTAGACCCAAAGACAAGAATGTGATTGGAACAAAGTGGGTATTGAGAAACAAACTAAATGAAGATGTGTTGTTTTACTTTCAGTCACCCATTTTAAAAACTTTTAAAGTCGCCTCCCTTGAAGAATTCTCCAAAATTGTTTCCATTTTGTTTAACAATGTTTCTATGAAGGACTGATGTAGATGTGAAGGTTCCTATGCCACAATTTAGAGTTCATTGCATTGGATTAGATTATAGATTGATATGATTTATTATGCTTCTTCAACTTCATGTTCACAATCTGACTTAGAGAAAGAAACACTTGAGTTAGCCTTCAAAATTATTTGATTGAATATAAAAAGGAAGAATAATTGGAATTTGAATGCAGAATTGGAATTGGAATGCATAATTTGAATTGGGATGTCAAACTTCCAATTTCCCCGCCATAGGAGAAGCTCATTTGGGACTTTTCACGAAGAAGAGGAGAAGCCAAATTGTCATTTCCCGCCTGAAAAGAGAAAATGCAAAATCTCAAATTTAAGTGGAAAGGAATGAGTCTATAAAATCAAAATTTCATTTTTAATGCAATCCATGAACTAATTGACACAAAATAGTGATCACAATTAAGAAGTAGAAAATCTGATGTCGCATCCATTTCCAATTTTTTGCCACGGGAGAAGCTAAAAATAAAATTTCCGCTAATGGGAAGTCCCTATTGAAAATCTTGATGGAGGCATTGGAGGAATGAAGAATGGAGTTTATTGAATTCAAGTGGATTAGAATTGTAAAAAAGTGGGCAATGGAAAGAGGAATCCCAAGGGGGAGGCAAAAAATGAACCCTCTGTTATTTGCACTCAGAAATCAAAATTTTGCCAGTGGAGAAGTAAAGGTCCAAATTCCTATTGGGGTCTTTCAATGAAAAATGTATGTTGCCAACACCAAAGGGATCCTTCAAATGAAATCTAATCTTCCCCATTCAAGAGAAGACTCACACATTTGCCATATGTACTGTAAAGAATTCAATAGCTTATCTGGATGAGACAGAATCACACTTTGTGCATCTATTAGATGATCAAACATTTGAAATTATCTCATCATTTCAAATTGATCTATTTGAAAATGGGTGTTCCATCCTTAGTTGCTCATTTTTAGATGACTAGAATGTTTATTATTTCCTTGGTATAGCATCTGTTATGTCGAAGGAGAACGAACCTGCCAAGGGCCAAATTCTTGTATTCACTATTGAAGATGTCAAAATTCAACTTGTTACTAAGAAAGAAACAAAGGACACCATTTTCAATTTGAATGAATTTAATGGAAAATTACTTGCAAGCATTAACCAAAAGATTCAGTTATACAAATGGATGCTCTGCGATGATGGTTCACGTGAGCTACAATTAGAATGTGGACACCATAGTTATATACTGGCACTGTATGTTCAGTCCCATGGAGATTTTATTGTGGATTGGAGATCTGATGAAACCTATCTCTTTACTTATATACAAGCATGAGGAAGGTGCTATCAAGGAGAGAGCTCATGACTATAATGAAAATTGGATGAATCAACCTGAGTATCTAGGGGAGTGCAATTGAAGACCATAGAAGACCCACAACCACGTAAAAATGACTATGCTATGTTCATGCACAATACACATTATACAAATGCATTCTATAAATCTACAAAGCTAGTAGTGGAGGAATCGTGTAATGATACCTGTAGGTTTCTAAGGAACATACACTTCACCATGGTATTAGAAATACCAAGGAGGGCACCTCAATTGCTCAAAGCAATGGAAAAGGATGACCATGAGATTATGGGTGTGTAAGTTCAATACCCAAATCTGAAGCTGTAGTCATCAACCCATGGCCAGTGAAGGAATGGAGACTATGAAGAAAGATGGAAAATGTTTCAAAGACATCCACATATGAATGGAAGAACTTTTGCTAAGTTCGAGTTGCAGAATGAAGATGAATCAAGAAGATTGCTGAATGCTTCAAACAATTGGTAGTTGAATTTGAGATGATTAACACAATAGCACAATCTGAAGGAATCTTAGTGAATAGGATTGAGTGCAAAACCTAGATACTATGCCATGTGTTAGAAATTCTATATAAATCTTTGAAGACAAAAAGGTAGCAAATAACACTTGGAAAAATAAAGAACCTGAGCAGACCTTCTAATATGAAGAGCATTTCTCAACAGTTGGATTTGACTGAGCATACGCACTTAAAGAGAAGTTTGATGGGTTTATTAAAATAGTTTTAAATACAATGATACTCCTTTCATAATAGGAATCCAATATGTATGATTAAAGATGAAGATAACATGCAACAGAAAGATCGAATAAGATGAAATGTTGACAAGCCATGTGAATAGACCAAGAATCAGTTACAAACTGAATGGTTATAGAACCAAAGAGGCAGAAGAACCGAATGGTTATGGAAGAATCAGAATAGTCATGGGATGCCATTATTTATTGTGATACCTTTCAATTTAGAGGGGTTTGTCCTTTTCTACATATAGTCAGAGAGCTGGAGGAGAAGAGGGGGCATGTTAGTTTAGTTTTTTTTTTTTTTTCATTTCATTGCATATAAGGATTGGCAAATTTTAGGTTTGAAGCTAGTTGCAGAGACAATCAAGTCTAGTGCCATTTATTTTCTATCCAACTATATCTAGTGTTATTTCATTATGTTGAATTGGGAATGATAAATAAAAAGAGTTTTGTTCCATTATTTTTCAGTTTAACCAATCAGTAGGATAATCAAAGAATTATAATTGGCTGTGGAATTGCATCAGTTACTTCATTTTCATTTTGTAACTTGCATAATCATTCTTCAATTGCATTTCATAATTTGCATCTTTCATAATTGCTTCATTGGGAAATTCATAAGATTGTGAAGGTCATAGCATAGCATCTTTGCATTTAAATCCTGCCTAAGGTTTCACTTGCCTTGGTGGAACTTGGTTTCCTCTATTGTTCTCTGGTCAAGAAAATACATGTAGTAGGGATTAGTATTAAAACAAAATTCATTGAATATTTTTCACATAGGGAGTTGTACCTTAATTCAAAGGGAACCTAGTTATCCTCAGAATAGTTTCCCAACTGTTATGTAAAGTTGTTCTTCATTACAAATTGGGCAAATTAAAAGGAGAATAAGAAGAAGAACAATCTATTTACCAATAGATTTTGGGCAACTCTACTAGGGAGTTGGTAAAGAAGATCAGTGCTAGAGATTGTTTTCTCAATTTTATTATTATTATCTCTAATAGAGATTGGCGACTCTGTGTTTTTAAAGAACCCTATTGCATATCAAAATTTGAAGAATTTGAAAGGTTTTTATCATTCGGTTACCCAGCTTGTGTTTACACAATAGACTTTGGTGACTAAAAGGAAGAACTCATTTGTTTTTCAAGCTTTATTATTTATTTTCATTGCTTCCTGAGCAATTGGCGACTCCATTCTCAAAGAACCCCATTTACAAGTCAAGAAACAATTGTGTTACAAAGTTTTCTAATTGTAGAGCCTTGGTAATAATTAAAATTTCAGAATACTAATGCTCACAATTAGTCACTTTTTCGTCATGAGGGAAAATGGTACAACCTTGTGAGGATACAATTCTAATTACAAAAGATCTAGTAATGTTTTGAAAAAGAAGAACTGGCTAGAAGTTGGCCCCTGTGGTATAAAGAAAATCTAGAAATTATAGGCTAACTCAAGCACCAATTTAATATACTCAGTGACCCACAAGATTGAGGATATGGCTGCACCTTGGGTAGTTGCTATTGGGCCACTTAACTTTGCAGCCTACCATCATCTTCCTTCTGATTCTAGGAAGAATTTTCCAAGATTCAATGGTGATGGCTCAATATCTGTAGAACAACATCTGAGTGCTTTTCATAAGGTATGTAGTGTGGTGAATCCTTAGTATGAAAATGTTGCTGTTAGATTGTTTATAGATACCCTTGTTGGTGATGCAGTAGAATGGTTTCAAGATTTACCTACAGGCTACATTACCAGATGGAATGATATGAAATAGAAATTTGAATAAAGATATAAGAATACTGAAGATGCTCAAGTCTTATTGTTACAACTAGCTCAGATAAAGAAGGAACCAACTATCTCATTAAGAGATTTCAATGCCAGATTTAATAAACTAATCAGAAGGATATCTGCTACTAGTGCACCAACAAGAAATAATATCAAAACATTTTACATTAATTCCATGCCTCCTAAACTTAGTTACTAATTAAGAAGAGCTAATGTAATAGATTTGCAAGCTGCTCAAATACTGGCTGAAGAAATGGAAGATAACATGTTAGCCTCTAGGAGATGGAAGAAGGAATTTCATGCTGGACCCATGAGTAATACAGCCAATACTCCAATCAGTATAGAAGATATGTTGTTGAGATTATCTAGTGAAATAAATGCATTGAAAAGATAGATTACTACATCAGCCCATTCATTTTATCAACCTCATCAAGAAGAATTAAAACACCAAGGTGGAAATTAGAGATTGGCTATTGAGGCCCCTTCCAAAAAATATAATTCTCATACCTTTCATCTCATACAAGAAGGAAAAGAACAAAAATTTGAATATCCAAAAAATGAAGACTATCATACTCCTCATGGCAACTTCAAAAAATTTTATTGTGAGTATGAGAAAGATTTAGAAGATGGGGATAAATGTTTTGATACTTTGAAGGAATCTCAGCTAGATAAAGATCAATTACCTTCTCACCATATGGATGAAAGTAATGATGAATTACCTTAGATGAGTCACTAGCAAAAAGAACGTTTCCAGCCTATGGAGATTCTCAAAGATCATGAAGGAAAGGTAAGCAAAATTGAAAAAGAAAATATGGCTATGTTTGCTTTTCCTTGTGTTGTTGAAAGTTGTGAAATGGACAAAAAGAATGTGAGTGAAGTTTTAAACTATTTTCCTGAAGATTATCCCAAGGTTGGAAGTGAAAATTTTAATGTTATTGAAGAGCATAATAGTCTAGATTCTTCTTTCACTATGGCTGGTAAAGATCAAATATCAGATATATCTTGTTTTAAAGATAGTATAATGTTGAATGATATTTTTGATCAAAGATGTGTGAAAGGAAAGGCTGAGATGGTTTCTATCAATCATCCTACTAAAAATGTTGATAAAGAAATTGATGCAACAGTAGATTTTGAACAAGAGGTATCAGATGTTAATGAAGTACTACACCAAGATAGAGAAATAAATGAAGATTTTTCCAGTCTTGAAACAAAACTTAATCAAGTCATGATGCCCATTATATGTGAGTCCTCTTCCATAGTCAATTCAGATATTGAAGTTTTAAATCCAAATGAACATCTTGAAGGTTTGACAAATGCAAAAGATGAAGAAGATGTTTCAATTCTGTTAGAGTCTGTGAGTAATGAAGAATCATCCAGTTTTAGCCCGAGTTTGAAATCTGAAGTGGTTATTAACAGTGCTTCTAATGCTGGTATTTTTGATAAAGGTGATTTTGTTGGTAATAAAATAGATGCATGTGACTATTTTCCAGTAGCATGTACAAAATCTGGTGATTGTTTTTCTTCTTCACAAGAGAAGTTGGAACATGTTGAAAATGGTGATGCATGTTTCAGCTCTGGTTCAAAATCAAAAGTTATTTTTGACAATGCTTGCAAATGGTATGATGCTTTCGCACTTCTAGAGGATTTCCAATATTCTGATTTTGTTGATCTTGATTTGAACATTGATATCTATGCTAAGGATAATAACGGAACAAATAGAAATGGTAATGTTGAAAGAAATAGTTTGGAATATAATCCAGTGGTACATTCAGAATATGCTGAATATCTTCTTCCATCACAAGAGGTGGATAATACAAGAAAGGATATATATGGAGGCATAGATAAATTAGAAATCTATAATGAGGCATGGCTATTTGGAAAGGCCCTGTGTGTCATCATGTTGTAGATAGTCTTTGGACTCAAGCTCAACAATGAATGAGTAGCCAAGAGTTATCAATGCTTTTTCAAATTGGTGGAGCATCTTCTTCTATATAGGAAAGGTTCATATTTCCCTCTCCCTATAAATGGTAATGTATGAATCTCTCTTTACTTTTGGTTCTGCTGGTGAGGTCTCCTTACCTTTTGTAAATAAGTTTCCTTTTCAATTTTGGTGTGTCTAGTGTAGTCCTTCCTTGCTTAGTTATTGTTTTTGTTTTCTCTCGCTTTGTTTCAGTCTGCCCTGCTCCCCTCTGCCCTCCCTATATGCATTTTTTTCATTGTTGTTTTGGTCTAGACTCTGCAACCCAATGCTAAGGGGCTTGTCTCACCAGAGAAGCTGAATTCTTCATGTACTTTGTAGTACATGATCCCCCAGTCAGAGCTAGTTGTTGTCTGACTTTCAGTCACCCATTTAAAAAACTTTTAAAGTCACCTCCCTTGAAGAATTCTCCAAAATTGTTTCCAATTTGTTTAACAATGTTTCTATGAAGGCCTGATGTAGATGTTAAGGTTCCTATGCCACAATTTAGAGTTCATTGCATTGAATCAGAATTACAGATTGATATGATTTATTATGCTTCTTTGGCTTAATGTTCACAATTTGACTTAGAGAAAGAAATAATTGAGTTAGCCTTCAAAATTGTTTGATTGAATATAAAATGGAAGCATAATTAGAATTAGAATTAGAATTGGAATTGGAATGCATAATTTGAATTGGGATGTCGAACTTCCAATTTCCCCGCCACAGGAGAAGCTCATTTGGGACTTTTCATGAAGAAGAGGAGAAGCCAAATTGTCATTTCTCGCCTGGAAAGAAAAAATGCAAAATCTCAAATTTAAGTGGAAAGGCATGAGTCTATAACATCAAAATTGCATTTTTAATGTAATCCATGAACCAATTGACACAAAATAGTGATCACAATTAAGAAGCAAAAAATTTGATGTCGCAGTCCATTTCCAGTTTTTCGCCATGGGAGAAGCTAAAAATAAAATTTCCACTAATGGGAAGTCCCTATTGAAAATCTTGATGGAGGCATTAGAGGAACATAGAATGGAGTTTATTGAATTCAAGTGGATTGGAATTGTAAAAAAAGGGGGCAATGGAAAGAGGAATCCCAATTGGGAGGCAAAAAATGAACCCTCTGTTATTTGCACTCAGAAATCAAAATTTCGCCAGTGGAGAAGTAAAGGTCCAAATTCTTGCTAGGGTCTTTCAATGAAAAATGTATGTTGCAAACATTGAAGGGAGCCTTCAAATGAAATCTCAATCCTCCTCATTCAAGAGTAGACTCACATGTCTTCCATATGTATTGTAAAGAATTCAATAGCTTATCTGGATGAGACAGAATCACACTTTGTGCATCTATTGGATGATCAAACATTTGAAATTATCTCATCATTTCAACTTGATCTATTTGAAAATGGGTGTCCCATCCTTAGTTGCTCATTTTTAGATGACAAGAATGTTTATTATTGCCTTGGTATAGCATATGTTATGCCGAAGGAGAACGAACCTGCCAAGGGCCAAATTCTTGTATTCACTATTGAAGATGTCAAAATTCAACTTGTTACTAAGAAAGAAACAAAGGAAACCATTTTCAATTTGAATGAATTTAATGGAAAATTACTTGCAGGCATTAACCAAAAGATTCAGTTATACAAATGGATGCTCTGCGATGATGGTTCACATGAGCTACAATTAGAATGTGGACACCATAGTTATATACTGGCACTGTATGTTCAGTCTCATCGAGATTTTATTGTGGATTGGAGATCTGATGAAACCTCTCTCTTTACTTATATACAAGCATGAGGAAGGTGCTATCAAGGAGAGAGTTCGTGACTATAATGCAAATTGGATGAATCAACCAGAGTGTCTGGGGGAGTGCAATTGAAGACCATAGAAGACCCACAACCACGTAAAAATGACTATGCTATGTTCATGCACAATACACATTATACAAATGCATTATACAAATTTGTGAAGCCACCAGTGGAGGAATCGTGTAATGGTACCTACGGGTTGCTAAGGAACATACACTTCACCATGGTATTAGAAATACCAAGGAGGGTGCCTCAATTTCTCAAAGCAATGGAAAAGGATGACCATGCGATTATGGGTGTGTAAGTTCAATACCCAAATCCAAAGCCGTAATCATCAACCTGCAGCCAGTGAAGGAATGGAGGCCACGAAGAAAGATGGAAAATGTTTCAAAGACATCCATATATGAATGGAAGACATTTTGCTAAGTTCGGGTTGCAGAATGAAGATGAATCAAGAAGATTGCTGAATGCTTTAAACAATTGGCAGTTGAATTTGAGATGATTAACACATTAGCACAATCAGAAGGAATCTCAGTGAACAAGATTGAGTGCAAAACCCAGATACTATGCCATGTGTTAGAAATTCTATATAAATCTTTGAAGACATAAAGGTAGCAATTAACACTTGGCAAAATAAAGAACCTGAGAAAACCTTCTAATATGAAGAACATTTTTCAACAATTGGGTTTGACCGAGCATACACACTTAAAGAGAAGTTTGATGGTTTTATTAAAATAGTTTTAAATACAATGATACTCCTTTCATAATAGGAATCCAACATGTATGATAAAAGATGAAGATAACATGGAATGGGAAGATCAAATAAGATGAAATGTTGACAAGCCATGTGAATAGACCAAGAATCAGTTACAAATTGAATGGTTATAGAACCAAAGAGGCAGAAGAACCGAATGGTTATGGAAGAATCAGAACAGTCATGGGATGCCATTATTTATTGTGATACCTTTCAATTTAGAGAGGTTTGGCCTTTTCTACATATAGTCAGAGAGCTGGAGGAGAAGAGGGGGCATGATAGTTTAGTTTTTTTTTTTTCATTTCATTGCATATAAGGGTCAGCAAATTTTAGGTGTGAAGCTGGTTGCAGAGACAATCAAGTCTAGTGCCATTTATTTTCTGTCCAACTATATCTAGTGTTATTTCATTATGTTGAATTGGGAATGATAAATAAACAGAGTTTTGTTCCATTGTTTTCAGTTTAACCAATCAGTAGGATAATCAGAGAATTATAACTGGTTGTGGAATTGCATCAGTTACTTCATTTTCATTTCATAACTTGCATAATCATTCTTCAATTGTATTTCATTAATTTCATCTTTCATAATTGCTTCGTTGGGAAATTCATAAGATTGTGAAGGTCACAACATCACATCTTTACATTTAAATCTTGCTCGAGGTTTCACTTGCCTCGGTGGAACTCAGTTTCCTCTATTATTCTCTGGTCAAGAACATACTTGTAGTAGGGATTAGTATTAGAACAAAATTCATTGAATATTTTTCACATAGGGAGCTGTACCTTAATTTAGAGGGAAACTAGTTATGCTCAGAACAGTTTCCCAACTGTTATGTAAAGTTGTTCTTCATTATAGATTGGGAAAATTAAAAGGAGAATTAGAAGAAGAAAAATCTATTTTAGTAACAAGATGGTAAGGTATCAAGGAACAAAGCTAGTCTAGTATGCAAAGGATACTCTCAAGAAGAAGGTGTAGACTATGGAGAAACTTTTGCTCCTATTGCATGATTGGAAGGTTTCAGAACCTTAGTTGCATATGCTGCATTCAAAGGATACAAAGTCTATCAGATGGATGTCAAGTCAACATTTCTCAATGCCATATTGGATGAAGAAGTCTATATTGAACAACCTGAAGGTTTTATTGGTCTAGAAAAGAAAAACATGGTCTGCAAACTGCATAAAGCATTATATGGTCTGAAATAAGCCCCTAGAGCATGGTATGAAAGATTGCATAACTATCTTATTCAGATTGGTTTTCAAAGGACTAATGATAATAGTAGTTTGTACATAAAAGAAGGACCAGATAATAAGATTGTTTTAGCAAAAATATTTGTAGATGATACTTTATTCATAAGAAATGATGATCTTTGCAAGGAATTTTTAGAACAAATGAACAAGGAATTTGAAATGTCAATGTTTGGTGAAATCAAATTCTTTGTTGGTCTTCAAATTCAACAAAGTAAGAATGGAATCTACATCACTCAATCTAAATACATCAAGGAGATACTCAAAAAGTTTGGTATGGAAGACTACAAACTAGTTAGGACTCCCATGTGTACTAGATTAAAAACTTACCAAGGATGATGAATCAAAGGAAGTAGATCAGACATTGTATAGATCTATGATTGGAAAGTTGCAATATGTAGTGCACACAAAACCAGACATTGCCCTTGTAGTAGGAATTGTAGCAAGATTCTCAGCAAAACCAAAATAAAATCACATGATGGCAATCAAAAGGATCATGAGATACTTAAAAGGAACTGAAGATTATGGATTATGGTATAAACTTGGAGGAAAACTAGATTTAAAGGTGTTTACTAATGCAAATGGGGCAGGAAATATTGATGACAAAAAGAGCACAAGTGGAGGAGCTTTCTTTCTTAGAAAAAGGTTATTTTCTTGGACAAGTAAAAAGAAAAATTGTACATCTCAATCCACATCAGAGGCTGAATATGTTGTAGCAGCAGTAAATTGCTCAAACATTGTATGGTTTAAATAATTATTGGAAGGTATGAAGCAAGAAATCAAAGAATCTGTTGTTATGTTTTGTGATAACACAAGTACAATTAACATCTCCAAGAATCCAGTGATGCATTAAAAAATAAAGCATATTGCCATAAAGTATCACTTTATTAGAGAATTGGTGCAAGAAAAGGAAATAAGATTGGAGTATGTGCCTATAAAGGAACAAATTGCTAATATATTCACAAAACCTTTACCTAAGGATGCATTCTTGTATCTAAGAGGTAAGTTAGGGGTCATTCCCCTATCAGAAGCTCACTAAAGTACAGTTTTACTAATGCATCAATAGGAACAGAATTGGAAATCTATCAGTTGATGTAGCAAATTAATGAAGACATTGCATATGAATCGATACATCAGGTACAATACTATTCAGTTGTCTTGAGTTGTCTTTGGCATGTGTTGTCAAAGAGGGAGAATATACTTTCATATCTTTCTGAAATTTGCAAAAAAAAAAAAAAAAGATTATTATGAAAGAGGGAGCTTTGTATTCTGTCATTAAAAAGACCTGTTTTCAAAATTCATCCTACTATGACATGTTGTGTTTTCATCAATGCCAAAGAGGGAGATTGTTGGATACAATTGTTCAATTGTGTGTTGTTTTTGATGTTACACAAATGTCATATAAGTTATCAGACAATATCTATTGAGCTCAAAAGGTCAGCAAGGAAAAGGACAGTGTTTATTGAGCTCAAAAAGCAAAGATACAGTTCTTACCAAGTTAACTCAATAATCAAAGGTAATATGGAAGAAGTAGTTCTTACTGAGTTCACTCGGTCATCAAAGGAAAATTAGAAATTTAGTTCTTACTAAGCTTTCAAGGTAATCAAAGAAATTTAGTTCTTACCGAGCTCACTCGGTCATCAAAGGGAATTTGGCAGAAGTAGTTATTACCGATTAAAACTCGATAAACAAAGGATTTTTAGGATATTGCAATGTTAACCGAGTCAAGATGGTTAACTTAGGAAATTCCTGAAAGCAACATTTATCGAGTAGGGTTGGCCAGCAAAGTATTTCATTGTTTTATGAAATAACATTTAAGAGTAATATCTATAGCCGACTGATGAATGGTTTGGTGATAAATGTAACATGTAAATGAGCTAACTTAACCATATGAATGGTATAAGTAAGAGGTCAAGTTGCGAATTCAAAAAAATTATGTGGAGGTATGAGAAGTTAATGTGATATGAAGATTGATTTTTGTGGAAGTGAATTTGAAGGATGATCAAAGATCATTAAGGAGCAGCAGAGCCATATTTGATCAAGGAGGATCTAATATTGTTGAACAGAGACTTGTATCCAGTAAATTTAGTTACATCTTGTTCAGGTCAATTCATTGTTTCTTTGTAACCATTGTAGCAGTAATTTCAAACCTCTTAACAGAATTGGTTTAACAACTATTTTGTAAATCCTCTAACAAGGTGACAGTTCAGTTAAATTTTTCTAAAGACCTCTAGCAAGGCCACTCCTAACAGGGTGATTAAATCCTCTAACAAGGTCACACCTAACAGTGTGTATTGTAACCTTTATCAGGGTTGGCTCCTAACAAGGCTAACTTCAAAAGAGTGAAGAATTGGTGACTAGTTACTTAGTGGTTTTTCCCATGTTGGGTTTCCACGTTAAATCTGGTGTCTCTTGTGTTCATTTATTTGCATGCACATTAATAACTTTGAATGCTAACTAGTTAATATACTAAGTTAGAGTATTCCTGCATTGTTTACTGAGTTTTAGTAGTAAATAAGCATTATAGACATCTAAGGGATTTGTGAATTATTTTTGGGATAACTGATTCACCCCCAACCCCACCCCCCCCCCCCCCCCCCCCCCCCCCTTCTCAGTTACTACATCTATAATTCCAACAATATTCTCATCCAAAAAATCATCAATGACATCCTCCTCCCATAAACACTTTGTTGGAGGTAAATTATAGCCCCTCATCTTCTTTAAAACATTTTTTACTACATTGTAGAGGTCATAGGTTCTAGTAGAGGCAATTGGTAATTTGTAATTTCCCAAGAAATCATCAATCTCCTTAATTACATTATTTCTTGTATCAAAATCCCTTACTTTGGTAGATCTACATACAAATGGTCCCTTCTTGATAGTTCAGCCTAAATATTATCTATTTAGTGTGATTGACTACCAAAAGACCTCTACAAATCCTAGTCTTTTTGGAACATACTTTGGCAGAAGGTGAGGTGGTTGAGGGAATCCATAAACCCTAATAGTAGTATAATCCTCAAATAAGAAAACACTTCCCCAGTCATGCCCTAACTATTTCCCCGAATCAAAACATAAATTGGTCTTAACCACCTTTCTAACATTCCTATGTATTCTTTCATTGACAACCCCTATCATATTCAAAATAGGGTGCACAAATTCATTATAAAAGGAAACTATATTAGAATATGGGTAGAACCTTTGCCATACCCTTGTCCAACATTGTATAGCTAGCCTCTCCCTCCATTCCTTTGTACTTTCAAAGAACCTCTTATCAAAGAATTGCACATTCCTTTTTAGGATTAGATGCATGATCAAGGAGTAATGGTGGAACTTGAAATTCTTCATTCTTCCCTCCTATGTAGCAACAATTTCATCATAGATTTTGGTGATGATGTAGGTCACAAAATTATACCCAACATTTGTGTGTGGCTCTAGAATATTCAATTCTATGATGTAATGCCCAACAAGAGTATTCATTGTTCCAATTGAACCTAGGGCTTTGTTCAAACTAAAAAAAATGTTCTGCATATATCTTTGAAAGAACTCTAGGGGCATAAGGTCTTCCATCTCCTTCTTCTTTGGAATTTCTCCTCTCTCTTTCCTTGATATTAGGATGTGCCTTGTCATAGTTCTACCCATGTAGAAGCTCTTCTGATTCTTAAAGTTTTCATTCAATTTGTCCATGTCAATTGGTAACAACATTGGACCTCCCAAGTAAAAGGCTTCAATAAATGTTTCCTTATCTAGTGCCAATAATATACTTCTATCTTTCCTATGGAAGGACTTGTTAACCAGATTGTAAGACTTTATCAATGCCTTAACTAGGTCAACATCTACAAAGACCTCAAGCATGATTAGTTTTCCCAAGTTTTTGGTCCAAGGGTTTGAAATTGGAACCTTCTTTGTCATGTTTCTATAGAAGAATTGAAACAATTCACTCTCATTCCTATCAGGGTTACCAAGTAGTGATTCCCATTTATGCTTTTATCCTTTTACAACTGAAGGTTACAAAGTAGTGATTCCCTTTTATCTCTTCTTCACTATGGTTTCTTACCCTTCTTTATGTCTTCCCACAACCAGGAAATAAAGGCTATTTTAACTATTTCATAGCCTCATCACTTGAATCCCTAACTATAATGTTAACTATGTGATGCTGCGATGGCAAGTAAATCTCCTCTTCACAACCTTATTCCTTCATTCACCACATGGGTTATGAATTAATTGCAACTTTCCTACAAAGACATGATTCACAACCTTTTTGTCTTTATCCTAAGTATTTTTAAGTGGGAGATTATATATCTTTCAAATCATGGAGCTCCAATCTTATGATCATGGTCTTGGTGTCTAGTTGCACACCCACATTTTCTCTCTCCTAATGTTATGACATAAGGGTTAGTAGAGGATCATAGAGTGGTGTTTTAAGTTTTTTGATCTTAAGATATGATATGGTCATAGTATCATGAATAAAAATTAAAAGGTTCCCAATCTTACAATTTCTCTGTGTCATATCATTGTAAGCTCTGATGGAAGGTTTTAAGTCATGGTGTGCAATGTTATGACAAACTAGTAGTCGTGGGATCATAGATATAGAAATCAAGGATCAAAACCATGCAATAAGTGGTTTCTTCTAAGATTTTAGAAGTGTGAAAATACAAGGAAGAAGCTAAAGGTGTTGATCTTATAATAAGGGTGTGATCAAGGAATCACAAAGGTCTGTGTAAGGTCTTTTGATGTTATGCTAAGGCCTTAATTGTAAGATCAGGGAAGAAGAATTTTAAGCTCATGATGCTACATGGATGACAATTGTAAGATCATAAGGTAAAAAAACAATAGAGAAAGGTGGTAGTTTAGTGCCAGAAAAGTGACGTATGTGCTATCCTAATTGATCAAAGATGCAACATATATAAGGTGTATGCCAAGTTGGACAAGTGGGGCCAAAAGCTTATCTTGCATAAGTTTAATTTAATATAGCATATTATAATCTCTAATCTTACAATAAATAGTGTATCGAAAGATCTCAAGGGAAAAAATAAAGTGTTGTGATGATACGAGGCAAGTGTGTCATAAGATCATAAGGATGAAAGTAGATGTGAGTGATGCTATGATAAAGAATAGTAGCTATTTCTTGTAACATCATAGGGGTGAGAAAGATGATTGCCAAAGTCATGAATTGGTTAGCTAAACCATGATCGTAGGATTTTCAGACAAAGGAGAATGAGATAAGATGCTACATTATTCAGTGTAAACTACCTATCATGAGATCATAAAGAATTTAAAGGAAAGCTTCGATGCCACAGTAACTAGTGTATCATGAGATCATAGAGACATTTTTCAAGGTTAACAATAATGTGATAAGGGTTTTGATTTCATGAGATCGTAAGATCATAGAAAAAATGGTCCCCACCTAATATATTATGAAGGGTTTGACTATTGGTTCAATCATAAGATCGTAAATGCTAAGTTGACATGAAAATATGGCTTCCATTTTCTGAGCTAGAAATGACAAAGGGCTCTCAATTGATGACATTCAAGCAATATACAAAAAGTGTAACATTGGATAGTAATGGTGATGTTCCCCTAGGATGAAAGAATAAGCTAAGTTTTAAGGCTCAAGAATGCTAAAAATCAACGCAAAGGGATGATGATGATGTACACTAAGTTATATATATATATAGTGTTGATTAGTTACAATTTACCATTCACAAAGAGAAGAAAATATAAGTAATTAAGGAGACTCTAGTGCATGCAAATTATTACTTTTTAAGTGCCTAGATATAGTTTTGCCTTATGCTTTCAAGCTATTTTTAGAATGTCTTACAAGGAGGTTGAAGAGATTTAGGTGGCAGACATGGAAGTTGCAGAGACCTCCACTTCTAAGGGAGGAAAAACAAGACAAAAGAAACCTAATCAGTTTGTTGAAGAATGAATGAAGCTTTTCCCAAGATTCTTAAATGCTAATGCTATAGATGAACATGCTTCCATGGACCCATTTTCTCAATGCAAAGATGCTACAAGGCTTTGGGTCATAGGTTCTAAGCTTTTCAAATATTTTTACCATAATAGAGAGAAGAAGATCCTAGTGTGTAATCCATGGAGGAAGAACTTGGAAAAATTAATTTTGCTAGAGGTTTTTTTTTTAATATTGATTTGGTAAAAGCCCTAATCAAGTCATACAATTTGGACACCAAATAATTCCATAGGAGAGATGGAACCATTCTTTGTATGCTAGATTGTGCTTCATTCATTGAAACCTTTGGATTGGATAGTGCCATGGGCCAACCTATAGACTTGGAGGACCTATAGAGGAAATTTGAGAGAAATACAAAAGCTTATATGGGGAAGTCTATGGTACAACATATTCCCATGGACTTAAAAAGTGTGGTTGATTACCCTAAGAAAGTGGATAAAATGATGCCTTTGGACAGGTTTTATAATTACTTTGTAAAATAGTATATGGTGTCTACAAGGTTGTTGCAAAAGATGGAACATATATGGTGTATGGAGTAGAGTTTATAATAGCCAGAGATGTGGAAGAATCATACCATGAAGGGGAACATGATTATGTTGAACATATCTTGGAGGTGATAAAGGAAAACATTGCACTAGCTTAGAGTGGAGAAATGAAAGATTTAAAGTTCCATCACTACTCACTATTGATACACCTGATCTTATACAAGAATTTTGGGGTACATAAGCCCCGATTTCATTGATCATACCACTAATGCAAATGGAGAGCCACCAATTCAGTTGTGGACATGGGTATGGGATAGTTCATACCATTTTTCTGATTATGTTTCTTTCTTGAATAATTTTAGAGCTACTATTGTGAAAATTCTAGACCTAGGTTACTTTAGGGTACCTAAAATCCTAAAGAGTCTTTTGAGACCAGCCTTTCTCCCAGAGAGTAAGAGATTAGACCATAATTCAGAGATATCTTCCTATTCCCAACTATTTCTTTAATGAGAGTATATGGTTGTCCCCAACCAACCCATATATTGCCAAAATTCATCCTTCCTAGACTTGACATTATTGAATTTATATAGAATTTTTTTATGGTTAATAAGGAGTACTTAAGCCCTCAGGTTCATAAGGGAACATTTTTATGTAGATGTTTTAGGATGGGGGAATTTTCAATTGGAAAAGAGGCCCTAGATAAAACTCATTCTTTCCTCCGCCACTGTAACCTATCAACTAGTCCCTACAAGACGTATGATCTTGATAATTGGATGATGAACACCCTTAAAGAAATAAGGAACTATGTGTTGCCTAACTCCAAAGAACTACCCCATGAGGATGTTATTCCTAATATTATTGTAGAGGGGGAGGCAACAAATAAGTTGGCCAAGCTTGATGATGTGTTAAGGGTACATAGGGAAATGAAGAGAGTAGATCCCAATTTTATATGATTTTATATAGATATTCCCCATCCTCATAGGATCAAGAAGATGGTCACTAACCATACCGAAATTATGGCCCCAAATGCTAGAGGGACCCATAGGAGTAGAAGAGAGGGTATGTCTTAATAGCTTTGATCTTGATGTGACTCTAGATGACGAAAAAGAGGAAGATGAGCATGTTGAGGTATCATGGGTAGCTAAGGGAAACAAGAAACAAAAAGTTGTCCATATCCATGTAGAGCTTAAATAGAGAGCACTACAAATTCTACCAGGCAAGAGTCATTTTTTGTTGACTTAAGGTAAAGCTATCTACAAGATATGATTAGTGTAGCTGAGAACATGCTCATTGACCTAGAACTAGTTACAACAAGGCTAGATGATAGGATCATCCAAGCCCAACAGTTTATAGAAAATGATGAATTCATCAAATTGGTAGAGTTCAAAATTTTTTTGTATAAAGTAAAATATAGTATATTGACACTCAAGATGAAACTAGGAGAATCATATGAACAAAATATAGAATTGGTTAAGAAAATTCAAGCTTATGATCATAAGAGTGACTTCATTACTTTGCATGAAGCAAGAGATCTTGTATAGAGGAGTGGGATGGTATTAGTACCTAGGTGGGATTTGTAGCAAGTATTTATGCTTGATTATATCAGAAGATAGGAAAATGCCATTTCAAATGAGGCATATGGTGCTAATGGAATCTAGAGAGGAACTGTTAGTATAAATAATTAATTATTATTATATTTTACTTAAGTTTACTTAGGTTAATGCATTATTCTATTAGTTTTTATATAGACACCTAAGAGTATGCATAGTCATTTTGCATATTCAATTGAGTTGTCATGTAGACAACATAGTTGTTCACACTCTAATTGAGCACATGGTGGATAAAAGCACATAGTCCTTTTATGAGATACACTTATACAAGCTTATCCTCTCATCATTGCACAAAATCCTATGCTTAATGGAGGATAATCCACTCTTGGTGAACATGTGCTTAGTTGCGAGGCTTATCACTTTGCTAATTCCTAGTCATTCTAGAGGCCTTTATATACAGACACTTCTAGTGTGTATACATCAATTATTCATTTCCATATTGTTATTATGATCATACATTGTTGGTCCATATTGTGCTAAGTTCTTGAGCTTCTTGATCTTGGTGTCATTTTTCCTTAAGGAAAATTCTTACATGGTATCAAAGCTTAGGGAGCTTCATTTCATAGCCATTGGAAACCATTTTTGCTTAACCTCTCAGAGGACCACAATTTAGATTTAGAGTATTTGTAGCTATTGAGAGCATCTAGAGCCAAAGTGAACCTAACCATTGCGTTTGGAGCATTGATTCAGTGAATTTTGACTATAAATTTTCCTACCTAGGCCATAGTCAAATTTGAGGCAATTTTTTTTGCAAATAAAAACTTGAAGGCCTGATTTGCGAAATTAGTATGAGCTTTTCAGATCTATGCATTTAATTTTTAGATTTGTATTTTTTAATTTCTATCTTTACATTTTTTAGATCTACAATTATTTTTCTAATTTTTTTGGCCTATTAGGCCTATAGAGGAGCATTTATTACAGGCAAACTGGGTGGTCAAATCTTGATACCTACAGAATATTCCATGACATATTCCTAACAATTAGTGAGATAGGGTTTTAACACACCTAGCAAACACAAAACTAGCTAAACATCTCCTAGTGGCATCCAAGCTACTTCAAATTCTATAGCTTGTGTCTTTTAAACAACATTGACACTGAAACTTGGTGCATGTGGGATTAAATCCCACATAACCACCGGTAGCCCTTGCTCCCACCGATGACTAACACTAGCCTTAAACACTAGCCAAACCTTTGAAATTGACCTCTCCCATGCTGACCAAACTTCCCATAGGCTTTACTCACTGTTGATGACCACAAGTTCCTTTTGATGAACTTTGCACTTCCATTGGCTAATATTTGACTATCAGAAACATTTTTTTGGCCACCAAATCAGATCCCATACACATTGGCACCAACTCAACAATTCCAACCATGATAAAGCACTGCCATGTTAGTCACCCATAGAGACACGAAAACTACCCATACTGATACATCAACAACACCATGTCTACTGCCAACATTAGCATCTATGTCAGCAATCTTTCACATCATCCTATATAGCCAACACCATCCATACTACCATGCAAGCTAGAGGGCTGATTTTTTTTGTTGATGTCACCATTTCACGAGCCTAAATTTAATGACTATCTAACCATCACAAGCAAGCTCATCTAGTCATATTTTTAGGTTCCATTTTTTTGAAAGTGCTTAATTTTTCATCTACTTTCTAGATTTGCAATTAGATTTTAGGTTTGTGTGGAGAAAAATAACACTTTTAGAAATAGGCCCCATTTTGCATTGTATTGCTTTGATCAAACTTCAAAATTATTGTATGTCTGATCTACATTGCTAAGTACTAGATTGAATTGTAAGAGGAGGTTGTAAATAGAAAAACTAGAAGTCCACTTAGGGCTAAATTGGCAAGTGGCTATTGTAATAGCACTACATATAATGTGCCCAAAGCATTCATTTGGAGGGTTTCTTTGATTGTTTTTGCATTTTGGGGGGTACATATATTTATTGATCTCATGGAGTCATGTCATAAGTGTCAATTTGGTTTAAAATTGAAGTTGACAAAAAAGAGCTATTAGAAATGGAGTGCTTTGATGATCGATCATCTAAGATAACATAAGGAAGTATTTCCTTATCTATGTTTCAGAGAACTGGCCTCTTACACTAATCGGTCACCTATTAGCATAATTCTTCAAGCTATTTTTATAAATATCAGTCTAGATTGTTTTGTTGTCCTTAGAAAGGCAAGTGATCCTTATGACCTTTGGATGTGCCTTTGGAAAGCATATGGAGATCCACAAGTCCCTCCTTTCCCAGAGGACATTCTACCTCTAGTCACTCTAGTTATGGTACCTACAACTCTAGTTGAGATCCTACCTCCTGATGCTCCTATTGCTTCTACTAATCTAGTTCTAGCCATAGATTCTCTTGATGTAGTACAGTAGGAAATACCATGTCTTCCTATTTCAGCTTCATGGGATGATTTCCTTCTAGACATTGTAGTTGTTTTTGTGGATTCTGTAATATCCCCCCTTAATTAACCACATTGTAAATTATTTTAATGATTAATATTAATATATGTTTTATTCACAATGTTGAGCATTCACATTTTAATAATGAGAATGTAAATTTAATATATTATAAATATAATAAGAATATAATAAATCATTATATTACAAATGATTACAATACAAATGTTGTTACCAATGAAAATATAAATATGGAAATGCTATATTATATTACATTACAAATAAATATAATATAACTCTTGTTATAAAAAGACAAGGACAATGATAGTCACTTCATTTCTGCCATAAGAGAAATCCTATTTAATTAGCGTTAGGTAATATAGGAAAGGTACGAAGAAGAAACGAGTTTGGAAATTAAAAAAGAACAGTAAGGAAAAGAGTTTGGAATAAAAAGTAATAATACTTGAAGTGTGAAATCCCTCTCCCTCCACGTGAAGCCTATGATAGATATAATCATTGACTTCAGCTCTGTCAAAGTATAGGCCTTGCATAGACTAACAGTAGGAACAGTCACCGTGCAACAATCTGACAGAGTCATAAACCATAGCACTACGACTAATACGAGTAACAAGGTACAAGTATTAAACACCTTTACAACAATGGAATTAATGTTTGAATTGAGTTAACAGTCATTTCAATTGAAGATCATGCAATCAAATTGTTATTAATGTTTGAATTGAAAGTCATTCCAATTAAAGAATATGCAATTGAATTGTTGGATTGACATTAGATTTAAACATATATGTCAAGAATGATAATAGGTATTAACCTCTCTAATATATACCAAGAATAATAATTAAATTAATATAAAAATTGCAAGAATATATATTAAAATGAAGTATTGAGTTAATATTAATTTCTCTCAGGATAATTAAATAGATTAATCCATCAAGGAAACGTCAGAATAACAATTGAATAATTCTTAAAACTGATAAGATCATGATTCTCCAAGTTGAGATAAGGCCTGTAGTGGAATGGACTGAGGGACATCATGCAAGGTACTGGATAAAGCCTACGGGTACCAGGCAAGGCCTCGGTGATGGGACATCTCAGGGTACATCATACAAAGGTGCCTTCTTGGAAATGATGATCGGAGGAAGGTAATGATAATGAGGGAGAACAGTGAGGTCCACTGGTTGGGTAACAGGGCACCCTATTATGATTTCTCCTCCAAAATTTTAATAATAAATAGGTTTATAATGCTATAAAGAACTATGTCTTTTGAATGTAAATATTTTTGATAAGATTAATTTAGGGTTAAATCTATTGTATTCTCTAAAACTAAAGATATAAATGCTTACACAAGATTTCTTAGAAGAGTTCCAAAAAAGGGGACATTACAAGTGGTATCAGAGCATCTTTCCTGCCAGCCTGTGGAAATTAGTTAATGGAAAAACACCAAAGGGATCAAAGAGCATTAGAAAGAGAAGGAAGGAAACATCCCACCAAAAGGAACAATCAAATGAGTAATGAATTAAGAGCCCTCATGGAACAAACAAACTGAACTACCTAGGCACTCATAGAACAAACTAAAAGAAATGCTCGGGCTATAATTGAGCAAAGTGAAACAAATAAAATCCTTTTAGAAACCCTTCATAATATAAATAAGAATGGGAGAGATACAAATTCCCATCAATTTGAAAATGACAATACTCAGTTGCATACTCCAGAATTAGAACATAGACCCACTAGACCCCCCTTCCTACCAGGAGAGGAACAAGAAGATGTGGATGGATTAAATGCTATGAGTAATATAAATGATATTATAAATGAATATTCAAAAATTGACCCTGAACTTAGATGAGAAATACCTTTCAACGATTATTGTGATGCTCAAATGAAATCAATCAATAAGAAAAGAAGACATCCACATCAAGATAAAAATCTAAAAGAAGAAATAAATAAGGTAAGTCTTCCCAAGTTTGACGGATCAGAAAGGACCACTACACACTCATGGGTACAAATATTAGATACCTATCTCTCCTTAAACCCTATGATAGCAAAGGGAGCTATCCAGTTTGCTATCCTTCATTTAAGAGGAATAGCATAGGATTGGTGGCAACATGGCCTTCATAACCAAGGGCATAAACAAATTAAAAGTTATGATGAGTTCACCCAAAAAATCATAAAACGGTTTGATCGAATAGATCCAAAATGGTACTTTAAAAGGTTGACTCAAATTAAACAAGAGGGATCAGTATCAGAATTTGCTAGAGAATTTGAGAAACTATCAGTTATGGTACCAGAATTATCACAAAAAAGACTCACCTATTTATTCATTGATGGATTAAAAGAACCAATCAAAAGTGCAATAGGCACTCATGAACCAACCAATTTGGAAGAAGCAATACAAAAAGCTCTAAAATTTGAACCCCTCACCAACAACCCTAAGGATTCCTTTAGGGAAGATAAAAGAGGGAAGGAAAGAACCATAATTTCTAGATGGGAAAAAAAATAATTAAAGAAAAAAAATTTATGTTTCCAATGTAAGGAAAAATGGGAGTATGGCCATACTTGCAATGAAGGGAAAGATCAAGACCAAAGTAAGTGCTTTAAATGTAAGGAACCTTAGACACCTTAGCACAGATGTAATAAAAAGGATCTTATTAAAAAGAAACTATGTTTTGAATGTAAAGAAGCATGGGAACCAGGGCATAGATGTTGGAAAAAAGGTCAAGTCAAATTCATGGAAGAAATATCCTATGGATCAAAAAATGAGGAAACTCCCAGTAAAAAGAAAAAGTTGGATGAAGACAAGGAAGATAGTGGTACTTTAGCCTATATCTCAAAGGAATCAAAACATCAACCCTTCAGAATCAAGGGAGTAATAAAAGGGAAAAAGGTAATTGCATTGGTGGATATTGGAGCTTCCCATAACTTCATTGACCAAAGCTTAATTACCAGACTAAACCTAGAGACCGAAGAATTCAAGGGATTCGAGGTAACACTTGCTGATGGATCTGTGACTCCTAGTAAGAAGAAAATTTCTCAACTAATTATGACCCTTGCAAAACATCTAGTGGAAGATAAGTTCTATATGGTAGACATGAAAGATACTGACATCATCCTAGGGAGACCATGGATACACTCCTTAGGGCACTTCATCTTTGACCTCCCAAAACTAGAGATATGCTTCCTTCATAAAGGGGAAAAGGTCACCTTGCATGGTATATTAGACGGGTCTCCTAGGGTAATATCAGAAAAAAAGATGGAAAAAATAATTAAGCACCAACAAACAGAATGGGTTGCCCAATGCTTGATCCTAGATAAATCAACCCTGAAAGAAAAATCAATTCATATAGACATACAACCTATATTAAGGACACATAAAAAGATATTTAGTGAAATTCCCCTAGGTCTTCCTCCCAAAAGAGGGTTTGAACATTCCATTGAGTTAGAGGAAGGGACAAAACCTGTTGTTACTTCTCCATATTGCCATCCACACAAGTACATGGAAGAGATTGAGAAAGCCATAAGAGAATTACTAGAGGTGGGCCATATTCAACCAAGCTCCAACCCATTTGCTTCTTCAGTAGTAATTTCAAAAAAGAAAGATGGAACAATGAGAATGTGCATTGACTATCGAGCTCTAAATAAAAAGACAATAAAAAATAGGTACCCGATTCCACGAATTGATGAGCTTATTGATGAACTCCATGGAGCTTGCTACTTCTCAAAAATTGATCTAAGGTCAAGATATCACCAGATCAGGCCCAAAAATAGCATTTAGATGCCATTATGGACACTTTGAGTTCCTTGTTCTACCTTTTGGACTAACCAATGCCCTGGCTACCTTCCAGTCATGTATAAACCATACCTTCAGAAGACAGATGAGGAAGTTTTTATTAGTCTTCTTTGATGACATCCTGATTTATAGTAAAACATGTGAAGATCATTTGAAACACATTGATGAAGTATTAAGAATCTTAGAAAGAAATTCATTATATGCTAAACTCTCAAAATGTGAATTTGGAATGGAGGAAATCCTATATTTGGGTCACAAAATTAGTGCTCAAGGAGTTAGGATAGATGAAGAAAAAATTGAAGCAATTCGAAGTTGGCCAAGACCGAAAACATTAACATAGCTTAGAGGATTTTTGGGATTATGTAGCTACTATAGAAGATTTGTGAAAGGATTCTCTAGACTAACTACTTCCCTTACTAATCTCACCAAGAAGGGAGCCTTCTATTGGAATGAAGAAGAATAGAGAACCTTTGAAAATCTAAAGAAAGTTATGAGCTCTTGCCCAGTACTTGCGATATCTAATTTTTCTTCACCATTTGAACTATACTGTGATGCCTTAGGAGAGGGAATTGGAGCAGTATTAACACAACATAAATATCCCATAGCATTTGAAAGTAGGAAGTTGAAAAATATAGAATGAACATATTCGGTTTATGATAAGGAAATGTTAGCCATCATGCATACCCTTGAAAAATTTAGACAGTATCTAATCAATGCGAAATTTATAGTAAAGACAGATCACAATAGTCTCAGATTCTTTTTGAGCCAGAAAGATCTAAATGATACACAACAGAAATGGGTGAGTAAAATACAAGCATATGATTTTGACATTGAATACATGAAAGGAAAAAATAATTTTGTAGCTAATTCCTTATCACGATGACCACATTTAGGTACCATGTCAGCAATAACTACAAAGTGGAAGACATTGTTGATCTCAGAATATGCAAAAGATCAATTTTCTAGCCATATATTAGAAGGAGAAAAATAGGACGAGAGGTATTGAATTCAAAATGATATCATCTTATACAAAAATAGAATATTTGTTCCTTTGGGATCTAGATTAAAAAAGGAAATTTTGAAGACTTACCATGATAATCCACTTTTAGGACACCAAGGATACTTCAAAACATATAAGAAAATAAGAGAAAGATTCACATGGAAAGGTCTCAAAAGGGAAGTTCTCAAATATAAAAATGAATGCTTTATCTGTCAAAAAAAAAAGGAAGAGCACATGCACCCGGTAGGACTTCTTCAACCACTACCAATACCTAACCAGAAATGGGAAAGCATTTCTATGGATTTTATTACAGGTATACCAAAGATACAAGGAAAATATAGCATCTATGTAGTAGTGCATCGCCTAACCAAGTACACACACTTCATGGCCATATCAACAGACTAAAAAGCTCCTCAACTAGCAGAAGTATTCTTCAAAGAAATTTTTAGACTGCATGGACTTCCTAAAAACATTGTTAATGATCGAGATCCTAAATTTCTTAGCTTATTTTGGAAAGAAATATTCAAACTAGCCTAAATAGAACTCACGCCCAGTACCAGTTACCATCCACAAACTGATGGTCAAACAAAAATTGTTAACAAATGGATAGAAGGATACCTAAGAAACTATGCTACAAGTCAGCAAAATGGATGGATCAAATGGTTGCATTTAGGTGAGTATTTTTATAATACCACCCATCATATGTCAATAGGGATGACCCCCTTTAAGGCACTATACAGATATGAAGCAACATCCTTTGGGGATTTAATCCAAATGGAGAGTCGAGTACAAGGTGCCAGAGACTTCATACAAGAAAATATAGACATCATGAACTCACTCAAGAACAATCTACATCAAGCACAGAATCAGCAAAATATTTACGTCGATAAAAAGAGAATGGAGTGCATATTTGAAATAGGAGAAATGGTCTTCTTAAGACTTCAACCATATAAACAAACTTCCATCAAAGTCAGAAGGGTTGAGAAATTAAAACCTTGGTTCTATGGACCCTATAAAATCATTAAAAAGATAGGCAAAGTGGCTTATGAACTAGAGCTTCCTTCAGGTAGTCAGATTCATAACATATTCCATGTATCAAGATTGAAAAAAGTTTTGGGACAACATATCACTCCATGCTTGGAACTACCACTGCTAGATGATGAAGGAAGATTAATTTTAGAACCAAAAACCATTCTTAGAGTATGAGAGAAAAAATTAAGAAATAGAACCATTGAAGAATACCTAATTAAATGGAAAGGATTACAGATGGAAGACGCAACATGGGAAGGATCTCAAATTTTAGATCACCCGAACCTCAGAGGAATTGCTTGAGGACAAGAAATTTTTGAGAGGGGATGGCTATAATCTCCCCCCTTAATTAACCAAATTGTAAATTATTTTAATGATTAATATTAATATATATTTTATTCACAATGTTGAGCATTCACATTTAAATAATGAGAATGTAAATTTAATATATTATAAATATAATAAGAATATAATAAATCATTATATTACAAATGATTACAATACAAATGTTGTTACCAATGAAAATATAAATATCAAAATGCTATATTATATTACATTACAAATAAATATTGTTGGGCCCATTTACCGTTGCACCAAAAGCCATGACTGTTAGTGAACATGGAACACCACATAATTAACCACCTGTGGGCAGGGGAGCACGTCGCATCACCCAACAATCTCCCCCTCAATGCGCATACCAGGTGCTTACGTGGGTCGGGAAGGCACCGGGGAGATTTGAACCCATGACCAGGCCAAAACCAGGCTCTGATACCAATTGTTGGGCCCATTTACCGTTGCACCAAAAGCCATGACTGTTAGTGAACATGGAACACCACATAATTAACCACCTGTGGGCAGGGGAGTGCGTCGCATCACCCAACAAATATAATATAACTCTTGTTATAAAAAGACAAGGACAACTATAGTCACATCGTTTCCACCATAAGAGAAACCCTATTTAATTAGGGTTAGGTAATATAGGAAAGGTATGAAGAAGAAACAAGTTTAGAAATTAAAAAAGAACAGTAAGGAAAAGAGTTCGAAATAAAAAGCAATAATATGTGAAGTGCAGACTCCCTCTCCCTCCATGTGAAGCCTGTGGTAGATATAATCATTGATTTTGGCTCTGTCAAAGTACAGCGGTAGGAACAATCACCGTGCAACAATATGACAGAGTCATAAACCATAGTACTACAGCTAATACGGGTAACAAGGTACAAGTATTAAATGCCTTCCCAACAATGGAATCAACATTTGAATTGAGTTAACAGTCATTTCAAATGAAGATCATGCAATCAAATCATTATTAATGTTTGAATTGATAGTCATTCCAATTAAAGAATATGCAATTGAATTGTTGGATTGACATTAGATTTAAACATATATGTCAAGAATGATAATAGGTATTAACCTCTCTAATATATACCAAGACTAATAATTAAATTAATATAAAAATTGCAAGAATATATATTAAAATGAAGTATTGAGTTAATATTAATTTCTCTCTGAATAATTAAATAGATTAATCCATCAAGGAAACATCAGAATAACAATTGAATAATTCTTAAAACTAATAAGATCATGATTCTCCAAGTTGAGATAATGCCTATGGTGGAATGGACTGAGGGACATCACGTAAGGTACTGGATAAAGCCTATGGGTACCAGGTAAGGCCTCGGTGATGGGATGTCTTAGGGTACATCATACAAAGGCGCCTTCTTGGAAATGATGATCGGAGGAAGGTAATGATAATGAGGAAGAACGGTGAGGCCCATTGGTTGGGTAACAAGGCACCCTATTATGATTTCTCCTCCAACATTTTAATAATAAATACATTTATAATGCTATAAAGAACTATGTCTTTTGAATGTAAATAGTTTTGATAAGATTAATTTAGGGTTAAATTTGTTGTATTCTCTAAAACTAAAGATATAAATGCTTACACATGATTTCTTAGAAGAGTTCCAAAAAAGGTGACATTACAGATTCTTACCTTGAAGATGTGGGAGACATTATTGATGGCATCCACCTTCTCTTTATTGAGGAGACTTCTTCTTCACTTGTTGCGAGGGAACACTCTGACCCTCAACAACTTGATCTTTCTTTTGTGAATGACATGATTGTGGACACTTCTTTTCAATAGATGAAGACAAACTCTTTTACTTCAGAGGAGACATATCAGTCTTTGGAGATTGTGTTCCAATTTCCTCAGACATCATATCTTCTAAGGATTCTTTCTACTAGTTGGGGAGAATTCTCTACTACACCTATGGCACCATTTCTTCCTACAAGGAGGAACATCATTCAATTTTCATGGTGTAGCTTATTCAATCATCATGGAGCTTCTTTCATGGGTGTGCATTCATCATTGAGGGGAGACTACATTACTTCTCTTCCTACATCTTCCTATCCACAATGGGAGGTATACTTGCACCTATACTTGGTGCATCTTCTTCCTAAAGGGAGAAATGTTGTTTGTCAACATTGTAAATTTTTTTTGTCATCAAGCACTCATTATTAGGAGATCTTTCACTAAGGGGGAATTTCATTTCTCTATATTTCTTTCTTATGGATGGATTCTCTATTGTATATGCATGATGTCTGTCATAATGGGGGGTCTTGATTACTCCATTCATACATTGCATCTTTCTCTATTGTATTTATCTCTCTTTTTGTGGGGGAGTTTTTCCCTATGAGGTTTTCCTTCTTTCTCATTTTTTAGGGAGATTTCATTGCATTGTATTGCATGGCATTGTATGTAGAACATTATATTTGTACATGGGCACATAACATGGCCTAGTTTCCAAGATCCACATTGGATCTTGCATTTAGCTTTGTGAGCTTAAGTGCATTCTTCTAAGTTGCACTTAAGGGGGGTATTAGTGTAAATAATTAATTATTATTATACTTTACTCTTAAGTTTACTTAGGTTAATGCATTATTATATTAGTTGTTATAAAAACACCTAGGAGTATGCATAGTCATATGAGTTATCTTGTTGACAACATAGGAGTTTGCACAGTCAATTAAGTTGTCATGTAGAAAACACAATTACTCACACTCTAATTGATCACAAGGTGTCTACAACATATTTTTGTGAGATGCACCTATGTAAGCTTATCCTATCATCATTGCACAAACTCCTATGCTCAATGGAGGATAATCCACTCTTGGTGGACATGTGCTTAGTTGTGAGGCTTATCACTTTGCTAACTCCTAGTCATTCTAGAGGCCTTTATATATAGGAACTTCTAGTGTGTATATATCAATTATTCATTTCCATATTTTTATTATGATCATACATTATTGGTCCATATTGTACTAAGTTCTTGAGCTACTTGATCTTGGTGTCATTTTTCCCTAAGGAAAATTCTTACATGGTATCAGAGCTATACCAAATTCTTATAGGAATAAGGTTAAACATTGACACCAAGTCTCTATTAGTTTGGACTATGGCTCTTACATCAAATATATCTAAGTTGATGGATGTGCAAAATATAGAATAGGTTAATATAGTCATGCAGACTTTACAAGGCACTTTAGGCATAGTGATGCAGGAGCATCCTGGGTGTAAGGGAAATCTTGCATCACCCAATAATATTTTATTTTAATAAGTACTTGTAGATAGTGTGGTTACTATTTATGAGAACTTGCTATTTTTAGTAAGTTTTTCATACAAGCTCAGAATGCTTTCATTTTCTACAAGAAGGTTCATTTTAGAGATATAAGCCTACCATAAAAATCTCATTACTCTAGCTTAAGTATCAGAGAAGTTATTGCAGATTTTAAGTGGAAAATTTTGTAGAAAAATATTTAGGCTTATTGTTGGAGGCCTTAGAGTGCTCGAATGAGGTCCAAAAACTAGATGGAAGGGTGTTAGCATAGTTCTGAGCCTATAGATTAGGAGCTGGAATTTTTGAAAAGTGGTTATAATTTTTAGGAATAAGGTGTCTCAACCTTGGATAATTCCTATTCTTATTATTTGTTTTGTAAAATGTATTTCTTGCAAATAATGTTGATGTGTTGGCATCTTGAATTGTGTATAAGAATATCATAGCTAAAATGGTTAAGATGGATTCCTATGACATGTAAGAGCTATGTTAGGAAGATTCAATGATAGGTGAAGACATGTTGCAACTGATAAATTTGAGTACTATACACTCTCCTATTTTCTTAGAGAATGGTAAAACCCTAATACGGTTACCTTTGGGAGTTACCCTAAAAGTGAAGCACATGTTATAAGCATTTTTAGTGTTACGAAGAGGTGGATGCAAAAAAGTGTATTGTTGGTACTGTGAGTTGCTACTGGAGTCTTCTGTTGACATTGCAAGTGTATTGTAACCTTGTGTTGAAAATAATACATTGTGCAAGTTCTAGAGGGGTGGGGTTGTTTTACCGAAAGATTTTCCCCACCAAAAAATATTTGTGTTATGTGTTTCTTTCTCTATCTATCTTCTTTATGATTGATTTGCTGAAATATTATTGTTTACATGATATTGAATCTGTAAGTGTAAAAGATTTTAATAGGATTTGCACCATACTTCTCTTAAGAGATTAGTGTAGGAAGTTTTTTCTGCACCTGAGTTTCCTTACAATAATAGCCAATCAAAGCAACAATTTGTGAGTTAGCCTTTAGAATTTGGGCTACCAGAATAATTTGTCAAAGATGTATTTGGTTGACTCTATGTATATTGTTAGGTTCTATCAGCCCTAGGTATTAAGTTTGAGCATCTAGAACCTTCCCGGACAAAATAAAACTACCTATTTAAGAAAGGCCCAAACATTTTCTAGGATAGCTTTGGGTGATAGTTTGTAGCACTATCTTCTAGATTACTGTAATGAAGGTACCCATTTGGGTTAGCACATTGTAATTGAGAATTTTGTAATTTTTCATTTACGGTGATAATAAGAAGTCCATATTTTGTTTCTTGCATTTTCTATTGTTTCTTTTTTTTTTTTATGAGTTTATGGTATTAAGGGGAGCTCCCTTGCATCAAGTGGTATTAGAGTTAGAGTTTTTGAGTGTGTGGACAGTTCACTAATTTTAAGGTAGTTTATACTAGGACCATGGTTTGGGCTGAGCATGTATATAGATTTCCAATTGTGAGGTAGTTTGTACTAGGGTTTTAGCAGAAGTGCAAAAATGTCTCCATGAAGAGAGTGTGGTAGAAGAGCTATAGGGGTTACATCTAAGGGTTTCTGAGCCCTCCAAAAGAAAATGAAATCATTAGAAGAAAAAATGCGAAGAGGAATAAATCTTCCTGTAAGAGATGAAAGTGAGGATGAGGACAAAGTAGAAGAAAATGCTAAAGTAGAAGCAGTTCTAAATCCAGAGGAAGAGAGGCTTTTTAGGGCCATCTCCAAGATTGGAAAAAGACCTAAGTTTGAGGTTCCCACATTTTCAAGAAATATTAACCCAAAAAAGCTAATCGATTAGATCAATGAACTAGAGGAGTACTTTGAGTATGAAGATATTGAGGATCTAGATAGGGTCAAGTTTGTGAAGGCAAAGCTGAAGGGACATGAAAAGATCTAGTGGAAAAAGGTTTAGTTGGAGCAAAATAAAAAGAGAAAGGACAAAATCACCATATGGGATTATATGATAGCTAAAATAAAGTGACAATTTGTTCCTATGGATTATGATCTTGATCTGTTAAAGAAGATGCAAGGAATGAAGCAAGTGGGAAAATCTATTCAAGAGTATACCGAAGAGTTCTACCAAGTTTTTATTAGAATTGACCATGTAGAAGCTAATAATGAGAAATTTTCTTGTTATCTTAATGGGTTAAGGCCAAGCATTAAGGGTGATCTAAGTCTAGTTCAAATGAGTAGTATTGAGGAGGCATACTAGTTTTCCCTAAGAGTTGAGGAGAAACTGAGTAAGAAGTCTGAAAATAAGAATAGTGGAAGAGGTCATGGTGAAAGATCTGGTGAACGATTTTATAGAGGTTGTAATGATGATCAAAAGAACAAGGATGAGGCTAGAAGTAGTAGTTAGAACCAAAGGGGAAACAATCCTAATCATTTTCATGATTAGAATAATAGAGATCAGAGAGGAAGAGGCAGAGGAAAAGGATTTGGAAGATGAGGCTTCCATGGAAAATGTTTTCACTACAAAGAAGAAGGGCATAGAGCATTTGAATGTACCCAGCACCAAGGAATAATACATTGAAGAACAAAAGGTCAGACAAGAGTTGCACATGTTGATGAAAATGCCAGATCCTCACATTCTAAAGATGCTGAAAGAGGAGAAGTCCTAGTTAATAGAAGAGTTCTGCTGAGTGGTGAGAATGAACCTAATCAAAAAAAGAGTTTGTTTCAAAAACGGTGTACATGTGAAGATAAGTGTTGTTATGTGATCATTGATGGTGCAAGTACTAACAATATAGTGTCAAAAATGATGGCCACCAAGTTTTAGTTGAAGAGACAGAAACACCCATGTCCATACCATATTGCTTGGGTGCAAGATGACCACAATCTTATGATCAATGAGAAATTCTTAGTAAAGTTGAAGATTGGGAGCTACCAGGATGAGGTATTATGTGATATCATACCTATGGAGATGTCATATGTTTTTGGGTAGATCATGGCAATTTGACAGACATGCTATACATGATGGGTGAGAAAATACCTACACTCTAAGGATGGAGTGAAACATAAGTGGAAATCATTAAGGATAAAGAAGAAAAGGTATGTAGTTCTGCTAGAATATGTTTTGTTGATGGAAAAGAGTTTTTTAAAGGTATGAAACATGAGTATATGTATTTTGCTATAATTCCTAAAGATAGTGAAGAAAAAGTAGAGGACGTACTTGTAGAAGTTGTAGATATGTTGGAAGAGTTTTTTGATATTGTATTAAGTAATGTACCTGATGGATTACCCCCAAATGAGGAAGATCAGTCACTAGATGGATTTGGTTCTAGGAGCCATTTTAAAAAATAAGACAATGAAAAAAATGACACCAACGGAAAGTGAAGAGTTGAACATGAAAGTTCATGAGTTGTTATAGAAGGGGTTGATTCAAGAGAGTCTGAGTCCATGTGCTGTACCAGCAATGTTGGCACCAAAGAAGAATGGAGAATGAAGGATGTGCATAGATTCTTGTGTTATCAACAAGATCACCATCAAGTATAGATTTCTTTTGCCAAGAATGGATGATATCATGGACTGTTTGAGTGGAGCCTAGTATTTCACAAAGATAGATCTAAACAATGGGTACCATTAGATTCATATTAGAGAAGGTGATGAGTGGAAGATTTCTTTCAAGATAAGGGAAGGACTGTATGAGTGATTAGTCATGACTTTTGGGCTAACCAATACATTGAGCACTTTCATGAGGCTTATGAATGAGGTACTAAAGGAATTTCTAGGTAAGTTTTTCATTGTTTAACTAGATGATATATTGATCTTTAGTAAGACATTAGAGGAACATTTGATCCATATTTGCAAGGTGTTTGAAAAATTGAGGGAAGAAAAGTTGTTGATAAACCTAAAGAAGTGCAGTTTTGTTAAAGAAAGAGTTGGTGTTCTTGAGATTTTTAGTCTTAGGAGAAGGTCTAAAAATGGACCCAAAGAAAGTGAAGGCTATCCTTGAATGGCCTACTCCAATGAGTGTGAAGGAGGTAAGATCTTTTCATGGATTGGCTACATTTTATAGAAAGTTCATAAGAAGTTGTAGCTGTATTTATGGACCCTTGACTAAAACAATGAGAGGAGATAGGAAAGAGTTTAAGTGGACTATAGGAGTAGTTAAGAGTTTCAATTTGTTGTAATAGAAAGTTACTAAGCAACCTATTTTAGCACTTCTTAATTTTAGCAAGGTGTTTCAAGTAGACTATGATGCTAGTGATACTATAATAGGAGTTTTTTTGAACCAAGAAGGTAGACCAGTTGCTTATTTCAATGAGAAGTAAAATGATGCAAAAAGAAAATATTTTGTTTATGATTAGGAATTTTATGCTATAGTTCAAGCATTGAAGAAGTGGAGACACTATCTTCACAAGGAGTTTGTTTTGTATACTGATCATCAAGGTTTACAATATTTGAATAGTCAAGGAAAATTGAAATAAAAGAATTTAAAGTGGCTTGAGTTTTTGCAAAGTTATACATTTTTTTTGAAACACAAAAGTGGGAAGTCTAACAAAGTTGCATATGCTCTTAGTAGAAGACAACTTTTGCTGATAGAAATATAGATAAAGGTGGTTGTGTTCAAGGAACTTAGTACATTGTATCTAGATGATCCCAATTTTGGTGAAGCATGGAAGGCTTGTACATAACCTATTACACTTGATAGGACAAAGTGGTTGAATTTTATGATCCAAGATAATATGTTGTTCAAAGGAAGCCAATTGTGTATTCTAAGAAGTTCAATGAGAGAGAACCTCATCAAGGAGAAGCATAGTGGAGGATTGGTTGGACATTTTGGTAGAGATAAAACTATAGCTTTGGTTGCTAAAAATTATTACTAGCCATAGTTACAGCAAGATGTGATGAAGTTTGTGCAAAGTTTTCGAATATGTCAGATGGCGAAAGGAGTGAAGCAGAATACAGGGCTATATCAGCCATTACCTATACTAGAGAAGTTATAAGAGGATGTTGGCATGGATTTTGTTCTTGGATTACCGAGGACACATGATGGGCATGATTCTATTTTTGTGGTGGTTGACAGGTTTTTAAAGATGGCACATTTTATTCCTTGCAAGAAGACTAGTGATGTTGTTGATGTAGTAGAGGTTTTTTCAAAAAAGTGGTGAGATTATATGGTCTTCCAAAGAGTATAGTTTTAGATCGAGATACCAAATTCATGGATTATTTTTGGCATACATTGTGGAAGAAGTTGAAGACAAATTTGAATTTTAGTTCATCATATCATCCACATACTGATGGATAGATAGAAGCTGTGAATCATATTTTAGGAAACTTGCTGAGATGCTTCTTTGGAGATAAACTAAAAATATGGGAAATGACTTACCATAGAAATTTTTTTCATATAATAATTATATCAATAGGAGTATTGGTAAATCACCATTCCAGATTGTATATGTGAGTAGTCCCAAAAATGTTTTTGAATTGAGGAAGTTGGATAAGGGAGAGATAAGTAGTGTTGAAGTAGAAGATTTTGTTGAACATTTGAAGAACATCCATGAGGAGGTGAGGAAGCACATCATAAAGATGAATACACAATATAAGACTAAGGAAAATGTGAAAAGGAGATATAAGGAATTTTAGATTAGAGATGAAGTCTGGTTCATTTGAGAAAGGAGCATTTTCTAGTAGGTGCATCTAATAAGCTGAAGATGAATAAGTTTGTACTGTGCAAGATAGTGAAGAGGCATGATTCTAGAAATGCATATGAGTTGGAGTTGCTGACTAAATTGAATATTTCACTAGTATTTAATATTTTAGATTTAATATAGTATTATGAAGGAGGTGATGGAGATGAAGTTGCATAAGAACAGTGGAGCATTCTAGCAGCTAGTTTGGCTACCAAGGAGATTGAGGAGATACTAGACAGTTGTATTGGAAAAAATACTAGAAACAAAACTTATGAGGAATATCTAGTCAAATGGAAAGAGAGACCAGTTGAGGATTCATCATTGCTAGTAAAGGAGGAGGTCAACCATCTTGGTTTTCCTTTGAACACTTGAAATGTGATGAGATCACTTCTCAAATTACCTTGTGTATCTGATGTAGGAGCATCTTGGGTGTAAGCAAAAATCTTGCATCACCCAAAAAATATTTTATTTTCAGCCTTTTCTATTTTAATAAGGACTTGGAGATAGGGTGGTTACTATTTATGGGAACTTGCTATTTTTAGTAAGTTTGTCATATGAGCTTGGAATGTTCTCATTTTCTACATAAAGGATCATTTTAAAGATATAAGCCTACCATAAAAGTCTCATTGCTCCAACTTAAGTATCAGAGAAGTTATTACAAATTTTTGGTGGAAAAATTTGTAGAAAAATCTTTAGGCTCACCATTGGAGGCCTTAGAGTGCCTGGATGAGGTTTGAAAACTTGAGAAAGGGCACTAGCATTATTTTGATTCTGTAGATCAGGAGTTGGTGTTTTCAAAAAGTGTTTATCACAACCAATTAGAGCAATGGTTAGTGAGTTATGGCCTTCAAAAGTTGGGCTATTTGAATTTCTAAAATAATTTATCAAAGATGTATTTGGTTGACTCTATGTGTATTGTTAGGATCTATCGGCCCTAGATATTAAGTTTGAGCATCTAAAACCTTCCTAGGTGACATAAAACTACCTATTTAATAAAGGCCCAAATATTGTCTAGGACAATTCTGGGTGATAGTTCACAACACTATCTTGCAGCTTACTATAATGAAGTCATCCATTTGGGTTAGCATATTGTAATTGAGAATTCTATAATTCCACATTTGTGGTGATAATAAGATGTCCATTTTTTTTTTCTCACATTTGCTATTGTTTCTTTGTTTTTGTTATGAGTTTGTGGTATTAAGAGGAGCTCCCTGCATGACATAGAGATCTCAAAGGCCATGAAACATTTTTCATTCATGAATAAGGCCAAGGTAGAGGTGATATATATAAGGTTTTACAAGTCTTTGCATGACTATATTGATGCGAGGAAGCTCTATAAGTATGAGCTTAGGAAAAACCATGTCTATGAGGAGAAGATTGAAGAGCTTGAGGCCAAGGTCTAAGTATTAGACGCTAAGGTTACATCTCTTAAAATAGAGAAAAGAGTAGGACAATCAAGGGAAACCAAATAAGAACACAACTGAGGCCCCTACACAAATAAATGAGCTAGAGACAAATGATACATCAAAGCCTAGTGGAATAAGCATTGATGCTCCACCAACTCGACAAGGAGAGTAGGTAAGGACATTTGTCCTTAGGTGTATGATTGGCCATAGGGTTGAAGCTCTAAACATCATATCTTAATAGGCCCATACATTATATGTTTCTTTACAAAGTGCTGAGCAATTTTGTAATGAGGCACTTTCATGGCTATCACCTACATTTAATCTGTGGGGGCCATATAATTAGTTTTTAGAGAGGCTTATTATGATGATGGTTAGAAAGCCAAATTTTCCTGTTAAGATAATCACAATGAAAGAGTTGGAAGTAGTTAAGGATTTAATTGGTATCTTCATTGGGAAATCACAAATTATTCAAGGAAAGTTGAAAGTTTTATCTCAGGGAATTGAGCCCTATATACCACCAATTTTGGATGATAGTAATGTGTTGAAAGAATGACATAATTGGTTTGATCCATTTAGTGCCATATTAACTCAGGAGAACACAGTGGTAATTTTTGAAGTCATCAGTGATGCTCCTTTCCATAATTTGATTGACTCCCTTTTCAAAGAAAAAATAGACCTGAACAAATTCATAGTTGATTCTAAAGCCATAATGGATGCCGGGTTAAAAACCCAAGAGGACCTAGAAGAGATCAAAACCATAGAGTGGTGCACTAAGCAAGAAATCTATGTGTGGGAAGTAGTGGCAAAAATAAAGGCCTTACACTAGTAAATTTGTGACGTAGGAGCATCCTAGGTTGCCTTGTCATCCTACTTATTTTGTTCATTTTGTAGTTCCTTCATGTGCCTAGTAGTTCCTTCATGTGCCTAGCAATCCTTCATGTGCCTAGTAGTTCCTTCATGTGCCTAGCAATCCAATTTTCTTCATGTGTTCAGCAATCCAATTTTCTTCATGTGCCTAGCAATCTAGTTTCCTTCATGTGCCAAGTTACTATAGTAATTCTTTCATGTGCCAAGTTACCTAGTGTATGTCGAGTGACTCTTCATGTGCCACATTACTTAGTGTATGCTGAGTGTTTCTTCATGTGCCAAGTTACTCAGTGTATGTTGAGTGTTCCTTCATGTGTCGAGTTATCCAGTGTATGCCAAGTGCTAGTAATTGGATGTGATTTCTGCAAGCCGACTTGCTAGATTTATTTCATTCATGACATTTATATTAAGATCTTTTCTTGGGATCAGTCCAGACCATTTTTGGGTCAGCCTTCCTCTTATGTAATGATTCTAGAATGATCTATACGCCATTTTGGCAAGTATAAATAGAATTTTTAGGCTTAGAGTTAGGCAACCTTTTATGAAGAAGATTTTATAGTAGAATTGAAGGTGCAAATTTGCTATTAAATCTTTGTATATGAATGTATTGTAATTGTCCATAACTAAGAAGGCCTTATAGCTAGACATGTATGAAGATATTTTGATGAATCAATAAAAGTATTCTCTCTTCTTCCTCCTTTGGTTGTTGTTCCTTGTGTTTGCTTCCATTGTGTTAACTCTTGCAGGGTGGTTTGGATAGCTGGGTGAGCCTTTGGCCCTAGTTATTCATCCCCTTTGCCTATGTCAGTTGGTATCAGAGCTTGAGGTTCATCCTTGTGGAGATTGGATTGTGTAGAACCCTAATTTGGCTTTGGTTGTAGGGTGGAAAATCTACAAATTTGACCTATAACTTGCAGAGGGTCATGATCTTGTAAGAACCTAATTTGTAAAGATGGTTTGTGGTAGAAGAAATGTTGATGATGCTATAGGATCAGTTGAGACAAATTGTAGCCAAATTAGATACTATGGAGATAGCCTAGAGGAGAGGAGTACACCTTGTTGATGTAAGTGATGATGAAGTGGCAACACCAAACCATAATCCAGAACCTGAAGAAGATCAAGATAATGAAAGATTGTTGTGAATGTTCTCTAGGGAAAATTCAAAGCTTGCTATAGAAGTTGTTCCTTATGATGGAAAATTGGACACCAATGCTATGTTGGATTGGATCTCTAATATGGAGAAGTTCTTTGAGTATGAAAACACTCCTGATAACAGAAAGGTTAAGATTGTAGTCACTAGGCTGAAAGGTTATGCATCACTATGGTGGGAGCACTTGCAAACTAATAGAGAAAGGAGAGGAAAGGAGAAGATCAAAACTTGGCCAAAGATGGTGAACAAGGTAAAGAAAAAATTCCTTCCTACTAATTACCAAGTTAGCTTGTTGAGAAATATGCAAAATTTGAAGCAAAAAGACATGACTGTGAAAGAGTATATTGAGGAATTCTATAAACTGGACATTAGATTTGGACATGTGGATGATGATGTTGAGAAAATTGCAAGGTACATAAATGGATTGAGATCTAGAATACAGGATGAAATAAGTTTTGTGAAGTTGGAAAGTGTGGAAGAGGCATACCAGTATGCCTTGAAGGCTGAGGAGATCTTGACAAAGAACCATGAACAAAGACAAAGAGGTAGAGGTGGAAATTTCCAAAGAGATAGAGGTAGATATTATGGTGAAGGTGAAAGATCTGAAAGTTTTGTATAGGATAACGGAAAATCTAAATGGAAGAATGATGATAAGGGCAAGACCAAGTGGAAAGGTGGTAAGTCTTACCAAGGAGGCACTAGTTCTTATTGAGGAAGAGGTAATTCTTATTCTAGAGGTGGATTTCATTGTAATTATTTTGGATGTGGCAAAGAAGGGCATACATCTTTTGAATGTAGATCCTTTGAAAGTAGGCAAGGTAACATAAATGCTATGATTCAAGAATATGATGAGGGTTCGCCAAGTGGACCTGAGGCTAGAGAAAATCTGATGGTGAGAAGAACCTTATGTATTAAGGGAAGTGATGAGGAACCTATTTTAAGGAGTCTTTTCAAGACAAGATGTAAGATGGGTGAAAAATTCTGCAAAGTGATCATTGATAGTGGAAGTTCTACACATCTAGCATCAAAGGAATTGGTTACAAAGTTGCAATTGTAGAGGTTGAAACATCCTAGACCCTATCATGTTTCATGGATCAAAGATGAGCATATGATATTGGTGAGTGAGCAATGCCTTGTGAAGTTCAAAATTGAACATTACTTTGATGAAGTTTTGTATGATATTATGCGCATGGATTATTGTCATATTTTGTTGGGTAGACTTTGGCAATATGATAGATATGTTGTACATGATGGAAGATTGAATCAATATACTCTTTGGGTAAATGGGAAGAAAAAAACATTGTTGCCTTTGATTGAAAGTCTAGATGAGGTTAATTTTACTACTGTAAAAATTTGCATGGTTAATGGGAAATAATTTGAAAAGGAAATGAAAAGGAATCAAGTCTATTTTTCCATAGTTCCTAGAGGACCGAGTGTTGGTAGTAATGGTTGAATAGTAGAAGCTAGTAATGACTAATTGACAGTAGATAGTGATAGCCAAGTACTAGTAGAAATTATAGAATTGTTGAATGAGTATAAAGACATTATTGCTGAATATCCCAGATGGTTTACCTCCTATAAGAAGTATAAGTCATTGTATGAATTTGATTCCTAGAGCTAGTTTTCCAAACAAAGCACCATATAGATTGACACCTACAGAGAATGAAGAACTTAATAGACAAGTGCATGAGTTTTTGCAAAAAGGTTTGATCAGAGAAATCTTGAGTCCATGTGCTATACCTACAATATTAGCACCCAAAATGAATGGAGAATGGAGAATGTGTACTGATTCCAGAGCCATTAATAAGATAATAGTGAAATATAAGTTTCCTATGCCGAGGATGGATGACATAATGGATTTTTTGAGTGGAGCAAAGTATTTTACCAGGATTGATTTGAAGAGTGGCTATCATTAGATTAGAATTAGAGAAGGTGATGAATGGAAGACTGCTTTCAAGATAAAAGATGGTTTGTATGAATGGTTGGTTATGCCTTTTGGTTTGACTAATGCACCTAGTACTTTCATGAGGTTGATGAATAAAGTTTTGAAAAGATTCTTGGGTAAGTTTGTGATTATTTATTTGGATGATATTTTGATATTCAGTAAGGCTAAGGAAGAACATCTTGAGCATATTAGACAAGTATTATGAAGGTTGAAAGAGGAAAATTTGCTAATTAATCTGAAAAAGTGTTCTTTTATGCAAGAGAAGATTGTGTATCTGGGATTTGTAATTTCACTCGGTGGTTTGAAGATGGATCCTAAGAAGGTTAAAGAAAATTTTGGAATGGCCTACACTTGAGAATGTGAGTGAGGTAGGATAATTTCATGGTTTGGCTAGTTTTTACTTCATGTTTATAAAGAATTTTAGTGCTATTTGTAATGCTATGACTGAAACAATGAGGGGAGATAAAAAGGAATTCAAGTAGACACATGGAGTTGATAATAGTTTTGAGACTTTAAAACAAAAGGTTGTTGAATTACCTATATTGGCTTTGCCTAATTTCAACAAAGTATTTCAAGTTGAATGTGATGCAAGTGGCAATGCAATAGGAGATATATTAAGTTAAGAAGGTAAGCCTATTGCTTTCTTTAGTGAAAAGTTGAATGATGCTAAAAGGAAATATTCTATGTATGATCAAAAGTTTTATGCTATTGTTCAAGCATTGAAGAAATGGAGACATTATTTGATTCCTAAAGAGTTTGTGTTGTATACTGATCATAAAGCTTTACAATACTTGGAAAGTTAACATAAATTGAATCAAAGAAATATGAAGTGGGTTGAGTACTTGCAGAGTTTTACATTCGTGATCAAGCATAAGAGTAGAGTTACTAATAGAGTTGCTTATGCATTAAGTAGAAGACTCTCTTTGTTGACTAAAATTAAGGTTGAAGTTCTTCATTTTGATGAGATGAAAGAGTTATATGATGCTAATTCTAATTTTTCTAAGGCATGGAGAGAGTAAAAAGAAAAAAATCTGATAGACCACATAAGTATGATGAATATTTCATTCAAGAAGATATGTTGTTCAAAGGTATTCAGTTGTGTATTCCTAGAAGTCCTATGAGGTTGAATCTTATTAAGGAAAAGCATAGTGTTGGATTAGTTGGACATTTTGGAATTGATAAAACATTGAGTTTGTTGAAAGAGAAGTATTATTGGCCACAAATGTATAAGGATGTTCAAAAATTTGTAAAGATTTGTGGAGTTTGTCAAGTTGCAAAAGGAGTGAGTCAAAATACTAGTTTGTATACACCTATTATTGTTCTTGAGAAACCTTGGACTGACATCAGTATGAATTTTGTTCTTGGATTTCCTAAGATAGTGAATGGGTATGATTCCATATTTGTTGTAGTGGATAGATTTTCTAAGATGGCTCATTTCATACCATGTAAGAAGACATCAGACACTGAGCATGTTGCTGAACTTTTCTTTAAGGAGATTGTGAGATTGCATGGATTACCAAGAAGCATGATTTCTGATAGGGACAATAAGTTTGTTGGTTATTTTTGGAAGACTTTGTGGAAGAAGATGGGTACTGAGCTGAAGTTTAATTATACATTTGATCCACAAACAGATGGTCAGACAGAGATTGTGAATAGAAGCCTTGGTAATTTGGTAAGATGTTTAGTTGGGAATAAGCTGAGTAATTGGGAGATGGTATTGGAACAAGCTGAATTTGCATATAATAATTTTGTAAATAGGAGTATAGGGAAGACAATTTTTGATATTGTTACTGGAGTGCATCCTAGAGGTATATTAGATTTGAGAAATCTTGCTGGTGAAGAAAAGAAAAGCGTTGCAGGAGAAGAATTTGCTGATTTTATGGAGTCTTTGCATAGGGAAGTAAAGTTGAGGTTGGAGCAAAGTAATTAGAAGTATAAGGAGAATGTTGATCAGTCTAGAAGACACCATGATTTTCAAGTTGGTGATGACGTGATGGTTCATCTAAAGAAAGGAAGATTCCTAATTGAAACATACAATAAGCTGAAGATGAAGAAATTTGGACCTTGTAAGATCTTGATGAAGTTTGACAATGGAAATGCTTATGAAGTTGAGTTATCTAATGACACAGATATATCTCCTATATTCAATATTGCTAATTTTTATAAGTATCATGAGTCAGGGGATGAAGTTGTTGTATCAGATGATTATCCTAAGAAGTAGATTGAAGAAGTTGAACATATATTGGATTCAAGAATTAGCAAGAGTACAAGAGGAAAAGATTACTATGAATATTTGGTGAAGTGTAAGAACATACCTATTGAAGATGCTTCATGGATTTCTCAATTTGAGTTGGATTTAGCTCAAGTTGGGACATCTCAATAATTGAGGAGAATCATTTCTTTTAACCCTGGTTGTCTAATGCAAGAGCATCCTAGGTTGCTTTGTTATCCTGCTCATTTTTTTAATTTTATAGTTCCTTTATGTGCTTAGCAGTTCCTTACGCCTAGCAGTCCTTCGTGTTCCTAGTAGTTCCTTCATGTGCCTAGCAATCTAGTTTCCTTCATATGCCAAGTTACTGTATCAATTCCTTCATGTGCCGAGTTACCTAGTGTATGCCGAGTGTCTCTTAATGTGCCAAGTTACTCAGTGTATGTGGAGTGTTTCTTCATATACTGAGTTACTTAGTGTATGTCGAGTGTTCTTTCATGTGCTGATTTATCTAGTGTATTCCAAGTGCCAGTAATTGGACATGATTTTTGCAGGCCAACTTGCGGGATTTATTTTGTTCATGACATTTATGTTAAGATCTTTTCTTGGGATGAGTCTAGACCATTGTTGGTTTACCCTTCCTGTTATGTAATGATTCTAGAATGATCTATAAGCCATTTTGGCAAGTATAAATAGAATGTTTAGGCTTTGAGTTAGGCAAGTTTTTATGAAGAATATTTTAGAGCAGAACTGAAGGTGTGAATTTTCTATTGGATCTTTGTATATGAATGTATTATAATTGGTCATAACCCAGAAGGCCTTACAACTGGGCATGTATGAAGATATTTTGATGAATCAATAAAAGTATTCTCTCTTCTTCCTCCTTTGGTTGCTATTCCTTGTGTTTGCTTCTGTTGTGTTAACTCTTGTAGGGTGTTTTGGATAGCTAGGTGAGCCTTTGGCCCTAGTTATTCATCCCTTTTGCCTGTGTCAATTTGGACCTATTTTTTGATACTTTCCCATTAAAATTATAACTAAAAAACATCGAAAACTATCATCACTAAACTATAGTTGAAAGTTCAATGGCCAAGACAAGTGTTGATATATTGATGGAAAAAATTGTCAAAAATTATTGCCATCATTGTCCCATGGTGGTGCTAGACAACTAGATCTAAACATTGAACTATCAACACCTATGAGAGATGTTTCGATGGGTAGTCCACATCATTGACAATAGGAGTCAAACTATCGATGATTTGGAGATATATTGTGACAAATTTATCATGCTCTTGATGGAAGTATCTATCAAACTATCAACAACCTGTAGATGTGTTTCAACAAGTTACTAATACCATTAACAATAGTGAACATTGAAATAGCGATAGTAGTCAGAGTTTTAAAAATAATAATGCAACAACAAGTAGAATTATATAAAATAATCGGCATTGAATTTATTTGTTGACTAATTGTTCTTCATGCCAAGCTATTCAATTGATCCATGGAAGATTTGAGACTGAGGTTATAATATTTTTCTACATTCTACTTTCCTTATCGCACATGGTTGTAGAAACAAGATGATTCTTTAATTCCAGCATGGCAATTGGTTGAGTGGATTCTGTAAATTGATGAGCATCTATGATCTATTGGAGAAGTCCAAATCCAACGTGTATATCAAGAAGGGAATAAAGTGGCTTATAGACTGCCAAATCTAGGGATTGAAATCAAAGAGTTGAAAATGTTTGATTGTGTCTTGTCAACATCCTTGTCAGAGATTATTGCAGAAGATATAAAGGCCTTCATTAGAAAGGGTATAGGTTAATAAAGAAGAAGTTACATCATATGCTGAAAAGAGTTTTTCTCGCAAACTTAGTCCTTTTGTAGTTTTGGTCCACTACTTTTTTAGAAGGTTTTGGCATCCCAGCAGCAAGTTTGACCAAATATCTTGTTGAATCTCAACTTAAGAGCCAGTAATAGTTAGTTTGTTTCCTTTTTAAAGGAATTGCACTCTTTCTTTTGCACTAATTTGATGGTATTTTTAGGGATAAGGTGCAAATGTATGTAGGTTTTATACTTAGTAGAGGCTCTAAAGGAGAAAATTTGGAGACTTTTTAAGTAGGCTAATGATCAGGAGAAAGTTACCATTATTGATCTACTAGGGGTGGATTATTGGTCGGCTAGGCATGTGCATGATGGGAAACTAATTTTTGGGATTTTTCATCCTATTGTCCAAGTGTTTGGTCATCTAGTGCCTATTAATGGTATGATTTGTAGAATGTTGGTAGAAGATATTTATATGGAGGTATCTATTACAATGGATCTGATTGATACAAGATTATTAGGTGGAGGAATTTTGAGTTTATTTTGTATGGAAGAGGTAGGTAAGAAAAAGTTGATGAAAAAATCTTGGAAGCTATTTTAGAAATATGGTGGAGGTGTTTGACATGAGTAAGTTTGAGGATTTTTGTTCTTTGAATGTGAACATGTTCTCATTAGAAGTACCGAAAAGGCTTATCTCTATTGGTAATGGGATATGTTATCTGATTCATTAAGGTAGTAGGATGGGTTTTTTTTGTTGAAGTGGTTATGTATTGGAGAGTATACTCCTTCTTTTGATATAATCAATTTCTCAGTAATATAATGTTATCAATATTATATCACAAATACAACATGTAAATTATATGAATTTTGATATTTTTTCATTGTATACTTAAGACCAAAAGGAATATTTTCACTTGAGATCAATCTTAAATCTATCTTAAATCCTAAGAAGACAATGAAAATATAGCTTCAGATCAAAATCCAAATTATCAATATAATAGTGTGGGACAACATTTCTTGAAATGCACTAAACTAAATATATCTTAAAGCAATGATAACCAAGTTAACATAAATTGTAAATTTATCAATGATAGCATCCCTTCACTTAACACCAAGTCCTTTGATAAATGTTAGACTAAAGAAAAGAAATAATATCTTTGTGATATGATTATATAGATTAATTTGATGTTACAATATTTCAGACACATTATGGATATATGGTACAGATAAGTTTCTAGAAAATATCAATACTCACAAGCCACAGATGAAGCATTGGTACAACAATATCAAAATAAACTAGTTGTTGTACCAACTAGAAATGTTGGGAACTCTCTTGCTGCTTTTAATAAATCACGTGCATTGAGATATGGAACAAACAACCAAATAAAAACTCTTGTGTTGGAAAACTAAAAAATCTAATACAATGCATTCATAAAGAGTTGATCTAGCTGGAAAGATCCCACAATTACAATCTTTGATAATATTAATAAGATTTTCTTGTGACACAATACTATGAAGCATTACAAATCTAGCATATTTCTTAAATTTCATACAACAAAAAAAATAAACATTAGAACTTCATAAAAATTTATTGCATATTAAGCTATTAATCACCCAAGATCATATTGATGTTGATAACTTTAAGTCTAACACATAAAACATATAAGTAGATTCAAGTATTATTATGAACTCACAACTTGATATCTATGAAGTAAACATTATATTTACAAGGCATGACTGAATTTTTAGTAAACTTAGAAGATTAATATACCTTAATATTGATAATCAAATACTTTCTCCTCCTTGGTGGAAAACTATGATGCACAATCTCATGTGATAGTAGCTCTATGTCTCCATACAACTTATAGAGAAAGCAACATGTTGTCCATTTGTACCAAAGAGTAAATTGGTAGTCAAAAATAAATCATAATCTATATGCAACTTATAGAGAAAGAAACATGTTGTAATTCATAGTACTTATATTAAGGCCATTTTAAGGTATTCACCTAGAACCTACTATGTTCATCCACTAAAAAAGTAAGTACCATGTTGGAGACTTTAAAGTTTGAGCATCCCCATGATCTACAATAATGACAATAATGCATGTTAGAGTCAATAATGACATGATATAGAAATAATTTGTAACTAAAATTCTTTTAACGGGTTTAGTTTTAGCTTCACTTGGTTTAATTTGAGCTTCACTTGGTTCAAAGAATTCTTTCATATTCTCTACTTAACAAGGCCAACCATGTGAAGGTGAAAGATCATTTGGTCTCTCCCCCATAATCACTCTAAATTCCCCATTAACAACTAAGTAAATATATATTTCATTCATTCATTTTAGAAGTATATCTATTAAATCATTATAATCACATAGCATACATTAACACAAGATACAATTAATTAATACATATAAACATTTGTCAATAATTTTTGAACACATCAATCATTATATTCACATAACATTTATTAACATGACATATAATTCATTAATACCTATAAACATTCATAAATAACTTGTGAACATGTCAATCAATATAATCACATAAAAATACTCAATAACATGACATAAAATTCATTAGCATTCATAAAAATCCATCAACATTCATCATCAATAAGAAACATTCATAAAAATCCATTAATAAGCAACATTAACAAATATTCATCAACACATTCATCATCAACAAGGTTTGCAACATTCATTTCTTATTTTCTTTTTTCTTTTTTTTGAAGATAAATGCTAATAGGAATATCTTGACTATCTTCAACATCCTATGGCTCTTGTGGTTTTGATCTTACAACATGAGGCATCCTCTTCTTTCATCGAGGACAAGGCTGATGTACCCCTGCAATAAGAAATAAATGGGTTTAATTCTAAACTATATTTTTATGTTATAAGTATTTCATTAATCTAAAGAACATAACAAGGATTTTTCTTTACTTGATAGTGCCACATCATCTACTATTATAGTTTGTTCAATTGCAACCTCAACATGCTCAACACTAACATCACGCTCTACATACTCAAAAAAATCACATAAAGGTTACATTTTATTAATAATTACATGATTAATTTGAAATAGAAATTGAATATGTGCCTGTATCATTATGATTCACATTGAGGTTTTCATCATGTGTAGGATCTATGCCTTTGTCATCATGAGTAAGATATGTGCTAGGAGTAGTAAGCTACAGTGAAATGTCATGTACACATTATTATCATTAATAAAAGTTAACATCAAATAGATTATTTTTCATGAAGTTATCAATTACTATTATTATTCATTTGGCTTATTTACCTGTGTGTCAACCACTGCACTAAAATCTTCTACACCTATTTGGCCACTAAAATCTGTGGTGGTGAGCAACCATTACTAAAAAGCCTTGCTTGAAGGCTATTTGTTTTTCCTCTTCTATGGCCACTAGATTAAGTTCAATACCCTAATTTTTTTGCATAATATCATCATTATTGAATGTATTGCTTATTTGTAATTATATATAAAAATTGATATGAAATTTCATTTACTGCTACTTATGAGGCATGACTGAATTTTCATATATCCACCAAAGCCAAGATGGTGTTGACTAACCTTCTCTTTTATAGCTTGTGTCACCTTCAATATGTCCTGCAACCTATTTATGTAAACTTTGAAAAATGTTAGATTATATAAATCCACAATCAACATGGTTGATCTTCTCTATTAAACTCTTTAATGGGTGAATATTTGAAATAAAAGCACAAACTCTTGAATGAGATGCATTCTATATCTAGACTATAACTTAGACATTGCTAACATCAACACATTATATAATTACTTTTATGTGTTAGATATAATAACTTATAGGAATTAGCTCATTAAGGGGTGTCTTTTATTTATTTAGTGAATTAGCTTCTATATACTAAAGAAAAAAGTTACAAATATGAAAATATATCAACTCTCTTTATACACATTATATCTCAAGAGAAGGCATTATAATATATTGGTTTCTATTTTGAGGCATTAATACAAATTTGTTAGGTCATTTGATAGATCAATTACCATTGGCATAACATTGGGATCTTCATTATGATGAGCTTCTTTAACCAATGAAGCAAAAAATTTTGTTGATATTTTTCAATCCATAACATCATCCAATCAAAATTGTTTGCAATATACAAATAAATTGCTTCCTACTCATGAGAAACTTTATAAAATAAATAGACTAGTTAGAAATAACTTATATTGATGATGGATAAGAATTAATTAAATACAATAACATCTTATAATTACCTCTTAATTTTCTCAATCTACCTTTCCCTATCAAGTACTCCCCTTCAAATCTATTAATGGAGTTGGGATCCCAAATGCAATCTACATGGATCTTTGATGTAAAATTGGGAAGAATCTAAACCATGGTTTAGTAGACCATATATCCCTTGACCATGAAACCCTCGAGATGTGATCTCTATTGAACCAAGCCCTTCAAAAATTGTAAGTTCCTCTCAACCATCCACATTGACCTAGTTGGAAGAGGTCCACACAATTCGATCTTCTCAACTAGATGTATGAGATAGTGTTCTTGTGTATTGAAAAAATTTGAAGGCAGGCACTTTTTTATCTCGTACAAAAGCTGAGGAATTTTTATCTTCCATTTCTTTACATCCTTTTTATCAATTTCTTTAGATAACAACCACTTAGAAGATATTCATCACACAAAAATATATTAATGAGACTAATAACACTTGTATACAAAAAATCTAACAAATAACACTTCTAACCTCATGCATTTCCCAAGATCATATATAATGTGTTTAACATTCATGTTGTCAAAGTTGTGTGGGAGAGATAGAGGTAGAACATATTGCAGTAATAATAAAATGGTATTTTCAATATATTATAAATTAAAATCATCAAAACTACATGATGTTTTACAAATTTATTATAAATAGAGAAGAATATGACTTACCTTGACGAAGGTATGCCAATCATGCATTTTCAACCCTAACCCAAAATCACCTTTCTTTGATACGAGATTGCTTATGTTTGTAGTAAATCCTATGGGAAATTTAGTTTTTTTTATGGCTTGATAAATGGCACTAGTTTTTTGTTGCATTAATAAACAAAGAATGACACTCGTAATAATCCAGTTTCCATCTCTATTTGCTTCAATGAAAAAATTCAATGCATAATTGGATTCATCAATGTCATTGTAAATTTTGACCAATTTTTATTTTTCATTCCTTACATCCAACATTTTCCATAGTGTCTCTGTTACATTCTTTCCAATATGCATAGTATCAAACAAATGCATGATTGTGAAGTGCTTGTAGTATGACAACCTACTAAATTGTATTAGATAGCTTTTAAGTCCTTTTGGAAGCTTCTCATTGATTCCTTGATGACCTTCATGAACATCAATTATATCATTAGTAAACAAAAGATAGTATCCAAATTTAAATTTCATACAAAAACCTACATCAGATGGAATGACATTACCTCGTTGATTCATTCTATTGTACTCTGACTTCCTCATGTGAGGTGTCAATCTTTGTGGCTTTGATGTTGTCTCTTCTTTTCCATTTAAAATATGTTTGTTGGAAGTTCAATGCTTATAATTTTTGTGGAGAAAGTGTCTATTCTCATTGAACACTTGCTTTCCTAAAATTTTTGAATGTCAAGATTTCATCTTTGGACCACAAATTGGACATGAAATTTTTTCCTTTTTTTGAAGACCTACAAGATTGTGTATAATTGGATGACATGTGTACTGTAAGATTCATATTTACAATTATCACATGTAACTTAAAATTACAATGAAAAATATGCATTAACATTTTTACATACCACAAAAATGTATTAGTCTAGGGGAATCATGTATAGTCCATACAAGCATTGCAGAAAATTGAAATTGCCTTTCACCAATTGGTCTAGAGATGTCATACATAGTGACCCCATTCCATAACTCCAACAACTCATCAATCAAGGGCTCAATATATACATTCATATATTTCACTTGGTACTTACCTAGTTGAATGAACATAAATAAAATATAATTATTATGACCATTTCAATACTATATTTATAAGTTAATTTACATGACTTTTAAATGAAAAAAAAATTGGTATAATCATTGCAACATTATGTGCTCCCTCTTTACTAACATCCAAGGAGGAATATTATTGTTAACAACAAACACAAGCCATACTAAGTAAATGATCTCATCTCTCCAAATGGATTGACACCATCTGTTGCCAATGAAAGCTTTAGATTACGAGGTTCTTGTTTAAATATTACCACCTATCTTCTACGTCCTTAAATTTAGCACCATCTGTAGGCATTCACATAATTTCATCTTGACATCTATTGTATGCATGGTAATCCATAAATTGTGCCAAGCTAGTACACCTAAATAATTGTTGAAGACATGAAATAATGAGAATGTACCAAAGAACCTTGTGAGATACCTTTTTCATTATTTAATTTGATTGATATCTACTAATATGAAAATTAGGGAATTCTATTGCAAATTCATGTTGTTTTTGATATATAATATGATCATTGGTATATGCATGTATTGTTTGATACTCCATTCCAATATCTTTTTTAATGGTTGATAAGTCTCAGTAAGAGCAAGGTAGAATGTTTGATGGTGGTAACAAACACTCACCTAACAACCTATGAAAAAAATTAATATTAATATAAAAAACATTAATGATACACTAACATAGAAGATGAAAAAAATTATGCTATATCTTTGCATACATGAGATTTCTACATTGGATATACTATTCATAACCTTGAAGTTTACTAGCAATAATATAGTGGAGAGAAGTGTTGTTTGGGAGCCTTGGTACAAGGACTCGTATGCCTTTTCAATTACAAGTATATCAAGGTTCTTTTCATCATCATCATTAGATGAATGACTATTATTGTCTTCGTCATCTCCATTAGTTGCGCTAGTAACATCTTCTTCAATCATGTTCTCTGGCACATTATCAGTTGCACCAATACCAACATGTTCAATTGTGTTCTATCCCTTAAGATCATCTTCTTCCATGGGAGTGTTACCTTCTACTTTGATATTCACACCTCCATGTGCCACCAGTTCAAAATTCACATTCACTAAAGGATGATAATCCTTTCCCCCTTTAATGTGATCATGTTGCCTATAATGTCTCTTAGCTATTATGATTATAATTCTTTAATTCTTTAAGCCCTTACATTTTTTGCAGGACAATAAAATTTTCCATCACCATTACTTTTGAATTGAGACCACAATCTTGCAATTTTTTTCTTATTTTGTTTTGGGTCCATATTGTTAGGCATGGACTTTCTTTAGAAACAAATATTCATGCTATAAAATTATAACAAATATAAACATACAAGTATTAGTAGTATGTTGTATATAATCGATAATAAGTAAATAATGAAATATTACTATCTCTTTAGTATAGATGATAAATCAAATGAATTATACAATATAAATATTAGCATTTATTTTGAACAATATAGTATTAGCATTGATTCTAGACTTCATTCAACTTGGTAGAAAGCTTTTGAACTATTACATCCATTAGGTAAGGCCAAAGAAAGTGCATACCAAATTGTGATGATCCATGCTACCTAATTATGTCCAAGGCTACCTAGCTATGTCCAAGGTGTCTGCACACTAGAGGTAGACTCCACCTACTAGACTTCCTATATACCCGTATCCATGGGATCAAGACCCTTGAACTACTCACTCTAACATATATCTAGTTCTAGTTTCTAATTGTTTTGATGTAGTTGTATTCCTATAATCACTAGTGAGCTTTACTCACCTAATACAACTCTTATTTATCATACACATACTATGGCCAATCAGGCAATTTTCTATAATTGCAATCTTGTAATACACTAGTGCAACCTTTGTGTTGTATTTTACAATTAATGTAAGGTGAACCTATATATTTCCTAACTCACTCATTGAATAGTTATATTTTAAAGCTTGTGACAATAAACAATGGGTCTAAATAGACCAACCAAGTTAATGCTAGTTGGGAACAACTAATTGTTCATTTTATTGTACCTAATCTGATGACAGTTCTTCAAGAATTTGAAATAAACCTAGCTAATCAACAACTAGACCAATTGAATTATATATGTCCTAAACCATTCTTTATATAGTTATGTTTAAAAACTTGTGGCCATGCTACCTCTTGAGTGACTTTTGTTATTTATATACATACATACATACATATACATCGATCAAAAGGGCATGACAATGAAATCCTAGATCTTGGTGTAGGGGCCCTAGATCCTAAATAAGGTGATCAAACACCACATAGGATAGTATAGAAGGTAATAAATAAGCATCCAAGTTGACACAAGATAGTTTAGACAATCTCAAACATGCATTTAGGCAAGTTGTTTACATGTTGTAATAAGGTTATAGGCAAGTCAAAAGTTGGTTAAGGATTGGTCAAACATTGTGAGTTGAACAAAAATCTCCATTTTTATGTTTTATAATCTATTTGAATATTGTGTTATAGTTTAGAAGTCATGTGGATTCTTTTATTTGAAGTTTGTGTAAAAGTTGAAAATTTGCAAAAATGCAATAAAAGTTGTCATGCAACTTTTTCCAATTTTTCTTGCAATTTGGAAGTGTAACAACCAAATCATTATTTTAATTGAACATGGAAGGATGAAGTTGTAAGGTTAAGATTTGTGACCTATAAATTGATTATCTTCAACCTAGTTTGGGGTTGGAGTAGTATTGTACATATTTGGAATGAAATAGCAATCCTTTTGGTGGGAAAATCCTCACTCTTGTTGACTTGGTCTTCATCCCACCATAACATATACATATATAAAATCCTTACTCTTGTTGATGCCTATATAAAAAAGTTTTTTTTTGTTCCTTAAGATGCAAGAATCTATCATTTGATGATTTGACTATAGGGGACATGCAAACACACACATTACCATGTACTACTTGATGAAAACAAGTTTGGTGTAGACATTATTCAAAATCTTGCCTACACCTTATCATATGTGTAAGAGTAAAACTGTCATAGGTATCAAAGAAATACAATGATAGTATCTATAGGTTACTTGCTCTTTAATAGGCTTTTGAAGAAATTTCATTGACTTTTTTATTGAATTGTTTTTTTCAAAGTTGTCTTTCAAGCATTTCTATAGAATTTTCATTTTGGAAATCATGATTCTGATGTTTATGCTTGAATTGTAAATTAAAAATTCATGGTTGTAATGTGTAGATAGGTTCCATAGCCTATAATAATCAATGTTATGTATAACATATTGTAAGGTTTTTATTTAAAAAAAATGGCTGGTTGCAAGGATTTATGCCTGATGTTAGAAATACAACTTAGGAAGCATCCAAATTAGAACCAATCTATGTAGTCTAATAGGTTTAATCAATTAAATTTTTTGGATATAATGAAGATTCAAAAGAAAGTATTATGGTTCAATGCATAGCTAAATTTATGTCTAGCCTTTTGGAAGTGACATTGAAAATACTTTTCCTTTACCTTTTATTCTCCTTGCAAGAATCTTATAGCAAATAAATAATGTTTTTTGTGGAAGAATGAAACATGTTGTATGTAGAGAGTCCTATTGGATTGGGATTCTCATATTCCAATACCACTACATGCAATAATTCCAATAATACACAATCTAGTATGGATGATGTGTCCCTTGTTATTATATGACATGTTTTTATACTACATGTTTTGAGTACATTCCTAACAGTAGTATTAACGTAGGAGCATCCAGAGGTATAAGGGCAATCTTACCAAAAAAAATGTACTTATACATAGTTTTTGTTTCATGTGTTTTCATTTTTGGATACCCATTTGGGTCAAATAAAGGTTCCAACTCTCACAGTTCCACTATTAGTGTTCTAGGATAGAGTATTTGAACACCTTGGGAAATGTGTAAATATCAACAAAATAGGAGTATGTAGTTGAGCCATCATTTTGGTGAACTAGAAGGTGTAAACTAGTTAGAAGATTGTAATTGTAATTTAGAGCATTCCAGAAAAAGAATCAGGTCGAAAGGCCCCACGGTTTGAAAGTTATTGCAATTTTTCAATTTTTTGGAGACCTCCTAAAAATGCTTCAAAGTCAGGTTAGAGGAATTAAATGACCTCAAATAGGGCCAAAAAGTGGGGGATGGGTGAAGCTGGTCCATACGGCTATAGAGTACTTTGAGAGCTTTTCAAAAATGTAAACGGTTCATCAATCAGAGCTACGGTTCAAAAGTTATGCCTCCCAAAAGTTTGATTACCATTTTTGGATTCTTCTAATTTTGTGCCGACTTCTAATGTGACTTCTAGAGCCTTATATTTGGTAGGTGGATGCCAACTAGCCCTTTCTAGAATGTATTCCTAATCCTTAACACTTCGAGGTCTATTTAAGAATATTTTTGGCATTGTAAAAGGTAGTTCGGAGTGGAGTTTGAGAGGAGGTACTAAAAGGAGAAATTATCTCCAGACTTATACTGTTGTAAGCCCTTAGGGCATGTTTTGAAGTCTATTTTATTTGTACTTAATATAATAGAATATTTACACAATTAATATAATTTTTCCTTTCTTTTTATGTCCATTCTATGCTTGGGTCGTGTCCCCATCAAGTGGTATCAGAGCAGGTTTTCCTGCATGTGTAGACAGAGCGTCGACTATGAGGCAGTTTGCACTAGGATTGTGTGGTTGAGGGTTTGAGTTAAGAAGATGCCTCCATGAAGACAGTGTGGTGGAAGGGCCAAAGCTATTAATCTTGAGGAGGTTAGAGCCCTCCAAAGGCAGGTACAAGCATTGCAGGAGGACCTCCATAGAGGAACAAATGTTGCCACAGGCGATGAAAGTGAGGAAGACAATGAAGAAGAAGAAATTGGACCAGAAGGGGAATTTGATAGGAAAGTTCTAAATCAGGCAGAGGAAAGGCTTTTTAGGGCCACTACTAAGTTTGGGAAAAGACCTACAATTGATGTGGGTGTATTTTCAGGAAATCTGAAACTAGATGAGTTGATCGACTGGATCAATGAACTGGAAGAGTACTTTGAGTATGAGGATATCAGGGATCTAGATAGGGTTAAGTTTGCAAAAGCAAAACTAAAAGGCCATGCCAAAATCTAGTGGCAAGAGGTTTAATTGGAAAGAAATAGAAGAGGAAAGGAGAAGATCACAAGGTGGAATTGTATGGTGGACAAATTGAAGAAGCAATTCATTCTTGTTGATTATGAGCTTGATTTTTTTAAGAAGATGCATGGGTTAAAGCAAGTAGGAAAATCAGTCCAAGAATATATAGAGGAGTTTTACTGACTTTTAATTAGAGTAGGGCATGCAGAAGCAAATAAGGAGAAGGTTGCTTGTTATATTAGTGGGTTGCGACCTAGCATCTAGGAGGAATTAAGTCTGGTAAGAATGACCAGTGTTGAAGAGGCATACTAGTTTGCCCTACGAGTTGAAGAGAAGCTAAATAAGAGGTTTAAAGGGAGAAAAAGAGGGTGTGGTCAAGGAGTAAGGGGTAGTGGTAGGTCATCTAGAGGCCGAAATGAAACCCAAAAGAAAAATGAAGATGTGGGTACTAGCAGAAACCAGTGGAATGAGGGTTTCAATCTCTCCCGTGATCAAGACTTTGGAAATCAGAGAGGAAGAGGTAGAGGACATGGAAAAGGAAGATGAGGCTTTTGTGGTACCTATTTCCACTATAATGAAGAAGGTCATCATGCTTTTGAATTCCCTCAATGACAAGGAAGGATAGATAGGAGAGCTGACGGTCACGCTAGGGTTGCTCATGTGGATGAGGATGCACAATCATCACATTCAGAGGATGCAAAAAGAGGAGAGACTTTAGTAAATGAAAGGGTCCTACTAAGTGCTAAGATTGAACTAGGACAAAGGAGGAGTTTGTTTCATACTAGATGCAAGTGTGAGGATAAATGTTGTGATGTGATCATTGATGGTGGTAGCACTAATAACTTGGTATCAGAGGATATGGTCTCTAAGTTGAAGCTCAAGAGGGAGAAATACCCCCAGCCCTATCGGATTTCTTGGGTGAAAGATGATCATAAGGTCCTGGTAAGTGAACAATGTTTAGTGAAATTCAAAATTGGGAGTTACCATGATGAAGTTCTCTGTGATGTTATTCCAATGGATGTTTTCCATCTATTGTTGGGAAGATCATGGCAGTTTGATAGGCATGTAGTATATGATGGTCATGCAAACACATGCTCTCTAACAAAGGATGGAGCTCGCCAAAAAATGAAGCCCATGAAAAAGGAAGGTGAAAAGGTATGTAGCAGTGCTAGGATTTTTCTCGTTGATGGAAGGAAGTTTTTAGATGGCATGAAACATCAGTGTATGTGATATGCTTTGATTCCTAGGAAAGATAAAGAAGGTAGTAGTGTAATACCACTTGAAGTTTCAAATTTACTAGGTGAGTTTGGAGATATCATCTCTAATAATGTTCTAGAAGGATTGCCACCAGTAAGGCAAATTAGTCATCAGATAGATTTAATCCCATGAGCTAGTTTTCCTAACAAGGCTACTCATAGGATGACTCCTACTAAAACTCAGGAGCTAAATAGACAGGTTTAGGAGCTATTGAGGAAGGGCTTGATTCGGGAGAGCCTAAGTCCATGTGTAGTACCTGTAGTACTGGCACCAAAGAAGGATGGAGAGTGGAGGATGTGTATAGACTCTCAAGATATAAATAGGATAACCATCAAGTATCGATTTCCTTTGCCAAGAATGGATGATCTTAAGTACTGCTTAAGTGGAGCTCAGTACTTCACAAAGATAGATCTCAAGAGTGGCTATCATCAGATATGGATATGAGAAGGAGATGAGTGGAAAACAACCTTCAAGACCAAGAAGGGTATTTATGAGTGGTTAGTCATGCCCTTTGGATTGATGAATGCCCCAAGCACCTTCATGTGGCTTATGAATGAGGTACTTAAGAAGTTCTTGGGAAAATTTTTTATTCTCTATTTGGATGATATTTTAATTTTTAGCAAGAATTTGGAAGAACATTTATTGCATATTCGTAGTGTCCTTAAAAGGTTAAGGGAAGAGAAACTATTAATTAATCTAAAGAAATGTATCTTTGCAAAAAGGGAATTAGTCTACTTGGGGTTTGTTATATCACTTGAAGGTCTCAAAATGGATCCAGAGAAGGTAAAAGCCATCTTGGAATGGCCTACTCCAAGGTCTGCTACTGAGGTAAGATCATTTCATGGTCTGGTTAGTTTTTACAGGAAGTTCATTAAGAATTTTAGTGGCATATGTGCACCCCGAACTGACACAATAAGAGGGGATAGAAAAGAGTTCAAATGGACTGCAACAACTACGAGAAGTTTTGAATTGCTAAAGAAGAAGGTGACAGAACAACCTATGTTGGCACTTCTAGATTTTAGAAAGGTGTTTCAGGTGGATTGTGATGCTAGTGGCAGTGCTATTGGGGCTATATTAAGCCAAGAAGGTAAGTCTATTTCATATTTTAGTCAAAATTTGAATGATGTGGAAAGGAATTATTCTGTTTATGATCAAGACTTCTATGCAATAGTTCAAGCCTTAAAGAAATGGAGGCATTATTTATTGCCAAAGAATTTGTTTTGTATACTGATCATCAAGCATTACAGTACTTAAATAGCCAAGGTAAATTGAATCAGAGGCATATGAAGTGGATGTATATGAGCAATGTTAGTATGCTAATAGAAACCAAATTTAAATAAAGCTTCTACAAACTAAAAAAAATTCATAAACTTCAAGATAGACTAAGATGAGCTCTCAATTGAAAATATGAGCCATTAATGGGCTCTCTCAATGAGAAGCTCTCTTGTTGAGTGGCTTTATCTAAATGGATAGGATGTATGCTCAATATGCTTCCAAAGGCTTCAATGGATGATTGTGGATTTTTGGTGTGGATAGATGGCTTTAGTATGGATTTGGCTCTCAAAATAGCATTATAACTTTACTTCATGGATTGTGTTATTTTGCAAAAGGGAAGGATCCAATTTATAGGCAAGAGGCTTGAGGGATTGAGGGCTAAGATGCAAGGATGGGAAAAAGCTCATGGAGGGCTTAGATTGCATGAGAGGAGAGCACATGGATTGTGCTTTCTTACAACCAATCAAGGAGTGACACATGTCACATGGTGAGAGGATGGAGGAAAGGGGAAGGATGAGTCAACAAAGGAGGCTCAAGGGATAAAATCTTCATAAAGACCCTTCATAAGTGCTTTGTAAGAACATTTATGACTTTGTGGGCTTTATAAAGTTTTGTGGTTGAAGATATTTGTGAGAGATACCATGAAATTCAAATTTGAGGGTTTAGGGAGGTTTTAAGCTTGCTTAGGGTTGTAAAAATGATTAGAGGAAGGGTTAGGATGGTTTAAGACTAGGCAAGTGGATGGCAAGTGGATTGAAATTAATGAGGGTGGGTGAAGGAGGAGATATTTGTTAACTTTGGCTTGAGTTAGCAAGTCTTAACCCATGTTTAGGGAATGTGACAAGGTTAGGAGGGGATTAGGATTAGGTTTAAAGACATCTTCTAGAAGAGTCTAGACTTTGGATGAGGATAAAGACTTTCTAGAATAGTCTAGAATTTCCTAGGATGAGGATGAAGACTTTCTAGAAGAGTCTAGAACTTCTTAGGATGAGGATAAATTAGAACTTTAGGAAATAAATAAAGTTTTATTTATTTCAAGGGTTTGGGTTGAGGAGATATTTATTAAAAGTTTTTTAATAAACATGAGGATTAATATTTAATCTTAATTAAATATTTTGAGTTGGGATTAGGGGTAGGAAATGATGGGATTAGCCTTTAATTGAAATTAAAGAAGGATTAGAAGATTTTGGAAGAGGTTATTGGTCTTAAGGAAATTGACCAACTTTTGGGAAAAAAATAAATTAATTATTTATTTTGGGATTTTTGGTCAATTTATTAATTAAATAATTAATAAATAAGGAAATAATGTTTAAATAAGATTTAAACATTTTTGGGAGGGATTTCTTAATTAAATATTTTTAATTAAGATAAAGGGATTTAATGGCATAAAAATAAATAAATTAATTAAATAATTAATTAATTAATAAATGATGATGTCATCAGGAATTTTTTAGAAAATAAAAATACTTTATTTTCTAAAGATTTTTTAGGTGTCTACAGTGGGTAGAGTTCTTGCAGAGCTATACATTTGTGTTGAAGCATAGAAGTGGAAAATCTAACAGGGTTGTAGATGCACTAAGTAGGAGACAATTGTTGCTTACAGTAATGCAGATTGAAGTAGTTGGGTTTGATGAACCCAAGAATCTATACCCTAAGGATCCTAATTTTGCTGAAGTATGGAAAGCTTGTAAGGAGCCTATTGTTGTAGACAAAACTAAGTGGTTAGACTATTTGATTCAGGATGGTATGTTATTCAAGGGTAGTTAATTATGCATTCCAAGGAGTTCCATGAGGGAAAATTTGATTAAGGAGAAACACAGTGGAGGGATGGCAGGACATTTTGGTAGAGATAAGACCATTTTCATTCTTAGAGAACATTATTTTTGGCCTCAGATTTCATAGGATGTGGAGAAGTTTGTACATATTTGTCAGATTTTTTAAGTTTCCAAGGGATTTATTCACAATGCTAGACTATATCAGCCATTTCCTATTCCATCAAAGCCATGGGAGGACATAAGTATGGATTTTGTTCTTGGATTTCCAAGGACACAAAGGGGTAATGACTTAGTATTTGTGGTGGTTGATAGGTTCTCCAAAATTGCACATTTCATTCCATGCCACAAAACTCATGATGTTGTCCATATTGCAGACTTATTTTTCAGAGAGGTGGTAAGATTACATGGTCTTCCAAGGAGTATAGTTTCTAACAGAGATACTAAATTTGTAGGGTATTTCTAGAGAACATTGTGGAAGAAGTTGAGAATAGACTTGAAATTCAATTCCACACATCACTCGCAGACTGACGGCCAAACAAAAGCCTGGGCAATTTGCTGAGATGTTTAGTTGGGGATAAACCAAAGGGGTGGGATTTGATTCTACCACAAGCAAAGTTTTCTTACAATAACTCTATAAACAGGAGTACTGGTAGATCACCATTCCAAATTGTATATGGAAGTAGCCCAAGGATTGCACCAGAGTTGAAAAAGATAGAGAAAAGGGAGAGGACAAGTGTTGAAGCTTAAGAATTTGCTAAACATATCAAGCGTCTACATGAGGAGGTTCAGGCACACATTAGCAAGATGAATCAAGAGTATAAAGCTAGGGCTAATAAAAGGAGAAGACATAAGTAATTCCAAGTAGGGGATCTAGTCATGGTACACTTACAGAAAGAAAGATTTCCATCCAATACTTACAACAAGTTGAAAATGAAGAAATTTGGTCCCTACAAAATTCTAAAGAAACATGACTTAGGAAATGCATATGAGGTGGAGTTGCTAGATGGAATTCACATTTCTCCTATTTTCAACATTGCAAACTTAACAGAGTATCATGATGATGGTGCAGATGAGGAGCTGATTATAGAGCCATGTCCAATTCCTACTTCTAAGAAGGAGGAGATAGAGGAGATTCTGGATAGTTGTGTGGGTAGGAGTACCAAAAATAGGTAGTATGAAGAGTATTTGGTCAAGTGGAAAGGACGACCGATAGACGACTCAACTTGGATTTCAGCAGCTAAAGTTTCCCATTTGGGATTTCCTCTACCATTCATAAAGTGATAGGGTCACTTTTCAATCTACCCTGGGTGTCTAATGCAGGAGCATCTAGAGGTATAAGGGAAATCCTATGTCAACCATTAAAAATGTACTTAGACTTAGTTTCTATTTCATGTGTTTTCATTTCTAGATACCCATTTGGGTCAAATAAAGGTTCCAACTCTCACAGTTCCACTATCAGTGTTCTAGGATAGAGTATTTGAACACCTTGGGATACATGTAAATGCCAAAAAAATAGGAGTATGTAATTGAGCCATAATTTTGGTGAACTAGAAGGTGTAAATGGGCCAGAAGATTGCAATTGTAATTTAGAGCATTCCAGAAAAAGAATTAGGTCAAAAGGCCCCATGGTTTGAAAGTTATTGCAATTTTTCAGTTTTTGGAGACCTCCTCAGAATGCTTCAAAGTCAAGTTAGGGGCATTAAATGAACTAAAATAGGGCTGAAAAATGGGGGATGAGTGAAGCTGGTCCATAGGGCTATAGAGTACTTTGAGAGCTTTTTGAAAATGTAAACGGTTTGTTAATCGGAGCTACGGTTCAAAAGTTATGCCTCCTGAAAGTTTGGTTACTGTTTTTGGATTCTTCTAATTTTGTGCCAACTTCTAATTCGACTTCTAGAGCCTTCTATTTGGTTAGTGGATGCCAACTAACACTTTCTAGAATGTATTCCTAATCCTTTCTAGAATGTATTCCTGATCCGATGTCTATTTAAGAACATTTCTGGCATTGTAAAAGGCAGTTCGGAGTGGAGTTTGAGAGGAGGTACTAAAAGGAGAAATTATCTCCAAACTTATACTATTGTAAGCCCTAGGGAATGTTTTGAAGTCTATTTTCTCTGTACTAAATGTAATAGAATATTTACACAATTAATACAATTTTCCCTTTCCTGTTGTGTCCATTCTGTGCTTGGGTCGTGTCCCCATCAAGTATGATAGTATTGATTATAAAAATATGCATAAAAAAAATCAATGACATGTATCATGTTACATCTCAAGATAATTTGAATTTCCTTGTTGGTTGGTTGGAGAAATTTCCTAAGCTAAAAGATGTAGACATTTACTTAGCAGGAAAGAGCTTTGTAAGTACACACCTATCTTCTTTCATTGTATATATCCAAGAATTTTGAATTGCATGGCCTTATTAATTAGGTCTCATTTTTGTAATACATTATAATTAGTTATCTTTCTTTGAGATTAGATGATTCATATAACTAGTCATCTAGACGAATTCATCACATGTGAACTTGAATTATATAAATGAACCATCTACCATGAGTGGTGTATTGTAAGAACCCATCAGTCATGAGCTTAGATAATCCATTTGGCACTTAAAAGGAAGGTTACACTTATAGTATTCTTGAGAATCTATGAAGCTATAGAATCATTCATCTAGTTTATTTTAATTATACCTATATGCATGCAACTTTGTATAAAACTAATACCGTGGACTCTAAAATTGATGTTTGCAGATGGGGAATCCCCTTTTAGATTTGGAGATAAGTGTAAACAATGGACAATAATTTTTGACTACTAGATATCCATATATTTTTGGACAATGAATCTATCAAGTTTTTGAAGTTATAGTTAGTTCTCTTGAAATTGAATTAATGGAACCTAATATAGCTTCTTATCAAATATGTTAGTGGAGATTTGTAGGTCATTTTGCATTAGGGTTTTTTTCTAATTATAGATAAACATTAGTTTAAAACCAAAATCCATAGCTCGAAAAGTAGAACCATACAACATAACTTCTAGGGCTACAATCATATTGAAGACCTTTTTCTTTCTATTCCATCATTAATTGCCACTTTTAAAAAAAAATTATGCATAAGAACTATTCTTTAGTTTAATTATCACATTAATCTAAGAAATAACAAGCCATAAATTCTTTCACCTTCATCTTGAAATCCTAGCAATGCTAACTTTTCCCTAAACCTAAACATAAAAAAAGCCTAAAAGGTGAGGCACCCTTTCCTACAAATTATAGGGGGTGAAGCATCCCATACCTATTAGGAAAAAACTAAATTAATCCACTAAAATTGATGAATTTACTAAAAATGAGGAAAAGAAAATTCATAATGTTGAACATAGAGGAATTGTTCATCATCAATTTCTACCACACACATGGGGTTGGCAGTGAAGAGGCAGTGTAAGGGTTCTTGTGAAGAAGGTCCTTAATAGCCCTAGGAAAGCTTGATAGTGGCATGAAAATCCTCCATGCTTCGATCAAACAAGCCCAAAGGAAATCATAGACACCTAGGGTGATCAACTTAAACATGAGAGTAGTGATTGGATGCCATGGAGCACTGATGCTAAATGAGTAGGTAGGTGAGGATGACAAAATCATTAGAGCTAAAAAAAATAGTCCACAAAACTTTTAGATCATTTCTTGGACCCAGACATTTTCTATGACTTGGATGAGACAATTATCAATCAATAATCTTGTCCCTCCTACATTTTGATGAAATGACATTGATATAATGCTCATAGCACAAAACTTTCCATTGTGCGATAAATGCTTGACCAAAACTAAAATATGGCTACCACAGTGGAATAGGAAATGAAATGGATACAATATCTTCTTGATTTGATAGTATATAAAATCAAACAATGGCAAAAAGAAGGGTTTTTAAAAATGAAATGCAACTACTTGTCTCAGCTAAAAAACTACCAGGTTGTTTAGAAAATCCTTACCTTTAAACACCACTATAAAACTCTTCCTCAAGCCTCCCTCTCATCCACTTGCACTTTTCCATGTAAACAAATGAAGTTTCACTTTCTTTCTTTTTTTTTCTATATCCCTAACAACATTAAAATTTTGACTCCCAACTTAACTTGCATCAAAATTTTGATGTTATCAGGATCATTTTGATAAAAAATGAATTTGACAAGCCAAATTGGCTTGCCATTAAAAATTTAGGTTGAAAATGACCCCCAAATGTACTAGTGTTACCAGTAGGAAGTAGCTAAATAATAATTAAGGTTAAAGGAAATAAGTGATCAAAGGATAAGATTAGATACATTGAGCACTTCATCAGAAGGATAAAACACTCATAAATGTTTATATCATTTTTTGAAATTTTTGAGGAACTAGATGGTAGAAGAAGACAAAATGGATTAAAGTAAAAGTTTCTGTAGTAAAGTGCCACCTGTTGACCTTTCAACTACCTTCTTGATTTTGGATCAAGCATAGGAGAATGTTTTTTATTATCTTTCTATTTATGTCTTTCCCTTTTTCTTTTCCACTAAGGTAATGAAATGTGTCCTCCTCCCATTTGTAGCTTGTTACAATCTTTTATAAGGATTTTCAAGATGTGGAGTTGAGGTCAAAAGTTTGTATAATTTTTAGTCTTATGTTATTTTACAGTCCATCTAGTTTTGTGATTGCATGAATGTGTTTATTCTTGTGTACTTGAGAATATAATGAATATTAATGATCAAACTACCAAGTTTTGAGTTATACTGTGAGTCTATATCAGTATTATGTTCATTTTCAAAGAAAATAATACAAAAATAAATTTTTCATATTTTTATATCTAAATTTTGTCTCCCCCCTTACATATCTATTATCTTGTGATTGAAATGAGAAATGTTCTTTAAGTTTAATATAATTTAGATAAGTTGTATATCTCTTATTGATTTCTTGTGGTTCAAAGAATTAAGTAATTGCTTTCTGTAATTGGTAGCATTTTGGGTATATATGGAGGATATGATAAGAATGAGATTTAGAGTCTATTGTTGATAAATTTAATTGCAAGTCAATTGAATAGGTCTAAAAGATTGTTGGTTTTGACCCTTTATAACAATGGATATGGCACTGATCAATTAATTTTAGTTGGAAGTTGATGGTTTATATAGTTGGAAAATATATATATCAATCAAAATCAATTTACCATTTTTATGTAATGAAGAACTAAAACTGCTAGTCATTACTTATTTGTATCTACCTTTTGATTATTGTCAGCTACTATGATCAGGGAGTTTATAAGAAAATTATAAAAGAACATTGACCATTTTATGATATAAAGGATAAGGTTTAAAAGAAGAAATATCAAGAAGCAACTATTTTAAGAAGAAGATCAAATAACCTATCACATTTAAATCCTTAAGGTTTTCCCACCTTGGCTTTGTAGAGCCTAAAGTGAAGGGGGTCCTGATGAATCTATTAAAGTTGGCCCATAACTAAGATTTAGCCCTGTTGAATATAGGATTTAGCTGATGCTTTGGCTTGTCCCTATCTTATGCTTCTTGGTATTGGGTTTAAATCTACCTGATATGTTCCTTACCATAAAGAACTCCAACAGTACCAAACTTCCTATTTGCATAATATAAGATGCATTAGAACAGATTTGTGGAAAGAACCAAGCAATGGAATCAAATACATTATTGGTGCTGAGAATCAGTTATACTATTTGTATTGGTTGCACATTACAGTATGGACAAAATTCTTATAATGAATGAGCTAATGTGTTTTCCAAGTTAAATGGTATTGATCAAGTTGTGTAGTGGATAACAAGTTAACAAAGGTGTAATAACAACCAAGATAGATAGATTCCACCTAATGAAGTACACAACATTTATGAGTTCCTTAATTTGAATGAATGAAGGTATATAGTGAAAATTTAAATGTATTTTACACACCTTGAATTCATATTTTAGGAGCTTGAATGATTTGAACAACTTGCAAAGAAATTCTAAAGGTGATTGCCAATGAATTTGTTGTTGAAGCTAGATTGAGCATTGATTGTCAATTATGCAAAGTTACTCAAGAAGTGAATCTCAAACCCTAAATGTGGAAATGGAATTTGGATCATCATCAATAGTGAGGAATCAAGGCATAGAGGTTAGTAATGTTTAATTGGTGGAGAGCGACACTTTTCCTCCACCTAAATACTGAACTATTCCAGAAATTGCTATGAAAGGAGATTTAATGGGTGTGTTATCATCGATACTAGCTATAATTATTATGATAAATGATGTATAAAGCTATTATATGTGTAAGATTGGTGAATTTGGGGACTACAAGATTATAATGGTGTATTAGAAATTGTGTGATGAAGGAGTATTGAAACATGAATTCAAGATTGTGGAGAAGAAAGTGTTAGCACTTTCCTTGGATTTTTTGAGAAATTTCAAAATTGAATGGATGAAGGCAACATTGAGATACGTTCATGATATGGAGTTTGTTGAAAATAATTGATTAATTGAGTATTATCTTTGATGTTGTAAAAAATTTCATATCATTTCCAGTCAATGTGTGCCAAGCTCACTCAAGTGATGAAGACAATTTCTTGTGTCTACCAAACATTCTTGAGTTTTCCTACTTCAAAAGATAATGTCTATTGAGTTCACTCGATTGTCAAAGGAAAGTTTTCAAAAGTTGAGTATTAGCCAAGTTCACTCAATTAATGAAGAAAATGTTGGATGGAATTAGTGTTAACCAATCTCACTTGGTTACCAAAGGAACTTTGTGAATATTTAGTGTTAAGTGAGTTCACTTGGTTAATATAGGAAAATCATTTTTGAGTTAGTGCCTACCGAGCATGGTTGGCTAAGAAAGATTTTCTTGTTTTGGCATATTGAGTTGAATTGATTTAGTTTGTTGGTTCTAGCTGATTGAGAAGATGAATATTAAGTATTCTAAATTGTATTCAAGCTGACTTGACTATGTGTAAGATATAAGGTCAAGTTGAGGATTGAATGTGTGGAAGATAATATAATATTTGATGATGCTTAGAGGAAGAGAATTAGAAAAATAAGAAAAATATCATTGTTGAGATACAAATATACATTCGATTAGGAAGGATCAAGTATACAAACCAAGACTGAGATCTGTAATTAGTAGCTCAATTGCATCAAAAATTAGGTCATTTCATTGTTACTTTCTAACCATTATGGAAATGATCTAAATCTCTTAACCAAGCTATCTTGATAGCTATTTGTAAAGCCTCTAACAAGGTGACATTTCTATTTGAAGTTTCTAAAGAAATCTAACAAGACCACTCCTAAAAGGGTCACAACTAATAGTACATTTTTAAAACCTTTAATAGGGTTTGCTCTTAATAGGGCTCACTTAAAAAGAGTGAAAATCAATAACTAGTTCCAATTGGTGGTTTTCCCAAATTGGGCTTCCACATTAAATATTGGAGTCACTTGTGTTCATGATATTTCTTTTATGCATATGAATCTAAGTTAATCTTGAGGCTAATCATAGGAAACATCTTATGATTTATATTTTTTGAGTTATTGATGTTATTCAATTATTGCCAAGTTACAATATTTGCTAGAGTAAATCAAGTACATGTGTGTTTGCTGAGTTATAGTAGAATATAGTTTAATTAGAGTTTTGATTTGTATTTCCATCCAAGGAATTTGAGATTAATTTTTGTAGTAATTGATTTACCCATCCCCTCTTAGTTACTCCTCTTATATTTCCAACAATTGGCATCAAAGCTTTTGATGCTTGTAGAAAATGTTTCAAGGACCTAAGTTAAAGATTATGATGTCTTAGAGAAGGGAGATTCCAAAGTTGAACAAAGATAACTTCAAGGGATGACAAGAACTCATGAGGATACACTTGGCAACCATTGGAGATACAAGACTAAAAAATCTAGATGCCAAATACAAGGCTCCTACTGAAACTATGACTATTGAAGAAATTCTAGAGAAGAAGAGTCATAATATCATGATGATTGACATTTCTTCATCTCTCAACTATGCCAAATTTTATGAGGTCAAATATTGTGGAACTGTTCATGAAATGTGGATTAGCTGATGACAATGCTAAAAGACACTTATGGAGGAGATGACAATGTAAGGAGACCCAAAGCTGAAAGTCTTAGAGGATAGTTTGATAGATGAAAATGAGAGAGGATGAAAATATTACAAAATATATTGATAGAATCAAAACTAGTCTTCATTGATATCAAAGCTTCTAGAGGAATAGTTGATGATGTAACAGTGGTAAGAAAGGTACTTAGAACCCTTCTTCCTATCTATGTAATTAGAGTGTCTTCTATTCAAGAGATGATATGTAATCCAAATCATTCTATGACTTTGGATGCTCCAATTGGAAGATTGATAGCATTTGAATTATACAACTATGATAATTATACTACTAGTTAAAGAAATATTGAGTCGACATTTGAAGTTAATGTATCACTCAAGAAGAAAACTAAAAGGTCTAAAATAAAACAATATAAAAGTGAAGAGGAAGATAGTTCTAATAGTGATCTTGAAGCCATTAAACCATTTCTTGCAAGAAGGTATGCCAAAGGCAAAGGAAAGTATAAAGGTAAGATTCTTCTAATCTATTTCTCTTGTAAAGAAGTTGGACACATTGCTATGAGGTGCCCAAACAAAGAAGACAAAGATGAAAAGAAGCATAGTAAGTTCAAAGGCAAGAAGAATATTAAGAACATTGAGGACTACAAGGAAAAAGGTAAGAAATCTAGTTTTATGGCTAAAGATTCAGATAGTAGTGAAGATGATGAAATGGTTTACATTGTTGTAAAAGATGAATTTGATGATGAAGGAGATTAAATGGCACTTATCTCTCATGTTAGCAAAAATGATACATGGATTATTTATAGTGGTTGCTCACATCATATGACTGGTGATAAAATAAAATTTGAACACATGGAACATTATGATCGTAGTAGTGTGAGATTTGGAAATAACGAACCTTGTTGCATAAAGGGAAAAGGTTGTATTTCACTAACCAATGGACTTAGATGTGACAATGCTTACTAGGTTGAAGGAATAAAGCATAATCTATAGAGTATGGAATAGTTAAATAAAATTGGATTTGAGGTAGAATTCATGAATGAGAAGGCTAAACTATTAGATGGAAAAGGGAATTTGGTTGGGTCTAGAAAATAGACAAAAGGTAACCTATTCTACCTAGATCTCAGTGAAAGTTCATGTTTTACTGCTCAAGTAGAAGAAAGTTGGTTATGGAATAAAAGGTTGTGTCATGTGAACTTTGATAATCTTATCAAGATAAGAAAAAATAGAAGAGTAAGAGGTATTCCTAGTTTGAAGAAACCTAATATGGGTCTATACAAAAATTGTAAAATTGGTGAGATGAGAAAGACAAGTTTCAGAAGCAATGACTATCATTTAGAAGAAGTCTTGGAACTTTTACATATAGACTTATGTGGACCTATTAGAATAAAAAGGTACAATAGAGATAAGTATTTTACTATGTTTGTTGATGATTATTCTAGAATGATAGTTGTAATGTATCTAAAAGGAAAATGTGAAGCTTTTCAAAAGTTTAAGTGGTATCTAGCAAGTAGAGAAAGAAATTGGAAAGAAGTTGAAATGTTTGAGATCAAATAGAGGTGGTGAATTTATTTACAATGAGTTCAATTGATTTTGCATTGAAAAAGGAATTAAGAGACAAGTATCAACCCCTAGTACACCTTAGGAGAATGGTATAGCTAAAAGAAGGAGCATATCCATCATGGACTATACAAGAACCTTAATGATAGAAAAGAGTGTTGCAATCAAATCCTAGAAAGAAGAAATCAGTACTGTAGTGCATACCTTGAATAGAGTATAGTTGAAGAAAGACTCAAATAAAACTCCTTATGAAATATAGTATGGTGACAAACCCAATGTAAGTTACTTGAAAGTATTTGATAGAAAATGTTATATATTGAAGGAATCTAGGAATGGTAAATTTTATGTCAAGGGTGATGAAGGCATATTCCTAGGATACTCTTGAAAAAGTAAAGCATACAAGTGTTTGAATCTAACTACTCATAAGATCATAGAAAGTGCACATGTGAGAATTGATGAATTTGTAGAAAAGAGTGAAGAGGAAAGCAACAAAGAACTTGAGGATTACAGAAAGTTTTTTTATTATGAACTTGATACAATACCAAATCTATTTGGAAGTTAGGAGGTTTCACCTCTCGAGTCCCAAAAATCTCTAAAATCTACTGAATTTTTATCTAGTGCAACCTGATTCATAGTCTAAAGGACCTAAGTTATAGTCACATGCTGCTAAGCTAGTGCCTAAGAAAACCAGGTCAAATGGACTTAAGTCATAGATAGTGGGACTCAAGATTGATATAGAAGTTCATGAAGAAGTTAATGGAATATGTTCTAAATCCAAAGTACCTATGTTAGCAAAATATGTTAGAAAGCACCATACACCTGATTAGATCATTGGAGACAAGTTAGATGAAACTATGACAAGAAAAAATTTGAAAGGTACATGTTTTCTTGTTGAATTTGAATTCAGAAATGTTAAAGATGCTTTGGATAATGAAATTTGGATTGAAGCTATGAATGAAGAAATATAACAGAAAGAGAATAATAAGACTTGGACTCTTATTTCTAGACCTAAGAGTAAAAATGTAATTGGTAAAAAGTGGGTATTTAGAAATAAACTAAATGAAGATGGAGAAGTTTCAAGAAACAAAGCAAGGTTAGTTTGTAAAGGTTATTCTTTAGAAGAAGGTATTGATTATGGCAAAAAAATTTCTCTTGTTGTAAGATTAGAAGGTGTTAGAACTTTACTAGCACATGCAACATATAGAGGTTTTAAAATTTATCAAATGGATGTAAAATATACATTTTTGAATGGAATTCTTGATGAGAAAGTCTACATTGAACAACCTAAACGTTTTGTAGATCCTAGAAAAAGAGATATGGTCTATAAATTACACAAAACATTGTATGGTCTCAAGCATCTTGGTATGAATGACCTCATAATGACTTGATAAAGATTTGTTTCCAAAGAGAAAATAATAATAGTAGTCTCTATATCAAAGAAGGGACAAACAAGAAGATTGTGTTGGTAGGAATATTTGTGGGTGGCATTTTATTTATAGGAAATGATGACTTATACAAGGAATTTTTAGAAGAGATGAGTAAATAATTTGAGATATCCATGTTTGGAGAGATAAAAAAAATTCTTGGATTGCAAATCTAGCAGAAGAAAGATGACATCTATATTACTCAATCCAAATATATCAAGGAGAGTGAAGAAGAACACCTATTTCTACTGAACATAAGCTTTCCAAAAATCATGACTCCAAAGAGGTAGATCAAAATAGATCAATGATTGGAAAATTGTAGTATGCAGTGCACACAAGGCCTAATATTGCATTAGGAGTTGGTATACTAGCAAGATTCTCAATAAATCCCAAAGAAAATCACATGATGGAAATCAAGAGAATCATGAGATATCTGAAAGGTACTAAAGAATATGGATTATGGTACAAAAAGGAGGCAATTTAGATTTGAAATCATTTGATGATAGAAAAACCACATGTAGTGGAGCATTTATTCCTGGTAAAAGACTAGTATCTTAGAAAAGCAAGAGGTGTATTGTATTTCTTAGTCCATAGCATAAGCGAAATATGTGGGAGCAATAGTTAATTGTTATAATATTATTTGGTTCAAGCAACTACTAGCAAGTATGAAGATAGAGATCAAGGATCTAGTAGTTATGTTCTGTGATAACACTAGTGCAATTAATATATCCAAGAATCTTGTGATGCATAACAAAACTAAGCACATTGCTGTAAAATATCCTTATTTGAGAGAATTGGTATAAGATAAAGAGGTAATATTGGAATATGTGAACATATAAGAGAAAATAGTAGATATATTCACTAAGCCATTACCTAAGGATGTATTTTTGTGTCTAAGAGGTAAGTTAGGGGTCATTCCCCTATCTAAGGCTCACTAAATGTAATTTAGTGATGCATCAACTAGAACATGTTGAAGATCAGATAGTTGATGCAGTATTGAAAAGGAATAGTGCAAATGAATTAGTACATGAGGTACATTGATATTCATTGAATATTTTCTTTGGCATGAGATCTCAAAGAGGGAGAGTTTGGTTGTCATATCATAGAAATTTTTTTTGGTGATGTCAAAGAGGAAGAACTTGGTCTGATATCAAAGAAGGGGAGTTTTTTATCAAAAAAATATTGAAGATAGAGGGAAAAATTGAAGGTAGAGGGAGTTAACACTAGTAGAGGGAGTTCTCATGAATGAGAATAAAAAAGAAATGAAGGATATGTTCCTTACTTTATTCTTTCTCTAAAATTTTATTGTATTATGACATGTTGTATTGCCATCAATGCCAAAGACGAAGATTGTTGAAAAGAATTGATTAACTGTGTATTGTTTTTAATATTACACAAAATTTTATATCATTTCCAATCAGTGTATGCTGAGTTCACCCGAGCGATGAAGATAATTTCCTATGGCTACTAAGCATTCCTAAGTTTTCCTAGTTTAGAAGACAGTGTCTACTGAGTTCACTTGGTCATCAAAGAAAAGTTTATAGAAGTTGAGTGTTAACCAAGCTCACTCAGTTAATGAAGAAAATATTGGATGAAACTAGTCTTAACTAAGCTCACTTGGTTATGAAAAGAAATTTGTGAATATGCAGTGTTAACCAAGTTCACTTGGTTAACATAAGAAAATTGTTTCTAAGTGTCTACCGAGCATGATCAACTAGTGAAAGACTTTCTTCTTTTGGCATATTGAGTTCAATTGATTTAGTTTTTTCGTTCTAGCTAACTAAAAAGATAAATATTAAGTATTCTAAGTTGTATTCAAGCTGACTTGACTATGTGTAAGATATACATATAAGGTAAAGTTAAGGATTGAATGTACAAAATATAATAGAAGATTTGATAATGTTTAGAGGAAGAAAATTAGAAGGATAAGAAGAATATCCTTGTTGAGATGCAAATATACATTCAATTAGGAAGGATCACGTATACAAGGAAAAATTGAGACTTATAATTAGCAATTAAGTTGCATTAGAAATTAGGTCATCTCATTTTTACTTTCTAACCATTGTAGTAGTGATATAAATCTCTTAATCAAGTTGGCCTAACATGTATCTGTAAATCCTCTAATAAGGTGGTATTTCTATTTGTAATTGTCTAAAGAAATCTAACAAGGCCACTCCTAACAAGGTGATTAAATCCTCTAACAAGGTCACACCTAATAGGTGTTTTTTAACCTTTAACAAGCTTGGCTCCTAACAGGGCTCACTTCAGAAGAGTGAAAATTAGTAACTAGTTGCAATTGGTGACTTTTCCCAAATTGGGTTTTCACGTTAAATCTTGGTGTCACTTATGTTCATGCTATTTGTTTTATATGTATGCATCTAAGTTAATCTTAATACTAATTATAGAAAACATCTTATGATTTGCATTTGCTGAGTTATTGTCATTATTCAGTTATTGTTGAGTTATAGTATTTGCTAGAGTAAACTGAGTGCATGTGTGTGTGTCAAGTTACAATAGAATATAGTTTAATAAAAGTTTTGATTTTTATTGACATGTAAGGGATATAAGATTTATTTTTTTAGTAACTGATTCACCCCTCCCCTCCTAGTTACTCTTCTTATATGTCCAACAGGAGTTATGGTGGAGAATTGTCTGATGAAGATCACAAAAAAGATTATACATGCAGTCTATGGATATCCCAAATTTGATAAGAAGAGGATCATGAGATTCTAGATAAAATAAATTGTTGAGGAAAACACCAACACCGAGTGGAATGGATGTGGGATATCAATTTCAAGCATTTTAGATCCATTCATAAACTTCTCTATATGCATTATTGCACATAAATTTTAGTAGTCATGATGACTAAATAGTATGCCATGTATGGTAGTAGAACAAGCTTGGAAGATTGTGATGAAAGATCATGAGCATGATCTTGCTAGGCTCCAATGGTTCAAATTGGTAGAGATTCTTCTATCAGTAAGGAAAGTGAAGAATTTTATGTGTAAGCTTGGATTGTTAATAATGTGCATCTTCTTTTATATTGAAAATTATTTTCCTACTATTCTAAATGTTGTTTGGGAGAAATAAAAACCTGTTACAAGATAGATAAGTGAATATATTGAAAATCTGGGAGATAGTTTTGAGAATTTATTAGATTGATACTTTGATGAGTTCAAACAAAAAATGAGGAGAAGAACAAGGATTCCCACATCCTTAATAGAAAAGTATTACAATGATGTGTTTTTTCTAGTTGACACTAATTACACATATGTTTAGGCAATTAAGTTGAGGGTAGCCTAGGTTAAGCCATATGGTTATGAAATTGGCATTGCTGATGTTAGTGTAGAAATCACTACATTTCTTGTTAAGGAAATTGATGCAAAGGATGAGCCCTTTGGAAAATATGAGGAAGCAAAGGAAAGAATAGCAATAAATATTAAGATTTTTTCATCTAACATGAAAATGAAGAAGATGTTTAAAGACCTAGAAGATAAAATAGGCACACATGCTAAAGGTGAACAAGCTTTAATGATTACACAAGGTCTTGGGGAAGACAAAGAGAGTGATCATGTTGATGTAGAGGAAGAAAGAGATGTTGGATATAATTGATTAATTGTGTGTTGTCTTTGATGTTACACAAATGTTATAATTATTATTAGTCAGTATATACCAAGCTCACCTGGGTAGTGAAGATAGTTCTCAATGTCTATTGAGCATTCCTATGTTTGCCTAGTTTAAAAGGTAGTGTCTATTGAGTTCACTTCAATGTCAAAGGAAAAGCTATAGGAATTGAGTGTTAAATGAGCTCACATGGGCGTCAAAGAAAAGTTGGATGAAACCGATGCTAACCGAGCTCACTTGGTTGCCAAAGGATTTTTGTAAATTTTTTGTGTTAACCAAGCTTCTATTGGTTAACAAAGGAAATCATTTTAGAATAAGTTTCTATCGAGCAGGGTTGGTGAATGAAGCATTTTCTTATTTTGTTGTATTAAGCTTAATTAACCTATCTATTGATTCCAACTGACTAAGGTGATGAATATTGATTATTGTAAATTGTATTTGAGCCAACTTGACAAAGTGGAAGGTATAAGTATAAGGTCAAGTTGTGATTTCAAGTGTGTATAAAAAGGTGCAAGAGAATTTGTGAATTATGAAGTGATTGAAGATCTATTGATGAGCAGAGGAAGCAAATTTGGAGGATAAGTAGAATATCCTTGTAGTGTAGCAAAGCAATATTTGATCAGGAAGGATCAAGTACTAGCCAGAATAGAGATCTAAAATCAATAAATTAGTTGTAATCAAATCAGGTCATCTCACTATTACTCTCTAACCATTGTAGTAGTGATATAAATCTCTTAACAGAGTTGGCTTAACAACTATTTGCAAATCCTCTAATAAGGTGGCAATTCCATTGAATTGTTCTCAAGATCTCTAACTAGGCCACTCCTAACATGATTATTAAATCCTTTAATAGGATCACACCTCACAATATGTTTTTTAACCTTTAATAGGGTTGGCTCCTAATGGAGCTCACTTCAAAAGAGTGAAAATCAGTAACTAGTTGCTATTGGTGGTTTTTCCCAAATTGGGTTTCCACATTAAATCCTGGTGTCAAATGTGTTCATGCTATTTTCTTTATGTTTTTGCAAGTAAGTTATATTAATGGTAATCCTAGATAATATATAATGGTTTATATGTTAATATTTTACCAAGCTAATCCAGTTATTACCATGTTACAATATTTTGTGTTTACCAAGCTTTAGTAGTATTTAGTTATCTATTTGCATTTTGTATTGACATCAAAGGATTTGGGATTTATTTTTGTAGTAATTTATTTACCCCTCCCCTCTTAGTTAGACCTTGTATATTTCCAACAATTGGTATCATAGCTTTTGGTGCTTGAAAATAAGGTTTCAAGGACCTAAGCTAAAAATCAAGATGTCTTACAAAAGACATATTTCCAAGTTGAATAGAGATAATTTTGTAGCATGGCAAGGACTTATGAGATTACAACCATCATTGATTCATGTTGCAAGTATCTTGATGCTAAACATAAGTCCTAGTGGCACATTATCAATTGAAGACATCGTTGGAAAGAAGAATCATAATATCATGATGATTGATACTACATCTTCTCTTAGTTATGTTGAATTTGATGAGGTAAAAGACAGCAAAACTAATTTTGAAATGTGGAACAAACTAAAAGATATCTGCAGAGAAGATGACAATTGATGCATCCACACGAAATTTTTTTCTTACAATAATTCTATAAATAGGAGTACTGGTAGATCACCATTCCAAATTGTGTATGGGAATAGCCCAAGGATTGCAATAGAGCTGAGAAAGATGGAGTAATAGGAGAGGACATTTGCTAAGGAAAAATAATTTGTTGAACATGTCAAGAATCTACATAAGGAGGTACATGCCAATATTACCAAGACAAACCGATAGTATAAGGCTAGGGAAAATCAAAAGAGGAGACCTAAAAAGTTCCGAGTAGGGGATGTAGTTATGGTATACTTGAGGAAGGAATGCTTTCTAGTGGGTACCTACAACAAGCTGAAGATGAAAAAATTTGGTCCCTGTAAATTTTTGAAGAAACATGACTCAGAAAATGCATATAAGGTGGAGTTGCTAGATGGGATTCACATTTCTATTATCTTCAATATTGATGATGGTGTAGATGAGCGGTTGATGTTGGAGCCATGTCCAATTCCTACCTTGGTGAAGGAAGAGATTGAAGACATTTTGGATAGTCGTGTGGGCCGAAGTACTAGAAACATGCAATATGAAGAATACCTAGTGTAAGGGCAATCCTATATCACCAAAAAATATGCTTAGCATTAGTTTCTGTTTAAAGTCTTTTTATTTCTAGATACCCATTTGGGTCAAATAAAGATTCCAACTCTCATAGTTCCACTATTGGTTTTATGGGTTAGAGTTTTTGAGCACCTTGGGATATGTGTCAGTGTAGAAAATGGGTCATTTTACAATTGAGCCATAATTATGATGAGTTAGAGGGTGTAAGTTAGAGGGATGATTATATTTTTAATTTAAAATACTCCAGAAAAAAACAAGTCAAAAGGCTTTAGGGTTTAAAAGTTATTGCAGTTTTAAGTTTCCTAGAGACCTCCCAAGAGTGCTTTTGAATTAGATTTGAGGCATTAAATGACCTTGTACAAGCCCAAAAAATGGGGTATGAGTGGATCTAGTCCATAAGACTATAGAGTGCTTTGAGATCTTTCCAGAAATGTAAACGGTTTGTCAATCAGAGTCCTAGATCAAAAGTTATGCCTCCCGAAAGTTGGACTACCATTTTTGGATTCTTCTAATTTTACATCAGCTTCTAACATAATTTTTAGAACCTTCTATTTTGGTGGTGGATTACAAATGGAATATTATACAATTTATTCCTAACCCTAAACAAATTGGGGTTTATTTAAGAATATTTCTAGCATTGTAAAGGCAGTTCTTAGTGGAGTTTGAGAGAAGGTACTATGAGGAGGATTTTTCTCTAGGATTTGACCATTGTAAGCCCATAGGGCATGTATTTGGGTCTTTTTATATGTACTAAATGTAGTAGAATATTTTACTAATAATAATATTCCCCTTTTCCCCTATTGCATTCATTCTTCTTGTGGTTTGTTTCTTCATCAGTGGTATTAGAGTAGGAGTTCTTGAGTGTGTGGACATATTGCCGAATGTGAGCCAATTTGCACCATGACCTTAGGTTGGATGAAGTTTTTTTTCAAGAAGAATTTCTTGAGTGTGTAGATAGATTTTCGATAGTGAGGTAGTTTGAATGAGGATTGTGATTTCAGCTAAGTGTGTAGACAGATTGTAGATTGTGAGGTTGTTTGCACAAGGTTCTTGTGTTGCAGGAAGTTTATCTTATATAGACTTGATTATGGAGAAGAGAAAGATGAAGATGACTTTTTTTATTGGATGGATTCTAAGGATTACTAGACTTGCGAAAGTTAGATCAAAAAATCAAGAGGCATTCCAAGTTGCATTCTTTGATTTGTAGAAGCAAGTGAATGAATTAGAAGTAGAGTTGCAGAAGAGAAGAGCATGTCACCAAAAAAGAGATGTTGATAATTCTTTGGATACGAAAGGAAAGAAGATCTAGTGGAAGAGCAAGAGGATGAAGATACATATATTTTTGAACATAAAGTTGAAGAAGATGAAGAGCATGAAGATGAAAAGACTTGTGAGCCAAAAGTAGATGGAGATGATTTCAACACTGTAATAGTAGAGAATGCATAGAATTCCTTGGTTAGAAGTCAAAAGAATGAAGTAGTTACTTGCCTTGTTGAAGACATGGAAGAAGAAATTGATGATGAAGATGTGAAAGAGGTAAATTTCTATGAATCATGGGATTTTGAATTTGAGATGAATTTGAAATATATTAATGATGGTTTGTATGAGGATCTTGTTAGAGATGTGTGGTATGAAAAGGGAGACTGGTATGGTGTTGCTGAGTTTAATTCAATAAGATTGGAGGAGGATGAGAGTTATACTTGGATAGAGTTCATCATGGAAAAGTATTTTCAACAACAAACAATTGCTCTAGCTAGGTGTTGGAAAAGAAGAAAGAAGGAAATATATTGGCAATAGATACTTGTTCTAGGTAGGTGTTGGAAAAGAAGAAAAAAAGAAATGTCAGTAGTGGCTACTTCATTTTGTGAATTCATATCCACAAAATTTTTCCTACCATGGGTGTCTGATGTAGGAGCATCATGCATAAAAAATAAAAGGGGGCATGTTGAAAGTAAAATTTTAAAAAATAATTGTGGAGGAAGGTGAAAGTGCTAAAAATAGAAAAATAAAAATAAAAAAATAAAAAAGGGAAAAAGAGGAGAGAAAAGAGAAATTTCTATTTTCAAAATGCATAGGTGGCATAAACAAAAAAGAAAAGAAAATGGCTATCATTCCATTTATTGAAGTGTGTAGGTCGCAACTTAGAAGTTTGTGAAAAGTTCCTTAAATCATGCATTTAATACTTGTGATCCACAAAGCAAATGTAACTTTCTAATTGGTCCACATGGTGGTGCTTAGTTATATTTGAGTGGGAATTTAATATTTATTTTTAAAGTAGTTATATTTACCTTTTATACCACATTTTTTTTGTTTGTAATGTCTTGGATGGTAAGTGCCTATTTAAGCAAGGCTTATGTTCATTTGTAATCAATCTCTTGGAGTATAACCTCTTAAAGGATAATCTCTTCTTGTAGAAGCTCTTGTTGTGAAAGCTAGTTGGAAGCTCTTAGTGTGGAACCTCTCTTATATTGTAAGAATTTAGAATTCTCCCATTTGGAGAATATCGTAAGGATTTTCAAGTATAATAAAAGTATGCTTTACAAATCATTTTGTTATCTCTTTGTCTCCATATTGTTATGATCTTAGTTGTGAGTTGGTAAGGGTGGCATGACCCTTCATAAACAATGTAAGAAGAGCCAAAGAAGAAAGCTTTAGAGGACGATGTGATCAAATGAGAATGAGAGAAGATGAAAACATTGAAAAATATGCGAAAAGGATTAGGGCTAGTATAAGTGCAATGAAAGCATTTGGAGGATACATCAAGGAGAAAATTGTTGTGAGTAAAGTGCTTAGAACTCCTCTTCCCATTTATGTAATAAGAGTATTTTCTATTCAAGAAATGAGATGTGATCCAACTAATAAGATAGGGTTAGATGATCTAGTAGGAAGAGTGACAACTTTTGAGTTAGACAATTATGATAACTATGTTCTTGCTTCCAAGAATATTGAGTTTGCATTTAAAGCTAAACTCTCACTCAAAGAAAATGGTAAAAAGTCAATATCTAGTCAATCAGACAGTGAAGAAGATGGATCATTAGAAGAAAGTTCAAATAGTGATCTTGAAGTTGTTGAAGCCCTACTTGCAAGGAAGTATTCCAAAGGAAGAGGGAAGTACAAAGGTAAAATTCCTCTAAGTTTCTTTTCTTGTGAAGAAATTGGTCAAATTGTTGCTAGTTATCCAAACAAGAAATAGTAGAAAGAAGAAATAGATATATCATGGATTGCACAAGAACCTTGATGATTTAAAAGAATGTTGCTCTCAAATACTAGAAGGAAGCTATTAGCACTATAGTTTATACCTTGAATAGAGTTCAATTGAAGAAAGATTCAAACAAGACACCTTATTAGCTATGGTATGGCAACAAACCTAATGTAAGTTACTTGAAAGTATTTGGCAACAAATGTTACATATTGAAAGAATCTAGAAAAGGAAAATTTGATGTAAAAATTGATGAAGGCATATTTCTAGGATACTCCTGTAGAAGTAAAGCATACCAATGTTTGAATTTATCTACTCGCAAAATTATAGAAAGTGCACATATTAAAATTGATAAATATGCATAAAATAGTGAAGAAGAAAGCAACAAAGAACTTGAAGACTACAAAAGATTTGTTTACTACAAACTTGATACTCGGCCAAATCTATCTAAGAAGAAAGAAGCTTCATCTCATGAGTCCCCAGAAACTTCCATAGCTATTGAGTTGCAGATAGTGCAACACAAGCTGCAAGGACTTGAGTCACAATTAGAGGCTACCAAGTTAGTTCAAACTGAGCCCGACAAACCAAAGTCACAAATATAAGGACCTCAACTTGAAACTGAAATTTAAGAAGAAGATGGTGGAACTCATTTAAAGACCAAGGAGCCATTGTTATAAAGATATGTCATAAGACATCATGCACCTAATCAGATCATTGGAGACAAATTAGATGGAACAATGGCAAGAAGAAAATTAAAAGGTACACTTGTTGAATTTGAACCTAAAAGTGTTAAAGATGCTCTAGAAAATGAAAGTTGGATTGAAGCAATGAATGAAGAGATAGAACAAATAGAAAAGAAAAACTTAGACTCTTGTTCTTAGACCCAAGGATAAAAATGTAATTGGTACAAAATGGGTATTTAGGAATAAGTTGAATGAAGATGGAAAGGTATCAAGAAACAAAGCAAGATTGGTATGCAAAGGTTACTCTGAAGAAGAAGGTATTGACTATGGTGAGGCTTTTTCTCTTGTAGCAAGACCTGAAGGTGTTAGAACTTTACTAGCATATGCAACACCTAGAGGATTTAAAGTATACCAAATGGATGATAAATCTACTTTCTTGAATGGAATTTTTGATGAGGAAGTCTACATTGAACAACCACAAGGTTTTGTAGATCCTAGCAAAGGAGACATGGTTTGAAAACTACACAAATCATTATATGGTCTCAAGAAAGCTCTCAAATCTTGGTATGAAAGACTCCATAATTACTTGGTACAAATTAGTTTTCAAAGAACTAATGATAGCAGTACTCTATATATCAAAGAAGGATTAGATAAGAAGATTGTGTTAGCAGAAATATTTCTTGATGATACTCTATTTATAGGAAATGATGATTTATTCAAAGCATTCTCAAAAGAAATGAGTCAAGAATTTGAGAAGTCCATGTTTGGTGAAATAAATTCTTTGTTTGATTGCAAATACAATAGAACAAGAATGGTATCTACATCACTCAATCTAAGCATATCAAGGAGATACTGGAAAAATTTGGAATGGAAGGTTCAAGACTAGTTGAAACACCTATGTCTACTAGACATAAGCTTTCCAAAAATTATGTTTCCAAATAAGTAGATAAGACAACTTACAGATCAATTATTGGAAAATTAGAGTCTCTAGTTCACACGAGGCCTAATATTGCTCTACTATTTGGAATAGTGGCAAGATTCTCAACAAATCCCAAGGAAAATCACATGATGGAAATCAAGAGAATCATGAGGTATCTAAAAGGTATTGAAGACTATGGTTTATGGTATAGACTTGGGGGCAATTTGGACTTGAAAGTATTTACTAATTCTGATTAGGCAAGAAGTATTGATGATAGGAAAAATACTAGTGGTGGAGCATTCTTTCTTGGTAAAAGACTAGTACTTTGGACAAGCAAGAAGCAAAATTGTAGTTCTTAATTCAACAACAAAGGTAGAATATGTAGTAGCAGTAGTCAATTTCTCTAACATTGTTTGGTTCAAACAATTGTTGGAAGGAATGAAGGTAGAAATCAAAGATCTAGCTGTCATATATTGTCATATCAAAGAATCCAGTAATGCATTCCAAAACAAAGCATATTGCTATAAAATATCACTTCTTAAGAGAATTGGTGTAAGATAAAAAAGTTAGATTGGAATATGTGAATACAAAGGAACATATTACAGACATATTCACCAAGCTATTACCTAAGGATGCATTTTTGTATCTAAGAGGTAATCTAGGGGTCATTCCCCTATCTAAAATTCACTAAATGAAGTTTAGTGAATGCATTAGCTAGAACCTTTTGAAGATCAATTAGTTGGTGCAGAATTGGCAAGGGCATATTGTATATGAATCAATACTTAAGGTACATTGGTATTTACAAAGTTATTATCTTTGGCATGTGTTGTCAAAGAGGGAGAAGTTTGTTGTCATATCTTTGAGAAATTTTTGGAACCAGAATAAAGTTAGAAACTAGAGAGGGACAAGTCTTCTAAAGATGAAGTATGCTGAAAGAGGGAGGATATTCTCAATGAACTTGATAGTAGCTATTTCATATAGGATTTAGTAAAAGAAAGAACTCATACTAATAGAGGGAGTTCTCAAATCAAATATCTAAAAATTTCATTGTGCTATGACATGATGTGTTTCCATCAATGCCAAAGAGGGAGATTGTTGGATACAACTAATTAATTGTGTGTTGTCTTTGATGTTACACAAATGTCATAATCATTATCAATCAGTATATGTCGAGCTCCCTCAAGTAGTGAAGATAGTTCTCGGTGTCTACTAAGCATTCCTATGTTTGCCTAGTTCAGAAGGCAGTTTCTACTAATTTCACATAGGTGTCAAAGTAAAAGTTATAGAAAGTGAGTGTTAACCAAGCTCAATCGAGCATCAAAGAAAATTTGGATGGAATTAGTGCTAACCGAGCTCACTCAGTTGCCAAAGGATTTTTGTAAGTTTTTAGTGTTAATCAAGCTTTATTGGCTAACAAAGGAAATTATTTTAGAATTAGTTTCTACTGAGCAAAGGTTGATTAACAAAGGATTTTCTTATTTTGTTGTATTAAGCTTAATTGACCTATCTATTGGTTCCAACTAACTAAGGTGATGAATATTGATTATTGTAAATTGTATTTGAGCCAACTTGACAAAGTGAAAGGTATAAGTATAAGATCAAGTTGTGATTTCAAGTGTGTGTTAAAAGGTACAAGAGAATGTGTGAATTATGAAGTGATTGAAGATCTATTGATGAGTAGAGGAAGAAAATTTGAAGGATAAGAAGAATATCCTTGTGGTGTAGCAAAGCCATATTCGATTAGGAAGGATAAAGTACAAGCCAAAACAAAGATATAAAATCAGCAAAATAGTTGATGTTAAATTAGGTCATGTCATTGTTAATCTCTAACAATTGTAGCAGTAATCTAAATCTCTTAACAGAGTTGGCTTAACAACTATTTGCAAATCCTCTAACAAGGTGGCAATTCTATTGAATTGTTCTCAAAACCTCTAACCAGGACACTCCTAATAGGGTGATTAAATCCTTTAATAGGGTCACATCTAATAGTGTTTTTTGTAACCTATAATAGGTTGGCTCCAAACAAGGCTCACTTTAGAAGAGTGAACATTAGTAACTAGTTGCTATTGGTGGTTTTTCTCAAATTGGGTTTCCATGTTAAATCCTCATGTCAAATATGTTCATGCATTTGTAACTAACTTAAAGTAATAGTAATCACAGATAACATCTAATGGTTTATATGCTAATATTTTACCAAGCTAATCTAGTTATTACTGAGTTACAACATTCTATGTGTTTATTGAGCTTCAATAGTATTTAGTTATCTATTTACATTTTGCACTGACGTCAAAGGGATCTAGGATTTAATTTTGTAGTAACTAATTCAGCCCCCCCTCTTAGTTACTCCTCTTCTATTTCCAATAGGAAAAAGTGTAGATAAGAAGGGAAAAGCCTTAACACTTGTCTTACCATAGGAAAAGAAGTATAAGAAAGTCACAATTATAGAACCTAAGGTGAAAAAATCTATAAAGAAATCTATACCTAAACCCCTCCCTTCTCTCACACCAATTAGATAGAAAACTAGGGAAGCTAAAAAAAAAAGTTAAAAAACCACCATTTAGAAAGGGTGTTGCAAGAATTACTAAACCCAGTGAAATTTCTAGTGGCACAAGTGGAGTGAAGAAAAAATTATCATCCACCAAAGGTCAACCAAAGAGAAGAAAATTGATTACACAAAAAAATGATGATGAGGACAATGTAGAGAAGAAAAAATATGATGGACCTAATCACTACCAAGTAGCTATACATATAAAGCCCAAATCAATTGATGAGGTATGTGACAATATTTGGAACTCTATAGGCTTATTGAGCTTTATATTCATAAAGCATGGAACATTGAGTGTAGTAGATAAAACTAAGTTAGTAGAAGAAGCTAGGTTAGACATTATGGAAAAGTTTAAAACCAAACCTATAGAATTAGGTAATAGTATTCCTAATGAGTTGTATAGTAGAATTGATGCCAAGTGGAAACATGCAATAAAGATTGAGAGATAGATTAGAGTGTTAACCTCATAACGGTTTTTGACAATTGAGTGCCAACGCACTTAATTACATTCTACATTGGAGCCGAGTACATCATGTATGCCGAGCCACAATATGAGCTGAGTCAGAAAAGACATCAGGTGCCAAGTAATTTTTAGGTGCCAAGCAGCCTTCAGGTGCCGAGTGAAGATTAGGTGCCAAGTGAGTACAGGTGTCGAGCATGATCCAAGTATCGAGCATCATTCATGTGTCAAGTCTTAAAGGATGCCAAGCAAGATAGGAGCATATACAAAAGCTGAGTTACAGTAGATGTCGAGCATCAGGAAGCAGTAAGTGCCGAGTAACTCAGATTCAACATATGAGTTTGAAACTTCACAAACTCAAATGTAAACTATTTTCATAGCCGGCATAAGAAAAATCTTGAAGGATCTAAGTGATAAGATCAAATAATTTATATTTCCTATGAAATCTACATGTAGCCAATAAGAAAAATGGAGAAGGCATGCAACCAATAAGAGATGTGCAAGGAATAAGCAAAAATCAGAGATTAAATATGGATTGTAGATCCATACCTAACCCTAAGTCTTCGAGTATCTTTATAAGGAAGATGAAATCAGATTGAGATTAGAGAGAGAGAGCATAAAAAATAAGTGTATAAGGAAGTCTAATATCAGAGAAAAGAGTATCAGATCTCAAAGAGGATCAAGATCACAAAAGAGCAGATCAAGTGCCTGTATTTAGCAATTGAAGGATTGTAAGCCATCAGATTTATCATACATAATACTCTTTAGCCATTGTATTAGAAAGTAAACCCTATGATGATAGGTTAGCTTAGTAGCTATTTTGTAAATCCTTTCAATAGGTGATTAAATCCTTTAACAAGGTAACACTTCATGTAAAGTGTTTGAAATCCTTTAACCAGGTCACTATTGATATAGTGTAAAGCCTTTGACAGGGCAGGCCTTTAACAGGGTAGACCATCAGAAGTGGTTAAACATTATTACTGCAGTGATTTTGTGGGTATCTTCCCCACCCTAGTTTTACCTTCTTATTTTTGGAGGGTTTTTGGGTTACCAAATCTTAAGTGTTATGTGGTGATGCATATTTGTTTCTTATGATTGCTTAAAGTTTATATGCATGCATGCTCATTTCAAAATTATGTTATTATGGATTTGAAATAGTTAAAAAGGCTAGTTCTTCTGATTCACAACCCCCCCTCCCCCCCCCCCCCCTCTCTCTCTCAGAAGCATTCTTTCCAATAAGATAATCCAACATAGAGAAGGAGCATTAGCAAACATAATGAATGAGTTAACAAATAAGTAAATCAATTTTTTTTTGGAAAATTATAGGAATAAATTTGTTCCTAAATATAGAGCATTTATGGCCTTGCAAAAAAAAATTATGGATGTTGTAAAATAAAGTGAATTGTTATGGAAGAGTATTTTTGGATCAACCACTAGAAAATAGGCTAACAAGGATGATAAAGGTAAGGGTGTTGGAGATGCATAACCAGATAATGATAAAGATGTATAAAATGACCTTGATACACCTAAAGAACCTATCAAACAAAAGGTCAAGGAGAGTGAACAATATACTGTAACAATAGAGGATGTTTATACTAATGAAGAAGACACACGCGTGTTAAGCTCACAAGAATAGGGTAATCTATCCCCTATACATTCAACCACATAGAACACTCTAGTATTACAACAGATAAAGGACTATCCTAAGATAGGAGAAACACAAGTTCAACTTGATTTTAATGCATAAATCCAAAAAATTCAACAACAACATCAAGAATCCTCACAGACCAAAACATTAGTAATAGATACCAAGGAGCCAGTAAAGGAAAATGAATCAACTAAGGAATTAGAAGAAATGAAAGAGAAAGACAAAGAGTCTAAGGTAGATTAGTCTACTATAGGTCAGCAAGAACCACAAGTCTCAATATCTCTATCAAATGGAAACAAGGAGACAAAGCTGAAAAAAAAGGATAAGGAAGAAAATAAGATTGATGTATCATAGATAGATTCAAGTATTAGAGCCCACACTCCACCCTTAGCTACTTCACATTCCACATCTACACAATAGGTACAAGTTATAGCTACATCACAAATCATGCAAAGTGTTATTGTTTCTATGTCTAGTACTAATGCACAAGATAGATCAAGTGATGACACCCCTTCACCCAATCTAGCCTTAGTTGTGCCAAAAAATAACACACCTAAAAAGAGAAAAGGGAAGAAGAAAAAGATAAGCTCTCTAGGTAAATTTTTCACCTTGGATGAAGTGATTGAATTACTGGATTGAGATTTGAAGAATCTCTCATTTGAAAAGAGAGTCATCTTGCAAGACATTTTGATAAGAAAGAAGTGACAAGAAGAAATGAGAAGAGAGAGAAAAAAAAGACAAGTATTGCATGATATAAAAGATATCTTTGTTGATGCATTTGATACTCATCATATTGATGAAAAAGCTCATATTATCTCTTAGTTAGTGCAAATTATTGAAAAGGTCAACACTAAGGATATAGAGACAAATAAAAAATTGATGGCCTAGTTAGAAAATAAATTTAAAAAGAAAGTACTAGAGAAGGTCTCTACTATAATCGTATTGAGGAAAGTTGAGCAGTCAACACTTGTAGATAATCTAGAAGAACTTGTGAAGAAAATCCAAGATTTGTACAATATTCTTCATGATGTTCCCAGATTCACTAATGAACTTCAAGCCAGTGTTAAGAAGATTGAGGGTGATTTAAAATCTTCATGGAACTCTATCTCTCAATTAATTGGATCAAGTTCAATGTATTACAATAGACTATTGTTTGTACAAGGGAGTATAGCTGAGCTAGCTGAGCTACACATAATACACAACCAAATGAAGGCTAAAATTATCTCCATACCATCTATGTTAATACCTCATTTGGAGGTAATGCAATGTCAGTTAGCTTCAACAAAGGATCTAGTGTAATCAGATTATAATCTTTCTACTCCTAGTGGCTTGATTGACTTGGTTGCAAATTTGGAGATCAAGATTCAAGTCTTGTAATTAGTTAGAACCACATGGGATAATGCTCTTTCCATGATCATACAAACTCAAAAGACATTTATTGATAGTATGGTTTGATGCCATCCTTCCAACCCCAACAACATACATAAGTGATAAAATCAAGGTGGATACAAGAAGATTTGACAAAAAAATGATAACATTCAAAGAATACATGGACAATAGAAGACAAATCAAAGGTATGACAAAGCTACATTAGAATATTTGGGTTATTTAACACATGTACTAATATATATATATGAGTATGTTTTAATAGTTCTTTTTAGTCTTATATGGGTTGAGTCATAGACATAGGGGGAATACTATCATTTTTTGAACTGTACTGTAATGATATAATCATGAAAAGGTATATTCACCACTAATGTCAAAGGGGAGATTTTTGATTTATCTAGTTTTTTTGTCTATTAGTTTCAAACGCTTAGTCATATAGAAGGTATAGTTGGCTGATCATCATTCTGAACAAGTCACTCTAAATAGGCTAAGTTATATATTTGTTAAACTTGTAAATAATGTTGTATATGTTGAGCTCTATAGGAGTTGAGCAAGTCTATGGTCTTTGCATATCCCTATGAAAGCTGAGTTTAGTGAATGTCATGTAAAGAAAAGTAAGCTAATGCCAAGTAATATAGAAGGAGCCCAGCTAGTTGAGGTCAGGTGTCAACAGACATAATAGTTTTGACCGAGCATTAGAAATACTGTGTCAAGTAACACAATTTGAACATGAATATCTAGATTGACAATTTTTTTGAAGTAAATCATTTTGAGCTGACATGTAAATGATATTTAATGATTGTAGAGTTTGTTACAAAGTTTATTACACATTTTGACATGGATCACCAATGACATAATATTTGATGGAAATAATATGATGAATAATATAACTAAACAAATGAGTACTAAATTTGTAAATTCAATATTTTGAGAGAAAATTTTTCATTGGATTACAAGTTGACCAAAAAATAAAAGGTTTATATGTTTTTCATTCTAAGTATGTGAAGGAAATCTTGAGAACTTTTGGGATTGATTAGTCTAAACTAGTTAGTACACCTATGGTGACTGGAATAAAATTATCAAAAGAAGACACTACTAGTGAGGTCGATCAAATAGGATACAAATCAATGATTGAAAAACTATAGTATGTTGTACATAGTAGACCATAAATTATGTTAGTTATTGAAATAGTTCCAAGGTTTTCATCTAATCCAAAAGAAAGTAATATGACTACTGTAAAAAGGATATTCAAATATCTTAAAGGAACTAGAGATAATGGCCTATGGTACAAATAGGAGGATGACTTTAATCTTAAAGTCTACATAGATGTTGATTGGTTTGGAAATTTTGATTTCATAAAAGGAATAAGTGGCATTTTAGGAGAAAGGTTGATTATATGGATAAGAAAGAAACAAAGTTGTATTTCATAATCTTTTGCTAAAGTTGAATATGTTGTTGATGCTATAAATTGTCCAATAATTGTGTGGATTAAATTGTAACCAATCATGTCATTTTTTACTATGATAATACACATTCCATAACTATTTCAAAAAATATTCTAATGCATGCAAAAAAAAACATATCAATCAAGTATCATTACTTGAGCGAGAAAGTGCAAGAGAAACAAGTAAGGATTGAGTATGTGAAGTCTAAGGAACAAATTACTAAAGTGTTTACCAAGTTACTACCTAAGGATTCTTTTCAATATCTAAGAGTTAAACTAGAGGTCCAAGATTCAATATGTAAAGTTGCATGTTGCATCAATTTATGGATGAATTATTATATCTTTGTGGAGTTAATACAAAAGTGTTGACACTTTAGGAGCATTTCTAAAGTTGTGAAGTTGGATGTTATAAAAATCATGTAATTAATATAGGTAAGGTACAAGGATAACTAAAAGGTTTTATACATTTCATGTTGAAATTTATAATGATGGTACACTTTGATACCACTTGATGAGGGCACAATCCAAGACAAAAATGAATGCAACAGGAAAAGGAGAATATTATTATTGGAAGTGAACTAATATTACATTTAGTAAAATGAAAATAGATTCCATGACATGCCTTATGGGCTTACAAGATTATTAGATTTTGGAGAAAATCCTTCTGATAGTACCTTTTCCAAACTCTACCAAAAACTGCCTTTACAATACTAGAAATGTCCTTAAGTAAACCAAATTAGGTTTAGGATTAGGAATAAATTTAATAATATGCCATTTTGCATCCACCTCTAAAATAGAAGGTTCTAGAAAACATGTTAGAAGTCGGTGTAAAATTAGAAGAATCCAAAAATGGTAGTCCAAATTTCAGGAGGCATAACTTTTGATTTGGGACTTTGATTGATGAACTGTTTACATTTCTGGAAAGATCTCCAAGCAATCTATAGCCTCATGGACCAAATTTTCTCATCCCCCATTTTTTAGGCACGTACAATTCCATTTAGTGCCTCAAATCTAACTTTGAAGCACTCTTAGGAGGTCTCCAAGCAACTTAAAAATGTAATAATTTTCAAACCGTAATTTTTTTTAACCTGATTCTTTGTCTAGAGTGCTTTAAATTACAAGTATAATCATCCCTCCAACTTACACCCTCTAAATCATCATAATTATGGATCAATTACAAAATAACCTATTTTATATATTGGCACATATCCCAAAGTGCTCAAAAACTCTAACTAAGAAAACTAATAGTGGAACTATGAGAGTTGGAATCTCTATTTGACCCAAATGGGTATCTAGAAATGAATTTAAAAAAAAAAAAACCCAACACTAATCATATTTTTGGGTGATACAAGATTGCCCTTACATCACTAGATGCTCCTACATTAGACACCCAGGGTAGATTGAAAAGAAATCTAGTCACTTTATAGCTAGTAGAGGAAATCCAAAATGGGCAACCTCCATTGTGGATATCCAAGTTGAGTTTTCTATTGGTCATCATTTCCACTTCACCAAATATTCTTCTTACTGCTTATTTCTGGTACTCTGGTCCACACAACTATCTAGAATTTCTTCAATCTCTTCCTTCATAGAAATAGCAATCAGACATGGCTCCAGAATCAACTCCTCATCTCCACTATCATCATAATATTATGTAAAGTATGCAATACTAAAAATAGGAGAAATGTGAATCTCATCTAGCATTTCCACCTCATTTCCATTCCCTAAATCATGTTTCTTCAAAATTTTGTAGGGGCCAAATTTCTTCATCTTTATCTTATTGTAGATATCCACTAGAAATTGTTCCTTCATCAAATATACCTTAACTTGATCTCCAACTTGGAACTCCTTGTGTCTCCTCTTTTGATTTTCCCTAGCCTTATACTATAGGTTCATCTTGGTAATATGTGCTCGCACTTCCTCATGTAGGTTCTTGACATGTTCAACAAAGTCTTCTACCTCAACACTTGTCCTCTCTCATTGCTCCATCTTCCTTAGCTTTGGTGTAGTCCTTGGAATACTCCCATACACAATTTGGAATGGTGATTTACTAGTACCATTTACAAAATTATTTAAGAAAATTCTACTTGTGGTAGAATCAAATCCCATCCCTTGGGTTTATCTCCTACCAAGTTACACCTCAATAAATTTCCCAAACTTCTATTTACTACTTATGTTTGTCCATCAGTCTATAGATGATGTGTAGAATTGAACTTCAATTCTATCTTTAAATTTTTCCACAAAGTCCTCTACAAATACCCCACAAATTTAGTATCTATGTCAGAAATAATACTTTTTGAGAGACCATGTAGCCTTTTGACCTCTCTGAAAAATAAATCTACAATATGCACTACAACATGAATCTTGTGGCATGGAATGAAATGTGCCATCTTGGAGAACCTATCAACCACCACAAATACTAAGTCATTACCCCTTTGTGTCCTTGCCAATGCAAAAAAAAAAAAATTATACTTATTTCCTCCCAAGGCTTCATTGAAATAGGCAATGGCTAATAGAGTCCAATATTTTGACTAAATTCTTTGGTTGTTTGACATATTTGACAACTCTACACAAATTTCTTCATGTCCTATGACAATTGAAGCCAAAAATAATGCTTTCTAATAATGGCAATGGTCTTATCTTGACCAAAGTGTCCTACCATCCCTCCATTGTGCTTCTCCTTAATCAATTTTCCCCTCATGGAACACCTTGGAACACACAATTGATTTCCCTTGAACAAAATTACATCCTGAATCATGTAATCTAGCCACCTAGTCCCTTCTAGAGTAACAAGTTCTTTACAAGCCTTCTAAGCCTCTGTAAAGTCAAGATCCTTAGGGTATAGATTCTTGAGTTCATCAAACTCAACCACTTTAACATGCATTTTTGTTAGCAACAACTGTCTCCTACTTAATGCATCTACAACCCTATAGCTTTGCATGAACTCTACCCACTTCAAATGTCTCTAATTCAATTTACCTTGGCTATTTAGGTACTGCAATGCCTAGTGATCATTATACAAGAAAAATTCTTTTGGTAACAAATAATGCCTCCATTTCTTTAAGGCCTAAACTATTGCATAGAACTCCTAATATAAACATAATACTTCTTCTTTGCATCATTCAATTTTTTACTAAAATAGGCAATAGGATTACCTTCTTGGCTCAACGCAACCCTAATAGTACTACCACTAGTATCACAATACACTTGGAATACTTTGTTGAAATCATGAACTACCAATATAGATTGCTCTGTCACCTTCTTATTTAGTAATTCAAAACTTCTTGCAGCTCATGTAGTCCACCTGAACTCTTTTCTATCTCCCTTCATTATTTCAATTAGGGGTGCACATATACTACTAAAATTCCTAATGAACTTCCTATAAAAACTAGCCAAATCATGGAATGACCTCAACTCAGTGGTAGACCTTGGAGTAGGCTATTCCAAGATGACCTTCACCTTCTTTAGGTCCATTTGAGACCCCCAACTAATACAACCAAATAAACTAACTCCCTTTTGACAAAGCTAGACTTCTTCAAATTAATCAATAATTTCTCTTCCATCAACCTTTCAAGGACACTACAAATGTGTAATAAATGTTCATCCAAAGACTTAATAAAAATTAGAATATCATCCAGATAGACAATAAAAATTTTTCTAGAAAATTTCTTTAGTACCTCAGTCATAAGCTGCATGAAGGTGCTTGGCGCATTGGTCAATCCAAAGTCCATGACTAACCACTCATATAGACCCTTCTTAGTCTTGAATGTAGTCTTCCACTCATCTCCCTCTCATATCTGTATTTGGTGATAACCATTCTTGAGGACTATCTTTGTGAAGTACTCAGCTCCACTCAAACAATCCATAAGATCATCCATTCTTGACAGAGGAAACTAACACTTGATGGTTATTTTATTTATGGCCCAAGAGTCTATACACATTCTCCAATCTCCATCCTTCTTTGGTGCCAATACTATAGGTAATGCACATGGACTCAAGCTCTCTCAAATCAAACCTTTCCTCAATAGCTCCTAAACTTGCCTATTTAGCTCCTTAGTCTCATTAGGAGACATCCTATGAGCAACCTTGTTAGGCAATCTAGCTCCAGGGACTAAATCTATTTGACGACTAATTTGCCTTATTGGTAGAAACCCTTCTAGAAAATTATTAGAGATGGCATCTCCATACTCACTTAATAGACATGAAACTTCAAGTGGAATTTCACTACTACCTTCCTTATCTTTTTTAGGAATTAAAGCATAACACATATGCTGATGTTTTACGCCATCCAAAAAATTTCTTCCATTACTAAGACATACCCTAGCACTACTACATGCCTTTTCACCCTTGTTTATCAAGGGCTTCAATTTGTAGAAAACTCCATCCTATGTCAGAGAGTATGTATTTGCATGACCATCATGTATAGCATGCCTATCAAACTACTAGGACCTTCCCAACAATAAATGGAAGAAATCCATAAGGGTGATCTCATAGAGAACCTTATCTTGGTAACTCCCAATCTTGAACTTTACCAAATATTTCTCACTAACTAGGACCTTATGATCATCTTGCACCCAAGCAAGCTGATATGGTTGGGGATGTTTCTCTCTCTTGAGCTTTAGTTTTGAGACCATCTCCTCTGATACCAAGTTGTCAATATTTTCACCATCAATAATTACATCAAAACATTTACCCTCACACTTACACTTGGTATGAAAAAAAATCCTCCTTTGTCCAATTTTAGTCTCAACCTTAGTAAGACCCTTTCATTTACCAGAACCTCTCCTCTTTTTGCATCCTTTGAAAACAATGATTGTGCAACATCATCCACATGAGAAACCCTTGCTTGACCATCAACTCTCCTATTTGTCCTTCCTTGGCATTCAGGGCATTCATAGGCATGATTACCTTCTTCATTATAATGAAAATAAGTACCATGGAAGCCTCCTCTTCCTGAACCTTATCCATATCTTCTACCTCTTCCTCTCTAATCTTCAAAGTTTTGATTACAGGAGTGGTTGAAACCACCATTCCTTTGATTTCCTAGTACCCACATCTTCATTTTTCTTTTGGTTCTCATTTTGACCTCCAAATGACCTACCACTGCCTTTTCCTCCTTAACTATGCCCTCTTTGCCTTCCATCAAACTTTTTTTTTAGCTTCTCCTCAACATTTAAGGAAAACTAGTATGCCTCTTCAATGCTAGTCATTTTAACTAGACTTAGCTCCTCCTAAATGCTAGGTCTTAACCCACTAAGGTAATAGACAACCTTCTCCTTGTTTACTTCTACATGCCCCACCCTAATAAGGACTTGGTAAAATTCCTTAGTGTATTCTTGGAAGATTTTCTCATGTGCTTTCAGCCTTGCATCTTTTTGAACAAATCAAGCTCATAATCAATAGGTGATGAAGGTACACTCTGCTACCACTGACAAAGGTATGCTCTGATACCACTGATGTAGGGCCAAACCACCACCAATACAAATGCACCACCAAAATTGCAACAAGATGGAGACAAAGAGATGACAAAATTTCTTCATAAAGCATCCATTAACACTTGCAATTCATTACAATATTCTCCAAATGGAGAAACTCCAAACTCTTACAATATAAGAGATATTTTCTCACTAAGAGCTTCCAACTAGAAGAGCTTACAACAAAAGAGCTTGTTCGCTACACCTTGAGAACTTCCTTACAAGAGATTACATTCGAAGAGCTTCACTACAAGAGCTTACACTTGAAGAGCTTCTACTTGAAGAGGTACACCTTGAGAGCTTCTACAAGAAATTACATTAGAAGATCTTCTACAAGAAATTACATCTGAAGAGCTTGATTACAAATAAAAATAAGCCTTCCTTAAATAGGAACTTACCACCCAATGCATGATTTATCCACAACATTCTATAATATCCACAACCTTCTAGAATATCCACAACCTTCTACAATATCTACAACTTTCTAGAATTTCCACCTAAATACAACTAAGCATCACCATGTGGCCCAATTAGAAAATTACATTCCTTTTGTGGATCACAATAAATATTAAATGCATGATTTAAGGAACCTTCCACAAACTTCTTAAGATGCCACCTACACACCTCAATTAATGGAATAACAACTATTATTATTATTTTTCTTTTTATGCCACCTTTGCGCCTCGAAAATAGAAATTCCTCTTTTTTCCTTTTTTCCTATTTTTCAATTTTTTATTATTTTCTTTCTATTTTTGTCACTTTCTCTCTCCTCTACAATTTTTTTTCCTCTCTTTTTTTAAAATTTTTTTTTTTAATTTTCCCATGCAAGATGCTCCTGCATCAAACTCCCTTAGTAGATAGAAAAGTGTGTCCCACACTTTGATGCCAAAAGAAAGATATACAACCATCTTTATCTTCACTAAAGGCTTTCACATTTTTTTCCTGATTCATGATGCTCCTGCATCTGACTCCCATGGTAGGAAAAATTTTGTGAATATGGATTCACAAAATGAAGTAGCCACTATTGACATTTTTTTTTCTCTTCCTCCAACACATAGCTGGAACAAGTATACGGTGCCGATATATTTCCTTCTTTCTTCCCTCCCAACACCTAGTCGGAACAAGTGTCTGTTGCTGAAATTTCTCCTTTGCAATGAACTTTGTCCAAGTATAAATCTCATCCTCATCCAATCTTGTTGAATTAATTAGACCTGTAATAAACCCAACAACACCATACCAATCTTCCTTTGCATACCACACAAGACTAACAAGATCCTCATGCAAACCATTATCAATATCTTTCAAACTCATCTCAAAGACAACATCCCATGATTGGTAAGAATTTACTTGTTTGACATCTTCATCTTTTCTTGCCTCTTTCATGTTGTCTACAATGCATGTAACTACTCCACCTGCCTGATCTCCAACTAAGGCACTATACTTTTCCTCCATTGCTGCAATCTTCAAATCATCTTGATCTATTTTAGGTTCATAAATCTTGCCATCTTCATGCTCTTCCTCTTCTCTTTCATCTTCTTCAACTTTAGGTTCACAAATTATTTCCTCTTCATCCGCTTGCTCTTCCACTGGATCATCTTTCTTTTCTACATCCAAATAATTATCAACATCTCTTTTCTGGTAATGTGCTCTTCTCTTCTACAACTCATCTTATAATTCATTCACTTGCTTTTGCAAATCAACTAGCAATGACTGCTGATTTCTTGCTCTAAATTTCTCAAGTCGAGGAATCCTAGAATCCATCCAATCAAAAAAGTCATCTTCTTTTTTCTCTTCTCCATACTCAAGTCTTTAGAAGACAAATCTAGTGCAACATAAGAACCTCATGCAAACTACCTCATAGTCGACGATCTATCTACACAATCAAAAACTTCTTGACAAACTTCACCCAACTCAAGGTCCTAGTGCAAATTGCCTCATGTTCGGAAATCTATTTGCATGCTCAGGAACTCTTGCTCTGATACCACTGATAACAAGCATGCTTTGCTACCACTGACAAAGGTATGCTCTGATACCACTGATGAAGGGCTGCTCTAATACCACTGATGTAGGGCCAAACCACCACCAATACAAATGCACCACCAAAATTGCAACAAGATGGAGACAAAGAGATGACAAAATTGCTTCATAAAGCATCCATTAACACTTGTAATTCATTACAATATTCTCCAAATGGAAAAACTCCAAACTCTTACAATATAAGATATATTTTCTCACTAAGGGCTTCCAACTAGAAGAGGTTACAACAAAAGAGCTTGCTTGCTACACCTTGAGAACTTCCTTACAAGAGATTACATTCGAAGAGCTTCACTACAAGAGCTTACACTCGAAGAGCTACACCTTGAGAGCTTCTACAAGAAATTATATTAGAAGAGCTTCTACAAGAAATTACATCCAAAGAGCTTGATTACAAATAAACACAAGCCTTCCTTAAATATGCACTTACCACCCAATGCATGATTTATCCACAACATTCTAGAATATCCACAACCTTCTAGAATATCCACAACCTTCTACAATATCTACAACTTTCTAGAATTTCCACCTAAATACAACTAATTACCACCATGTGGCCCAATTAGAAAATTACATTTCGTTTGTGGATCACAACAAATATTAAATGCATGATTTAAGGAACCTTTTACAAACTTCTTAAGATGCCACCTACACACCTTGATTAATGGAATAACAACTATTTTTATTATTTTTCTTTTTATGCCATCTTTGTGCCTCAAAAATAGAAATTCCTCTTTTCTCCTTTTTTCCTATTTTTCAATTTTTTATTATTTTCTTTCTATTTTTGTCACTTTCTCTCTCCTCCACAATTTTTTTTTCTCTCTTTTTTTTTATTTTTTTTAAAAATTTAATTTTCTCGTGCAAGATGCTCCTGCATCAATAGGAATGAACTGCTTCTTTAGTTTGTCCACCATGCGATCCGATCTTGTGATTTTCTCATTTTCTCTTCTAATTCTTTACAACTAAATCTCTTGCCACTAGATTTTAGCATGGCCTTTCATTTTGGACTTCATAAACTTAACCCTATTAGGGTCCCCGATATCCTCATACTCAAAATATTCCTCCAACTCATTTATCTAGTTGATCAACTCATTTGGGTTTAGATTTCCTAAAACCATGCTAATGTCAATTTTAGGTCTTTTTCCAAGCTTGGTAGTGGCCCTAAAAAGTCTCTTCTCTGCCTGGTTTAGGACTTATCCATTCTTTCCCCTTCCTTCCTAATAGTTTCTTCTTCTTCATTTTCTTCCTCACTTTTGTTGCCTACAACAACATTGATCCGTCTACTAATCTCCTCCTGCAATGCTTGGACTTGTCTTTGGAGGGCTGTAACCTCAAGAGTAACAACTCTGACCCTTCCACCATGCTCTCTTCATGGATGCATCTTCTTGTATCAAAACCCACAACCACATAGTCCTAGTGAAAAATACCTCATAGTTGATGCTCTATCTACATACTTAGGAGAACCTTCCCTAATACCATTGATGAAGGCATGCTTTGGTACATGTTGATGAGGGCACAATCCAAGACAAAAATGAGTGCACCAAGAAAAGGGGGAATATTATTATTAGAACCAAACTACTATTACATTCATTTCAATGAAAATAGACTTCATGATATGCCCTGTAGGCTTACAATATTATCAGATTCTAGAGAAAACCCTTCTCATAGTACCTTTTCAAAACTCCACCAAAAATTGCCTTTACAATGCCATAAAGGTCCTTAAGTAAACCAAATTAGGTGTAGGGTTATGAAGAAATTTTAGAATATGCCATTTGAAATCCACTAAAAAAATAGAAGGTTCTAGAAAACATGTTAGAAGTTGGTGTGAAATTAGAAGAATCTAGAAATGGTAGTCCAACTTCTGGAAGGCACAACTTTTGATTTGGGACTCTGATTGGAAAACTGTTTACATTTCTAGAAAGATCTCCAATTTCTCTATAACCCTATGGACCAAATTTTCTCATTCTCTATTTTTTGGGCGAATACAAGGCCATTTAGTGCCTCAAATCTAACTTTGAAGTGCTCTTAGGAGGTCTCCAAACACTTAAAATTGTAATAACTTTCAAATTGTAAAGCCTTTTGACCTAATTTTTTTTTATGTGCTTTAAATTACAATTATAATCACCCCTCCAACTTACACCCTCTAAATCATCATGATTATGGTTCAATTACAAAATAACTTACTTTCTACATTGGCACATATCCCAAGGTGCTAAAAAACTCTAACCCAAAAAACCAATAGTGCAACTATAAGAGTTGGAATCTCTATTTGACCCAAATCGGTATCTAGAAATTAAAAAATTTTAAACAAAAACTATGGGTAAGTATATTTTTGGGTGATATAGGATTGCCCTTACACTACTAAATGCTCTTGCATTAGAGAATATACTGAATGAGAGATTAGAAAAAATAGTGAGATAAATAAAGGTAAGAGAAATCTATGTTACATAAGGAGAAGATTACTAACATAATAGATTGATAAAGGAGGAGAATATACCCAAAGAGGAGAAGTATGAGAATAGGAAAAGTAAAGAAAACATATAGTCACTGAGATGAAGATTATAAAGTAAGAGATCACAATCAAGAGGGAGTAATGTTGAAGATTGTAGTTGTTGAAGATATAAACCAAGTATCTAATTGAAGGTACATAATTCTAAAGTTGTATTTTTGTCAAGACATACATTCAATTATCTTATATAATATTTTTTAATGTAAAATCTTATGTAATGTATTACTATCAATACCAAAGGGGCATATTATTAGCCCAAATTGATATTGTACTTGATAGTGGGAGATTATTAGGTGATGATTCTATGAATGTATGTAAAAGAGTCATATCAGTTGTCATATTGGCATTGATTTCATATTATTCATTGGACATACATTATGCTAACTCAATAAATTACCCTATCATTAGATTAATGAAGACATAATTGATATGTAAGGTATTCAATGGGTACTTTAATGAGATAAACAATGATAATGTATTATTGGTTTGATCTTTTATAATCATATGTTATGTTAGAAATAGATAATACTAAGAAGGGGGTGAATTAGTATTTTTAATCTTTTTGCCCACAACTGAATGTTATTAATTACTTTACCACATGCATAAACCATACACAAAGAGAGATCATAACACCATATTTTGTTAACTAGGGAATCCCTCGCAAAAGGAAAATCTTGGTGGGGATGAAACTCACTAGATGGTTCACTATATAAAGAATCTAGTTAAGAATATTGACCCTGTTAGGAGTCTATGAAGAATGTATAGTGTCTCGAGTCCTTGATAGGAGACTAGGCCTTGTTAGAAGCCTCAACCCTATTAGGAGTTGTTGGATCATATACAAATGTGTGCAACAAGAGCCCACTGCCCTAACATGCAACTATACAATGAGATCTTTAGGAAATAAGTATACATACAATTCTTAGATACATGTTGTACTTTACAAATCTTTTGATTGATAATTATTCATACAAGAGTGACTCTTCAAAACTTAATCTGCATCATATCTAGCATAACAATGCTTCACATCATATATCACAATATTGCATTCACTTGTTACTCTCATTTCACTAGATCATTATCAACTTCACAATCACTAATCACACATCATTATCATCATATACTTCCTCTCTTAACTTTGTAAATAAAGTTCTTTACTTATACCAACATATTGATAAATTCTTCTTTAGTAAGCCTACATAATCATCATTAGAGTCAACTCATAAAGAAATAATAATTAAAATAATAAATCAAGTCGTTTAACACAATTTTTTGACATGCTTTGTTTTGTGCTAAGTCATCACTGCATTACTAGTTACTTCATAACTCAAACTCAGTTTATCATACGAATATGTGAACTGGTATATGTCATCATTATGATGTCTTGCATCTCTAGTTAACTATGCAAGAGAATATTCCAAGGGAGTATTCTATTATTATAAAAAAATGTTATGCTTCTATAACATTGTCTAACACTTAGACAATTTTCTTTACAGATAAACAAGACTGATTTGCAAAAAAAATATGTTTCCATAAATGAAAACCATAACTTACCTTATTTTATTGATTGGAAATATTGTCAACATGTTATTAAAAATTATTGAGAACATAAGGTTAGTTGAATTACAAGGTTAATGAAGGGAGACTGTATTCACCGAGTGACTATAATATTGCTCAACTAATTGGAAGAGAAAAAGAGAAACATAGTATTACTTGAGAAAGTTAGCATTGAAAGAGTATTATGTTGCCCATGTAAATCTTATGTTTATCAAATGACAACTCGATGAAAAAGTTTGGAAAATTATAAAATAAGACTGACTATTGATGAAAATTTGGAAAGTTTAAGAAGGTCTAAGATACAAGTCAAAACATTTTGAAAGGTCTATGTCTAAAAAAATTCAAGAAGGATATAATGAATAAATTGTAATGAGGATAAGGATAGACACTAAGTTCTATACAAGTTAAAAAATTTAAGTTTCTAAATTCCTTTTATGAAGGAATTCTATTGTAAACCTAAGGTCGATGATTGTGATTAAGAGAAAAAAGATGGAAGGATCTAGAAACATTGATAGAATTATTTATGGAGGAGAATGAGATAACTTAGGCTATTGATGTTGCTAGATAATGTTGTCTTGTTTGTGTTGAGCATATTTCTAAAATGTTGAATCACTCTATGAGAAAAGTTGTTGAAGGAAAAAGGGTGAAGTATTTAGCCAGGTGTATCAAGTAGTCAAAGGAGAAAGAGTAGTTAATCAACCAAGTGAAAGTATAGAGTGAAAGAAGATCCAAGAGAGAGATTAGAACGAGAAAGAACAAGAATAGAGATCTAAACAAGATAAGATAGTCTCTATTCTAAAAGATCACTTTATACTATTATTGTTTAACCATTGTAAAAAAAAATCTTAGGAGTACTGAGTGGACCTAACAAGTCTTTGAAATCCTATATGGTAACATCAATTAGTGGTATTTGTAAGTCTTATAAATGAGGAAACTCTTTTAGTTAAGGACATGGAGTGATAAGGTCTACATGATATTTTTGTGAAATCCTTTAACAAGACCACATTAGCAATATGTATATAACCTTTAACAAGGTTGGCTCCAAGCACAACTCACTTTTGAAGAGTGGAATTTTTGGGTTGTTGGTTCCAGATGTTTTTTCACTTCACAAGGTTTCCACATTAAAATCATGGTGCTAATTATGTGAATGATGTTTATGTTGCAAGTTATTTTATCTATTTTATATTTTACTACAACTCAATAATAACTAAGATATCACTAGGTAATAATTAAATTTTTATCATCAATCAGTAATTCAAGGAACAATTTGTTAAATCTTTTTAAAGAAGTGAATGATTGAGTAAAGTATTAAGTTGGATGATTACACTAAGTGATTAAAGTTAATTTTTATGATGTTTAGTTAGTATTGAAATGCTTAAAAGGGATTTTAAGATAACTAAACACAATTGATTCACCCCCTCCAATTATCTAACACAAACATAGCTTCATCACTTCTTGAACCAAACTTTCCAATATCATCATCTCTTTTAAGGTAACATTTACTTCTCAAGATTTGAAAATACTTCATAAAAGGTGTATGTCCAAACCAAAGTTCATAAGGTGTCGTACAAGTGCCTTGTTTGATTTGTACTCTATTCATATTGTATAATGCTATATTTAATTCCTCTCTCCTCAATATTTTTGATATATTATTTACAAGAATCATTACTCTTGATGCCTCTATTACTATTCTATTTCTCTTTTCTACTATCCCATCTTATTCAAGTGTCATAGGGACTAAAAGTTCTCTTTATACCATTATCTTAACAAAAATTATTAAACTCATTTGAAGTAAATTCTCCACCTCTATCATATCTCAAGCATCTAATCTTTAAATTGAATTCATTCTCAACCCCACTCTTGAATATCTTGAATTTCTTAAAAACTTCATATTTTTCTCTAAGAACTACTACCCATATCATTTTAGTGAAATCATGAATAAGAATATTAAAATACCTTTCACATAGAATGCTCTAGTCTTTTTAGGACCACTCAAATTTATGTGCACAATCTCCAACTTCACTTAAGTGGTAAATTTCTTTCTTGGAAAAGAAATTTTCTGTTATTTTTCCATTACACATTCCTTATACACCATGTTAGTATGTTTCAAAATCTTATTAATATCTCTAATTGTAAATATTGTACTAACCTTAACAATGCTTTCAAAGTTGATATGAAAGAATCTCTTATGCTATAACCAAGTATCATCCACCTTAGCAACTAAATATGTCATCTAAGTAGGATTCAATTGAAATACATTACCCCTTATCCTTGTACTAGTAACAATCAATGTGCCATTTTGGTCTTTGATAATGCAAGTCTTATCTATAAAATGCAACTAATCTCCCTTGTCATTTTTTTGTCAAACACTCAAAGTATTATGTTTCAAATAACCCAAAAAATAGAGATCATTAGTGTTAGTCTTTCCATCAATTATAATAGATCCTTTTGCTTTTGTATGACAAGGTGCATTATTTATAACTTTAACTACTCCTCCATTATGCTACTAAATTCAAAAAAAAATTCATATCTCCATTCATGTGATGGGAACAAGCACTATCTATAATACAATCAAATTTATTCTTTACAATTTGTGATACTAATGCTTTTTCTTCTCTAAGTTCTTTTTCAAGGCTTTCTTCCTTAATAGAAAAAATATCCTATTTCATCATCACTTTCACTCAAGAATTCTTCCACTCTTGAATCAAACCCTTCCTAATCAATAAAAGGGAAACCCTTAGGCATTCTTGATTTTTCTTTCTTTCTAAACTTCTTTACTCTCTTAGGATATTTAGAGGAATAATGACCATATTTATTACAAGTTCAACACTTAAATATTATTGTACCTTTAGGTTCTCTCTTCATAAGTAGGGAAAGACCTTCCTCAATCTTGTTTTCTTCATCCACTTTTGTTTGGATGCTACTAGCATAATATCCACTTGTACTTATACTCATTGTTAACATAGATTTATCATTTAGTTCATTAAAATTAGTTTCACTTCTAGGAAATTCTCTACTTTATCTCATCCACATTTTATCCGATTGTAATCTACCAATAAGAGTCTCTCTTATAAAATCAATTATGTAGGGAATAAATTGTTCAGTCATTTGTGCTATGTATTTGTATATAGGTGTCAAAATCTTTAATATCTTCCATACAACTTCATCTTCTAGTTTTTCTCCTTCGCAAGTCTTAATTCTCATAATAATATCTGATATTCTACCAAAATAACTTCTTACAAATTCATCTTCCATAATTTTAGCATCTTAAAATAGGCATATACAACTTTGTAATCTAACTTATTGAGCATGTTAATCACCTTCCAATTAACTTTGTAAAGCACTCCAAATTTTATGAGAAAGTCTTAAATATTTTACCTGACCAAATTCAGTTTCATGAAGAGCTGATAATAATGCTTCTCTAGAAAGCATGTTGTACATGAATGTTTCTTTCTTTTTTGTTTCATATCCTTCAAGCATGATTTCTTCAATCACATCTTTACTATTTTTAGTCACCAACCAATAATCTATACCCATGCATAGAAGATGTGTCTTAATCTTTTCCTTCCAACTATCATAGTTAATTCTATTAAACTTCAAGCTTTCTTTCCTGAAATGTGCCATAGGTCTCCATAAGGTATTAAGATTTTCCTTCAAGGACTTAATGCTCAGATACCAATTTTTAGAAAGTAAAGTCCACCAAGGTAAGTGGGGGCGGGGGTTGAATCAGTTATGAAATTAAAAGAAATCTCAATATCTTCTTTAATTTTAAAATTTGTAAATAATAGATGCAAAAACCATATACAATAACACCAAATTTGTTAACTAGGGAAACCCATGATCAGAGGGAAAACCTTAGTGGGTATGTTACCCACAAGATGATGTACTAATATAAAGATTCCTTATGAAAGGAAGGACCTTATTAGGAGTCAATAAAATACAATCATTATATATGAGTACATGTTAGGAGACTTTGAATCCCTATTTGGAGATTCCAACCCTATTAAAAAGTTAAAGGAAGATAAATGGATCCACTATCCAAAAAAATTCAGTACTATCTGCACTAAATAATACAAGTATACATAAAAAAATTATATAAAAGAAAATTATCTTTCCAAATATAGTCCATTTAAATCTTGCTAGACCTCAACTACACCAATATCTATTCTGATCTAAAAGATATTTGTATTCAAGCTCGCTCAATACATAACATAGATATGACTGCATATCACACTCTTGTTCTATAAGGAAATAACCTTCCCTTTAAAGAAAGTCCTTAAATAAATTATTGATTCAGACTTGAGGTTATCCTAATTTAAAATAATAATATAGGACCAACTTAAGAAATTACATTACATGTTACATTAAAATATTACATCTTTTTACAACTACAAGCAATTTTTTGGCTCATAGTCTTCAAAACTTCATACTTGCTAATCAACTGATTATGTATGATTAATAAAAGCATCTTTAGCATGTAGTCAACATCTAGATAGATCACTCAACCAAATTCCATCTATGGTAGGAGATAAAATCCAAACATCATTAACCACTTTCCATAAATCTTGTCTGAAAGCTTCCTTTTCCAAATTCTTCATAACTCTATCTAGACTTCATATTTTCATATGCACTTTTAACTATAGAATCTAGAAATACTCTAGAACATAATACCAAGTGCACATAAGATGATATGAAATCCTCAAACTAAACAAATCTAAACTCTATCTATATCCCTAGTAGTCTTCACATAATAACTAGTATGTTGACATTAATGAAAAACTCTATAATGAATGCAATATATTAAAAATGAATCATATCTCCAATAGTACTAGGATAACCCCCCATAGGAATACCATAAAAATTCATGCTAAGAAGCTCTTCTTTAGCTCTCCTAAAGCCTGTTACTCTCTTGATCACTTTCTTTGTGATCTTGTGTGGCTATCTAACCACATGTACTCATTACATACTCTGCTAAGAATGAACCTCACCCATTCATCCCTAAATAAATTAGGGATATCTATTGAATGGGATAGGTTTTTTCACTAGTTATTTATAGACTGATATTGCCTTGTCATTATCATGGAACTTTTCATACATTATCCCAATCTATGCATCTTCTACATTTGTGATCTTTTCCTTAAGGTAGTTGTATGCTCAAAAGGTGAACACACTTCTATAGATCATTATTCTTTAGAGAACCCATATGAATAGAATCCAAGAAGTGGTCTATAGATAACTATCTATGACATGAAAAGAAGGTATGATAGTATGGTGGGTCTCAAATGAACCTTTTTAAGAAAACCTTGCAAGGTGCACCATAGAACAAAGATTCAAACAAGTAGAGGTAAAAATGAAAATATCCATGAATCACAAATATACAATTCAAGATACAAGATAATATAACAATAATTAAAGAGTTGCAAACCCCTAATTAGAACACATAAGCTAAGCTAGTGAATAAAAGAAAGTTAAGGTATACTATGAGTAAAGAAAAATGAGTGAAAATTAAAAAAACAACAACACAAAATTATAGTGCAAACATGAGATATAAGAGAGTTAGGAGAGAGTCTCCTTTTAAAGAGGAATGTAATAGATGCAAACTCTATATTGGAGAACCAACCTCAAGTCAAATTTGTGCACAAGAATGTCCAAGAGGCAAAATAAATTATTGTGTTTAAGAGGAAAATGATGTTTAGAGGATAAAAGAGATTCCACCCACATTGCAAAGCATGCCCTCACATGCGTATATAATTTTTTTCTATTTGTATTTTAAAAATAAGAAATAATCCTTTTCATGTTCACACTTAGAATAAGAGGGACTTTGGGGACTTTTATTTAATCAAAAGGGGACATGATTTTTTTAATTAAATAGGAACTTAGGATAAAGTGGTCAAGTATAAATTATTTCAAAAATAATAAAGATTTGATCAAAGATGATAGATAAAAGAGATTTAGTCTAGCATTAAGAAATGTAAAAAGTGGCTTCATAGTTTACTAGACTATTTTTGTGTGATTATATTTGCCCCTCTTTGTCTAATGTGTGATCAATTTGGGAACACATTAAGTCAAAGAATAATGATGTCAAGATAATAGATAAAATGGGATAGATCAAAACCTATAACAATAAGATGAGCATTAATAATTTTGAGATAGATAGTCGAGTCAAGATGACTAAGAAGCCATAACAATAAGATGAATACCACACATCACAGCAGATAAGAGATTATAGATAGAGTGAGTCAAGACAAATTAGGACCCATAACAATAAGATGGGAACTGAAAAGTCCAAAGTAAATAGATGCAATCAAAATCAATGTGTGAAATTGAAGATATAGTATTCTAGCCCCCTTGGGGTCAAAATCAAAATAAATTAGAGGAGATGTAGAAATTAAATATATTTTATCAAATAAAGATAAAATAAGGTCCACAAAGAAAGACACGAGATTAAGAACAAAGGTTGACCACCAAGTGTTGATATTATGCCCTAGTTTGACTAATTTTAACAAGAAATATGAATCGTGGGAATAAGGTCAAAACAAGAAGAAAGATAAAATGATATGAAATGGAATAAATAAGATGAGAAGTGAAGAGAATATAAATGATGAATTCCTTATAATATTGAAAGAATTAAACCTCAAAAGCCTAGTCAACTATGCAGAAGAAGACATAATTTTAAAGCATAATTTTGACCATCAAGATGAACCCAAATTTTGATTTGAATCTTGAAAAATGCATCTAGGATATTGAAAGTAGGTAAGGCTTTAATCTTTATAGAAATACAAAGAGATAAAAATTAGGTCAAAATTAGGTTAGAAAGGTATATAAGGGGCCAAGTGATCATTTATAAATCATTTTTCATATTTGATCTTCAAAGTTCTGAGCATAGAGAAAGAAAAATTTTCATAGAGATGAGGATTACCATTCAAAAGAACTATTTTAAGAGAAACTAGTTGCACAACCAACCCTATCCCTGTCCTAGAAAGTATCTATCATTTGAGCTAATTTTTGAGTGTTTTTTTAGTATTCCTACATTATTTTCCATGATCGTTAGCCAAAAATTGTATGATACTCATGGAGTATCATACCACTATCATGGAGTCTTTTGTAAGAGATTTCTAGTGATTATAATGATTTATTTTTTATTTGTTGGAATATATAGTCCACTGACATAACTAGGGGGGTGAATTAGTTATACAACTATTATCACAAATATTAACCTTAAAAAAACTTAACCATTTCAATAATATAAATTAAAAACACAAAAAGATACTCATATACAACTAACACCATATATGTTAACTAGGGAAACCCTTGATCAGAGAGAAAACTCCTATGGGGACGGTACCCAAAAGATGATGTACTAATATAAATATTCCTTTTTAGAGGGTAGACCCTATTAGGAGTCTATTACATAATTTAGTACATATGAGTCCTTGTTAGGAGACTTTGAATCCCTATTAGGAGATTCCAACCATGTTAGGAGTTGTGGAAGATAGCCAGACCCACTGCCCAAATGGCTTCAAGGTTAAGAGCAAAGAAACCTCTATTCAAATAATCTTTGTATTATTCCTTGCACAATAATAGAAATGAAGTGTACTTATTCCTCTATCTCTTTCCTATCAATTGGACTTCTACTCCTTTAGATCTTGTAATTATATCTCATACTACACATCTAATGATTCCTTAGATCACTTACTGATGTAGGAGCATCTAGAGGTATAAGGGAAATCCTATGTCACCCAAAAAAATGTACTTAGATTTAGGTTTTGTTTTATGTGTTTTCATTTTTGGATATCTATTTGGGTCAAATAAAGGTTCCAACTCTCATAGTTCCACTATCAGTGCTCTGGGTTACAGTTTTTAATCACCTTGGGATACGTGTAAGTGCAAAAAAAAATAGGAGTATGTAATTGAGCCATCATTTTGGTGAACTAGAAGGTTTAAATTTTCTAGATGAATTTAATTTTAATTTAGAGCATTCCAAAAAAAGAATCAGGTAAAAAGGCCCCACGATTTGAAAGTTATTGCAGTTTTTTGATTTTTGGAGACCTCCTACGAATGCTTCAAAGTCAAGTTAGGGGCTTTAAATGACCTTGAATGGGGCCAAAAAATGGGGGATGAGAAAAGCTGGTTCATAGGGCTATAGATTGATTCAAGAGCTTTCTAAAAATGTAAACGGTTCGTCAATCAGAGCTACGGTTCAAAAGTTATGCATTCAAAAGTTCAGTTACCATTTCTGGATTCTTCTAATTTTGTGCCAACTTCTAATGTGACTTCTGGAGCCTTCTATTTGGTTGGTGGATGCCAACTAGCAATTTATAGAATGTATTCCTAATCTTTAACCCTCTGGGGTCTATTTAAGAACATTTCTGGCATTGTAAAAGGCAGTTCAGAGTGGAGTTTGGGAGAAGGTACTAGGAGAAGAATTTATCTCCATATTTATGCTATTGTAAGCCCATAGGGCATGTTTTGGAGTTTGTTTCTCTACACTAAGTGTACTAGCATATCTTATAGTTAATAAAAATTTCCCTTTCTTGTTGTGTCCATTCTATGCTTGGGTTGTGTCCCCATCAAGTGGTATCAGAGCCAATTTTCTTGAGTGTGTAGATAGAGTGTCGACTGTGAGGCAGTTTTCATTAGGACTGTGTGGTTGTGGGTTCGAGTTAAGAAGATGCCTCCATAAAGAGAGTGTGGTGGAAGGGCCAGAGCTATTAATCCTAAGGAGGCTATAGCCCTCCAAAGGAAGGTCCAAGCATTGCAAGAGGAGCTCCATAGGGGAACAAATGTTGTTGCAGGTGACAAAAGTGAGGATGACATTGAAGAAGAAGAAATTGGACCAGAAGGGGAATTTGATGGGGAAGTTTTGAATTAGGTAGAGAAAAAGCTTTTTAGGGCCATTACTAAGTTTTGGAAAAGACCTACAATTGATGTGGGTGTATTTTCAAGAAATCTGAAACCAGATGAGTTTATTGACTATATTAATGAACTAAAAGAATACTTTGAGTATGAGGATATCAGGGACCCAGATAGGGTTAAGTTTGCAAAGCCCAAACTGAAAGGACATGCCAAAATCTAGTGGTAAGAGGTTCAATTGGAAAGAAATAGAAGAGGAAAGGATAAGATCACAAGGTGGGATCACATGGTGGACAAACTAAACAAGTAGTTCATTCCTATTAACTACAAGCTTGATTTGTTTAAGAAGATGCATGGGTTAAAGCAAGTAGGAAAATCAGTCTAGGAATATATAGAGGAGTTTTATCAAATTTTGATTAGAGCAAGGCATGTAGAAGCAAATAAGGAGAAGGTTTCTCATTATATCAGTCAGTTGTAACCTAGCATCCAGGAGGAATTAAGTCTGGTAAGAATGATCAACGTTGAGGAGGCATACCAGTTTGCCCTACGAGTTGAAGAGAAGCTAAATAAAAGGTTTGAAGGGAGACAAAGAGGGCGTGGTCAAAGAGGAAGGGGTAGTGGTAGGTCATCTGGAGGCCAAAATGAAACCCAAAAGAAAAATGAAGATGTGGGTACTAGCAGGAACGAGAGTTTCAACCGCTCCTGTGATCAAGACTTTGGAAATTAGAGAGGAAGATGTAGAGGACATGGACAAGGAAGAGGAGGCTTTCGTGGTACCTATTTCCATTGCAATGAAGAAGGTCATCATGCCTTTGAATGCCCTCAATGATAAGGAAGGATAGATAGGAGAGCTGAGGGTCATGCTAGGGTTGCTCATGTGGATGAGGATGCACAATCATCACATTCAAAGGATGTAGAAAGAGGAGAGACTTTAGTAAATGAAAGGGTCCTACTAAGTGGTGAGATTTAACCAAGACAAAGGAGGAATTTATTTTGTACCAAGTGCAAGTGCGAGGATAAATGTTGTGATGTGATCATTGATGGTGGTAGCACTGATAACTTGGTATCAGAGGAGATGGTCTCTAAGCTAAAGCTCAAGAGGGAGAAACACCCCTAGCCCTATCAGATTGCTTGGGTGAAAGATGATCATAAGTTCTTGGTAAGTGAACAATGTTTAGTGAAGCTCAAAATTGGCAGTTACCATGATGAAGTTCTCTGTGATGTTATTCCAATGGGTGTTTTTGATCTATTGATGGTTAGACTATGGTAGTTTGATAGGCATGTAGTACATGATGGTCATGCAAACACATACTCTCTAACATAGGATGGAGTTTTCCATGAACTGAAGCCCATGAAAAAGGAAGGAAAAAAGGTATGTAGCGATGCTAGGATTTGTCTTGTTGATGGAAGGAAGTTTTTAGATGGCGTGAAACATCAGTGTATGTGTTATGCCTTGATCCCTAGGAAAGATAAAGAAGGTAGTAGTGAAATACCACTTGAAGTTTTAGATTTACTAGGTGAGTTTGGAGATATCATCTCTGATAATGTTCCAAAAGGATTGCCATTGGTAAGGAAAATTAGTCATCAGATAGATTTAATCTTAGGAGCTAGTTTGCCTAGCAAGGCTGGTCATAGGATGACTCCCACTGAAACTAAGGAGCTAAATAGATAGGTTCAAGAGCTATTGAGGAAAGGCTTGATTTGGGAGAGCCTGAGTCCATGTGTAGTACCTGTAGTACTAGCATCAAAGAAGGATGGAGATTGGAGGATGTGTACAGACTCTCGAGCTATAAATAGGATAACCATCAAGTATCAGTTTCCTTTGCCATGAATGGATGATCTTATGGACTTCTTGAGTGGAGCTCAGTACTTCACAAAGATAGATCTCAAGAGTGGCTATCATTAGACACAGATAAAAGAAGGAGATGAGTGAAACATAGCCTTCAAGACCAAGGAGGGTCTTTATGAGTGATTAGTCATGCCCTTTGGATTGATGAATGCCCCAAGCACCTTCATGCGGCTTATGAATGAGGTACTTAAGAAGTTCTTGAGAAAATTTGTTATATTCTATTTGGATGATATTTTAATTTTCAACAAGACTTTGGAAGAACATTTACTATAGATTTGTAGTGTCCTTGAAAGGTTAATGGAAGAGAAACTGTTAATTAATATGAAGAAGTGTATCTTTGCAAAAAGGGAGTTAGTCTACTTGGGGTTTGTTATATCACCTAAAGGTCTCTAAATGGATCCAGAGAAGGTAAAAGCCATCTTGGAATGGCCTACTCCAAGGTCTGCTATTGAGGTAAGATCATTTCATGGTCTAGTTAGTTTTTACAAGAAGTTCATTAAGAATTTCAATGGCATATGTGCACCCTTGACTGACACAATAAGAGGGGATAGAAAAGAGTTCAAATGGACTATGGCCGCTGCGAGAAGTTTTGAAATGCTGAAGAAGAAGGTGATAGAACAACCTATATTGGCACTTCCAAATTTTAGAAAGGTGTTTTAGGTGGATTGTGATGGTAGTGGCAGTGCTATTGGGGCTATATTAAGCCAAGAAGGTAAGCCTATTGCATATTTTAGTGAAAAATTGAATGATGCAAAAAGGAAGTATTCTATTTATGATCAAGAGTTCTATGCAATAGTTCAGGCCTTAAAGAAATGGAGGAATTATTTATTACCAAAAGAATTTGTTTTATATACTAATCACCAGGCATTATAGTACCTAAATAGCCAACGTAAATTAAATTAGAGGCATATGAAGTGGGTAGAGTTCTTGCAGAGCTATACATTTGTGTTGAAGCATAGGAGTGGAAAATCTAATAGGGTTACAGATGCACTAAGTAGGAGATAGTTGTTGCTTATAGTAATGCAGGTTGAAGTAGTTGGGTTTGATGAACTCAAGAATCTATACCCTGAGGATCCTAATTTTGCTAAAGAATAGAAAGCTTGTAAAGAAACTGTTGTTGTAGACAGAACTAAGTGGTTAGACTATTTGATTTAGGATGGTATGTTGTTCAAGGGCAGTCAATTGTGCATTCCAAGGAGTTTCATGAGGGAAAATTTGATTAAGGAGAAACACAGTTGAGGGATGGTAGGACATTTTGGGTGAGATAAGACCATTTCCATTCTCAAAGAATATTATTTTTGGTCTCAAATGTCACAGGATGTGAAGAAGTTTGTACATAATTGCCAAGTTTGTCAAGTGGCCAAGGGATTTAGTCATAATACTAGACTTTATCAGCCATTTCTTGTTCCATCAAAGCCATGGGAGGACATAAGTATGGGTTTTGTTCTTGGATTGCCAAGGACACAAAGGGGTAATGACTCAGTATTTGTGGTGGTTGATAGGTTCTCCAAAATGGATCATTTCATTCCATGTCTCAAAACTCATGATGTTGTCCATATTGCAGACTTTTTTTTCAGAGAGGTGGTAAGATTACATGGTCTCCCAAGAAGTATATTTTCTGACAGAGATACTAAATTTGTGGGGTATTTCTGGAGAACATTGTGGAAGAAGTTGAGAATAGACTTGAAATTTAGTTCGACACATCACCCGCAAATTGATGGCCAAACAAAAGTGGTAAACAAAAGTCTAGGAAATTTGCTGAGATGTTTTGTTGGGGATAAGCCCAAAGGATGGGATTTGATTCTACCACAATCAGAGTTTCCTTACAATAACTCTATAAATAGGAGTATAGGTAAATCACCATTCCAAATTGTATATGGAAGTAGCCCAAGGACTACACCAAAATTGAGGAAGATAGAGCAAGGGGAGAGGACAAGTGTTGAAGCTGAAGAATTTGCTAAACATATCAAGCATCTACATGAGGAGGTCCAGGCACACATTACCAAGATGAACCAATAGTATAAAGCTAGGGCTGATCAAAGGAGAAGACATAAGGAGTTCCAAGTAGGGGATCTAGTCATGGTACACTTAAGAAAAGAAAGATTTCTAGTTGGTACTTACAACAAGCTGAAGTTAAAGAAATTTGGCCCTTACAAAATTTTGAAGAAACATGACTCAAGAAATGCATATGAAGTAGAGTTGCTAGATGGAATTCACATTTCTCCTATCTTCAACATTGCAAACTTGATAAAGTATCATGATGATGATGTAGATGAGGAGCTGATGTTAGAGCCATGTCTAATTCCTACTTCTAAGAAGGAGGAGATAGAGGAGATTCTTGATAGTCGTGTGGGTAGGGGTACCAGAAATAAGCAGTATGAAGAGTATCTAGTCAAGTGGAAATGATGGTTGATAGAAGATTCAACTTGGATATCAGGAGCTAAGGTTTTCCATTTGGGATTTCCTCTACCATTCATAAAGCGATAGGGTCACTTTTCAATCTACCCTAGGTGTCTGATGTAGGAGCATCTAGAGGTATAAGGGCAATCCTGTGTCACCCAAAAAAATGTACTTAGATTTAGTTTCTATTTTATTTGTTTTCATTTCTGGATACCCATTTGGGTCAAAGAAAGGGTCCAACTCTCACAGTTCCACTATCAATGCTCTGGGTTAGAGTTTTTAATCACCTTGGGATACATGTAAATGCTAAAAAAATAGGAGTATGTAATTGAGCCATAATTTTGGTGAAATAGAAGGTGTAAATTGGTTGGATGAATGTAATTGTAATTCAAAGCATTCCAAAAAAAGAATTAGGTCAAAAGGCCCCATGGTTTGAAAGTTATTACAATTTTTTGATTTTTGGAGACCTAAGAATGCTTCAAAGTCAGGTTAGGAGCATTAAATGACCTTGAACAGGGCCAAAAAATAGGGTACAAGCAAAGCTGGTCCATAGGGCTATAGAGCACTTCGAGAGCTTTTCAAAAATGTAAATGGTTTGACAATTGGAGCTACGGCTCAAAAGTTATGCCTCTCGAAAGTTCGGTTACCATTTCTGGATTCTTTTAATTTTGTGTCGACTTCTAATGCAACTTTTGGAGCCTTCTATTTGGTCGATGGATGCCAACTAGCAATTTCTAGAATGTATTCCTAATCCTTAACCTTCTGGGGTCTATTTAAGAAAATTTTTGGCATTGTAAAAGGCAATTCAGAGTGGAGTTTGAAAGAAGGTACTAGGAGAAGAATTTATCTCTAGATTTATGCTATTGTAAGCCCATAGGGCATGTTTTGGAGTTTGTTTCTCTACACTAAGTGTACTAACATATTTTTATAGTTAATAAAATTTTCCCTTTTCTATTGTGTCCATTCTATGCTTGGGTTGTGTCCCCATCACTTACACACATCCAGTAAGCATTTTGCTCCTTCTCAAGCTGTGAACTAATATTTCACCTTCCACTTGATCCTCTAAATCAAAGTCTCTTTACAAATAAGGAAAACAACTTTCCTTGATACCATATCTTCATAATAATTCCTTGATTCAGCCTTGAGGCTTTCCCAATTAATTAAAATAAGATAAGTAATTAATCACAACACCATCAGCTCATAGTCTATACAAAAATTTACACTTGTGAAACCATGTCTTTTGCACATGCTAGAATAATCACACAACTATTATCTATCACTATTATCTATGCATCACCTTCATTACATCTCAACTAAAAGATATAATGAAAACATTAGAAACTGCTAATTAGGTGCTTTGTTTCTGCACTGCTTCTAATAAAATAAGTGTAACTTTTGAACAACATTGAATAAGAATTAGTCCTTTAAAAAATATCATCAAGACAAACTTAGGAACATATCCTCTATTGCACATCATCTAAAACTTTCTTAGCTTTTGTGCACACCAATGCTACTGAATGCTATTCTTCTAGTCTTAGTAGAATTACTACTATGTTGACATCAATGACAAATATAGTCATGTATGCAACATATCAATACTCTACAATTCTTAGGATACTTCCCCAATGAAGTATCATTAGGATTCATGTTAACAATCTCCCTCTTTTTCATTGATGGCAACATAGATGAAAAACAACTAAGTTCCAAGAATACCAATCTATACTTTACTATTGACATCTTCTCAAATCCTCTTCACTAGTCTGAGATCCTCAAGAACATTGCATTGTTCTTCTTCTTCTTTAGGATTAGAAATAGTTATTCATAGTAAAAAAATTCCAATGCTTTCTGGCTACATCTATGTACTTGTACTTCCTTTTGTGCATTTATATTTCTGACTGCGCACTTACATGAATCTTTCTAAATCTCCCTAAAGCAATAACTCTCCCCCATTTCCATCTCAACAAGTACTTCTCTTCTCACTACATATGTACATTCTGTCAATATGTTTTTGATGTACATTCTCTCCCCCATTGACATCAATGTCAAAGGTTTCAATCATAATACTAATTGTTACATACCAATTATTTATCAGTTGCTCAAATCATCAACTAGCTCAAGTATCCAAAGAAATTATTCAATACCAATTACCTAGAGTCCTTCATGACTCTAAATACATATTAGATACTCCCCCATTTAGGAAGCATCAAGACTCAGTCCAGTCTAACCATATTTCTCTATAGCAATGGACTGATGCACTCCTTACATCAACTACTCTGAAGTAGGTAGGGGCATAACCCCTAGCATACCTCTTAGGTACTAAAAAGTATCTTTAGGAAACAATTTCATAAAGATATCTACAATCTAATATTTAGTGCTTACATACTCCAATCTTATTTCTTCCTCTACTTCCTTTTCTCTTAAATCATGGTACTTTATGGATATGTGCTTAGTCTTAGAATGCATTACCAAATTCTTAGATAGACTTACTATACTTGTGTTATCACAATAAATGATAATAGGTTCTATGAAATCAATCCCAATATCTTTCAATATTTCTTTCATCTACATCACTTGATTACATTTATTTGCTGATACAATTTACTCTACCTTAGCTATACTCTAAGAAATGTAGTGTTACTTCTTGCTCAACCAAGATCCTATTTTTCCTCCAAGAAAGAATGCTCCACCACTAGTGCTCTTTTTTTCCTCTATACTGCCTTCCCAATCTACATTAGTATATGTGCACAAGGTCAAATCACTTGATCTATCATACCAAATCCCATAATCAAATGTACCCTTCAAATATCTGAATATCCTCTTTACTATTGCACAATGATACTCTTTTGGATCAGCTTAGAATATTGACACAATACCAACTTCATTTGTAATATCCAATGTGGTGTGAGTCAGATATTGTAATCCTCCAATCATAGATCTATACTTCTTCTTCTCAACAATAGGTGTTTCATCTTTACTGGATAACTTGTGACTAGTTATCATGGGTGTACCAATAGTTTTGCAATTCTCCAAACCAAATATTTTCAACAAATCTTTAGATACTTAGTTTGTGAAATAAATATCCCATCTTTTTTTTGTACAATCTACAATCCTAGAAAAAACTTCATTTCTCCTATCATGCTCATCTCAAATTCACTTTTCATCTCTTCAACAAACTTATCACTTTCTTCATCATTTCCACCAAATATTATGTCACCCACAAATATTACAATGATAAATAGGCCATTGACAGTTTTCCTCAAATAAAAATTACCATCTGTTTTACTTTTGATAAATCCAAGCTTTGATAAATACCTATCCAACCTTGCATACTAGGTTCTAGGTGCTTTCTTTAGATTATACAATATTTTCTTTAGTTTGCATACATAATTTTAATCTTCTGTAGAGGGAATTCATTAGGTTTCTCAATGTAGAATTCTTCTTCAAGTTCTTCATTCAAAAAAGATGATTTGATATCCACCTAATAAACCTTGAAATTATTTTTTTCTACATAAGCTAAGAACATCCTCACTGCTTCCATTCTTGCCATGGGTGCATATGTTTCTTCGTAATCTATGCCTTCTTGTTTTGAGTAACCTTTGCAAACAAGTCTAGCCTTGTTTTTCAAAACCTCTCCTTTCTCATTCATCTTATTTCTAAATGCCCATTTGGTTCCTATCCCATTCTTTTCTTTAGGTCTAGCAATTAATTCCCATGTCTCATTCTTCTCAATCTGATCTAGTTCTTCTTTCATAGCTTTCATTCAGTGATCATTTTTACATGCTTCATCTATGCTCTTAGGTTGCACTTGAGAAATTAGACATAATTCCTCATTCACTCTTTTCCTTGACATCACACCTTCATCCTTGCTTCCAATTATCTACTTTGGAGGGTGATTCTTTGTCATGTTTCTACTAGAAGTAGGAGTTGACATCTCAACTCTTATCTCTTCTCTAGGTTTGGATCTCTGATCTTCTCTATGCTCACTAGATACATCATTTTGCAAGTCATTGTTAGTCTCAAAATGAATTTCAACATTTTATAAAACAATTCTAGAATTATGTTCTTCTTCATCAGAATTAAATCTATTGAAAATGATTGAAAAGTTCATGAATGAAGAGTAATAGAACTAGTAAAGAATGTTCTCAATCATTGTTTTGTCATTGATGTCAAACTTGCTACTTGCAGGAATGACAAATGCTTTAGTGATCCAAATACTATCAATTAGTTGATTGACAAGAAGGTGGCAATCAATAAGATGTAACTAGAGTACCTAAAGAAAGGTTGAAATTATGATGTTGTAATGAAGTATAAGGATCAGCTAAACCATTGATAAAATAGTGTATTGATGACATACTCTAAGACACAAAGGATGGACACACCAAGACATATCAAAGATGTAAGGTTTTGCTAAGTCATTTGTAAAGCCTAATTAAGTTCATTAGAAAGAGCCGAGCAAGCTAGTTAGTGCCAAATAGATTCTCAGTTGAAGCCAAGAAAAGTTCAACTTAGTGTGTGCCAAGTAATCTTTAGGTACCGAGTAGTCTTCAGGTGCCAAGTGAAGATCAGGTGCCGAGTAGTAGAAAAGTATTAGGTGTCGAGTAAGTTTTCAAGTGTCAAGCAAGATATAAGTGCCGAGTGATATTGAAGTGTCGAGTGAATTTCAAGAGCCGAGTTTCACAAAATTTCTTTAGGTGCCAAGCATCAGTAAATCAATAATGCCGAGTTGCTGTATTATTTTGAAAATTGAAGATTCGTCAGATCTAAGCTGACATGGTAGATATCTAGAATTTTGTGAATAAGATAGAAGATAAGAATGATGAGCTAGTGGCACAGAACACTATGTAAATCATTCTTGACAAATATAATTGGATTCTAGATGAAGTTTCTAGATAAGAGAAAGATATGGGATAGATACATTGTATCTTACCTAATCCATTGAAACCCTAAAGTTGGAGAGAGAGAATTGAGTGGAAAAGATATTCCAAATTTCTATTGAGGGAGTCATAAGGTCATGAAGCAAAGTGGTGGTCGAGCATGAAAGCATGAAGTGCTGAAGAAGGTGGAAGAGAGCACATATACTCTACTTCGATAGGTGACCATAGATATGATTGCATTGGTATGATGAGTAAGAAGACTCAAGATGATGAAGCTTGAGATGACAAGCTTTCAGAGTTGTAGTGATTAAAGCCAAGCAAAGGATTGAACTGAAGTGTGATCTGTAATTTGCAAGATATGTTGTAAGTTGTATCAGATCAAAAGCCATTGTTGTTACTCTCTAGCAATTATAACAGTTAAGATAAATCCTATGGACTTAGGTTGGTTTAATAGCCATGTTATAAATCCTTGAATAGGGTGACATTCCAAGCAAATTTTCCAAACTCCTTTAAACCAGGCCCATTCCTAACAGTATGGTGAAATCCTCTAACAAGGTCACATTTAACAATGTGTTGTAGCCTTTAATAGGGCAGACCATTAGAAGTGGTTGAAATCAATTGCACAGTTATTTTTGTGGGTATCATCCCCACTCCAGTTTTACCTTCTTATTCCAGGAGGGTTTCTAGGTTATCAAATTCTTAGTGTTATGGTGTGATGCATGTTTACTTTTCATAGTTGTTTAAATTTTCAAATTACATGCATGATAGTTTCAATTATGTACTATTAAGGATTTGGAAAAAAAGTGGCATTAGACCTTGGATAATTGATTCACCCCCCCTCTCAGTTATTCTTAAAAATTATAACAATTGGTATCAGAGCCTTATTGCTGAAGCCTAGTTGCTGACTTAGTTTAAAGGGACTAGAAGCATAAAAGATCAAAATTCCTAAGAGAGAAGTTCACAAGCTCAACAAAGACAACTTTGTTGCATGGAAAAGCTTGATGAAGCTACATCTTGGATCCATAGGAGATTATGCCCAAAATTCAATTGTTACTAAACATGTTGATCCAACTAGTACTCTTACTATAGAAGATTTGAAAAACAAACAAGAACACAATCAGACAATGTTGGAAATTGCTTCTGCACTCAACTATGCTGAATTTGATGATATCAAAGGATGTGACACTGCATTCAAAATGTGGAAAGCCCTATTAGACATTTATGGAGGAGATCAAAATGTCCAAAGAGAAAAAAGAGAAAGCCTCAGAGAATGTTTGATGATATGAAAATGGAAGAAAGTGAGAATGTTGTTCAGTATGCCTCTAGAATAAAGGAAGTGGTAAGTGCAATAAGATGTTTGAATGGTCAATTAGATGATGATACTATTAATAGTATGTTTTTAAGAACCTTGCTTCCTATTTATGCTATTAGAGTATCAGCTATTACAAGACCTAAGATGTGTGCCAGGAAATAATCTAAGTTTTAAAGGTATAGTGGGTAGACTCACTGCATTTGAGTTATCTAACTTTGACAACTACAGACTTGAGAATGTTGAATCTTCTTTCAAGGCCAAAATATCATTGAAACATGTTGATTAGGTGAAATCAAAGAAGGGAAGAAGAATGATGAAATATGTATCTAGTGATAGTAGCACTGATGAGGAAGACATGGAAAAATTAGAAGCATTACTAGCTAGAAGATTTCACAGAGGCAAAGGAAAATTCAAAGGTAAGCTACCTATCATTTGTTTCAATTGCAATGAAGGAGGAAATATTGCTGCAAGGTGTACACAGAAAAAGGAATACAAGGAAGGCAACAAGTACAAAAATAGAAGAGAAGATGATAAGAGAGATTACAAAGACAAAGGCAAGAAGTGCTATATTGTTGAAGAAGATTTTGATGATAATGATGATGAAGTTGTCTACGTAGCCATGAAGGACCAATTTGATGAAGAAGAGCCTATAACACTAGTAACATGTATGAACAAAAATGACAGATGGTTCATAAATAGTGAATGCTCACATCACATGATAGGAGACAAAATTAAGTTTGTTAATGTTACTCAGTATGATGGAAATAGTGTTAGATTTGGTAATGATGCTCCATGTCAAATCAAAGGAAAAGGTTCCATTAAGCTTACATAGAAAATGTCATGTGATAATGCATACTATGTTGAAAGAATAAAATACAATTTGCTAAGTGTCTCACAGTTAGGCAATGTAGGGTGCAAAGTAGAATTTGGAAATAAAATTGCAAAAATCTATGATACTGATGGTAGATTGATAGGAAAAGGAGATCAAACAAGAAGTAACATATTTTATCTTGATCTGAAAAATACTTCTTTTCTTATTGCAAAATTTGATGATGTGTGGTTATGGCATAGAAGGCTATGTCATGTCAACTTTGATAATCTGGTCAATATCAGTAAAATGAAGAAAGTTAGAGGTTTACCTAAACTAAAGAAACCTAACAATATTATGTGCAAACAATGTCAGCTAGGAAAGATGACCAAGTCAAGTTTCAAAAGTAAAAATTATACATCTAAAGAAGTACTTGAGTTAGTTCATACTGACTTATGTGGTCCAATAGAAGTACAGAGCTACAAAGGAGATAAATATATGATGTTTTTTGTTGATGACTATTCCAAGATGATGATTGTTATGTTCTTGAAAAAAAAATTTGATGCTTTTCAAATGTTTAAGTGGTATGTGGCTAGAGTTGAAAAAGAAATAGGAAAGAGTTTGAAATGCCTGAGATCAAACAGAGGTGGTCAATTCACATCAAATAAATTTGAGATATTTTGCAATGACAAAGGAATCAAGAGACAAACATCAACTCCTAAAACTCCCCCACAGAATGGAATTTCTGAGAGAAGAAATAGATCTATGATTGACTGTGCCAGAATACTATTGATGGAAAAGACTATTGCCCTAAAATATTGGAGAGAAGCTATAAGTGTGGCTATTCATACACTGAACCAAGTACAAGTCAAGAAAGGTATAAGTGCAACACCTTTTGAATTATGGTATGGTCACTCACCCAATGTAAAGCATTTCAAAGTATATGGTTGCAAATGCTTTATCCTTAAAGATGCTAGAAATGGAAAATTTGATGCAAAAAATGATGAAGGCATATTTCTTGGTTACTCCACTAGAAGTAAAGCATATAAGTGTTTAAATACTGACACTGACAAAATTGTGGAAAGTGCAAATGTAAAATTTGATGAGCATGTCGATGTCCAAGTTGAAAAACCAAAGAGAATGGATGAATACAGAACCTTTGTGTATTCTTATGAAGGAATGCCTATTGACAAAGGTACTATCAATCAAATTGGGATTCAACAACAAGTTTCAATTTTAGCTGAGTCACAACTAGTGAATGCTGAGCTGCAATCAGAAGCCAAGTTGTAGAATGAAGGAAATACTCATTCTAACTCTAAAGTCAGTACACATGACAGAGATGTAGAACTACCTGATAATGAAGTGCACAGTGATCCTTAATCTGAAAGATCAAATATGGAAACAAGGATAGAACCAAGGTTGTCCAAATATGTGAAGAGGCATCACCCTGCTGAATAGATAATTGGTGACAAAGATGCAAGACCAATGACAAGGAATAGACTAAGAAATGAATCATGTCTATTAAGAAAATTTGAACCTAAGATAGTGTATGATGCATTACAAGATGGTGACTGATATAAAGCTATGGAAGAAGAGATTGATCAAATAAAGAAGAACAAAACTTGGAGTTTGGTTCCTAAACTAGTTGACAAGAATGTGATTGGCACCAAGTGGGTATTCAAAAACAAGCTAGATGAGAATGGTGAGACTACTAGAAACAAAGCCAGACTAGTATGTCAGGGTTATGCTCAAGAAGAAGGATTAGACTATAGGGAAAAATTTTCCCTTTTTGCGAGAATGGAAGGAGTAAGAACTTTACTTGCATATGCTGCATATAAAGGTTTTAAAGTCTATCAGATGGATGTAAAGTCTACTTTTTTGAATGGTATATTGGAAGAGGAAGTTTATATCGAACAACTAGAGGGATTTTTTGATGAGAACAATAAGGATATGGTTTGTAAACTACATAAAGAACTCTATGGTCTAAAACAAGCACCTAGAGCATGGTATGAGAGACTTCACAAATATCTAGTGCAAATAGGATTTGAAAGAACTGATGATAAAAAAAACATGTACATCAAATCAAAAGAAGGAAAGGATATTATTGTATCTAAAATCTTTGTGGATGACATAGTGTTTGGAGGAAAGGAAGTGCTTTGCAAGAATTTTGCAGACAAAATGAAACATGAGTTTGAGATGTCTATGTTTGGAGAGATCAAATTTTTTGTTGGTTTGCAAGTACATCAACTAAAACATGGTATATTTATGACACAATCAAAGTACATCAAAGAGATACTTAAAACATTTGGATTACTCCAAACTAGTCAGCACACCAATGGAAATAGGACATTAGCTATCCAAAAATGATGTATCAGTTGAAGTTAATCAAAAAATGTATAGATCCATGATTGGAAAACTATAATATGTTGTACATAGAAAACCAAACATAGCATTAGCAGTTGGAATAGTGGCTAGATTCTTTGCTAATCCTAAACAGAACCATATCATAGAAATAAAAAGAATAATGAGGTATCTCAAAGGAACTGATGAATTTGGCCTATATTATAAAAATAATGAAAATTTTGAGCTCAATGCATACACAGATGTAGATTGGGGAGGCAACATTGATGATAGAAAAAGCACAAGTGGAGGAGCACTATTTTTAGGTAAAAGACTAGTTACTTGGACTAGCAAGAAGCAAACATGCACATCTTAGTTCTCTATAGAATTAGAATATGTGGCAGCAACAGTCAACTGCACAAACATTGTGTGGCTCACACATTTATTGCAAGGAAAGAAAGAAGAGGTAACCAAACTTGTGATATTGTATTGTGATAATACAAGTGCTATAAACATATCCAAGAATCCAGTAATGCATGCAAAAACCAAGCATATTGAAATCAAGTATCACTATGTCAGAGAATTGGTAGAAGACAAACAAGTGAAGATGGAGTACATTCACACAAAGGAAAAAACTACAGATATCTTCACCAAACCATTTCCCAAGGATGCTTATGAATATCTTAGAGGAAAGTTGGGGGTAATGTCCCTAACTAAGGCAGTTTAAAGCAACAAAGTAGCTGCCCTGCATCAACAGGAACACATCATTGAAATACTAGAAGAATAATGCAGAGGATGACAGTAGGAGTAGGAACTCCAAATTAGTCACAAGCATGGTGACAAAGATGTTACATCTTTAGCATTTATGTCAAAGAGGGAGATATATGCAGGAAACTGATCATCAATACAAAGTAAGAGGGAGATATATATGAAAGAGGGAAACTGAAAGGTAAAGATATGGAGATATATGAGATCAGTAGTAAAGGATGCAACAGTCAAGAAGGAAGCAAAATGTAGTAACTAAGTTGATCAAGTGATCAGTTTGTTTTGCCATCAATGCCAAAGAGGGAGATTGTTCAAAATGATTGAAAAGTTCATGAATGAATAGTAATGAAACTGGTAAAGAATGTTTTCAATCATTGTTTTGTCATTGATGTCAAACTTGCTACTTGTAGGAATGAAAAATTCTTTAGTGATCCAAATACTATCAATCAGTTGATTGACAAGAAGGTGGAAATCAATAAGATGTAACTAGAGTACCTAGAGAAAGGTTGAAGTTATGATGTTGTAATGAAGTATAAGGATTAGCTAAACCATTGATAAAATAGTGTATTGATGACATACTTTAAGACATAGAGGATGGACACACCAAGACATATAAAAAATGTAAGGTTTCACTAAGTCATTTGTAAAGCCTAACTAAGTTCATTAGAAAGAGTCAAGCAAGCTAGTTAGTGCCAAACAGATTCTCAGTTGAAGCTAAGAAAAGTTCAACTTAGTGTGTGTCAAGTGATCTTCAGGTGCCGAGTAGTCTTCAAGTGCCAAGTGAAGATCAGGTGCTGAGTAGTAGAAAAGAATTAGGTGTCGAGTAAGTTTTCAAGTGCCGAGCAAGATATAAGTGCCGAGTGATATTGAAGTGTCAAGTGAATTTCAAGAGCTAAGTTTCATAGAATTTCTTTAGGTGCTGAGCATCAGTAAATCAATAATGCCGAGTAGCTACATTATTTTGAAAATCAAAGATTCGTCAGATCTGAGCCGACATGGTAGCTATCTAGAATTCTGTGAATAAGATAGAAGATAAGAATGATGAGCTAGTGGTAGAGAACACTATGTAAATTGTTCTTGAAAAATACAATTGGATTCTAGATGAAGTTTCTAGATAAGAGCAAGATATGGGATAGATACATTGTATCTTACCTAATCCATTGAAACGCTAAAGTTGGAGAGGGAGAATCGAGCGGGAAAGATATTCCAAATTTCTATTTAGGGAGTCATAAGGTAATGAAGCAAAGTGGTGGTCGAGCATGAAGTGCTGAAGAAGGTGGAAGAGAGCACATAGACTTTGCTTCGATAGGTGACCATAGATATGATTGCATTGGTATGATGAGTAAGAAGGTTCAAATTGATGAAGCTTGAGATGACAAGCTTTCAAAGCTATAGCTATTAAAGCCAAGCAAAGGATTGAACTGAAGTGTGATATGTAGTCTACAAGATATGTTGTAAGTTGTATAAGATCAGAAGCGATTGTTGTTACTCTCTAGCAATTGTAACAGTTAAGATAAATCATATGGACTTAGGCTGGTTTAATAGCCATGTTATAAATCCTTTAACATGTGACATTCCAAGTGAATGTTCCAAACTCCTTTAAACCAGGCCCATTCCTAACAGTATGGTGAAATCCTCTAACAAGGTCAATTTAACAATGTGTTGTAGCCTTTAACAGGGTAGACCATCAGAAGTGGTTAAAATCAATTGCACAGTTATTTTTGTGGGTATTATCCCCACTCCAGTTTTACCTTCTTATTCCTGGAGGGTTTTTGGGTTATCAAATTCTTAGTGTTATGGTGTGATGCATGTTTACTTTTCATAGTTGTTTAAATGTTCAAATTACATGCATGATAGTTTCAGTTATGTGCTATTAAGGATTTGGAGAAAAAGTGGCATTGGACCTTGGATAACTGTTTCACCCCCCCTCTCAATTATTCTAAATAATTATAACAAAATCTACCATCTTCTCTTTAGTACCAAACTTTTCATTAGTCCTTACATTTGTGCACTCAACTATTGTCTTAGTTCTATAGCTGAAACATCTATATAACCAAGAAAGATACCTTCATCACTTGTAGGATCAAACTTACTAATATCATCATCTCTCATTATCTAACACTCACTTCCAATTTTTTTGAAATACTTAACTAATGGTGAGTGACCAAACCATAACTCATAAGGTGTCTTGATCATACCTTTTCTAATCTGTACTCTATTTAGAGTATATACTATAGTAATAACTGCTTCTCTCCAAAATGTCTTTGAGACATCATTCTCAAATAGAATCACTCTTGTTTCTTCTGCTATTGACTTGTTATTTCTTTTAGCAATCCCATTCTATTTAGGGATCTTCAACTCAACTCTTTCTTATATTCTAGGATTGAATCTTTTCTCTTAAATTTGATTCCCATTCTATGAAGCATTACTAATGATAACTTTCATAGTTTCATGATTAGCCTTTGGATCAATAATAGTTCCCAAAGCTATCTCTTCTAATACTTCCTCTTTCTTAACTAATTCAAGTTCATTATCTTTATCATCACAATTGACGAGGCCAATTATTGTCTCTAGTTATATTAATTCTAATGCTATTTTTTTAATACCACTAGGACATTTGTGAACTCATAACGATTTGAACTTATGATAATGTCTAGATATAATTATTAAACCATGGGTAGATATTTATGTCATATTTTTCCAATATTATATATATATATATATATATATATATAATGTAGTATTTCATATAACCATTAGAATGTGTGTTCTACTATCTAGATTTAGTTTGATTATGCTTATTTATGTAAATATTTCTACATCACAACTAACTTTCTAGGAAAGGAAAAAGCTCGAGAGTGGTCAACAACATTTAAGGAGCGTCAAGGCCCAGCTACCGTGGAGGAATCATTATGGCACCAGAATATAGCACTACTACAAAGGAGGATCCATTATTCCATGAATGTAGGGATGAAGTGTTTCTATATTCCCTCTATGTTTAGTATTATGCTAAATTGGTTGCCCAAACTTTATTGCTTATTTTGTGGGCTATTATATTTCCCTCTTTTCTTCTCTAGTGGATCTTCAGTCAATTTTTTTTTTCTATTTTAGAACAAGTATCTATCCTCTATTTATAGGGATTATATTGATAGTTTAAAGAGGTTGGAAAAAGTTTATGGAAAAACATTATTGTATCTTGTAGTGAGTTATCTATAGTTTTATGCATTGTTCTTATGCAAGGAGTTTTTAAAATATAATGAAGTAATTCTTGGTTTACATTTTGTGTTAATATATTAGTAGAATCCAACCAAGGTGGCCCACTTGGGTGGTAGATTAGATTAGAGCAGTGTAGATTTACTTCCAACATTTCTAGTTTTTTAGATAGAAGTTACAATTTCTTCCTATAACATTGTACTTTGTCAATGTTCCTGCAGCATCTGCAAGAGTAGTTATAGTGGATGGTCCAAGTTGAAATATAGGTTAGCATAGAGTTGTATTTCTAGATTTAATTTTAGTAAGGAGTTAAGTGTGTTTCTTTTTCTACAATGCTAATGTAGGTTCTTTATATTAATTTTAGTTTCCTCTAGCATAAGCATAATGATTCTTCAAGGAACCTAGTGAACATAGCATGTTAACCATTTCAAGTATATGTCCTAGGTTGAAAAATTAAATGTACCTCATGGTGCAAGAAGTAATCATTAGATTGAATAAACTATTCCTAAGTAAGGCTTTGGGCAATATTATCACACACCTATTGAGGAAAACCATTTTTTGGTGTTGTTGCCAGGGATGGTATCAAGATAGGAACATCATTTTAAGTCATTTTTTTTTTATATGTCAATTTTTTTTTAAATAGAGATTTATAGTCCTAAAAATTAATTCACAAGCATGAAGAATTCAATTGTATGCATCAAAGAGGAAAATGTCGAGACGAATATGGTAGATTTCTTCCATGAGGGTCTATTAATTTGAACAAAAAAATTGAAGAAGTTGAGTTGCCATTTGAGGATACAAGTCCTAATTTTCCTACAACATCTTCCTCTAGAGCATAATCTTTGGATATAATCATTCTTTAGCATTTTGTTAAAATCTTGACTAGCTTTCTTGATAGTTTTGGTCCAAATCCACCTATTGTAACAATCCTATAGCTAATGCTGCTTTTCAATAGCAACTCCATAATCAAATACCTCTAGTAAAAAATATAACCATAGCTACTCTTTTGAAGTTTTATGGCCTTCTAACTAAGGATCCTAATACTTTTTTGTTTGAGTTTGACATACTATGTTGTAGCTTTGACTATAACACTGATGCCCACAAGCTCAATTTATTTCCAGAAATACTAAAAGAATCATCCTTACAATGGTTCATGGGCTTAGAAGCCAATGTAACAAATACCTGGGATGAGTCGTAGACTCTATTTCTAGAGAAATATAATGAGTACTATGAGGGAGGATGAAATTTTTAGAATATCACAAAAGGAGGATGAAACATTGGAAGACTATGTTTCACATTTCTCTTAAATTTGACACACAAGTCAACCAATAGAATATAAGTTGACTTTCCATATGAGACAAAAGTCACAAAGCCTTTTCATTTAATTTGAAAATTAGATAAAGGACTTTATGTCTGCACTTTAAGTGGGTTAGAAGAATGGGGCCTTTTATTTAATTAAAATGGGAGATGTTCTTTTAATCAACTAATGAACTTAGGATAGCATAGTCAAACTATAGGTTATAATCAAATTAATTTATTATTAGCAATTTGGTCTAGGTAAACAATTAATTAAATTAGCAAAAATACTGAGAAGGGGGCTAATAGCATAGATGACCATTTTTAGGTGATTACAATATGCAAACATAGCTAATTACATTGCAGCTAACAAAATTCCCACATATTTCTCTTACAAGGATAGGAGGCTACTTGTAGAGAAACGATTTCATTTCTCTTGGAATGATAACATACTATTTTATACTAGACCTAATCAAGTTATGCGGAGATGTGTGTCAAGAGATGAGACATACAACATTCTACATGTATTTCATAATGAAACATGTGGGGGCACTTTGCAACAAAAAGAATAGTGTTGAAAATTTTAACAAGTGGTTACTATTGGCCTACAGTTCATAAGGATGCAACCAGTTATACATGAAAGTGTGATAAATATTAGAGGATGAGTGACCAAAAAGAATAGACGAAATGCCTCTCAATCCATAGGTGGTGTTAACACCATTCGACAAATAGGGCATGGACTTCATTGGTTCATTAGATCCTCCATCCAATGGGAAATCATGCATCCTCATATGTATTAACTACTTGACAAAATGGGTCAAAGTCAACACATGAAACATGCCTATGACCATAAAGCTACCAAATTTCTGTATGAAGAAATCTTTACTTGATATGGTATACCAAGAGAACTTGTTACTGACCATGGTGTTCAATTCACTTCTAATCTAATAACATAACTAATGAAGGAATATAATATCAAACATAAAAAATTAAGCCCCTATCATTCTCAAACTGATGGACAAAATAAAAGTTATGAATTGGGAGATAAAAGCCATCTTGACAAAGACAGTTCATTTGCACCGCAGAGATTAGAGTAGCAGACTACCAGAAGTTGTCTACGCATATTGAACAACATGGAAGACCACCACATGGTTCAAACCATTTGAACTATTGTATGGAAAAGAAGCAATGCTACCCATTGAATTTGAACACAAAAATTTAAGAACAATGTTGGAATTAAACATTGATCTTCTTGCAACATAGAGAGAGTGCTTATTGCATCTTAATTATTTGGATGAAATGCACAAATCATCCTTGAAAAACATAGAAATCATATAGAACCAAAGGAAACAATGGCACAAATCCCACATTAAGAGTAAGAAATTTCAAATTGGAGTTTGGGCATTACTTTATTATTTTAGATTCAAAGAAATATTAGGCAAACTATAGAAACAATGGTTGGGTCCCTATTAAATAAGCCATGTATTTGAAAATGGAGCAATCTAGTTAACCACAATTGATCTAGTACACTTCAAGTTATTAGTCAATGGATATCAGCTAAAGTTGTATCACCAACCCCAAATGAAAGTAGATTTCCTCCAACAATTTCAATAGCTAGTTTCAAACAAACTACAGGTAACACTTGTTGCGGCAGAGGGTGCCAACCTTCTTCTTGCAACTATTCAATAAGAATTCCTTCAAGAATTCCCATAATAAAAACTTTATGTTTCCATAAATTTTAATTCTCCATTCACTTTCTAAATTCTTTTTTTTCAACTCATTTCATTTCATTTTCTACCACCCACCCACCTTCCATATCATCATTTTTCTATGCTTTCAATAATATAGTGAGTCCCCTAATGTATACTATTGTTGTTGTTCTTCCACTCTTGCCACCTTTATCTAGCATGTGCAATGATCAAATTGATAAATTAATATTTTCAAATTTTATTCAATTTTAACCATAGATTTAGTTGGTTATATCTACTACTACATTAATCATATTGTTGTGGCATTATGCTAGTTTTGTACGTTGTGCCAAGTATGTTAAGTGGGGAAACTTGTCCATATTTCATAGGGGGCAGTGAAGATTACTAATTCCAAATGACATTTCTATTCACTTGTTAAAGATCCTCAAATATTTACTTTCCCTTTGTTTGATTAAAATCCAGTTGCCATATTATGCAAGTGTCAAGTTTTCTACCTTTATTCCCAAATAATCCCTCATTGTCAGACTAAGATGTAACTTGAATTAAATTTTGAAGTGTTTCTCACATATCTATGATTCATTTTGTTAAAACCACATTATTATTATTCATGTTAGAAATACTAGAAGAATGTGAAAAGGGTCCATGGTTCTATAAAGAAGAAGTCTAAAATTCATAGAAGGGAAGAGGATAATTGTTGAAAATAGAGTAGAGGTTGAGATTAGTAAGCACAAATGAGAGGTTAATTGCACTGACGTAGATCATAGTGTTTTACTTTCTAATGTGGAAGCTGTGAGAAGATTCAACATGTGGTTGGCTAGGATATTTCTTGAAATTAATAGAGCTTGATGAATTGATAGCTATTGAAGTTACAAATAGTAGATCATAGTGTTTTACTTTTTGATGTAGAAGCAGTAAGAAGATTCAATGCATGTGGATGGGTAGGATATTTCTTGAAATTAAAAAAGTTTGATGAAGAGGCAACTACTAAATTTACAAATACATTTGAGGAAGGTGAAGCAATAGTATGTGGATTGACAATCATTTCCATAAGGAACAAATCTCAAAAGTAATTGGCCTACCAAAAGTAGGGGAACACTATTCCAATGAGCACGATGCCACATTAGCTAGGGCCTAGTTTCTGTTACCAGATGACCTTCCATTGGAGATTACTAAGTAGGGGTGCAAAAGAATGTCTCTTCCTCCACCATACAATAAGTTGGCCATGCATATTATTAGGTATTTTACCTATGAAGGAAGATTTTCTAATTTTTATGCACATAATTTTAAGTTACTCCATTATGTAAGGCATAATCTTCCAGTAAATATACTCAATTTATTGTTCAATATGTTATGTATTAGTGCTGTGGAAACCTAGAAAGAAAAGGACAATTTTATTACTCACCATGCCCTAATTAAATTGCTCATAGAAAGATCTATTAGGGATGTCTCTCCTATGGTATGGGAAGAATTTATCTAGCATAAAACCCTATAGCCTTAGATTACCATAAGTTGGCCATGCATATTATCAGGTATTTTACCTATGAAGGAAGATTTTCTAATTTGTATGCACATCATTTTAAGTTACTCCATTATGTAAGGCATAATCTTCCAGTAAATATCCTCAATTTATTGTTCAATATGTTATGTATTAGTGCTGTGGAAACCTAGAAAGAAAAGGACAATTTTATTACTCACCATGCCCTAATTAAATTGCTCATAGAAAGATCTATTAGGGATGTCTCTCCTATGGTATGGGTAGAATTTATCTAGCATAAAACGCTATAGCCTAGCCAAGATAATGTAGTCTCCATTGACACAACTATTAAGAAAGGCACCCAAGGTGCAAAAATTGAAAAAGTGCAAGAAAATGTGCCTTTACCCACTCAAATGAGAAATCTACCTAATACTTCCTAAGAAAAAGGAAACAAAAGTTACAAGAAGAAACTTCAATTCTTATAGGAGAAAAAAAAACCCTATAGTCTCAAAACAAAAGAAAATAAAGTTGGTTCCTACAACAGCTACTCCTGCAACAGAGACACCAAAGAGGGTTAGCAAGAAAAAGGTTGTGGTGCTTGAAGAATCCCTTGAAAGAGAGGAAAAATTCCTAAAGTTCCCTTAGAAACCTAGTCCACTTTACCTAAACAATCTAATGAAGAACCTCTAGTACAAGTTATCTCAAATGATTCCCCTAGTCAATCTAAAATTCCAGACATTCCTCAAAATCTTGATGAGAAATGTAAAGCTGAGATGAATGAATGCCAAAATGATTCCCAAGTAAGCCAATTGGATACCCCAAGCCGTGAAGAAGAATAAGAAGACCCAATAACAAACTAGCTACCTTGTTTAGAAATTACCCTAATTTCCTATAAGAAAACCTAGTTTATAAGCTCCTTGGAATGCTTGTGGAGGGAATAGTAAAAGAAAAATAACTGGGATGAAGAAAGTGACCTGATTACCTTACAAATGCTTCTTTTTCAGCTATATAATAAAAATGTGTTAATAACAACCCTATCGGAAGAAGAGAAAAAGAAAATAAAGAAGGTACTAACATACCAAGGTGAAGAAATTGTAGAATTAAAAGATCAATTGGAAAGATAGAAGCAAAAGAAGGATCACACCCTTAAGCTGGCTAACCAAATAATTACATGTAGGTTGCAACCTAGGATCTATGCCATTTTTTTAAAAGAACAATTCCTTTTACTCCAATTGATGATGAACCTCAAAGATATAGATACAAAATTCAAGTCAACTTAGGAATTTTATGGCTTGCACCAGAGCCTTCCATCATGGTAGAAAAATTGACTTTGTGAATTGTACATGCATAATTTCATTATCCCTATAGAAACTCAATGGAACCCTCTACATTATATAGGGGATATAAACCTTAGGGCCCTAATGTCTTGGATGCACAATGATGCCAACTATGATATACAACTGAACAATTATAGAGAATAGGAGAGAACATAACCCCTACCATTAAAAATAGAAAAAAATATAGCAGAAGAAATCCTTAGGGATTGGTTCAAGTTTACCTATAGAGACATTCACAAGGAAATAAAAAAAGGCCAAAAAAAAAGTGTATGAAGAGTATAACAACATGCCTTGCTTTTCCTTTCAAGGCCCCATGGTTAGTGCTAGAAGCAAATGAACTAAACTACTTGAGGGATTAAAAAGTTTAGAACCACACAACCTATCAACCTTTAGGAATCCCTTCATTACACATCAAAATACATGTAGCTATGAAGGAAAATTAGAGAAGAACTCTTGTGTCCATTAATGATGCAACTGCCCATGCTCCTTTGGTCCTTGTATGACATCAATCCTGAATGATTTGATAGGTTGTAGGAGGATCATAAGAGGGAATTTTGGGAAAGAACAAGAGGATTATACTATAATTTTAGGAGTCACGAGTGAGGGAGGACTAAGGTTGGAGAATTTTGATCAATTTCTAGAAGATGCAATACTTGAGGACAAGCATTAAACTTACCAAAGGGTAGATGATGAGGCCAATCATTGTCTCAATTTTATATTAATTTTAATACTCTATTTTTAATACTACCAGGACATTTATGAACTCATAATTAGTTGTATAACCATCAAAATGTGTGTTCTAATATTTGGATTTAGTTTGATTATGCTTATTTGCATAATTATGTTTGCATTGCAACTAACTTGCTAGGAAATGAAGAAGCTAGAGAGTTGTCGACAACATTCAAGAAGGTGCATCAAGGACCAACTATGGTAGAGGAATCATTATGGCACTAGAAGACATGGCTACTACAAAGGAGGAGCTATTATTCCAAGAACGTAGGGATGTAGTGTTGCTATATTCCCTCTATGTTTACTATTGTACTGAATTGGTTGCCCAAACTTTATTATCTATTCTACGGGCTATTATATTTCTCTCTTCTTCTCTAGCAGATCCTCAGTCAATTTTTTTTCTTTTCTATTTTAGAATAAGTGTTGATCCTCTATTTATAGGGATTGGATTGATAGTTTAAAGAGGTTTTAAAATGTTTATGGAAAAATATTGTTGTATCTTGTAGCAAGTTATGCATTGTTCTTATGTAAGGATTTTTTGAAATATAATGAAGTAATTCTTGGTTTACATTCTATGTTAGTAGATTAGAAAAATCCAACAAAGGGGGCCCACTTGGGAGGTGGATTAAAATATAGAAGTCTAAATTTATTTCTAACATTTTTTAGTATTTCAGATAGAAGTTACAGTTTCTTCCTGTAGCATTTGCAAGAGTAGTTATACTGGATGGTCTGGGTTGAAATATAGGTTAGCATAAAGTTACATTTCCAGAATTCATTTCAGTAAGGAGTTAAGTGTCTTACTTTCCTGTAGCACCAGTGTAGGTTCTTTATATGATGTTTCTTTTCCTATAGCATAAGCATAATGACTCTTCGAGGAACCTAGTGCACATATTGTGCCGACCATTTCAAGTATACATCCGTAGGTTGAAAAATTAAATGCACCTCATAGTGGGAGAAGTAATCCTTATATTGAATAAACTATTCCTATGTAAGGCTTTGGGCATGATTATCACACACCTATTGTGAGGCAGACCAAAAATCATTCAGAAATCTTTTCATACTTTCTTTAAATTTGTCATCTTCATTAGAAAGTGAACTCTTTCTAGATTTTCTTACTCTCATGGGGCATGTAGATGAAAAATAACCAAAATCATTACATGTCCAATAAGAAAAAATTTCTATACCTTCTTTCTTTCTATTCATAAGCAGATCAATACATTCCTTGATCTTTATGTCTTCTTCAGATTTGGATATGTCTTTTCTTGTACTTCTATCCAAAAGCTCAATGTTTAATTGTATACATAATTTCCTCCATTAGAATTTAAACTATTCTCTCTAAAATAACTCACCACTAATCTCCTAAAGTTGTTAAGCCTTATCTTCAAGAACCTAACACTCTAATACCAATTCTCAGAATATATAGTCTATTGATATAAACAAGAGGGGGGGATGAATTAGTTATACAACTATCATGAAAAAAATTAACCTTAAACAAACTTAACCATTTGAGTAATATAAATTGAAACCACAACAAGATACTCATGCATAATGAACACTATATATGTTAGCTAGGGAAACCCTTGATCAAAAGGAAAACCCTAGTGGGGATGGTACCCACAAGATGATGTACTAATATAAATATTTCTTTTTAGAGGATAGACCATTTTAGGAGTCTGTTACAACATTTAGTACATATGAGTCCCTATTAGTAGACTTTGAAACCTTGTTAGGAGATTCCAACCTTGTTAGGAGTTGTGGAAGATAGGTGGACCCACTACCCAAACAACTTGAAGGTTAAGATCAAAGAATCCATTGTCAAATAATATTTGTATTATTCCTTGTAGAATAATAGAACTAAAATGTAATTATTCCTCTATCTCTTTCCTATCTATCAAACTTTTGGTTCTTCAGATCTTGTAACCAAATCTCATTCTATACATCCAATGATCCCTTATATTTCTTACACACATTCAATAAACATTCTTATCCTTCTCAAACTATGCACTAATATTTTGCATTCCGCTTGATCCTCTAAATCCAAGTCTCTTTACATATAAGGAAAACAACATTCCTTTATACCATATCTTCATAATAATTCCTTGATTTGGCCTTGAGTCTTTCCTAATTAATTAAAATGAGATAATTAATTAATTCACACCACTGTCAGCTCATATTCTATACAAAACTTCACACATGTGAAACCATGTCTTGCACACATGATAGCATAATCACATGACTATTCTTTATCACTACTATCTATGCATTACATTCATTACATCCTAGATAAAAGATATAATGCAAACATTAGAAGCTACCAAATAGGTGCTTTGATTCTACACTACTTCTAATAAAACAATTGTAACTTCCAAACAACATTAAATCAAACTTATTTCTTTAAACCACATCATCAAGACAACCTCAGGAACACATCCTCCACTGTGCATCATCTTAAAATTTCTTAGCTTCCATGTATACTAAGATTACTGACTACTATTCTTCCATTCTTAAACAAAATTATAGCTATGTTGACATCAATGACAAATACATCCATGAATGCAACATATCAATGCTCTACAATGCTTTGGATACTCCCCTAATGTAGTATCATTAGCATTCATTCTAATAGTAGTCATAGTTTTTCATTTTAGGAGTACTCATAAGTGCATGAGACTAGGTGAAATATCACACTATAATAAAGTATCATACCAATACTACATAAAGTATCATACAAGAATTGGTTAGTCAAAAATGAGTCATGCTAAGAAAATTGGTCACTTGGAAATATAAAGACTTAATTGATTACTTCTATAGTTTATTAGAAATGTCCTTAGTTTCCTTTTAGTTTCCATTGATGCATACTAATACATGTTTTGTATTTGTGATGGATGTGACAATTCTAGATCTAGCTATCCAAGCACCCAAGGTAGTTGGTTTGAGACTTAGAACTTACTTATCTTCTATAGAGAGGGCTGCTGTAGGAGCCATGGGATTTGGAGAGCTACTAAAATTACTATTTGGTAACATGTATTAGTGCTCTCTAACTGGGTAGTTTTTTCCTACCATTAGGAGCCAAAAGGGGTTCTAGTGTCATTAGGGGAGAGTGATCATGACTCTAATAAATAGACCTAGATAAGTGAAATGGGGACTTTCCCTTCTAGTAGAAATGTATCATGAGCTCCATGATATAGTCTATAGAAAGGAAAAGAGTTGGGTGTGAGAAGCAATATTAACACAAGTGTTGGCATAGGATCACATCACTATGGTGTGACCTAAGGTACAACTAGGACAGATGGGAACACACTTCATATACATGTATTAATTATTTGTGTCATAACTAAGAATTGGAGAGACACCTTACTTGCAGTGAGTGTTGGATGATCTGCCTTTATTTGATTGGGGACCATACATAGGATGCTAAAAATGGGTTGAGGCAAGTGATGAGTTGGCCTATATCTTCTATAGTTAGTTGTTTCTAGGAAGGCATCTTGGGGTAGTGGATTAATTTTCTACCAATAGGGTTTGGAGATAGTTTGGGTAGAGACAACGAGTCAACATATAGATGACCACATATGCTAGGTACATAGATTAAGAGGGATAGGGGTGGCTACTAATCATGATTTAATATGTCACATATCTACAAGAGAAATTTTAGCTATAATAGGTAGCATGGGATCTATTTCTAGCAATGACAAAGACAAGGGCATCTCTTGATTACATGAGATAGATGAGAGCACATCCATTCTTAAGGTTTACTTCCCTAGATTTAGTGATGGTGGACAATGGGGATGAGGGTGATAATGGAGATGATGGAGAAGATGGAGGAAGAGGAGACATGAGAAGAGGAAATATTAGTGGGTTTAGGTATCAGTCCCTTTCTAGTAGATGACTTACCACTGAATCTAGGATTAGGAGAGAGAGGGTAGATGAGGAGGCTAAGTTGGAGGAGGAGGAGAGAATTTTTAAGAGACCTCAAGTGGATAGGGGATAGAGTAAGGACCAACAACATGAGTAGCCTAATCTAGTAGGAGGGGATGATGGATTAGCATACAAAGTCAGGGCATTGGAGGTAGAGTTACAATAGGCATGTACTACCATCATCGCATATAACTCAAAACTAATAGATAAGTGATCTAATAATGAGGAATCTATGAGAGAGAGATATAGCATGACAAGACATAGAGTGACATGGTGATAGAGTGGCCTACTAGTATAAAATTTATTGAGCTCTAATTCCTCCAAGACATGGATGCCCAAACTATTCATATCATACAATAAAGATAAGAGGGAGTGGTGCTAAAATAGGATAGGACCCATGTTCCTCCTCCACAACAACGCAAGACATAGGAGGGAGGAAGAAATTCATAAATTGTATTCTAGTGATCCTTAGAATTTTGATACTTTATGTATTGAGACATTGATATGCATATTTTAATACTCATGTTGTTCTTTTACTTTGTATTTCATTATAAACATGAGATACTCAATTTAAATATAGAATTGTTGTGTACTTGTCTCTTTTCATGCTCATGTGATATGATAGATATAGATTTATCTTTTAGCACTTGTGTTTATGTATCCATGTGATATTTATAGATATTTTCATGCTCTTTACTTTTATTTACATGGTATGTTGTATGCTCTCATGTATTTTGATTTATCTTGTATATATCTATCTTTGTTATCTTATATGGACTCATGATTTGAAAACTTAGCACTTGGATATATTGGATATATGACAAGATTAACCCCTTGTGATGACATGATAGAAATAATATTAAAGAAAGACTAGAAGAGGTGACAAGACATGATCAAGAAACCATTGAGGAGAAAGTGATCAAGCACAATTGATGATGCATGCAATAAAGATTTGAAGGAGACTCTTTCAAGACTAATGTTAAAAACCTAAGCTATAATGAAACCCTAAAAATGAAAACTACTATGCAAAGTAAAATTGTTAAGGTCATATAAGTAGGTCCTAGTTTTTTATCATCAAGTCTTCTTAGGGACATCACACAATCATAAAATTATCACTAGTCTTAACTATGAGGATATGAATATGATTTATATTGGATAGGAGTGTGAGAACCTAACCTCTACATCAAAGACATAAAGGTCAATATTATAGGGAGGTTATATTTCCTAGGTTTAATGTAGAAATATTATGCTCCCATCAAGACAAAAAATGTCAAGATGGCCATAAGAAAGGTTTTGCGGGATCAAACACAATGAATATACTAGTACATAATTTGAAGTTGTTAAGTGTCAAGGAAGTCAAAGAAATATGCTCAAGACACCTAAGATCCACAAATTATACAAACAAACAAAAAGTAAAGGAAAATGTGCCCCATGCCCCCAATCCTCTAATTTAGTGACATCATCAAGAGATTAAGGAGGAACACTCAAAAAATTAAATTATCATAGAAAAAACACAATGAAAATAAGCCAAGAAAGTATCAGCCATTTTAGTTGAAGTATTTATGTGAAATTAAAGCTAATGTATTCCTAGGACTCATGTATGCATGTGATAAATATCACACCATCCTAGACTATAGATAAAGTGTCAACTCAAGGTAAGGCATCCTATGTGTTGAGAAACATTATTTAGAGAACTGATAGAGAACCACCAATACAATAAAAAATCCTAGTAAGCTATACAGTTTGTTCCTCCTAAACATAGATAGTGATCAATTCAAAACTAAATAAAATGAGATATGGGACAAATTTAGTTCAGAGTACAAAGTGACATTCTAACAGATGTAAGTGCAAGGGTCTCAAGTAGCACTTGTCTGTAGGTTTTCATCACTTGGCATGATTTATTTTTCATAAGATATTTTATGATTTTTTAAGATTTTCAAGATACTTTATTTTTTTGATACATTGAAGCATCTATTTCTACGTTTTCACTAAGATCATTTTTAGGATGTTTTATACTTTTTAGAAATTTTTAGGATCATATTTGTTTTTAGTTTTTCTATTTTTAAGGATCATTTAGAGATTACTCATCTCAAGAAATACCACATTGGTTTTTACCAATGTTGAGCAAGGTATAGGGAATGATGGACCAAAAAATGATAGATATGATGAATAAGAAATGATGCATAAATCAAGATGAATACAATTCTCAAGGACCATCTCATCAAGAGTTTCCAAGTTAGGGAAAGAGGGAAAATAACCATATAAATCATGTTTTCAATAGGAAAAGGAAGCCAACAAGAAATATAGAATATAGGATAACAACCTAATTTGATGAAAACATATAGCTCAAAACAAGAGTGGATATGTCAAGGGGCTTCTAAGAACCATCTTTTTTTCTTCTTATTTTGTACAAGACCAAGGGGTAATTTAGATAGGACAATGTCAAGGACAAAATGCTAAGGATGAAGCTCTTTATATAGGCTATGAGTGAATTATTTTGGATAAGAAAGATCATGATAGGGTAAACTAATGTAAAATATAGTCAATACTTAAGGATACATCAAAGTTTTCAAGATCAAAGGTGAAAGAGTGAAAATTTGGATAATGGAGGATTATAAATGACACTTGTTTGTGATGTTTTCATCATGGTACTTGTCTAAGGAGCCAAAAGAAGTCATTTTTGCCATAGGATGAATTTATTTCTCTTTAAATTTTCTCCTAATATGCCTATTTACTAGGTTTTCACCAAGCAACTTTTTTATTTTTAATTTTCCTTGTATTTTTTTAATTTTTTCTATTTGGACTTTTGGAAAGAGTTCAAGATTTTTCAATTTGGATAGTACTCCTAGTAGAAAGATAAGTCAAGATAGGCTAGGGCTACAAAATTATATGCTCAAAGATGTTGATATGCTAATAGAAGGGAGATGGTATGAAATATATATGGAGGATAATTTTCTATGCTTTTGAAGTATAGAAGGAAGATGGATAGTAGAAAAATGTGGGCTTGAAAATATTGTATGAGGGTTGGTGAGAAAGTGGGAAAGATCAACATTAACATGCCTTGATGGGTGGTAGAATGATGTCTAAATAAAGGAGGAAATAGCATGATCAAGATCAAAATTAACACACCTTGATAGTGTTGAAATGATTGATTAATTGTGTATTGTCCTTGATGTTGCACAAAATGTCATGTTATTACTAATTAGTGTATGTTGAGCTCACTCAGGTATTGAAGATAGTTTTCTATGTCTACTAAGCATTCCAAAGTTTTCCTAGTTTAGAAGGTACTATCTATCGAGTTCACTTTGGCACCAAAGGATTATTTGTAGAAGTTGAGTGCTAACCAAGCTCACTCAGTTAATGAAGGAAATGTTGGATGGAACTAGTGCTAATCAAGCTCACTCAGCTAGAAAAGGAATTTTGTGAGTATGCGCTATTGACCAAGTTTAGTTGGTTAATATAGGAAAATTGTTATTGAGTTAGTGTCTACTAAGAAAGGTGGGCTAATGAAGGATTTTCTTGTTTTGGCATATTGAGTTCAATTGATTTATCTATTGGTTCTAGCTGACTAAGAAGATGAATATTAATTATTCTAAGTTGTATTCTAGCCAACTTAACAATATGAAAGATATAAATATAAGGTCAAGTTGAGGATTAGAAGTGTGTCAATTCATGGAAAATAATTGAAGATTTAATGATGCTAAGAAGAAGTGAATCAAGAAGCATAAGCATAATATCCTTGAGAAGCTAAAAAGATATATTTGATCAAGATGGATCAAGTATGCAAACCAAAATTGATATTTGTAATCAACAATTCAATTGCATCTAAATCAAGTCATGTCATTTTTACTCTCTAACCATTGTAATAGTGATCTAAATCTCTTAACGAAGTTGGCTTAACAACAATTTGTAAATTCTCTAACAAGGTGACATTTCTATTGAATTGTCTAAAGAGCTCTAACAAGGCTGCTCCTAATAGGGTGATTAAATCCTCTAATAGGATCACACCTAACAACATATTTTGTAACCTTTAACAAGTTAGTCTCCTAAAATGGCTCACTTCAAAAGAGTGAAAATCAGTAACTAGTTGCAATTGGTGGTTTTTCCCAAATTGAGTTTCCATGTTAAATATTGGTGTTAAATGTGTTCATTTCTCTTATGTGTTTGCAACTAAGTTAAAGTAATAATTAATCACAGATAACATCTTAATATTTTCATGTTAAGTTTCTACCAATCATTTTTAGTGTTTACTGAGTTACAACACTTTTTGTGTGTTTTCTAAGCATCAACAAAATTAAGTTTTTATAGAATTGTTTTGTACTAACATCTAAGGGATCTGGGATTTATTTCAGTGGTAACTGATTCACCCCTACCCTCTCAATTACTCCTCTTATATTTCCAATAGATAGGTGGTTGAATGATGGAGGAATAATGGAGTAAATAACTTGATGTTTAGATATATGAGATGGTAGAGTAATTTTGGAGGAATATGGAGTGGAAGGATTTGGAATCTTGAATGTCAACTTTGATTTTTTTTTAATAATCAATACTTTCAAGAGAGACCTGGGAATCCATATATATTTTGATTTTTATCTTCCTTGGGATTATTTATAGCACAATTATCAATAATGGATTTAGGAACCAATATTTTCTTTGATTTCACTCTTTCATTAGTGGACCTTTGTGATCTATTGAATTTTTTTCTTTTCTCTTTGTATTCATATTTTGATGAGATGGGACATAGTGATCTCCATTTCTCAATGGATTCTTAGGTTTCTTGATGTGACAACCAATATTTATCTCATAACCCTAAGCTCTCTAGGGTCTTGTTAGGTTATTCACTTGACCAAATAGGGCTTCTACACACCATATGCATTTGAGGATTGTATCCAATATATCCTACTCATTCAACTAGTGTACATCAACTATGTAGTACAAGCTTACTCATCAACTCCCATCAATAAACACATAGCCCCAAACCTTATTGGATCTTCCATGTGATGAAATGGGCACCTAAGAATGCCTTAGGTCTCTTTCCTAGATTCCAAATATAAAATAATGCCAAAACCCTAATCAAATTGTAATCCACAAGTGTAAATTTAATCAAATTTTTTCGAAAAAGGCTACATGAATTAGCCCTCCAAATACACAAAAACAAAGATATCTTGAAAAATCCATTAAAAAGTACCCAAAAAAATTTCCATTCCTAACTCTCTTTTAGTGATCTTGAAGATTTTGAAGTTCTTGAGTTCCCAACTTGTTCATAGAGTACAAACACAATTTTATCATGGAAATCAAGGTTATAAGGTCTTACATGTTGTTTGATGCAAAAATCATTTTGTACTCCTTGGAGTACACACCTCTTGAAGATTGGGGCCAGTTCACACCACTTCCTCACTTCCCACATTCTTGGATTGAAGTATCTACACTTTCAATCCTCTCAATAGCTTTTCTTTTCTCTATGATCCCTAACCAAGTTGAAAAGACTTTCCTAGGGAATCACCTCAAAAACCACAGTTGTGCGTCCCATGGGCCCTCCATTATTGTACATGGATTACATGGAGTCTAGTTTTGAATCCCAAGAAAACATAAAATTTCTATGGTGGGAAGTGTCCCTAGAACCCCATTTTTCCAAACATATTTTTTTAGGACAACAAACTGGTGTGAAACAAACTAATTTATTCATGCACTCAAAACTTAGCAAAACTACCAACTTGAATTGTTATTCAAAATGTTGTTGCACAGTCCATACAATGTTAAATCTACTTTATCCAACTGAATGAAAAGGTTGGAAATGGACTTATAAAGGAATAAATTGAGCATTCCAAACTAATTTTGGGAGTTGAAGATCTCTAACTGAAATGTTTCTCTTTTTGTAAGAAATTGTCAAAAATTGTCAATGACAACTTTTGCAAGATTGAGAAATTTTTGCAATTTTGCATATCTACTTTCCAAACTTTCTCTACTTGACCCCAAACTATGAAAATGGATTTATATCTATACTAAAAACCTAATAAGTATATTAAAACACTTACTTTCCCTATTTATCTTTCAAAACCAAAGAATGCTCTATTAAACTGAATGAGCAATTTTGGAGCAACTATGGGCAAGTTAACCATTTTGGGTTCTTCCAACCTATCCATCCACACCTTAGGATCATGTTATTATTCCTCTTATTAGTCTATTTATATGGCTAGCATCACTACAAGCCAAAATATCTAAGAAGCACTAGGTCTACCTCTAGCCTACCTAGGTGCTCCTGCACCATACTCCCCCCATCAAAAAAACTAAGCTATACTTGATGGAAACATGTCCAGAGGAATTCCAAATTCCTTGAAATATGTTTTAGGAACCCAAGTAGCCTATGAATTTGGCTTTCCCTTCCATTAGATAAGGTGTTCCATATACACCTTTTTCCTTGTAGTCTTCATTACTCTTGAGTCTAACACCTTCTCTACCTCCAACTTGCTCACCATCAGTGTTCTAGTAGGGTCAATGTCATTTTGAACATTTGGACTAATTTTAGGTAATGTTCCTTTGAATACCACCAAGTCTTATACATTGAAAACATGGGATATGTCTAAATCTAATGGTAAATCTATATTATAGGTATTTTCTCCATACTTTTCCAATATTTTGCATGGCCCTACCCTCTTCATCTATAGCTTGGTAGGCATACCTTTTTGAAGTCTTGATCTCTTCAGATGGACCATTGCATTGTCACCAACAAGAAATTGAACATATTTTCTCTTTTCATCCACTTTTGCCTTTAGTTTGTGAGTGTTATCTTGGATGTTCTTCTTGACTTGCTCTTGAATATCTTTCATGGTTTGAACAAAGTCTTCAACTTGACCACTTCTCTAATCCATGTCTCCAAGATATCTTAGCTCTCATACACCCCTTGGATGTATTCCATAAACTATCTCAAAAGGACTCTTTCTAGTAGTTTTATTCCTATTATCCTTATAGGCATATTTTCCTTGTAAGATGATAACATCCCAAGTCTAACCATAATCTTTAGTTAGGAACCTTATAAAGTTACCTAAGGTCCTATTTACCACTTCAATGTTTGTGCCAAGCTTTCTCCACAAAGTTTTCTAATAATGGCTCATAAATTTAACATCCTTGTGTGACACTATGCTTAATGGAAGTCCATAAATCCATAAAGCTTCTTTGAAAAATAGATGGGCAATATGAATTGCATTATTAACCATCATACATGGGATGAAATGCCCCATTTTTCTAAATCTATCAACAAAAACATAAATACTATCATATCCTTACTTGGGCTTGGGAAAACCTCCAATAAAATCCACACTTACACAACCCCATGGCCTATTTGGAATTGGTAAAGGACTATAAAGACTTGCATTACTATTTCCTCATTTGGCTTTCATGCATACCATACACTACTCTACATATTTAGTCACATCCTTCACTAGCTTTGTCCAATAATAGAACCTTTGCACCAATACTAAGGTTTTTACAACACCAAAGTATCCACTTAGGCTGCCATTATGCTTCTCATGAATTAGGTTCTCTCCTATTGAACCCCTTGGTACACACAACTAGTTACCTTTGAATAGAAACCCATTTTGTAAGGTATATTCTAAATTTTTTTTTATGAAAATGATTCTCAAAATCATTGCATGCCTTGTAGGCTTTAACAAAGTCCTTATCTTTCTTGTAGAAGTTCTTAAATCTCTCTAGATTTGAATTCTTTGGAGTCAAATCTCTTGAACTATCATGATCCTTCTACTTACACATCTTCCACTTTGTTCAATTTCCCCTTCTTGTTCATGATTATGAAGGTGAAGGCCTGCAAGTATTCCATCCACTTCAAGTGTCTATTGCTCAGCTTCTCTTAAGGGCTGATGTAGCTAAGAGCCTATTTATCTATAAATACAACAAACTCTTTGGGAAACAAATAGTGTCTCCACTTCCTAAGACAATAAACTAAGGCATAGATATCTAAGTCATAGGAGGAATAATTCTTCTTGGCCTCATTAAGATAATCACTATAGAAGGCTACTAGCCTACCTTCTTGACTCAAAACCCCACCTATTGCTAAGCCACTTGCATCATATTCCAAGGTGATTTTTTTTAAAAATTAGGCAACTCTAGGATATGTTGAGTAGATACTTGTTTCTTCAACATGTCAAATGACTTCTTAGCATCTAAAGTCCACTTAAACTTAGACTTGACTCCACTCTTTATATTTATGTTATTAAACAAAGGTGCACAAATACCACTTAAATTCCTAATGAAATTCCTATAGAACTAGGATAATCCATGAAAACTTCTTACCTTAGTAGATGTGGTAGGTGTTGGCCAATCTTGTATAGCAACAACCTTCTCCTTGTCCATCTTCAATTTTCCTTGAGACACCACAAATCTTAGGTACACAATTTCTTGCTTGACAAAGTCACACTTCTCAAGATTGATGGATAGCTTCTCTTCATGAAATATTTTCAAAAATGCCTCAACATGTTTGTTATTCTCCTCCTTAGTCTTTATATAGATGAGTATGTCATCTAAGTACACCACCACAAATCTTCCTGTAAAGTCCTTGAGCATTTCATTTATGAGCCTCATGAATGTGCTAGGGGCATTAGAAAGACCAAATGGCATTACAAGCCATTCATAAAGACCATCAATAGTCTTAAATGTTGTTTTCCATTCATCTCCCTCCTTAATCTTGATTTGCTAATACCCACTCTTCAAGTCCAAATTAGTGAAGTATTTAGCTCCTCTAAGATAATTAATAAGGTCTTCAATCCTAGGCATGGGAAACCTATACCTAATTGTAATCCTATTGATGGCTCTTGAGTCTGAATACAATATTCATTTTTCCCCTTTCTTAGTTGCCAACAAAATAGTGACTACACATGAGCTTATGCTCTTTTGTATTAGACTTGATCCATCAATTCTTGGACTTGTCTTGCCACTGCCAAGTTTTGATATGGAGTGAGCTTGTATGTTACTTTATTTGGAAAGGATGTATAAAGAAAAAAGTCAATTTGATGACTTATAACCCTCCTAGTATGTAGGGTAGGTTGAGTACCATCACTCACTATATCCTTGTACTTTTCATGAAAAGTTTAGACTTGAACTGGTAAGAGTTCCTTAATTGTATTTTCTTTTATTTCAAAATTTAGTACTACTACGTAACCCTAACATTCCTCATCTTTGAGATCTTTAAAAAATTCTTTTCCACTACAAAATAGGACACTCGGTAATTTAGACTATGATTCCTCCCCTTCCAATAGAGACTAAATTTTAAAGGTATTACCTCCCTTTTTAAAGGTTATTTCATTAGCTCTTCCATCATATGCAACCTCCCTATCAAATTGCCAAGGCCTACCTAGAAAAACATGGCAAGTATCCATGGGAAAAACATCACATAACAATCTATCCTTATATCTTGCTATGAAAAAAATCCACCCAAGCTTTCTCATTAACCAATATGCTCTACCCTTTGTCAAGCCAAGTGACCTTATAGGGGTTTCCATGAGGAACCTTCTATAATTTCAATTTAATAGCAACCTCCTCTAATATTACATTATCAGTGGACCTTGAATCCACCACCACTTTGCACACTTTCCCTAGGATTTTTTATTTTACCCTAAAAAATGCCCTTCTATGTCTAGGTTCATCAAGAGTTGGTCATTTGATCAACACTCTCCTTAACATGAGATTATCACTTTTTTCATATTAAATGTGATCCACATAAGTTTCCTTTCTATAGTTGTCCTCTTACACATATGCCATTCTCTTATCTTGGTTTGGGGAAAAAGGTTTCTCTGGGCATCTATAGGTTGGATGGTCTAACCAACCATAGTTATAACATTTCATACTTGAAAAGTATGAGTTTGATCTACTTGATCCTCTTCCCCTATTTGATCCTCCTTGGCTGCCTCTCCCTCTATTATAACCACCTCTTGAGGAGTTGTCACTACTTTTCTCTATGAGCTTGCTCTTGCCTTGATTCTTTTTCTCACTACCTATACCTTGGTAGCCTCCCCTTTGTCCTCTCTAATTTCTTCCCTTTCCTCTATCTTTGATGTTTTAATCCCCTTTCCTTTTATTATTTTCCTTCACCTTTAGATCTAGTTGATAGAACCTTTGGACAATGGTAGTTTCCCAAAAACCAAGCTCCTCTTGTATATTCCACTTCAAATCACTCAAATATCTAGCAACTTTGTTTGGATCCTCTTCTTTCTTTTTAGATCTTAGACATAGCCTCTAGAATTCCTTAGCATAAGAGATTAAATCTAAGTCTTCTTTCAATATTCCTTGTCTTCTTTTGTGGAGTTGGATCTCAAAGTCTTTAGGTAGAAAGTTCTCCTTCACTATAGTGACCATAGCATTCCAATTACCTATAGGTATCTTACCCATGCTGACTCTCATATCTTGTACATATTTTCACCATGTTAGGGTTGGGTGTTTGAGCTTGGACTTAGCCATTTTAACATTTTGTGCCTCTAATATGCCCTCACACTCAAAATAGTTCTATATGCCATCTATCTAGTCCATTACCACATCTATGTCCATCTTTACATTGAAGATTGGTACAACTTCTAAATATTTTAATCCTAAGACTTTGATAGCCTTCAAGAAGAGATTTTAATTCAAGGTAGGGTCAAGCTTAGGTACCACATCTTCTTCTTCCTTCCTCTGTGCTACATCAACAACTTTCTCTAGTTTTTTTCACATCTTCCAAGGCTACTTCAAGGAGCCTATTCTTCTTCCTTTTTTCATCAACTTCCTTGGTTATTTTTGCATTAGTACCAATGTTAGTTTCACCTACTAGCTACCTGTAGTTGTAGAAATCTACCACTTTGCCCAAATATTTAACCTACTTTGATACCACTCTAATGTGATAACCAATCTTCCTCTCCTAACCCTAAGCTCTCTAGGGTCTTCTTAGTTCATTAAATTAACCAAATAGGGCTTCTACACACCCTATGCCTCTAAGGATTCTATCCAATATATCCTACTCATTCAACTAGTGCACATCAACTAGGTAGTATAATCTTACTCATCAACTCCCATCAACAAACACATAGCCCCAAACCTTTTTGAATATTTCACATGATCAAATAGGAACCTAGGCATCCCTTAGGTCTCTTTCCTAGATTCCAAATCCAAAAAATGCCAAAACCCTAATCGAGTTGGAATCCACAAGTGTAAATGCACTCAAATGCTTGGAAAAAGGCTACAAGAATTAGCCCTCCAAATAAAAAAAACCAAGATATCTTGCAAAATCCCTTAACAAGTACCCAAAAAAATTTCCATTCCCAATACCCTTGTTAGTGATCTTGAATATTTTGAAGGTCTTGAGTTCCCAACTTGTCCATATAGTAGAAGCACAATTTTAGCCTAGAAATTAGGGTTATAAGGTCTTACATGTTTCCTAATGCAAAAATAATTTTGCACTCCTTGGAGTACACACCAAAGCTTCTCCTCAAGATTTGACGTATTTCACAACACTTCCCACATTCTTGGATTGAAGTATCTACACTTTTAATCCTCTCCATAGCCCTTTCTCTACTCCGTGATCCCTAACTAAGTTGAAAAGACTTTCCTAGAGAATTACCTCAAAAACCACATTTGTGCTTCCCATGGTCCCTCTACCACTATATGTGGATTACATGGAGTCTAGTTCCAAATCCCAGGAAACTATAAAATGCCTATGGGGGGAACTAGCCTTAAAACCCCATTTGTCCAGACAACTCTATTTAGGAAAACAAACTGGTGTAAAGAAAACTAATTAATCTAAGCACTCAAAACTTGACAAAATGACTAACCTAAAGTGTAAATAATATTGAAAAAATCCACCCAAACTATTCCAACACAAAAATATATAGAGCTAATCCATTTAGATGCCAATAGCACCTAAACCACAAAAACTATTATTCAAAATATTGTTGCACAGACTATACATTGTTAAATCCACTTTATCCAATTAAATGAAAAGATTGGAAATGGCCTTATAAAGGAATAACATGAGAATTACAAAGTTATTTAGGTATTTGAAGGGCTCTAACTAAAAATTTTCTCTTTCTGCAATAAATTGTCAAAAAGTTGTCAATGATAACTTTTGCAAGATTGTGCAATTTTGGTAATTTTTCATATCTACTTCTTAAACTTGCTCCACTTGATCCAAAACTATGAAAAAGGCCTTAGATGGACACTAAAAACCTAATAAGGACCTTAATCCACTTACTTTCTCTATTTAGCCTTCAAAACCAAAAAAATGCTCTATTAAGCCAAATGAGCAATTTTGGAGCAACTATGGGCAACTTCACCATTTTGGGCTCTTCCAACCTACCCATCCATACCTTAGGACAAAGTTATTACTCTTATTTATTTAGTTATCTAGATAGAATCACTACAAGCCAAAACATCTAAGAATCCCTAGGTCTACCACTAGCCTACCTAGGTGCTCCTGCACCATTTCTTTTAATGTTGTACATCCAAAATGATTCCAAAGACTTATTATTTTTGGATGGATAAGGTTGATATAATTGGTTGAGGTGGATGGATGCATGGAAAATTTTCAAGGGTGAATGTCTTTGTTGATCTTGAGGTATGATAGGAGAAGAAGATGATGATCTAGTTGTGAGAGGTATGGTACATGGAGGGACATAAGGACCCAATATAGATTTAAGGTTTGAAGACTTTGTATTTGATGGATAAGGAACAAGGATGGATTTAGAAGATGCAAATGGATAATAGATATGAGAATTAACAACCTTAAAGGGAGAAACATGGTCAATACTACCAATACATTCATCAATAGTGTTGATATGAGATACTTTATTGATAGGAGCACTTGAATCTTGAGTATTTTTGTTCTTATGAAAAGGCTTAAAAGAATGAGATATTTCTAAGGTGACTGTGGAAAAGTACTACAAGGATATGAGATTTTAATTTTATCTTTACAAACTTCTTTTGATAGAATAGGAAAATAAATCTTCTCATGATTTTCAATAAGCTCAATGGAAATAGTAGAAGTGGTATCTTCATCACTTGGGTGATGGAAAAGAAATAGAAAAAAAAAGGATATTTTTTCTTGAGATGAAGGGACAAAATCTTGAAAGTGTATAGAGGGATCTTGATTTTGATCTTTATTGATATTCTCTTCTTCATCATTTTGATAGTCTTCTTGACATGGAGCCACTTCTAATGATAATGGAGTATCTTGGATTTGCATGGAAGGAACTTGAAGAGGTAATGAAGAACTACTTGGATTTTTAAGGATAATATTTTGTCATGTTATCATTCTTAACTTGATATAAGCCCTTTATTTTTTTCACAGTCAATTGAGAATTACGAAAGGTATTCAATTTCATAATTTGAGATAAAGTTGCTCACAATCTAACAAAAATAGCTTCATATTATGCAATATTATCTAAACATGACAATGTTAGTTTATATAAAAGACGAAATGAATTTTTATATTGAGGAATGGGTATCACACCATCCCCAACACTAGTTTTACATCTAGAACCATAAAGTTTTATTTCTCAAGCTTTATCCTTATCTATAGATGGTATTCTTGTGTTAGAAAACTCAATCCGAGTGATAAATGTATGTGAAGAAAGAGCCTTAAATAAATTATCAATTAAGGATTTCCCTTTCATATATTTATGAGACATAAACTTCAAATAAAATTCTCTCAAAAGAGTGACCCATTTTTCCAATCATCCAAATAAGGTTGTCTTAGAAAAAAGATACTTTAAAGGACCAAATTTCAGCATCACGTTTACTTCTACATTTAGGAGATAATGTCAAATTTTTTCAACATGAAAAAACTAAGACTAGAAATTTATTCTCAATTTCCGTGTATTGTGTCTCATAATCGATCAAAGTATGACTGATATAGTAAATATGGTGCTCCTTACCATGATCATCATGTTGGATAATAACCACACTTAATGCATTCAAAGAATCTAATGTATAGAGATAATAAGGTTTGTTAGGTTGCGCAAACTTCAATATAGGAGGATTAGTAAGATAATCCTTAAATTATTGAAATGCTTGTTGACATTCATCATTCCAAGAGAACATAGAATATTTCTTAAGGAAGGATGTGATTAAAATAGTTATATTAGCCAAATTTCAAATAAACCTTCAAATAAATTGTATCTTACCTCGTAGGTTTCAAAGTTGTGATATATTCCTTAGTGGAGGCATATTAACAATAGAATCTATATTTTCATTATCAACTTCAATACCATGATTAGAAATATTAAATTTCATTAATTTTCTAGTATCATCCCCAAAGACACACTTACAAGGATTTAATCTCATGTTTTAACTTGTTATTCATTAAACACATTTCTACAAGATGGTCATATATTATTTGCACTTTATTGATTTAGCATGAATATCCTCAACATAATCTTCAAGGATCTTATGTAGGTACAAAATACTTGAGTCCTAGCACATACATAGATTGCACCTACATTCTTTAATCTAAAAGACATCATAACCCAACAAAAGCATCCCCAAGGTGTGATATATGTGGTCCTATATTGATCTTGTAGAGGAATAAAAATCTATTATAACTAGAAAATAAATGTATGAAAGATAGTAAAGAATTTAAAATAGTAGAATCCACTATTATATCAATATAAGGCAAAGGGAAATCATCGTTTAAAGAATTTTTTTTCAAATATTAGAAATTAGTACACATACACATCTTGTTTTCACCCATAGAAACAACAAATTTTTTTGATAGCCAAGGAGATTAATCATAGAGAAGATAAAGCCCCATGTAGTAATTTTTAAAATTTCACTTTAACAAGAACATAAATATTTGGAATCATCTTTTGAATTTTGCATTTATTAGGCTTAGAATTTGGTTCACGAATAATACTATGTGTTACTAGCATATCAGCATAGGACCATGCAAAAGTATCTTTAAGTTCCTTCAATAGATTGCTCAATTATTCTTGTTTTTCATGAGTCAATAATTTTTCAATCATAATCATTTTTGTAGGATCCACAGAGTCCATCTAAACATCAACAGTTTCTATTATGAGAAAACTACTTTTTTATAGGATCTTCAAAAGAAATGTTTTCATCATATGTGTTCTCATTACTTAGATCTTCTCTAAAACAACCACCAGTTTTTAAACAATACAACCATAACAATCTACCATGCTTTTAGGAGTTAAAAGTGCTTCATAAGTCTGTATGTTACAATAGTTAGGCTTAATAGTTTGCATAGTTTGTTTAGTATAAGCATACACAAATTTTTTTTTTTAATTCACTCATTAGTGGAGCTATCATTTTGATTGATTGGTTCAAACAGTCCTTCAGTCTCAACTTCTTCATATGAATTTTTTTTTTTTTGAATGGCAATTTCCTTTCTCCTTTTTAGAGAATGTCTTATTTTTTGGTTCATCGTGGTTTTTTTATAAAGAATAGATCTGATACTTTGTATTCTCAAGTAAATGTAGGACTAAAATCTAGAGTCCTCCAATCTATTGACAATTGGCTAATGAAGATATGTAATTGTTTTCATTTATGGCAACACATGATGTACGTATTTGTAGAAAACCTCATAAATAGAGATACTTAGCTTTTGGTACTCAGAAAATTGTCTAAGTATGAAATTGGTTTACAACAATGTATTGTTTTATATGTAAAATGTTTCTGACATCATATTATGATTCACAAACTTAGATGGAGATAATATGTATGTTGATGTTGATATGTATAACCTTGGACATTAGTACGAATAATATGGAAAAGAGATATTGACATTTTACCAGTGAAACAAAACAACATAATTAAAGGTAAAAGAATTATTTTGTTTACAAATAATTACTTGATTAATTAGAGCCAAAATCCTAGATGTTTACTCTAAGTTGGAAAAGTATATTATGGTCTTATCTGACCTAGCAAAAATTTGTGAAAAGGCATGATATTTATACAAAATATATCTTGTGAGAAGAACTGTGAATTTTGTATTGTGATAAGTGATATGAAAACTTTGTGTGAAGCAATATATGTGAAGTATTTGAGAACCTGATTTCATGATTCGAGATCAAGCTGAGGTCAGAGATCAATAGAAAGAAGTTACAACACCTATATAATAGAGCACTAATTACTTGTTTGGGTAGTGTGCTCTTCTTGTAATTGGAAGTGCATGTTTGGGTAGTGAGCTCTTCTTGCATCTACTGTACTACAACTTCTAATAGAGCTGAAATCTTGTAATAGGGATTCAAAGTCTCTTAATAGGGAATCTCTATACTAAATTTGATTATTTACTCCTAACAAGGTTCATCCTCTAACAAGGAACATATATATCAGTATATTATCTAGTGGGTATCATCCCCACTGGGGTTTTCCCTTGGCCAAGGTTTCCCTAGTTAACAAAATATGGTGTTATGAGTTATCTTTGTTCATGGTTACTATTACTATTCAACATTACTTGTTTAATTTCTTATGTATGGTTCTATTGTGGTTACACAACACACACCCCATTTGTGTAGAGAAATGGGGACCCCCTACTTTATTTTTTGGCTTTTTCGAGTCTTGGTCTAGGATTCAAGTCATTTAGGGTCTTACTTAGTCTTGTTTAAGTCCCAATTATGAAAATCACTTGAAAAAAGTTAAAGATTCTAATGAAGATGTCAAAATTTCAAAAATAAAAGGCACACTAGTGCACCTTACTTGGTGCACTAGTGTGCCAAATGGGAGGAAAAGGCATTTTTGTGCATTAGTACAGCCACACAGCTGCACAACACTTGATTAGCTAGGGCCTATAAAATCCCCCCCACCTTTCATTATGTTCACTTTATTTTCTTTTGATTCCACATCCTACTATCACCACTATCCCTCCTTGCTCAGAGGTCTACTAAGCACTAAGTTTGAGCTTTGCATTTGTGTATTTCATGAGGTGCATCTTCCTAACCCCTCTGTGCCATTCTCCACCAGCACAAACCCAACACACAATGATTATATGGTGTGCATCCATGGACCTTCTTAGGTGAAACAATGTGCACCATATTTCCCCTTAAGGCAACCAAAAACTTAGAAAAGGAAAAAACTTAGAAAAGGAAGAAAGAAAACATGACCCACTTTGGGTGCACATCAACAAACCTATAAAGGTGCGCTGATGCACACCCAAATGATTATTATTGCAAATTAAAAACTCAACAATTTAAGTGTGCCTAGTGTGCACTATTAAAAAAGAGAAAAGTACTTGAGTAAAATTTGGTGTGCATCAGCACACCCCACCTTATGCAAATCACATTATTAGGTTTTTTTTTAAAATGTGAGGTGTACTGGTGCACATAAATAGGTGCACCAAGTGCACCAAGTTTGTTTGCAATTTTGGGTAAAATTAGGGTTTTTGTGTTTTTAGAGCCTCTATTTTTCTAATTTTTTTTTGTATTAGAATTAGGGCTTAATTAATTCATTTTTTCTCAAGTCTAGACTAATAAACATTAATTTGTGTAGATATAATGGCATCCTTTTTAGCTTCCTTGGGTGAGAAAATGACACTTAAACCTATAGTATTCAAGTTCTAAGGAGTTCCAAAAAATCAAGGGTTCAAGATGACTACTCAAAAATCAAAGATACAAAATTGGGACACACGAATTTAGGGGAATTCCTTAAGATTTGCAACAAGCCCACCAAGAGATCACAAATGGTTTCTACACTTATCTGATCTAGACTGGTCAACGTAGCTTCACGCCTAGTATTGGTGCAATCTTTGGAGCTTGTCATGACACTTGTAGAACACTTGGTATCAAAAGAAAGGGTAGTAAAGAGTGTAACTAGAGAAATTTTCATTGTTCTGTGCCCCAAGAATGTCAAGAAAGTATTCCATCTTCCATAGGTAGATCAGTTTAGTAGGCTTACCTATGAGCAAGTAGAAAGATGGTACGCAAAACATATTGAGGAGGCATTAGAGATCATTTAGTCCTTGTACCTTATCAAAAAGACTCCTTTGGGGAAGAAAATGAGCAAGTTTGACATGACTAGGGGATATATAATTGAAGACATTGAATATTCCATTATCCTATTGAGCAGAGTAAGGGGTTTGCCTATAGCCAGGCATTTGAAAATCTTTATGGTGCATTTCATTGAAACAATCAAGAAAGAAATGATGCCACTAGATTGGGCTTCCACTCTAAGTGAGAACTTATGTGAAAAATTGGCAGTAGCCAAGAATAAAAGGAAGTTTTATATGACCTCATATCTAGTATACTTGTTAGCTGCAAGGGAAATAGATTATCTAGGATTATATAGAAAAGGTAGCATGTAGGATCCAAACACATGGCCATCCATCACCTACCCTTAGTTGGTGAAGAAGAAGCTCTTGAAGTAAAGAAAAGAGTATAGAATTGTGAACGATGCGCTCATATTTTCCATAATCTGATTCATAGAAGGAGATTATGCAAAAGGGTTATCAGATGATGCAAAGGTGCAAATATTAGTACTTGGAGCATACTATATTTAGTTCAAAATATTCACATATCTAAGGGTAGATAGTACAACTATAAATCCAAATAAGCTCCCAAGATATCCTTGCAATAGACTTGTCCTTTTGGAACTCTCTTGACAAATCTTATCTAATTATGATAGGGTGAGGAAACAACATAAGAAATGTTGGACTTGGCCATTGGTTATAGGACCTTTCCAAGTATATCAGAGGTAAGATATATCCTCTTTTGAGTATGAATGGGATCAATATCCCCTAGAAGAGTATAATTCTCCAAGGTCATGTTTTGATAATATTGGCAGAGTGAAAACTTTGGTAGGAAAGATGTTTCACTGTGAGGAAGCCATTGAAGACCATTGGATGAATGCTATAAATGACTAAAAGATCAAAATAAGGGACTATTGTAGGATGAATTTGTACTTGGTAGAAAAGGCCCTAAATATAACAATTCACTTGAAGATATGGCAACAAGATTCTGAGAATTTTTTGGATCCCCTATTTATTAGAGATAGATAGGCAATAGGCCTATTATGAGTGCTGAGGTTGATAGGGAGAAAAATTCAAATATCAACCATAGGGCAAGACACGTTATTAAGTTGATGTAGGAATGGATCAAGAAGCTATTTGAGCTTGATCTAATACTTGAAAAAATGATTTTCCACACACAAGCCTGTTGGAGTTCTTTCTGGTAAAGAACATATCAGGTAGATTTAAACCTGATACCAAGAAACAAAGACCAGGGACAAGCCTAAGGATGAGCTAAATCCTATATTCAGCAAGGCTTTGTCTAAGTTTTGGGCCAATTAACAGAGTCAACCGGACTCACTTCACTTTAGGCTCTACTAAGCCAAGGCGGGCAAACCTAAGGGATTTGTCTAATTTATCTTGATACTTCACTGCAAGACTACCCTTTATAGCAGATATGGTCAATATTCTTCTTCAATTCGCTGGTAAATCTCCTAATTAAAATAGCTAATTATAACCAAGGAAAGCAACCACAAATAAGCCATGACCTACAATTCTAGTTCTTCAAAATATAAAATGGGAAATTGATATTCATTTTGATTTGGTTTCTCAGCATAACTAGGTATGCAACAATAGAGAACATGTATCCTTCAAGCTGACCAATCCCTTATCCATTGGGCATCAACTAAATATTCAACCTACAGATGGATACCTAAAACATGTTCACATATTCAGGCATATGATATATCTATTTGACTTGCAAATAGACATCAGTCTTCATAACAACTCTCGTACTTATGATGATATCCTCCTCATGTAACCCACAATCCTGTCAATGTAAACAAGCACTAACTTGGATTCTTTGTTACAACAAAAAGTTTATCATGACATACAACCTTAAATGATTGCAACTGAGTTCAAGACCTTGGTTCTTAAGCACAGAACATTGCAAATAACAGAAGTAGGAGATGAGAATCAGAATGAAACTAAGAAGGCTAAACTCTTTGCATTAATTTCATTGAAAATAATACATCATTTGCACATCAAACTCAAAAGATACACAAAGAAGGGACTGTGTAATATATTTTTACTTCAAAAGGAATACAACATGCTGTTCATAATAGGAAAACAATGAGAAAATTGGTATCACAACTATGTGAAAACTCAGGAAATTGGAACCAGACTTGTGGTCTCACAATCCACCCAAAATCTTCAAAAAATTGGAACCAGTACAAAGAGTAGAAAAGGGAGATATATAGGAAAGAAGATCTCTCTGAAAGAATGATCTTCCATTGACATCTGTCCCACTGAGAAATGTCATCATTTGGAGTTACTGAAACTGATCTTTTTCTAACTACCTGCACTTTGAAAATCATAAATGATGACAAAATATCTGATATAATTCCACTTTTAATATGCAAATATCTCATGGAGAAAATATCAGAAGATCATCACAATCAGTACTGAGGCCTAAAATCTAATCTCCATCATGCCTCAACTTACTTTGCTGTGAATGTCAAAAATTGTTGTTACCAAAATTCATAACTACTCCAACTGCCTTTAAAACCATCAAATCACTTTGAAACTTTTTGGAGAAGTTAATAGATGATGAAAAATCTTTATACCAAGTTGCAATTTCATCTGCAACATTTGATTTTCACATTTCACCATGAAGACCCTAAAATCAGAAAAGCTCATGTAGCTGGTTCCTGCTGATACCTACTCAAAATATGACTACAGAAATGGAAAGTTTTCTCTTTCTTAGTTCCGACGATATATTACACTCTACCTTTCGGATGAAAATTGCCCCTCTGAGAGCTCTCTAAAATTCTAGCTCCCATGACTGAATAGAGCAATAAAAATTTAAAAATTTATAAACTTCATATAGTTACACTATATAAAACATTAAAAATAATTAAATTCGTTCAAATTGAAATTCTGGGTGTTGAAATCATTGAATTTTAATGATTTTTAAATCATTCCATTTTCTTTCTGAAATCTTGAAGTCCACATGTCGCTCCTACATTTGTGCTGAATGGGCCCCACCTTATTTTTCTATTTGAAAAATTTCAATTTTACATCCCGTGATATCTCCATATTCATCTTTGATTTATATGATAATACGGTGGCTTCAAAAATTTATCAATTTCATGATATCTTATCCCTCTTCTCTGCTCCCTCTGATCTCATGACAATAGCAACGTTAATGTTTTAGAACTTTTATTAAAAAAAACTTTTTATCCCCGTCGTAGCATCGAGGGCTCAAACTTAACCCCCTCCAACCATACAACAGGAAAAATTCTCGCAGCGTCATGCCTCAAAAAATTTGTTTTTGCAATCTTGCGATTAGGGCCCAACATAGCATCGAAGAGGAATGAAATTCGCCTTACGATCTTATGACTAGCGTAAGATCGTAGGCCTCAAGAGTAAGCCTCCTGATCCTATAATCCATCGTAAGATCAGGGCCCCATACAAACTGCCCGTCGATCTCCTGATGCGTCTTCAAAACATGGTTGACCTTGGTCAGAGCTGGCCCCTCAATGTGAATGCATGGGCAACAACATCATAAAGTGTGTGTCTGAAACACACTTTAGCTTCTACGCTGCCGGGTATATAAACATTAAAATCATGCCCACATCCCCAATGTGGGATATAAAATAGAGACCATCCATAGAAAAAATGCAGGTGTCCTCCATCTTGTAATGGCCTCCTCTACCATCTACGTGAAGAACCTTCCTTGGATGCTATCCTCCACGTGAAACGTGGGCTGCTCTGGCCTGCAATCTTTTTGAACCGTGATTGATCTCTGTAAAGTGGAGTCTCTTGCCCTGCTACTGTTCTTTATTTAGCCGCCCCAATCTTTACGTGATTAGTAGATCAAAGGGAAATGAATTTTGCAGCTTCCTCTGCATTTAATGGCCTATTCCTCTCTTCATCCAAGACATGGATCCTCTTCAAACATAGTTCGCTGCTATGATATATTGAAAACAATTGTGATGCACCAATGTTGATCGTGTCACTTCTATCATTGCAATGAGATATTCCATCTGTGAGAGCCTCTCATTTGATTTCACTTATATGCTTATTCTTTTTTCGCAAATCTTCATTGCACATATTTTACTTAGTCTGATGGAGTCAGTTGGACCCCAAAGTGGGTCCGGCTAAAAATATTTTTGTTTTCGGACAACTGATTCTTGGAATTGATCCATTGACCTCCTTGAACCAACTAGAATCAAATTTGATCACTGAAAACTCATTTTAAAACATTTTTGCGCCAATGAGAAAATTATGTCAGGAGGCCTGTTGCCTGCCTTTAAAAACTGATTTAAACATCTGACAAAGCTTTGAAACTCTGGATATATCATCTCTCTAACATGCTCTACAGGCCTACAAAATTTCATTGCATGAAAATATTAGGGTCAAAATATATCAACCTCTGAACATGCCTACTTCAAACTGCCTACAGACACACATGTCAAAAACATAAAAATTGTGTTTGGTTTGAGCCTCGAAAACTAGGTAAACGGGCACTTGAGATTTTGAAAATTGGGGCATTGAAACTTTATTATGAGGGGAATGTACTTCTATGAGTTGGGCTCATGACGAATCATGGGGTGCATTTCGCAAAGGTCTGAAGTTAGCTACTTGGAATTGTAGGACAGTGAACATCAGTAAGGTGTTTTTGGCAAATGGAATGGCCCTGGAATTGTATGTAGATGGATTCATCAAGATCTATAAATTGGCACACTCAAAGTATTTCTGGAGTAGAATGTAGGGGAACAAACCATTCAATCCTACCGATCTCGGATTAAAATTTATATCATCATGAACAGGGCACCCGACTCAATCTGTGTTTCATGACACCAGTGAAACTTTATAAGTTGCCTTTGGAATCACGTTTGAAAACTGATCAAACGGATTCGTCAAGACTTCAAATCTAAAATGTAGCAAGTCTCTAAACCCTAGAATATGATGCAAAATGAATTTTCTCACTTGGGTCAACTGGTCAAAAGTTATAGTTTGTCAAATAGGGCTACTCAAAATTATGAACAAAATACAAATTTGCAACAGGGGTAATTGACCAACTTTCAGGGGTTCAAAACCTAGTCAAACGGATTCAAAATATCTTGAAACTTGAAACATAGGTTCTTTGATATGCATACTAAATATCCTCAAAGTGGTGAATCATGAAACATAATTGAGTAAAAGATATTCAAATGCAAACATGGCTCTGTGTCGCTATTTGACACTCACGCAGGAAATGCAGAACTGAGAACCACTCAAAAAGGAACTTTGCTAAATGGCTCGGGATATCTGTTTAACATTACAAAACATATGTGTAGGCTAAATGAAGGGTGTTAGAAACATAAAACACCACTTAGGCCTTATTTCCATAGCCAGGTACACAAGCATGAAAAGCATTTATAGGGGCTCAAAGTAACTCAAAATTTTGAATAGGCACTCAAAATAGGAATGCAATTTTGAGTGCCACCAAAGCCCACCCAACTAAAGGTAGAAGAAGGAAAATTACCATTCCTACCTTGTAGCTCAATCACTAGTAAGGCCAGAAACAATGCATCAGCTCGATAGGCTAGTGGGTTATTATAGAGATTAGAAGAGTGGAGGCTAGGGTAAGTGGAAAAGAAGTTCACCACAAATAATTTAAATAGAAGAGGGTGAAATCCTAGCACCCTCACAGAAAGAAGAAGTAAATGTACAAGGGCTAGAGGATATAGGGGTGTCACGAGTTCAGGATGACCCACAACTACCACAAGCTATTGCACCTAGCCAAATAGAGATAGAAGTTGAGATTCAAGAGGTCTCTCCACCTTGGTAGATAGAACAAGCATCCCTTTTTGTGCTTAAGAAAGGAAGAAAGATCAAGAATCCTATTGAGAAAAGGCAAAGGGTGATCTAGAAAATAGTTCTTTCCCCATCAATGCTAGAAGCTATTCCTAAGGAGGATGAAGAAGAGGATGATTAAGACAATGTACCTTTCAACAAAAGAACTTGGCTAGCAAGAATCATGGAAAAGGAAAGGAGAAGAAGTTCCACTGCTACACCACCACCAATCCCAGAAGAACCTCTGCAAATGACCACATTAGAGGGTGAAATGTAAAAATGGATTAATGAGAAAGATGTAGAGGGTACTGACATATTTAAGATGTTATATTTTTATTTCATACTAGTGGGGATTGAATTAATTGGAGACAAGATCAAGGATACACTGACTAATAAGCCCTAATAGGAAGATTGGACTCAAATGCCCCCAGAGTTACAGGGTCCTAAGATAACACCTTCATCCCCATTGCAAGTCATAGTTGTGGATAAAGGCTCTGATACTCCTCTACCACCAAGTACAAAGGAAGATCCATAGAAAATAGTAACTAATGAAGTTTCTAGAGGAAGAAAAATGGTCAAATATCCTTATCAAGCTTCATCGAACACTGATGTAAGAACTATGGGTTCCATTGAAACAAATACTATAGAGGGAGAGCCATCATAGAGAGAGAAGACCTCATAGAGGAGTGATAAGGGAAAGGGGATAGTAGAGAAAATTCCTTCATCCTTGAGAGATAGGCCTTCGATGGAATGGATCCCAAGATGGTTGCAGAAGGAAATGATTAGAAATAAGAGGCAACGATTTAATGCTAATGAGGAAGACATGATAGAACTAATTGAGGTTCTAACAAAACCTAAGTTTCCATCAAAAGAGGCAAGAGAATTAACTTTCATCAATAGTGACTGGAACTAGGATTTATTTGCACAAGTGGCTATCCCACCTCCTGATTTGGAAATAGAATATTTGGATCTACAAGATTACTAGATTAGAGAAGTTATGTTTGGGAAGCCCACATTTGACATAGCCAAGTTGATGGTCCCAATGGGGATGAAGGAGGTAATTAGAAGTTTAGGACAAGAAGGGGCATAATTAATAACACTTCGAAGGAAAAATAAAATCCTAAAGAGAGATTTAGCTAAAGTTGTTGGTCCCTTGGATCTTGAACACCCCAAGGAGACTCTACATGCTACACTAGAAAGAAGAGATAAGGGGGCTGTACAATTAGATCCATTTGTTAATGTCTGTCAGAAATGGCAAGAAAGCTTTGAGGAGAAAGGCATTTTAATCATCCAAGGAAATATAAAGCTACTTCATGCTATGTAGGAAAATGTGGATAAAATGGTAGCAATTTTGAGACAATATTTTAGTATAATGGATGAGGTACGTGGATGGGGAAAGGATTTATAGGTGCTACAAGTGATTAAAGGCTAGATATATAGAATGATCATGGATGTATATATTGCAGAGGAGCTAGATTTAATTGATGATTGGATAGAAAATATAGTAGACAATAATAAAGTAATGAAGTCATTACATGTAGAGATTCACCGGCTCAAGGACCAAGCCCAAGAGTAGATTTTGGAAGAAAAGAAACATTATAGTGATGCATGTCTCGACATTTTTGAAGATGATGCATAGGAAAATTCGATATAATTGAGGTATTAGTGTAGAAATTTAGAAAGATTTATTATTATTTTTCTAGTGACGAGGATATCTAGCAAACATTTAGGATGGAAGAAGCATTGCTAGAGTTGGATACTAAACTCAGGGATTTTGTTGAGACTTGTATTGAGGTAATTAACTACAGGCAAAAGGTCAAGGAAAAGTATAATGCTTTAGATTTATTAAAATTGGAAAAAATCACTAAAATTATTGAGAAATTCAAGGGTAAGTATCCAGACATAGCTCTAGTATGAAGGGGGATAAAACCCAAAAGCCAAAATTTCATTTTTGACGCCCACTAAAATTTTGCAACTTTGGACCCTTGAGGTGTGTTGGTCTGCTAGTGCACTTTTTGGTTACAAAGTGTTCAAAGAATTTTGAAGAAGTTGGAGGTGCACATGTGTGCTAATGCACTTCTTTCAAGGTGTTCTTTTCTAGAGGTGCACTGACAGTTAACTGGTAGTTCAAAAATCAAAGCTTTTCATGCATTGAAAACACATTTTGACAACAATTTAACTCCATTAGATGCCCAATGAAGGATTAGCTTCTATTTTTGACACTTCCATTTCAATTGAAGGCTTTCTTCTTCTTATTTTATCATTTTTAAATTTTTTTTAATGATATGTAAAGGCTCTTGCATCAAATTAATGAATATAAAAATGGATGGAGTCCTACTAAGTACCAATTAGATTGTTAGTTTGTACATAATTAGTTTGATTTATTAAATTAAAAGCATATAATTACACGAAGATATCTCTCACTCTCAACACAAATTAATTAGATGAATTGTTGTAAGTACTAGAATATAATATGTAATTGGGGTTGCTATTATTTTGCAATAATATTATGCTTTTAGCGCTCACTTTGGAGTGTGGTGATTCTTGCCTAAATGTGTCATATTTTTGTGAATGTATGTTCATGGAATTGTGATTGCGCCAAAATTTTACTACTCTATTTTTGGTTGTGTGATCTTTTAATTTTGGTGTTTGCTAAGGTTTTACAAATTTTTCTGATGTATCTAGCTCGAGAAGAAATCAAAAAATTGTGCCTTCATAACTCTTTGTCTCACATGAGCACACTTTCCATGGCCTTGCAATTTCATGAAGAGTGAAACATCATACGGTCACTACATTTACCATCGATGATTACATCAGTGGAATCAAGGAAGCATTGCTCCTACATTCATTGGTTACCTATCAATTCCTTCAAAAGCTCAACTCACAGATGTGTTATTTTTGTAGCTTATGTTCATTAGGATTTTACTTTCATGTTATTTTCTTTAAAGTTCTTGTTATTTGTTTTACTAACCCCTTGTTGAAACAGGAATTCATTCTAGTTGCATTGTTAGATTGCATTTATAAAAAACAAAAAAATACAAAAACATAGTCCTGTTGCATATTTATTTTGAAGTAGTGAGTAGATTCTACATCTTATCCAAGATAATTCAAACCAGCAAAGGCCTCCTCATGAAAAAAACATTTATCCTCAACTGAATGGATTCCAATAGGTCACAAGATCACTTGGAACCTTGGAGTTGATTCACAAGGTTGAATTTTCAAGAGAGGAGTTTGAAAGAATTCCTATCATTTAGCATCGTGCATAACAAAAATTCAATAGGTTCAAAGCAAGAAATAGCATTCATTTGGTGACTTAAGTTTGTAGGTTACTAATTCACCCCCCCTCTTAGTAATTCCTATTTCTAACAATTGGTATTAGAGCCCAATTATTTAGAACAGGCTTAACAACTTAAGTAAGATCCCTATGGATATGGAATGGTTGATGAAGAACCTTGAAGAGGCACTTGAACAAATTGATCTCCTTGCTAAAGAAAGAGATAAGTTGAAAGATAGATATGAAGACTCCAAAGAATATATTGGAAAACTAAAGGACAAGATTGAACATCTCAAATCCAAGCCTGAATCTATTAAATCTAAAACTGGTGATAATGATTACTCAAAATTGAAGATAGATTACAAGATCTTGAAGTAGATCTTGAAGCATGAATTAAAGATTACCAATCTAAAGTTGAGTTTGAGGAATGATCCTAGAAAATTTGAATTTGATTTGAAAACTGAAAATTCAAATCTTAGAACAAGTCTAGCAAAGAAGACATCTAAGTTTGAAACATTGAAACAAGATAATGAATGACTTCATAAGTGCAACACTATTGTGAAATGTGAACAAACTCAGTGCAAGCAATAACATGAAAATATTTATTCTAGTAGACAAAAACTTAATGATTCAATCTCAATATAGAGACCTACCTATGATAAGACTAGTCTTGGTTATCTATTTAACATGTCTACAAAGAAACCTAAAAATAGATCAAATTTGAAAGAAAAAGATAAATTTGATGATAAGATTGAATATAGTCAATCTTATGATAAACCTAAAGAAGTTGGATAAGAGAAGGAAACTGTGAAATTGGATGAACCTAAGCAAGTGGCATTACCTAAAGAAACCTAGTATGAATTTAGAGGTAAGTGTTTTGCATGTAATAAAATAGGTGATATGAAAAGAGATTGTACAAATAAGTCATTTAATTATGTTACAAATTTTTTTTGTCATAATTTTCATGGTATGGGTCATAGAGAAATTAATTGTAGGAAACCTAAATATGATAATGATAGAAGGAATAGAAAAATGTTTGGAAATACTAACCCTATATATAGAATAAGATTCAATCAGAGGACATTGAGAGAAGGAAGACCTTATGAAGAAAGAAGGTAGATCATGTGTTATAAGTGTAACAACTTTAGACACATAGCCTAGAATTGTCATGCACCTATTGATCAACATAATCCTAGAAGTAGAACCCTAGTATGTTAGTTATGCAACAACTTCAAACATACATCAAAGTATTTTAGAATGGATAGAAACTTTGAAGATAAAAGGAAAAATGGAGAAAAATTAAAAAACAAAAGGAACAATGGAAGAAACATTGGAAATGGCAGAAGCAATCATGAAAGGAACTCTAGAACTAAGAAAGACAATGATGAAAAAATGAATGTAGTCAGTGAACTCCAAGAAGAACTTAATGAGACATTTTTGAAAGGATTTGATGTTTCTAAAGATAAGTTAGATGATGTAGAGATACTAAAATAGAAGTCAATAATTGAGTTTGATTCAACTAAGTTGAATTAAGCTTGTTCACAACACTGGACTTTTGAACTTCACTTAGAGATTGAACTACAAGTAGTGAACTCAGGAAAAGGTGTATCAAGATAGGTTTAGACTATAGGTAAGCTTCCTTGCAATTTGGAGCTTATCAAAACTTGTTATGAAGGAAGTAAGAGTTACTATTGTAATAGAGAAAGTTAATTCCATAACAAAAGATGAAAAATATGTTGTTACAAAGAATTTCATGGAGCAAAGTTACTAGGAGAATTGTCATGATTCAAGGAAGCTATTGTAAAACTTAGGTAGCATTTGAAGATCAAATAAAGATTTTGAGTAGATATTTGATTTCAGAATGTAATTGATAGATTTTTTGTGTGTGCAAAGTACATAATTAATGCAAGTTCAAAATGAATGAATAAATGGAGTACAAACTTGATTACCACTTTATTGCAATCACATTAGAAGCATAGAGCACTCAGAAGTAACTTTGTGAAAGTGATTTTAATCTAAACCCTATTTCAAAAGGAGGTATTTTGTCATTTATTTGCAGAATTTCTTTGATAAAGTTTATATTTGATAAAATCATGGATATGCTAGTAGTTCATAATGTTGAGAATGAGGAGAGACCAAAATTGGAGGTTGTTTCTATGAAACCCATAGAAGGAACCCCTAATTTAGCATTATCCATTAGTCCGAGCAATGTAGTGTATTTGAAAGATGTAGGAAGTTATCTTAATAGAAAGTTTGAAACTATAGGGAGTGAGTATATAAACAAAGATATGGAAATTGTCTTTAACCATGACATGTTAGTAAAGCCCAGATTTGAACATTCAAGAGAATTAAACCCTTTCAAATATCATTTCTATTATGAACTTGATACCAAAGAATGGACATAGATTATACTAAGTAGAATTCATGAGGGAAAATTGTGGATGGAACACAATGTACTTGACATTTCAGCTGACCTTATTCATGAGGTAACTATTCTTAAAAAACAAGGTGGTGTACCTATAGGTGAGAAAGTAATTAAGAAGAAGGTTGAGAGCTACACTAAGGTATTTTATAATGTGAAGGCCATGATGATCAAAATCATTAAACAAGATGACATAAGATTCTTAAGTAAATCATTGCCTATTCTATTTTTGCAAGTTCTAAGATTGATGAATTATTAGTAGGATTCATCTATGGAGCTTATAAGATTTGTGTTGAGAAAGAACAAGTTGACCTAAGTGAAATTTTGAGATTACAAATCCTTGAAAACTTAGAGAAGATCAAGAGGACTAGGAGTGGCATGTTTTGATTTTAGTCATTGATCAATCATATGTTATTTCATGTGCTTAAGTGATTTCCATACTTACTTGTTACACAAATTATGAGCAGTGAGAGATGTACTATGGAAAAGATTATAGATGTATGTAGAAGACATCTAATAGACAAAATCCTAGACAACAAAACTTTTATCATGAAAATATTTTAGAATGGGATGAAATGAAGATTTAGAATCACACTTGAAATTGTAAAAAGATTCAAAAATAATTTATGTGTTATGGTTGATATAGATTTAATTCATATTCAAGCAGTAGAACCTTGAGAAAAATTCCTTGATTCCTTAGGTTATGAGTTCAGTGTTGATGTAGTAGTTGGATATATTAATCTATTATTGAACTCTAAGAAGGACCAAGCTAAGTACAGATTTAGGACATATGAAGAGATTGTCAAGTCAAATCATCAAGCATCCTTAGAGAAAGCATCTCACACAAAGATTGAGACAATAATGAAGAAATCTCTAACTGAGGCCAATATGATAGAAAATGAGTCACAGGTACTCAGACAGACAATGAAACAAGAAATAATGTATGTGCAACCTTTATCAGATGGAAAACCATCTGGTATATCTATTGTAAAAATATCTTCAGAATAGAGCATTCCATATGTTACAGTATCAACTAAACAAACAAGTGATCCAAAGAGAAAATATGAGAGATTAGTAGAATTTGTGACTACCAAGACTAAAAGGGTCAAGCAATAGGATACTAGACCAAGAAAAAGACAAAAGTCATTGTTGACAATTGTGGAATCCAGTGAAGAAGAAGAACAACAACAAGAAGTAAAACAAGAAAAAAGGTAACTATTTCTAAATAGATGAAAGTTAAAGCAAGGAAACCTCAAAAATTGAAGATTGAGAAGATCAACTCACCCATTAAAAATGAAGGGAACTTTGTTCAAATGAAAAAATTCTATGATTTATCTAATGATATTAAGAAAGATCATATTGATATCTCTACAGTGAGATATATGATTGCTAACAATCTGAAACTTAAAGATATTGAAAGCACAATAAATCAAAATGTCTATGAAAGACTTATAGAGAATAAAGCACTAGCTCGGGAAGAGGATATAGAAATTAAGAAGTCTATGATAAGGACAAAATGTAAGATAGATGATTAGGAAGAAGTTAAGAAATTGTTGAACAATTTGGCACTCTACTAAAGGAACAAGGTGAGACCATTTTTATTTATGGTAGGTGAGAAGGATAAAATACAGAGTGAAATAGCTATAGATATAAGTTAGATGATGACAAAGTCAAAGGAAATACCTACTCTAGCACCTAAAACTTTGGAATTGTTAGTAAGTGGTGACACTATGTAAATTGACCAAATCAATGTTACTATTAACATTGATGATACTAACCCTTTTGAGAGTCTCAAGCAACTTGAATCTCAGGCCAAGATTTTTAATTAAGGTAAAAATAGGTTTTGAAGGGACTCGAAACCCTTAATAGAAAAGAAAAAGACATTCAAGTAAGAACAACTAGGTTTCACAAGGACCTAAAACCTGTAGTATAATTGTTACCAAGTTTAACAAGGACCTAAAACCACAAAATAAGACCAAAAAATGAAACTAGGTTTTACAAGGACCCAAAACCTAGTGTTTAAATAATAGGATAAAAAACTAGCACTAGTACATTTGGGTTCATTTTTTGACCTTTATTGGTCAAATTTTTGACCCAATTTTCGACCAACTTCGACTAACCCATCGGTCGATATTTTTCTGGTCGAAATTTTGACCAACTCACTGGTTGGTCAAAATTTTGACCAATCTATTGGTTGAAAACCTACCAAAGCCATTGTGTGGGTTCAAATAGGAATTGGTCAAAATTTTGACCAACAAAGGTAGAAAAAGATTTGCACATTGGTGGAAATTTTGACCAACAAAGGTGGAAAAAAAAATTTAGGCATTGGTGGAAATTTTGACCAATGAAGGTGGAAATTTTGACCAACAAAGGTGGAAAAAAAATTTAGACATTGGTGGAAATTTTGCCCAATGAAGGTGGAAATTTTGACCAACAAAGGTGGAAAAAAAATTTAGACATTGGTGGAAATTTTGACCAATGAAGGTGGAAATTTCGACCAACAAAGGTAGAAAAAAATTTGGGCATTGGCAGAAATTTTGACCAATGAAGGTGGAAATTTCGACCAGCAAAGGTGGAAAAAAATTTAGGTGTTAGTGGAAATTTTGACCAATGAAGGTGGAAATTTTGACCAAAAAAGGTAGAAAAGAATTTAAGCATTGGTAGAAATTTCCACCAACAAAGGTAGAAAAAGCCCAGGAGTTGGTGGAAATTTCCACCAACAGCTAGGTGTAAATTTTTTTCAGGCATTCGATAAAATAGTTCACATGTCTTGCTTATGATATGACATTTTACATGCATCCTACACTCTCTCATCCAGCTAATGATGGATTACACAAAGTGATCTGAAATCATGATTCTAAAAAAAACACAATCAAATCCAAAATGAACTTGCACTACAAATGGATTGTGGAAATCTAATATTGTTAATTTTGCATGCATGTCTACTAGGACAAATGTATGTTTAAGTTGTGATGGTCCTGGTAGACATGCATGCAATTTTACCAATATCAGATTTCCACAATCCATTTGTAGTGCAAGTTCATTCTGGATTTGATTGTGTGTTTTTTAGCATCATGGTTTTAGAGGACTCTGCATAATCCATCATTAGCTGGATGAAAGAGAGTGCAGGATGCATGCAAAATGTCATATCATACGCAAGGCATGTGAACTATTTTATAGAATGCCTGAAAAACACTAACAATAACTAATATGAAGAATATATAATTAGTTATATGATTGATACAAAACATGTAGCAGTGAGTTGGTTGAAATTTCAACCAAAAAAAATTCGACCAATAGGTTGGTCAAATTTGGTCAAAAATTGGGTCAGAAATTCAACCAATAAAGGTCAAAAAATGAACCCAAATGTACTAGTGCAAGTATGCTCGCCAAGTTGGCTCTTTGAGTTTAGTCATCAAGTCACTCCACCAAAGTGCCTCATCAAGTTAAGTTGTTAGGTCCACTCATCGAGCTTGCTCACCGAGTCAATTCGCCATGCCACATCTCTAAGTGGCCTTGCTAAGTTGGCTCACCAACTTGCCCCATCAAGTTGCCACTTTAAGCCCACTCACCATGTTAGATCACCAGGCTGACTCCCCAAGTCAGCTCACCAATTTGACAATTGAAGTATGCTCACCAAGTTTGCCCCCTAAGCCAACTCTCCAGGTCAGCTCACCAAGTCACCCCCACTTGCCCCACCAACTTGCCACTTTAAGTCAACTTGCCATGTTAGGTTGCTAGGCCGACTCCCCTAATCTAAACTCCTTATACAGAAATAAATTTTATAATTAAAATCTAAAAGTCATGTGTATTTGTTCATTGACATTTTTTCATTTTAAAGTTAATACTAGCACCACCTTTGACTAAAGATAACCACCAAATATTTGTTGAATGAACATAGTCACATGTGCTATTGGATGAATGGCTTCCTCTCCACCAGCTTCATCAAGGCATATCGACTACATAGTATCAATTGCAAATCTAAAAGGAAAAAGAAAAACAAGATATCGATTTGTGTGTGCACGTATGTGTGTGCGAGCATGTATGTGTGTGCCATTTAAGTATTTTTAAGCACATCAATGGATATTAATTTTTGTGTGAACATAATTTGTAGCATATCCTTAAATAATCCTTTCTATGAGAATTTCTATCTTGATATATGTTAGTATGATTTAAATATTGAAAGACTCTAAGCACTTTGCAATTCATGTTACCTCAAAAACTCATGAGCATCTTCCTATTTTCCATATCCAAGGTGATTTCCAATGTTTTTAATTCTAGAAAGTATTCTAATTGGTGACTAAGGCACCATCTCCTCCTCTCACCCTTGAGACAAGAAACTCAAGCTCACACATGAAGCACCAGTCTTTCTTCTAACCTGAGCAGACCCACAAAATAGTATAGGTTATTGTTTTTGCAAGCCGCAACTAATATTGCAATGCCTATGTATAAGGATAAATCTACTGAGAAATGATAACATTCATTTTTGAGAATGTGATCCATGGAGTAGATAGGCTGCAAGAGGTTTTGTGTATATTAGGCACTGAAGCACCACGTTAGCAAAGCAACTGTCAATAGACTAGTGGAAAGGCAAAGATCATGAATAACAATCTACCTAGAAACTAATTCTTTACATTTAAAAATTACAAGAATTCACAAACAAGATGTACCCTAACCCCTCCCCAAATTTAACCTACAATTTAACCTATTATACTTATATTTCAATGTAAATGACACAAGATTATAAATCAACTCATGAAGATATTATCATTCTACCATTCTGAACTTTGAGATTGGTTTTTCTAACAGTCATTTGGATTGCCATAGACCATAAAATAAGAGGGAAAAGCATGTGCTCTCAAATAGAATAAAAAGTTGGCACATACTTGTCTTCCACATTCCAATTCCAATGGACAAAGTCACCAACACAGATATTATGTCGAGTTATTGATAATAGATTCTAATGCATACATTTAAATGAAAAATATGAAAATAAACAAGTGGAACAGCCTCAGTTATTTACCTTTGGGAATACCCAGTTTAGGGAAAACTCTAGTACATGTTCTTGCTTTGTTGCTTACGTACCTTTCTATGCAATAGTGTTCTCTCTCACATGTGGGGGCAGGGGAGACAAGGAGGCTCCTTTGTTGTCTCCTTGGCTATGCAATAGTTCTGCAACACCCTACCCCCCTCTCTCTCTCTCTCTATGTAATAGTTCAAAGGTATAATCCACATTTGAAATGTGGAAAGTTACCAAATTTATTCTAGTTTTCTCTCTTTTGTTCTTTTTCATGTAACATGAGACCCTGTAGTAATGGAGTTGTATTTCCCTAGCACACGATCTAATTCATCATTCAATGCAAGACCCTGACCAAGAAGCTCCTCGTCCTTGCATTAAATTTGAAATAAAGGTGAACCAACTAGATAATGGGCTAATAAAACATGCTTTATTGCTAGTGAGAAGCATTAAAAACTAGTTCACTTTGCATTTGTAACCTTGGGTAGGGTCTTAGCAACATGCTTGTATTGAACCTTTGATGTAAAGGAGAAGTACACAAGCTCAAAACCCTCAGGAAGGCTTTCTTAGATAAGAAGTTTTTCAGCAAACACAAATCCTCACTAATAATGCTGCTACGATTTTCTTATTTAAATCCAAAAAAAGTTGTATTATCTTGGGCATAGGAGACTACTGTTGTTTGTGGTTAAGGATCCTTTAGATTAGTAGAATCACATGCAAACTGGATGCGACATTGCAATAAGAAAACTATAATAAGAGCTAGGAGCTTGCCTAGTGATCAAGGCTTGAGATTGGACACTACATGAAGTATTTGTAGGCATTTGAGTCTCAAGCATCACCAGCTCAAAATAAAACTAAAAAGGAAACTTGGCAAATAAAGCTAAATAAAAATAGTATTCTTGAGTAAGCATCAACATTGTATGAACAATACCATTACAATGCACTATACTTGGTACAAATATATTGTTGGCTGAGTATAAAGAACATTGGTTGTGAATTCAAGTCCAAGTTGCAAAAGCAAAGACATTTACATAAAAACTAAGCAACCCTATATGGCAAGAAAAGATATATAGAGATTTTTGACTGAAATTACAAATTGATGCTAAAAAACTTAAACCATAAGAATTGTTCTATAGAATAATAAAGAAGAAAGATGAAGAATCAAACACCTAAAGGATACAATGTTGATGCAGCTTCAGAAAGATAGTCTAAAAGACATCATATGCTTAGGCTGAAGGAGCTTTGAGATTCATTACTACACTTAGAATGGGCTTATCTTCAATCTTCTGAAGACTGAAGATGAGCCCATTCCCAAGTGTAGTAATGAATCTGATATAATGCAACAAAGAAATAACATCAATGAGAGTAACCAAGCCATCTCTTAGCATTCTCAGTATTTCCATTGGCACATAAAGAACTGGGCTACACTTCACAATGCCAAAACCTTGATCAAAATTCACTGTGGAAAGAAGCAAGTTATGTTTCCTTGGTAGGTGTTAGCTAGCAATCATTTCAAATAACATCTTATAAAAGAATTCTAAAAGCTAACCACATTTTGAAATGAGATAACAACTGATATATATCATTTCAAACTCAATTTATTCCCATTTGTGCATAAAATGCCAAGCAACCCCACTACTTTAATATCAACATTTTCTCAGCAAAAACCCAGAAAATCTTACCTCTGCATTCCTTATTTATGATTCTAATGACACAAAGTAGTCTTGTTGTTGGCAGATATAAACTAAAGTCTAAAGGATACAATGTTATAGTAGCTTCAGAAAGATTGTCCGAAGGACATGACATGCTCATGTTGAAGGAGCTTTGAGGTTCATTAATATAGTCTGGAATGGGCTCATATTCAATCTTCTGAAGATTGAAGATGAGCCCATTCCTGAGTGTAGTAATGAATCTATAACCTTGACACCCATCTCTTTGCAAACTTGCACACAAGCTTCAAAATACTAATGACACAATTCATTTATCCATACTATTGGAGCAAAAATACTACTGTAGAATCCAAAAAAGTTAGGCCAAATAGGTAGATTACAGAATCATGAAATTGTGAACCATTACACACACACAAGAAGAATAGTACCTTGAAGCACTATTAATCAAATCTTCATTAACAGGTGGGAAAATTTAAAAAATCAAGCATGTCGACTCTGAGAGGTCCTGATTTGTTTACCCCAAACTCAAATTAGATAATTGTCATCATAAAAATTGAAATATCTATATCTTTCAAACAAAATTGAATAAATCTAAACACATAATACTAATGAAAATTGTACCTAGAGATAGGTTTCCATTCTCTTAATGTTCTCAATGTATTCAGGAAGTGGTACATGAGGAACTAATCCTGAGGTGTGAGGATCCAAAGAATCATTTCCACCAAAATATACAATGATTAAAAGGCCCGCTGAACTGCATTCTAGGTGAGCCAAAGCAATAAATATATTAGACTGAGAATATCCAACATTTGCATATAGAGTAGCTACAACACCAATCTCATAAAACCTATAAGGAAAGCATGAATCTCATAATCATAGGTAGTGTTACTATTTAAAGCCATTGAATAAATATGTTGACAACATAAAATATTTATAAATATATCAAACTCCACGAAATACTATGCAGTAAAAAGCAATAATAAAATAACTATGCTAGAGGTGTATAGTTACATGACAGATCCATTTTTACTTATGAACAAAAAGAAAAAAATAATAAACAACCCAACATATGTAGTTTTTCTGTAGCATGGTGTTAGTCCTTTCCCATTATCTTTTTTCCAATAGTTCCAACAAATGGGTGTTGTAATGGCCCTAACAGTTCTTCATCTGATACCTTGGAATTCTGAGATTAGTTTACTTCTCTGGATAGTTTGGTACTTGTTAAAAGCTACTTTAAATTCTTGCATTATCATGTTAAATTCTTTGAGAATTCAGTGGTTACTCAAAATTTGATTCTCAGAACAGATGTTTTAATATTTTTAGTATTGTGTTTTATTCAAAATCTTATTATTTGAATCAATCTAGATTTAGGAATCAAATTTTATGAATTAATGTTAGTATGGTTTCAATTTTACCTTTGTCTGATTCGTACTTTTAGATTTTTGTATAAGGTGGCTTTAAAGTTTTGCAGCACCTTGAATTTGTCATTTGCCAATTTTTAAGTATATATATATATGTGTGTGTGTGTGTGTGTGTGTGTGTGTATATATATATATATATATATATATATATATGTATGTATGTATGTATGTATGTATGTATGTATGTATGTATGTATGTATGTATAACATTGTATAATTCTATATATATATATATATAATTGTTATGTATTCGTGTGCTTGTATTTATATTTATACAAGTTGTAAATTATATGTATACATATATGTATACTTATTAATTAGTAAGCAATATTAATTTTGCTTAGGATTAATCTTTATATTAATATTAATATTAATATTGATACAAATATTAATGTTAGATTAGTACCTAATACTAAATTAATGTGAGTTAGTGCCTAAACTAATGTATGGCATGGGATTTAACTAAGTCATAAAACCTAAAACTAAAGCATTGCCTAAGTTAATCAATGCCTAAAATAAAGCTTGGCATGGGAGTTTTGGGTTTTGGTTTATGGCAGCAAGGTTAGTGGGTTTTTATGGTGGGCAGGCTCTTCGAATGTCAAGCTGGTACTTTGGCTGCCATGTGTTGGAATTTGCATTGTTTTTTATGTTTGTGTTAAATTCATAGTTATGGGCATTGAATTGCTTGTTTTGGCTGTCGAGTTAGCTGAAGCCTAAGTTCAGACCGCCATTGTTGGGTTTCAGTTGGGGATTATGGAAGCTCTATTGAGAGGGTTTCTCTGCGCTTTCATGTGGAAATTGATGACCATTATGGAGATTATCGTTTCTTACCAGCATTTTAGAGGTTCATGATTTCATTTTATTGATGGATCTATTGTCATTTTGTGGTTTCACTTTTCTCAGTTATTGTTGTTAAGAAAGTTTCATTGGTATCTCTGTGTCTAGATTTTGAGGGTTTGAAGGCTTGGGCTGCAATTTTGGAAGAAGAGGGTTTTTCCAGGCAACATCTTTTGTGTTCATTTTGCATTTATTCAGGCAGGGGGCTTTTCTTACTCTATCCTCTATCCATTTTTATGTTTTATTTAGCTATGGTGATTTTTGAATACAAAAGTTGTTGATTAAGAGGAATTCAACCAACTCTGGGTGTATGCAGTATTTAATGTTTTCATTGTTGAATTTTGTGTAAACCCAAAATTGGGTGCACGAATGTAAGAATGTTAAAATAAGTTTTTATGATGTGTATATACACTCAAGCATGGATATATGCAGAGCATGGCTTTGTGTTCAATACTTAGCTCTGTGTATACCCATACTCGAGTGTGGTAATGAAGATTTCGTTATGGTAATTTTTTTTGTATTTGGGTTTTGCGGTTTAATATGTATGTTTGTGGTTGTAATTCATGCGTGTGTTTTTGAAATAATATATGATTATTGGCTATTAAAAGAGTCGAGCTCTATGTGTACCCTGGTTTTGGTGTTTGATATTTTGTTTACTGTTTACAACTCAGCCACGGTTAAGAGTTTGTGGTGACATTTAGTCATGGCCGCGAATTTGCAGAGATCTTATTTTGTCAACGGTTAAGAGTAAGTTATTTTCTCAACGGTTTGCAAGTTAATAGTAACACAATCATTTTATCGAACAGTTTTATGAGTTGGATTTGGGGATTCGGTTATGTTTGATGTTGTGGGTTTTAGGTAATGTGTTAAACATATATCATATGTTTGAAACAGTAGTTTTGTGAATTATACTTGCAAAACAAGACATAGGTATAATGACAAATAGTTAGTAAAATTATTGAACAAGATTGGTTTTACATTTGATACCATAGTTTCATTCGATTTTTGACGTGCTGGAAGTTGTATTTAATCCAGTCGATACTTTGTTGACTATGTATGATATTTAGTATTCATATATAACTGCATGAAGATTAATCAATTTTGCAAACTTTAAGTTATGTTGATAGTTAGAATTGGGAAGAGGCATTTTGTTAAACAGTTCATGTGGGTGTGTAATTTGGTATTTTGGAGTTTTTGTGTGTGACGCGGATTGAATTAGTAACTGTGGTGATTTTGATTTGGAATTAGGAGTTGAAACACAACAACATTGCTAATGTTCTTCTGTTTAAAATATTGTCAAAACTTGAACATTGTGAAGTCTGTTGACGCATTTCGATAGGATTTATATGATGTTTTATTTTGAAATGAAGATTTTTTTTTAGGAATTAAAATTTAGCAAAAGAAATAGGTTTTATACATATCTATTATAGATTTGAAGTTTAATTTGTAAGTATTATATATTTATGTTTGTATATATATATATATATATATATATATATATATAGGTGTGAGAATATAGGTATAAGTATATATGTATTTTCTTATGAATTGAATTGTTAGATTTACCATAGATATATAATTTGGAAATTATTGTGATTATTGGTTTTGGAAATGGAAATTGATTAATTGTTTTATAATCTGACATCAGTAAGTAATAGTATATGTGGATAGTTTTATTATTACATTTTAAAATGAAATGTAAATATAATGAATCTTAGAAAAGTCAATTCCTTACTATTTAATTGAATATAGCTATTATGTAGTTGAAAAGTGTGGTTACAAATATGGTTTCATTTGATACTTTGGAAGATTGAAAAAAAATGGTTTCATATGATATTTCTATTTGCTGGTGCAATTGTTATATTGAAGCAAATGAAATAAGTGTATTAGTTGGAATTGGAAAATTAATCTAAGTTTTCTTCCAATTAGTATAACTAGATTTATGTGTATGTTAGATTATGCAAGTGTGATCCTTTAGATTGGGTGGCTATCATAAAGCGAGTAACTTGTGGTGATAGAATTATGTTGCCAGATGCCCTCTGACACTAGTCTAGATCCTTATGGGAAAGTTTATTATAGTTATTTAATCAAGTGGTAATATTTAAAATTTCATGGATTGGGAATCATATAATAAGATAAGAACATTATGGTTTCACCTGACATATTGAGTTTTAGGAGTGGTTGAACATAGATTCTTCTGTTGACACCCATGGACTACTGGATCATTACCTTGTCATATTTTGTGCGAGTTTATTTCTGCATATCTGCATGTAAGAAATTATGTACTTGCTTTATATTTGAATGTGAAAAGAAAATTGTATTTTTAGTATATCTGTTATATGGATTAAATGAATATAGTTTTTTCATAAAATCTAACATGCAAGTTTTCTGGAGATATTATCAATTTAATTAGATTTACTAAGCCCTATTTGGTGTGTTGTGGTTGTGTTTTTTTGTTTTTAGGTTCAAGATAGGGTTGGATATGGACTTAGAAGATAATGATTGTTTACATTTAGAACCAGTGTTAATTTGAATGTATTTAAGTTGTTGTACTTTTAATAAAAGAGTATAGATATGTTATATACTCTGATGTAATATGTTGAAATGTTACATTGCTGATTATGAGTACTTTGTTGTACCTATTGTATAAAGGTTAATTTGTAATGGAGATTGGTTATAAAAAAAAAATTGTTTGGAATTTAATCTATTATGTATGTATGGAGTATTGTTGTATGGTTATTTGGTTATGTGTTGGTTGAGGGTATTACATTTGGTATCAGAGCCCAAAGTTTAAACACTCAGGACTTGATAAGTTTTTATAGGGGTTTCATTATGCTTCGTATGAGATTTTAATTAAATCTCTTTTATAGGAATTCTGGTATGCCTCCTGTTACATGAGGAGCATGGGGATGAGGTATCCCTAATGCTGACGCCAAAGCAAGCAGAGGCAGAGGTGGATGTAGAGGTTGTGATCGTGGCCAAGGTAGAGGTCGTGGCCTAGGTAGTGGTCAAGTTCGTCAAGAAATGCTTGATGATGATGAAGAGCAAGGGGGATTTCAAGCTGAAATTCTTCAAAAAATTCTTGGACAGTTGGATGGGATTGAAGCAAGGAATAATATTCCTGGTGGGAGAGCAAATGTTCAGAATTTGCAGATTCCTAATGCCAATCAGGCTGTAGTAGTAGATCCTATTATCAGGACTTAGCTAAAGGACACATCTAAGCTCAAAGGTCCATATTTTAATGGAGCCAAAGTTGGTAATGAAGCTGAAGCTTGGCTTCTAAACATTGAAAGATGTTTTATTCTGCATGATTATCATACTAATGTGAAGGTTCACTAGACTGCAATGTAGTTAAGGTCTTTTGCATCTATTTGGTGGGAGATGGAATTAGAACACCTAGGACTTCATATTTCTCAAGTCACATGGGAATTATTCATAGAGAGGTTTCAGGAAAGGTTTATGTCTAAGTATTGGCAACAAACCAGGTCTGAGGAATTCTTTAACATTTCTCAAGGGAATTCAACAGTGGAAATGTATGAAAGAAAATTCTTTTAGCTAAAGAAGTATTCTGGTTGGAATGAAGGTGATAAACCTTTGGTGCAACACTTTATCAGGGATTTAAATCCTAGGATTGGTGAGGAAGTGAGAACTTTCAAACCAAAAACTATTAAGGAAGCTGCTGATCAGGCTAACCTTGCTAAAATGAAATCTAGTTTTTCAACCAAAAATGTTGTTAACCCACCTATTCCAAGTAGCAATAAAAGTCAAAAATCGTTTAGGGATGATTCTAAGGAAGCACCTAGTGGCTATGGTAGTAAATCCCAAAAGAGGAAGTTCTATAAATTTACCAAATCAGACAAGGGGTTTAAGGTCCCTGAACTACCTAAATCCATTAAACCTGCTGAAAGTGTGAAATAGAGTTTTGCACTGCCACAAGAAAATTCCTCACAAGATAAGAGCACCAAAAGAGGAGTGGAATGTTGGCATTGTGGGCAGTTGGGTCATTTACAATGGAATTGTCCTCTTAAAGGGAATAATTAGGGTAGGCCAAGAGCATCGGCTTCTGAAGCTACTGTTGGAGATTCTGGAAGGAACCACTATATTTTTGCTACTGTGGATCATAATCAAGCATAACATCAGAACACAATGATCGAAGCTAAAGGTACTTATCAAGGTATGAAAATTTCCATTTTATTTAACTCAGGTGCCACTGTAGTGCCTCTCCCATTTGAATTTTGTAAGTCATCCTAATGGATGCAACCTTGATGATCTTTTTTTGTGATGGATCATGATTGTGACCCTGAGTGGTCTACACCATCGAGGTGTTTGGATTTATGTTTCTGTATCAGTTGCTTTGATTATGCTTTTGACTGATCTTTGAGATTATGATGTGATTTTTGGTTCACTGAGGTTTGTGCCAGTGGTTACTAGGGGCGATGTGGTATCATGAAGTTGTTTCGTGATTACCCTGAGATGTGTGCAGAGATTACACTATGTTCTTTTACCATGCTACACTAGACTAGGTTCCTATAGCAGTGGTTAGTCATGTTTTTGACTGTGTTTTCTTATGTGTTTTAAATGCCTTTTTTATGCAGAGTAATCAATCATTATTAAATGCATTAATGATTAGAAATGGATTGTCCATGTTGATTTCTTTGGTTATGTGCTGCGGACATCTACCTTGTTATATTTCTGATTAGAGAGATATTTGTTACTCATGTGATGTTTTACATTTGAGATGACCTGAGCGTCAAATGTTACTCTTTGATTTCAGTATCATAGATATTAGACTACTATGTTGTTCAGTTAATCATATTGCATGATGATGCCATTTTGAGATGACAGCGTGTTTTATGATGATATCTGGTTATCTAGTTATTTGGTATTTGGACATACCTCTGATTTCGCTATATGATGGATTTAATGCTATGGTTATTTACTTCATTCCTGCGTTGCTATGCCTTTTGCGAACGTGAGTGATATAAATAGATTATTTTAATATAATTAAATAAATGGTTAAATTAGGTGATTTAATACATTTATTTCTTTGGCTATGTTATTATATGCAATTGCACTTGATTGTGTTGTTTAGTGTGCAGGATTTATATCCCTGGCAGTGGCACATGGAGTTAGTGATTCAACCATTCATATTTTACCAATGTCGTCCTTGTATGGTCGATGTATCCTTTATTAAAATGTTTAAATTAAACCTTTCGGTGATTATTAAATCCGAACTCATTTGCATTATGTGATTAGACCAGTAAGCGTGTCTGTGCATTTAGAGGTTCGCATTGTCGCGAAAGTTGTTAAGGTGATTTTTGTGTTTTTGGGTTTTCGGGCTTTTTAATTATTTTATTTTAATTTCTGGCAGCTTTGCCATAGATGAATTCTTATTTATAGGAATAGCCTGTTTTTGTTTGGGTCGATTTGGGGTTTAACTGGATTGGCTGGTTAAATGCCCTAATCGATTATTCACCCAAAAAGTGAATAAATATCCAAAAAGGAATTTAATTCCTCACTTCTCACTTTCAAATTGGAAAGTTGGAGAGTAAAACCCAAAATCCTCTTCATGAAGATTTACTGTTTTGTTCGTTGTGGGAGCTACGGGTGTGGTATCGTCGCGAGGTTGAGCTTGTCAGATCCAGCTCGGGGAAACCTTGGATTGCCGCAATTTTCAGCCACTTCTGCGGGCATTTTATTTTCTGGTTCAGTTTTTCGTTTTGCCCTTTTGGATGTGAGGTAGGGCCTTCTTGTTTTATTGTTTCTGCTTCGTTTCAGCTTCTGTTTTTGGTAGCCATTTGTTTGCAGGCTAAGAACTAGTGTTCCCCTTTGTTTTTGTATGTTAGTTCTACCCGGTTGGGCGGGTATGAACATTTCTTTGTTTTTTGAGATGAGGGTTTGAGATTTTACGCCGTTATGCTAGCCGTTTTTGCATACGGTGTTCGATTTCATTTATTTTTGGATTTTTGGGGTTTTTGAACCCAAAGGAAAAATGGGTTTTAATTTCAAAGTTTTCCAATTTTTTTGGGGTTTTTACCTCGTTTTGTGTGCTGCCCTATTTTCTTGGGTTTTCTTGGCACAATGTGGATCATGGACTTGGATGATCCGTTTGGGTATCAGTCAAACCACTTTTGCACTTTTATGTTGCATCCATACTCCCAACATTGTGTTCGGTTGAGTGATTTTACACTTGTTATGGTTTTTGTTGGACCTTTGCTTTTGTTTCGTGAATGCTAGGATTCGTGTAGAATCCATACTCTCAGATTGAGGTCGGTTGAGTGAGTTCACGATGTTTTGTCTTGTTACATCATTGAGATTCATGTAGAATCCATACTCTCGGATTGAGGCCGGTTGAGTGAGTTCACGATGTTTGGTCTTATTACATCATTGAGATTCGTGTAGAATCCATACTCTTGGATTGAGGCCAATTGAGTGATTTTATGATGTATGGTTTTATTGTCTTTGGGATTCGTGTAGAATCTGTCATTCCCGTGTTGCTTTCAGTTGGGTGTTTTCTTTGCATTGTGTTCTCATTCCTGTCCTTGTGTTATGATCTTCATGATGGTGGTGTGCCACACACGAGTACGTACGCGTACATTTGTTGGGTGACTTGCGAGGCCCAATCTTTCGTGGATTTGCCAAAAGTTATGATCAATGAGAGCTACATGTTTGGTAGTACTATCATCAATCTCCAAGTGGGAGGTTATTGTTGTGGAGCATGATTAGTCTCCAAGTGGGAGATTTTTGTGATTTAGAGTTGGTCCTTCATGGTGTGTGGATATGGTTTTCTTCATGGTGGAGACTGAAAATCAATTTGAAAGGGCTTGTTGAAAATCAAACAACTTTTATTCCATTCTCATTGTACATGGGTAAGTGCCTCATCCAAAATATGAGTAGCAATGAAGAGGATTGTACTTTTTCCAAGGTGGAGACTGAATGGTGAATGGGGTACGTTTACCCAAGTGTTTCTTTTTTTTTATAAAAAAACAAGTCTCCTTCCATCCTTATTTAAGATGTACCACCCAAAATGACATAAGGTCTGACATGGGTCAGAGTATATTACTTTTTGTGATTAGAAGTGGGCTAGGGAGTTAGGCACCTTGTGGGACCATGTTCCCTTTTTGATTTATTTGATTTATTGTTGTTGACTTGCTTGATTCACTTCCTTATGGAAGTGAGCAACATTTTTTTTCATTTTTTTTATTTTAGTTCTTATTTGTTTTAGATGTGAGGATTTATTTTAGTATATATTTTATTTCTTCTCCATGTGTACTATACCCTGAGTTGACTAAAACTTGAGTAGTGGAACTAGGGTAATTGTTGGAGAGTTTAGTGTTAACTCATTCCTATCCTAGCTCCTAAGTCACCTAGGGTTATTGATAGGATTCCAATCATATCCTCTCATGAATATTTTAATGATCTGTAATCAAGAGAAAAAGGTTATTCTCTTTCCCATATATTTTCTAGAATGTTAGAAGAGCTCCTATAGCAAGGTTAATATTATGCACTTATGCATTGATGCCAACTATTTGTTTTTCTATCCTAAATCCCAAGGTAACTTTTATATGATTATGCCAAGATTATTGTGAGGGATTGAACATACTCATTGTGGCCTAAAAGAATTCTTTTAACCTTGATCATTCACTTATTATAATATGTATGCATTTTACATGAGAACTTGAATATTCAACTATTGTACCAAGAAATAGAAATAGAAATAACATTCCATAATCCAAATCTTTCAGTGTTGCTATTCTTTCATGATGATGAAATCTATTTCTACTATCCACATAGAGATGTAGGAATACAATAACTAAAGGCACAGGCTAGTATGTCCTTAAACACAAAATGGAAGCTTTCTCCAATAATTTCTAAGATACACAAAAAGGTGGTGAACTCACTATAACAGAATTACACAAATGGAAAGACCTTGCTACCATACTCAGATGTTTCCTCAATTCCTCTATTGCCAATTTGGATATAAACATCACCCAACACCTTGATCACAAAAATAAACACATATCAAGTTGGAGATTGCATCTCCATTATTAAACCAACTACAACAATATTCCTTTCTTTTATGCAGTGAAATCCTCTTAACCTCCAAGCACCCAAGACATCAAATAAACTATAAATACAAAAAATTATGGAACCATGGAGGCTCACCTCCCAACCTAGGCCTCAAGGAGACCACACTCGCACTAGGGGAAATAAGGCTCAACCAGGTTGCACTCAAACATCATCACAATAACAAAACAACAACAGGAACATCTCAGTTTAACATCGAATTTACAACTCCCAACCAAGGCTTGCACAATGATTCACACTTGGAATCATAAACATTGGGTGAAGGTGGGCTCTCAATTAGGAGATTTTCTATATCCTATAAAATTTGTAACAACAATTTCCATGCCCTTTCAAGGCTTCATTGATCAATGATTTCCATGCCTTTTGGGCTTTCACAAAACAATGATTTCATGCCCTTTCGGGGCTATTCACAAAAAAATAATTTCATACTACCATTAACCAAAGCATCACTGAATTTCCATACTTCATCAACCTTCTTGAACCAAACCATCACTCTCCATACTTTCCATAGCAAATTATGAAGGCATATGGGATACAATGGAGACCATTCTCCAAGGTTCTCAACTATATCTCAAGCCCAACTAACCCCTTCACCCTAGGCTTGCTCTTCCCTCCCAAGGGTGAGTGAAGCCTTCACACCCATGTACAATTCCAACACTCAAACAACACAAGAAAACCCAAGAAGAAACCCTAAGAAAATTCATGAAACAACACACACACTTTCACAACACAACACAAAACTCCAGTGACAACACATGATCCCATAGCATTCTTACAATGTCTAATGTCAACTGCATGAAATGAAGAAACATGGCATGAAGCACTTACCTCCATCAAACTGTGGCTTTGGAATGGTGAACCAGATCTCTTCCTATTTTCCTTGGCTTTTAAACTACTCCATAGCCATATGTGTCTCTACAATTAGAGAGTGGGTAAGCAACTACCAAGGTTAGCACAAGACATACAGAGAAATGCAAAATTAATCCAATGTCACATAATAAACATTAACATATACATTTAACTTCATCTAATCATTTCCGTTCTAAGTACTATAAAAGAAGCATTGTACTATCATAACCATTTAACCTTCATCTAAATACACATATATAATTCATATTCAGAACATTGCAATTTCATCATATGGGTATTAGCATAATGAATTACTATTCTAAGTACTATCACCATTCTTATAATCCATTAAACAATCAAAACATATAAAATGGATTGCAGTACACATGTCTTAGGTGAAAATCACTAATATGCAACCTTATGAACTACTATTGTCCATCAAGTTAGACATATTGAAATTCCTAGCAATATCTCTTTATCACCCTACGAGGGGTTTGCGAGTAAGTTTCTAGGGTTAATTTCATCAATCTATTAGCATGTTTTCAAAAGTGTCTCATCGTGCTTTAAACACAAGTTTCACATGTAACCATATGTCTAATGGCCACTTTAACCTACATTCATTGTTATCCCCTAGAAGAGGAAATGTTAATTCATTTGGCTAGGGAGTTGTTCTAGCAATCATTGATCAAGTCCTTAGATTGAACCTAGAGAGTTTCATTTTCAGGTGATTTTAGTTATTCCTTCTAAAATTACTTAATGGTGATTACACTTATCATTACTGAAGTCCGCATAGTCTCTACTAAGATCTTGTAAACCATTTCTAGGAACAAAAATGTTCGTCCTACTCTAATTCACTCCTAATCACATTCATTCTATGAAATCTAAAATGGGGTACTCGTGCGGGTCTTAAAAATCTCAAATCCAGTGTAAGTGAAACTAAACATCTAAGAAGATAACCATGACTAGAGAGAAACTATGAAAATAATAACCTATATCATGTCCTTTTACACACACCTCTGGATGTAAATTGTACAATTATGATCTCCTCCATAAATCCCCAACAAAGAAGCCTCAATAACACCCAAACCATACCATATAACTAATCATGGATGTAAGCCTCTCACAAGAAGATCAAACTCATAAATCATTCCTAATCCAAGGAATATAACCAATATAAACCATCTCCCAAACTCAACCAACATAAAAACATATGCAAATGGAGATAACCAATGATAAACCATCTCTAAAATGAACCCTCTAGAACTAACTCATGTACCATAGTTCAAGATTCATATCCATGAAAGAGAATCATAAACATAATGCACTTGAGAGAAATAATGGACTATACCTCTCAAGTAGAAAATTTTCAAGTAGACCAAGAGTGGGAATGAGAATGCTCATCAAGATATCCAAGTCTCCAACCAAAACTCAACTAGGAACAATATCTTGTCAAGTCCATATCAAGTGAATGCCCCTCAGACTCTCCTACTAAAAAAATCAACCATCCCAATAAATACTTCTCTAATCTAAGAGAAATTAGAATCACCACCATCTCAAAGTATCCATGAGTGCCAGTATCTAATCAATCCATGCCAACTCCAAATGTAACATAGCAATATCATGAAGTATCTAGCTTATGATCAATCTAATCAATACCAAGAAACTAAATTGAGATTAACGCCAAAGTTCCAACTATGGCCTCAGGAACATAAGCATGACAACATGATCTAAATCATCTCAACCAAAGAGATAACATGCTCCATAAAAACATATTATAACATGTCAAAAAATTTTAAATGCATATCAAGAGTATATCATGACATAATAATAAAACCATCCTCACACAAAGGATAACATATAAAATGAAAGCACAATCCACACCTTTACTAAGAACCCCATGAGTCCTCAGGATGCAACCATCTCCATACACCATGAAGAAAACCATATCCACACACCATGAAGGACCAACTCTAAATCACAAAATTCTCCCACTTGGAGACTAATCATGCTCCACAACAATAACCTCCCACTTGGAGATTGATCATAGTACTACCAAACATGTAGCTCTCATTGGAATATGAACCCACCCTGGAATTTATTGTTCTTTTATTCTATTCAGTCTAGAAGACCAACTGAAGCTAAAGAGGAGTTTAGCTTCTCCCTTGTTACTACCTTGGTAAACACATATGTTGGATTATCATTTGTATTTATCTTCTCTATCTTTAATTGTCCATCATCCAAAATTGAACAAATGAAATGGTACCACAACTATATATGTTTTGTCTTTGAATGCAAAGTTGAATTCTTTGCAAGATGAATGGCACTCTAGCTATCTATGAGAAAATAATTATCTATCTATGGATGTCCCAACTCTTCTATGAAGAATTGAAGCCATATCATCTACTTTGCAACCTCTACAGTAGCAACATACTCTGTCTCTATATTGGATAAAGAATTAACCTTTTGTAACCTACAATCACAAGAATCAAGAGCAATAACTATCACATATATACTGAGAAACTCTTACTATAAAATATAATGTCAAATCTATAACCAATCCACTCACAAAATCTCAAAGAAGTGAATCCATGTAGTCTCAAGGACATCCACAACACATATACCAATAACTTGCAAGAACAACTCTCATAAAAAATCTCCAATAGTCTTCCAAGCTCTCTATAAAAAATAGAGGAAAGAGATAGAGAAATAACCATGTCACTCTCACATGACATGAATGAGTACAAACTAGTAATCACAATCTCTAACCAATCTCAAATCTAATGTAAGTGAAACCAAATATCTAGGAAGATAACCAAGACTAGAGAGAAAACATACAAATATAACCAATATAAGAAAATAATAGATCACATAGAAGATGCATAATAAAATTGTAATTAAGGTAAGGTATGAAATCATATCATAAGAGGGAGCATGTGTAATTTGTAATCAATTGTAAAATATGATTAATGTATTGATACTATAATGTGTTGAACAAGTTTTTGATCAACCCATTTTCCCTATTTTTTTGCCATTAATGCCAAAGGGGGATATTTTTGACAATTTCCTAATTAAGATATGTAATTTTTATCATTTATGGTAATAAATGATGTACATGGTTGTAGAAAACCTCAGAAATAAAGATACTTAGCTTTTGGTACTGAGAAAATTGTCTAAGTATGAAATTGGTTTACAATAGTGTATTGTTTTATATGTAAAATATTTTTGACATCATATTATGATTAGAAAAGTTAAATGGAGATAGTATATATGTTGATAATGATGTGTATAGCCTCAGATATCAGTAGCAATAGTATGGAAAAGAGATATTCACGTTTTACCAGTGAAACAAAATAGCAAAATTAAAGGTAAAGAAATTATTTTGTTTACAAAATAATTACTTGACCAATTAGGGCCAACATACTAGATGTTTAATCTAAGTTGAAAAAATATATTGTGGCCTTACCCAACCTAGCAAAATTTTTTGAAAAGGAAAAACATTTATACAAAGGATATCTTGCGAGTTGAAGTGTGCATTTTGTATTAAGTGATATGTGAACTTTTTGTGAAGCAATATATGTGAAGTATTTGAGAACTTGATTTCATGATCCAAGATCAAGCTAATGTCAAAGATCAGTCAAGAAAGAAGTTATAGTGTCTATATACTAGAGGACTAATTACTTGTTTGGACAGTGGGCTCTTCTTGCATCTCCTATACTACAACTACTAATAGAGTTGAAATCTCCTAATAGGGAGTCTATAATGAATTTTCTCATTGACTCTTAATAGGGTCCCTCCTCTAACAAGGAACATATATATTAGTACATTATCTAGTGGGTATCATCCCCACTAGGGTTAACCTTTGGCCAAGGTTTTCCTGGTTAACAAAATATGGTGTTATGAGGTATTTTTGTGAATGGTTACTATTACTATTAAGTATTACTTGTTTACTTTCTTATGTATGGTTCAAAGAAATAAATGACATTCAGTTGGAAACTAAAGTTTATAGATTACTGATCCACCCCCTCCTCCCCCCCCCCCACACACACACACAAGTAATTCCTATTCTAACATAATTATCCTTAGGAAGAGAACAAGAAGGATTTTCATTTCTAGATGGTTCTTCCTTATTTTCCAATTTTGTAGAATCTTCTCTATAAGTTTCAGCATATTCCACATTTAATAAAGGATTACATGCATCATCCACATAAATAATATACATGATAATTTTATGAAAAAAAGGAACCTTTCTATTAATTGTAGAAGGAACAACATGCATAGCATACAAACAAGGTCTTCCTAAGAGAAAGTTGTAATTTAGTGGACCAAACATAACATTCATAAATGTCTCTAAGATGGTAAGATCAACCTTTATGGGTAATATTATAATTCCTAAAATATGTTTAGAATTTTATCAAATAAATGAATAGGCACATAATAAGGTTGAATGGATAACAGGTTAGCTTGTATAGATTTTAACATATCCATGCTACAAAGATTCAAGCCTAAACCATTATCATTTAAATTGTAATACATAGTATTTCTATTTATAGACACAACAACTATAAGAACACCATATCTCTTTTGAATCCCTAGAGGGGGGAGATCATATTAAGTGAATAGAATAGAAGGAATAAATTGAATAATATATATATAATCCAAAAAGGAATGAATAGTATCTAGATTAGGTGATGGATCTAGAAGAGTAGATAAAGTATTTTGCAAAGCTTCATGGTAGATAGGTGAAGTTTACAATATTTCCCATAGAGAAATCTTAGCAGGAGTATCTCATAATTGCTCCACCAAATCATTCTCTTTGAAATAAGTAGCTAATAAGTGAGGTTCTTGAGGAAGCATAGGTTGAGAAGGTGGTAAAGAGACATGAATGATATGTTGAGAATTATTCTAAGTGTGATAAGAATGAGACATGAAATCTTGATCAATGAAATACTTCAAAGGGCATTGTAAAAGGCAGTTCAGAGTGGAAATTGAGAGGAGGTACCAAAAGGAGAAATTATCTCCAGTTTTGTGCTATTGTAAGCCCTTAGGGCATGTTTTAAAGTCTATTTTCTTTGTATTGAATGTACATTATTTTCATAGTTAATACAATTTCCCTTTTCCTATTGTGTCCATTCTGTGCTTGGGTTGTGTCCCCATCATCATGAATCAAAACTCCTTGAACATATTCTCTCTTGATAGCAGATTGCACAAGAAAAATTTTGGGATGACAAGTTCTGACACCCTTGTCATTATCATCAAATTCCTCACTAATTGAGCTTCTTATCCCATCAAAGGAAAAGGTTCTTACTATTCTGGATTCAAGGGTTTTTAAGGATGTTGTTTTGGAGCTAGGGGCATAAGAAGTATTCAAATAAACCTCAAAATTAGACATAGAAGAGCTTCTCTCCTTATAACAAGATTGCTCATCAATGGAGAGATCATCATGTTGATACACATTGGAAGGAAAGGATTTCAAAAGGTGGCATAGCCTAGTCTGATTGCCACATGTAGGATAAAATGTACCTTTCCCATCTTTGAGCCCCTTACTCTAGGTCCCCATATAACAAATCCCATCTTCCCATCTGTAGACTCCATGGCCATGCTTCAACCCATCAAGCCATTTCCCATCATATTTATCCCCATTGGTCTAACTCATAATCCCCATTCAATCATGGGTTTCCACCATATCTTCTAACTTATCATAAAAGGAAACAAGGTTAAGCCTGCTAAGGTTGGCATGAAAATCTAGCTTCTCTTTTTCTTCCTTGAAAATAACTTCTTTGAAGGCATCATAGTATACAATCTTCATCCTCACACATTTGTTTCTATAATCTCTTAGTCTTGCCATGTGTCCTGCTTCCTCCAATTTCACCATTTCTGCCATTAGTTTATTGATGTTCTCCATGAGCTTTTCCTCCACCTCCCATGTCGCTCTCAAGCAAAGACTGGCCTAGTAAGAAATAAAAAGAACAATTCTTAGTACATATTAATTTAACAAACAAATTGTGCATCACAAAGCTTTTCATAGTTAAACTTAGTTTCATATGTACCAATTTAGTATGGATTGATGTTTTCTACTTATGTATAAATATATTCCAACTATAAGACAATTATTAGGATTCAATTATATAATTTTTGAATCCAATCTATTGATTCATTTACATGAATAAATGATCAGCTATATATAAAAATCTATGACTTTTTAGTTGAATTTATGAACACATTTCTCATGAGTAACTGTATACAAGAATCCCTCTCATGAGAATGATGGTAGTAGATGGATGCAATGAAAAGACAAATAAAGAGGAAGGAAATAAATGAACAAGTTATTATGGATCACTTAAGTGGGTTCTTATCACTAATTACTTATGAAAAATAGACCAACAAATTTAACTGAAAAACTACACAATTAAATTCTAGTTCTAGAAGTATCATAATTTAACTTGCTATGAAAAAATATCAAAAATTTACATACTAAACAAATAAAAGTAGTTTTCAGTTTAGAAATTATAAAAAATAAATTAAAATATAGATCAAATTCTAAATGCTAAATCCACCATTCACTCTTGTAGGTTACATCATGGATCCAATGATAGGCTTCCAAACCTGATTGCTAAGTTATCTGTAGTTCTCTTCAGCTGGCTGAATTAACAATTTAACACTCAATTCTATTCTTCTAGACCCAATTCTACTCTTCTATCAAATCAAGCAAGTGAAAACTAAATTCTATTTAGGAAATTGCATTATGAGTACAATGAAGGATAAAAAAGTTCTTAAAAAACCAAGCAAGATGAAAAATTAGAGGGCATTTTGAAACTGGCCTCCATCTTTTCTTTTTTGGCTTGCAAATAATTAAAAAGTAAGATGAATAATGTCAAGAAGCTTAATTGAATTCCAAGCCCAAGAGCATCTAGTTGGACTTCCATGGCAAAAGAAGGTGCACCTTGTGATAAGGGAAGCATAGAAAGCCCTTCCAAGTTAACACTGCTTGTGTCAACATGGAAGACTGCATCATAGCCAGTGTGATTTGAAATATTAACCTAATATTGGGTAGTAAATAGGGAATTGAATAAGAATGGTTGCAAACACAGAATTCAAGAAATGAATTTCATTGATATGTGTAACATTTTAACTGATGATAAGAAACTCTATAAAATTACCAGGAGTAAAGGAACTTCCTCGATAGGAAGCTCTACTCCAAGATCCCCTTGAGCTACCATAGCCTAAAGAAGAGGAAGGAAGAGACAGTTGTTAGAATCCTAAACAACATACAAATACCATAAAAAAATCAATACATGCATAACTTGAATGAGTGTTGCTAAAAATGAAGGTGGCTATGACCATTCACATGCAGGTAGTGTGTAAATGTTTGTCATAAATAATCTAAATGAAAGAAAACATTCAATAATGTCTAAGGGACCACTAGCATATAAATATCAAAAAACCCCCAAGGAAGTATTTTCATAAAATTGTAAGCTTATACAACTGTATATTGTAGGTAGTAGCAGATAGAAGAAAAGGGAATAGAAACACAGGAACAAGGATCCAAGAAATTTTTTATTCTGGAGAATCAAATGGAGCACTAGCATTCAAGATGGATTCTTCTGTAGGACAGAGACTAGGACAAAGATACACAACTTATATTCACCAGTACAAGACACTTGCACAATATCTGGGTGCTCCAACCTTATATGGCCATCAGAAATGGACACTTGCATTAAAGAATGGTGCCCTTCCCTCTGCAAATCATAAAAATAGACACATGTACTAAAGAATGGAGATCCTATAGACTGAGAACACAAACTATTTTGCAAAAAACACTACTCCATGACAATTCCACACTCTGACACTAGTGTCTAGACAAATAGTGGAGCCCTGAATACTAAGAGATGCATGATCACTCACAGTTTAATCAAATTGACATATAAACTACTATATGGACTCTAGACATCTAGAAAGCTAAATATTTACCTGAATAGGGACAAAAAACAAGGGTGTTTTTGTTTGGGATACTGTCTTGGTTAGTCCTCTAGGAGGTATCTTTCAACCTCAACTGAGCCGATTGAATATTTGGGTGTGTGAGATATGCTAGAGACTAGCCAAATACTGTTAAGTGGTGTGTACGAGAGACAAAAAAACAAATCTTGGATACCAAGTTCAAAAGAAGGTAAAAATTAACAAAACAATAAGATCATTATTTCTTTGGTGTTGAAATCTAACTTGTAAGACAATGTTTCTTAGCTTTTAAAACCTAGCTTGTATCCTATGTATTCAAATTCTTGCATCTCATACCCAAACAAAAGGTGACAAGATGGAATCAGAGCTAGACTGAACCTAAAGCTAACCCTAAATTCTTCTCAAGGTAGCATTGACAAAAATTATGGAAAATAGAAGATCTTTTCCCATGCATGGTATGATAGCTGCACAAAAATATCCATAGCCCTTGCATGCCACAACATCTCTATTAGGAATTGGAAAAGTGCATTTCCTCTCGTAGAAAAATGTTTCTTGATAGTTCACAACTTCTAAGACCTTTATTGTGAAGCTAAAAGATGGAGAGGACAAAGATAACAAATGCATAATTTATGAGATTGAACTAATGTCAAATTTATGAATTATGATAGTAGAATCTGAAGAGAATGCCATGTTTAAATACATACACTGAAATTTCATAAGCATAAGATACCAACAAGTCTTGCATGGGAATGTACCTAGTATAATCAATTATGAGAAGTTGTGATGACATAAAAATGCCCATTAGAAGCAAATAGTCTTAGAATTAGGAAGATGTCAAGATTTTTGCAGTTGAGAGTTATGCCATTTTAACCAACTTATGTCGCATTTAGAAAAATCTCCAAAAGCTATATGGCCTCACAGATTTTACTCACACAAGAAAAAAATCACATTAATTTATTTCATGTGAAAATTATAGCATAAAGAATATATATATCCCTTCTTTCAAAGTGTCAATTTAGATATTACTGTCCACGTTTAAGTTTTTCTCTCTCCTTTCTTGACAGAACCATCTTGAGCTCTATGAGGAAACTATAATCTAAAAAATCAATAGCTAGGAATTAGTCAGGTAGCTAAATGATGGTCTCATTCTAGTTAACTTCACTGAATGATAGAAAATCAAAAAAATTGATTTAAAAACATCTTTACTAAAGCTCATAGTCCTTGCCAATAATTTAAATAAGATTATAACATATGCACAAGTAAATCTTTTATATTTTTTATTTTACATCAAAGCCATACAAAAACCAACAATGGAAAAGCACCAACATCCAAACAAATACATGCATGACTAAATAGTAGAAAAAGTAGCATGTGCATTTAACTTTCTATATAATGCTTGACAAGCATGACTTCACATAATTTATTAACCCCATTCAAAGCAATATCACCAATCATAAAGTAACAACTTATCCAACTAAAACCTCTAATCTAGGAAGATTGTACTTACCCGATCTAATGTAGAAAGAATTGAATGAAGATTTGGTATTGAATCAACACTTTCAATCTTCATAGTCACATGGATATCCGCACCACAACCTTCACATAATTACAAATAAAAATGCATTAATATTTTATCACATTTTAAATTCTGATTTAAAATATAAATTAAGGGAACATGCTATATCAAGCCCAATACTATATGCAAAGGATTATATTACACTGGAAAGTTAAAAATTTTCTTCAAAGGTTTACTTTTAAGGTAATCTTTCAACTCATGCATCACCTTAGCATCTTTAACAAAGGAAACAACATAATAGTCTATGCCATTCTCAACTCCAAATTTAATATCATCCCAATCTTTATCTGTGAAAAAAAAAGACAAGAAATAGATTTTATCAAATACCAAATTAAGCTATCTGAGATGCTGTGTTGGTCAAAACAACTCATCACATATACAAGTAACAACAAAATACAAATATTACACATATTTCAAGATTGATAAACATATCATTCAATTATATTCTAGGTAACTTCAATCAATCAATATTAGGTACAAAAAAAGGAAATCACAATGAAATCAAAGTCCCTAAGAAAGAAGTAGATTGAGATGTACATGTCAATAAGCAACAAAAATCTAATTTGCTATGCATGCCTGAGAGTTGATAAAATGGTCTTAACCTGTAATGGAAGGCAGGGTAGCACTTTTCCCATGCACATTTAAGTGTCATCATGATTTAAGCTCTCCTCCATCGATTACTTCACAAATTATAGAATCTGATGTGTTTGACTTCACTTGTAGTGACATCACCCCCCCTAGAGACATTCAAATAATGATAAGAAATAGAAAGCTATGAAAATGTTGCGAATAACATTAGTAACTCTGTTCTTTTTAGCTAATAAATGAATTTTCAAGCCAGCACAAGAGAACATACCATCAACAAGTAGTGTGTCTCCTTTCTCCATAGAATTCACAAAATCATCATAATTCATGCTTACATAGTCTTCAGAGCCCACTCCTCTTTTGATTGTGAAAGTAAACTCTTGGCCCTTTGTGAGCATGATAGGCTATAGTAGATCTCCACTTCTGACTTCAGGGCCCTACAATACAATAAAATGATCTTTTAATTTATTGTTTGAGCAAAGGACTAAATCAAAAGACATATCAAAAAGGGGGTTATCTGATAAATTGCACCTAAAACACAAAAAATGACTATTAATAATGTAGATGTATTTTAATTTAGGATGAAAAAAAAGTGAAACAGATTTCAAATCTACATCTTTTCTGATCGGTTAACAGTGTTGCAATATGAAAATAACCCACATTATAATGTTTTCAAACAGTTAGTTCTAGCAACAACCTGTATATAATAAAGGAGTTTCAACACCTATGCAACTCTAGATGAAAGCAAATCTTGTATGATCTTAAAGATTTCAGCATATTGATAATATTCTCCTATTATAAGATTTCATGTATATTGATAATAATAAACTTAGATATCATTTATAAAAAAAACTCTCAGACATTAGTGGTAGAAAATGCTTCCTATTTAAATTACTTGCCAACAAAATAAGCATCTCACATTGTAGATTAAAGCCTAGAAATAGTTATAGCAAATGCATAGAAACAGATCTGAGCCTGGATCAAGATAGCTCAAGTCCATACAAAATGTCTCAATGATGGAGATTCTATATATAGTTATCTTATTTTAAGGCACCAAAATGGGTTTTATCCCATCACACAAGTAAATGGTCTATTAAAATATCCTAGATTTGTAATTATAAAGCTTTGCTTCGAACAAAATGCCACAATCAAATTGTGAACTAGAGAATAGTGGAAGGCCACACGAGCAATTACTTCCCACAAATACTATGATAAGAAAAGATAATGCTCATGTTGGTCTGATTTTTTGCATATGAAATTTTCTTTGAATCATAAAAAAAATCAAATGAGAATCCTCTAGTAAGTCATAGGGTTTTAGGTTTTTGTCTAGTGTATTTTGAAACCTTTGAAAGTTTGTGAAAAACCCTAGGTTTGGCTTTTAAAATTTACCCTGGCGTGAATTCTTTTTTAAAAAAGGGGCAAAAAATGGATATTCTTCTCTCGCCTATTTGGATGTCGTGGTTGAGTCTTATGAAAAAGGGTTTTAGTCCTACTGTTGGATTCAATTTGAATCCATGGTTGTTGCATACTCGCTATGGAAAGATGCTCATATGTTATGCATAGAGAGATAGCGATCAACAAAAAATTACCTATGATACTGAAAAGTGGAATTTGATGCCACGAAATGTGTTCACGGGATGATCTTATGACCACGCGATACATTCTAGACCTGTCAGTTTCAAGAAGGAATGCATGTGGGAAAAAACTTGCAAGTGGTGTCATCGGAGTTCAAAATTATCTGGCAATTCGCCAAGTTGCTAATGGGAAATATTTGTGATTTGTCGGTGGCAATATAGCGAATGCCCAGATACTAGCTAAATAGCCACGAAAATGCACCAGCTAAATAGCCTATGCTGTTACCTCCCTTACTTCCGTCAGCTCCTACAAAATATACTGCCCTGCATGATTTTGGGCTGTGTCCTTTTAAATAGGCTTGGGGCAGCATGAGGGTGGGGAAAAATATTTATGGGGCCTTGAGCCCACGTGGTTGGAAGTTGGAAGTTTGTGGTCGTGGGCGGTTAGTGTTAGGGTTTGGGGTTATAGTGTAAGTTCTAGTTTTAGTATAAGTTAGTTTATATATATATATTTGTTAGTTTTGATTATGTTTATATATATATATATATATATATATATATATATATATATATATATATATATATATATATATATATATATATATATATATATATATATATATATATATATATAATTTAATTAATATGTGTCTTTTAATAATTAGTTTAGAATTAAGTTAGTTTGTTTTTATTTAAAATTATTTAAATTAATATTAAATTAAGATTAGTTTTAAATTTAAATTAGTATTAGATTAGTTTATTTTTTTAAGTTAGTATAAATTTAATTTAGTTTTTAGTTCTTAATTAAATTTATTGTTTGTGATAATTAATTTAGTTTTAGTTTAAAGATAGATTAGTTATTTAAATTAAGTTTAGAATTTATATTTTAATTGTTAGGTAGTTTAATTTAAATTTTTTTAAACATTGAAAATTTATTGTTTGAAAGTTAAGTTAGTAGTGTAAATGTCTTAATTTTTATTTTTACTTTTTATCAATTTTAATATTATGAGTTGTTAATGAGTAGTATCAGATTTTAGATAGTTTTAAAAAAATTTAAGTTTTTAGTATGTTTTCAAATTAGGATATTTGGCAATAGAGTTGTTTGTTTTGTATTAAATAAAGTGTTATTTTAAATGATGTTAACTAGTATATATATATATTTAGTAGAATCAAATATAATTGCTTTAAAAGCATAGTTGTGTTAGTATTATTAAATAGTATCATTGTTAATTTATTTTTTGGGATTGTATCTTATAGACCAAATTCAACATATAATTATCTCTTCTCACACAATAATAAATTAACTTATCTATTTACCTTTATAATATATTTTGACAATTATATAAATATTATTAATTCTTATTTTCAATTAAATTTTATCATAAAAACTAATAATTAATATAGTGAAGTTGTAAACTTGTAATAAATTAAATTTTAAATAGGAAATTTTTGAAATAAATTTTCTAAAATTTAATTGATATAAACTCTTGGAGAACTACTATGCTAAATCTATGTGAATAGTTTTTTTAATAAAAAATGATATAATATTTAGCTGAAACTTTAATAAACTTATTTTATACTCTAATTATTAAATTTAATTATTTTTAATTATTTTAAAAATAAATAAATATAATAAACTTCCCTATCTAAAATATGATACTACTCATTAACATTTGATAGGAATGTGTGTGTTGTATAGGGTTTTCAACAAAAGTATTTGCAAAATTATATTAAAAAAAATACAAAATTTATTGCTCTACTTACAACTCGAGACTACAGATTCATATAGCCACCAGAGCCAAGTTTGTGTTGGCCAACCTTTTCTATTCTCCCTTTTGTAGCCATGGATGTGTCCCGCAATCTATGAACAATTTCAAACATCTTGGATTATATATTTACAAATATCAATAATTAGTGCATGATTACAATGTACTTAATACTATAATGACATACCTCTTTTTTCCCTGTGCTGCTTCATTATCTCTATCTTCACATAGCCTTTTCTCCTTTGCATCTTCTATTATTTCATTCCACTCCATTGGTGGAATCATAGGAGGATGGTTGTACTTTTGGTTATCCTTAAGAGCCCTTCTATATTGATCCCTCACAGTCTTTATATGCTTTGTTGCTCTTTTCAGAAGTAGGCCAGTGTCAAAAATGTTTTTCCCAAATTTCTCCTCAATGGATGCAATCAACTGATTTTTTAATTCCACAGCTTGTAAATTCCACCTTTTTAAAAACAAATAGATTGTTAGATTAATAACTTTAATATATTACAATAAATAGAAGAAAAAAAAAATTATGTAGCAATGATATGAAACTACGTACCTTTTACGTATGGTGGGTCCAAATAGTCTCAATGTCATATGAAAAAGATGTTCAAAGAAATCATTATTACCTACAAAAACATAAAGGATTTATCAGTCCAAAATGAGTAATGTAAAAGTAAAATAAATTTACACTTTAAATAATATCAATTTTAAAGCACCTGGAAGCTTTCATTCTCTTAATGGAAACATAGTTTTCTTATTTAGCAACAATGTCCCTCCATATGAACCAGTACTTATCACACGAATTGCTTTAGGAAATGGATCATCTTCAATAGTACTACTCCTTGTTTCTCTATCAATTGAAACATCATACAATTAAATGACAATTTTAGTACTGCTCTTTGTTGGTCTACCTCCCTGCCTATGTCCATGTCTCTCTATGTGTGGCTATATATATATATATATGTATGTATGTATGTATGCGTGGTGTATGTATGCATGTGTTTGTGTGTATGCAAGCTTTTGTAGACATCATTTAAGCACTAATATGCTACTTCATTGTTCATCAACTTGTAGAAAGACATTACAAAATATAACACATTACAAAATATAGAAAAACAAGGTTTTACTAGTTCTACTAGGCATAGACGATGATGTTTGCATGGTCCTTGTTGCCAACAATGTAGCAAACAATAGTGGACCACCAACTAAAGGAAGAGTCCAAACTTCATCATGAGATGAAGAATAGAATATTGTTAGTAAAGACGTTTGCAATGGATAAATATCAAATGGGATACTAGCGAGAAACATCCACAAAAAAAAATGTAAGTGTTATAATGTTGATCAAGACAAACAAAGTGTTACTTACATGAAAGTACTGCGCAATAATCCTGACCATGTTCACCATGTGAAATTGCAAATGGCACATATGTCTATACAAGAACACATAAAATTAGATATCATGATTCATAAGATACTATAAAAGATTAATATCTATTGAACTTCTGTTACTGCTTACTTTCAAAGATTGGATTTTGTGGTCCAATTCTATTCTCAGTGCCTCTTTCTCCTCACTTCTGTCACCCTTGATGATAATTCTAACAAGCTCATCAGTGTATCTTTGCATAATTTTTTGGGTGATGAATACAGGGTCAATACTAAGGCCAATGTCATGTAGATATGATGCCCGTATTTTAAATTGCATTTGATCAGCGATCATTGTAGCTTTTTCCTATCATTTGTGACATCAAATATTCATATACTTTCATCAAAATAACTCCAAAGCCATAAAGAAAAAAACATAATAATAGTATATTTGTTTCTATATTAACATTAAAATTTACAATAATTAATGTTTACCTCTATTGGAGGTTTCTAAGATGGTGCATCCATATCGCCGTATGAAAAAAATTAGTAAGTCTTAGAAATCAGCAACGAAATTAAAGTAATGGACTTACCAAAAAAAATATTAATAATAAAGTAGATTGTATATGTAAATCATTTGTCTTAAGTTAAAAATTTAGCATAACTAATGTTTATATCTAAAAAAATATTTGACATGTTCTACTTAATGTTTATATGTGCACATATGGTTTGGAAAGAAATATTTGGTCATACAAGACCCTATCATAGTTGACATTGATCATATCTGAAGATTTCATTGATCATCATGATCTTCATCCATGTCATCATCATCATCATCATCATCGAACTTGTCACTTTGATCATCGTCATCACCACCACCATCTTCATCACCATCATCATCCTCTTGATCACTATCATCATCTTGATCATCATCACCATGATCATCACCTTTATCACCATGATCATGATCGTCATCAGCATCATCATCATCATTATCGCCATTATTGTTAGCATGACCAAAATCATCACCATCTTCTTCTTCTTCATCACTAGATAACTGTTGTTCCTGATAATCATTTACTTCCTCTTTTGCTTCTTCAATATCTTCTTCTTCAATCACATTATACTTTATTGACCTTCCTCTTGGGTCATGTCTAACAAAAAATGACCAACCTAGTTTTTCTGGAACACCAAAGTAAGACACTTGCTCGCATTGACTTGGAAGAACATAGGGCTCATCTTGGACTAGATCAAATGACCTTGTATTAATCATAGTAAATCCATTGTCATGTTCAATAGTAGTCCTATCAGGATAATTTTGATTCAATCGTAACCTAAACCATTTGACAAAAAAAGGAACTATTTTGAATGAATCAAAGTTGCACTCAAGTATATCATCCAAAATGCCATAGTATCAATTTTCAGATTGTTGAGGATGTATGTCTGTTCTAGATGAAATATTGGTGAATGCAAAGACAACACTTATCTCGAAATCACATGTTTTCTTCATTTCATCTAACTTTTTTGTGTGGAATTTATAGCCATGGTAGTACATAGCTTTGTGGTGTTTCACCTAAAATTATTCAAACATGTCAAGAATCTTCTCATTGATCTGCGAGTTGATATTAAACTTATGTCTCATGATTAGTAATCTTATGCATACCTTTGTATCTCTTAAGCCATATATTAGATCAAGTACCATTAGCATAACATTGGGATCTCCATTATGATGAGCTTCTTTAACCAATGATGCAACATCATCCCATGTTAATGAGCAACCATTTTCTTAAGACAATTCAATCCACACTGTCATCCAATCAAGATTGTTTGCAATGTACAAGTGTAGTGCATCCCACTCACGACCAACTATAAAGAAGACAATTACACCAGTTAGAAACAACTTATATATATTGATTATGTTTAAGAATTGTTAAATTACAAAAAAAACTTATAATTACCTATCACCCTCCTCAATCTACCTTTCTCCATCAGGTACTGCCCTTTGAATTTGTCATTATAGTTGGGATCCCAAATGCGATGTACATGGATACCTGCTGCAAAATTTGGAAGCTATTCACTGATATACACCATACTCTAGTATATCATATATTCCTCTATTGTAGAACCCTCAGAACGTGCTCTTTGTCAAACCAAGACCTTCATAAATTTCAAGTGCCTCTTAACCATCCACATTGATCTAGCTTGTATAGGTCCACACAATTCAATCTCCTCAACTTGATGTATGAGGTAGTGTTCTTGAGCATTGAGAAATGTTGGAGATAAACACTTTTGCATTTCACACATAAGCTGTGGAATTTTTCTCTTCCAATATATTATATCTTTTTATCAATTTCTTTAGATGATAACCACCTAAAAGAGATTCAACACGCAAAAACACATAGAGGAGATTTCAAATAAAATTATACAATATATTTCAAATAAAAAGCTACAAATCTAAGAAAAAACACTCTTCTAACCTCATGTATTTTACAAGATCATATATAACTTGTTTAATACTATTGTCAAACTATTGTCGAAGGGATAGAGGTAGGAAAAAATCTGATCATTAAAAAATGATCATTTTAATATATTATTAAATAATGCAACTAGTACTTCATTCAATCTTACAAATATACTATAAATAGAAAACATGACTTACCTTGAGGAAGATATGCCAATCATGTGTCTTCAACCCTGGCCCAAAATCACCTTTCTTTGATAGAAGAGTGCTTATATTTGCAGCAAATCCTACTAGAAATTTTGTTTTTTTTATGACTTCTTTTAATGCATCACTTTGTAGTTCCGTTAATAACCAAGGAAGGGCACTTGTATTTATGCGGTCTCCATTCCTATTTGATTCAATGAAAACTTTTAGTGCATGATTAGATTCATGAATGTCAGTACAAATTTTAGCAATTTGTTCTCTATCATGCCTTCCATCCAACATTTTCCATAGTGTCTCTGTTACATTCTTTTCAATATACATAGCATCAAACAAATGCACAATTGGGAGATCCTTGTATTATGGTAACCTAATAAATTAAGTAGGATAACTTTCCATTCCTCTAGGAAGTTGGTTATTGATGCCTTGATGACCTTCATGAGCATCAGTTATAGCATTAGTAAATATAAGACAATATCGAAATACAAATTGTAAACTTTGGACGACCAATTGGACATTACCTCGATGATTTAGTCGATTGTATTCCAACTTCCATAAATAAGGTGTCATTCTTCATGGCCTTGATGATGTCTCTTCTTTTCCATTGAAAAGATGTTTTTCAAAAATTTGATACTTATGATTATGGTGGAGAAAGTGTCTAAACTTATCAAACACTTTCTTTCCTAAACTTCTCGAATGATGACATTTCATCTTCGGACCACAAATTGGACATGCAAATTTTTCTTTTGTCTGAAGACCTAAAAAATCATGTATAATTGGATCATGGACAATGATCACATGCAACTTAAGCATTTGATAGTAATTTGTAACCACTATAACATACCAAAAATATGTAATCTTAACAATATAACATACTGCAAAAATGAGTTAGCCCAGGGGCATCATGTATTGTCCATACAAGCATTGCATGGAATTGAAATTGTCGATGTCCTATTTGTCTAGAGATGTCATACATAGTGATGCCATTCCATAACTTCAACAACTCATCAATTAGGGGCTCAATATACACATTCATATCTTTAACTTGGTATTTACCTAGCAATTGAATAGACATGAACATTACGTAATTATTATAACCATTTTCATGCACCATTTATAAATTAATTTAGATAACTATAAAATAAAAAAATACCTGGCACAATCATTAACAACATTATGTGCTCCCTCTTTATGGACATCCAAGGAGGAATGTTATTGTTACTAACAAAAATAGGTCATACTGAGTAAACAGATCTCATATCTCCATATGGATTGACACCGTCCCCTGCCAATGAAAGTTTCAAATTATGAGGTTCTTCTTTAAAGTGCGACCATGTTTCTTCTATCTCTTTAAATGTAGAACCATTGGTAGACATTCACATAATATCATCTCGACTTCTATTGCATGCATGGTAATCCATAAATTGTGCTAAGCTAGTCCACCTGAATAACCGTTCAAGACGTGGAATAATGAGAATGTACTAAAGAACCTTGTGAGGCATTTTTTTTGTTATTTGATCTGACCGATATCTACTAAAATGACAATTAGTGCATTCTGTTGCAAATTCATGTTGTTTATGATATAGAATGTGATCATTGGGACATGCATGTATTGTCTGATACTTCATTCCAATCTGATCCATAATGTTAGATAATTCTTGGTACGAACCAGAAAAAATGTTTGATGGTGGTAAAAAAAACTCACTAATCAACCTACAACAAAAAATATGCATTATTAATATAATGAATAGTAATTGTATGCTAACATTGAAGATGACAAAAATGGCATACCTTAGCATACGTGACATTGCTACATTGGATATAGTATTCATAACCTTTAAGTTCACCAACAACACTATAGCTGACAGTAGAGTTGTTTGGGAGCCCTCGTATAAGGGCTCCTATGCCTTCTCAAGTAAAAGTATATCAAGACCATCTTTATCATTATTATCAAATTTTCTAGTACCATCATTGTGAGCCTCTTCATCACTTGCCTCAATACCATCTTCTTCAATCATGTCCTCTAGCACATTATCATCTTCTTCCATGGGAGCATTATCCTCAGCTTGGATATTCACACCTCCATGTTCCTCTAGTAGGAAATCCACATTCAGCAATGGAAAAAAATCATGCCCACCTTCAACATGACCATATTGACAATGACTCTAGGCTATTGTGATTAGAATTATTTGATTCTTTAAGCCCTTATACTTTTTGCAAGGAAAATAACATTTATCAAGTTTTCTTCAAAACTGAGCCCACAATGCAGCCATTGTCTCATTATTTTATTCTAGGTTCATATTGTTAGGCATGGTCTTTCTTCATAGGAAAATATACCTACAAATAAATTGGACATGTTTTGATTAATGTTTATATCTGCACATATAGTTTTTGTTAATTAATGTTTTCAAATGTAACTAAAATGATTACAAACGTATCAAAAAGGACTTTCACAGGGTCTTATTACATCAACTGTTCTAACATGGTCATGTTGGTTATCTTGAGACCTTAATGTCTTCTCATGCCTTCAACCTTGACCTTGATGCTCTTGCATCATTCTCCCAAGGATCAAGGAAAGTTGGATCATCATGGAATTGAGTAGGCAGACCTTCTAGGAAGTTGCAATACTTCAACCTTGTAAGTGTCATGTCAATGTAATGGGTACTAAACAAACAATTTAAGTTGATGAGAAATAGTTGTTATGAATTCAAATTGTAAGCATCACCTCAATGCATTGGGTATTAAACAAAAAATTCAAGCTAATGAGTATGGGTTTTTATGAACCAAAACTCATGAAATATGCATTCAATCCATACCTGTTGTTTACAATGAGTATGGGTTTTTTTTCTAAGAACATACCTATTGTTTACAGTTAGTAAGTTTCTATATCCTCTTAGAAATTTATTATGTCAAATCAACTTACCCAACATCTAGCAGATAAATGTACAATACAATTTGTGTGCTATTCACATTAAATTGTACAAAAATGATCCCTCAATTGAGGACAAAGTATCTTTTAATGAGTACATTAGATATGTTGGTCTGATTTTTTGCGAATCAAATTTTCTTAGGATCATAAAAAAAATCAGATGAGAAGTTTCTAATAAGTCATAAGGCTTTAGGTTTTGGCATACATATATTTGGATACCTTTGAAAAATCTGTGAAAAGCCTTAGGTTTTTCCTTTTAATTTTTTCCTGGTGCGGAAATTTAAAAAAGAAAAGAAAAAAAAACAACAAGGAGCAAATATTCTTTTCCCACCTGCTTGATTGATGTTTTTAAGTCTTTTTAAAAAGGGGTTTTAATCTTGCCATCTGATCTGATTTGAATCTACGGTTGTCACATGTTCACTATGGCAAGATGCTCGTATGTTATGCATAGTGAAGTAGCGACCATTGGAGAATTATGTGTGATACTGAAAAGTGGAGTCCAGTGCCGCGAAATGTGTTGGTGGGAAGATCTATTAACCATGTACTATGTCTCAGACTAGTCAGTTTCAAGAAGAAAGGCACATGGAAATATTTGCAAGTGGTGTCACTATAGTTTAATTTTATCCAGCAATTCACTAAGTTGCTAACTGAAAACACTTGTGACTTGCTAGTGGTGATATAGCGAATGCTCAAATTTTCCAAAGACAGCATCTTTCTGAGATCAAAAGTAATTTTGAGGATCCCAAGGACGATATGGTGCACATTTCACTTTTGTCCCTTTCCAAGTTATTGTCTTTTGTAGTTTCTTTTTTCAAGGCGTTGTTTTTAAAGTGCTTACCAGAACTCGCCATATCGCTAGTTGGATTTGTGCTTTTTATGCCGGTAGTGATGTAGCAATTGCTTGAAAAATGGTAATGCAACTGAAAAATCCTCAAAGGTGGGCCCCAAATGAGTGACATGATAAGGCTGAGTTGTGCAGATCAAATTACATGGTGGCGTCCTATTGAAATATCTTTTAGCTAGAAAACTTTGATTTGTCGGAGCTGGCCATGTCACTAGCTGGATTGTTGTTTTTTTTTTTTAGTAGCAACATAGTGACCCACCTAAAAGTCATAAACATGGTGAGGCCCAAGACATGTGATGTCATCAAGAGATTTAAAAATATATATGTGCCAGCATGTTGAGCTAGCTTAGCGACAGTAGTATCATGGACCCACTTCCCGTGTATAAAGTACACAGATTTTTAATCATGAGATCGAGCCAGGATCAAAGGCCATCTTTAGCTCACTATAAAGAAGTGCTTGGAAGTTATGTATAGAGAGTTGGCGAGTGGTGGCCCACCACTATTGCAATAAATTGCTGACCGCAAGATCAAATCTAGATCGACGATGTTGGTTAACTCACTATGAGGAGATGTGCAATAAATAAGTATAGCGAGTTAACAAGCAAGGGACCCATCATTATGTTCTTAAAGGTTGTTTTAATTATCTACCACATGATTAAAGTAAGATCAGTGGTTATCGCTAGCTCACTATGGAAAGGTGCTCGAGAGTTATGTATAATGAGTTAGCGAGTTGATGACACATGTTTGTGGTCATCTGTGGGCCCAGTTTGAAGCGCTAGCCTTGAAGGAAAGGTATAGATGGAGGTATTTCATTGGTTTGACCACCAATGTGTTAAGAAGAAATCTGAGTCAATCTAGTTGTCATTCCCAAGTTGTAGGATTTTTCATGGATCAACGGTGCAAGTTTAAAAAAGGAAATGCGACACCACTCTATTTTTTTGTCCTACGCATTTATGATAAATGAAAGATTCACGTGTGGAAAAATAGAGTATAATACAAGAGATTTTCATTAATTCTAGTCCCACATGAACAAAGATTGTAGATTTTATGAGCACAAGAGCCTATTGATTTCATCATGTTAAGCTTGGTAAGAACGTGAAAACTATTCCTCAGTTGTTCGAGATCAATTATAGAGGTTCAGAGAAGAACAAGTTTAGCAAGTCAAGTAAGTACTCATACTATAACCTCTGTGGCATTCCAGTTCTCTCAATACTATCAAAATGTCTTCTAAGAAGCCATTTTATAGGCAAATTAACTATATGGATAGGAATGTCCATGATGATTTATTAGAATTACTCCTAGAGTCTATTGTCGAGCCTGCACAAGTTAAAAAATTGATTTCCTTAAACCCTAGGCTTAAAATTGTGGATGGCCTATATGACAAGAGGAATTGGGGAAGGGATGGAACAACTACTCAAACTGGTCTTATCCTATTTAAAAAGTGGTTTTCAAAAAGGAAGTTGTTTGCCTCGCATGTTAATGTCTGGAATTTTGATTTGGGAAAGTTAGTAGTCCCAAGTGTTTTCATGGATTATGATTTGCTTGAAGCCATTGCTAAGAATTATGACCAAGCCATTAGGGTTGTAAGAAGAAAGGATGGTGTGCCTCTAGTCTTGATTACTCCTGAAGAAATTAGAGAGGTTTTTCACCTGGAACCATTATCAGATTACCATGTGCAAATCAATCTGCTAGAATTAGAGAATGAATATAAAACAAAGAAGGATGTAATCAGGGGAGGTGCATTGAGGGCACATATTGGTATAATAGGAACTTTGCTAGTAATTACTATAGCCTCTAGAGAGCCTTTTAAGAAGAGTCTTTTTACTTCTCAGGCTATAGAGATATACAAGACCTTATGCCAAGTTTTTGGTGAAGATGAGCAAGAACTTATGCCCATTGGTTTCATGTACATGATGGTTCAATTGCTTCCTTTGGTGTAGATGTTGTTTTTGATTTTGCTTCCTTTTAAGCTAAAGAAATTCACATTGGTTTAGTTCGGATTGTGAAGGGCAAGGTGGAAAAAACTTTTGGTCACTACTCTTTATTAATGCATATGTTTTTGTTCAAAGGAGTGACATATTTTGATAATGAGATGGAACTAAATAGAGAGGAGAATGGGGAAATACTACCAGTCTAGTTGTGGAGTGCAGATATGACCTGGGATGCAAGTAATGCTAGTTTTGTTAGATTTGATAGATATTTTGCTTCTAATCTGAGGTGCCTTATATTGAGTGACAATCCTAGAATCCTTAAAGCACTAATGAGTCTCATTAGGCCTATGGATAACCCCCGTGACTTGAAAGTTTCACATAATTGGGGAGATATCATCCCTTACTCTGTTTCTACTATTTTTAGAATATATGGTTTTAAAGGGAGTCCTCATGTTTTGCCTTACCAAGTACCTTTGAAGGTAGGAGTGGTTGAAGTTTTGTGGCAGTTAGGGGGAGTTGAAGAGATGTTTTTGTTGAAAAGGAAATTAGGGTCAATTTTCTCTACCTGCACAGTGGCCCATTAGTTTGTGATTACAAAAGGGGGATGGCTCTTTTTGCATAAAATTTTGGAGCATTATATGATGGCTATCTCTCATCCCCATTTTTATGATTCTAAGGGATTTTTCAATCAGATGTTGAGGCATAGAATCAAGTTGGGACCGGTCAAGCACAATTCTTATTATTCAGAGGACATTATAAGGTATGAATTCTCATTGCAGGAGCAGGAAACTAAAAAGGAAAAGTGGAGAGTTTGTTCTTGGGTCTTAGAATTCATTCATTGTTTTGATAATAAATATGATCCTTTAGATAATGGTGTTACAGAGGCTGACAAAATAAGTAAACTTATGAATACCTTCCTTGAAATAATGGAAGTCATGAATGAAAAGAAACAAATTTTTATTGATTCCTATCCTGATAAGGCTAGAGAGGTCATAAGGAGATTGGCTTTCACCCCAAATGTGGGAGCTGGTAAACTAATTGTACAAAAGAGGCCTGGGTATACTATAATTCAGAATAAAAGGGTTCCTATATATAAGGGCAAAAAAATAAAAGGATCCACTAGTATAGCCCAAGAGGAGAGACCTGATGAGCCTAGTCCTAAGAGGCAAAAGGTAATAATAGAAGAAAGGCCTCAAGTTGAGGAATATTTTCCCAATCAGTCCCTTCTAAGGATTGGAGAAGAACATCTCACTGGTGAATAGATCAAACATATGGGATCACAAGGAGGTATTTTTATTACTCAAGCAGAATTAGATGAGGGTAACCCTCCAGAACCTTCCCTCCCAAGTTTGGATCTAACTGTATTAGATTATAGTTGTAGGGAATTGGACCCTGTGTTAGAGTAGGCAAGTGATAATTTTTTTATTAATGACAATTTTGTTAAATCTAGGGCTTTTCAGTAGTTTGCATGGAGGGCAAACATGAACATTTTTGAGAAGAAATGTAAAAAGATGAAAATAAAGCATCCAGAAATGGATGAAACTTCCATTCAAAACCAAACTAAAGAAGAAATGATAAAAGAATTGTAGAATATAAGCCCTGAGGAAGGGAGGAAAATGGTCAAGGCATCTAACATTTTATTGTTACCAAATTGGGATATTGTTGATGCTTTAGTTTTTAGTTCCATTTTAAATAAATTGACTTTGCAAGACCAGAATAAAGAGAACTTTCAAGGCACTGCATTCATTGAAGATCAAGCTACAATGGTCAATTGATCACTAAGAAGAGGATCCAGAGCCACATGATTGTAGTTAGATGACTCTGGCTTCATGGGAAGCTTAATTGTGAGAAGAGTTGCTAATACCTCACATGTGCAGGCAACATCTTGGAATGTGGAATCTTCCAAGTTTCTTTTGGATATTGCAAAGAAGGAGGAACAAGCCATGTTTGAGTTATAGGGTAAATATGAAACACTTCTTGAGGCCTATAATAGGGAGGTAAAAAGGAGAATTGAACTTGAAAACAAGGTAATGGGGAAGTCCACAAGGCCAAGAATAACATACCCCCGTCCTCCAATGGAACCTTTTAAATCCACCCCCCTTGTAGAACTACCAAACACACCTCAAAGGCCAGAATATTATACAACTGAGGATTTTGAAGAAGAAAAAAATAAGCTATGGGCTTTAGATGTAGAGTTAAATATGCAATATGAGGATAAGCTTAGAAAGGCCCTAATGTATTTGGTAGATAATATTGAATGGCCCTTGTTTTTTCATCAGTTGGTAAGAGTAATAAGTATATGGGAGCAACTAAAAACCCATGATGAAATCCTCAAGCCTATTGTTAACAAGTGGGGAAAAAGGAAAAAATAAATCACCCTTTTATGTTATTCAGTTATAAGGTCTTCAAATGACCATATTAAAAAATTATATGATATTGCTAATGACTTGACAAATTTTGATAACAAGAGAGTTGCTTTGCAACTGAAAATTGTTTCTTATTTGAATAAATACAAAAATAAAAAATTTGATCTGTTTCCTTGTGCTTTTGATAGAAAGAACCAATTGAAAAATAAGGATGAATGGAGTAAAGAACTAGATGACCTTTTCTGCATAAGGTTAAATAAAGTTGTTAATGAAAAGGGGCATGCCTAGTGGGCCACCAGGGTAGAGGAATTGGTTAAAGTCCAGTTATTTTTTGATTCTTTGAGGTAAGAATTTGTTGGTTTTGAAAAGGAGGCTGATTATATATTAATGAAACAAGATGATATCCTACGGTTTAGCTGGCCAGATGACATACAATTCAACACATGGATGGTAGATATTCCTTCAGACTAGCAGTTGGAGGAAGGCAGTTCAAATAATGATAGGGAATAGGAAGATGAGGTGCAGGTCATTGACACATCAACACCATAATTGAAGGAAGAAGAAAGTGAAAAGGAAATAGTGACTGCTCAAGGTGAAAATAGTGAAAACCCATAGGAACAAACTGATCTGAAGGCATCACAAGATCACCCCTCATTTGCTAGCCTAGCAGCCACATATTCTGAGGATCCAAAACAATGAGAGACAAATCAGAAGTTGATAAGTACAGCAATAATAGGAACGGTCCTACCTAAAAGAATATTTGATACACGTGGCATTCTATTGTGACCTTTTTGTCTTTTGTGTAATGTTTTGTTCCTTAGACACCTCTCAATCACATTTTCCCTTTGCTTGTTGCAACTCATATCTATATAAATGAGTTTTCAATGCATTGTGATGGTTTGAGACTTGTGTAATTTTTTATTTTCTTTCAAGAAGAGTACATATATAGTCAGTCCAATAGTATGCAAGGGTTTTGAGTTTCCCTACATTGTACTTTCTGATAAGCAAATTGAAATGACAGAATTGGCAATCTATTCTGGACATTCAATTGGTTTTCTATTGGTTATTGTATTAGTAATATGAAAAGGATAATACAACAGGGTATTTACACTATATCTATGTGCTAAAAGGAAGTATTATGTGTATGATCAAGAGTTGTATGCTATTGTTAAAGCCTTGAAGAAGTGGAGACATTATTTGATTCCTAAGGAGTTTATGCAGTATATTGATCATAAAGCTTTATAGTATTTGGAAAGTCAATATAAGTTGAATCAGAGACATCTGAAGTGGGTTGAATACTTGCAGATTTTTACATTTTTGATCAAGCATAGGAGTGGAGTTAATAATCAAGTTGCTAATGCATTGAGCATAAGATGTTCTTTGATGATCAAGATGAAGGTTGAAGTTATTGGTTTTGATGAAATGAAGGAATTTTTTGATACTACCCCTATTTTTCTAAGGTGTGGAGAGAGTGCGGAGCACCAAATCTATCAGATCAAATAAGTAAGTATGATGAGTATTTCATTCAAGAAATTATATTGTTCAAAGATAATTAGTTGTGTATACCAAGAAGTCCTATGAGAGTTAATTTGATTAACAAAAAATATTGTGGTGGTTTGGATGGACATTTTGGAATTGATAAGACATTGAGTTTTCTTTTGCTTAAGGATAAGTTATATCAACAAATATGTATAATGATGTTTAGAATTTTGTAAGGATTTGTGGAATTTGTCAAATTGCAAAAGGAGTAAGTTAGAATACTAGTTTTTATATGCCTATTTTTCTTCTTGAGAAATCTTGGAGTGATATTAGTATGAATTTTGTTCTTATATTACCTAAGATAGCAAGAGGGTATGATTCCATATTTGTTGTTTTGGATAGATTTTCTAAGATGGAAAATTTCATACCATGCAAGAAGACATGAGATATTATGCATATTGCTAAGATTTTCTTCAAATATATCATTAGATTGCATGGATTCCCAAAAAGTGTTATTTCTAACAGAGACTGTAAGTTTGTTGGTTACTTTTGGAGGACTTTGTGGAAGAAGATGGGTACTGAGTTGAGATTTAGTTATACATTACATCTATAGATAGATGGAAACACAAAGGTTGTAAATAGAAGCTTGGGCAATTTTTTGAGATGTTTATTTGGAGATAAGCCAAGCAATTGGGATATTGTATTGGCACAAGATGAGTTTCCATATAATAATTTTGTGAATAGGAGTACAGAAAAAATATGTTTTGAGATTGTTATTAGAATGTAACCTAGAGGTATATCAAATTTGAGGGATGTTGCTATGAAGAGAAGAGAAAAGGGGAAGAATTTTTTGATTTTATGAAGTCTTTTCATGAGGAAGTGAAGTTGAACTTGGAAAAAAGTAATCAAAAGTATACAGTGAATGTTGATAAGTCTAAGAGACATCATGTTTTTGAAGTTGGTGATGAGGTGATGATTCATTTTGTTAAAGTTGTAGCTTGTGTTAGATTGATTTGATGGTAAAACATCTTTAAGGTAAATATCCTATATATTTTATATGTAATGTAATATATTTTTTATATAATATAAATTATATATTATTATATAATAATATAATAACATATTACATATATGCTTAAGGATGAGTTATACATATAGTTATTTATATTATTAATATAATGATGATTAACTATAGAGACATGTCTCCTCCTCTCATATTTATATGAGATCCAAATCTGCATTTTGAAATCATTAATAACATTGGCAATGTTATTACATTTATAGAAAATGATCCATGTTACTCAACATGGTATCAAAGCTTAACTATAAATGCAAGAAAATAAAAGAATACCTTGAATATTCTAAGCATCCTTTCTGGACTTCCCATCCAACTCACAAGTGTGTGAACTCAAGGATACTTAGGAGTGCTTCACTACAAACTACCTTAAAGGATGTTCAGTGCAATATTCTATATGAAGAACAAACCCATTTTTTTCAATACAGAGCTCTATTAAATGGATGGACAATGAACCACTTTCTTGTTCCTCTAAGAAGAGAGTTCCTTTAATATATTTTATAATGAATGATATTGGATCTCTACAATTGAGGTCCACAAAGGTCTATCTCCAACATTTACAAAGAGTATTTTGCTAGCATTGGTGTGTTGCAACTTAACATTATGCATCATAATGTGGGTTAGAAACAAATGAATACTCATACCAAATGAATCCCAGTGGAAGATTGACACCAAATGGATTGCAATTAAAGACTCTCACCTAATGATCATGATGGGGTGTGAAATGAATAAGGGATTAACACACACACACACACACACACACACACACACACACACACACACATATGTATATGTATATGTATGTATGTATGTATGTATGTATGTATGTATGTATAGAGAGAGAGAGAGAGAGAGAGAGAGAGAGAGAGAGAGAGAGAGAGAGAGAGAGAGAGAGAGAGAGAGTTCTCTACTAATCACACCCACTGGTAGCCGATGTAGATTAACAATATGTAGAGTGGAAAGCGATAAGAATCACTTTTAAAACTCTACAAATTTTCTCTATTCTATATAAACCATGATGATGCCTCTACATAAAGATTATCATGCTCTCTAATTGAATATGATGCAGAAAATCTTTATTTCATGCACTCCTATCACTAATTTAGATGATGTATTAGTTCCTCCTATATTATTAGAGACACATAAGGATGAATCACTTTACTCTCTTGCTAGTTATAAAATAAGTGACGTGTCATCATTAATATTTTTAGTAAAGACAAGGGGAGGCCTTCTAACTATAATAATTGATATTGATGGTGAAAATCAAGGCACATTAAGGAACTTGGATTGGACCCATTTAAGGTTTTGGTGTTATATTCACATCATGTACATCATTCAAGTTTGCATGTTTGACTGGTCCTTATCACCTAGAATATAAGCATTCAGGCATATAAATTAAAAAAAAGTAAACCATTCTAAAAGTGAACTAAGTGTATACATGTTAGTAGAAAAGTACACTAGGTGTTTAACCAGGTGGTGTGGCCATACATGAGAAGGAAATAAGTTAGACACATTAAAGGTAGGTAGGTATAAATGCATAATTTATTTCTAATGATCATTCTCATTCCTTATTTCTATATAAATTTTTGCTAATGTCATGTGTGGGAGTATATATATTAACATATATATCTTGTGTTTAATATATTCTATATATTAATGAAAATGGAATATATGCATATATATTCAAAGTATATAATCTTATTTATGTTTTTGGAAAGATCTTTATTATGCTAGAAATAGATAATATTGAGAGAGGGGGTGGTGAATCAATATTCTACAAACTTTTGCGCACAACGGGATATTTTTAATTACATTCTAACGTGCATATGGAAGTAAACCATAATTGTTGAATAGTAAATATAAACATGCACATAGAGAACTCATAACACCATTATTTGTTAACTAGGGAAACCCTGGCCAAGGGAAAACCCTGGTGGGGATGGTAGCCACTAGATGATTCACTAAACAATAGGATCCTATTAAGGGTATTGACCCTATTAGGAGTCTATGAAGTACATATATTATTTCAAATCCTTGATAGAGGACTAGGCCTTGTTAGAAGCCTCAACCCTATTAGGAGTTGCTACAACCTTGTTAGGAGTTGGTATAACTATTACATGTAAGAATATCTCACTGCCCTAATATGCAATTATACAATTCAATTCGTTCACAAAATAGGTATACATACAATACTTTCTTGGCTACTATAACTCAAAATTGCTTTGATCTTACATCAAATTTCACATCACATAAAACTTGCAGATATTTCTCATAATAGTTTGCATGTCACATCTAATCACACAAGTTCCTCCTTCTCTGCGCAAGATAAGATCTTTACTTATACCTTTCACATTAACAAAACTTTGCACTAGCAACCTTCATGTCTTCACATGCTTGACGTAATATAAAATAACTTATGGAATAATATCCACATAGTCAGCTCAACATAACTTAGTAATTATTTTATAACCAAAATAATTCCTTAAGTCATACAACTTTGTTTATTGCTATGCTATGTTTTGCACTATTAAATATCCACACTTTTAATCTTACTATAACTTGTGTTGTACTGTTCATACACATCTATACAATGGAACACATCATCGTGATAGTTTCATAAAGCTTTCCTCAACTAAAAATAAGATAACTCTCAACGCATCATCCATATTCTTAAGATCTATTCTCTGAATTGCTGCAAACTATTTAATACTTAAACAATTTCTATCTTTAAATGCATAAATGAAATGTTGAATGTATGTTTCCATAAATGAAAACCATCAAGACATATAGCTGACCATATTTCCAATAATCTCCTCATTTGGCATCGATGGAAACATTTGGGAAAAAATTTCTAAGTCCCAAAATGATATCATACATAACAAAAACAAATAAAAGTAACTATACAAAAATTGCCTTCAAAACATAACAATTTTAGATCCCTCTCTCTCTCTCTCTCTCTCTCTCTCTCTCTCTCTCTCTCTCTCTCTCCCCTATAATGCAAATTATTGGTTAGATAGTCCTATGGCTACTTATTTGGCTTTCTCTTCCTATTTAGTTTATAAATCTAGCAATTGTATTCATCCTATGTCTATGGATAAATGTTAGAAAACCTTAGTACATTTGGATTAAAGGTATATCCTATCATTAAATTCATTGTAAATATATAAATGATGGAGCTATACCTCTTAATTTAGAGGATAGTTATCAGTCAATGATAACTGATCCAACTATTAGTGTATTTTGTCTTTCGTAGTTGGGCATGTTGAGTTCTCTTTTATTTTTCTATCCAAAGGACAAATTTTTTTACTAATAGGATGCAAGCATGAAGCTAAAAGAATGATAAATGTAAGTGGATGCTATGAAAAGGTGTAATCTAAGTCATGCCAAGCACTCCTAAGGTTATAAGTCTCCATATTTTCAAGGTTTCAAGTGTTTTGGACCAAAGTTTACAATGTCTTGACAATGTTGAAATTTTTTGACAAGTGTTTGAATAGTATCCAAGGTGTAAATTTACAAGTTTTTCTTTATCTTGATTAATTTTTTACACACATAAGGCACAATAAGACAAGAATAGTTTTACATCACAGCCTAGGATTTAAGATTGTATATTCCATTGAATTCCCACTTGAACCGAAGTTCATCCATGATTATCTAGCATGGACAACTTAGAATCTTGGCACCATAGGCTCTCCCTTATAGTGAACTCACTTCTTGGGGGTACCAAGATTTGGTTCCCAAGGAGCATTACTTCCCTAGGGACTATTGTCTCTACTAAGGATGTGAGAATATGGGATGTCTTCATGGGCATTAGTGACCCCTTGAGCTAGTGGGTAGAAAGGATTTTGGTCTCTAAAACAAGGTATTTAGTGTGGTCATTTCATTTGGAAAGTGAATGATAAAATTCCTCAGAAGGTCTCTAAGCCCTAAGAACTAGGGTTTGATACACCACATAGATACTGGAAGAGACCTATCACACAACAATAAAATTGACATGAAATTAATTGTATCATGTCTATTATAGTGGTTGGAATGTTGAAACCCAGTTTTGGCCCATCACCACTTCAAGGTCACTCCCTGGGGCTCACCAAGTGATGAGTCTTGTGTCCAAGATAGGCATCTCTATAGAAATTGCACAAATTTCTCTTGTACCCAAGATCTATGAATAACGAGGGGAGATGAAATGTCCATGCAACTCCTAGTGTTCTAAACAATGCATAAACACCAAGTAGTATAGAAAGTTAATTTTGCTGAACCAAATAAAGTGTTATCTAATCTACAAAAACCATGCATAGAGTTTGAACAAGCACACAAGTCTTCAACAACGTCCTGCAAACAAGCATTAGTAGTTTTTCAATGAATGTGTTCTCCCAATGATTGCTACATATTGTAAATAGACCATTAGTAACAAAAAGTCATCTACTCTAGGTCCTAACATGAAATTGAAACCCTAGATGTGAATTTTGATCAAAATAGGTGCTTTCTGTGAACGAAATGAGCTCTGATAGAGTAGATTACACCCCAAAAGACCAAAATGACTCAAGATGCCCCCAATTGTGCTTAGACAATGAATATTACATCCATGGTGTAATTGGGGTCCTAAAGGGTGTAGTTGGTAGTTTTTAGGTGCAGTTGGGAGAGTGGAAGTAGGCTATGGGGAAATGGTGTCAAATAAATACCTAGAAACTTAAATCTTGAAGCCTGCCTAATTCATCAATTTTTGTGTCTAGTTTATGGGTTTGTTTACTTTGAAGTCATTTAAATAGGTTTATTTGGCTAAATGTAGTTTGGATGGGTTGTATGCTAGTTTTATTGTTGCTTTTAATTCAAGCAATTATATAAATGCTTCAGTAAATTAGTAGTCTTTATGAGTTCATAAAAGGGATATTGCATAAGAATGGAGATGGGTGATTTTAGTTGATTAATTCTTATACAAGTTATTTGAATTAGATCTCCTGCCAATAGTCAATTTCTTGCCCAATGGATAAGGCACTGGTCCTATAAATTAGATGTAAACAAGGATGAATTCTGCTATTGCATATCAAGTCATCTTATAAAATCAAAATTATTTCAATCCTATTCAAGAATTATAAATGCTGGTCTCAACTCATTTATATCTAATTCTTGAGTCTTAGGTAGCTATTATTTCCAGGAATATTTGTAAATTTTAGGAGAATTATGACCAGATCTGCTGATAACGAATGTGTATAAGTTTGAGAGCATTGAAGAATTGAAGTGAGCTGTGTATGTATGTGAAGGTAATAGATGAGAATCATAATGAAACTAAGATAATTTCATACACAGTTGCATTAGAATTATCTCTAGGTATACTCACCTTGGTTTAGCAAAGCCAGAAGAGTAGGAAACCATCGTTTGGTTTTGTTGAAGTTGGGCTAGAGTGATTCATTCATATAGTTGATATTGGGAATTGGCTATTCCCTAGATTGTGTGAGTCATTTCACTATGATATTAAGCATTTTGTTGCTTGATAGTTTCAGCAGTTTGAAACACCAACAAGATACATGCTACTCTCAATCATTTAAAGCACAAGCATGAGGGAAAAAATGAATAATTATTTATAGTAGGACTATCTATGAGAGAATATAACACAGCTTCAAGAGTATGAGCTACATCTTTAGCCAGAGATGATAAAGAAAATTGCTTCTTTTCTTCTTCTTTTTTCTCCCACACAAGCATACCCATCTGCACGTCATCTGCCAGAATCACTACATTACATTTTCTATTTTGGAGAAATAGTTCCTTAAAATGGTACTTCTAGATTGCACTAGGAAAGCTTGTATAACTTATAATAATGCATCTTGTATAGTTTCCTCATAGTATTTACATTGTTGGGGCTCCAAACTCTATAATGAAGTTCTTTTGAAAAATTGCAAGCTAAGCTTCCTTTCTTCTTTAAATAAAGTAGTGAAAAAGACTCCTAACTCAACAAGGTCATGTTGTGGATGCAAGCCATACAAAAAGATGAAAATAAACTACTAGAATGAAGAGGAAAGGAATGCAGATATAGATGTTCTACAATATATCAATCCTCCCAAAGATTGAATTCTTGTTTAATGTCTTGCAAAGCAATCTATAGTAAAATGGCCACAAACTTGTGTGAATGGGTCTGGATCAAATTTTGTCAGAGGTAATGCTACTAATTTGAGTGAAAAAGCACATGGGAGTAGCTATGGCATATTACATTCTTTGTTTCTGATCCATAGTTTTCCAACACCAAAACATCTTGAGATTCCTTGCATGCAAAAGAAATACAAAAAAAAATAGTGCATTATATCAAAAATATAAATTTTCCATAGCTTTATCCTTGCACTTAAATATATGCTAACCCTGAACCTAAACATCATCTATAAAACAACTTTGTGACCTGAAAGAATTAATAGTGGCTCTATTTTTTAAATTGCGATGAGTAGAAGAGAAAGATAAAATGTAAAAGCATTGAATAGCTTTAGAATCTGCCTCTACAACTTTTTGATAGATAAAAAACTTGGAATGATATCTAATGACTAGATTCTTACCTCCTTTCTCCTCTCCTATTGACCCTGCACCAAACTCCCACCCATTGCAATCACGGTGCACCCCGAAACAAAATTAACACTATTGTGACCTTTTTTCTTATGTTCTGAAGGTCAAAATTTAAACAATTTTACCATAGTCAAAATTTGGTCAAAATTTTGACCATATCGAGCCCATTTTTTCAAATAAAAAGAATTTAACAACCCAAATAGGCCTTTGGTCAAAAATTTTGGTAAAAAATGGTGGCCTAATGTACTAGTGTAGTTAAAAAACCTAGACCAGAGACTAGTTACTAGAATCACCACCATCAACTATTGTAGCTCCTTGATCATTTTCACCACCTTCTTGCCCACCTTCACAATATTTTGGATGGTGTTAGTAGTAGATCCCCCAGTTGCCTCAACTGCCTTCTTCCTTGAACTCTATCTTGTTCTTTTCCTTGGTCCACCAGGAGACATGATTTCCTCATTATTTCTCTTCCCTAAGCTACTAGCAACTGCACAAATGCTTGAAGTGACCTACTCCATCTTGTTGCCACTTTGTTTTATCAAAAGATAGAGTTTATGTTCATATTCCTTTAGCTTCTTTGGGATATTGCAAACCTAAACATCCAACAAGATGATCTTAGCTTGGTTAGCTTCCTGGTCCTGCATCTTTCCCATTTTAATTTTCAAATTCATTAACTATTTGTACATCTAGGAGTCACCTTGGAGAGAGGAGTCTACCTTGAACTTAGTAGTTTGAAGGAAAGAAAGTATTGTCTCTTTACCAGTAGATTCATCCTTCTCCTTCCCCATTTCTTCCTCTACATTCATAGCACCCTTACTAGTGAGTTCCTTCTTCTCCTTCGCCATTTCTTCCTCCAAATTTTCCTCCCTCACTTTCTAGGTTTTCTCACTCTAGTTTTTATCCTCTTCTCCACCATTTTCTAATCCTATATTTTTATCATTACTCTCCTCAACCTCATCCTAACTAGTCTTACCTTTGCTACTAGGATAACCTTCTATATTTGAACTAAAGTCTCCCAAATCAGTATTCTCCTCATTCTTTTCATCATTATTGTCTAAATTCTTAGACTTGATATTTTCCTCTAAGCTTTTCAAAGGTGTTTCTTGCTTTAGACTTATCTTTCTCACACTAACACCTTCCTCTCCCTTACTCTTCCTAGAGTAGGTTTCATTAATAGAGCCCCTCTTTCTCTCAAAGGGTGGGGAATATACAATAGCCTTATTCTTATAGTAATTCTCAATTAAAAGGATTAGGCCTTCATGTAAAATTAGATGGGAATATTTTTTCCTATGGCCTTGAAGACTTTGAGGTAAAGAGAATCTTAGATAAAAAGGAAATGAGATCCTATCCTTATATCGAAAATGATTCAAGAAGACAAAATGAAATTTATAAACTCGTTTTTCCCTATCATCTAAAATGAAGTACTCATGGATGCAAGAGAGAATGTCTTGCCAAATAACTTTTATTTGACTCAGCTCGTAAAAGTCACCATTCTTCTCTAGATTTATTTCCTCCTCTTTGATCTTTGGAAATTTTTTAAATGCAACATTGGAGATACTAGTTTCCTTACTAAATTTTATGCCCTCCTTAGGTAGCCACATAACCTTGGCAATGAAATCTTCAGACAAATGTACCATTACCCCATGCATGGAAACCCTATCCTCAATCCAATTTTTGAAGAATGCCTCCATGACATGTGGTTTTTAGCCATGAAGGCACTATAGGTAAGTAGTGGCAATACCCTTCTCTTGAATTTTCCAAATAGAGGCTTTGACCTTTCATGCTTTATAGTTCTTAGATTCCTATTTTCTCAATTCTCTGCCCATTTCTAAAAAATTTGTTTCTCTATGAAAGGCCAAAGTTGAGTAGATAAGAAGACATAAAGAATTGAGAAAAGCCAAGGTGTTCATTAAAACAACCAAGATGCTCATTAAAACACTTACGTGCCAAGCCAAGATAATAATCACATTCATGTACTTTCTTAGGAAAATAATACTGGCCTTCATAACCCAACTTCCATTTATCACTAAATTGCTAACCTTAGCAGATCTTTCCTTCCTTTGCATGAGTTATATCATAATTAATTAGAGCTTTCAAATCCATGCTCCTACTTAGGTCATCATGTCATGTCATCTTACATTCCCATTGGACAGCCTGGTTAGCAGTCCAATTAGCTGCAACATTTCCTTCATGGAATGAATAAGATATAAAGAATATATCAAATTTATCCATTAAGGATTTAATTTCCATTACACTAGCTTCAATAGACCATGTGATCAAACTTTTTAAGCATATTTACAATGTTCAAGTAATCTCCTTCCATCCAGAGGTATCGTAAACTAGTTTCTACTACTAACCTCATCATATATTGAGCTGCAATAACCTCAACTTTATGGCTATTAGAAGTATCAATATGTGTAGCAATAAAATCTATTCAAGATCAATTGAAAATAATTGAAGAGAAAAGAGCCAATTAGAGGTAGAAAAGTGAAAGATTGAAGAAGCCAAGAAAACATTGCTTGTAGAAGAAAAGTAAAGGAGAGTAGAGGAAGAAAGGAAGAAAAGAATAGAGGAGGAAGAAAAGAAACAGAAGGAAAGAAAAGAAAAGTAAGAAAAAGGGAAACAAGAGAGAAGAACTAAGGAGGCTATAGAGAAGAAGCACAAGGAAGATAAAACTAAATCACCTAGTTCATCTACTCTACTTTCACTTGCTAGTCTAACAAGTGATGATGATGATCAAACTAACTTGATCTCATCTTTGAAAAAACTCATTGATGAAAATAAAAAAGTAAAGAGCTTATAGAGAACCTCAATGGAGGTAACTAATAGATTACACAGTACTCTGGCAGTCAAGCATATAGAGGCAGATCTTGAACAGAGAGAATAAGTAGTGTTAAAGTCTTTGGATGATGAATTTATAAATTTGTTGAATGTTGTAGAGTCCAATTCCCATATTTTTAATGATGCTAATATATTTAGCCTATTTTTCAGAATATCAAGAATTATTTGCTAAGTATTGATACTTATATCAAAGAACTTTGGAGATGTCAACAAGATGGAAAGGTATTGTACATTAAGTGTACTTTATCTCATAAGTTGACCAAAGATTTTGATAGTAAGATTCAAGGAAAGCTGAGTGAACTAGAAGCTCTAACAAGCTAGATACAACAACCTTCCAATAAAGTTGATGACTTTGAAGGACAAGTGGCCAATGTTCACAATTATATCATGAAACTAGAACTTGAGAAAGAACAAATTTTGAAGAGAGTATTAGAATTTAGAGAATCTATTGCTCTAAAGATATCATTTATTGAGAGACAGTTGGAGGAGTGTGTCAAAGCCAAGGACACCTATTCAAATTTCTTATACTCTGATCTCAATGTAGTGGAAATTTCATCATATGCCCTATGTGCAATTCTCACTTCTGTTGAAATAGCCAAAGACACTTGGGTAAAAGGTTTGAAAAGTCTTATGGCAAGTTTTGATTATTGAATGAAGATATTATCAGCCTAAGGTAGATGAATCGAGTTTTTGACAAAAATTAAATAGTTTTGACATTTTTTGACATTCTAATCTTTGTCATTGATTGTTAGGATTAACCTTAGATAGAAATAAGAATTACATGAAAATAGAACCAATACTAAAATATAATAAATCACATAGAAGAGAACACAAGTCACCAAGATTTAATGTAGTTCATCCAATCCCTAGGCTACATCCACCAATAACAAGTCCAATATTATTATGATCTAATGATTACAACCTAGTTATAATTTATAATCCCTTACAAGTCAATACTACTGCAAGAACAAATTTTTTGCATCACACATTATGAAAATCTCTAACCCTAAGCCTTTTTATGCATGCTTTTTGCCACTTACAAAATTGGGGCTAGAATAATAGAAAAATAATAGCCAATGCCTTTTACAACATAAGGTCATTTTTGGCTTTGGGGGTGCTTTGGGGGTAATTGATAGCTTGTTGGTTGTTTGTTTGATATGGTGGGTTAGACTGGTTTTGAGAAGGACCAACGATATTCACATGTCTGGTGTCAGTAACCCCATCTGTTGCAACATGCTTGTTTTTGTTCCAATACCTAGACTTGTCATTGGAATGTGATTGATTTTGGTTGGCCTCTTTGTAAATCTTGACCACACCATCTTTGATGAGTCCTTGCTCAAGGATCATTCCTTTCTCTTTGATATCCTTATAGGTCTGCAAACAGTTCATGGTCATGTGGTGAGCCAAGCTGGGATGTGCATTATCAATAAACATTTTCACCACATGGCATTCTGGCAAGGTGTAGGATATGCGGGTGGTAAGGGTTTGCCATCTTTGCAGGTATTCGGCAAGGCTTTCTCCACCTTTTTGCTTGGTGTGGACAAGATCAACTATTGATAGCTCTGTTTCAACAAGATGGGCATATTGGGCTACAAATGCCTCAGATAATTCAGCAAAGTTTTTAATTGTGCCATAGGGGATTCTATAAAACCATTCAAGAGCTGGTCCAGCCAAGCTTTTGGGGAAAAGGCGCAAGAGGAAGACATCATTGTATGCCACGTCCTGGCAATGCATGTAAAATTCTTTGATATGTGTGACAGGGTCTCCTTTTCCTCTAAATTTGTCAAATTTAGGTACCTCAAAGTGTTTGGGAAATGGTGTCGTGGTAATGGCTCTGTCAAATGGGTAAGGACACACATTCTCAAACTTGAATGTCTTTGGATCATTCCCTTCTTGGATGGCTTTCAGAGCTGTCATCATTTGCTCCCACTCTAAATTGATAGGTGATGGTTGGGATGCCCCCAATGTAGGAGTGCCTTGAGGTAGGTATGTGCTAGATGGGGCCACTGAATATGGATGGCTGTGAGGGATTTGCTAATAGGGATTGTACATTGTTTGGGTAGCTGCATGGTGGATGATGGGTTGTTGAGGGGGAGGTGTTGCATATTGCTGCATGTGCTGCAAGGCTTGCTGTTGATATGGGATTTGAGGTTGGGATTGAGGAACATAAGCTGGATGTGGGATAAATGGATTGCTTTGTGGAGGTAAGGTATAAGATGGTTGTGAGGCTTGGGGAAAGGATCGGAGGGCTTGTGGGGTTTGACCAATATATGTGGGTTGTGCCCCCATTTGGGATGGTATCTGCAAATAATTGGTGGTTGGCTGGGGTGGTGGATTACCTCCTAGAAGTGGCATTGAAAAGTAGTTGGTAATTGGAGGTAATGGATTAGTTGGTGGTGGAGGTGGTGGGAATTGAAAGCTTGGGAATGGAACTGATGGGGTTTGATAGCTTTGTGGCTAGATTTGGAAGCTTGGTAGAGTGGTGGTGGGAGTTGGGGTCACTTGGGAGCTTTGTAGAAGATTGGTAGTAGCTTGTGGGTTTTGATAGCTTTGTGGAGTGAAGGTAGTAGCTTGTGGATTTGTGGCTGGTGGTATTGAGCTCCCAAGACTTAATGGAAATGATGGGATTGTACTTTGGGCTGTGGTGAACAAGCTGGGGGTGATGAAAGGTTGATTACTTGGCCCCATGGGTGGCAGCCCTGTTGTATATTGCTGAGGTTGGCCAAAGATGCTAGCACTGATTTGGGAGATGGGTGGATTTGGAAGGCTGGGTTGGGGAGCAACAGCAATAGTGAAGGGGGTGAACAGTGAGGTGTTTTGAGTAAAGGGGGTTTGGAGCGGAGAGGTATGAACCAAGGATGGAGTGGTGGTGGCTGGGTTGGCTTGCAGTATGGAGATTTCAACTTGGGTGGATGATGGTATGTTTGGGTCTGTTGGGTCATATGGATTGGCTGGAGGCTCTTCTTTTGGAATATATTGAGGATAATTTGGATCATAAGAGCCTATGGGTGGTGGCAACTGCCCAAACAATGGGTGAGATGGATCTGATAATGGAGGGGGTCTTCCAAAGTCAAAGGTTCCTACATTGTCCCTTCGAAAATTAGTCATGATTGTCTCTTTGTTTTTATCTATAATGGCGTTTACCAATACTGCATTTCCTGGTTGGTTCATGAAAGCTTCAATGTCAGTAGGTGATGGCATAGCTTGCTCTGGGCTGAAGGATGGCTGAGTGCTCAATGGGGGTGAGGCTATTCGATCCAAATGATAGGGCTCCATTGTTTCTTTCTTCTTGGCTAAGCGAGTGACGGGTGGCATGAAAAATGCTCCTAGGGATGAGATGCAATAATGCTGATGGATGCAAAAGGGGGAAGGCTTTTCTATGCAAATGATTTCCTAGGTTGAGGCAAAGCTATATGAAAAAACCTAAGGAGGATTGGGTTGGGGATTCTAACTTCAAAGATATGTTGTCAAAGCACAAAAGGTCTGGTTTCCTATGTGCAAGCTTAGTGGTGATTGTGTCAACTTAAGGATAGACTGATGATCCTTTAGGAAGAACACGAGATTGACCACTTGTGGATCCCAACCTTTAGCTTAAGGTAATGAGGTATAACAAGTGACAAAGCTAGATTACCCTAGACAAAGCTCTGTCAAAGGGATAACCTTGGTGAGATTGGTGGATTTGGAAGATTTTAGGAATGGCAAACTTTTAGCAAGGTGACAACAATTTTGAAAGCTTAGATGTGCAGATTTTCGATTACTGACTAGATGGTATGATTCTAAATGAGATGGATGAGCTAATAATGCTTAAGGGGATAACCTAAGATGGCTGGCTTTTCTACAAAGATGACTCTAAAGTGAATCTTATCCAAGAAGATGTGGAGAAACAAGGGTGTCTAATCATAGAAATCATGCCTAGTTGGTAGGGCATAAGCAGGATTAACTCCTGGATGTTGGCTAAATTTGATGGTGCGCTCTAACCAAGCCTCTTGAAGTGCTTTGTCGGTAGCTTTTTCCTCTGCTTTTTGGAGTTTGGAAATTCGTGGGCTTGGTGTTATTTCTTTTCTCTTAGCTAAAAGTTCTTGGTATGCTAGAGATGGCTTGAGTTTGACCTTGTGAAACTTCTGTTTGGGTTTGGGTTGTTCCGACATAAATTCCTAAATTTGCTTGGCTTTGGGAAAAATCTCAGTTGTTTTGCTTCAACTTGTTCAACTTCCAAAATAGACAGTGACTACGCTAAGTGTGCCCTAAGCTAGGTTTGACCAAGTTTGGAAAACATTCATTCAACAAGTAAAATAAAAACAAGCAATAGATAGGAACACCTAGATAGAAGTTTTTGGTTCTCAGAATGTGATACTTGTGCCAAGGAGTGTGTATGTTCTACAAATGTTTTGATCAGTCACTCCAAACACATTAACATCCTAGATGGTTTTCTGCAAGGCAGACAATTGGTTTAGCTAGGGAGTCTTCGATATACACAAGGTACGTGAGGCCCAAATCTGTAGATGAGACCAAAAGGATGTCACACAGCCAAGAGGAGCGGTAACCTACTTCTCCTCTTTCACTTCTCAAGGGTATAAAGTTCCTTGAGGCTTAGCCCGAATAACAAAATCTTGATCCCAAGAGAGGTGTCTTTCGATTCACCTCTCGATTCTTATACTCCACCGAAACGCTAGAGTTGAGGTCATCCAAGGGGTGATGAAATCCCCAAGCAGGCCTCCTAAAAAGAAACAAGGTTTTGGATCCTAATCTTATGCACCCAAGATGGCCTCGAAAGATGACAAGGGGAGAGAAGACTCGGATGACCTTGGGCTAAAAAACACGCTTGTTCTTTTACCAACTGACTCTTATGTGTGCTAATCTAGACTTTGCAAGCACTCATGTTTAAGAGACAATGTTCAATTCCAACTTGAAGCGCCAACAAAAGTAAATCAATCGAAGAATGCAAACAATAAGAAGAGTTAGGGTCAACAAAAGCAAACTCGCGCGCCCGGAGGCCCTCCACATCAAGTATCGATTAATTTTCTTTAAGGCATTCAAGATTGAGTGTGAGTTTGTTTTAAGCCCAAAACAAAAGTGTGTGAGATTCGATTTCAAGTGCATGCCCGGAGGCTCTCCACGTCAGTTGTTGTTCAATTTTAGTGCCCAAACTTGAAGTGTGATCAATTTAATCTAGAGTTTTGGCCATTTAAGAATTTTGATAAAGTTAAAGCAAACGTTCAAAGACCAAGTGAGTGAGTTAGATTGTGGAACATTTAACACCTTTTTCAAGTAGACCCATCACCATAAATGGCGCTGAGATTGCAACCAATGGTTAATATTTGATGGGTGATTAGAAAACAGGTGAGTCCAAGGAACTACTCAAATTGATTTTTGTAAATTTGTATTTTAACTTAACAAAGTTTTTTAAATGTCCAAAAATCAAACTTTACCTAGATTGCATGTGAAAAAGAGATTTGTTTTGTTCAATTTTAGAAGCTCCAAATGAAGTGTTTGATATTGTAATGGTTAATTGATCCTTGGCATTCAAGATTGAATTTTTTGTTTTAAGCATGCATTCCAAGGAAAGTTGATTTTAATCCATGACATTCAAGAGTGTGTTTTGAGCAACATTCATTCAATGGAAAATGTGTTTAACCATTCAAGTTCATTTTTTTAGCAACATGCATTCAAAGACAAATGGTTAAACATTCAAGTTCATTTTTTAGCAACATGAAAACCTGCAAGAAACATGGTTAATGGTTCCATATGTGCTCCAACCTGCAATGAGACAAAAAAAAACAATTTAGTTAATTAGCCAAAATCTTCAAAAATGAGAGCTTAACTATGGGAAAAAATTTTTTAACTTTTTTTGTTGTTTTTTCTATGCGTAAAAATGCTTTAAATGGTTTATATCCTACGGAACCACTAAAAGTCAAATTTTGATTTATACTCGTTTTTTTTTTTTTTTTTTTTTTTTAAGCTACAAAGTGCAGAAATAAAGATGGGGATTTATGCAGATGTGGATTTTCGCAGACGATGATTTTTGCAGACGTGGATTTTTGTAGATGTCGATTTGCATAGACACGGATTTTCATAGACGTCGATTTTCGCAGACACGGATTTTTGCAGACGCGGATTTTCGCAGACAGAACAGGTTGCAGATGCCAAAACTGTGCCAAAAAAGCTGAAAAACGTGAATTTTTTTTTTTAGATGGTATTTCTTCTTCCTAAGTGTGTTCTTTAACCTGCAAAAATAAGAAAAACACCCTCACAACACACTCAAACAACAACAAACATTAGATGGTTAGAAAAATGACATATAGATGAAAATAGATGATTAAATGACCCATAGTGGGGTCCCACCGGGCATGCCAAAATGTAGAACAAGAATTAGTATGCAAAGAACATTAACAAATAAAGTAAACATTCACAAACCAAAAACTAAATTCACATATATGTTTAGACAAAGAAAGCAAACAAGAAGTGCAAACCTCACGAGAGAAAACACTCCATGCTTTCTTGATTCTGTACATGTGTCCTTTTGCTGTGGATGTATGCTCAAGATGCTCAAGAGCTGCTTCAATGGAGATGGGTAATGGCAAATTGGTAGCTTTGTGAGCTCTCAATTTGGCATTATAAAGGTAATATTGATGGCTTTGGTTCTCAAAATAGCATGGTAACTTTAGCTCAAAGATTGTTGATGAAATGGCTTGGGATGGGATTCAATTTATAGGCTAAGGGGTAGAGGGATGGAGGGCTTAAATGCAAGGATGGATGAAGGCTTAAGGAGGGCTAAGATGCACTCAAAGGGGAGCACATGGATTGTGCTTGTTTAGCACCAATGGGAAGGTAACACTTGTCACAAGGAGGATGAGTGTGAGAGGGTAGGGTAAAGGGTTGGTTAAAGGCATGATGAGTGGGGTTGAGTATGTAAGAGGGATGTAAGAGGAATGAGTGTGGAAGAGGGAAGAGTTTGGAAGATGGGTGTAAGAGTCATGAGTGGGCTTGTAAGAGTCTTTTATGTTTTGTAAGAGCACTCATGACTTAGTGGTTGGTTTTTTTTGAGGGGAGACTTTGGTTTGGATTAGGAAAGTCTTAAACTTGTTTAATGAATGTGACAACATTAGGGGGTGGATTAGGCTTGGGTTTAGGATTAGATTAGGGATGTTAGAGATGTGCAAGTGGATGGCATTAATGAGGGTGGGTGAGTTAGTGGCCAAGCTTGTTTAGTATGGGTGGATGGGGTGGATTAGGCTAAATGGAGGATTAGAGATAGGTTAGGGGTTTTTGAATTTGAGGATTTCATTTATCAAATAGATTTATTTAATAAATGGGGATTTTTGGAATTAGATAGAAGAATAGGATTTAATTGATAAATAATAGATTATTTGATTTATCAATTAGGACTATAGATGATTAATTAAATTAATCAACTAGGGGATGACAAAGGATTAATTAAATAGAAATTTAATTAATAATGCCTTTTTAGATAACTAAATAGGATTACTAAAATAGTGTAATCAAATTTAGGTGTCTACAGTTACTACCTTGGTAAACATATCTATTGGATTATCATTTGTATGTATCTTCTCTAGCTTTAACTGTCCATCATCCAAAATTGACTGAATAAAATTGTACCACAATTTTATATGTTTTTTCTTTGAATACAAAGCTAAATTCTTTACAAGATGAATGATATTCTAGCTATTTGTGAGAAAATATTTATCCCTTTGTGGATGTCCCAACTCTTCCATGAAGAACTAAAGCCATATCATCTCCTTGGCTACCTCTATAGCAGCAACATACTCTACCTCTATAGTGGATAAAGAATTAACCTTTTATAACCTACAATCATAAGCCTCAAGAGAAATACCTACCACATATATACCAAGAAGCTCCCACTATAAAAGATAATGTCAAATCTATAATCAATCCACTCACAACATGTCATAGAAGTGAATCAATGTAGTCTCAAGGACATCCACAACACATAAACCAATAAGCTACAAGAAAAACTCTCATAAAAAATCTCTAATAGTCTCCCAAGCTCTCCACAACCAACAGAGGAAAGCGATAAAGAAATAACCATGTCATCTCTCACATGACATACATGAGCACAAACTAGGATCACAATCTCTAACCAATCTTGTCATGCCCGGAACCTAACAAGGCAACCAACACAAGCACAACAATTTTCTTTTTAAATTTCTTTTATATTATTATTAATATTACTGTTAACCTTTACTTATCTTTAAACCTAACAATTGGCATCAATCCAACCGACCTACAACACATCCTTGTACCTTAACTTGCTACTTTGTTAACACAAAGTCCTCCTTTAGATAGACATGGAACTTTCACATTACTCACACAATAGATTTTGCCTTCATAATATTGGTTCTTCCTCACACTAAATTTTAGATATATAGATGTTATCATGTTTACCATTCTACTTTGTTCACTAACATTGGCTGACTTAATTGGAGACTGCATTTGATGGATGTCATTCTTTAGTGAATTAACTATTCTTATACTTTGATATTTTGCAAAGTGATTTATAGCATTGACTGATATATCTATGTGGATATTAGTCGTAACCAAGCTTCATGCATATTGTTAACATGAACATTCTATGTAAATTTTATTTCAAACTTATTATTTTCTTAACTCAATTCCCACAAACAAAAGTAACATTCCTTTTTTTTTTTCTCTAATAAATTAAAATTCCAATTAATAACTCTACATTATTCCCATAAATCTTTTATTAACTACTTCTATTAATCTTTTTAAGATATTTACTATACTAAAACAATGACATTTTATCAATTAAACTATACCCCAATTATACTAATTCTTCTTACATAAGTAAAGCCCAAGTTAATTTCTTATCATATATATATTATTATTCTTTACCAAAATATAATAATAAAATATCTACTCATTAGTTTAACTAAATTTTCTATACTCTAACTATGACACATAACTATAATAATGTCCTACCCCACATACTTATTACAACCTAAATACTTTGTGCTAGCCTCCAAACTAGTCTCTAGGCATGAGAGGGAAGAATCTATAGCATTATGCTTTCATTCTAGGCACCTAGGATGAAGGAGGTCTTGTCAAGTCAAAGTTTTATTAAAGTCTATCTTTTCTTGCACTCCTCACAATTCAAACAAAGCTGTGCACTATTCTCAAACTTGCCTCTTTCCTAGGCATGGGTAGTTGAAAATCAAACAACTTTTATTCCATTCTCATTGTACATGGGTAAGTGCCTCATCCAAAATATGAGTAGCAATGAAGAGGATTGTACTTTTTCCAAGGTGGAGACTGAATGGTGAATGGGGTACGTTTACCCAATTGTTTCTTTTTTTTTATAAAAAAACAAGTCTCCTCCATCCTTATTTAAGATGTACCACCCAAAATGACATAAGGTCTGACATGGGTCAGAGTATATTACTTTTTGTGATTAGAAGTGGGCTAGGGAGTTAGGCACCTTGTGGGACCATGTTCCCTTTTTGATTTATTTGATTTATTGTTGTTGACTTGCTTGATTCACTTCCTTATGGAAGTGAGCAACATTTTTTTTCATTTTTTTATTTTAGTTTTTATTTGTTTTAGATGTGAGGATTTATTTTAGTATATATTTTATTTCTTCTCCATGTGTACTATACCCTGATTTGACTAAAACTTGAGTAGTGGAACTAGGGTAATTGTTGGAGAGTTTAGTGTTAACTCATTCCTATCCTAGCTCCTAAGTCACCTAGGGTTCTTGATAGGATTCCAAGCATATCCTCCCATGAATATTTTAATGATCTGTAATCAAGAGAAAAAGGTTATTCTCTTTCCCATATATTTTCCAGAATGTTAGAAGAGCTCCTATAGCAAGGTTAATAATATGCACTTATGCATTGATGCCAACTATTTGTTTTTCTATCCTAAATCCCAAGGTAACTTTTATATGATTATGCCAAGATTATTGTGAGGGATTGAACATACTCATTGTGGCCTAAAAGAATTCTTTTAACCTTGATCATTCACTTATTATAATATGTATGCATTTTACATGAGAACTTGAATATTCAACTATTGTACCAAGAAATAGAAATAGAAATAACATTCCATAATCCAAATCTTTCAGTGTTGCTATTCTTTCATGATGATGAAATCCATTTCTACTATCCACATAGAGATGCAAGAATACAATAACTAAAGGCACAAGCTAGTATGTCCTTAAACACAAAATGGAAGCTTTCTCCAATAATTTCTGAGATACACAAAAAGGTGGTGAACTCACTATAACAGAATTACACAAATGGAAAGACCTTGCTACCATACTCAGATGTTTCCTCAATTCCTCTATTGCCAATTTGGATATAAACATCACCCAAAACCTTGATCACAAAAATAAACACATATCAAGTTGGAGATTGCATCTCCATTATTAAACCAACTACAACAATATTCCTTTCTTTTATACAGTGAAATCCTCTTAACCTCCAAGCACCCAAGACATCAAATAACCTATAAATACAAAAAATTATGGAACCATGGAGGCTCACCTCCCAACCTAGGCCTCAAGGAGACCACCCTCACACTAGGGGAAACAAGGCTCAACCAGGTTGCACTCAAACATCATCACAATAACAAAACAACAATAGGAGCATCTCAATTTAACATCACATTTACAACTCCCAACCAAGGTTTGCACAATGATTCACACATGGAATCATAAACATTGGGTGAAGGTGGGCTCTCAATTAGGAGATTTTCCATATCCTATTAAATTTGTAACAACAATTTCCATGCCCTTTCGAGGCTTCATTGATCAATGATTTCCATGCATTTTGGGCTTTCACAAAACAATGATTTCATGCCCTTTCGGGGCTATTCAAAAAAAAATAACTTCATACTACCATTAACCAAAGCATCACTGAATTTCCATACTTCATCAACCTTCTTGAACCAAACCATCACTCTCCATACTGTCCATAGAAAATTATGAAGGCATATGGGATACAATGGAGACCATTCTCCAAGGTTCTCAACTATATCTCAAGCCCAACTAACCCCTTCACCCTAGGCTTGCTCTTCCCTCCCAAGGGTGAGTGAAGCCTTCACACCCATGTACAATTCCAACACTCAAACAACACAAGAAAACCCAAGAAGAAACCCTAAGAAAATTCATGAAACAACACACACACTTTCACAACACAACACAAAACTCCAATGACAACACATGATCCCATAGCATTCTTACAATGTCTAATGTCAACTGCATGAAATGAAGAAACATGGAATGAAGCACTTACCTCCATCAAACTATGGCTTTGGAATGGTGAACCAGATCTCTTCCTATTTTCCTTGGCTTTTAAACTACTCCATAGCCGTATGTGTCTCTACAATTAGAGAGTGGGTAAGCAACTACCAAGGTTAGCACAAGCTCCCTATAAAGGCCTTCACTTTCCTCCTCACCTACCCCTCTTATCTTCTTGTATTTTCCACCAATAAGAACTGATCCAAGTGGTGTAATGAGGTAAGAAGTCATGTTACAATATGATTTTCGAATTGGGTTAGAAATGACTATTTTTGAGGGTCTCCTAGGTTCCCTAGACCAACTTATATTTATATTTAAACCCCCAACCCATACTATTACCATGTGAGTAACTTATTTTAAAAAAATTAACACTTTGGAATCATTTTAGGCTCTCTAAAGTTCCTATCAACTTGTAACTTGAATTTCCATCATGAAGGTGACTCTTCCTAACACTCTCCAAGGTGGGTTAATTGATTTTGTCATGAGGATTAGGCTCAGGTTAAGTGACATCATGCCAAAGAATCCTATTGGACATGTCATTTATACATAAACATTACAAGTGTCAAATGACACCCACACACACATTAAAAAACTTTACACTTCACAATGACATGTCTCTAATTAATCATACTTCCTGACTATAACACTCATGCACAATCACATTACGAAATAAACACAATACAACGAGGTTTTGAATCTTCCAAAGATTCACCTTGGCTTTACTGTGTTCACATAATATTGAACCTTGTTTCCCCCATTTATCTCCATGGTTCAACTTTTCTGCACACTCAACCTAAACATTAGTAGCCTAATAAAATAATAAACAAGACATACAGAGAAATGCAAAATTAATCCAATGTCACATAATACACATTAACATATACATTTAACTTCATCTAATCATTTTCGTTCTAAGTACTATAAAAGAAGCATTGCACTATTATAACCATTTAACCTTCATCTAAATACACATATATAATTCATATTCAGAACATTGCAATTTCATCATATGGGTATTAGCATAATGAATTACTATTCTAAGTACTATCACCATTCTTATAATCCATTAAACAATCAAAACATATAAAACGGATTGCAGTACACATGTCTTAGGTGAAAATCACTAATATGCAACCTTATGAACTACTATTGTCCATCAAGTTAGACATATTGAAATTCCTAGCAATATCTCTTTATCACCCTACAAGGGGTTTGTGAGTAAGTTTCTAGGGTTAATTTCATCAATCTATTAGCATGTTTTCAAAAGTGTGTCATCGTGCTTTAAACAAAAGTTTCACATGTAACCATATGTCTTATGGCCACTTTAACCTACATTCATTGTTATCCCCTAGAATAGGAAATGTTAATTCATTTGGCTAGGGAGCTGTTCTAGCAATCATTGATCAAGTCCTTAGATTGAACCTAGAGAGTTTCATTTTCAGGTGATTTTAGTTATTCCTTCTAAAATTACTTAATGGTGATTACACTTATCATTACTGAAGTCCGCATAGTCTCTACTAAGATCTCGTAAACCATTTCTAGGAACAAAAATATTCATCCTACTCTAATTCACTCCTAATCACATTCATTCTATGAAATCTAAAATGGGGTACTCGTGCGGGTCTTAAAAATCTCAAATCCAGTGTAAGTGAAACTAAACATCTAAGAAGATAACCATGACCAGAGAGAAACTATGAAAATAATAACCTATATCATTTCCTTTTACACACACCTCTGGATGTAAATTGTGCAAGTATGATCTCCTCCATAAAACCCCAACGAAGAAGCCTCAATAACACCCAAACCATACCATATAACTAATCATGGATGTAAGCCTCTCACAAGAAGATCAAACTCATAAATCATTCCTAATCCAAGGAATATAACCAATATAAACCATCTCGCAAACTCAACCAACATAAAAACATATGCAAATGGAGATAACCAATGATAAACCATCTCTGAAATGAACCCTCTAGAACTAACTCATGTACCATAGTTCAAGATTCATATCCATGAAAGAGAATCATAAACATAATGCACTTGAGAGAAATAATGGACTATACCTCTCAAGTAGAAAATTTTCAAGTAGACCAAGAGTGGGAATGAGAATGCTCATCAAGATATCCAAGTCTCCAACCAAAACTCAACTAGGAACAATATCTTGTCAAGTCCATATCAAGTGAATGCCCCTCAGACTCTCCTACTAAAAAAATCAACCATCCCAATAAATACTTCTCTAATCTAAGAGAAATTAGAATCACCACCATCTCTAAGTATCCATGAGTGCCAGTATCTAATCAATCCATGCCAACTCCAAATGTAACATAGCAATATCATGAAGTATCTAGCTTATGATCAATCTACTCAATACCAAGAAACTAAATTGAGATTAATGCCAAAGTTCCAACTATGGCCTCAGGAACATAAGCATGACAACATGATCTAAATCATCTCAACCAAAGAGATAACATGCTCCATAAGAACATATTATAACATGTCAAAAAATTTTAAATGCATATCAAGAGTATATCATGACATAATAATAAAACCATCGTCACACCAAGGATAACATATAAGATGAAAGCACAATCCACACCTTTACTAAGAACCCCATGAGTCCTCAGGATGCAACCATCTCCATACACCATGAAGAAAACCATATCCACACACCATGAAGGACCAACTCTAAATCAAAAAAATCTCCCACTTGGAGACTAATCATGCTCCACAACAATAACCTCCCACTTGGAGATTGATCATAGTACTACCAAACATGTAGCTCTCATTGGAATATGAACCCACCCTAGAATTTATTGTTCTTTTATTCTATTCAGTCTAGAAGACCAACTGAAGCTAAAGAGGAGTTTAGCTTCTCCCTTGTTATTACCTTGGTAAAAACATATGTTGGATTATCATTTGTATGTATCTTCTCTATCTTTAATTGTGCATCATCCAAAATTGAACAAATGAAATGGTACCACAACTATATATGTTTTGTCTTCGAATGCAAAGTTGAATTCTTTGCAAGATGAATGGCACTCTAGCTATCTATGAGCAAATAATTATCTATCTATGGATGTCCCAACTCTTCTATGAAGAATTGAAGCCATATCATCTACTTTGCTACCTCTACAGTAGCAACATACTCTGTCTCTATATTGGATAAAGAATTAACCTTTTGTAACCTACAATCACAAGCATCAAGAGAAATAACTATCACATATATACTGAGAAAATCTTACTATAAAATATAATGTCAAATCTATAACCAATCCACTCACAACATCTCAAAGAAGTGAATCCATGTAGTCTCAAGGACATCCACAACACATATACCAATAACTTGGAAGAACAACTCTCATAAAAAATCTCCAATAGTCTTCCAAGCTCTCTATAAGAAATAGAGGAAAGAGATAAAGAAATAACCATGTCACTCTCACATGACATGAATGAGTACAAACTAGTAATCACAATCTCTAACCAATCTCAAATCTAATGTAAGTGAAACCAAATATCTAGGAAGATAACCAAGACTAGAGAGAAAACATACAAATATAACCAATATAAGAAAATAATAGATCACATAGAAGATGCATAATAAAATTGTAATTAAGGTAAGGTATGAAATCATATCATAAGAGGGAGCATGTGTAATTTGTAATCAATTGTAAAATATGATTAATGTATTGATACTATAATGTGTTGAACAAGTTTTTGATCAACCCATTTTCCCTATTTTGTTTCCATTAATGCCAAAGGGGGAGATTTTTGACAATTTCCTAATTAAGATATGTAATTTTTATCATTTATGGTAATAAATGATGTACATGGTTGTAGAAAACCTCATAAATAAAGATACTTAGCTTTTGGTACTTAGAAAATTGTCTAAGTATGAAATTGGTTTACAATAGTTTATTGTTTTATATGTAAAATATTTTTGACATCATATTATGATTAGAAAAGTTAAATGGAGATAGTATATATGTTGATAATGATGTGTATAGCCTCAGATATCAGTAGCAATAGTATGGAAAAGAGATATTCATGTTTTACTAGTGAAACAAAATAGAAAAATTAAAGGTAAAGAAATTATTTTGTTTACAAAATAATTACTTGACCAACTAGAGCCAACATCCTAGATGTTTAATCTAAGTTGAAAAAATATATTGTGGCCTTACCCAACCTAGCAAAATTTTTTGAAAAGGAAAAACATTTATACAAAGGATATCTTGCGAGTTGAAGTGTGCATTTTGTATTAAGTGATATGTGAACTTTTTGTGAAGAAATATATGTGAAGTATTTGATAACTTGATTTCATGATCCAAGATCAAGCTAATGTCAAAGATCAGTCAAGAAAGAAGTTATAGTGTCTATATACTAGAGGACTAATTACTTGTTTGGGCAGTGGGCTCTTCTTGCATCTCCTATACTACAACTACTAATAGAGTTGAAATCTCCTAACATGGTTTCAAAGTCTCCTAATAGGGAGTCTATAATGAATTTTCTCATTGACTCTTAATAGGGTCCCTCCTCTAACAAGGAACATATATATTAGTACATTATCTAGTGGGTATCATCCCCACTAGGGTTAACCTTTGGCCAAGGTTTTTCTGGTTAACAAAATATGGTGTTATGAGGTATTTTTGTGAATGGTTACTATTACTATTAAGTATTACTTGTTTACTTTCTTATGTATGCTTCAAAGAAATAAATGACATTCAGTTGGAAACTAAAGTTTATAGATTACTGATTCACCCCCTCCTCCTCCCCCCCCCACACACACAAGTAATTCCTATTCTAACATAATTATCCTTAGGAAGAGAACAAGAAGGATTTTCATTTCTAGATGGTTCTTCCTTATTTTCCAATTTTGTAGAATCTTCTCTATAAGTTTGAGCATATTCCACATTTAATAAAGGATTACATGCATCATCCACATAAATAATATACATGATAATTTTATGAAAAAGAGCAACCTTTCTATTAATTGTAGAAGGAACAACATGCATAGTATACAAACAAGGTCTTCCTAAGAGAAAGTTGTAATTTAGTGGACCAAACATAACATTCATAAATGTCTCTAAGATGGTAGGATCAACCTTTATGGGTAATATTATAATTCCTAAAATATGTTTAGAATTTTATCAAATAAATGAATAGGCACATAATAAGGTTGAATGGATAACAGGTTAGCTTGTATAGATTTTAACATATCCATGCTAAAAAGATTCAAGCCTAAACCATTATCATTTAAATTGTAATACATAGTATTTCTATTTATAGACACAACAACTATAAGAACACCATATCTCTTTTGAATCCCTAGAGGGGGGAGATCATATTAAGTGAATAGAATAGAAGGAATAAATTGAATAATATATATATAATCCAAAAAGGAATGAATAGTATCTAGATTAGGTGATGGATCTAGAAAAGAAGATAAAGTATTTTGCAAAGCTTCATGGTAGATAGGTGAAGTTTACAATATTTCCCATAGAGAAATCTTAGCAAGAGTATCTCATAATTGCTCCACCAAATCATTCTCTTTGAAATAAGTAGCTAATAAGTGAGGTTCTTGAGGAAGCATAGGTTGAGAAGGTGGTAAAGAGACATGAATGATATGTTGAGAATTATTCTAAGTGTGATAAGAATGAGACATGAAATATTGATCAATGAAATACTTCAAAGGGCTTTTAGGTATACCCTTAATAGTAATATTAGGACAACCCTTACAAGAGGTGCATCAATAGAACAAAAAATTGTAGAAAAAGATAATCATGAACATAAATTATCACAAAAGCTGCTAGAAGAAGATGAATAAGAGTGAGAAGGTAAATTGCGTAATGCCAATTCCAACACATCCTCCTTACAAAGACAATCCTTATCTAGGGTATTACTCCTAACATTATCATCAAAGTATTCATAAAAGAAATCAAGCATTTTGAATGAAAATACATGCACTGCAAGATTTCTTCTTTTTATTTTGTTTTTGTATTTTTGAAATAAATATATGCAAAAGAGCATACAATATGAGGTCTAACGCCAATGTTAAAAGTGGAAACTTGATAGTTTAGGTTCATAAAAAATGTGTAGGGAGTAATGTGAACCAAGGAGACCAACCCTAAGGTCATTACATGACCATAGAAACCTCAAAAGGATGGAGTTCAAGGAAAGATATTCTTTCTCATCAACCCTAAAAGGTATTAGATCATACTAGGTCAATGCAATCCAAGGGATAAAGGAGCATCAACACAAGCCAAGATTTAATGATTATTAAGGTAGCAAAAAGAATGTAACTTGCCCTTGAGATCTAAACTAGTAATTTATAGATATTTGAAAGATATAAAATATAAATTTAAAAATTCTTAAATAAAATATTAAATTTAAAAAGAGGAATAAAGGTACTTATCTTGAGATTTTGAACCCTAATTTTTGTGTGTTGTGTTGTTGTTAGGAGTTAAAAGGAATGGAGTTGAAGATGAAGCTGCAAGGTGTAAAAAAACCTAAAATATTTTGGTAATCTATTAGGGATAAATTAGATCTTTAGGGGAAAAAAGAATTAATCATCAAGTGTGTAGTGCACCTCTAATGAGCAATGTATGACAGTGATTCTTTTTTCACATTTTTAATAAATGACCAAAAAGGTACTCTAATTTGTAACTAGATTTTCCTTTTGAGATATATTGATATCTAAATTTTGGAATATTGGGTGGCTATGTAGGGGTTCACCTTAGTCAACCCCCAATTTTGGTACTTTCTACTATCATATATAGTCAATTTAAAAATGTAATGTGTGATGAGCTTTGAATGTGCAAATAAAAGGATAGAAATCCGTAGTTCCAAAACCCTAACATGAAGTATTGTGCTTGAATTTGGATAAAATATCAATGCATAGAGGTAAGGATAACCTAGAAATAATACTAAACCCTTAAGGCTAAAGTAGTCTAATCCATACTCATGATCTATATTTTCTACTCCATTATTCTATCATGAATGCTTGAATAGTAGAATATGAAGAGAAAGATGAAGAAATCTCTTTCTTCTACCTTGCAAATGTACTAAGAAAAATTGGTATTTTCAAAATAGATTATCCACATAAGAAATGCTTGATTCATCTTAATTGATCATAAGTATGCTTCATTTCTTGATAGTTCACATGCACACGATATGCCAAATAAAGAAAGTGAGGGTATTTATATAGGATTCAGATTAATTTCCTCTTGTAGGATGACCAAGCTCAAATACCTGACTCCAAATGAAACCCTAAGAAGTAACCAACTTCTATGACCTAAAATAGGAGTAGATTAGGGGTACATTTTTCCCCTTATTATTAGGTGAAAAAACCCCCAACACTATTTTGGGATGCCAGAACATGTCCTAGAATCTAGAAATTAGGTGCAAATTTGGAGGAATTCTCATTTCAATGCAAAAAATAAGCTATGTTGATCAAAGTGAGAGGAAATGGGAGGACATAGGTAAATAGATCCTACCTTAAGTTTTATGTTGTAAAATAGGAATACTGAGGACTTATTAGGTCCTACATATATCACATTTGAGATAAGGATAGGTGAGAGAACTAAATGAGAATTTATCATTAAATTACATTGAATAGGTACTAAACAATCATAAATAAAGTGAATATGTTAGCTAAAGTAAAGAAAACTTTCCAAGAGCCTTATTAGTATCTACATCGTACACAACACATGTTAGTAAAAATCTAAATTCACCTATATCTTACTAGGAATGAATGTGTGAGGTTCATAGCTTCATCTATTCCCCCTATTTTGGCTTTCTTTTTTCAAAAAGGTGAAATAGGGTGATATAGCTAACCCTAGGAATTGTAAATATAGATTGATGAAAAATGACTTCAACATTAGTAAAGGAATAAATAAAAATTTCTTTCAACCATTTTCAAAGTGATGATAATTGAATAACGATTCCAACACATCTAATCATGAGGAAATCAAAGTTATCTAGCTCAAGTTACAATGAAAAGAGTACATGAATATTCTAAATGCATAGAAAAGAAACCATAATTTTAACCATAACCTATATTGAAAAATATTTTAAGTAAAATGTCTTTACATTCATGTGTTACCTTTATAGCTTAAATAAATGAAGTAGTGATAAATATGAAGGAGATAGTGTTGTGATGTGGAGCCTAATTAGACCCAAAGGTTATTTTTCCTCACTTTATTTGGTAGAGTTTCCCACGATATTTTACTATAGGGATGTGGGGAAAGCATCCCCAAGATGGATGGTCAAGGGGTAGTGCCTCCAAAATCTCAACCAACTTTATGATTATAAAAGGTGTTGACTACTATTTTTCTATTGGATGACTTATTCTAGCCCTAATTTTATAAGGAAAATGGCTTAGGGTTAGGGATTTCATAATGTATGATTATATTGTAGCTTCTTGCAATGGTATTAAGATATAATAGATTACATATTGTAATAAGGTTGTAATCACTCTATAATAAGAATATTGGACTTTCTATTTAGAGGATGTAGCCCAAGGATTGGGTGAACCACATTAAATATTTCTATCTAGCATTCTCTTTTGTGCAATTTTTTTCTTTTTCTAATATTGATTATATATATATATATATATATATATATATATATATTTGATTTTTATTTCTATCTTTTTAATCCTAATAGATATAACCCATATGGATGGAGGTTCTAAGAGCATTCACTACATCTAGTGACCTAGTTCCTAAGGTGAGTGTTAGTGTAATTGATTTCTATCTTGATATGTATATTTATAAGTATTTTGATGCATATTTTAATCTTTTGGAGGAGATTATAATATTTATTTTGGGAAAAAGTAAACCCTAATGAACCATGTTGATGCACCTTGGTGTAGGAAAAAATAACTCTCATGAGGAAAATTTTGCCTTGAATCAGGGGAAGTTGAACTTGAGCAAGAAAAGTTAACCCTGATTAGGGGAAGTTTCCCTTGATGAGTAGAATGTCAACCCTATCAATAATTATTAGGCTTACCCATAGTATGATATTGATATCGAGTTTTTTGTGATATATAGGTGCCACTATCTATATAGGAGAATCATATGTCACATGCAATGCATTTCATACAAGATAACATGAAGAACATGAGTGTGTAGGACATTGAGTTGCTAAAATATGTGGACCAATATTGGGTAGAAAATATTCCATATTTGAGATTACACTGAGCAATGATCTTAACATTTATAGAGTGATGGGATGGGGATATTTTTTTACTCTATCTTTTGATCGAGGAGACATTTGTGAGACTAGAGGATGTTTATTGAATACTTCACCTTCCAATAAGAGGGTTTCCATTGAGGCCTCACGTTGGGAGGAGTGTAAAGAATATATTTGAGGATGGTAAGTATTATACATGATGGAGATCACTAATGAGATTGAGAGAAGATTAGATGGATCTAAATAATATCATTCTAGGTAGTACTCTTTTATTTTTGATAAGGAAAATAGGTTTTAAAGGGTGCCTAGAACCCTTTACAAATGAGAAGATATTCAATGAAGCCCAAAAAAAATAAAACAATATCTCAAGGTGAAATAGGTCACCAAAGAAAAGGTGACCATGGTGGCACTATAGATAATACAAAACACTACAACCACTTAAATAGGTTTTGATCGGGCTCCTAAAACCCTATGGTGAGAAGGGGAAAAATGTCCCCAAACAAGACACAAACATGTCACCATACAAAAGGTGACCATGGTGGCATCACTAGTCACAAAAAAAAAGTTTTAACTAGGCTCCTAAAACCCAATGAAGAAAAAGTAAAAAAAGTCCCCAACCATGACACACTAGAAAGAAAAATAAGTCAAAAGAGATAGGGAACACTACAAGAACTAAATGCCTAAACAACCAATAGAGCCAAAAAAAGGATAGCCACATTAGGTTTTCCCTTTTGGACCCTTCATTTGAGAACATAATTCCATAATAGAGGGAGTGGAGAGATTGACCTTTTTTCCTTTTAATGTGGTCCATCCATCCTCCACCAAACCAACAACCTTCTACCACTCAAAATCTACAACACCATAGCCAGTCCCTAAAACCCCCCAAAACTAAGAAAGAGGCTACAACATAGGAAGAAACAATAGAAACTTGAGATGGAACAAAATCAACCTAAGAAGGAGCCATAAGAGGAGCCACTATTGAAACATTAGTGAAGGGCTTGACCTTGTTTCTTTTTATAATGGTCCTTCCATCCTCCACCAAACCAACATCGTTCTACCATTGTAAATCAAAAACATCATAGCTAGGCCCTAAAACCCCTAAAGCTAGGGGAAAAAACTATAGTAGAGGAGGTGACAAAAAAAACTTGAGATGAAACATCAACAACGTAAGAAAGAGCCATAGGAGGAGCCACCATCGAATCACTAAAAGTTGGGATAGCATAATCTTGAGACAAGTCAATTGCAACTACAAAAGGAGCCAAAGGAGGATCGTCCATGAAATTGCAAAGATTAGATGAAAAATCAATATCGAAGTCCACCACAACAAAATCTTGATGAGAGTCACCATCCTCCATAAAGGGGGCCTTGTGGACCATATAGTGATTTTCCAGAACCCCCTTCCACCAAGAAGGGGGCATTTTTGGTCTAGATTTACTACAGAAGCAACTTGTAGCTAGGTGACTAGTCATGTGGAATTTCCTATAAAAAAAGGGGATACCCTCATAGTAAAGAAGTAGATTCCAAGATCCAAGAGGAGAATTCAATGAAATCATTTCTAGTAGTCTCTTAGAAATGTCAATCTCTACTAAAATGCAAGCATACATCATTAAAAACACATTGAATGAATCCTTATCAACGATTAAAAAGTCACCAATGGCTTTCCCCACCTCCTCTAGGATAGGATCTACCCAAACGTGAAGGGGGAGATTCAACAACCTAACCCACAGAGGGAACTTATTAAAAGATTCCATCAACGAGTTGAAATTTTTATGCCAAGGCTTAGCCATCAAGGGAAACTTCTCTCCCTAGGAGAATCCATGGTGGAGGATGGCATTTTTGTCTTTAGCAGATAAAAATTTCACAATGAAAAAACCCTAGCCAAAGGGAAAATATAGGTAGTCTTGGAAATGATGGGCTCTCGAACATAGGAAATCCATGCATGCAGATTCGATAAAGAAGGCCAAAAACCCTTATAACAAAAAATATTAGCCTTCGATGAGAAATTATCCAAATAGTTAGAGATTGAATCAACAATAGCAAGTTTTAGATCAATCTTTATTGAGTTACTTAGCAAAATCAACACCCCCAAATGCACAGTATCATGAAACCCTAGATGCATAGACTAACCACCAATAGTAGCCTCATAGGTAGACACATTAGGATAGGAAATGACCAAACCAACCACAACACTATGAAAATGAATATTCCCACTAGGATCAGCCCTAGCTTGAAAGGAAGAAGCTGAAGTGACTACCATAAAGATGGATGTAGGAACATAAGCTAGATGCAAAAGTTAGACACTAGATTTAGAGCTAGACATAGGAGATGGGAGCTAAAATCAAAGCCAAGTGTGTGAGCTAGAGCCAAAGCTAGGCATAGAAGATAGGAGCCAAAACCAAAGCTAGGTGCATGATTCAAAGCTAAAGCCAAGCATAGGAGCCAAAGCTGAAGCTAGATGCTGGAGTCAGACACGGGGTATCTTGGCTTATGTGGTACTCTTTTGTTAACATGATCGATCTGCTACATATTGAGTAGCATTGTGACCCCAAATTGTAAGGGGACAATATTATTGTCACATTTTACTCATTTGATATGAGAATTGGAGAGAGATCACTCAGTGTATACATGGGGTAGGAGTATGCTTGCTACTCTATATTTGGAGTTGAGAAAACTCACTAGTTACTAGAGAGATAGTTTGACAATATGTACACCTTTACAGGTATGGTTATTCAAGAATTATACATGCACCAAGAAAACAAGACTTTTTATAGCACTAGATCAAAGCCTTTTAAGAGTGTATGCATATCCCCTTGTTGAGTTATGTAAGTTTGGAGACTTACTATTTTAGAGAGTTAGATTCAATCACATGGAAGGGTAGGAGATGGTGTGGAGACTATACCTCTAGATGGAGTGGCCTAATACTACACACTAGATGAGGTACTCATAGGGGAGGAGATTTTTAGAGGGGTGAGAGTCATGTGATCATGTCATACTACTATGATTGAGTACTAAGATAGTTTGTCTTGCAGCAAGGTGCACCGAGAGTAGCACCATATTATGACCACCCTCAGAGATACATTTAGAGAGCTAGAGCCATACAATGACCTAAAGTAGTTGATGTCATCTCTAGTGATTTGGAAGAGGGAGATAATGTTCTAGTGATGAAATACTTATATATTGGCTATATAGAGGAGTACATCTACTAATGAATTAGACATAGTGTGAGGCCCATCTTCCAACTTGACTATCCCATAAGAGACCCTAGTCACTTCTATAGAAATCAAATAGGATTTGGTAGAGAGGAGGAAAAGACCATGAGAGAGGGTGAGGAGATGGAAGAAAGAAATTGTGTAGTATCATATATGAGAGATAAGGATATCCTTGAGACATAGGAGAGAAGAGATGATAAACAAAAATATCTAACAAAGGAGAGAGAGAAGGAGGTGCCCCCACTAGGTCATGCAATAGATGAGGATATAACTTGTATTGTGTATAATACACCATTACGATCATGATACCAAAAGATCTAGAGTAACAGTCCACTCCCATGGCCTAGACAACAAGAGCATGGAGAGAAAAGCTAGTTCGTGCCCCTACCTTCAAATTTAGATAGAGAGCTAGATTACTCTAAGGGGATGCAAGGTAGGGTTTAGGAATGAATTATAGATTAAAATTTGATTTAAAGAAATGAAATAGAATATTGATAAGGTTATATGCTATAGGAGCATCTTGGGTTGCATTGTTATCTTGCATTCTCTTAGTCTTATTTGTTTCTGCCAAGTTACAATGTCTTTCATTGTTGAGTTCTCAATTTTTGTTGAGTGTTTAGTAGATTCTGAGCTTTGTGGTTATTTCCAACTTCATTGTTGCTACTAAGTGTCCTTTGCTGCCAAATCTTCTTTGGTTTTTTAGGTTTTCTTTGCTGCCAAGTGTTCTTTTCTTTTTGAGTTACTCTTTGTTGTTGAATTTTCTTTAGTTTCTGATTCATCCTTTGGATTCCAAGCATGTGTGGTTGCCAACTTTATTTGGATTTTGAGTGTCAGTATTTCATGGAGTTTTCATTTTTTGATTTGTTTGTGTGCAGTTTCCTACTAAGGCCAACCATTGCATTTAATTTTGTGTTAGATATCTACTATGAGCTGACTTGTGGCTTATCCTAACATTTAATATGAGATTTTATTTGGTTGTATTTACAATAGGATGACTTGTGGTCATGCATGTATTTAAGAGACCTTGGTTAGAGACTTAGGAGAGATTCTTAGAGAGAAAGAAAAATGTGGAGTTTGATCATTGAAGATTCTAATTAAATTGATATATGTGGTCATAACCTAGAAGCGCTTCCTACTAGGTATGTAATTGATCTTTGGATGAACATATGAATGATGAAATTTAGTTCCTCTATCCCCTAAGTTATTTGTATATTCTATCAGTTTCCACTATGTAACTCTATGTAGTTTGGTGAATAGTTGGGTGTGCCATTGGTCTTATTTATTTCATCCCTCTCTACATTAGGTGGTACTAGAGTAGAGATTTATCCTTTTAAAGTTTGGATCATGTAGAATACTAAGTGAATTTCATTTTAGGGTTGAAATTTTTTTGGATTTGACCTATAACTTGTAGAGGGTTATGATCTTATAGGAAACTAATTTTTAAAGATGCTGTGAGGCAAAGGAAATGTTGATAATGTGATATTGGATACATTGAGATAGATTGTAGCCATATTAGATGTTGTAGATACTTTCAAGAGGAGAGGAGCACATCTTGATGATGTAAGTGATGATGAAGCAGTAGCACTAAACCCTAATCTAGAACCTAAAGAAGATCAAGATGACATAAGGTTGTTTAGGGTATTATCTAGGGAAAATTCAAAGCATGATGTAGAATTTGTTCCTTATGATAGAAAATTGGATACTAATGTTGTGTAGATTAGATATCTAAAATGGAGAAGTTCTTTGAGTATGAAAACACTCCTGATAATAGGAAGGTGAAGATTGTAGTTACTAGGTTGAAAGGACATGCCTCACTATGGTGGGAACATTTGTAAACTAATAGAAAAAGGAGAGAAAAAGAGAAGATTAGAACTTGGGTGAAAATGGTGAGCAAGGTAAAGAAAAAAATTCCTTTCTTCTAATTACCAAGTTATCTTGTTGAGAAAGATGTAAAACTTGACACAAAGAGACATGACTATGAAGGAGTATACTAAGGAATTTTATAGATTGGGCATCAGATCTAGATATGTGGATGATGATGTTGAGAAAATTGCAAAGTATATTAATGGATTTAGATCTAGAATCCAATATGAGATAAGTTTTGTGAAATTGGAAAGTGTGAAAGAAAAATACCAATGTGCCTTGAAAGCTAAGGAGATCTTGACAAAGAAGCATGAACAAAGACAAAGAGGTAGAGGTGGTAGATTCTAGAGAGGTAGAGGCAGATCTTATGGAGAAGGTGGTAGATCTAATAATTCTTTGCAAGATAAAGGGAAATCTAAATGGAAGAATGATGACAAAGGAAAAATTGAGTGGAAAGATAATGATTCTTACCAGGGAGGTACTAGTTCTTATCGAAGACGAGGTAATTCTTATTCTAGAGGTGGATTTTGTGGTAATTGTTTTAGATGTGGTAAAGAAGGGCATAGATCCTTTGAATGTAGATCCTCTAAAAATAGACAAGGTAACATAAATGCTATGATTCAAGGAGACACTAAGGGTTCACCAACTAGCCCTAAGGTTAGAGAAAATCTGATGGTGAGAGGAACCTTATGTAATAAGGGAAGTGATAAAGAACCTATTTTAAGGAGAAGTCTTGTCATAACCAAATGAAGATGGCTGGAAAATGTTGCAAGGTAATCATTGATAGTTGAAGTTCTAAAAATTTGGCAATAGAAGAGCTAGTTACAAATTTTTAGTTGTAGAGGCTGAAGCATCCTAAACCCTATCATATTTCATGGATCAAAGATGAACATAAGATATTGGTAAGTGCATAATGCCTTGTGAAGTTCAAGATTGGATATTAGTTTGATGAATTTTTGTGTGATATTATGCTTATGGATTTTTGTCATATTACATTGGGTAGATCTTGGAAATATGATAGATATGCTACACATGATGGAATATTGAATCAATATACTTTTTGGGTAAATGAAAAAAAAAAAAATTACTCCCTTTGATTGAAAGTCCAAATGAGGTTAATTTTACTGCTTTAAAACTTTGCATGATAAATGGGAAACAATTTGAAAAGGAAATGAAAAAGAATTAAGTCTATTTTTCTATAATTCAATGGAGACTGCATTGTGTCAATAGTGCCAGAATATTAGAAAATAGTGTTAACTGAGTTCTAGTGAGTGGTGACCGAGTGATAGCAAAAATTGGTAGTATTGACTGAGTGCTAGTAGAAATTGCAGAATAGTTGAATAAGTATAAAGCCATTTTTGCAAAAGATATACCTGATGATTTGTATACAATAAATAAGTATAACTCATTGTATAGATTTGATTCATGGAGCTAGTTTTCTGAATAAAGCACCATGTAGATTGACACATACAAAGAATGAAGAATTTAACAAACAAGTGCATGAGTTATTGCATAAAGGTTTGATTAGAGAAAGTTTGATTCCATGTGTTGTACCTACTATATTAGCACCTAAGAAGAATGGATAATGGATAATTTGTACTAAATCTAGAGCTATTAACAAAATCATAGTGAAAAATAGGGTTTCTATGTTGAGGATGAATGACATAATAGATTGTTTGAGTGGAGAAAAGCATTTTACCAAGATTTATTTGAAGAGTGGCTATCATCAGATTAGATTCAAAGAAGGTGATGAATGGAAGACTACTTTTAAGACAAAAGATGGTTTGTATGAATGGTTGGTTATGCTTTTTGGTTTGACTAATGCACCTAGTACTTGCATGAGTTTAATAAATGAAGTTGTAAAAAGATTCTTGGGCAAATTTGTGATTGTTTATTTGGATGAGATTTTGATGTTTAGTAAGACTAAGGTAGAACATATTGAGCATGTTAGACAAGTATTGCAAAGATTGAAAGAGGAGAAGTTGATGATCAACCTGAAAAAGTGTTCTTTTATACAAAGAGAGATTGTGTGTTTGAGATTTTTGATTTTAGCTAATGGTTTGAGAATGGATCCTAAAAAGGTTAAAGCAATTTTGGAGTGGCCTACACCTAAGAATGTGGTTGAGGTAAGATTATTTCATGGTTTGGCTAGTTTTTATAGAAATTTCATAAGAAATTTCAGTTTTATTTGTAATGCTATGACTGAGACAATGAGAGGAGATAAAAAGGAATTCAAGTGGACACATGGAGTTGATAAGAGTTTTCAAACTTTGAAACAAAAGATTTTTGCATTGCCTATATTGGCTTTGCCTAATTTCAATAAGGTATTTCAAGTTGAATGTGATGCAAGTGGTAGTGCATTAGGAGCAGTGTTGAGTCAAGAAGGTAAACCTATTGCTTTTTTTAGAGAGAAGTTGAATGATGCTAAAAAGAAGTATTTTGTGTATAATCAAGAATTTTAAGTTATTGGTCAAGCCTTGAAGAAGTGGAAACATTATTTGATTCCTAAGGATTTTGTGTTATATACTGATCATAAAGTTTCACAATACTTGGGAAGTCAACGTAAGTTAAATTAGAGATGTATCAAGTGGGTTTCTTGTACTTGCAGAGTTTCATATTTGTTATCAAGCATAAGAGTGGAGTTACTAATAGAGTTGTTTTGATGTAGGGGACTCCCATTAATACCATAAACTCATAACAAAAATAATGAAATAAGAGAAAATGTGAGAAAAAAAATGGACTTCTTATTATTGCTACAAATACAAAATTATAGAATTCTCAATTACAATATGCTAACCCAAATGGGCACCTTCATTACAACAATCTGAAAGATAGTGCTTTGAACTATCACCCAAAGTTTTCATAGAAAATGTTCAGGCCTTTCTTAAATAGGTAATTTCATGCTACTCGAGAAGGTTCTAGATGCTCAAACTTAATATCTAGGGTTGACAGACCCTAACAATACATAGAGTGGGCCAAATACATCTTCAACAAATTATTTAAGAAATTTTAGTAGCCTAACTTCTGAAGGCCATAACTCAAAAATCCTTGCTTTGATTGGCTCCTGATCTATAGGCTCAAAACTATGTTAGCACCCTTTCGTCTAGTTTTTGGACCTCATGTAGGCACTCCAAGACCTCTAATAGTGAGCCTAAAGATTTTTTATCAAAATTTTCCAATAAAAATCTATGATAAGTTCTTTGATACTTATGCTTGAGCAATGAGATTTTTATAGTAGGCTTACAACTCTAAAATGAACCTTCTTGTAGAAAATGTGAACATTTCAAGATCATATGAAAAAATTACTAAAAATAGAAAGTTCGCATAAATAGTAACCACTCTGTCTACTAGTCATTATTAAAATAGAAATGACTAAAATACAAATATTTTTAGGGTGATTCAAGATTACTCTTCCACCTAGGATGCTCTAGAGGAAAACCAAGATGGTTAACCTCCTCCTTTGCTAGCCATGATAAATCCTTAACTGGTCTCCCTTTCCACTTGACTAGATATTCTTCATAAGTTCTACTTCTAGTACTTTATCCAACATGACTATCTAGTATCTCCTCAATCTCCTTTGTAGCTAAACTAGCTACTAGAATGCTCCACTGTGCTTCTACAACTTCATCTCCATCACCTCCTTCATAATACTCTATAAAGTTTTAAAATATTAAATATTGGTGTAATATTCAATTCAACAAGCAACTCCACTTCATACACATTTCTAGAAGCATGCATCTTCACTATCCTACATGGTCCAAACTTCTTCATCTTAAACTTATTATAGGTACCCATTGGAAAATGCCTCTTTCTCAAATGAACCATGACTTCATCTACAATTTGAAATTCCTTATATCTCCTTTTCACATCTTCCTTAGCCTTATATTGTGTATTCATTTTATGATGTTCTTCCTCACCTCCTCATGGGTGTTCTTCAAATGTTCAACAAAATCTTTTTCTTTAACACTACTTATCTCTCCTATATCTAACTACCTTAGTTTAGAAGCATTTTTGGGACTACTCCAATATATAATCTAGAAAGGTCACTTACTAGTACTCCTATTGATAGAATTATTATATGCACATTTTGCATGTGGTAAAATCATATCCCATCCTTTTGGTTTATCTCCAACCAAGCATCTCAACAAGTTTTCCAAACTACAATTCACGGCTTCTATCTGTTCACTAGTTTGTGGATGATGTGATGAACTAAACTTCAAATCTATCTTCAATTTCTTCCATAATGTACACCATAAATACCCAAAAAATTTGGTATCTTGATCTTAAACTATACTCTTTGGTAGACCATGTAATCTCACCACTTCTCTAAAAAACAACCCTATTGTATACGTAAAAATGTGACCTTGGATCTTTCACCTACACTTCAACATGGTCATCGTATGCAGATTCATCTTGGAATGAACATGGGATAGTTCATCCAAGAGGTTTGATTGCAACTTGTTGCCTTCTAACTAGAAGGATTTTTTCTATTTGCTCTCAGATTGAGATGCAGGCAACCATACCTTTCTAGAATGAAGGATTTATGCGAACTATGATTATGAAAGTAATCTATATGATGTGAAATTTATTCTATTAAATAATAAAAGAAACTAAGCTAGATGTATGCATTATTAGCCTAGATGATATTAAAATACTAAGAAAAAGCACATATGAGAGCTATAAAAATGAGTATTCAATTTGATAGAAATTCAATATCATCAAAATCCAACCTCCATAATAATGGGTTGAGAGCCCCTTAAATAGAATCTAGGAATTGATCAACAGTCAGGATCAATTTGGATGAACGGTTAAGATTAGAGAGAAGATTTAGTTAAAATGGAAACTTCTTTGTGCAAGTGAAGTTGACTATTACAAATTTGAGTGTGATTAATAATAGTTAACTCAGCTTTTCATAAGTGTGAGAACAAGTTAACTAGATTACTTCCAATTCAAGAGGTAGTTCACATAGAGTTTTCATTTTAGAAATGAAGAGAAGATTTTGAAGATATTATTTAATTTAATAAAGTGAGATATGACCTTATATGTGCCTTTTTCATTTAATTGAATTATCTCATTCAATTAATTAAAGTGAGCATGATTATTAAATTAAATGTTTTTAATTCCTTAGTACATTAGCCTTAGGATATAATATAATTTAATTAAAGTAAAAAGACTTCAAATTAAATTAAATCTTAATCAAATAGGTTTAATGTGATTAATTGGAGTCAATACTTCAAGAATTAAATAAGTAGCTTGATTAATGTAGATTTAGGGTTTTCTACATTTGACACCTAGGTCAAGTAGCAAAAATTAGAATAAGAACTACCTAGTAGAATAGGATTTTAGAATTGATTAGAATAGACTAGAATTGGTAATCATGGAAATGAGCCAATTTTGGGTTATTATATTTTACCCCTCTTTGAATGAATGTGCAAGTACTACTTTCAATTCAAAGAAAATCAAAAAGCATGATGTGAAGATCAAGAAATGAGATTGGTTCTAAAATTGATGACATAGAGACCAATTGATAAGCTTTTAAAGATAATCTCTAGAATGAAGCTTAATTGTAAGGAATCCAAGTAGAGCACCTATATACTTGAATGGATAAGCATTTTAAAGATTTTCTCCAGAATGAAGCTTAACCTTTAAGGATCTAGATAGAACACCTAGATACCTAAGATTGATAAGCTTTTAAGGATTATCTCTAGAATAGAGATTAATCCTAAGGGATCTAGATAGAACACCTAGATACCTAGATTAATAAGCTTTTAAGGATTATCTCCAGAATGGAGTTTAATCCTAAGGGATCTAGATAAAACACCTAGATACCTAGATTGATAAGCTTTTAAGGGTTGTCTCCAAAATGGAGCTTTAACCTTAAGGGATCCAGATAGAACACCTAGATACCTAAATTGATAAGCTTTTAAGGATTATTTCTAGAATCGTGCTTAATCCTAAGGGATACAAATAGAACACCTAGATACCTAGATTGATAAGCTTTTAAGGATTATCTCCATAATGGAGTTTAATCCTAAGGGATCTAGATAGAACACCTAGATACTTAGATTAACCAATAATGCAATCCAATCATGAGTCATAGAATCATCCTCAAAACAAGGCTTGACCCTCAAGAGTTGGCATTTAGACTATCCTAATACCTATCCATCGAACTCTAGTAAAGATTGTTATAAGATATAATCAGTTGATGAGATAGATGAAAAAGATGCCAGATAGAGGGAAATAAAATGCTCCTATTGATGAGATACCCTGAGTGATAAGGACATAAGATGGGAATAGGATCCCCCAAGCAATTAAGATTTAGATTGATTATGAAATTTAGATTCAATGATGTAATCATCTTGCCCCCTCAGGAGCAAAATCAAGATATGACACACCAAAAATATGATATAAAGCAATATGTTTAGAGGTACAAAAGAAATTAACGAATCAACAAAATATAGAAGAGATCAGAATGATCAGAAGAAAATTTAGAGACAATTCAAAGTGAATTCAAGGTCTAGAAGACCAAGTTTGACCAACAATTAACCAAGTTTGACCATAGTTGACTTGAGTTGACTTTTTTGAGATTGATAATAAAATTTGAAAAAAAATTGATTTGAAAAGGTCCCAAAATTCACAAAGTATCTCAAGAATTTGGACTACACAAGCATTCGATTGCGTTAGTCCCAAATTTTTAAAATGTATTTTTGAGCTACTTAAGTGTGTCAGATTTTGAATTTGATCATAAAATAGATTCAAAATAGTAAAATTAGCTAGGGGGTATTTTTTGCATAAATCAAAGCACTTTGAAAAATTAGTTCAAAACCTATATAAGGGCCAAAGGGTCATTTTCAAATCAGTTGTGCATTTTGTCTTTAGGGGAGAAGAGAGCTTTGAGGTGGCAGACTATGGATCTCCAGTGAGTAATCAATAAAATTTCTTTGCATTTAATGTTTCACACATTTTGATGTATTTTTGCACATTTTTAGCATGTTTTTAAGGTAGGTCAATCGGTTCTTACATGGGGATTTCGGTCCTCACATGAAACAAGTCTCTCTTAGTGCAAAGATCCACTAGCTCGGTCATTCTTCATGCTTGTTGGTGGGAAATCTCATGTGGGGGATACCCACCTTTCATGCGAGATGCATAGAATTGTTGGGCAAATGTCACTTGCAGTCTCATCATCTCTTATGTGAGGACTTGTTTTCTCATGCAAAGAAGCAAGATTTCATGTGAGAACATGAATGTCCACTCAAAATTCTAGAGTAGAAAATGAATTTAAAATTTGCATTTTTTATTTTTTCAGCAAAAATTTGCATTTGTTTTGCCATCTTTTTGACTTGTCAAGCAAGTGCTAAATGTGTGCATGTTGTTGTTTCTTGTGTGTGCAAGTTGTCTTTGATGACTTCGCATTTAGGTCCTACTATCCACCTTATAGAGCTCTATTAGTAGAGTCTTGATGATATAGACATGGTCCATATTGATAGATTGGGTTTAGTGTATTATGCCAGATCCCAACAGTGTTGGTGAATCATGGGCTTTTGACAATATTGGTGGAGCATTTCCATTTGAAGATGAATTCCTTCCACTTGGCATAGGGAGAGATGACTATCACCCCTAAGGACATTTACAGGATACTACAAATACCTTTCCATGGACCACGAGTGGTATATGACATAGTTCCCTAAGTAGGCATAGAGTCACTAAGGACCATATTCCAATGAGAGTTAGTGATAGGGTGAGTCATCACATGGGATGAGCTCATCCATACATATGGGACCACTCACAAGTTGGCATCAGTTTTGGCCATTTTCATCAGCTATTTCCTATACCTAATAGAGGACTACACAAATTAGAGTGTGGGTGGGGTATTATGCTATAGAGGATGCTTGACTCTCTTAAGTGGTTTGGATGGGGCCAATGTATGCTTGCCCACATGTTTCATGAGATGCATGAGATAGTGTACCATGAGTGGAAGAGTATGGCTATTGGGGTATGTGTACTATAGATTTGGGCATGGGAGCACAAGAGCTGATGAAGCCTTAAATATGCAAGTATAGGGGGTAGCTTACCTAGGCAAGCTTGGGTAAGATAGAGCATTGGAGGACACATCTTGATAACCTAGTCTCCATCATATGGTGGCCCTAGAGAGAGACAAAGGATTGGGATGATGCTCCTTGGGAAATTAGTTAGATATTATCCTCATGGCCACTATTAGGCCAAGCCACCCATATCATAGAGAGGTTTCCCATCACATGGGTGTGGCAACAATATGGGTGGTCCCAAGTGGCAAGAGATCTAGATTGGGGGTGGTCTATGAGGTTAGATCCTAGGAGGTCAATGATAGACATGCACAACCTGATTGCATCATAGTGGGATTACCTCCTAGAGATAGCAGATGCTAGGATGACACCTATATACTAGGCATATTTTATTAGTTACCCCTTTCCATGATTCATGGATCTAGTGGGGATGATAGCATAGGGACCATAGTAGGCACTTGTATAAGGTCTAGTCTAGCAGCTAGCACAACAATAGCCACCATAGGTTCCACCATAGTAGGTGCAACATAGAGTATGATAGGTGTAGATCCCTCTAATTGATGGGATTACATCCAAGTGCTGGAGGCAGTAGGGTGGAGCAAGGTTGGTGGTAGATACTGCACACAGAGGAGCAAGCACCTACAAAGTAGTAAGCAAAGGTGCTAGATGAGGACATGCAAGAGCAACCTACTGTAGTGCCCCAAGATGCATTAAGGAGAGAAAGAGAGAGGATAAAATAGGCCTCTCAACAAGTGGGAGAGCTATAGATATAGGTGATGATTCACAACATGTGGATAGCATAGTAGGATCATGAGATCCTAAGGTTTCGAGAGCACATAAAAGTAGTTGAGTAGAGGGTAGAGATGCTTAAGGATGAGGTTAGAATTTAGGTGGCTTGACCAGCTTACTATTTTGCAGTGTACTCCATAGTGGTGCTTGATAAGGCTCAATAGGTTTTGCATTTTTCCCAGTACACTTGAGAGTTTGGGGATGCACATCTACTAGTGAGACCAGATATGCTATTTCCTCCTCCTCCTCCTCTAAAAGGTAAGGGTGGTTGATAGAGTTAGATTTGATGTTCTTGCCTCTAATTTTTTGATTTTGGCTATGTATTGATTGGTGTGCCAACACCATTTTGTACCATTTCGATTGATAATGCTCATTTTTGTACTAACACATTCTTTGACACCAATATATATATGAGATTTTGGAGTTGAGTATCATTGTATTCATGCCATTGTTAGTCTCCATCTTTTGATTTAATTTACATGAGATATTTTATACTATGATTATGAGATGCAAACATGATGTGATGTATGAATGCATGTTTGATTTGAGTTATTCATGTAGATGATATGACTTTATGGATTTATGAATGAAATGCATAGGTAAATGGACTGACATCTCATGTAGTGTCCCATGTTTTTGCTTGACAGTGACAAGTATCTCATTGAGGAAAGTAGGAGGAAAAACCAAAGAATCAAATGTTTGTGCAACTATAAAGAATCATGATATGTTGAGGAGACCAAGAATCCCTCATTCTAGAAGAAAAAAGTAGATTTTCAATTAAATCATTTGTTGAACCAAGAAATGCATGCAACACAACCCTCTATGTGATGCAACCTAAAACTAGATGCAACCCTAGGTCTAGTTACCAAGCTTCGACAATTTATCATCATTGAGCATATAGTCAAAACCCTAGATTTTATACAACTCTCACTAGAATTGCAATCATGAGAATATAAATAGGACATCCATTCTAGTCTTTTTAGGATGAAATGTAAGCATTCGAGGCACAAGAAGCCAGAATGACCAGAACATTTGTCCCTTTTAATGTAGCAAGTTAACATAAGCATCAAAGTATAAATGTTAGGATGACTAGAATGTTGCTTGCATGGTAGACACACCAAACATGGAAGAGATCTATCTTATGCTGATTATTCAATAAGTATTCCATCTACATTGACCCTTACATTCATAACCTGAGATAGAACTGTACTAGATATACTTATAGTGACCCATACATTCACTTAGTAGGATGAGTATCAGTATGTATTGTAGCATGAAGAGTTCACTCCAATAGGCAAGGAGAAGAACCAACGTTATTGATGTATCCATATAAAATGAGTTGAGGTACACCCAACCATCCAATATGAGATGGAGGCTCTTATAGTGCACACCCCTTTTATATGAATGTTTCAAATTATTGGAACTAAACCACAAATAGAAAGAAAAGAAAAGATCATGTCTCTTGTCATTACTTCTCTAGTCAAAAATGACATCATTGATTTTCTCAAGGAGATATGATGAAAGAAAAAGTGAAACAAACAAAGAAAATGCTTAGCATATCCAAACATGCATATCATTTTGAGTTCAATATTTTTGGGATTGATGTCAAGTGTCAATGTCTAGAATATAAATGAAAGAAATCTCTTCAGTAGGGTGATGAAAATAGAAAAATGCAGCTAGAATGACTACTAATTGAGGTCAAAGAGGAATCTTCAAGGTGAAGAACCTAAAGAGGACCAAGTGACAATAGATAGACATAGCCAAAACAACTGGTGATTGATATAAGAGAGATCTTCCATTAACGAATCTCAAAAAAGTGACACTAATAATAGTAGGTAGACACAACTAAATGACTAGGGATTATCGCAAAAGAGATTATATGAGGAGAATCTTGACAAAGAGTGACACTAGTGACAGTAGGCAGACATAGCTAGAATGACTGGTGACTATTGTGAAAGAGATTCTATGAGGAGAATCTCAAAAAGAGTGACACTAGTGATAGTAGGAAAACACAGCTAGAACAACTGGTGACTATCTTGAAAGAGATTCAATGAGGAGAATCTCAAAAATAGTAACACTAGCAATAGTAGGTAGACACAGTTGAATGAGTGGTGACTATCATGAAAGAGATTCTATGAGGAGAATCTTGAAGGGATGACACTAGCGACAGTAGGCAAACACAGCCAAAATGACTGGCAATTATTACGAAAGAGATTCTATGAGGAGAATCTCAAAAAGAGTGACACTAGTAATAGTAGGTAGACATAGCTAGAATGACTAGTGATTGTCATAAAAGAGATTGTATGACACTAAAGGGCAGTGCCCTCAAGTTATAACAAGATCTGATCTATGGATACATGAGCATAAAAGCAAGAAAAGTAGGAAAGCAACTATACAAAGAGCCAACAGATGTGCTACAAGATGGAGCATTGGGAAAAAGAGGTGCCTGTTTGCTAGGTTTTCACCTTCTTGGTAGAGATTTCATTTTTATTTTTTGCTACCATGATGCCTGTTTCTAGGTTTTCACCAATGGCAATTTTCTTGTTTTTCAATTTTTTTGTATTTTTTTTAGAAATTTTCAATTTTTTTTGGTATTACTAAGGTGCCTATTGCTAGGTTTTCACTAGGGTAATAATTTTTTCAAGACTTTTAGATATGTACAAAAATATTTTGAGATTAGATTAGCTATAAAACCACTTCAGATGGAGAGTGTTGATAGGTTCCTTGAGCACTTCTCCCTCAGCTGTAGAAAGTTGGTAAGCACCAAATCCATACACTACAGTAATTATGTAAGGACAAAGCTAATTCAGTTCAAACTTCCATTTTTGGACTTGTTGTTATTGATTCTTAAGATTCTCTCTTAGGATGAGATCACCCAATTGGAAGTCGCATGGCTTGACTTTTCTATTGTAGCTTCTAGACATTCGTTATTGATAAGCTCATAGACAATCACATGCCACTTGTCAACATTCATCTAGTAGTACTAGCTCTTAAAGCCAAGCTATTTTGTAATCTTCATTAGTAATAAGGCCTTTCATAGAGATTCTCAGAGTAGGAATCTCAGCTTCTATTGGAAGGACAATATCCACTCCATAAACCAAAGCAAAGTGCATTGTACCCATTGGAGTCTTGATGTGTGTCCTGTATGCCCACAAAGCTAGATTAATCTAGAGGTGCCAGTCCCTCCTAGATTTGCTAACTGTGTGATGGAGGATCTTGAGGATTTCCTTGTTAGATGCTTCTGTCCAGCCATTACCTTGGGTGTAATAGATAGAAGACCAATGTTGTATGATTTTGAATCTTTTGCATAGTTCCTTGAGGTCTTTGTTTTTGAACTGTCCTCCATTGTTAGTAATGATGGAGGATTTTACACCATACCTGCATCTAATGTAGTGTGTGCTAAAAAGAGCTATAGTTTTTTCATTTTCTATTGTGAGAGGTACTGCCTTTACCCACTTCATGAAGTCGTCCATAGCCATAATAATGAACTTATGTCAATTAGAAGAAGTTGGTTGAATCTGACCCACCAAGTCAAAGGCCCACTATAGAAATGGAAACATTGTGGTAGATGGAATTAGCTCCCTAGCTGGAGCATGAATTAGATTCCCATGGAGCTAGCACTGCTTGCAGGACTTGGCATACTTGATTGCCTCTTGCTCCATTTTAGGCCAATAGTAACTAGCTCTAATGAGTTTGCAAGCTAGTGTCAAGCCATTTGAGTAGGATCCACAAATGCCCTTGTGAACATCAATTAATGCACATTTGGACTCTTTGATTTCTAAACACCTAAGGAGTGTTCCATCGAGACCTCTCTTAAGCAAGTTTTTAGAAATAATGACATACCATGAAGCATTACAGATAAGGTAACATTTCTCATTCTGAGTTAGACCATCCAGAATGGTTTGGTTATGAAGATAGATGTGATGGTAGCAAGATGAGTCTTTTCCTACAATAGAACAAATCATCCTAGAATCAAGGGTATCATAGGCTAGGTAGTGTAATGCTTCCACTAGGAACTCATGTTAGAGATCATTTTTAGGCATCTGTAATAGGGAGGCTACAATAGCCATGGCATCAGCCACTTTGTTATCTACTCGAGGATTTTTATAGAAGGTGATGTGCGCAAAATAATTCTTTAGGTCATCAACCATGCATTTGTAAGGGATCAAGTTCTCATCCTTTGTTTGATACACATCATTAACCTAGTTGATTATGACCTGAGAGTCCGCAAAGATATCTAATTGATCCACTCTCCATTTAGCTGCCATCTTTATGCCATTAATCAAAGCCTCATATTTTGCAATGTTATTTGTACAAGGAAATAAAATCTTGTATGCTTTGGGTATCAAATATCTCTATGGTGTTATGAAGAGTAATCTAGCACTAGATCACTATTGTGTGAAGGACCTATCGAAGAACATCACCCATGTTTCCTATGTGAGTGTTAGAATTAACTCATTAGGGATATCAATGTTCATTGGGAGAAGAATTTGCATAGGTGCATCTACTAGCTGATCCACAATCACTTGTCCCTTGATAGCTTTTCATTCAACATATTGAATGTTGAACTCGTTGAGTATCATGAACCACTTAGCCAATCATCCTGTGAGAGCTACCTTACTGAGCAAGTACCTCAGTGGATATATTTTAGCCACTAGCCATGTAATGTGGACAAGCATGTAGTGTCTCAACTTTTGGGAAGTAAAGACAACTACCAAGCAATTTTTATCAATGATGTTGCAATTCCTCTCATAAGAGATTAGTGTGTGACTGAAGTAGTAAATAACTCATTCCTTGTTATTCTTGTCCTCTTGAGCTAATAAGATTCCCAGAGATGTTTCAATTACTAAAATGTACAAAATCAAAGGCTTCCCATAGATAGGAGGCATCAAGATTGGTAGATTAGCAAGATATTGTTTCATTTATGTCAAATTTTTCTCACAATCCTAACTCCAGCTGAACTTCACACCCTTATGTCAATCCTTTGTAAAAGGTTGTGATCTATCTTCCAACTATTAGATGAACCTATAGATAGACTGGAGTCATCCTTGTAGACCTCTCATCTAGTTGATGTTATAGGGTGGAGGCATATCCATAATTTCTTGAACTTTCTTTGTATCCACCTCGATTCCTTTCATAGACACAATGTATCCAAGTAGTTTCCCTAATGTGATGCCAAATGTGCATTTCTTAGGATTGACCCTAAGACTAAACTTTTCCATGTGATCTAGGATGGGTCTCAAATCTTGCAGATGAATATTTCATTTTACACTTTTGACTAAGGTATCATCCACATAGTCCTCCATGGTCTTATGCATCATGCCATGGAAAATTGTAGTTAATGCTCTCTAATAGGTAGCACCAACATTTTTAAAGCCAAATGGCATTATGTTCCAACAAAAGGTTCCCCATGCACATGTAAAGCAGCCTTTTCCTGATCTTCTAGCACAATTTTTATCTGATTATAACCAAAAAAATCCATCCATGAGTGAGCACATCTCATATCCCGTTGTCATGTCCATTATAATATCAATGTTGGGAAGTGGAAAATCATCCTTAGGACATGCTAAGTTGAGATCGCAAAAGTTAGTACAAATCCTAATAGATTTATTGTGCTTGGAGACTGGAACAATGTTGGATATCCATTCAACATAATCAATTGCACAAATGAATCCAACTTTTAGAAGCCTTTCTAGTTTGGCTTTGAAGAGCAATACAACATGAGGATACATTTTTCAAAGATTCTATTTAACTGGTTTAATGGCTATTGTGATGGAAAAATGATGCATAATGAGATTAGGATCTAGTCCTAGCATGTCAGAATATGTCCAAGTAAAATTTATTTTCTTCTCCCAGAAGAAGGCAATAAATTCTTCCTTTTCTTTAGGAGACAGTGATTGTGCCAGATGTATCATATGAGGATGTTATTCTATGCTTAGGTTTATTGGCTATGTTAGCTCTACCAAAACTGATGATCTCTCTTGAAAGTGACTTGGAAGTGCATCAAATATCTCATCTGTAGGCACCTCAAAGAGGTTTTCACCCTTGGATACGTCTTTTGTTTTCAATTTTTTTGGTTCTAATACTACTACAATGTGGTTTTCACCATCAAACCTTTTATGTTTTTTCTTTTTAATTGTGTGACTAAGATATTTAATGTCAAATTCAGTCATGTTGATGCTTTGTTCATTGGTGGAAGATGTTACAAGTTTGACAACATTTAGGTAGTAGGCAAGAGTATAGTCATTCTAGAATGTTGGGACTTTGTTGGATGCATTAGGATTCCAATCTATAAGCTTGGGATATGTGAGTGAAAGAGTAGTGGTGGGTTCAATTGCATTCATGTAATAGTCATTAAATGCTTGGACTAGTAATTCGAGACCTACAACAACTTTGTCTGCAAGTGTGTTTGAATGCCTTTGAGTACTAATGTCAACAACTAATGACTTAGGGGCAATAGTTGGATTAGACTTTTCTGACCTAACTCTAGATGTTTCACTCACTTTGAGTTGGTTTTCATAGACACAAACTTGGTCAATGTCTTTATTGATAGTCACTTCTAAAAGGAAGTCAAACTCATATTCCTTAGAATCAGTGCTACATGGCGAGAGGCTGTAGATTCTCCAATAGTGATTGGGATGTACTTGTTGGTCTGACTTTTTTTGCAGTAAAAAATTTTCAGTGAAACCATAGAAAAGTCAGATGTTCTATGTCTAAATGAAGTATAAGGTTTTGGATAAACCATCTGTAAGAAATATTCGCCATATAAGCCCTATATTCATCTCTATTTATAAATGGTCGGGCACGAAATTTTCAAAATTCAAAAGAAGAGAATATGCTTCCGTATTCCTTTTCCTTTCTCCCGGGTTACCTTTTTCCTGTTTGTCCCAACCGTCAGATCTGATTAGATCTACCGCTGGCGTTACCTCGCTATTGAAAGTTGCATGCTCATTAAGTATAGCAATATAGCGAGTATTGAGTTTGTAAGCAGTGGGACCATGAAGTGAAGATACGGCGATCGGAGATTTACTTATTAATTGCTTTATTGTGCAGAGGTACACTTTGTAATTTGCCATAAAAAGGGGGAGAAGGACCCACTAGAATATCTGACATTAGAGCCGAAATGTTGATGTTTCTGAAAGTTCTGCCACTTCGCTATTGGAAAATTCAAGCACTTCACCGTTAGCGAAGTAGCGAGGCCACGTGAAAATCTTAAAATGATGACATTGCATCTTGCTTGTATCATAATTACACTAGGTGGCATGACCTGTCATAAATACTATTGTCAGAATTAGTTTTAATTAACAGAAGTAATTACTGGGTACCCCCTTGCTTTTTCCGGCACGGAATCCTTTAAAGTGTCGAAGCTCGCTACCTCACTATCGGAAAATTGAGGTGCTTCACCATTAGCGAGTTAGCGAGGCCATGTAAAATGGTAAAAGATCGGCAAGATCTATGATGACATGTAATGACAGGTGATTGTGATAAATTTTGACATGTGCTAGCTATGCAGAGATCTGATTCTCATTAATGCCTACCTGACTAAATGTACAAGAAATCTGGAATGTCAGCTTGAAGTGAATCAACGGAGCTCGCTACCTCGCTATGAAGAGTTGCAAGGAAGATAATTACAGTGACATAGCGAGATGGGCCCACCGCCTTCTTTCTTAAGAAGTCCTGTAGCGTATCTTTCGATCATTTCTTGGTCCGATCAACGGTTGTCGCCGCCTCATTATGGCAAGGTGCTAGTTCTTTATGCATAACAAAGTAGCGACATGCTGACATGTGTTCTCCGTCGTCAGTGGGTCTAAAGGTAAGCGCCATCAAAAGAAGGAATTATGTACGTGGCAAGCTCTCATTGGGTAAAATAACTGACATGGCAAACATAACTCCTAGTTGTTCTCTTTGTACCGCATGATCATAGGATCTTTGAAGATCAACGACGCAGTTTTAAATAAAAAATGTAGTGCCACTCTCTGTATTAATTAGAAAAGAAAGCTTCATCCATGAGAAAAAAAAGAGTATAATACAGAGAGATTGCATCAGTTTCATTTCACGCGAGAAAAGATTTGAAGCCATTCTTGTGCAGAAGCTATTACTGAAAGAAAAGCGTGCCAAGGTTGATAAGAAATTGTCAAGTTATCTGTTCGCTGAAGTTTTGCAGGAATTCAAAGGAGAATTGAGACAGAATTCAAGTAAGTAAAACTGCCATCATCTTTGTGAGCTTATAAGTTTTAAAGAGGATAGCCCAAGATGCCTCCTAAGAAGGGATTTATAGGAGCAGTAAACTACCTGGATAGAAATGTGCATGATGATTTGCTTGAGTTCCTGAGTCCACTGTAGAAACAGTGCAAGTTAAGAGGTTAACCTCACTCAATCCTCGGCTTAGGGTAGCTGATGGATTGTATGATAAGGGTAATTGGGTCCGGGATGCTCAAACTGCTCAAACTGGTTTGAGTTTATTCAAGAAATGGTTTGCAGAGACAAAGTTATATGCCCCTCATGCCAACATTTGGAATTTTGATCTTGGGAAGCTTGTTGTCCCCAGCGTGTTTATGGATTTTGACCTGCTTGAAGCCATAGCAAAAAACTATGACCAAGCCACTAAGGTAGTGAGGAGAATAGATGGTGAGGCTTTAGTTACCATCAGTCCCGAGGAGATTAGGAAGGTATTCAGTCTGGGACCCCTCACCATGTACCATGTGCCCATTAATCTGATAGATTTAGAAAAAGAATATATATCGAAGAGGGATGTAGTTAGACAGGGTGCACTGAAAGCCCACATAGGCTGGATTGGAGGCCTCCCAACCATAACATCATCTTCTAAAGAGCCCTTCAAGAAATCATGTTTTAATGCCAGGGCAGTGGAGATATATAGGACCCTGTGCAGAGTCTTCGGAGAGGGCGAAGAAGATTTTATTCCGGTGAGCTTCATGTATATGATCACCCAAATCTCTTCTTTTGGTGTGGAAATAATTTTTGATTTTGCATCTTACTTGGCAAATGAGATCCATCATGGATTGGTGGGGATTGCACAGGGCAAGGTGGAAAAGGTTTGGGGTCAGTATTCCTTACTGATGCATATGTTTCTTTTTAAAGGGGCCACTTATTTTGGTAAAGAAATGGTTTTAAATAGAGAACAAGAAGGGGAAGCACTACCAGTCCAATTATGGAGTGCAAACATGACCTGGGAAGCAGAAAATGCTAGCTTCATTAGATTTGATAGGCACTTTGCCTCCAAACTAAGGTGCCTCTTATTGAGTGACAATCCCAGAATCCCTAAGGCATTAATGCACCTTGTCAGGCCTATGGACAAAACCCATAATCTAAAAGTGTCACATAATTGGGGAGATATTGTCCCATATTCACTCTCAACCGTCATCAAGGTCTATGGTTTCAAAGGAACACCCCATGTGTTACCCTATCAGGTACCTTTGAAGGTAGGGGTAGCTGAGTTTTTGTGGTAGTTGGGAGGAGTGGAGGAGGCCTTTTTGCACAAAAGGGGGACAGGATCAATTTTTCCTACTTGTACTATAGCCCAGCAATTTGTGATAACTAAAGAAGGGTGGGCCTTTCTCCATAAATTTTTGGATCAATACAAAATGGCAGTGTCTCACTCTCATTTTATTGATACAGAAGGTTTCTTTAACTCTGCCCTTAGATTGAGAATCAAGCTGCGTCCAGTTCAGCATGAATTATATTTTCCAGAAGATGTAATAAGAAATGAATATTCTCTCCATGAGCAAGAAATAAAGAAAGAAAAATGGAGAGTCTATTCAAAAGTTTTGGAATTCATTAATTGTTTTGATAAAAATTTCAGTCCTCTTAGTAATGCTGCAAACAATGCAGATAAAGTACATAAGCTCATGAGTAATTTCTCTGAGATAATGGAGGTAATGAATGAGAAGAAATAGCATTTTATTAATTCTTTTCCAGATAAAGCCAGAGAAATTATGAGAAAATTGGGTTTCACTCCTAACATTGGAATAGGTCCACTAGTGGTACGGAAGAAAATAGGATATACTATTGTCCGACAGCAGGTGCCCGTTGTGCATAAAGAAAAATAGATTGTTGGATCTTCCAGCACTGTCCTAGAAGAAAGACCCCCTGAACCTTCCCCCAAAAGAAGGAGAATAATTAGGGAGAAATAATCCCCTGATGAAAGTGGCTCACCTTCTCAAACCCTAATAAGAGTTGAGGAAGAACAACTCACCAATGAGCAATTTGAACAAATGGGGTCACAAGGAGAAATTTTTGTTACACAAGCAAAGATTGATGAAGGGAACCCTCAGGAAACCCCTGTACCAAGTTTTGAATTAACTACAGTAGATTTCAGAGGAAGGGAATTGGACCCTGTTTTGGAACAAGCCAGTCAGCATTTTTTGTCTGATAACAATTTTGTAAGATCTAGGGCTTTCCATAAGTTTGCGTGGAGAGTAAACATGCACATTTTTGAGCAAAGGTGCAATAATATGAGAGCAGAACATCCAAAAATGGATGAGACCTCCATTCAAAATCTAATAAAGGAACAAATGGTTCAAGAGTTCCAAAATATAACCCCTGATGAGGGAAGACAGATGGTAAAAAATGCTAATGTTTTATTATTGCCCAATTGGGACATTGCTGACGCATTAGTTTTTAATTCTGTTTCAAATAATTTAGGACTCCAGAATCCGAATAAAGAGGAATTCTTGGGTACAGCATTCAGCAATGATCAAGCTGCCCTTGTTATGTGGTCCTTGAGAAGAGGATCCAGAGTTACTTCATCACAGCCTGATGACTCAAGATTGACAGGGAGTATCATTGTAAGAAGAGTTGCTGACAGTTCAAATGTACAGGCAGCCCACATGAATGTGGATTATTCTAAATTTTCCCTGGCTACTACGGAAAGAGAAGAGAGGGAAATGATGGATATGCATAATAAATATGAAGTAGTGGTGGAAGCCTATAATCAAGAGGTAAAGAGGAGAATTGAGTTAGAAAACAGGATATCTCAATTGGAAAAGGTACTTGGAAAGAGAAAAGTGGGAGAATCCAGTACATTAAGAATTGCATATCCCCCACAGTCATCTGTGGGATTAACCCCTATTATTGAGATACCTGACACCCCTGAAAGACCCCAATTCTATACTGCAGAGGAGTTTGAAGCAAAAAAAACCAAATTACATGAGTGGCAGATAGAATTTAGAAATCAGCAGGAAGAGAAATGGAAGCAGGGTGTGACATACTTGAGGGATAAAATACAATGGTCAGATTTTTATGACCAGTTGACCAGGATTGTAACGCTCATAGATGAGTTAAATAAAGAAAAGAATGGACTAGACTCTCTTGCACAGAAGTGGAGACAGAGGAATAATGATGTTACAATTGTTTGTATATCTGCAGTTCAAATGCCTTATCATCAGGTTGAAAGAATTTTTGATTTATTGAATCAATTAGATAATTTTGAAAATAAAAGAGATTCTTTACAGAGGAAATTGACACTCTATTTTTCAAGATATCTTGCTAGAAAATTCACCCTATTTCCTTGTGCCTTAGAATCTGTTGATACAGTAAAGGAAAAGGACAAATGGAAAAAGGAAATGGATGAATTATTTGATAACAGAATAACAAACATCATCAGTGAGACTGGCTGTTGGTTTTGGGCAAAGACAAATGAAGAGCTGGTAAAAATACAACTGTATTATGCTGATATAAGAAAAGAATTCGATGAATTAGAAGAAAATGCCAATTCTTTAATAAAGTTACAAAGAGAAACCCTAAGTTTTGATTGGCCAGATGATGATACTTTCAACAGATGGAAAGATCAGTTTAGTGAACAGATGTCAGGAGAAGATGACGAGGAAGATGTAAGAGTAATAGTTACTCTTGTAGTCAGCAATGATGACATAGAAAATCCCCAGGTTAAAGTGATTTTGCATGTAGCAGAAGATGATACATCACTTGCAGACCTTATGGGTATGTACTCTGAAGATGAGGAATGATTGCGAGAGCAGATCATAACAACCAAGAAGCATAACAGAAAGGGACCCGCCAAGAAGTGTTGTTGTAATCAACCTTTCTGTTATTCTTGTTTTTTGTTTTTCAAAAGAAGGACACCTGTCACCTACTGTAGCCTGAAGCTTGTTGCATCTCACATTATTTAAGTGAGATCCCAAGGCTAAAGATAGGTCCGAATTTGGTTTTCACTAAGTGTTGTGCTTAGTTCTTTTTTGGTCCAAACATTTTTGGAAAGAGATTTATAGTATGCTTTTTTTGTCAAAATTTTTGAGATATGGATGAATGTAGAAAGAACTGTGCTTCTTCTCTGAAGGTTTTTCTAGGTCTTTTGTAAAGGATATATCATTTTCAAAGGAAATGAATACAAGTTATGAACTGTCCCCATATCTGTTCTTCTCTGAATTTTGTCTCCTTTTTAATACTGAGCTACCTTGATGTTGTGTGAGTAAAAGCTTATGCAATTGATTGCAATTTAGTAAGACTGTACATCCATTTGTTATTGCTATTAATTCAATGGATTAAGTAAAGGCTTTGATGAATGTGATGAGGTTGCTCGGGTGTTAATAAGGATTTTTGAATGATAAATTCTGGTAAGAATTGCTGATGAAAATTCGTTGCAAGGCAACAAATTAGATCTAAGAATTTACTTGACTCTGAATTCCCAATGGATTAGGCACTGATCGAAAGTATTTCAGCCAAAAGAGAAGTATATTATAACTAGCTTTTTCAAAATACATCATAAAATCAATTTTCATTTATCTTTCCTGTAAGATTTTCAAAGTTGGCCAGCACTTGCCTGCCTAGATTGTTTTAGCTTCATTTAGCCATTGTTGTTGGAAACATCTGCAGAGCTATAGAAGATTTCTTGGCCATATCTGTTCAAGGGATGTGTTTATCAGTTATTTACTTATATGTTTAAGGATTTAGAGATGAGAATCAAAATGAAACTAAGGATAATTCTCATACAATTATTCCATCTTTGAACCATCCCTGGGTGCACCCGCCCTAGTTTTACAGAGCCAAAAGTGTAGAAAACCGTCTAAGGTTTTATTGAAGTTGGGTCCTAATACTTTGCATATGCAAGTGATAATGAGAATTGGCTATTCTTTAGGTTGTGTATGTACTGATATCTAGGTACTAAGCCTTTTGTCGCTTAGTAGTTTTAGTACTGTTAACATCAAAATAAAACGCCAACAAAATGGCGACTCTGCTGGGGAACTCATTAGTGTCAAAACTTGAGAATCTAAAGAAGATATAAACCCAAGTACCATTGCTACACACTGACACATCCAGCTTATCCGAGTGTCTTATCTAACAAGCAAGAGTTGCAGTCTTACAACATCAGTGATTGATCTCCTTGTGTCATATTTTTGTTCCCGCTCGTGTATTATTTTCTTTCTGTCAGTAAGGAGTGTTATTATATTTCCCTGAAAAAGGGTGGCGACTCAGTCAAGGTTTTGAAGCTAGTGCTTATTGTAACAACAGGAGAATATGGCTGACAAGAGAAAAAACACAAGGGCTTACATGAGGGCCAATCCCGATGCATCAATGTATACTGATTTACCCCAAGGTGGTAGGAAGAACCAAAATAAGAAAAGAATAGATCCAAATCCTACTTGGAAGCCTAGAGGTAATGCCTCTGTAAATTCCCATTATCAACCGATAATAGCAAGAGAATCATCTTCGCTTAGTTCTGAATCCGAAAATACAAGACTTTTAGGAGGTATTTTCAGTACCCCATTACCAGATCAGAGAGTTTTTCAAGATAAAGACGTATCTACTATGGGAATTGCTTCACCTAGACCAGGGCCTGTAGCAGATATAAATTGTAGGCTAGGATTCAGGAGTTCATCTGATAACCTTTTTAATCCTAGAGTAGCCCCATATATGGAACCGAACCTTATAGATCTAGATGATCCTGCTGATTCCGAGGCAACCTCTGCTGATTCTAAAGAAGTGCAATCTAAAATAGAATTTTTGAAGAAATGGATTGCTGATGAAGAAGCTAAGCATATCTGTCTTGAAAAGGAAAGGGAGCGAGCCACTTTGGATGCAATAATAGAAAGAGATAATTTGCTAAGAAGGATGGCTGCTTTGAAAGAGCAAAATAAAAAATTAGAAGAGAATACCCCCACTCTCCATCAGGACGTCTTTGGAAATATTGATAATCTAAGAGCTAAAGTTCAACAACAGGAAAAACTCCTAAATCAAAGACAAGAACCAATTATTGCTCACGTTCAAGCTTATAAACCCATTCAAGTTAATCCAATAGAGCCCACTGGAACAGTTCCAGATAAAGGGAAAGGCAAGGCTATAGGAATCCAAATAAATGAGCCTCAATCCATACCGAGCAAACCTATACAACCCTCCATATCAAAAATAGATCTAGAACTAGAGAAGGCTCGAAAGAGAGGGAAGACCTTGCAAAAGAACTTGAGAAGGTTGAAAATGAAGCTCAGGCCGCAGAAATCAGAAGGAAAATCCAATTCATAAAGTCTAATTCTGCATTGAATTCATGGCCTAGTTTGTCTATCCCACCTACAAATCCTGCACCAGTTAATGCTCCCATAATCCTGACTCAGAAAGCACCCCAATCTGCTCCTACCTCATCTTCCAATATTGGCACTCAAGTCCCATTTGTCCCACCACAGCTATCCCAAGCTGCTCTCCTAACTCAAGCTAATGCAGCTAGTATCTCTAACGCTCCTGGTTTCTAGAAGAAACCTATATACCTCAAAAAATATAGACAAATATCATTTGCCGGTATTCCTGGTGCCCCCCATCCCATATCTTTTGATTTAAGGGATAAAGTGGTGAAGTTTTTTGGAAATAATGCTGTTACTGGTGAAGAACATTTGAGAATTTTCATTGACATGCTCAATGATTATGAAGTTGAACATGAGGACATGGTGATGAAATTATTTGTGCATTCACTCACAGAGGATGCAAGGGATTGGTTCAGGAGGTTGCCTGATGATAGTATTACTTCATGGAGTGACTTGGAGAAATTGTTCAAGGAACAATATGGGGACAATACCAATGCAGGATTCATGTTGAATGAGTTCAACAATATCAAGAAGAATCCAAATAAATCCACATTTGATTTCAATGTGAGATTTCAGAAAGGGATGTACAAACTATTTCAATTTATGCGGTTAAATGAAGACATCTGTCTTACAACCTATTTCAATGCCTTTGATAGCAAAATGGCCTACCAACTGAGAGATAAGGATCCAAAAACTCTGAGAGATGCCTATAGAGTTGCAGTGAATATAGAAAATAATAGAAAGGCCTCTGGCAAATTAGGGAGGAGGGATGATCCTAAGCTTTTCAACCCTAAGAGTAATAATAAAAGGGAAGGTGACAAAACTCCCATAGGAAAAAGGCCTGAAGAACCTACTATAGGCCATGTTTTAGAAATGCTTAAGAAGATGAATCCCACTAATTTCAATAAGACAAATGTTACTGAGAGAGCCCCTGTGAATAACAGCAATTTCAATAGACAGCCTAGGATGCAGAATTACCCTTACACCACCCAATGGAAAGATGGTAAACCAGTTCCTAACCAGATCCAAAATATGAAAGATAAGGGTACCCCAGACCCCCTGCAAAGGAATACTATAAATATGAATGATGATTTGCCTTGGTGCATTATATGCCAATCACCTCATTCTGCTGATTATTGTGCTGTTTCCCAATCGTTCGCCCAAGCTCAAGGAGCGCAAGCAGAAGAAGAAACAGAAGAAAAAAACCATGATGATATAAGCTGCAATATGGCGAATACATCTGATGATTTGATAGATTCTGATTCAGAAGAACCTGAGAATGATGTTACCAGCCAGAGAATTGCTTACCAGTTACATCATCAGCAAATATTTTCAGATGATGAAAAGAATGATACAGATAAGGTATGCAATACATTTTCTGAAGTAGGTTTCACAAACCTAAGAATCCCCTCCAAGGAGGAAATTGATAGAATTACAGCCGAAATGATTTCACAAGTCCACAGTAATTACAATTTGAGAAATAGAACAATAAATAATGAAGCAAGAAGGCCATCTAGTATGTTCATCAAAGACACCACTCATAAGACAGATGATCAACACAAGAAAGTCAGTATAGATGTGTCTAAGATCAAGGAGAACAAGGGTCAGAAATGGGAACTAAAAAAGAAGGTTCAATTTCAGAAAGTTGAAGCAACAAAGACCGTAGTGCAACCAGAGAAATCAGAACCGGATGTTGTCAAGCTAAAAGTGGTGCCCACTACTCAAAAGACTCCGATCCCAGGTACTATTGCAAAACCTACTGTGGTTGAACCTGTTGATATGATTGCCATGTTATCTCAAATTACTATGAAAGTACCCTTGTCTGAGCTTTTTAGAATTGAAGAACATAAAAATAAGGCTTTGTTATGGTTGGGTGGAATAGCAAACAACAATAGTATTGATAATCAAGCTGTAGCCCAACAGACCCCATTAATAATAGAAGACAATGGTATTATATCCCAGATTCCTCAGATGTTCTTAGATGATTCATCAGTTGCGTTCATACAAGATATTGATCCTTTTTTCCTTAGTTTAATCATAAAAGGGAAAACCTTGAAAAATTGTATGATAGATTCTGGAGCTTCCAACACTATAATGCCTTTTAAAGTAATGGAAGCCCTAGGATTGAAGGTGGATACTAAGCAAGGTAGATGCCGAGGGATGGATGCTAGAGAGGTCCCAGTAATAGGTACTATAAATGCCTTACCATTTAAACTGGCTGCATTTCTTGAGGTGGAATTAACCATGTCTGTCCTTGTAGTGGATATACCCCCACATTACGGGATGCTACTTTCCAGAAAATGGAGTGCCGCCATGGGGGGAAGCCTACAATGTGACCTTACTTATGCCACTTTCCATATAGGGGACAAAGCTGTTAGGGTAAATAGGGAACCAAGGGTTAACCACATCTTAGGTGAAGAAATTGACAAAGATACCACCTGTTTCCTAGACACGGGGATTAATGCTTTCAGGGCTGAATTAATTATTCAGGAAGTGGAAAACTTACCTGATATCATTGAAAATGAGGTTGAATGTTGCATGAATTCACCAAAATTGTGGACAATGTTCTTTGATGGGGCTAGTTCTAAAGAGGGTGCAGGGGCAGGTGTAGTTTTTGTGTCCCCTGAAAATAACACCTTCAGGTATTCATTCACCTTGAAGTTTGCTTGCACAAATAACATTGCTGAATATGAAGCATTGCTGCTAGGTCTCAAAGTGGCCACACATCACAAAATTAAAAAATTGTGTGTCATAGGGGATTCTGAATTGATCATCTCTCAGATTAAAGGAACATACTCCTCAAAATATAGGAGATTAAAAAAATATAGAAACGCGGTCTGGGATCAAATAGAATTCTTTGATGCATTTGGGATCTCATGGAGAGATAGAACCCAGAATAAAATGGCTGATCTTCTGGCCAATGTAGCTATCAAACCAAAAGAAATATCATTTGCAGGAATCTCCCAGATTGAGATTCAAAACAGACCTTCTATACCTGACAACATTGACAATTGGCAGGTGTTTGAAGATGACAAAGATATCACAAATTTTTTGCTAAATGAAGACAAATACCATGGGCAGGAGATGGACTACAATGGATTGATTGAAACCATAAATGGGAAGGAAACCATTTTTGGTCAAGAAATCATGCAATTAAAAACAAATAAGATGCCTAAGGGGTTGGTAGTCTTGGAGAACATTTTTGATAACCAAGACAGAGTAAGATCGGAAATAAAGGACCCCAAACCGCAGGATCTAGAAGAAGTGAATTTGGGAACGAATGAAATCCCTAAAAAGGTTTACATCGGCCAAGATCTGCCAGTTCAAATCAGAAAAGCATTGATTGACCTACTTAGAAAGTACAGGCATGTTTTTGCTTGGTCATATGATGACCTTAAAGCTTATAGGGAGGACCTTTTCCAGCATGTCATACCATTGAAAGAAAATGTAAAACCCTTTAGGCAAAAGCAGAGGCCAATCAATCCCACCCTTGCCCCAAAAATGCAGGATGAACTAACAAAACTGAGAGATGGTGGAATAATCAAACCAATTAGGCATTCCACTTGGGTTTCAAACCTTGTTCCTATAAGAAAAAAGAATGGAGATATTAGGCTTTGTGTGGATTTTAGGAATCTAAACATTGCATCTCTAAAAGATAATTATGAATTACCTAATATGGAAGCCATGTTGCAACAAGTGACCGGCTCTGAATTGATGTCAATGATGGATGGCTTTTCTGGATATAATCAAGTTCTGGTAAAAGAAAGTGAACAGTTCAAAATAGCCTTCACAACCCCTTGGGGAACGTATGTGTATGTGAGGATGCCTTTTGGCTTGATTAATGCAGGAGCTACTTTCCAAAGAGCCATGGATGTAGCATTTCATGAATATATTGACAAATTTATGGTTGTGTACCAGGATGATCTTACAGCGTATTCTAATAAGGCTGAAGATCACTGCAAACACTTGAACAAAATTTTTATAAAAGCCCTGGAATATGGGGTATCCCTAAACCCAAAGAAATGCTCATTTGGGGTCACAGAAGGAAAGTTATTAGGACACATAGTGTCCAAGGATGGGGTAAAAATAGACCCAGAAAGGGTAATGGCTATTGATAAAGTCCCTAAACCTAAAAACGTGAAAGGTATACAGTCCTTTTTTGGCCAGGTTAATTTTCTGAGGAGGTTTGTTACAAATTTTGCTAAAATCAGTAGACCCATTTCAAAAATGCTCAAGAAAGGAGCTGTTATAGATTGGAATGGTGAACCTTCACAGGCATTCCAGGATATAAAAACTACGATAAAAAATGCTCCAGTGTTGAGGACCCCAGATTATACAAAACCCATGCATATTTTTTCTTTTGCATCATTCCATACTGTAGCTGCAGTTTTATTACAGAAAAACCAAGAAGGGTATGAACAGCCTATTGCCTTTTTTAGCAAATCCCTGCAGCATGCTGAACTGAAGTATGAAATAAATGAAAAACAAGCATATGCTTTGGTAAAGGCTGTAAAAGCATTCAGAAGTTATTTGGTAGGTGCTACTATTATTGCCTTTGTACCTAGTGCTGCAGTTAAAGATATTTTCTCTCAACAGGAAGTGTCAGGAAGGAGATGCAGATGGATCAATAGAATCCAAGAATTTAACATTGATATGCAGATAACTAAGTTAGTCAGAGGTCAAGGTTTGGCCAAACTTATGGTCGAAACTAACCTGGAAGCTAATCAGATAAACCTAGTAAATGATGATTTCAGAACTGATTTATGCGACATGGACCAGTGTGACTGGTACATTAATGTTATACATTATTTGCAACACATGGAAGTTCCTCCCCATCTGCCTGATAATGAAAAAAGGAATATTAAATTGCAAGCCATCAGGTATGTAATTGTTCAAAATAACTTATGGTGGAGAAACTTTGAAGGAGTTCTGTTGAAATGTGTTGACAGAGAAAGGGCAAAAGAGATTTTGAAAGAAATGCATGCTGGAGTATGTGGAGGACATTACATGGCCAAAACTACTGCGCATAAGATAATGAGAGCTGGTTTTTGGTGGCCCACTTTGTTCAAAGATGCTCAAGTTATGGTTAAAAAATGTGATCCTTGTCAAAGATTTGCTGGGAAGCTGAAATTCTCAGGAAATACTCCACTGAAGCCAGTTGAAACTAAAGCACCTTTTCAACAATGGGGTCTGGACTTCATAGGAGAATTTTTTCCCAAGTCCAGTACTGGCTATTCTTGGATTCTGGTTGCTACTGACTACTTTACAAAATGGGTAGAGGCTATCCCTACCAGAAATGCAACGAGTAAAGTAGTAAATAATTTCTTATTGAATAATATCATTTCCAGATTTGGATGTCCACAGAAAGTTGTCACAGATAATGCTATGTGTTTTAGGTCAGAGGAATTCATAAATTTTTGTGATAAATATGGAATGACAAGAACAACGTCTGCCCCATATCATCCACAAGGGAATGGACAAGCTGAGTCCACAAATAAAAGCCTGTTGAAAATCATCAAGAGAACCTTGGACGATAATAAAAGGGCATGGGATTCCAAGTTACAGTTGGCAATATGGGCTGACAGAGTAACTGTAAAGAAGGCAATTGGGGTGGCTCCATTTGATTTAGTGTATGGAATTCAAGCTAGAATGCCCCAGAACAATTTGATGGGATTATACAATTACATCCAGTCATATGATGAAGATACTACTGATGAAGTGAAAGAAAGAATGAATGAACTCGTAGGATTGATCGAAGCTAGAAGAGAAGCATCTCTGAGAAATCAAAAATTGCAGTTACAAGTCAAAACACTCTATGATAAAAGAACTGTAAACAAGAAATTTGAAAATGGAGACCTAGTCTTAATGTGGAACGCCAGAATTGAAGATAAAGGAAAACATGGCAAATTTGATCCCATTTGGTTAGGCCCATATCTCATTGAGAATGCTTGGGGTGAAGATTCTTACATAATCAAAGATGTATTTGATAATATTCTTGAATTGCCAGTTCATGGACAGTTCTTGAAGAGGTATTTTTCTTGAAAAAATACTTAGTTTCTTCCATGAACATTAGTTTTAGGTTTTCCTGGCGTCCTGTTTTTTGTAAATCCTTGTACAGTCTGAGTTTTTGTTTTTGTGTGTTGCTCTGTGCTCTCTGAAGAAGTTGTCATTTCCCGGATGTGTGGTCTGCTCTCCCATAGATTCTGAATCCTTGCATAGACTCAAGTAGTCTATCATCCCCAGACAGAGCCACTGTTGGTCTGACTTTTTCTGCAGTAAAAAATTTTTAGTGAAACCATAGAAAAGTTAGATGTTCTATGTCTAAATGAAGTATAAGGTTTTGGATAAACCATCTGTAAGAAATATTCGCCATATAAGCCCTATATTCATCTCTATTTATAAATGGTCGGGCGCGAAATTTTCAAAATTCAAAAGAAGCGAATATGCTTCCGTATTCCTTTTCCTTTCTCCCGAGTTACCTTTTTCCTGTTTGTCCCAACCGTCAGATCTGATTAGATCTACCGCTGGCGTTACCTCGCTATTGAAAGTTGCATGCTCATTAAGTATAGCGAGATAGTGAGTATTGAGTTTGTAAGCGGTGGGACCATGAAGTGAAGGTGCGGTGATCGAAGATTTACTTATTAATTGCTTTATTGTGCAGAGGTACACTTTGCAATTCGCCATAAAAAGGGGGAGAAGGACCCACTAGAATATCTGACATCAGAGCCGGAATGTTGATGTTTCCGGAAGTTCCGCCACTTCGCTATCGGAAAATTCAGGCACTTCACCGTTAGCGAAGTAGCGAGGCCACGTGAAAATCTTAAAATGATGACATTGCATCTTGCTTGTATCATAATTACACTAGGTGGCATGACCTGTCATAAATACTGTTGGCAGAATCAGTTTTAATTAACAGAAGTAATTACTGGGTACCCCCTTGCTTTTTCCGGCACGAAATCCTTTAAAGTGCCGAAGCTCGCTACCTCGCTATCGGAAAATTGAGGTACTTCACCATTAGCGAGTTAGCGAGGCCCCGTAAAATGGTAAAATATCGGCAAGATCTATGATGACGTGTAATGACAGGTGACTATGATAAATTTTGACATGTGCTAGCTATGCAGAGATCCGATTCTCATTAATGCCTACCTGACTAAATGTACAAGAAATCTGGAACGTCAGCTTGAAGTGAATCAACGGAGCTCGCTACCTTGCTATGAAGAGTTGCAAGGAAGATAATTACAGAGACATAGCGAGATGGGCCCACCGCCTTCTTTCTTAAGAAGTCCTGTAGCGTATCTTTCGATCATTTCTTGGTTCGATCAATGGTTGTCACCACCTCGTTATGGCAAGGTGCTAGTTCTTTATGCATAACGAAGTAGCGACATGCTGACACGTGTTCTCCATCGTCAGTGGGTCTAAAGGTAAGCGCCATCAAAAGAAGGAATTATGTACGTGGCAAGCTCTCATTGGGTAAAATAACTGACATGGCAAACATAACTCCTAGTTGTTCTCTTTGTACCGCATGATCGTAGGATCTTTGAAGATCAACGACACAGTTTTAAATAAAAAATGTAGTGCCACTCTCTGTATTAATTAGACAAGAAAGCTTCGTCCGTGAGAAAAAATAGAGTATAATACAGAGAGATTGCATCAGTTTCATTTCACGCGAGAAAAGATTTGAAGCCATTCTTGTGCAGAAGCTATTACTAAAAGAAAAGCGTGCCAAGGTTGATAAGAAATTGTCAAGTTATCTGTTCGCTGAAGTTTTGTAGGAATTCAAAGGAGAATTGAGATAGAATTCAAGTAAGTAAAACTGCCATCATCTTTGTGAGCTTATAAGTTTTAAAGAAGATAGCCCAAGATGCCTCCTAAGAAGGGATTTACAGGAGCAGTAAACTACCTGGATAGAAATGTGCATGATGATTTGCTTGAGTTACTTCCTGAGTCCACTGTAGAAACAGTGCAAGTTAAGAGGTTAACCTCACTCAATCCTCGGCTTAGGGTAGCTGATGGATTGTATGATAAGGGTAATTGGGTCCGGGATGCTCAAACTGCTCAAACTGGTTTGAGTTTATTCAAGAAATGGTTTGCAGAGAGAAAGTTATATGCCCCTCATGCCAACATTTGGAATTTTGATCTTGGGAAGCTTGTTGTCCCCAGCGTGTTTATGGATTTTGACCTGCTTGAAGCCATAGCAAAAAACTATGACCAAGCCACTAAGGTAGTGAGGAGAATAGATGGTGAGGCTTTAGTTACCATCAGTCCCGAGGAGATTAGGAAGGTATTCAGTTTGGGACCCCTCACCATGTACCATGTGCCCATTAATCTGATAGATTTAGAAAAAGAATATATATCCAAGAGGGATGTAGTTAGACAGGGTGCACTGAAAGCCCACATAGGCCGGATTGGAGGCCTCCCAACCATAACATCATCTTCTAAAGAGCCCTTCAAGAAATCATGTTTTAATGCCAGGGCAGTGGAGATATATAGGACCCTGTGTAGAGTCTTCGGAGAGGGCGAAGAAGATTTTATTCCGGTGAGCTTCATGTATATGATCACCCAAATCTCTTCTTTTGGTGTGGAAATAATTTTTGATTTTGCATCTTACTTGGCAAATGAGATCCATCATGGATTGGTGGGGATTGCATAGGGCAAGGTGGAAAAGGTTTGGGGTCAGTATTCCTTACTGATGCATATGTTTCTTTTTAAAGGGGCCACTTATTTTGGTAAAGAAATGGTTTTAAATAGAGAACAAGAAGGGGAAGCACTACCAGTCCAATTATGGAGTGCAGACATGACCTGGGAAGTAGAAAATGCTAGCTTCATTAGATTTGATAGGCACTTTGCCTCCAAACTAAGGTGCCTCTTATTGAGTGACAATCCCAGAATCCCTAAGGCATTAATGCACCTTGTCAAGCCTATGGACAAAACCCATAATCTAAAAGTGTCACATAATTGGGGAGATATTGTCCCATATTCAGTCTCATCCATCATCAGGGTCTATGGTTTCAAAGGAACACCACATGTGTTACCCTATCAGGTACCTTTGAAGGTAGGGGTAGCTGAGTTTTTGTGGCAGTTGGGAGGAGTGGAGGAGGCCTTTTTGCACAAAAGGGAGACAGGATCAATTTTTCCTACTTGTACTATAGCCCACCAATTTGTGATAACTAAAGAAGGGTGGGCCTTTCTCCATAAATTTTTGGATCAATACAAAATGCCAGTGTCTCACTCTCGTTTTACTGATACAGAAGGTTTCTTTAACTCTGCCCTTAGATTGAGAATCAAGCTGCGTCCAGTTCAGCATGAATTCTATTTTCCAGAAGATGTAATAAGAAATGAATATTCTCTCCATGAGCAAGAAATAAAGAAAGAAAAATGGAGAGTCTATTCAAAAGTTTTGGAATTCATTAATTGTTTTGATAAAAATTTCAGTCCTCTTAGTAATGCTGCAACAATGCAGATAAAGTACATAAGCTCATGAGTAATTTCTCTGAGATAATGGAGGTAATGAATGAGAAGAAACAACATTTTATTAATTCTTTTCCAGATAAAGCCAGAGAAATTATGAGAAAATTGGGTTTCACTCCTAACATTGGAATAGGTCCACTGGTGGTACGGAAGAAAATAGGATATACTATTGTCCGACAGCAGGCGCCCATTGTGCATAAAGAAAAACAGATTGTTGGATCTTCTAGCACTGTCCTAGAAGAAAGACCCCCTGAACCTTCTCCCAAAAGAAGGAGAATAATTAGGGAGGAAGAATCCCCTGATGAAAGTGGCTCACCTTCTCAAACCCCAATAAGAGTTGAGGAAGAACAACGCACCAATGAGCAATTTGAACAAATGGGGTCACAAGGAGAAATTTTTGTTACACAAGCAGAGATTGATGAAGGGAACCCTCAGGAAACCCCTGTACCAAGTTTTGAATTAACTATAGCAGATTTCAGAGGAAGGGAATTGGACCCTATTTTGGAACAAGCCAGTCAGCATTTTTTGTCTGATAACAATTTTGTAAGATCTAGGGCTTTCCATCAGTTTGCGTGGAGAGTAAACATGCACATTTTTGAGCAAAGGTGCAATAATATGAGAGCAGAACATCCAGAAATGGATGAGACCTCCATTCAAAATCTAATAAAGGAACAAATGGTTCAAGAGTTCCAAAATATAACCCCTGATGAGGGAAGATAGATGGTAAAAAATGCTACTGTTTTATTATTGCCCAATTGGGACATTGCTGACGCATTAGTTTTTAATTCTGTTTCAAATAATTTAGGACTCCAGGATCCGAATAAAGAGGAATTCTTGGGTACAGCATTCAGCAATGATCAAGCTGCCCTTGTTATGTGGTCCCTGAGAAGAGGATCCAGAGTTACTTCATCACAGCCTGATGACTCAGGATTGACAGGGAGTATCATTGTAAGAAGAGTTGCTGACACTTCAAATGTACAGGCAGCCCACATGAATGTGGATTATTCTAAATTTTCCCTGCCTACTGCAGAAAGAGAAGAGAGGGAAATGATGGATATGCATAATAAATATGAAGTAGTGGTGGAAGCCTATAATCAAGAGGTAAAGAGGAGAATTGAGTTAGAAAATAGGATATCTCAATTGGAAAAGGTACTTGGAAAGAGAAAAGTGGGAGAATCCAGTACATTAAGAATTGCATATCCCCCACAGTCATCTATGGGATTAACCCCTATTATTGAGATACCTGACACCCCTGAAAGACCCCAATTCTATACTGCAGAGGAGTTTGAAGCAGAAAAAACCAAATTACATGAGTGGCAGATAGAATTTAGAAATCAGCAGGAAGAGAAATGGAAGCAGGGTGTGACATACTTGAGGGATAAAATACAATGGTCAGATTTTTATGACCAGTTGACCAGGATTGTAACCCTCATAGATGAGTTAAATAAAGAAAAGAATGGACTAGACTCTCTTGCACAGAAGTGGAGATAGAGGAATAATGATGTTACAATTGTTTGTATATCTGCAGTTCAAATGCCTTATCATCAGGTTGAAAGAATTTTTGATTTATTGAATCAATTAGATAATTTTGAAAATAAAAGAGATTCTTTACAGAGGAAATTGACACTCTGTTTTTCAAGATATCTTGCTAAAAAATTCACCCTATTTCCTTGTGCCTTAGACTCTGTTGATACAGTAAAGGAAAAGGACAAATGGAAAAGGGAAATGGATGAATTATTTGATAACAGAATAACAAACATCATCAGTGAGACTGGCTGTTGGTTTTGGGCAAAGACAAATGAAGAGCTGGTAAAAATACAATTGTATTATGCTGATATAAGAAAAGAATTCGATGAATTAGAAGAAAATGCCAATTCTTTAATAAAGATACAAAGAGAAACCCTAAGTTTTGATTGGCCAGATGATGATACTTTCAACAGATGGAAAGATCAGTTTAGTGAACAGATGTCAGGAGAAGATGACGAGGAAGATGTAAGAGTAATAGTTACTCTTGTAGTCAGCAATGATGACATAGAAAATCCCCAGGTTAAAGTGATTTTGCATGTAGCAGAAGATGATACATCACTTGCAGACCTTATGGGTATGTACTCTGAAGATGAGGAATGATTGCGAGAGCAGATCATAACAACCAAGAAGCATAACAGAAAGGGACCCGCCAAGAAGTGCTGTTGTAATCAACCTTTCTGTTATTCTTGTTTTTTGTTTTTGAAAAGAAGGACACTTGTCACCTATTGTAGCCTGAAGCTTGTTGCATCTCACATTATTTAAGTGAGATCCCAAGGCTAAAGATAGGTCCGAATTTGGTTTTCACTAAGTGTTGTGCTTAGTTCTTTTTTGGTCCAAACATTTTTGGAAAGAGATTTATAGTATGCTTTTTCTGTCAAAATTTCTAAGATATGGATGAATGTAGAAAGAACTGTGCTTCTTCTCTGAAGGTTTTTCTGGGTCTTTTGTAAAGGATATATCATTTTCAAAGGAAATGAATACAAGTTATGAACTGTCCCCATATCTGTTCTTCTCTGAATTTTGTCTCCTTTTTAATACTGAGCTACCTTGATGTTGTGTGAGTAAAAGCTTATGCAATTAATTGCAATTTAGTAAGACTGTACATCCATTTGTTATTGCTGTTAATTCAATGGATTAAGTAAAGGCTTTGATGAATGTGATGAGGTTGCTCGGGTGTTAATAAGGATTTTTGAATGATAAATTCTGGTAAGAATTGCTGATGAAAATTCGTTGCAAGGCAACAAATTAGATCTAAGAATTTACTTGACTCTGAATTCCCAATGGATTAGGCACTGATCGAAAGTATTTCAGCCAAAAGAGAAGTATATTATAACTAGCTTTTTCAAAATACATCATAAAATCAATTTTCATTTATCTTTCCTGTAAGATTTTCAAAGTTGGCCAGCACTTGCCTGCCTAGATTGTTTTAGCTTCATTTAGCCATTGTTGTTGGAAACATCTGTAGAGCTATAGAAGATTTCTTGGCCATATCTGTTCAAGGGATGTGTTTATCAGTTATTTACTTATATGTTTAAGGATTTAGAGATGAGAATCAAAATGAAACTAAGGATAATTCTCATACAATTATTCCATCTTTGAACCATCCCCGGGTGCACCCGCCTTGGTTTTACAGAGCCAAAAGAGTAGAAAACCGTCTAAGGTTTTATTGAAGTTGGGTCCTAATACTTTGCATATGCAAGTGATAATGAGAATTGGCTATTCTTTAGGTTGTGTATGTACTGATATCTAGGTACTAAACCTTTTGTCGCTTAGTAGTTTTAGTACTGTTAACATCAAAATAAAACGCCAACAGTACTCACCTTTATCATCTAGATTTTTTACATAAGTATTCAACACATAATGCCTGACTAGACTCTCCCTTTTCTGAATGAGCACAGGTGGATTAGTATTGTCCTCAAAAAAATGACTAGTATCATCCATAGTGCTAACACATGGCATAGAATCATCTAGCTCGGCAAAGAATTTAGCCAGATCATGTAGAATAGGATAAGGATAAGGATCCCCATCATCCAAATTATCATCTCAAGTATTTGACTCAGCTTGTGACTCATTTTTGGATGAATTCACAGTCTCTAGTATGAATTTATTAGCCCCCAAATGAAAGGGAATCTTCTTTAATCCTAGACCAGATGTATCTTTGTTTCTTTGAGCTATTGCTTTGATAGGATCAACTAGACCATTGTTATTTCACCCAATAGGACTAGTTCCCTTATATCTAAAATTCTTTATGAGTCTAAGAACAAGGCCATATTTCTTAGTAGTGATCTCACGAGCTTGTTTTGTTAGGTCTACTAGAGTCTTTTCTATGTAAAGCCATGCAACAATGGCTCTATTTTCACTTTCATCCTCTAAGGGGACTATAGCCTTGACAAAAGTTTCATTATACTTGGTTTGAGGTGTCAACACAATTGACTTCTTTTCCTCAGATGGTCTCCCATAATGACAAGGAGACTTAGGAAGAGATGTTAATGATAGCACTAGTTCGATATGGTACTCACCCATGCTAGTTTCTTTTAGATTGACTGACTACTCAATTTTTTTCAACTTGTTGTCATGATAATCAATAGATTCCCTATTAGAAAGGATGAAATTTTTATTAGCTTTGAGCATATTATAGGTGTAGCTAGTACTGATAGGAATAGTGACTTCGAAGCCATGAAATAGGAATTTGAGGCATTTATGATATGTGGAAAGCACAGTGTGCATCTCATGTATCCATGGTCATCCTAGTAGAATATTATAAGAGAAAGAATGTCAAGGACCTAACAAGTGACATCCCTTTCCATAGGACCGACTTGAAGGGGTAAGATCACAAGACCTAGAGACTTTCTTTTGACTTCGTTATATACTTCGATAGTGATCTTGTGGCAAGGATCAATAGAGTCCTTAGAGTAATTTAATTTTCTAAGAAGAGAACATAAACAATGTTCATCCCATCACCATTATTGATAAGGACTCAATAGACACATGTTTGATGTATCATGACCTCAATTTGTAGAGGTTGATTGTGTGGGTGACTCGATGAGTTGTCATCCTCCTCAGAGAATGTCATAAATTAAGGTGAGGTCAGGTGACCTACCATAGATTAAAATCACTCAAGATCAAGATCTTGAGGTTCATTTGCCTCAGTGATGACTTTTTTCAAGATCTACCAATGAGGAGGCATGATTTTAAGTAGCTCAAAAATTGTGATCCAAGCATTAGTTTGTTTTAACTAATTGAGAACACTATAGCTAGTTGCTGCTAAATTCATTGCAAGTTTTGCACCTTTTCCAGATGGGCCAACAAGGGTTTTATCTTTATTTTGTTCAAGATCAAAAGTAGAAGGCACAGGACCTTTGAGCACCAACTTGGTGCAAGAGCACATAACAACATTGGCATAGTGTTGCAGAGGTGTGTTATCTATTGTATGGGAAGTATGGCCCCTCAAGAAAAATGGTGTCTTAGGTTTATTGGTATCTTGCTTGCCCTTAATGGTAATGACATCACATTATTCAAAATCTACAGGTTCAATGTTGATCATGTTGTTGTCATTAGGGTATGCATAGTTGACCTTGTTGTTAGGTTTTAGTTTTGAGCTCTCTCCTTTTTCATAGGCCGAGAAAGGCTCTTTCAAGGCCTTGTGATCTGAGTTCTTGTTATGTCCATCTACCACAATGTCACCATCATCAATCATGTCCTAAACTTTGTGATGCAAGTTTATGCAGTTGCTAGTTTTGTGTTCCTTATTTTGGTGGTACTTTTAGAATGCAATTTTTTTCCACCATGGTGGGCATGGTTGTGGATCATAAGGTGAGAGTTGTCCAACAGTGAAATGAGCTTTTTTTGTAACAAGGTTTTGTACACCATATCCAAAGGTTCACCCAGAGGTGTATATTCTCATTTAGGGCATGTAGCCCATGAGTTTCTCGATCTATTCCTAGATGTCTTGTTGTTAGGAGGAGGTTTCTCAAAATTCTTAGTCACATTAAGAACATTTGTGATATTAAATGCTACCTTAGGAGGTTTGGGAGTGACATTGTCAATGACCCCATCATGTACAATCTCTCAGTTCTTGTTGACATACTTGGGTTTGTCCTTGTTAGAGGTAGATCCTTGTTTTGTATCCCTCTAAAGGGTAATTTCACCCTTCTTGACCATGAATTCCTCTATGAGGATAGCTTGTGTGACCATGTCTTCAAAGGTATGTGGACCTTGAAGTTGGAATCTATACCCAAAATCAGGTAGGAGATTATCAGTAAAGATGTCAAGCCTTTTTTTAAAAAAAAATCTTGTATGAGTACTTAGTGTAAATTTGTCTCCAACTCTAAAGGAATATGAGAAAAGGTTCCCCAACCTTCTACTTAAGGTTACTTAAATCTTAAATCTCAAATATTGACAAGGTGTTAAATGTTATGAGAATACTGCTACACAAACAAGTTAGCAATTTCATCAAACATCTTTATACCAGGTGGTAGCTGTGAAAACCACTCAAAAGCCTGACCACCTAGACTTTTGGGGGATAAACACATGAGATATGTCTAGTTATGCATAAATCCATAGACAAGGCACCAAATTCTAGCAAGTGATCTTGGGGATTGGTGGTTCCAAATTATTTTTCATACTTATGTAGCTCTACTCCTCTTAGAAAAGGAGGCATGTCTATGCTCCTATCAAATGGAAATGGACAAAGAGCATCTAAGGTGTATGTTTTTGTGGGTTTTTCTTTCTCACACATCATGTAAGCTAGTTGGTCTTGCATGATTTTTAGTTATTTTTGGAGTTTGGAAGTCTCAATTTCCTCTTTAGGCATGATGATGGTTTCCACATTGAAGTGATGGGGTAGCTTAGCTCCCTCTTGGGCAAGTTTGAGAAAGAACTTTTCTCTCTCTTCATTGAGTAGGATTTTCATGATCTTCTAAAAGTTTATGTCTTTTTGACACTTTGCTATGTATTCAAGAAGTATTTCCACCTCTTCCTATTCCTCATCAGTGTTATGATCTTTCTTGTTGTCATTCCTAGGTTGATCTTGGTGTTTGCTCTGACTACCATGTTTAAGCTCATAATCAACCATTGTAGGAATGTGTTCAATTTCTATATGTTATGATTGGAAAGGCCCTTTGAAAAAAAATTCATAAGTTTTGTGTGGAGATGTGGGACCTTTGCTAGCTTCAGGATTCTCTTAATACAAGGGGTTCCTAGTTTGTTGTAAGTTTATGGAGAACGTTCGTTGGACTCGAGGGGATCTGACAAGTGAGGGAGATCATGAAGATTCCTCATTGGACAAACTAGGTGTAGACTGTGTATAAAATGGAAGATGACCTCTACCATGATTATGACTCCTAGCGTTACTTCATCTAAGTCTAAGGGGATGAAACATGTTTCCACTTCTTGTTGTGATAGTCATAGACAAGGACAAGAAGCAAAAACCAAGACAAGGATCAAACTAAAACATAGCCTCAAAAAGTAAAAGGAAGGGTGCTATATACTAAGGTATGAGTAATCTGAGTAAAGGCTAGAAAAACCAAGAATTATGACTATCATGACACAGAGTATAATGGACACTAAAGGATAGGAACAAGACACTGAGAGATGGGACTAGTTAAAGTATATACCACAAGTCATCAATCGAGCAAAATGTCACTGTTTGGGACTATTTATAGAAAGAGAAGAGATATCTTGATGTAGGAAACAAACTAGACACAGAGCATAGAATGCTCAAACAAGTTGATTTGTGAGTTTTAACTCAAGGTATCATGTGAAGATCCTCTGTGAGGCACACAAGAAAGTACATAGGTGAGTATGAAGACTTAGATCAACAATTTAACAATGCACAAAGATGTGCAATAGGCCGCACAAAAAAGTGATAGGTTTTGGTAGACAAAAACTAGAGGCTATCAACAAGATCTTGCACGGAGATATGAAAGTTCTTGCATGAAGATTTGGATAGACCTACATGAAGAAGTGATAGGACAAATGAGGCTCGTGCAAAATCTTGCAAAACTGTGTGCAAAATTTGAGACCAGACAAACAAAAAAATTAAATTTCAAAGAGATTTTGACAATTTTAGACTATTCTAGATAGATTGTTGGTTCATTTGATAGGTATTAGATAGATTGCAAAGTTGATTTTCAAGGTGAAAAATAACATGGGGTTTCAAATAAGACAAAGTTTTTCCAACAAGACACAGGAAGCAAGCAGTAGTCAAATACAATTCAACTGAGGGCAAAGTAACTTAGAGGGATGGGGGAGTCTTGACTTTTAGTTTGTTTAGATAGGTTTGGACATGTTTAATACTCAATAACAAACATTCTTTATCCCTAAAAATAGAAAATGGTAGAAAAGGAAAAACCTGTTTCGCACAACCTATGTGCATGTGTGCACCTCACATAGCCATGTCACCCCCTAGAGGGTGCCCATGTTTTTGGTGTAGTCAAAGGGCTCACTAACATATATGCTAAATGAACACCCTTGTGGTAGGGGTCAAACATGTATACCACCTTCCAACACCCAATAGCATGCCTATGGTGGGTTCTATAGGAGAGATTCTTCCCCTTCCTTGCATAATGATTATGCCTCCTTTCAAAGGTGAACTAGGTAGCCTCTAACTAAAGGTTTTTACTTGGCTTCCATTCATATTAATCCTTGGTGGCTTCCCAAGTGGATTTGAGACTAGCAGCCCACACTAGCATCTAAGAGTGCACACACTTGCTTAGCAAGACTGGGGCCAATGCTGGCCAATACAATAGATAGAGTCTCCCCTTGATATGCAATATTCAAGAATCAAGAGGAAGAAATTAATATGGCTTTGGAGTCTTTTTCTCTACAAAGCTTCTTTAATATAGTGAGTTGGAATCTCTAGCTAAAGGAGTGTGCTCACTTGGGTTGTTCCAAGAGGTTGGATCACTCTGACAGGCCCTCTAAAGGATTGAATTAGATTGGTGGTTCAAACATAAGGGTCAAAGTTTTTGATTTCCCTCAAGGGGAAAGAGAATACTCCTCTACCTTAGTTCTCACCCAAGCATGTAGAACACATTAATCACCAACTTAGCTTAATCAATCTAGACTCATCCTTTCTAAAGATTTTGATCCCCTAAAAGAAAACCATCATATCATCATAGAAGATGATTAGAACCACATAGTTAGTTCATATTTAGGAAAGATTGTATAAAGGAGTCTTCATCAAATGTCTTACAGACAACTATTAGGCTACAAAAAACTAAAAAATTTGAAATAATGATGCTTCAGAGAAAACACATTAGTAAAAAAATGATAAATGGCTTGTGTAGGTCCATGTGAGATCTTTCACTGTCATGCACGAGAAAATGATGTGCCAAACAAGAACCTATGCAATAGGTCACTTTTTCATGTATTAAAGTGGTGAGACACGTGTGAAACCCTCAAATCTTCATGCAAAAATGAGATTTTCCACACAAAAATTTGGAAGACTATATGGAGAAATATGATAGTGTTGGAGTTCTTTCTAGTAATGAACATACCAGGTAGATTTAAACCTGATACCAAGAACAAAGACCAGGGACAAGCCTAAGGATGAGCTAAATCCTATAATCAGCAAGGCTAAATCTTAGTTCTGGACCAATTAACAGAGTCAACCAGACTCACTTCACTTTAGGCTCTGCTAAGCCAAGGCGGGAAAACCTAAGGGATTTGTCTGATTTATCTTGATACTTCACTACAAGACTACCCTCTACAACAGATATGGTCAATATTCTTCTTCAATTTCCTGGTAAATCTCCTAATTACAGTAGCTAATTATAACCAAGGAAAGCAACCACAAATAAGCCATGACCTACAATTCTAGTTCTTCAAAATATAAAATGGGAAATTGATATTAATTTTGATTTGGTTTCTCAGCATAACCAAGTATGCAACAAAAAAGGACATGTATCCTTCAAGCTGACCAGTCCCTTATCCATTGGGCATCAACTAAATCTTCAACATGCAGATGGATACCTAAAACATTCTCACATATTTAGGCATATGATCTATCTATTTGACTTGCAAATAGACATCAGTCTTCATAACAACTCTCATACTTATGATGATATCCTCCTAATGAAACCAACAACCCTATCAGCATAAACAAGCACTTACTTGGCCCTTTGTTCCAATAGCAAATCTATTATGATATACAACCTTAAAAGATTGCAATTAAGTTCAAGACCTTGGTCCTTAAGCATAGAACATTACAAATAATAGAAGCAGGAGATGAGAATCAGAATGAAACTAATAAGATTAAACTCTTTGCATTAATTTCATTGAAAATAATACATCATCTGCATACAAAAATTTAGAAAATACACAAAGGAGTGACTGTGTAATACAAAATACCTCAAAAGGAATACAATATGCTGTTGTTCATAACATAATCAAACTGAGAAAATGGTATCACAACTGTAAGAAAAACCCAGGAGATTGGAACCAGACTTGTGGTCTCTCAATACACCCAAAATCTTCAAAAAATTGGAACCCATACAAAGAGTAGAAGAAGGAGATATATAGGAGAGGAGATCTCAGGAAATGGAAGCTGAGTTTGACATCTGTCCCACTGAGAAATCTTCACAAATGGAGTTGCTAAAACTGAACTTCCTCTATCTACCTACCCTTGAAAAACCATTAATGATCCCAATATATCTATACTAAGGGTCCAAGAAATCTGATCTCAACATGTCAAGTTGCATTTGCCGACAAAATCAACTTGCATTTCTATCAAAAACCATAACTACTCCAACTGCATTTAGAAACCATCTAATCAACTTGGAACTTGCTGGAGAAGTTACGTATGATAAAAAAATCTCTATATCAAGTTGCAATTTCATCTACAACATTTAATTTTCACATTTCACCATGAAGATCCTGAAATCAAAAAAACTCTTGTAGCTAGTTCCTGCTGATACCTATGCAAATTCTGACTACAGAAATGGAAAGTTCACTCTTTCTTGGTTCCAACGGTATATTACACTCCATATTCGGGATCAAAATTGCCCCCTGAGAGAAATCTAAAATTTTGGCTTTCGAGTAGAACATAATACTTAAAATGAAAAATTAAAAAAGACTACATAGTCTAAACTATATAATTTTATAAATAATTCAAATATTTCCATTTGATATTCTGATCATTCAAATCACCTTTGAAATTTGATTTTTAAATCATTTTGTATTTCCCTTCAGGTCCACATTTCAACTTTTTATTTGACCATCATCTGGGTAGGCCCCACTTAGTCTTTTTCATAGCATCTCAGGCTCAATTTTGACCTCTCCTGACCTTATGACAAGGTAAACTCGTAACAACAAGCTTCTTCATTCTGGAGCCTCCGATCACACGACTGGGTGAAGCATCGCGAGACATCAAAAATTTTGCCCCAATCTTACGACTAAGTTGTAGGATCGGCGACCTTTTACTTTTCATTTACGATTTCACAAAATTGTCGGACCATCACACATCACAAAGGTTGGACCCCCGATCATATGATGGGGTCAAAATTTCATTGACCCTGACCGCTAGTCGGATAGGGCCCTCCAAAGACCTAGCGTCATATAAGACATAAGTCTTAAGACACTTGACCTTTGCGCACCCTTCGTTTTAAAACACAATATAACATATTATCCTATCCATATGGGATTAAGCACCTGGTTCATGCGCTAGACTATGTTTTACATGCCTCCAAACAGCTCGCCCCTACAGATTTGGGCATATGGACCCTCCCCCTCCTCTTCACATAGAGCTGCAGTTATTGGGCATGGAACTTCCTGCTAAGGCCATGATCTGCTCCTTGCAAACTCATGGACTCTGCCTTCTTTGTGCCGTTGCATTGTGGACGTCCTCCTTATACAATGAAGCTATAGCCATTTGATGAAATGGTGCCCTGCTCCCTGTATGCATTCTGCTCTTATCGTGAGCTTCCTTCTCATACGTGGAGTTCTACTTCTAATTGCCTCCTTATTGGACATGAGTCCTTATTTTTCCATATGTTGCTTAGTTGTTCTATATCTACTCTTCCACTAGGTGCCAAACCCCATTGGACGTGAGTCATATTTTGACATGAGGTGCCTTGCAATATGTTGACTGCCCATTCATGGATGTGGGCCATATGACGAGTTCGTCCCCTGCCTGTATGCTTCCAATGTTGCGGCAGGGGTCATGTCTGCTCATTGATGTTGTGATAACAAGAAAATCTATCGCTGACAGATTTCTTGCTTGAGATTTTTACTCTATTCACATTTGCTTCAACTTTGGATAACTATTTTGTCCTACGAATAATCTGAACTCCATTTCTCTTATATCTTCTTCACATGATTATTTTCTCGTCTTTCTATCTTCACCTTCATTGGCATGCACTCCATGTTTTTCTTTCAGTGCAATGAGATATTTCATCTGTGAGAGCCTCTCATTTGATGTCACTATGTGCTTATCCCCCTTTTTTAGCAAATCTTTATTGCACATATTTTACTCAGTCTAATGGAATTAGTCGGACCCCGAAAGCAGGTTTGGCTAAGAAAAATTTTATTTCCAAATAATTGATATGCAAACTGATCCATCAACCATCTTACAATGTCTGAAAAAAATTTGACCAGTGAAACAATCATTAAAACTTATTTTAAACCATTTCTGCACCACTGTGAAATCTCTATTAGGATGCCTGTTGCCTGCCTTTAAAAACTGATTTAAACATCTGATAGAGCTCTGAAACTCTAGATATATCATATCTCTAACATTCTCTACAAGCCTAAAAAATCTCATTGCATGATGATATTGGGGTCAAAAGATATCGACCTCCGAAGTTGCCAACTTAAAACTACCTGCAGGATAACATATCAAAAAGATGGAAATTGTGTTTGGTTTGAGCCTTGAAAACTAGGCAAACGGGCACCTAAGATGACAAAAATTGGGGCATTTGTACTTTGTTATGAGGGGAATGTACGTCTATGAGTTGGGAACATGACAAATCACGGGGCACATTCGGCGAAGGTCTGAAGTTAGCTACTTGGAATTGCAGGATAGTGATCAACAACAGGAAAGTGTTTTTGGCAAATAGAAAGGCTCTGGAATTGTATGTAGATGGATTCATGAGGATCTACAAACTGGCACACATAAAGTATTTTTAGAGTAGAACACAGGGAACAAACCATTCGATCCTACCAGTCATAGGTTTAAAGTTATGATGCCTCGAACAAGGCTCTCGATCAATCTGCATCTCTGACTACCAGTGAAACTTTAAAAATTGCAAATGGAATCACGTTTGAAAACTAATCAAACGGATTCGTCATAAGCTCAAAACTAGAACGTAGAAATTCTTTGACCCCTAGAATATGATGCAAAAGGAATTTTCTCACTTGGGTCAACTAGTCAAAAGTTATCACTTGTCAAATAGGGCTACTCAGAATTATGAACAAAATACAAATTTGCAACAAGGGTAACTGACCAGCTTTGACGGGTTCAAAACCTAGTCAAACTGATTCAAAATATCTTGAAACTTGAAACATAGGTTCTCTGATATGCATACTAAATATCCTCAAAGTGGCGAATCATGAAACATAACCGATTAATAGATATTCAAATGCAAACATGGCTTTGTGTCGATGTTTGACACCTAGGTAGGAAATGCAGAACTGAGAACCACTCAAAAAGGAACTTTGCTGAATGGCTCAGGATATCAGTTTAACATTACAAAACATATGTGTAGGCTAACTGAAGGGTGTTAGAAACATAAAACACCATTTAGGCCTTATTTCCACATCCGGGTACACAAGCATGAAAAGCATTCATAGGGGCTTATAGTAACTCAAAATTTGGAATAGGCACTCAAAATGGGATGCAATTTTGAGTGCCACCAAATAGAATTTTGAAAATGAGAGAAAATAAGATAGATGAGGTTAGAAAATTGTTTTTCTCTACCCCATGGTGGGCACCAAAAATGTATACATTGTATGTGGATTCATCTTGGAATGAACATGGGATAGTTCATCCAAGAAGTCTGACAATGCAACCCATTGCCTTCTAACTAGAAGAATTTTTCCTATTTTCCCTTAGACTAAGATGCAGGCAACTAGACCTTTCTAGAATGAAGGATTTATGCAAAGTATGATTATGCAAGTAATCTATATGATGTGCAATTTATTCTATTAAACAATAAAAGAAACTAAGCTAGATGTATGCATTATTAGGCTAGATGATATTAAAATACTAAGAAAAAGCACATATGAGAGCTATAAAAATGAGTATTTGTTCAATATCAATTCAATATCATCAAAATCCAACCTTTGTAATGAGAGATTGAGAGTCCTTTAAATAGAATCTAGGAATTGATCAACGGTCAAGATCAATTTGGATGAACGGTTAAGATTAGAGAGAAGATTTAGTTAAAATGAAAGCTTCCTTGTGTAAGTGAAGTTGACTATTTCAAATCTAAGTGTGATGAGTAGTTAACTAAGCTTTTCATAAGTGTGAGAAAAAGTTAACTAGATTGCTTACAATTCAAGAGGTAGTTCTCTTAGAGTTTCCATTTTAGAACTGAAGAGAAGATTTTGAAGATATTATTTAATTTAATAAAGTGAGACATGACCTTATAAATGCCTTTTTCATTTAATTGAATAATCTCATTCAATTAATTAAAGTGAGCATAATTATTAAATTAAATATTTCTAATTCCTTAGTACGTTAGCCTTAGGATATAATTTAATTTAATTAAAGTACAAACACTTCGAATTAAATTAAAGCTTTATCAAATAGGTTTAATGTGACTAATTCGAGTCAATACTTTAGGAATTAAATGAGTAGCTTGATTAATGTAGATTTAGGGTTTTTTTCATTTGACACTTATGTCAAGTAGAAAAAATTAGAATAAGAACTGCCTAGTAGAATAGGACTTTAGAATTGATCAAAATAGACTAGAATTGGTAATCATGGAAATAAGCCAATTTTGGGGTACTACACCTGCTACATAAACAACATCACTAGTCTTCTTCCAAGGAATAAAATGTTCCATCTTTGAAAACCTATCAACCATCACAAATCATGTCTACATTGTGTCCTCGATAAACCAAGAACAAAATCTATGCTGATATCCTCCCATAGCTTCTCTAGTATAGGGAACGACTGATACAACCCTGTATTTTGCTTCACTCTTTTCACCATCTAACATACTCTACAAATTTGTAGAAATTTCATCACATCATGGTACAATTGTGACTAGTAATAGTTTTTAGCAACCAAAGATATGGTTTTTTCTCGGCCAAAATCTCCAACCAATCCTTCACTATGCTTCTCCATGATGAGATTCTCTCTCATCAAACTTCTGGGAATGCACAACTGGCTTCCTTTGAGAAACATACTATCCTAGATTATAAAATCCAACCACTTTATCCTATCAAGTGTAATAGGTTATGTTTAAGCATTCCATGCTTCATCAAAATTAGGATCATCTGGATATAAGGTACCAAGTTCCTTGAACCCAACCACCTCTATCTGCATTTCTATCATCAAAAGTTGTCTTCTACTAAGAGCATCTACAATTTTGTTAGACTTCCCACTCTTTTATTTCAAAAAAAATGTATAACACTGCAAAAACTCAACCTACTTTAAATGCCTTTGGTTCAATTTTCCTTGACTATTCAAATATTGCAAAGCTTGATGATCAATATACAAAAAAAAAACCCTTGGGAAGAAGATAGTATCTCCACTTCTTCAATGCTTGAACTATAGCATAAAATTCTTGATCATAAATTGAATATTTTATTTTTGCATCATTCAACTTCTCACTTAAATAAGCAATAGGTCTACTTTCCTTGCTCAAAATAGCTCCTATTCTAGTACCACTAGCATCATAGTCTACTTTAAATGCCTTGTTAAAATTAGGAAGTGCTAAAAGATTTTGCTTAGTAACTTTCTATTTAAATAGATTAAAACTCTTATCTACTCTTATAGTCCACTTAAACTCTTTCCTATCCCCTCTCATTGCTTTAGTCAAGGGTCCACAAATACTGCTAAAACTTCTTATGATTTTTCTATGAAATGTAGCTAGTCCATGAAAAGATCTTACCTTTGTTGCACTCCTTGGAGTAGGCCATTAAAGGATAGCCTTCACTTTCTCTAGGTCCATTTTTAGACCTTTTACTAAGACTACCCAGGTGCACCAACTCTTTCTTTACAAAACTACACTTCTTCAAGTTTATCAGCAACTTTTCTTCCCTCAACTTATCAAAAACCTTCCAAAAATGAATCAAATGCTTCTCTAATTTCTTACTAAAGATCAATATATCATCTAGGTAAATAATGACAAACTTACCCAGAAACTCCTTCAATACCTCATTCATGAGCCTCATGAAAATGCTTGGTGCATGGTTAGCTCAAAAGGCATGACTAACCACTCATATAGTCCTTCCCTTGTCTTGATATTAGTCTTCCACTCATCACCTTCTTTGATACGAATCTTATGGTACCCACTCTTCCGATCTATCTTTGTGAAATACTTATCTCTGCTCAAACAACCCAAAATATCATCCATCCTTAGCAATGGAAATCTATACTTTATTGTGATGTTGTTGATAGCACAAGAATATGTATACATCCTCCATTCTACATTCTTCTTTGGTGCTAATACTACTGGTATAGCACATGGACTTATACTCTCTCAAATCAACCCCTTCTACAACAACTCATGAACTTGCATGTTACACTTTTCACTTTCTGCTAGTGTCATTCTATGCACTACCTTATTTGGAAAACTAGCTCCTGGAATGAAATCTATCTAGTTACTGAACTTCCTAATTGGGGGCAATCCTTCAAGTACATTATCTAATACTATATAAAAAACCTCTCTCAACATATTTGTAACTTCTATAGGTACCTCCTCTACTTCTTCTTTACTATCTTTAGGAATTATAACAAAACACATATGCTCATGCTTCATACCTTTAAGAAACTCTTTTCCATCAACAAAACATATTCTGGAAGTATTACATGCTTTTTCTTCTTCATCTTTCAATGACTTCAACTTATGTTTGACTCCATCCTTAGTTAGAGTGTAGGTACTTTTTTACCCATCATGTACAACATGCTTATCAAAATTCCATGGCCTACCTAGCCACATATGACATATGTCCATAGGTATGATATCACATAGTACCTTATCCTAGTAGCTTCCAACCTTGAACTTCACTGAGCACTGCTCATTGACCATGACCTTCTGGTCATCTTACACCCAAGAAATGTGGTATGTGATAGGCCAACATTGGGGCAAATAATAATAAACAATTAATGATTTATAATGAAGTTCAGCTGGTCTATACGTTTCAATCCAAGAGTGTAAGCTTGCAAAAGGTGTCCGAGTAGTATGCCATCAAGGGATGAAAATTATGACTTGAGTGATTATGAATGCAACTAGAACATACAGATTAAATCTATGAAAAACTAAATAAACCCCAGCCATAGGAATTGACACTTCCTGGCGACAGGAACAATAGAAATAGAGATAAACACTAATCTACAAAAAAAAAGCAACAATTTATAAAATAAATAATAGAAACATTAATATTTATACAAATATAAATACCAACTCGAAATAAACTTATCTGAAAATCTAAATTAACTAATCTAGAAATTAAAAAAAAACATGAATGTTGAATACACTACATAGACTAATTAAGAAGTAAAAATTTAAAAACACACACATAATGAAATACATCACCATGTTTCACCATGGAGCAGGCCCTTACTCCTGGCTTGCACAATGCATAAAGAAAATGTTGTGTCTACACTATTGCAACCATGCACAAACTGCTATTCTTATTTATTTCAACATACTCATGTTCAAATCTCCATTCAAAAATTCCTTTTATAGAAATCTATGTATTCCAATCTTCTATATTGCATTACTACAGCTATGACCTTTTATAAAATCATTTTAATAAACTGCACCATCAAATAATAGGCAACATTGACAACAAAAATTAGTTTGATGCCAAGAACAAAAAACTCATTTTCAGTATTCCTCCAATATCCAATATTGTTTTGATATAGTTTTGGAGGAATTAGATTATTGCCACATAATACTATGAAACATATTTCATTTTCCTATACTAATTAGTTGCATTTATTTATTGCAATGGAAAATGATCTTTGGCTAGAGTTTACTTGCTATTCACGTGATATTTGAAATGAATCTCAATTGCAATATTTTCTATCTCAGTTCCTTACTCCAACTATATAAATTGTTTACATGTGCAACCATCAGTCTAAATAAAAGAATGATCCATAATCCCTTTTAGTCTTCAATATCCTCTCCATGTATGAATTCAGCTAAACTAGAGGAGTTCTAAGCTAAGCTGGTAACAATAGCAAAAATAAACTTTGAAAATTAAAATCCAAACTCATAATAGAAAATCACATTTTGAAAATTGCCTCTAACTTTTCCATCATGCACATTCTGAAGATTCTACCATGTGGGATTGTAATTGGACATGTTTTGGATAATACCCATGTCTCAAATTTTTGAGATTCATCTGTATCCATTCACAAATGGAAATGCAAAATTGACTGTCCTTATTTTTAGTTGGTAATTATTCCTATTAAGTTCTTTCTCAACATACTTCTTGGTCAATACTCTCAGAAGGAATAATGCTTTGAATTGTTGAGGAAATAATGAATGCCAATAAGATATAGCAAGCAATACATTTTAAAGTGGATGGAACTTTGTATTTTTGAAATAGATATAGGAAGATGCATAGCGAGCAATAGGAATAACCATAACTTGTTAGATAAATACAATTTCATCTATTTATTCACATATTCTATCTAATAACTATATTAAATATTACTTATAAATATTCAATCATATGCAACATAGAAGGAGAAAATGAAATAGAAAATGGAATAGACGATGGGGATTGAAATGAGTGTGAAGGCTTATATGAAGGTTAAAATATGGTGTAATTTGGGACATAAAATTCTCTCATCATTCCCCCCAACTTAGCTTATTGCACATCCTAGTGCAATCATTATGATCATGAGGTCTTTATTTTTTAACTGAAAGCACTTTAGGTTTATGGTTTTAGCTATGTCTCCATCTCTAACCATGATAACTCATAGACACAAATCCCTTTCTTTGCTTTACATGATAAACTTTGTTATGTTTCTTCTTTAATAGGGATATCACTTTTGACTTTTCATAAGGTGTTTCTTTTTTTTTTTTCTCTTTTCTTCTTCTTTTCAATTTGTTTTTATAGCATCATGGTTCAAAGGGTTACATATAGGAAAAATTTATCTCAATTTGCACAAGAGGAATTTAAATGGTCAAAATAGGAGAGATGAAAGACAAAAAAGAAGGCTATTATATAATGGATATTATGGATAGTAGGATGGGATTATTATGGGTGATGGATGGAAGATAAAAGGATGATAGTCCTCCCCCAAACTTAATGGTTGGCCATCCTTGGGAAACAAGGAGAGGATAGGGTGTTGCATAATGATCAACTATAATAAGAAATACAAATAAAGTTAAGAGATAAAATAAGGGGGAAAAAAATCAATTATTTTGCCAACATGCATGTGTAGAGAGACCAATGTCAAAACATAGGGCAACTCAAAAACTATGGAGGAATCTACAACAATGAATGAAGAGAAGCATCCAGAATTGCAACACCTCAAAATACCACCATCTGACTGAAAGCATTGAAGAGAAGACCATTGGAAGGAACCAAAAAAACTAGGAGAGTGATTGCAATTGGAGGGGCTGCTAACATCAACTAAACTAGTATAGATAATGTAGGAAGTAGCCCATTCCACTGAAAACACCTCAACTGATCATGCAACATGTACTATGGGTGATCAAAGAGGAGTAGGGCTACAAGAGTGAGTGACATGAGGTGCCAAAAAGGAAAGAACCACTAAAACCAATCAATGTTCCTGAAAAGAATGATTAGTAGAAAAACTAGGAACACCAATTATTGCATTGTTCAATTTTTGTTGTTTGTTTGTTTGTTTGTTTTTTTTTCTATTTTTTTCATTTTTTCACATTTTGATAATGACAAGTGACCATTGGCAAGCCAATTTTCAATCACTCACCACTTAATGGTGCTGTAAAAATAGTTTTCAGCACTAAGAATTTATTTTTCAATTAACATCTATTAGATATTAACTAGCCAACAATGCCCAAAGGTTTTCATTGTTGGATATTTTATTGCTTTTTTTTTAATTTAATTTTTAAAATTTTTAAATTTTTTTTTTTTCAATTTTTCAATAACTACATAGAATGACCAAATAAATGAAATCCTAACATGGATGATGAAAAATGGTACCATTCAAAGCTTGATTTTTGACCATGACCACATAGAAGGCACTGTTGAAGCTTGATTGCATAAGGAACCTGAAATAATGACTAGGAATAATCTCCAAAAGGTTGGGAAAACTAAAACATTGCACTCTCAACCTTGATCTACATATCTCATGCCTCTGAATTTGAAAACTACCTAAAGAGATTTAGAACATACTGGGACACTTAGATGAAATAAATACTCACAAGGATGATGATACTCATATGACATAGTGCTCTGATAATGATAAAACTAGATCATCTAGCATGAAGTTGTGCTACATATCCAATCCTTGTAAAGAATGAGATCGATCCATAAACACACCTTTATTACCAAATAAATGAGTATGGAGTGAAAACCAATAGTAGTCACGAATGTGTCCATAGAACTCTAGAGAGACACAACTCGAGGAAGGAGTGTAGTAGCTAGCACTATATAAAAGTATCATAAGATGTGTTGTTAAATAATCATGAATCTCATAGACCATGCTGCATATTTTCCTCCATGTAATTAATCACCATAGAAAAGAACTCTCATCTCAAGGTGTTGAACACCCTATGCCAAAATTTGCATGTGATCTTGAATAGTGAAGTACCAGTGAAATAGATATGCACCATATAGCTAGCAAGCCAACATAGTGTGTTATGCAATGCTTGTATAGAGAATCATCATTAACTAGTATTGGTTCTAAGATAATTACACCAAAACAAGAGACTTGTACCTATATTCTCAAAACCAAGCATATCAAGCATAGTAAAGAAATAGCATCTATTCAATAACTCTATCATTAAGTAGGTTATTTTTACAAATGATAGATATATTTATTACTATGAATACATATTTGATAAAATGGAAAAGTACAAATAAGTCCTTCTGTTCATATAATAGAAATGCTAATTAACACTAGAACACATACCTTGAATTGTGGAGATGTCACATGTCGAGTTTTGCTAAAAGGACAAACAAAACAATCAATGAAGCTTGATTTGAAATCATCCAAGAACCACAAGATTGGAGGAATTCCCCCCCAACTTAACTTCATGCTATAAGGCCACGAAATCATTAGGATAACCAAAGAAATTAGGTAACCCAAAGAGAGTAACACATCATTAGAATTTTGTTTGCCTTTTTGAATGATATATAAATTAGATATTTCAATAATTCAATGGATGTATTCCCAAATTAACTATAGGTTATAAAAGTATAGGGAATTCAAATCATCCAAGGAATCAAGAAATCAGCATGTGTAATCAATGAATGATCATCTAGAGATAAGAACCAAGAATGAAAAATATATGGATAGTAGTACCTTAGTCCTTGTTAAATAAATGAATCATCCAAAGTGTATTTGGTCATCTTAGGAAAATGGAAAGAATCAACAATGAGAAATAAAGATCATCCAATTGTAAAATATTGGCCATTAATGCATATAATCCCTTATGATTGTGCTTAATCAATTATTGGTCCCAAACCAACAAGTATGTGAGGGATGCACATTTTAACCATAGGCCTCCAAATATTAATAGGTATAAGAACAAGAGCGATAAAAGATAGATATTGGAGGATTTGGTAGCATGTTTGTGGAGTATGAAATGTATATGGCTTAAAATTACTTAGTGCATAATTGATATTAACACACATACTCATGAGTCCATTAATTAAAAATGATGCAATTTTAAGTATGGGCTCATTTATGAGTATTTGAAATTCACTAAGTGGAAAACAAGAACAAAGTTGATTATAATTTAATAGGTAATATTGTTCTTCTAATTTAATGAAACCAAAATCACATTCCTTAAGTGCATCAATGCATTTCGATGTCGATTTACCAAATTCAAGCACATAATTATATGGAAAAGGGATATGTGAAAGTTTATATGTACTATTAACCACCTTATTATGACGTGTTATATGAGGCAATATAGTTTCATTTGGTGGATATGGTGGAGTGGGTAGAATATTATGTGAATGAGATAATGAATATGGCAAGAAGTGTGAAGGAGATAAGGTAGATGAGAATAAGAAGGATGGTTGAAATTAAGATGGTAAGGATGGATACGGTGGAATATAAGAGGGATATACAGGTTGTTGTGAGCATGCATGAGTACATTTGTTGTGCATGCTAGGTAGAGAAGTACATTTTGAAGAAATATTTTGGATTTGTAATGAATTAGAGTGACAATATGTGTTACCAACATAATGCATACCTTGATCTTCTTGGGTTGGTTCTTGAGATTGTTCATCCATTATAAGGAATACTTGGTCACTTCCACCCTTATCTTTGTAATGATTAGAAATAGATTTCACCTCATTCACCATGTTCTCATGATTGTTCGGGCATATACATTAGGCATCTTTCCTAGAGCAGTTAGAATAACAAGTGGTTAGATTTTCATCATCAAAATCACATTGTTCTAAGAATTCATCAATGATATTTTCTTGGTCAGACATAAAGATACCATTTGTACATACATGTGATGGTGGAAGATCAATCTCTTTTAAGATGCATTCATTAGGTAGAGAGGGTATTAAAACATCACCTTTGGCCAGTGTCATTTCCCTAGCAAGTTCTTCATTTATTTTTAAATTTGAAGGCAGGGGTCTAGGGGCGGTAGCCACCAGTAGGGTCAAAGGGCAGCATTTTGGATTTTTCAAGCAATTTTTCCCCAAAATTGATGTACTTGAACAACCTTGAGAATGCATTATTTTAAACATTTTTGTTCAAAAGTGTCTTTTCTTTACTAATAGCTCACAATAACTAATGATAATATAAAAATAAATCTAATTTCTAAATAAACTAATGAATCTAATTTCTAAGCCTACTTGCAAACTCTAAAACAAAACTCTAAAGCAATGCATCTATATGATTTAACCAATGCAAATTAAGATTAATTACTTAAGAAAGGCTAGTAGTTACAAAAGATTTCATCCTAACTCATTGTTCCTAACTCAAATCATCAAACTAACATGCCTTTGACACCTTTCCCAGGCAATGGCACCAAAATGATAGGCCAGCACTAGGGAAAATAATAATAAACAATTAATGATTTATAATGAAGTTTAGCTAGTCTATACATGTCAATCTGAGAGCGTAAGCTTGCAAAAGGTGTCTAAGTAGTATGCCATCAAGGGATGATAGTTATGACTTGAGTGATTATGAATGCAACTAGAACACACATATTAAATCTATGAAAAACTAAATAAACCCTAGCCACAAGAACTGTCACTTCCTAGTGGCAGGAACAGTAGAAACAAAGATAAACACTAATCTACAAAAAAAAAATAAAAAAAATTTATAAAATAAATAATAGTAACATTAATATTTATACAAATATAAATACCAACTCTAAATAAAATTATCTAAAAATCTAAATTAACTAATCTAGAAATCAGACAAGAACATGAATGTTGAATACACTAGATAAACTAATTAAGATGTAAAAATCTAAAAAAAACACACACTAATGAAATAAATCACCGTGTTTCACCATGGAGCAAGCCCTTACTCCTAGCTTGCATAGTGGATAAAGAAAATGTTGTGTCTACACTGTTGCAACCATGCCAAAATTGGTATTCTTATTTACTTCAAAATACTGATGTTCAAATATTCGTTCAGCAATTCCTTTTACAAAAATCTCTATATTCCAATCTTCTATATTACATTACTATAGCTATGACCTTTTATAAAATCATTTTAATAAACTACACTACTCAAATAATAGGCAACATTGACAACAAAAAATAGTTTGATGCCAAGAACATAAAACTCATTTTCAGCATTCCTCCAATATCCAAAATGGTTTTGATATGGTTTTGGAGGAATTAGACTATTTCCACGTAATACTATGAAAAATATTTCATTTTTTTATACTAATCAGCTACATTTATTTATTGCAATGGAAAATGATCTTTGGCTAGAGTTTACTTGCTGTCCACGTGATATTTGAAATGAATCTCAACTGCAATATTTGCTATCTCAGTTCCTTACTCCAACCATATAAATTGTTTACATGTGCAACCATTAGTCTAAATAAAAGAATGATCCATAATCCCTTTTAGTCTTCAATATCCTCTCCACATATGAATTCAATTAAATTGGAGGAGTTCTAAGCTGAGCTGGTAACAATAGCTAAAACAAACTTTGAAAATTAAAATCCAAACTCGTAATAGAAAAATCACATTTTAAAAATTGCCTCTAACTTTTCCATCATGCACATTCTGAAGATTCTTTCTTGTGGGATTGTAATTGGGCATGTTCTGTACAATACCCATGTCTCAGATTTTTGAGATTCATCAGTATCTGTTAGCAAAAGGAAATGCAAAACTGACTATCCTTATTTTTAGTTGGTAATTATTCATGTTAAGTTCTTTCTCAACATACTCCTTGGTCAATATTCTTGGAAGGAATAATGCTTTAAATTGTTGAGGAATTAATGAATGCCAATAAGATATAGCAAGCAATACATTTCAAAGTGGATGGAACTTTGTATTTTTGAAATAGCTATAGGAAGATGCATAGCGGGCGATAGGAAGAACCATAACTTGTTAGATAAATACAATTTCATCTATTTATTCACATATTCTATCTAATAACTATATTAAATATTACTCATAAATATTCAATCGCATGCAACATAGAAGGAGAAAATGGAATAGAAGATGGGGATTGAAATGAGTGTGAAGGCTTATATGAAGGTTAAAATATGGTATAATTTGGGACATAAAATGCTCTCATCAATATGGATGTGGGTGTTTCTACCTCTTTAGCTTCAACTTGGTGACCATCATTTCTAACACCAGATTGTTAGTACTTCCACCATCAATGATCACATCACAACACTTATCTTCACATCTACACCTTATGTGGAACAAGCTCCTTCTTTGCTCAAGTTCATTTTCACCACTCAACAAGACTCTTAGATTATCTAGGACTTCTCTTTTAGCATGTTCATAATGTGAGGATCTCACATATGTAATAACATGTGTAACTCTAGCCTGGCCTTCTATTCTTTGATTTGTCCTTCCTTGGCACTAGGTACATTCAAATGCTCTATGCCCTTCTTCTCCACATTGAAAACATTTCCCATGGAAGCCTCCTCTTCCAAATCCTTATCCTCTACCTCTTCCTCTCTAGTCTCTATTATTTTGATCATGGAAATGATTGGAATTATTTCCCCTATGGTTCTGACTACTACTTCTAGTCTCATCCTTAGTCTTTTGATCATCATTACAACTATCATAAGATCATCCACTAGATCTTCCACCACAACCTCTTCTATTGTTCTTATTATCAAACTTCTTACTTAGTTTCTCCTCAACTCTTAGAGAAAATTAGTATACCTCCTCAATAGTTCTCATTCAAACTAGACTCATCTCATCTTGAATGTTGGGCCTTAACCCATTAAGATAATGGGTGACTTTCTCCTTATCAGCTTCTACATGGCTAGTTCTAATGAGAACTTAGTAAAACTCTTTGGTATACTCTTGAATAGATTTTCCTACTTGCTTCAACCATTGCATCTTCTTTAATAGATCAAGGTCATGACCCTTGGGAATGAATTTTTGCTTCAATTTATCTTTCATCTGATCCCATCTAGTGATTTTGTCCATTCCCTTTCTATTTCACTCCAACTAAACCTCCTACCATAAGATCTATTGGTGTTTGAAAATGTTACCCATTTCCAATTATCTCCATGAGAACCTGACATATCTAGGGGCAGCTAACTCCCATTTTAAACATATAATTTCAGACACAGGGCCAACTATAAGGCATGGTCCTTCTTCTTCTTCAAGCTCTGCAAAACCTAGGCAGGTGGACCTACAGATTCTTTATATGGTACCAGTTGTCAAAGCACACACTAAATCTATTAAGAAGTAGATAAAACCCTTATTTCTCCTAATGGTTTATGTAACATCATAGATTCTACAATAGCTAGGTGCAAACCGATATTATTCATAAACTGAGTGAGGGTTTAAAACTTTTATGTCCACTTCAACATGAAGGGAAAAAGATTGATTTATATTGAGAAAAGATAGCATGTTCAATATGCAGCAAAAACTTTAATGATCCTATGAACGACCAATACCTTATCCATTAGGGAAATCCTACACTCCAGAATTATGCATCCTTGAACATTAATCAACATATGGCATACGTTAATACATTCATGTTCAATCTGTTCACCTTATGAATTAGACAACAATATCCAATATAACCCCATACTTTCTCATATCCTTTTTAGTTGAATCTGAAACCTTGTCTGAAACCACAAGCAATTATATGACTCCTTGAGTTAAAGGCAAGAAAACTTCAAAAATACAACCAGGCAATTGCAAATAGGTTCAAGATCTTTGTTCTTGAACATATAACATTACAAACTCAACAAGAAAGGAGACATAATTATATTGAAATTCAAAACCTTCTGCACACTGTATTTATCTCCTTGAAATAAGTACATTAGGAATGCATAAAACAAAATACAAGATCACACTACTGTATCAGAACTATCTATGAAATCCATATGCTGTTCATACAAGACATGCTAGGTATGTGGCTTTCACAGCTTGAGCAGAGCTCTAGGAACTGGAAAAATAGAAAACTCGACCAACCACCTTTTTTAGCCTTGGGATCTCACTTAAATACTATGAGATGCAACAAGCTTCAGGCATAGAGAACTGACAAGTGTCCCTTACAAAAGATATCACAAGTTTGTAATGGAAGAAAAAAGAAAAATGATTAAAAGAACATCATGTAGATCAAATATTCTTCTGTAAGCTCCTTTTCTGTTACCATTGTTTGCTGATTCGGTTCCACCACTAATTTTTTTTGTGCACAATTGCAAAGACCACCCTATCAATGACAAAATCAACTCTGAAAAATATGCACCAACCTAGGCCCGTGGGTTTTGTCAAGATGACTACTAAATGAGAATCATCTTTACTTCCCACTCTTTACTGATCATGCCAGGCTTCAGAAATAATAGAATCATTACTTAGCATGCAGTACAGAAGCCAGAAAATAATGTGGTTATTAAAAATAACAAAACAGGGATGCTTTGATCCCCAGCCATGTCTGCTTCCTTAACTAACCTCTTGCCAAAATTTGCCATCTACTGACACAAAAAGGGGGGACACACACAAAAGGTGAAGAAGACTATACCCAAGGGTACAAAATCTTCCTCACCCTCTTCCAAAACTATGCATAGGGTCTCAAATATTTTTGCTACCCTAGCATCAAACTAAGATGCTTTGAAAATTTGTTTAAAGGATGATGTTTCTGCTAAAAAGGTTTTTAGCTTACAAAGTATATTCCTTGTTCTTCTTACCACCTTGGTGACTTGACTACGACACCTAATTACTAGCTTTCCTCTCTCAAAAAACCATACACAAGCATACAAAGCTAACCATTTTCCTTTTTTGAACCATCATCTAAAAATAAATAAATCATTTTTCAAAGTATCAGTGTCCCAGAACCAACTACTCTTAACGAACAATCCTTCCGCTATCCATACCCTCAGACTTAGTGAAATCTTTAGAAAAATCTTTTGAATAAATCACTAGGACTGAAAAATGTAGAGGCTATGGTATACAAATCTACCTAAAGCCTTTTCTTTTATATCTATAACTTCTACATTTTATCCTTGAGCCAACTACTTGACACTCATTCCAAATTTATCTCAATCCCAGCAGTAATATTTTTGTTCAGAGATGTCTCACGAATTTCTACACACACAAGTTGATATTAGGAAAATCTCACTTGTTACACCCTGTTCTTTAATTTCACAAGCGAAGGTTTTCATGTCTCATTAATATGCATAATGATACCACTTTCAATAGTAAAATATGCATCGTCAATCTTGAAGATCTTATAAGTTAAAAATGTGAGCATGACAACTTCAAAATCCACTAGGCAAGCTAGTCTGAAATAACCCAATCATAATTAGCCATGTGTGCAATTTATCTTTTAGTGGGTGCTTCTTTCTTCTAAGAAATGTAAACGCGCCAGAACCACAGATCTGAATTGGATCAATGACCTGAGTCATGTCAGGCTTGCGCATTCCCACACTTCTTATCTTGCGAGCATGTTGATATAGTGGGCCAGCACCCTCCATTGATCTAAAGAAGATCAATGGTTGATGAAGAAAATCTTGAATAACCATTGCACTGTTCCTTTATCAAAAAACACATGACACTTCAAAATGGCATAATTTGGTTAATTGTGATATGGGTCCACAATCCTTTTACTCGCATTATAAAATCATACGGAGATAAAACAATGCGGGCAAACTCTAGCCCTTGATGCTGGCTTAGATCGACGGTGATTTAGAATTTCAATAATAGGCGGCCCATCACAATGATCCTGACCAATGAGAAAATACCTTTTATTGCATGTGTTCTGACAAACTTGATCACGGCATTCAAAACTTCGGTGCCCATGACATCGTTACTTCCTCGCATTTTGGTCCCACTATGCCACACGTTGCAAAGTGGCATGCCCGCAATATTTATCTACCTCTCATCTTGAAAATGCGGGTATGCCTCATTCGTCAATCTCACATAGATCGACGATGTTCATAAATTGTCCTCTTCGCTCATACGAACATCTCCTTGTGTCTTCATAAGGGACAGATGTCACTCATGTGATTGCCCACATTTTGTAACTTCCTCACATTTTGAAAATGCGGGCCAGCGCCCTCCGTCGATCTGAACAAGATCTTCAATCATCGAGACTTGCATTGTCAGTTTGAAAAGCAACTTTTTGGATTTAAAAAATGTGTAAACCATGATTACCTTAAACTTAAAACCGATTTAATCAAAACATTATTTCAAGTTTGCCTAAGGTCTAAAAAGGCATGCCTTGAGCAAGAAAATGAGAAGGGGCTAAAGGATTTCAAAGGACGTGGTTGATTTGTATAAAGTAATAGGTTCTTGACTGAATTTTGCATATTAAATGGGGTAGAAAGAAGATTTAGGATTTGTTCAAAATAAGACTTTGTTATATAACTCAGAATGACAAATTACCATCATGGAAGGCTTAGGAAAACTGAATGAAAAGCGTCAGAGACATTGAACACCTTAAGGATCTCAAATGGACAGTCGAGTGCACATTCAATTATGGGCATTCATAGGGCTTGACTTTCTCAAAATTTCAAATGGATGCTCAAAATGGGAATGCAATTTTGAGCGCCAACAGTGGCTCTATCTAGGGAAGCATGTCTCTTGTGGGCATGGTAAGATTCCAGATCTCTGGGAGAAGCAGACCACATACCTAAAACAACAAAACTTCTCTCGAACAACTTATTGAAAGCATGGAAACAACTACTTCTACTATTTACAAACGATGACCCCAGGCCACCGAACTTCAACAAAATTGTTTACCTCTATCATAAACATGATTCTCGTCTGAACTTTCAAGAGGTAAACTAAAATTTCTTCTCCTATCAGTTTCACCAGTCATATTATCATTATATAATAGATCACTTGGCAAAAAAAAATCATCACTCTCACTTTCATAATGCATATAAAAACTTACTTCATCCTCAACCATTTTCTCATTACGAAAGTTCTTATCAGCATGGTTAAACATATCAGACTGAAACTGAAAACTCTCTTTATTTAATGACTCATGCATGCTATCATTTTTTAATATGAAGGCTTCATATTCAACTCGGGGAAAAGGATCACACATACCTTCAAACTATGTATCCCTTTGCATAACTGGATAGGAATCAAATGAACAATCTGACTGATACTCACATATGTCATCAATATCAACATCTGAAACTAATCCAGGATCTTCAAATGATTTTTGGAGATCAGCAAGTGGATTAGTCATCACAGTAAAATATTCATCATAAAAATCATTGCAAGGTATAGGCAAATTTTAAATAACTGTCTCATCAAACACCTTGTTATCATAATCAGATGCAACATCATGATCATATTCACTGTCAAACTCAGAAGAACATTCTGATCTCTTACAGCAGTAGGATAAAATATCATCATTATACTCATTCTCAACTAAATCTGAATTGTCCATGTGTTCTTCAAAAAGAGGATTGATAACTCCATGCAAAGTGCCTTTGTAGACATTAGGACAAATGATGTGCTGATCAATATCAAACTCCTCACCATATAACAAATTAGTGAAAACTTTAAAACCATTTCTAACGTCACTGTCATGGACACTTTCAGCACATGAAGAAAAAAAATTAGAATCATATGAAGACTCAACATCCACTCCGTCAATGAAGCATGTAGAATACAAATCAAAGTTACTTTCATTGTCTCCATATAGGTGATTCAAATGTCTTGCAAGAAAATCATCGTTTATCTTACTAATAGGTACTGATGCATTAATCTCAGGATCAATCACATACTAATCATCACTATATGCATCTTCAAGACATTTTTCTACACAATTAGGTAATATGTCCTTATATATAACCTCTTTGTCTTCATATTTTATAGACACATTTTCTTCATAACTTTTAATCTCAAACTGATTTACACAATTTTGAAATGGAAACTCACTTTTAGATTTAGAAATAGTACTCATACCTTTACTAGCAAGAGAACACTCACTTCTTTCATTGCTCTCTTCTTCCCAATCAGCATCTTATTCACATGAAGACACATATGTACTATCACAATCCTCTTCTTGACCTGAGCAAAAAGTGTCGCCACTGTCTTCACATGATGCTTCTTCACAATATGTTTGATCAGCAATTTCATCTTTATCACTTGATGCATCACTTCCAGGTTCTTCATCCTCATACTGAGATAAATACCTTTCCTCTTCTTGATTCATTATTTTTTCAGCACAATGTGAATCATCAATAGGAAAATGAATGAATGGATTTATATCTTGCCTGGATAACTCATCAAATCAATCAATTCTATCATTCACTGTTGTAATACCATAAACATGTGCATTCAATTCAGCACGAGTGGAATCATTTCTTCTTTGCAACAAAGAGATTTCATGCTCACATGTTTTTATTTCTGAATCTTCAACAAAACTATTTACAACAATAGGAGTGCTTATTTGCTGATCTGAAATTAAACATTCTATATGACATTGATTTTTTCTTTGCACCTCATCTTGCTGGCAAACATTTCTAGAGAAGTGACTCCGAGTTAAACCATATTTTATGTTATTCTCAATCTCTATTGCTATCATGAATGCCTGATACAAAGTTCTAGGTTCCTTATCTCTCAAAAAAGATAGTTCATCTTTTTATCAAATGCACTGAGATAAACCACTAAACACATTTGATCATCCGGCTTGTAAATTTCAGGAATTTCATTTAAAATCTTTGCAAATCTGATATTAAATTCAGGAACTAACTCACCATTCCTGATTTGAATTTTCAAAAACTTATCAAAATAGTCAGAGATGCTTACTCTTTCCCTGAGCTACATCATGAAGGCTGACATTAATTCATCACAAGATGAAACTGAACATGCTAGTAAGAACAAAAACCAGTCCCTAGCATCATCTTCTAAAGTTTGAACAAACAATTTCATCTGAATGTCTTCATGAGCAATTTCAAAATCACCAACCAAGTCACTAAACAACTGAACATGATGACTGGCTGAAATTTCATTGTTTCCACTAAACTTAGGTAAATACTTTCTGAGATCATAAGGCATAATATTTGGAAAACCATGAATACCATTAAAATTCAATGACATATACCTCCTGGTAGAGATGGATCTAGGAATTTCACTAACAGGCTGCATACTAGATGAGATGAAACTCAACATTCTTCAACTCAAGACTCATTCATCATTAAATACTTTTAGAATTCATCATTTGCAGCAGATCTTCACAACCCTCTACCGAATGAATGCTTCAAATACACTTCACAACTTTAAAACAACAATTGAAACCAAATCCAGTGAAATGTATAAAATACCTCAAGTGTTGCTGTATGAAACCACTGATTTGCTGATTAGCCTAGTGCTAACATGAATTCCTCACACCACTGATCATAACCTTACAGAGTTGCCATCTCATTGAAGAGAGAGATGAAATCACAGCTGTGATTCATCTTTATCATTACAAATTCTTGCAACAATAGATCAAACAACACTTCCAGACTTATTTGTCAGAAACTTATAATAGATCTCTCTTCTTGCTTGCAAATTCATCTAACTTTCAAATTTTCTTGATTCCACTGAAAACTCTCAAAAACAATTTATACATCACTGATCTACAATGATTTAGAGATCCTTTAGATAGAGTCACCACTCACATAGGTGAGAAATATTTTAAACATGATTCATAACACTACAGATCTGAACTGAAAATTCAACTTGAAAACTTTGCAAAACTTTTAAAAACATTTAAAAGAGAGAAAAAATCTTTCACTAATTCTAACTCTAAGTTACAACAGTATTCTAAAAATAACAACCGGCTAACATGATTGAAGATGAACACTCTTAGCAACACAATTTTTATTCAACCTTGAAAGATACTGCCGTAAGTGGATAAAACTTATTGGGGTGCATGATTTGGAGTAAGAAAACTGAAAAAGAACATCAGAGAACTTACTACTGAAACTTTTTAATGCACTTCTCCTACTGTATTGAATCTCTTCTTTTCAAATTTTCAAGGTTTGTCTTAAATCTGATTCAATATAGTCCCCAATAGAGTCACTATTTTGTTGGTGTTTGAAAAAATTACCCATTTCCAATTATCCCCATGAGAACCTGACATATCTAGGGGCAACTAACTCCCATTTTAAACATATCATTTCAGACATAGGGCCAACTATAAGGCATGGCCCTTCTTCTTCTTTAGGCTCTGCAAAACCTAGGCGGCTGGACCTATAGATTCTTTATATGGTACCAGTTGTCAAAGCACACACTAAATCTATTAAGAAGCAGATAAAACCTTATTTCTCCAAATGGTTTGTGAAACAACATAGATTCTACAATAGCCAGGTGCAAACTGATATTATTCATAAACTGAGTGAGGGTTTAAAACTTTTATGTCCACTTCAACATGAAGGGAAAAAGATTGATTTATATTGAGAAAAGACAATATGTTCAATATGCAGCAAAAACTTTAATGATCCTATGAATGGCCAATGCCTTATCCATTAGGGCAATCCTACACTCCAGAATTGTGCATCCTTGAACATTAATCAACATATGGCATATGTTAATACATTCATGTTCAATCTTTTTACCTTATGAATTAGACAACAATATCCAATATAACCCCATACTTTCTGATATCCTTCTTAGTTGAATCTACAACCTTGTCTGAAACCACAAACAATTATATGAATCCTTGAGTTAAAGCCAAGCAAACTTCAAACATACAACCGGGCAATTGCAAATAGGTTCAAGATCTTTGTTCTTGAACATATAACATTACAAACTCAACAAGAAAGGAGACATAATTATATTGAAATTCAAAACCTTCTGCACACTGTATTTATCTCCTTGAAATAAGTACATTAGGAATGCATAAAACAAGATACAAGATCACACTACTATATCAGAACTATCTATGAAATTCATATGCTGTTCATACAAGACATGCTGGGTATGTGGCTTTCACAGCTTGAGCAGAGCTCTAGGAACTGGAAAAATAGAAAACCTAACCAACCACCTTTTTTAGCCTTGGGATCTCACTTAAATATTGTGAGATGCAACAAGCTTCAGGCATAGAGAACTGACTAGTGTCCCTTACAAAAGATATCACAAGTTTGTAACGGAAGAAAAAAGAAAAATGATTAACATAACATCATGTAGATCAAATATTCTCCTATAAGCTCCTTTTCTATTACCATTGTTTGCTGATTCGGTTCCACCACTGATTTTTTGTGTGCGCAATTGCTAAGACCACCCTATCAATGACAAAATTAACTCTAAAAAATATGCACCAACCTAGGCCCGTGGGTTTTGTCAAGATGACTACTGAATGAGAATCATCTTTACTTCCCACTCTTTACTGATCATGCCAACCTTCAAAAATAATAGAATCATTACTTAGCATGCAGTACAGAAGCTAGACAAAATAATGTGGTTATTAAAAATAACAAAATAGGGATGCTCTAATCGCCAGCCACGTCTACTTCGTTAACTAAATTCTTGCCAAAATTTGCCATCTACTAACACAAAAAGGGGGGACACGCACAAAAAGTGGAGAAGACTATACCCAAGGGTATAAAATCTTCCTCACCCTCTTCCAAAACTACGCATAGGGTCTCAAATATTTTTGCTACCCTAGCATCAAACTAAGATGCTTTGAAATTTTGTTTAAAGGATGATGTTTCTGCTTAAAAGGTTGTTAGCTTACAAAGTATATTCCTTGTTCTTCTTACCACCTTGGTGACTTGACTACGATGCCTGATTACTAGCTTTCCTCTCTCAAAAAACCATACATAGGCATACAAAGCTAACCATTTTCCTTTTCTGAACCATCCTCTGAAAATAAATAAATCATTTTTCAAAGTATCAGTGTCCCAGAATCAACTACTCTTAACGAACAATCCTTTCACTATCCATACCCTCAGACTTAGTGAAATCTTTAGAAACATCTTTTGAATAAATCACCAGGACTGAAAAATGCAGAGGCTATGGTATACAAACTTACCTAAAGCCTTTTCTTTTATCTCTATAACTTCTGCATTTTATCCTTGAGCCAACTACTTGACACTCATGCCAAATTTATCTCAATCCTAGCAGTAATTTTTTTCGTTCAGAGATGTCTCACGAATTTCTACTCGCACAAGCTGATATTGGGAAAATCTCACTTGTTACAGCCTGTTCTTTACTTTCACACGTGAAGGTTTTCATGTCTCATTAATATGCATAATGATACCACCTTCAATAGTAAAATATGCACTATCGATCTTGAAGATCTTATAAGTTGAAAATGTGAGCATGACAGCTTCAAAATCCACTAGGCAAGCTAGTTTGAAATAACCCAATCATAATTAGCCATGTGTGCAATTTATCTTTTAGTGGGCGCTTCTTGTTTTTAAGAAATGCCAACACGCCAGAACCATAGATCTGAATTGAATCAATGACCTGAGTACACCCCACATGTCAAGCTTGCACATTCCTACACTTCTTATCTTGCGAGCATGTTGATATAGCGAGCCAGCGCCCTCCGTCAATCTAAAGAAGATCAATGATTGATGAAGAAAATCTTGAATAACCATTGCACTATTCCTTTATCACAAAACACGTGACACTTCAAAATGGCATGATTTGGTTAATTGTGATATGGGTCCACAATCCTTTTACCTGCATTATAAAATCATATGAAGATAAAAAAATGTGGGAAAACTCTAGCCCTTGATGCTGGCTTAGATCGATGGTGATTCAGAATTTCAATAATAGGTGGCCCATCACAATGATCCTGACCAATGAGAAAATACCTTTTATTGCACATGTTCTGACAATCTTGACCGTGGCATTCAAAACTTCGGCGCCCATGACATCATTACTTCCTCATATTTTTTTCCCACTATCCCACGCGTCACAAAGTGGCATGCCCACAATATTTATCTGCCTCTCATCTTGAAAATGTGGGTATGCCTCATTCGTCGATCTCACATAGATCGACGATGTTCATAAATTGTCCTCTTCGCTCGTACGAACATCTCCTTGTGTCTTCATAAGGGACAGATGTCACTCATGCGCTTGCCGAGACTTGCATTGTAAGTTTGAAAAGCAACTTTTTGGATTTAAAAAATGTGTAAACCCTGATTACCTTAAACTTAAAACTTATTTAATCAAAACATTATTTCAAGTTTGCCTAAGGTTTAAAAAGGCATGCCTTGAGCAAGAAAATGAGAAGGGGCTAAAGGATTTCAAAGGACGCGGTGGATTTGTATAAAGTAATAGGTTCTTGACTGAATTCTGCATATTAAATGGGGTAGAAAGCAGATTTAGGATTTGTTCAAAATAAGACTTTTTTATATAACTCAAAATGACAAATTACCATCATGGAAGGCTTAGACAAACTGAATGAAAAGCATCAGAGACATTGAGCACCTTAAGGATCTCAAATGGATAGCTAAGTGCACATTCAATTATGGGCATTCATAGGGCTTGACTTTCTCAAAATTTCAAATGGATGCTCAAAATGGGAATGCAATTTTGAGCGCCAACAAGATCTTTGCATGTCCCTTCTATTTTTCCTTCACAAACTTGAACCTATCAGGATCATGAATATATTCATACTCAAAGTACTCCTCCAATTCATTGATCCATGTGATTAGCTCCTTTAGGTTAATATTTCCTAAAAAATGTGTGAACCTCAAACTTAGATCTTTTTCCAATCTTGGAGATTACCCTAAAAAGCCTCTCTTCCTTTGAATATAAAACTATCTCTACTTTAGCATTTTCTTCTACTTCATCCTAATCCTCACTTTCATCTCTTATGGAAAGATTCATTCTTCTATGTATTTGTTCTTCCAATACTTGCATTTTTCTTTGGAGAGCTCAAAAATCCTTAGGTGTAACACCTATGGCTCTTCCATCTTGCTCTCTTTGTGGAGGAATTTTCACATTTTCATTGAAAGCCTAGTGCAAATTGCATCACAATTGGTGATCTTTTTACAAACTTAACCCAAACCATGATCCTAGTGCAAACTACCTCATAGTCGGTGATCTTATCTACACACTCAAGAACTTTAGCTATGATACCACTTGATGTAAGGGACTTCCATTAATACCATAAACTCATAATAAAAATAATGAAACAACACCAAATGTGAGAACAAAATATGAGCTTCTTGATATCACTACAAATGTAGAATTATAGAATTCTGAATTACAATATGCTAACCCAAATGGGCGCCTTCATTACAATAATTTACAAGACAGTGCTGCAAACTATCACCCAGAGTTGTCCTAGACAATGTTTGAGCCTTTCTTAAATAGGCAATTTTATCCTGCTCGAGAAGTTCTAAATGCTCAAACTTAATACCTACGACCAATAGACCCTAACAATACACATAGAGTGAACCAAATATGTCTTTGATAAATTATTTAAGAAATTTTGGTAGCCCAACTTTCAAAGGCCATAACTCCCAAATTGTTGCTTTGATAGGCTATTATAACCACTTTTTGGAAATGCTAGCTCTTGATCTATAGGCTTAGAATTGCGCTAGCACCTTTCTGTTGAGTTTTTGGACCTCATTCAGGCACTCTAAGTTCTCCAAGAATGAGATTGAAGATATTTCAGCAAATTTTTCCACTGAAAATCTACAATAACTTCTTTGATACTTATGCTTGAACAATGAGATTTTTATGGTAGGCTTACAACTCTAAAATGAACCTTCCTATAGAAAATGAGAACATTCCAAGCTCATATAAAAAGCTTACTAAAAATAGCAAGTTTCCATAAATAGTAACCACCCTATCCACTAGTCCTTATTAAAATTGAAAAGATTGAAATACAAATATTTTTAGGGTGATGCAAGATTTATCTTACATCCAAGATGCTACTACATCATGTTAATGTATTGAGAAAAAGATGTTCTTTATTGACTAAGATGAAGGTTGAAGTTCTTGGTTTTAATGAAATGAAAGAGTTATATGACATTGACCCTAATTTTTTTGAGGTGTGGAGAGAGTGCAGAGCACCAAATCTAATAGATCACATAAGAAATTATGATGAATATTTTATTCAAGAAGGTATGTTGTTCAAGGAAATTCAGTTGTGTATCCCTAGAAGTTTCATGAAAATTAATTTGATTAAGGAAAAGCATAGTGGTGGATTGGTTGGACATTTTTGAATTGATAAGACATTAAGTTTGCTAAAGGATAAGTATTACTAGCCAAAAATGTATAAAGATTTTATAAATTTGTAAGGAGTTGTGGAGTTTTTCAAGTTGCAAAAGGAGTAAGTCAAAATACTAGTTTGTATACACCTATTAATATTCCTAAGAAACCTTTGTGTGACATTAGTATGATTTTTTTTCATGGATTTATTAAAATAGCAAAGGGGTATGATTCTATATTTTTTGTTGTGGATATATTTTCTAAGACATTAGATGCTGAGCATGTTGCTGAAATTTTCTTCAAAGAGATTGTGAGATTGCATGGATTACCAAGAAGTATTATTTCTGGTAGAGATAATAAGTTTGTTGGTTATTTTTGAAAGACTTTTTAGAAGAAGATGGGTATTGAGTTGAAGTTTAGTTCTACATTCCATCCATAGATAGATAGAAAAATAGAGGTTATGAATAAAAGCTTAGGTAATTTGCTAAAAAATTTAGTTGGAGATAAGCCAAGTAATTGGGAGATTGTATTAGCACAAGCTGAGTTTGCATATAATAACTCTATGAATAGGAGTATAGAGAAAATTCCTTTTGAGATTTTTATAGGAATGTAGCCTAGAGGAATATCATATTTGAGGGATGTTGCTAGTGGAGAAAAGAGAGTGTTGCAGGGGAAGAATTTGCTGATTTTATGGAGTCTTTGCATAAGGAAATAAAAGACATCATTTTTTTTGAAATTGGTGATGAGGTGATGACTCATTTGAAGAAAGGAAGATTTCATGTTGGAATGCAAAGTAAGTTGAAGATGAAGAAATTTGGACCTTGTAAGATCCTGTAGAGGTTTGATAGTGGTAATGCTTATGAAGTTGAGTTACCTAATGACATGGATATATCTCCTATATTCAATATTGCTAGTTTGTACAAATATCATGAATCAAAATATGAAGTGGATGTATGAAATGATTATCCTAAGAAGAATATTTAAGAAGTTGAATAGATATTAGAGCAGAGAGCTGGTAAGAGAACGAGAGGAAAATACTACTATGAGTATTTCATAAAATGGAAAAATAGACCCAGTGAAGATGCTACATGGATTTCTAAATATAAGTTAGATTCAGCTTGGGTTGTAACATCTCAATGATTTAGGAGAATCATTTTCTCTAACCTTGGTTGTCTGATGCAAGAGCATTCTAGGTTGTACTACTATCCTACATGTTCTTAGTTTTCTTTATTTTTACTGAGTTAAATGTCTTGCATTATGGAGTTTCCAATTGTTGCTGAATTTTTAGTGGATGCTAAGCTTCTTGGCTATTTTTGAGTTCATTGTTCCTTCTAAGTGTCCTTTTTCATCAAGTGTTCTTTGGTTTCCAATTTGTCCTTTACTCTTGAGTGTTCTTTGGTTTCTAAGTTTCCCTTTTCTGCTAAGTGTTCTTTAGTTGTTGAGTCATCCTTTAGATGCTAATTTTGTGTGGTTTTCAAGTTTTTTTGGATGTTAGGTGTCAATATTTTGTAGAGTCTTCTTTTTATGAGTTGTTTGTGTGCAGTTTCCTATTGAGGCTAACCTTTGCATTTAATTTTGTGTTAGATATCTGCAGCGAGCCATCTTCTGGCTTCTCCTAGAATTTAATATGAGAGTTTATTTGGTTGTATTTTTAATAGGCTGACTTGTGGCCATGCATGTATTTAAGATTCCTTGGTTAGAGTCTTAGGAGAAATGCATAGAGAGAAAGAAGAATGTGAAGTTTGATCATCAAAGATTGTAATTGAATTGATATATGTGGTTGTAACCTAGAAGGCCTTACAGATTGGCATTTAATTGATCTTTTTATGAACATATGAATGAAGGCATTTACTTCCACTATTCCCTTTTTTTTTTTAATACTCTATTGGTTTCTACTATGTGACTTTGTACAGGTGGGTGAATAGTTGGGTGTGCCTTTGGACATAGTTATTCCATCCCTCTCTGCATCATTATATATGATTGAAGGGACAAAGAGAGTGTAGAAACTACATGAGTTAGGTAATAAAGGACCTAACTATAACTTCAAGGATACCATCTACCCATCTCCATGAGGTTAGAGAATGGAGCAATCTAGACAAACATGTTGATATCTTTTCATTTCTCACTCTAGAGCTAAGATTAATATAGGAGAATGAGGAGAGACTTTAGAATTGCATAGTAGAGTTAGAGAACAAGCTATAAGTGATACAAGAGTGCATGATGGATCATATATTATCCAAGAGCCATACTAGAAATACTACATCCTAAAGACCATCTTCCTCACACCATGTACATACTAGATAGATAGATTAATAGATGATATATATAAATGCATATTTTATATCATTCCCTCCATGTATACCAACTTCTGGTTATATATATGAGAAACTATTATTTCTATTGTTAATGCTTGATTAATTACATTATTATTTTTTTTAAATAGAGAAAATATAAATGTTTCTAAAGTGATATTTTGAGATTCTAAATATCACAGACTAATAAAACATAATGACCATTTTATTGGGATATATATAAATAAAACAAGAAAGTTAAATTAAAAATAATAACAAGAAGGATGAATAACATTAATAGGTTCCTTGAGAAATGTCATCCATAACAACAATCATAAATGCACTAGAGCCATAAACTTTAGAAACCAAAAAAGGACCTAATAAATTAAGATTGAATTTTCCCTTTTTATCTAGTAGAGAATTAACATTTAGTTACAAGATCACCCACAAAAATGAGCATTCAAAAAATTTATTATAGCGCTTTTTTAGGGAGTTATGATAAGCTCTTAAATGTTCCAAAGAATTGATTTGTTGTTCTTCCAACATTTATAATTCCTAAAAATAGTGTTCTCTAAATGTATCATTATCAATATTTCCAAAAAAAGAGTCTCAAAGGGAAGAAATTTCTTGTTCCAATGACATAATAGCATCCACACCATATACCAAGTTATAGGGAGAAGTATTGGTAGTAGTAAAAACTCTAGTCCTATAAGGTCATAAAGAATATGTAAGATGAGCATGCCAATATTTCTTATGCTTGTTCATTTTTTCCCTTAAGATTTTCTCAATGACTTTGTTAGATGCTTCAAACTGACAATTTGATTAAGGATAATATGAAGTATAAAATCATTGATGAATATAATATTTCTCTATAAATTTCTTAACTTTCTTATTTTTAAGAGAGGTTCCATTATTAGAAATAATAGTAGAAGGAATGCAAAATGGAGAAATGATATTTTGAAGAATAAAATCACAAATAACCTCTATTGTAGTATATTGAAGAGGAACAACTTCAACTTATTTGGTAAAATAATATGTGGTTGCTAAAATATATGTATGTCCTTGTAAAGAAGGAGATATGATGCTAATGAGATCTAGACCCCATATAGTGAAATGCCAAGATGCAAGTTGAGGGTGAAGCAAGGTAGAAGGAGAAAGAATAAGATTACCATGTTTTTGACATTGTGAATATTTCTTGACAAAATAAAAAGAGTCTTGTTCCACTATATGTCAATAATATCTCATTTGTAGTAATTTTTTAACTAATGAATTTCCACCTATGTTCACCACAAGGTCCAATATGAGCTTCTTGTAAAGAAACCAAGATTTTAATGTTTCTTAGACATATTAGTAAATGGCCATCATAAGAATTTGGAAAACCATTTATTAGAACTCAAATTACAACATTGGTCTACTATAGAATCACTTTATGAAAGAACAGGTTCCAAGAGAGGAGTGAATTGAAAACCTTTATTACCATTATGACATAAGAGAGAGGTTGGACTAGCCATAACATCTTCATGCCTATTATCCTTGTGAGGAACTATTTGAATATCATAAGATGAGAATTTTTTAAGTACACCAAGAGCTAGTTCATGATCTTTTGTCATGTTATCATTGTTAGCTTGATATAAATCCTTTATTTATTGCATAATCAATTGAGAATCACTAAAGATATTCAATTTTCTAATTTGAAGAGATAAAGCTAGTCATAGTCCATTAATAAGATCTTTATATTCTGTAATATTATTGTACATGAAAATTTTAGTTTAAATGAAAGAGGAATCAACTTCTTAGATGGAGGAATGAGTAACACACCCACCCAAACACTAGTTTTACATCTAGAACCATCAAAATTCATTACTAAAGCTTCATCCTTATCCATACATACAATTCCAACATCAACAAACTCAATCAGAGTGATGATAGTATGTGAAGAATGTGTTAGAAATAATAGTCTACCAAGATAATTGAGAGGGTGGGGGGGTGAATCAATTATCCAATAATTAAACCACTTATCTTCATTAAAAAAACTTAACCATTCAACCAAAGTAAATAGAAACCATACAAAGATGCACATAGACAATTACACCATATATGTTGACTAGGAAAACCCTTGATCAGAGGAAAAACCTCAGTGGGAATGATGCCCACAAGATGATGTACTAATATAAATATTCCTTGTTAGAGGATAGACCCTGTTAGGAGTCTGTTACAACATCTAGTATAATTAGTCCCTATTAGGAGACTTTGAATCCCTATTAGAAAATTCCAACCCTATTAGGACTTGTGCCAACCCTATTAGGAATTGTGATATAATGTATGGAAGAAGGGCCCACTACCCAAACATGCAATTTGAACTACAAGAAGAGCTCACTGCTTAAATGGGTAATTTACTGGTATCTTCTTCTTTTGTCTATACTTTCCTCTATCCTATCAACTAGACCAAACATCGTCAAACCTTTAGACTAGGTCACTGTTGTGGTTCCACAATGCACACCCCATTTCAATCAGAAATGGGGACCCCCTACTTTATTATTTTTGGCTTTTTCAAGGCCCTAGTTTGGGATTCAAGTCTTGTTTAGGTCTCACCTAGAGCCCTGGTTTATGTCCAAGTCCTATCCAAGAAGCCTAGTTATCAAAAGAAAAAGTTTTGATAAAGAATTAACCAAAATTACAAAAGAACTATGTAGCAGGCACACCTACATAATGTGCCTACTATGCCAAACTCTTATGAGATGGCATAGGGGGCACTTTTGAAGTAGCTACACCAAAAGTCTTGTAACCTATTAATGGGGTCCCCTCCCTCTTCAATTTTCTTTTTTTGTATTAATGTCTTTTTTTCATCCTAGCACTAGCCTTTGACTATAGCTTTGCAAACTCCTAGGTGCAACACTCCTCCCACTTGCAACCTATGCCACACAAAGCACAAAGCATGTCAAGGTTGGTGCACATCAGCACACTTGCCTAGATGTGACAATGTGCACCAAGATTTCAAATCCAAGAGGTTTAAAACATAAGAAACTTAACAAAATACATTTTGAAACCACCTGGGTGCACTGATCTGCACCCAAATTCAATTTCAAATTTAAAAAGTATAAAACATAAAAACCAAAAGTTTGGGTGCACATCACCACACCTGCCTAGGTGCGTTGATGTGCACCCAAGCTTCTTTCAAAAAAAATCTTTAAAAATGCATATGAACAAAAATCAATCCAAAAAACTGCTAAGTTTAGGTACACATCTACACACCTAAATAGGTGCATTGATACACACCTAAAACTTGTGAAAAAACTTAAACACAAAAAAAAAGTGTTACACATTAGAAGTACGTTCTTGGTGCACTATATATATTTTTTTTTTAGAGGTTAAACTAGGTTTTTCCATGTTTTCAAGTAGATTGGTTTTTCAAATTTTGTGCGAATCAATTTTAAGGTATGAATTTTCCATGTTTCCTTAAATTCCAAACTAATGGATATCCTTTTGTGTAGATATAATGGCATCTTCATCATCCTCCCTTGGCAAGAAAATGATACTAAAACCTGTACTGTTCAAATTCAAGGGCATTTTGATAAAATCAAGGTCTCAAGATAACAACTTAGAGATCAGAGATATAGATTTGGGACACACAAACTTGGTAGAATTATTGAAGATTTTCAATAAACCAACTAAGAGGTCTCTAATGATCTCCACATTCATCACATCAATACTTGTCAAGGCAGCATCACACCTGGTGTCAGTGCAATCTTTGAAAATCATTATGACACTTGTGGAGCACTTTGTCCCTAAGGAGAGGGTTGTAAAAAGCATAGCATGAGAAATTTTTCTAAATCTTTGACCAAAGAATGTTGAGAATGTATTCCATCTCCCAAGGGTAGATCAATTTATCAGGCTTAGCTATGAGTAGGTAGAGAGGTGGTATTAGGAACACATTGAATAACCTTTTAGATCATTCAATCATCGTACCTCATAGAGAAGAATCCTTTGGAAAATAAAATTGGTAAAGTGGACATGACCAAAGGGTACATGAAAGAAGATATTGGGTACTCAATTATACTTTTGAGTAGGGTTATGGGTTTTCCAATAGTTGTGAATTTGAATAACAGAGATGCCACTGAATTGGGCTTCCACTCTTAATTAGAACTTGTGTGAGCAATTGGTGGCAATGAAGAACCAAAGGAAATTCATCATTACATCATATTTGGTGTACTTTTTGGCCACAAGGGCAACAAACTATCTAGGGTTGTACAAGAAGGGTAGCATGCAGGATGCTAATGCATGGCCATACATTGTGTACACTTAGTTGGTGAAGAAATGGCTTTTAGAGCAAAGAAAGGAATACATAATTGTTAATGATGCCTTCATATTCACTATAATCTAATTCATAGAAGGAGATTATGTGAAGAGACTGTCAAATGATGTAGTGGCACAGATATAATTGGTAGGGGCTTATTATATCCAATTTAGGATATTTACATATTTAAGAGTGGCAGGCATAGCTATTAACCCCAAGAAGCTCCTAAGGTATCCCAATGACAGACTTTCTCTCTTGGAAATCTTCTAACAACTATTGTTAGTATATGATAGAGTTAAAAAGAAGCATAAAACATGTTAGAGGTGGCCTATGACAATAGGACCTTTCCAGGTGGATTGATACCAAGATATCTCTTGTTTTGAGTGTGAGTGAGATCAATATCCCTTGGAAGAATACAATTCCCCTCAGCCATGTTTTGATAATATCAAGAGAGTACAATATTTGGCTGGTAAAATATTCTAGCATGAAGAAGCTATTTAGGATCATTGGATGAATGAAACAAATGACTATGGTATCTATATGAGGGATTATTCTAGGATGACTTTGCATCTGGTAGAAAAGGCCTTGAAAATAAAGATTCCATTGAAGATACTACAACAAAACTCTAAGGAGTTACTTGATCCTTTGTTCAACAGGGATAAGATTGGTGACCGACCCATTATGAATGTTGAGGTTTAAAAAGAAGAGAATTTTGATATCAACCATAGGGTGAGGCAAGCTATTAAAATTATGTAAGATTGGATCAAGGAACCATTTAAGCTTGATTCAATTCCTAAAATGGTTATCTTTCATGCACAAGCTCATCCAACCAAAGGTAGAGGGAAAAAGGTCATTGTCCCTACCTTTTTAGCTCAGTCATCAGTAAGGCCATAAATGGTACACCAACTTGACAGGATGACTGGTTATTATAGAGCTTAGAAGGGTAAAGGAAGAGGCAAGAGGAAAAGAATTTCTCCTTAAAGAGTGAGAAATCCTGGCATCTCCACAACAAGGAGAAGAAATATACAAGAGTCGAAGAATTCTAGAGCCACACAAGCCCAGGTTGACCCTCAAGTGCCACTAGTTGCATTAAGCCAAACAAAAGCAGAGGTTGAGGTTCAAGAGGTTTCTCCAACTTGGAAAATAGAACAAGCATCTACTTCAATGCCAAAAAGAAGAAAGATTAAGACTCCAGTGAAAAGGAGACAAAAGGCGATCAAGAAAGTGATCCCTTTTCCATCCATCCTTGAACCCATCCCAGAAGAGGAATAAGAAGAAGATGATTAGGATGAAAAAGATAATATACCCTTGAGTCAAAGGACTTGGCTAGCTAGGGCTACAAAGAAAGAAAAGAGAAGAAGCTCTACGGTTACACCACCATCTATCCTAGATAAACCTCTATAATCCACTACATCAAAGGATGAGATGCAACATTGGATAGATGAACAATATGTAGAGGGAAATAATGTCTTTAAGATATTAGATTTTGACTTTATTCCCATGAGTACTAAATTTGTTGGGGATAAGATCAGAGACACACTGACCAATCAACCTCAATAGGAGGATTGGACTCAAATGCCCCCAAAATCTTAGCTACAAGTCACATTGTGCATTGACAAGGGATCAACCACCCCTCTATCTCTTAATATAGAAATTAAATAGGTCTAGGTAGAACCCAAAGAAGAGCTATAACAAGTATCCACCAATGAAGTGTTGGAAGAGGGACAAATAGGTGAACAACCTCAACAAACATCCCAAGACGTAGAGGTGAGAACTGTGGGCTCCACAGATATAGGGACTACAATTGAAGAGCTATCATAAAGGGAGAAGACCCTAGAGAGGAGTGATAAGGCCAAGGGTATAGCTAAAAAAACTCCATCCTCTAAAGGAAAGTCTTTAGCACAACATGTTCTAAGGTGGCTCCAAAAAGAAGTGATCAGGAACAAGAAGCAATAGTTCACTACTAAAGAGTAGGATAGAATGGAATTAATATAAATACTAAGAAAACCAAATTTACCTCCTAAGGATGCACAACCATTAGCCTTCATTATGAGTGATTAGAACCAGGACCTTTTTGCTCATGTGGATATCCCTTCTCTAGAATCAAATTTTGAAGAACTGGCTCCTAGGGATTATTAGATCTAGGAATTTTTGCTTGGGAGGCCAACCTTGGAAACTGTGAAGCTGATGGTCACTATTGGGATGAAGGAAGTTATTAGGAGCCTAGAATAAGATGGGGTAGAGTTGATAACACTTTGATAATAGAATGAAATCTTACAAGGATATTTGATTGAATTTTTTGGCCCTTTAGATTTTACTAACCCCAAGATACTCTAAATGCAACAATTCAAAGGAGAGATAGGGGAGCAGTGCGATTAGACCCATTTTTGAATACCTGTTAGTAATGGTAGAAAATTTTGAGGAGAAAGGTATAATCATCATCCAAAGGAATCTTAAGCTTCTACTTGTCATGCAGGAGAATGTAGATAGAGTGCTAGTGATTTTGAATCAAGATTTTGGCTTAATGGATGAGGTTAATACCTGGGGAAAGGATCTATAGGCATTACATGCAATCAAAGGCTAGAGGTACCAAATGTTAATGGATGTATATAATGTTGAGGAGTTGGATAAATTATATGATTAGATTGAGAAGATAGAAGATAGTAATAAAGTAATAGAATCATTACATGCAAAGATCCACGGGCTCAAGGACAAAGCCTAGAAACACTATAGTGATGCATGCCTAAACATTTTTGAAAATTAAGCATAGGAAAAATTAATACTTGTATAGGTAGTGGTTTAGATATTTTGGAAAACTTTTGATGAATTTTTTAATGATGATGACATCCAATAGGCATTTAGGATAGATGAAGCTTTGCTAGAGCTTGATATGAAACTTGGGGATTTTGTAGAAACTCGTATAGAGGTGCACAACTATAGGCAAAAAGTGAAGGATAAATATAATGTCTTAGAATTACCAATGCAATGTAGGTCACCAAGATAATAGATAAATTCAAGGAAAAATATCTAGACATAGCTTTGGGATGAAGTGGAACTAAACCCAGATGCCAGAATTTCAATTTTGACACTTGGTAAAATTTTGCATTTTTTGGTCTCCGAGGTGCACTGTTGCGCTAGGTGTACTAGTTCACTTTTTGAAAAGTGTTTTGGAAGAATTTTTGAAGAATTCAAAGGTGTGTTTCTATGTTGGGTGTACTAAATTCTGAGGTGCATTGACAATTAACCATTAGTTCCAAAATTAGAGCTTCCATGCATTGGAAACAAATTTTGACAGCAGTCCAACTTTGACAGATGCCTAGTAAAGATGAAGCTTCTATTTTGGGCATGTCCAAACACTTCTACATCAGCTAAATTCTCTCTTCTCCTTATTTTCTCATAATTTATTTGTTTTATGACATGTAAAAGCTTGTGCATCCAATTAATGATATAAAATGGATGGAGTCCTACTTAGCACTAGTTAGATAGATAGTTTGTACATAATTGGTTTTGTTTTATTAGTTTAGAAGCATATGATTGCATAAAGATATCTCTCACTCTCAACACAAATGGAGGAGAATATTTCTTTTAAATACAAGATTGTAATATGTAATCAGGGTCATCATTATTTTGCAATAATATATGCTTTTAGTGCTTGCATTTGGAGTGTAGATATTCTTGCCTAAGTGTGTTATGTTTTGTGAATATATGTTCATGGAATTTAATTGAGCCAAAATTTTATTGTGTTATTTCTATTTGTGCAAATCTTTTAATTTTGGTGTTTGCTACAGTTCTACAAATTCCATTGATGTATCTAGTTTGAGAAGAGATCATCCATTTTTTTTCCTGCATGACTTTTTGTCTAGCATGAGTGCATTCTCCATGGTCTTGTGTTTTGATGAAAAGAAAAATATCTCATGGTTGCTAAAATTCCCATTGGTGATTGCATCAGTGGAATTAAGGAAGTGTTGCTCCTACTCTCATTAGTTACCTACTGATTTCTTTGAAGGCTTAACTCACAGATGTGTTGTTTCCACAACTTATGTCCATTAGGATTTTACTTTCATGTTATTTGCTTAAACTTCTTGTCACCCTATCTTCTTTATTTTCTTTACTAACCCCTTGGTTAAGCTAGGAATCCATATAGTTGCATTATTAGATTGCATACATCATAAAAATAGAAAATACAAAAAAACATAGTTTTTTTTTTGTGTGTTATATTCTTTTGAAGCTGTGAATAGATTTTACATGTTATCCAAAGTTATCCAAACTAATAAAGGCCTCCTCATGAACATTCACATTTATCTTCAATTGAGTGGATTCTAGTAGGTTGCAAGATCACTCAGAACTTTGGAGTTGATCCCTGGATTAGCTTTTCAAGAGAGGAGTTCAAAAGGATTCCTACCATTAAGCATCATGTAAAATGATAGCTCAATAGTCATGAACCTTGGATCCAAATGCCAAACCTTGTATCACTCAAACCTCGGCAATGAAGTTTCCTTCACTTCTGCACTACTCTGCTCAACTTCACATTCCATACTCTCTACTACTTTCCAAACATTTAAAAGTCACATATATCCATTCCATGACAAAGGAAAATATCCTTCCATTATATCAAGTCCATAAAACAATTCCTAAGTCAGTTTTTAGTCCCTCTGAATTAATTATTATAGGACCACATTAAGAACATGTTACACTTAGAAATAACCTTAATCTTTCATCTTGCAACTTGAATATCTTTTCATACACACAATATTATGACAAGCGAGCTTTGCCATGTCATCCTCAACATGTCTTCTTCATGTCATCAACCTTGATCCTCAAGATATCAACTTTGCGAGGAGATATAACAAGATTACTAGAACATACCTCTATAAACTCTATCTTAGAATAGACATCATGAAAACTTACATAACTTCTTCTAGACTTATCCTTTCTACTTCTAATGTTAACTTTACGTACCAAATACTCCAAAGTTTCTCCCATAACCTTAGGTGGTTATCATACCAGCTTGATCTTTCTACTATTCTTATGTTAGATACCACATAAGACATCAAACATGCTATGTTGACATCAATGAAAAACTCAATCATGAATGTAACATATCATCATCAAACCAATCTTACTAATCTTCCAACAATCTCCCCCTTTGGCATTAATGGAAACATAGATGAAAAAATCTATTTCCAAAAATACTAGCAAAAGATAAATAGCCTTTAAATCCTCTTCATCAATCATACTGCTCCATTGATGTACCTTAATGTACTCTATAGAAAACTATTATTTCAAAAGCATACCTTATTCTCCCATACTCATTCTAAACATCTTCTCAGCATACTGTCAAAATTTTCTTTCATAGTATAATTTTTTCCATGCCACACTTCTCCCCTATTTAGCATAAGGTTTTTCATGCTAATATCTCCCCCATTGAAAACAATGTCAAAGGTTTCTACAACCAACATCTCTGAATCTAACTCTACAACAAATGGTACTTGTTTAGCTTGAGTGTCAAAAGATGCTATTTAAAAAATTAACAAAAACATCAATAAGGGTCCTAAATGACTCTGTCCATCACAGATACTCCCCCATAGTGGAAGTATCAACATCTAGTCTAGAAGAACAATGGCGCTCTATTATTCTGGACTAATGCACTCTTGTATCTTCTAACTCTAATTTAGGAAGAGGCATAACCCCAAGCATACCTCACAATGCCCAAAAGTCTCTTTGGGAAGAGGCTTGCTAAATATATCTACAATCTACTCTTTAGTGCTCATATACTCCAATTTGATTTCCTTTTCTACAACTTTTTCTCTCAACATATGATACTTAATAGAAATGTGCTTCATTCTCAAGTGAAACACTAGATTTTTAGACATATTTACCATGCTTGTGTTGTCACAAAGTATAACAATAGGTTCACTAATTTTTATCCTTATAGCCTTCAACATTTTCTTCATCCAAATTAGTTGATTGTAATTATTTGCTACTACAACATACTCTACTTCTATTATACTTTGAGATGTACAATCCTACTTCTTGCTTAACCAAGAAACCAATCTTCCTCGAAGAAAGAAATTGCAACCACTAGTTCTCTTTCTGTCATCCATACTACCTACCCAATCTACATCAGTATAAGCACTTAGAGTAAAATCATTAGATCTTTCATACCATAATCCAAATTCTAAAGTTCCTTTTAGATATCTAAATATCCTTTTCACTACTACATAATGTGCTTCTGTGGGATCAACCTAGAATCTTGCAAAAATTCCAACTATATTTTCTATATCTAGCCTTTTGTGAGTCAAATATTTCAAATCTCTAATCATAGATTTGTACTTCTTCTCAATAGTAGGCATCTCATCCTTAGTAGATAACTTGTGTCCAATTACCATAGGTGTTCTAACCAGTTTACATTTTTCAAAACAAAACCTTTTTAGTAAATCCTTCAAGTACTTAGTCTGAGAAATAAAATTTTGTTCCTTATTCTATACTATCTGCAATCCTAGGGAATATTTCATCTCTCCTATCATACTCATTTCAAATTCTTTCTGCATTTCTTCTGCAAACTTCTTACTTTCTTCATCATTTCCTCCAAATATAATATCATCAACAAATATTACCAAAATTATCAAACCATCATCAATTTCTTTCCAATATAGATTACTATTTGCCATACCTTTACTATAACTGAGCTTTATTAGATGCTTGTCTAACCTTGCATACCAGGTTTTGGGTGCTTTCTTCAATCCATACAATGTTTTCCTTAGTCTACATACTATACCCTTGGAATTTATCAAAGCACATCCTTTAGGCTACTCAACATAGACCTCTTCTTTAAGTTTTTCACTTACAAATGCTGACTTGACATCTATTTAATATACTTTGATTTTCTTTTGTGTTGCATAGGCTAAGAATAATCTTATAGCTTCTATTCTAGCCATTAGAGCATAACTCTCCTCATAGTCTATTCCTTCTTGTTGTGACTAACCTTTACATACCAATCTTTCTTTGTTTAATAAAACTTCTCCTTGCTCATTCATCTTGTTCCTGAATACCCATTTGGTTCCTATCATATTCTTATCTACTCATCTAGAGACCAATTCCCATGTCTCATTCTATACTATCTAATCTAATTACTCTTTCATAGCTTGCTTCTAGTAACCATCTTTACATGCTTCATTTTCATTCTTTAGTTCAACTTGAGATTTCAAGAATAGTTCTTCATTAACTCTACTTTTTATCATTACACCTTTGTCTTTGCTTCTAATGATATGTTTGAATGGATGATTCTTTATCATGTTCTTTCTTGAAGTAGGAGTTGTTGTCTCAACTCTTGTCTCTATTGAAGGTTTTGAGCTTTATCCCTGCCTTTTCTCTCCTTCATTTTCCAAATCACTATTAGTCTAAAGAAATACCTCATCATTCCTTAGCTTAGTAACAATAACATCATCATCTAAATTTTAATCAACCACTCTCTCTTGTACTCTAAGTTTCTCATCAATTCTCACATAGCACTTTTCATAATAGTCTTAGTTCTCTAATTATAGCATATATAAGCATTTCTTTTCAATGAATAACCAAGAAACATAGATTCATCACTTCTAGCATCAAACTTACCAATGTCATCATTTCTCTTAATGTAACACTTACTTCCAAATATTTTTAAGTACTTAACTATAGGTGAGTGACCAAACCATAGTTCATAAGGTGTCTTGTTTGTGTCCTTCCTAACTTGAACTCTATTCATAGTGTAGATTGATGTATTCACTACTTCTCTCCAAAATCCCTTGGATACATCATTTTCTTCTAACATAGCTTTAGCTACTTTTGTTACAGACTTGTTTCTTCTCTTGGCAATGCTATTCTATTCAGGGGTTCTCAGAGTTGATAGCTATCTCTTAGTTCCATTTTCCTCACAAAATATGTTAAACTCATTTGAAGTAAATTATCCTCCTCTATCTGATCTTAAATATTTAATATTTATACCAAATTCATTCTCAACTCTATTCTTAAATATCTTAAACTTGTCAAATGCCTCAAATTTCTCTTTAAGAAATGCAACCCACATCATTCTAGAAAAATCATCAACAAGAACCATAAAATACCTTTCACTGTAGAATCTTCTAGTCTTTGTAGGACCACTAAGATCTATGTGTACAATCTTCAACTTTGCTAAGGTGGTAAACTTCTTGCTAGGAAAAGAATTTATGTTATGCTTTGCCAAAACACACTCGTTGCAAATTGTGTTATTACATTTTACAATCTTTGGAAAATCTCTTACAACAAATATTTTACTAGTTCTTTCAATACTATCAAAGTTTATATGATAGAATCTCTTGTGTCATAACCAAATATCATCTATCTTTGCAACCAAACATGCCATTTCAGTAGGATTCAACTAAAATACATTACCTCTAGATCTAGTTCCTATTCCAATTACCTTTCCATCTTTATCCCTGATCATGCATGTCTTTTCTATGAATTGTAACTGATAACCTTTGTATACTAGTTGTTCAACACTCAAAAGATTGTGCTTTAAACCATAAACAAAGTATACATCCTTAGTATTATTTTTACTGTCAAGAGTTATAGATCCAATACCTTTTACTTGGCATGCTGCATTGTTTCCCACTTTGACAAGTCCTCCATCTTGACTTTTGAAATCAACAAACTTGTTCAAATCACCAATCATATGATGGGAACAACCACTATCAATTATTCAATTAGATTTCTTCTCAACCTATGACCAAATGTTGGAAATAATCAAAACTAGTTAGCTTACTGAGAGGGGAGGGGTGAATTAGTAACATCAAAAACTTTTGAATTAATTATGCACTTAACCATATATATCATTCATCATTCATTTATCTAATTTTCTGCATACATTAGTACTAAAAGATAAAACATTCAACACACAAAAGAACATAATATTTTGGTGACCTAGAAACCTTCCAAATAGAAAGTAAAACTGGGGTGGGGATGGTACCCACAAAAATTCACTACTACAACATAAATTTGGCCTATTAAGGCTTACATTGACCACTTCTAGTGATCTACCCTATTAGGAGCACAAAGGACTACTAGGTCTACCTTGTTAGAGAATTTACAAACATACAATGAAGTATGCACTCGATTAAGAGATTTATACAAAGAATATTAAGTCTACCTTGTCAAAGGATTTAGAAACTAATTCACCTATTAGGATGAAGTAGTAGATCTACTTATAATTGATGGTTGATAAGATATTTTATGCACTGATCACCTTATATGATAGATATGACATTTCTACTTATGTATTGACCTTGTTGTATTCCTTAAACTACTGCTGATAATCCTTCACATGCACTTCTCAAAAATACTTCTCAGTACTTCAATATATTAATATCTTAGAATGCATCTTAGATTTATACCTTTCTGATTTGCAAAACTACAAGGTCAGCCAAAACACAAGTGAACAACACATTATAAATTGACCCAATAGTAAATAACTTAGGTTTGCTAAACTAACTTGGTGACCTTCTAATACTCGATGTCCACTGCATTACATGACATTGTCATGCACTTGGTAGGAGTGAAGGCTTGGTCTGTACTAATCACATGATGTAGTTCTAAACTTGGTGACCATTGGTGACTCATTAGCTGTAGTGTCACTCGATAGATACTGCATTTTGAGTTTACCTTGCTTCACTCAGTAAACACTAATTCTTCCAATGCTCAGTTTACACTAAATTTTCATGACAACAACTCACTACTCAGTAGACACTACAAAGCTTAGTAGAAATTGTGAAGCTTCACATTTCTTGTATTCACTTGGTAGCCACTATTCTGCTTGGTGATAACTACTGAACACTTTAAAGCTTGGTTAACAAAAGAATGCTCGGTGAGTGTAGGAAACTGAGTGCTAAGCTTGGTAGCTATACTAATATAGATAAGTGTTGTCACTAATGGAAATAATAACTTAATGCCACCAATCTCCCCCTTTGGCATTAGTGACAAAACAATTATAAGCCAAAACATATGTACATAATCTTACTTCACTGAATTTTGATTTTTCAAAATTGATCTTTGTAAAGTTGTTGCATAAACATTCCCAGATATACCTCCTTGACGACACATAATGTATAGACAAAGATACTTATGTACATAGCTATACACATATACATGCTAACTCTATTGAGTGTTATCTCCCCCTTTCACTTATACTAATATCTCTCCTTATATATAGTGTTTCCCCCTTTTTTCTTATACTGATATCTCTCCTTATATACAATGTTTCCCCCTTTTTGCTTATACTAATATCTCTCCCCTTTTTTGATAGTAATGCCAAAGAGCTACATATACTATTTATATAGTTATACCAAAATGAGATAGAAATTCTTGATGTACCTTGAGAATGAGGGTGAATGAGTTATCCCAATTCTCTTGCAAAATTTGGTAGGTGGAGAGGGAAGTTTGAACTTCTACTAATAATTTGATCATGTGATCAGCCACTGAGAAGTTTTGATCTTGGACCAATGTTTTGCAATAAATAATATGTTTATACATTGTATCCATTATTGGTAAGACCATGCTCTAAATATCAATCAAGTTTTCTCTTATTCTTGCTTCTTCTCTTAGAAGTTCTTCCTGCATGTCTGCCAGATATTTCACCTTGGTGTGATGAGAGGAGCTGGAGAAGGAGTCAATCTACAACTTTGATCCACTAGATTGCATATCAACATCAATCTTATTTATCTTCTCCTTTATTTCTTTAGTAAAATCAGAGACATCACAAAGTTTGGAAAAAAGTGATGCTACACTATTAAAAGAATTTTTAAAATTACCTCAAAATTTAGACAACTCAACTTGTTTCACTGCAACATGCTAAGCAATATGCTCTAGCACCTTGTCATCAAACTTCCTTTCAACCTTTCCAATCAGTTTGTCTTGTCCGAAATAGTCCTCATTATATTTTTGTACAACCTCTTCTAATTGAATCAAGATGTATTGAGTGGAATCCACTTCAACATCTATAGCTTTTGTAATTATATTCTTGGCATTCTCAATTATTCTATACCCCTTATCCCTTTCAGACCTTAATTGCTTCTATGTAGCTTTCTTCTCTATGAGTTGACTTGCTAACCTCATCTCTTCAACAATAGTAGTGTCAAAGTCAATCATAGGTATTTCTATCTCTGTGTCTAAGTCAATGTATTCTTCAATTTCCTTTCCAGTGATTAGAATTTTAAATGGTTGTCTTTGTTCTACTTTTGTGATTACTGGCTTGACCTTTGGAACAAACACAATAGTGGAGATAGAAGGACTAGCAATGAAAAATGGGATAGTACTTAAGGATTGCATACTAATAGGAGTACTAAATGAATAAAAAATTGAAACACTTCCCAAAAATGGTGCCACACTTGATAGAATACCCATAGAAATATCTAAAATAACTAGAATTGAAGTACATGTAGATAATGTTGATGCAAACAAAACTGTAGAGCTAACTAGAATAGATGAAGACAACATTGTAGAACTCATTGTTGCACTTACTGATGATGTAGGAGAAAAGGTAGCTAACTTGATAGCTAAAGAAGTAATAGTCAGCTCAGTAGATGAAGTGCTTGGCACTACCATTGTAGACACCTAGAGCTGGGAGGTGGCTGGTGAAGATTGAGCAATTGATGTTACTCTTGTGCTCACAATCTCACTAGTATAACTTGTTTCCATAGATGTGACAGTATTTGTTGGAGTGTGGGGAAGAGATGCAATTGCTTCAAATGCTATTATAATCAGATCATCTTCATCCTTTTCTTCCTCTTCTACTTCTTCCTCCTTTTCTTCTTCTTCCTTCTCCTCCATTAGAGAATGCAATTCTCTTGCTATAACTATGATTGAAGGAGTATTGTCATCATCATCATTATTGTCATTGCTGTCATCATCTTTAATTTCAACAATTTCTTCTAATGGCTTGTTGAGATGATATATATCTCTCCAAATGTCTGAGGCATTCTTAACCACTGATTCTATATTCTTTATTAATATGAAGCAAGCGTTAAGCTTTAGAATCATTCTATCTTCATGCTCTTGTATTGCCTTCTTCACTTTTGCATCAGTCAGATTTGGTATCAATTCTCTCAGCTATTGTTCAAATATTTCCTTTATAGTTTTCACTATGTTCTCCCATATGAATTTGATTTTATCAAAAAGATCTGCATGGATTTGAGGTTGCATTTGTGTAGGGGAGTATTTCCAAATACCCATCTTTTCCATAACTAAGTCCTCAATCTCTTTTTTCTCAACTAGAGTTTGAGTCTCATATTTTAGAACTTTGAAGTTGAAAATTCCTACTCCAACTCTTAGCTATTTCATTCTTTCCTCAAATGTAGGTGCAGAGTAGACAAATATTGGTTTACTTTTACCTTTCCTAGATCTCCTAGTGAACACTATAGTTGGCTGCTTCTAAGTTCTGGTGATAAACACTCGACCTTTCTTCCTTGCTAGTTCCTCTTTCTCTAATTCTTCCTCTTCTTCTTCATATTCCTCCTCTTCATCCTTAGCCTTGCCCTTAATAAGTATTAGAGGGCCTTCAACTATCTTTAATTTAGCAATTTTGTTCTTTCCTCTACTGAGAGCTTGAGGAATCTTAATACTAAGCTCTATCCTCTTCTTGGCTTCCTCATATGTGCCAAATTTAGGAAGATTAGGATTGGTTGGCTCATTTACTAATGCCTCAATGATGTCTCTAGCTTCATCAATATTAAGAGGGCCTTCAACTATCTTTAATTTAGCAATTATGTTCTTGCCTCTACTGAGAGCTTGAGGAATCTTAATACTAAGCTCTATCCTCTTCTTGGCTTCCTCATATGTGCCAAATTTAGGAAGATTAGGATTGTTTGGCTCATTTACTAATACTTCAATGATGTCTCTAGCTTCATCAATATTAATTTCATAAGGCAATGGTTTTATCCATGCCACTCTTGGTATGACTACTTGAATATACACTTTGTCACAATCCACCATGAAACATATATCATTTTTTTAGTCTTCTACAAGATTGGGTGGGATAAAAAATATGTTGTTCATTTTCTCCTTGAACACCTCAAAATAGTTATCCAACACCCTTTCAAAAATTTCACCCATTTCTTCAATAAATTCATTTATCTGATAAAGAACAAGGGTGTCTTTCCTCCACACGATTGTGCCCTTAGATGGAAAGAATTTTCAAACATAAAAGAATATGAAAGTAAGCAATGAACTAAACTTGAAGGGATTGTTCTTGGAAGTCTTCACACTATCAATGTTTTTGTTCAATTGCTTTAATAACACATCTGAGAGATCATATTCAAGGTTCTTCTTTACAACTTTGTATGCTAGGTCAATTGCCTCACAAGGAACACTGTTCAACTGACTCAAGCTATAGATCTTGTGTGCAATGATGTGGATGCCAAATATAAGCTCTATGTTAGTGACATTATTTATTTTCAAACCTCTACCATCCCACTTGGCTAGGGTTTTCTTTTGCAGTTCCTCTTGACCTAGGGTTTTGGTTGTCTTCGCTTTGCTTAGTATTGGCAGACCCATAACCCTGTGTATCATCTTCTTTGTAATCAAAATGGGTTGCTCCAACCATAATTTCCCACTATGGAATTGGCTCAATATGTACCTTATCCATTTTACTCAAAAATTTTGTGACAAGTGAGGGATATGAGTTAATCCTTTCATTTCCAAGTGCTTATGCTCGGGTTTCAAAATTCCATCAATACACATTTCGGCTAGGACATTATCCATTTCTAATGTCCCTACTTCTTGAATAGTACATTTAAAATGAGTTCTTATGTTGTTAATAAGGAGTAACTTTGATAGGATTTATGACTGAGCACCACGAGGATCAAGTGATTTAGCAACGACCGAAATGAGCTTGAAGTTTGGTGCTTTCCATTCAATGCCCTTAATCAGCATTTATGAACCCTTCTTTGGTTTAGTGCTACTTCCACTAGTAGATGCCATTGCTGCTTGGTAGATGATGAAATTCATGAAGATCTCACTACTAAATTGCTAAAAAATAATATAATTCTCTTCCAAATTTATTTGCTCTTCGAATGCTATGAATGTGGTGAAAAATGAAGTTGAAATTGCCCGTTTGTTGAGAATTATTCATAAATGTTTGACACCACAATGACATAGTGCGTGATAGACTGTCATCCACTAACCTAACTTGAAAGATAGTGTCAACTTAGTAAATGAACCAAATTTCCTTTACTCCGAAACTCACTTAGTAAGGTCTTCAACCAACTTTCCTTGGTGAAGTCTAATTCAATTCAGTGAAAGATAACCTTTTTGTGATCCTTGTGTATCTGGAATATTGATTGGATCATTTGTAGTCTTCATATTTGTTGGAATTGCTTATGATTTTCTTGTTGAGTATAGCTCCAACACATTCTTAAGAATTTAGTTTGAGATAATGGAGTCACCCACTTCTTGAGTGACTTCACTTCCATGATTTGAGCTTGTATCCTAAGTAGATTTAGGAATCCATTGCTGATTCATTTGTTTCCTTATGTTGTCAACCCTTTCTTTCTTTTCATCTTCAACTTTGTTTATATTCATGTAGTTTTTAGCTATATGATCAAGTTTAGTGCATGTGTAACACCTTATAGTAGTATCCTTCTTTCTTAGGTGATGCCTTGCACAATTTATGCTAGTGTGTCCATATTTTCCACAATAATGACATCTGCACTAGGTATTGTAGTCCCATCCAAATATTTCCTTTACAAGTTACTCAGCTGGATTAAATGATTTGGATCTACATTGAGATGCCTTAAGACCATGCTTTTTGCATTTGTGATATTTACCTTCAAATTTTGGTTTCTCCTTGCATTCATTAGCTTTGTGACCATGCTGATTGCAGTTGCAACACTTTTCATTGAATTTTGCTTTTCTATTGCTCTAGCATTTGTTTGATGTATGACCAATTTTTCCACAATGATTGTATGAGGATTTTTTTATTCCTTTTTGTACCTTTCTTGGATGATTCACCTTCTTCTTCATTGTATCCAAGTCTTGCTTTACCTTTTTGCCTAAGAAGATTTTGATCATTTTTCTAATTCAATTAATTCATGTCTTCTTGATATTTCATCATTTTCTCATTAATTTGTTTTTTAGCATTTAGGTGATTCTTCAATTTTTCAATGATTTTCTTTTTTGATCTCAATTCTCTCATTTTTCTTTCATTAATTTCTATTTCATAATTTAGATCATTTCTTATTCTTTCATTATGTGCTTTGAGAATGTTGATTTCTTCATTTGCTTCAGTGATTTGATCAATAAGGTCTTCATGCTGATTGGATTGATTTTGTTCTTCATTATTTCTTGCCTCCAAGTCTTTTATTGCCTTATTCCTTTGTTCCAAAATCTCACATAGCCTAATTGATTGAATTTCTTTTTCTCTTTTGATTTTCCTTACTTCCTCCTATAGAGATCCATTCTTTTCTAGGAGTTCTTTGATTATATTATTTTCTTCATCTGAGCTGCTTGAAGGAAAAAGATCTTCAATCTTTTCTTCAACATACTCGAGGTCATTCATCTAATTTGCAAGTTCTTTTCTTCATTTTAGGGATTGGGAAAGATGTTCCTTTTCTTCCTTGAGTTGAACTATGGCCATCTCTAGATCTAGATTTTCATTTTCAATTACCTTGACAAGTCTGAATATCTCCACTTGTCCTTAGATATTTGCTCAAGCTGCCAAGATTTATCCTAAGAACCACAAAGCTCTTATATCAATTGTTGGAAATAATCAAAACTAGCTAGGTTACTAAGAGGTGAGGGGTGAATTAGTAACCTCAAAAACTTTTGAATTAATTCTTTACTTAACCATAGATATCATTCATCATTCATTCATCTAATCTATTGCATACATTAGTACTGAAAGATAAACATTCAACACACAAAACAACACAATATTTTGGTGACTTAGAAACCTTCCAAATAGAAAGTAAAATTGGGGTGAGGATGGTACCAACAAAACTTCACTACTACAGCATAAATTTGGCCTATTAAGGCTTACATTGACCACTTTTGGTGATCTTCCCTGTTAGGAGTGCAAAGGACTACTAGGTCCACCTTGTTAGAGGTTTAACAAATATACAATGAAGTATGCACTTAGTTAAGAGATTTATACAAAGATTGTTAAGTCTACCTTGTCAAAGGATTTACAAACTAATTCACTTGTTAGGATGAAGTAGTGGATCTACTTACAACTGATTGCTAATAAGATATTTTATGCACTGATCACCTTATGTGATAGATATGACTTTTCTGCTTCTATATTGACCTTGCTACATTCCTTAAACTACTACTGATAATCCTTCACATGCACTTCTAAAAAATACTTCTTAGTACTTCAATATATTAATATTTTATAATGCATCTTACATATATACCTTTCCAATTTACAAAACTGCAAGTTTGGTAAAAACACAAGTGAACAACACATTACAAAGTCGACCCAATAGTAAATAACTTGGTTTCACTAAACTGACTCGGTGACCTTCTGATACTCGGTATTCACTACATTACATGGCATTGTCATGCATTTGGTAGAAATTTTTGGTGTTTTAAATGGTACTAAAACTACTAAGCGACAAAATGCTTAATACCAGAATGACAGTACATACACAATCTAAAGACTAGCCTATTCTTATCAAAAATTGCATATGTAAGGTATTTGTACCCAACTTCAACAAAAACACAAATGGTTTTCTACTCTTTTGGCTCTGCACAACCAGGGTGGGTATACCCAGGGATGGTTCAAAATTGAAACGATTGTATGAGGATTATTCTTAGCTTCATTCTGATTCTCATTTCAAGATCCTCAAATATATACATAATTCTTACTAACTTTCTAAACACATCCCATAAAAAGATATGGCCAAGAAGTCTTCTATAGATCTACAGACATTTTCAACAACAATGGCTAACTGAAGCTAAAAAAATTCCATGCAGACAAGTGTTGGCCAACTTTGAAGATCTACAGGAAATAAAAGTAAAATTTGATTTGATGATGCATTTGAAAAACCATTTGTAAGATATTTCTCCTTCAGCTAAAATAACTTGATCAGTGCCTAATCCATTGGGGTTCAGAGTCTATAGCAAAATCTAAGATCTAATTTGTTGCCTTACAACAAATTTTTTCAGCAATTCTTATCATAATTTATCATTCAAAATCCTTTTCAATACTTAAGGAATCTTATCACAATCATCAACGCCTTTATTTAATCCATTGAATTAACAGCAACGATAGATGGATATACAACCTAAATAGATTGCATTCAATTGTACAAGCTTTTACTCATACAACATCAAGGTAGCTAAGTATTGAGAAGGAGACAAAATTTAGAAAGAACTGATATGGGGACAGTTCATAGTTTGTATTCATTTCCTTTGAAAATGGTACATCTTTTACAATAAACTTAGAATAGCCTTCCAAAAGAAACATAGTTCATTCTATCTTCATGTATTTTCAAAAAATTTGACAGAAAAAATACATTACAAACTTGCCTTCAAAATTTGGACCAAAAACTAGACTAAGCACAATACTTAGAAAAAAAGAATTCGGACCCTCTCTTTAGCCTTGGGATCTCACTTAAATAGTGTGAGATGCAACAAGCTTTAGGCTAAAAACAAATGACAGGTTTCCCTCTAAAAAAAGGGGCACTCACCTACAAATCTGTTAAAAAGACAAGAACAAAATAACAGAAAGGCTAATTACAACAAACATTGCTTGGTGGGTCCCTTTCTGTTATGCTTCTTATTTGTTGAGACAAGAAAATATGATCTGATCTTACAATCATTCTTCATCTTCAGAGTACATAGCCATGAGGTCTAAAAGTGATGTATCAGCTTTAGTTACCTGCAAACTCACTTTAATCTGGGGATCTTCCATGTCTTCATTACCAATTACAAGGGTAACTGTTACTTTCGCATCTTCCTCCTCATTGTCTCTTGACATCTATTCCATAAACTAATTTTTCCATTTATTAAAAACATCATCATCTGGCCAATCAAAACTTAGAGCTTCTCTTTGTATCTTTATTAAAGAATTTGCACTTTCTTCTAGATCATCAAATTCTTTTCTCATAGCAGTATAAAACAACTATATTTTTACTAGCTCTTCATTTGTCTTTGCCCAGATACCAATGGCCAATCTCACTCATGATGTTTATTATTCTTTCATTGAATAACTCATCCATCTCCCTTTTCCATTTTTCCTTTTCCTTTACTGTATCAACAGATTCTAAAGCACAAGAAAATAGGGTGAATTTTTTAGCAATATATTTGGAAAAACAGAGTGTTAATCTCCTCTATAAAGAATCTCTTTCATCACCAAAATTCTCTCGCTTATTTAACAAATAAAAAATCTTCTCAACTTGATGATAAGGCATTTGGACTGCAGATATACATATGATTGTAATATCATTATTTCTCTCCCTCCATTTCTGTGCAAGAGAAGTCAGTCTATCCTTTTCTTTATTCAACTAATCCATAAGGGTTATAATTCTTGTCAACTGATCATAAAAAGTTGACCATTGTATTTTATCCCTCAAATATACCACACCCTACTTCAATTTTTCTTCCTATTGATTTCTAAATTCTATCTGCAACTCATGTAATTTGATTTTTTCTGCTTCAAAGTCCTTTGCAGTATAGAATTGGGGCCTTTCAGGGGTGTCGAGTATTTCAATGATAGGGGTTGATCCAACAAATGACTATGAAGGGTACGTAATTCTAAGTGTACTAGAGTCTCCCACCTTTCTTTTCCCAAGCATCTTCTCCAATTGAGATACCATGTTTTCCAGCTCAATTCTCTTTTTTACTTCTTGATTGTAGGCATCCACCACTATTTCATACTTACTCTGCAAATCAGTCATTTCCTTTTCTTCTCTTTCTGCAGTGGCTAAGGAAAATTTAGAATAGTCCACATTCATGTAGGCTTTCTGTACATTTGAAGTATTAGCAACCCTCCTCACAATGATACTCCCTGTTAGTCCTGAATCATCAGGTTGTAATGGAGTAGTCCTAGATCCTCTTCTTAGTGACCACATAACAAGGGCAGATTGATCATTACATAATGCTGTTCCCAAGAATTCCTTTTTATTTGGATCATGTAATCCTAAATTATTTGACACAGAATTAAAAATTAAGGCATCAACAATATCCCAATTGGGCAATAATAAAATATTTGCCTTTTTCACCATCTGTCTACCCTCATCAGGGGTTATATTATGGAATTCTTGTATCACTTGTTCCTTTATTTCATTCTGAATGGAGGCTTCATCCATTTCTAGATGCTCTTCTTTCATATTCCTACACCTTTGTTCAAAAATGTGCATGTTTTCCCTCCATGCAAACTAATGGAAACCCCTAGATTTTACAAAACTATTATCAGACAAAAATTGCTGACTGGCTTGTTCCAAAATAGGGTCTAATTCCCTTCCTCTAAAATCTTCTATAGTTAATTCAAAACTTGGCACAGGAGGCTCCTGGGGGTTCCCTTCATCAATTTCTGCTTAATTAACAAAAACTCCTCCTTGCAACCCCATTTGTTCAATTTGCTCATTGTTGAGCTGCTCTTCCTCAATTCTCATTGGAGTTTGGGAAGGTGAGTAACCTTCATCATGGGATTCCTCTTCCCTTATTATTTTTCTTCTTTTGGGAGAAGGTTCAGGGGGTCTCTCTTCAAGGACAGTATTAGTAGATTCAATTACCTATTTTTCTTTGTTTACAATGGGCATTTGATCCCGAATAACAATATATCCTGTCCTCTTTCGCACAACTAGTGGACCTACTCCTATGTTAGGGGTGAAACCCAATTTCCTCATAACTTCTCTGGCTTTATCTGGAAAAGAATCAATAAAATGTTGTTTCTTTTCATTCATTACCTCCATTATTTCTAAGAATGTACTCATGAGCTTATTTATCCTATCTGCATTAGTTGTAGTATTACTAAGAGGACTGTAATCTTTGTCAAAACAATTAATAAACTCCAAAACTTTTGAATAGACTCTCCATTTTTCTTTTTTTTTGTTTCTTGCTCCTGGAGAGAATATTCATTCCTTATTATATCTTCAGGGAAGTAGAATTCATGCTGACTTGGACGAAGCTTGATCCTATGTCTAAGAGCAGAATTAAAGAAATCTTCTGTGTCAAAAAAATGAGCATGAGATACTGCCATCTTATATCGATCCAAAAATTTGCAGAGGAAGATCCACCCTTCTTTAGTTATTACAAACAAGTGAGCTACAGTGCAAGTAGGAAAAATTGATCCTGTTCCCCTTTTGTGCAAAAAGGTCTCCTCCACTCCTCCCAACTGCCATAAAAATTCAGCTACCCCTACCTTTAAAGGTACTTGATAGGGTAGTACATGGGGTGTCCCTTTGAACCCATAGACCCTAATGACAGTTGAGACTGAATATGGGATGATATCTCCCCAATTATGTGAAACTTTTAAACTATGGGGTCTTTCCATAGGCCTAACAAGATGCATTAGTGCCTTAGGAATTTTGGAATTGTCACTCAATATGAGGCATCTTAGTTTAGAAGCAAAGTACCTATCAAATCTAACAAAACTAGCATTTTCTGCTTTCCCAGTCATGTCTGCACTCCATAATTGAACTGGTAGTGCCTCCCCTTCTTGTTCCCTATTTAAAACCATTTCTTTACCAAAATATGTAACCCCTTTAAAAAGAAACATATGCATCAATAGGGAGTACTAACCCCAAACATTTTCCACCTTGCCCTTTGCAATCCCCACCAATCCATTGTGAATCTCATTAGCCAGGTAAGATGCAAAATCAAAAAATATTTCTACACCAAAAGAAGAGATTTGGGTGATCATATACATGAAGCTCACTAGAATAAAGTCTTCTTCACCCTCTCCAAAGACTCTGCACAGGGTCCTATATATTTCTACTGCCCTGGCATTAAAGCATGATTTATTGAAAGGTTCTTTAGAAGATGATGTTATTGTTGGTAGGTTTCCAATTTTGCCTATGTGGGCTTTCAATGCACGTTGTCTAACTACATCCCTTTTGGACATATATTCTTTTTCTAACTCTATCAAATTAATGGGCACATGATACATGGTGAGAGGTCCCAGATTGAAAACCTTCCTAATTTCTTCTGGACTAATGGTAATTAAAACCTCAACATCCATTCTTCTCACTACCTTAGTGGCTTGATCATAACTTTTTGCTATAGTTTCAAGTAGGTCATAATCCATAAACACACTGGGAGAAACAAGCTTTCCAAGATCAAAATTCCATATATTGGCATGAGGGGCATATAATTTCCTTTCTGCAAACCATTTTTGAACAAACTCAAACTAGTTTGAGAAGTCTGAGCATCCTGAACCCAATTACCCTTATCATACAATCCATCAGCTATCCTTAGCCTAGGGTTCAATGAGGTTAACCTTTTAAATTCTACTGTCTCTACAGTAGACTCAGTAAGCAACTCAAGCAAATCATCATGCACATTCCTATCTAAATAATTTACTGCACCTAAAAATCCCTTCTTCGGAGGCATCTTGGACTTATTTTTTACAGAACTGAAAAGCCTATGAGGATTATGGTAGTACTACTTACTTGAATTTTGTCTTTTTTTTTCTCTGTATTTCCACAAAATTTTTGCGAACAGACAACTTCACAATTTCTACCAGGCTTTGGCACACTTTCCTTCAGTAATTGCTTCTGCACAAGAATGGCTTCAAATCTTTGCTCGCGCAAGATGAAACTAATGAAATCTCTCTATATTATACTCTGTTTTTTCTCACGAACGATGCTTTCATGTCTAATTAATATAGGGAGTGGCACTACATTCTGTGTTTAAAACTGCGCCGTCGATTTTCAAAGATCCTACGATCATGTGATATGGAGAGAACAACTAGGAGTGTATTTGACATGTCAGTCAATTTACCCAATGAGAACTTACCACGTATATAATTCTTTCCTTGATGGTGCTTATATCTGGACCCATTAACAACTGAGGACATGTGTTAGCATGTCGCTACTTCGTTATGCATAAAGAACGAGCACCTTGCCATAGCGAAGCAGCGACAATCGTCAATCTGATCCGAAATCGATCAAATGATATGTTACTGGGTTTTCTCAGAAAGAAGGCAGTGGGCCCTATTTGTTGTGTCACTATAATTATCTCCCTCACAACTCTTCATAGCGAGAAGACGACAACCATTGATCATATACTCAATCAAGGGTGAGGAAACTGCACGGGGTCTTCTGATTCATATTCGCTATGTCGCATGGCTTAAAAAGCATGCAATTTTTCAAAGCGAGGTAGCGAGGACTGTTGATTCCATTCCAATCTAATGTTCAAGATCTCTTTGTACACTTGATCAGAAGGGCATTAATGAAAAATGGATTTCTGCATAGTTGGCGCCTGTCAAAAATTTACTGTAGTCCTAATTATAATTCCACGTCACCAAAGGTCCTGCCGACCTTCAAATTTCACAGGGCCTCACTACTTCGCTAACGGCGAAGTATCTGATTTTTTCAATAGTGAGGTAGCGAGCTCTGACACTTTAATGAATTTTGTACCATAAAATGCAAGGGGTAGCAGATAATTATTTTTGTTATTTAAACTGCTTCTAACAATGGCATTTATTACTTGTCACGCCACCTGGTGTAGTCATGGTACCGAAAAAATGCAATGTCACCGCTTCTTGATTTCACGGGGCCTCACTACTTTGCTAATGGTGAAGTATCTAATTTTTCCAATAGTGAGGGGGTGAAGCATAAGAAAAATCATCATTCCAGCTCTTATTTCAAATATTCTACTGGGTCCCCTTTCCTGTTTGGACGGTAGTTGCAACGTGTACCTGTAAAATAAATTATTCAGAAAACAAAGCTTCGACCACCGTATCTTCACTTTGTGGTCCTGCCTCGTAAAATACTCAGCATTCGCTACCTCGCCATACATAAAAAGAATGCAATTTTTCATAGCGAGGTAATGAAAGCGGTAGATCTACTTGGATCTGATGGTTGGGAAAAAAGAGAAAAAAGGTGTCTCGAGGGAACAGAAGATAAAAAGTGACAGAATATTCGTCTCATTTGAAAATTCAAAAGTTTCACGCCCGATAATTTATGAATAGAGAGAACATAGGGTTTTCATGAGTTTTTTTTATGGATGGATGCCAGAAACCCTATGTTTCACTTAGAAATAAAAAATTTGACTTTCTACAATTGAACAAAAAACTTATGTTACACAAAAAGCCAGACCAACAGAAGTAAAGGCTCAGTCCATACTAATCACTTGATGTAGTTCTAAACTTAGTGACCACTGGTGACTTGGTAGATATAGTGTCACTTGATAGATATTGCATGCTGAGTTTACCTTGCTTCACTTGGTAAACACTACTTCTTCTACTGCTCGGTTTACACTGAATTTCCATGACACAAACTTACTGCTCGGTAGACACTGCAAATCTCAATAGACACTATGAAGCTTCACATTTCCTGTATTCATGCAGTAGCCACAATTCTACTCAGTGTAAACTACTAAACACTTTGAAGCTTGGTTAACACTAGAATGCTCAGTGAGTGTAGGAAACTGAGTGCTGAGCTTAGTAGCTATACTAATATAGATAAGTATTATCACTAATACAAATAGTAACTTAATACCAACAACCAAAGCTACCTTCTTTGGAATTTCCTCTTTAGTTTCCACAAATCCAATTTCATCATCACTGGCACTTAATGCTTGATCATCAAAATCATTATCTTCATTTGTATACACACAATTTCTATGTTTTCTAGACTTATGAATTTCCTTGTACATTTTCTCCCTTTTATGACATTTAGATGCATAATGACCATATTCATCAAAATTCCATCACTTAAAGATTTTCTTACCTTCATTTTCTCTTCTTACAAGAAGGGCTACTACCTCATCAATCTTACTATGTTCTTCAGATCTATTGTTGCTAGCAAAATATCCTCTAGGACTTGTGCTCTTTGATAGGTAAGGTTGAATATTCATGGAACTATAAGCTATCTCTATTCTGGTCAATTCTCCAAACTATCTAAGTTCATTCTCAACTACTTCAAGTCCTCCAAGCAATGTCTCCTTCACAAAATCCTTGGTACAAGATATCAACAACTGTATCATTTGAACTATTGGCTTGAATGGTTGTGTTAGAGTCCTTAATATCTTTCATATAACCTCATCATCTTGTTTGTTTCCTAGAGCTTTAATACCTATAGTAATTTCTGATATCCTACATATATATGTTCTTATATATTCATCTTTCATCATCTTAGTATCTTGAAACACAAAAATTCAACTTTGTAGCCTCAACTTCTTAGAATGTGCATCACCTTAAAAACTAGTTTCCAAAGGTTTCCAAATCAAATGTGAAGTAGGAAGAAATTTTACCTGATTGTACTCAATTTTAGGAAGTGCAGTCAATAGTGCTTCTCTAGCTCTCGTGTAACACATGAAAATATTTTATTTTTGCAATGGTGCAAGCTTCCAAATCCTTTTCTTCAGTAATTTTCTTTGTTGCTTTTGTCAAGATCCAATATCCCAAACCCATACATAACAAATATGTCTTCATATTTTCCTTCTAGCTATCATAGTTTGTTCCATCAAACTTTAGACTATCTTTCTTAAACATGTTCACCATGGATCTCCCAAATCTATTAAACTTTTTCTTCAAGGACATAATGCTTGGATACCAATTGTTAGAAACAATAGTCCTCCAAGATAACTAGGGGGGGAGGGGGGGGGGGTTGAATCAGTTATCCAATAATTAAACCACTTATGTTCATTAAAAAAATTAACCATTTAACCAAAGTAAAAAAAAAACCATACAAAGATGCACATAGATAATTACAATAGAAATGTTGACTAGGGAAAACCCCAATGGAATGATGCCCACAAGATGATGTACCAAAAATAAATATTCCTTGTTAGAGGATAGATCCTGTTAGGAATCTATTACAATATTTAATATAACGAATCCCTATTAGGAGACTTTGAATCCCTATTAGAAGATTCTAACCCTATTAGGAGTTGTGGTATAATGTATGCAAGAAGAGCCCATTTCTCAAACATACAATTTCAACTACAAGAAGAGCTCACTGATCAAACAAGTAATTTACTGGTATCTTCTTCTTTTCTTTGTACTTTCCTCTATCCCACCAACCAGACCAATTGTTTTCTAACCTTGTAGACTAGGTCATGAACCTCAGATCCAAATACCAAACCTTAGATCACTCAAAAAAACTTGGGCAATAAAGTTTCATTGAATTTTACATTGCTCTTCTCAACTTTGCATTCTGCAATCTCTGCTACTTTTTGAATATTCACAATTCACATATATCTATTCCATGATATAGAAAATTTTCTTTCCTTTATACCAAGTCCATTAAAAAATTCTTGTCAGCTGTTAGTCCTTCTCAATTAATTATTATAAGACCACATTAAGAACATGTTACACTTAGTTATAACCTTAATCTTCCAGCTTGCAACTTGAATAGCTTTCAATAGATGCAATATTATGATGAGTGAGCTCAATCACATCATCCTCAATATGTCTCCTTCATGTCCTCAACCTCAATCCTTAATATATCTATAAGAATTTGACTTAGAGAAAAATCACACCAAGATCAAGAAGCTCAAGCACTAGTACAATATGGACCAATAAAGTATGATCAAAACAACAATATGAGAATATCATTCTGTACATGTACACTAGAAGTTCCTATATATAAAGGCCTCTAGAATGATTAAGAGTCAGTAAAGTTATAAGTCTCACAACTAAGCACATGTCTACCAAGATTGGATTATCCTCCATTAAGCATAGAAGTTAGTGTGATGATGGAAGGATAAGCTTACATAGGTGTGTCATGTAAAAAGATGTTGTAGACACCATGTGCTAAATTAGAGTTGATAACTCTTGTGTTTTCAACAAGACAACTCATATGAGTATGCATATTCTTATGTGTCTAACTAATAAATAATAAAATAATGTATTAACCTAATTGAACTTAAGTAAAGTGTAATAATAATTAATTATTTACACTAACACCCCCCCCCCTTAAGTGTGACTTAGGAGAATACACTTAAGTTCACGAAAGTATAATGAAAATTCATGATGGGTCTTGGCTACTAGGCCATGTTAGGTACCCATGTACAAATTCAATGCAATACAATCTTTTTTAAAATAGAGAAAGAGGGAAGACCTCATGGGAAAAACCCTCCCCCAAAAAGACAGATGAAAAAACAAGATGCATGGATGGATGGAGTAATTAAAACCCCCCCATTGTAATGTACATCATGTATATACAATAGAGAAGTATGAGAAGGACAAAACCCCATAAGAGGAAAAGGTCCCCCCCCCAATAAGAGAGAAGAAGAAGAAGAAGAAAGGAGACAAGGTAGTTCCCTCTCAAATGTAGAATGTTGATCAGTGATAGTTGCTCCAAGATGGATGTAGAAGTTGATCCATGACTGCTGAATAATGTTTCTTCCTTTAGGAAGAAACAATGTCATAGGTATATATGAGATACTTCCCTAGTTTGTAGAAAGAATCTTGAAGATCAATGCTATCTCTAAAAATTGCTCAACTGTCACTATGTCAATACTGGTAGTCACCCCTTCCAACATTGTTCAAAAGAACAAGTTTAGATCTAGCAAGGATGGATGTAGAACATATCCCAAAGAACTAATTGTCTCCTCCAATGATAAAGAGACCTCTTACAACTTTTGTACATGAGGATCCACAATCATATCAACCTTGTAAGACTAATCATGTAGAGAATGGACAAGAGGGTCAGAGTGTTTGCTTGCAATAACTAAAGAAGGATCTTCTTTATCAAAGAGAAGATGTATATCATCAATAATGTCTCTCAAATTTTCTATGTAGGAATCCACAAATAAACTTGAAATATTTGTCAAGTAGTCATCCCCTAATGCTGGAAATGGAAGACAAGGTGTACCCAACTATATTTAATTACATGGACCTATCACTGTAGCAATGTATGTATGTGGAATTTTCTGATGTTGTGACCTCAACCTGCATCTATCAATAGAATCCCCCACAAGTGAATCTGATGAATCACTATCATTGTTTTTAGTATTATTTTTCACAATGTATGAAGTATGGAGAGGATTATAGGATAATCTAGGTGAACTTTCCTCAAAGTGAACATTCCTCTCTATAATATCTCATGAGTCTCAAGATCCATAAGTCTATATGCCTTAACATTTTCTTTATATCCAATGAAAGTACAAGGACATGGTGGTGGTGCCTTGCATTCCCTTGAAGATATGTGTGCCCATGCTAGACAAAAAAAATCTCTAAAATGTTTCACAGATAGTTTTCTTCCACACCATGCCTCAAAAGGAGTCATTTCATCTAAGACATTATGAGAAGACCTATTAAGGATGTGATTGGCACTACTTATAGCTTCTACTTCAAGTGATGGATAAGGAGACTTAGCTTGAATCATGCAACTTGCCATTGGCTTAAGAGTTCTAATCATCATTGCTACAATACTTTGCCTTTTGTGCACTAAAAGCTATAGGATTTTGAAGATCAATACCCTCAAGTTCATAAAAGTCTCTAAGTCTTAAGTCACATATCTACTTTCATTGTCCATATGAAGAACCTTGATGGCTTTACTTGATTGATTCTCAACATTACTTTTTAAGGATAGAAACTTATCAAACACTTCATTCTTGTGATTAAGAAAGTAGACCCATGTGTAGTGTGAAAATTCATCAATGAAAGTGAGGACATAACAACCCTTGCTAACTAATGTCACTAGAAAATGGCTTGCTAGAACCATGTGGACCAACTCAAGAACAACTAATGCTCTCCAAGACTTCCCTTTCTCAATATTTTCTTCTAGATGCATATCCATTGAACAAGTTAAACATTCACCTATAGAAAAGTTGATTGTGGGTAGACCTTTGACCATATTTTTTGAGCTAAGTTGATGAAGATAGCAAAAGGCAAGATGTCCATACTACTCATGCCATAATTTACTTTGTGATTGTGAATGTGTCAACAAGAAATGTGAAGGAGACTTAGGCACAAAGTAAGAGAAAAAATAAAGCCTTGTGTCATGATTAACTTTACCCATTGAAACCAATGAATCATCCTTAAGATTTCACACCATTACTGAATCAAGAAGGAATTCAACTTTATTGCCACCTTCATAGTGAGTGATTTGGTAAATTGAAAGGAGATCAATGCTAAGTTTAGGAACATATAGAACATCTTTAAACTCTCCATTTTACATCTCAACTTGTCCTTTCCATTCAAATTCCACTTGTGTGTCATTCCCTACAAAGATTTTGTTAGGATAAAACCATAGATAGAAATAAAAACTACATGCAAATATAACCTATAATAGAAAATAATAGATCACACAAAAATGAACACAAGGCACCAAGATTTAACATGGTTCACCCAATCCCTGGGCTACATCCACCAAATAGCAAGTAAGATCTTATTACAATCTAGTGATTACAACCTGATTACAGTCTGTAATCCCTTACAGCTCAATACCACCGTAAGAAGAAATTTCACATCACAACATAATAAAAAATACCCAACCCTAAAACCTTTTATACAATTATTAAACTGCTTTAGGGTTATAACATGTCAGCCATAATTAGCCATAACTTTAGTGGTGAATCTACGAATGGGGAATAGTATCAAAAAAAAATTTGGGGTGATGCCTCGAACCCCACTAATTATGAAGTATGTATAGTACTTTCCTGATCAGTCACCACAATCTAACAATCCCCCACTTGGGGACTGATCAAGCTCCACACTAAACAACAATCTCCCACTTGGAGACTGATCCTATGGCAATACCACTACCACATGGGGCTCCCACTGGATCAAACCAACCTAGACTCTGCTATTCTTTTATTCATGTTCAGTCTAAAAGACTAACCGAAGCTGAAGAGGAGTTTAGCTTCTCCCTTGTTACAACCTTTGTCAACATATCTGCTGGATTTTCATTGGTATGTATCTTCTCTAGCTTTAACTGTCCATCTTCCAAAATTGACCAAATGAAATGGTACCGCAACTGTATGTTTTTGGTCTTAGAATGTAGAGCTGAATTCTTTGCAAGATGAATGGCACTCTGACTATCTGTGAACAAATAATTATTTTGCTGAGGATGTCCCAATTCTTCCAAGAATAACTAAAGCCATATCATCTCCTTGGTTGCCTCTCTAGTGGATAGAGCATTAATTTTCTATAACCTAGAAACCCAACTCACAACTGCCCCACCAACAGTAAAGACATAACCTGTAGTACTCTGCCTGGTATCAATATCCCCTACCAAATCTGAGTCAACATAGCCCTATAAATCAATAATAGAGCCCCCAAAGTGTAAACACTTATTGGATGTTACTCTCAAATATCTGAGAATCCACTTGATAGCATTCCAATGCTCAAATCCTAGATGACTCATATACCTGCTAACGACTCCCACTGCATGTGCAATATCTTACCTAGTACATACCATAGCATACATCAAGCTTCCTATAGCTAAAGCATAGGGTACCTTGGACATCTTATCCTCCTCTTCTTGTGTCTTAGGACACATCTCCTTAGTCAACTTCAAATGACCAAGTAAAAGTGTGTCGACAGCTTTAGCATTCTCCATAGAGAAACATTGAAACACCTTCTCAACATAATTAGCCTGAGATAGCATTAATGTTCTATTCTTCCTATCTCTACAAATCTTCATACCAGGGGTTTGTTTTTCTGCCCCCAAATCCTTCATAGAAAATGCATGTGCTAACTGGCGTTTCAGCCCCTTAATATGATCCATGTTAGACCCAGCTACAAGCATATCATCAACATATAAACATAAAATAATGTAGCTATCATTATCCAACCTCTTAAAATAAACACAATAATCTAAATGACACCTGTTATAGCCATGCTCATGCATAAACTTGTCAAATTTCAGATACCATTGCCGAGGTACTTGCTTCAAGCCATATAAACTTTTCTTCAATTTGCACACTAAGTTCTCCTTACCTTTGACCTCAAATCCCTGTGGCTAAGCCATATAGATTTCTTGATCCAAATCACCATGAAGGAAGGCTATTTTAACATCCAACTACTCTAAATGCAAATCTTCAATAGCTACAAGAGTTAAAATTGTATGGATAGAAGTCATTTTAACAACAGGAGAAAATATCTCATCAAAGTCAATTCCTTTTTTCTGTGCAAATCCTTTTACAACTAACCTAGCCTTAAATATTTTCTTAGCTCCTTCCTCTTCTTTCAACCCATAAACCCACTTATTCTATAAAACTTTTTTACTTGCAGGCAACTTGCACAAATCCCATGTCTTATTCTTCAACAAATAGTCCATTTCATCTTTCATTGCAGACTCCCACTAAATCTTAGTATCCACCTACATAGCTTCATCATAAATTTTAGGTTCACCAGCATCAGTAAGTAAAATAGAATACAAAGAGGGAGAAAATATTTGTGGAGGTCTAATTTGCCTCGTTGACTATCTAACATTCACTGGTGTTTGTGGTATTTGTTGTTGCAATTGTTTCACATCATGAGGAATGGTTGGGACATTAGCTTTTGGAGTATCATCCAACACTACATAATCATCTTCTTTCTTCTCATGTTGGTACAATAGATCTTTGTACAACACTTTCTCATTGAATATGATATCTTGACTTCTAACAATTTTATGAGATTCAAAATTGCAAAGCCTATAACCAAATTCATTAATGCCATATCCAACAAAGACACATTTCTTTGATTTTGCTTCTAGCTTGGTTCTATTTTTAGAGTCTATATGAGTAAAAGCTTCACAACCGAAGGTCTTGAGAAAAGAATAACTCACCTTCTTACCAGTCCATGCCTCGTCCACAATAACACAACCCAAAGGAGTAGAGGGACCTCTATTAATAAAATATACTACAGTATTGATAGCCTTCACTCATATGTGTAAGGGCAACCCAGCATCCAACCTCATGCTCCTTGCGCGCTCCATTATAGTCCTGTTCATGTGTTCAACCACTCCATTTTCCTGTGGAGTCCTTGGAATAGTTTTTTGTCTATGAATACCAATAGTGGAGCAATAATCTTCAAATTCATGACTGCAATACTCACCACCATTACCAAATCTGAGACATTTTAATTTCTTACCAGTCTCATTTTCAACCAAGCATTTCCATTTTTTAAAAGTTTGAAATACATCAAATTTATATCTAAGGAAATAAACCCATAATTTTCTAGTTGCATCATCAATAAATGTAACATAATGATGAGAGCCACCAAGGGAAGATACTTGAGCTGGTCCCCATACATCTGTATGCACAAGCTCTAATTTCTCCTTTTTGTTTTCCTTCTTAGTCTTTACAAAACTCACTCTCTTTTATTTTCCATACACACAACTTTCACAAAAATCCATATTAACACATTTCAAACCTGGTAAAACTTTCTTTGAATGAAGTACTTTCATACCTTTCTCACTCATGTGCCCAAGTCTATTGTGCCACAATGCTGTATCAAAATCTATAGTAGCTATTTGTTCTTCCTGCTCAACTGTAGAAATTGTTCTTAAACATTCATTTTTCTCTAAAACAATCAAAGTAGAAGGAACAATATGATGTATACAAAGATATAAGGTGCCTACTTTCACACCTTTTGCTACTACAAGGGAACCTTTTGAAACCTTCCAATTTTTATCATTAAAAGTAACTACACAACCCTCATCACTGAGTTGCCCTACTCAAATTAAATTCCTACTCAGCCTTGGAACATGTCTTACCTCATGTAGTAGCCAATGATTCCCATTCTGCAACCTAATCTTAATTTTTCCCTTTCCAACAATTTGATAGGGTTCATTATCCCCCAAATAAACAAGCCCAAAATCCCCTTGGACATAATCAATGAAATAACCTCTATGAGGTGTAGCATGAAATGAAGCACTAGAATTTAAAACCCATGAATCATCTACACTTTCTAAAGACAAAAGCAAAACATCCTCTTCAGATTTATTACTTACCACATTTGCCTCCTTGTCTCTGTCTGATTTATCTCCTTCATTTTTTTTTCGATTCCAGCAATCTTTCTTTTTGTGACCTGGTTTCTCATAGTACCAGCAATCATTTGGTCCTCTCAATTGAGACCTCCTCCCCTTTGACTTTCCTCTTGATTTTCCACAATTTCTAGAGTTACTTCCTCTCTCAGTTGTTCTACCCCTACTTTTTACATTCAAAGCACTTCCTGATGTAGATCCACCTAGGGATTTCCTATGAGTTTCCTCACTCAAAACAACACCAATCACATCATCATATTTCAGGGTACTAGATCTAGGAACATAGTTACTCACCTCCATTACCAAGCCATTCTAGCTTTTAGGTAAAGAACACAAAATCAAGAGAGCCCTAATTTCTTCATCAAAATTGATACCCACAGAAGATAATTGACTAGTAATAGTATTAAACTCATTTAAATAATATGCAATAGATCCAACCTCTGCCATTTTCATATTAAATAAACACTTCATGAGAAATACCTTGTTTGAAGCGGAGGGATTTTCATACAGTGTCACTAGGGTTTTCATCAAATCTTCTGTCATCTTTTCTTTTGTAATATTAAATACCACTGATGGTGCCAAGCATAACCAAATGCTTCCTAGTGCCTTTCTATCCAAAATATCCCATTTAGCCTCTAACATAGTTCCCTGATTCTTGGCTTTGCCTTCCAACAGCTTCCATAAATCCTTCTGATATAGATAGTCTTCCATTTGCATCTTCCATAACTAGAAGTTCTACCCATTAAACCTATCAACCCTCAGCTTACTCTCATCTACCATCACTCAGACTCAACTGTGAGACTCCCACTTAACTGTGAGACTTTCCTGCAGAGGATAACTAAAAGACAACTAGGCTCTGATACCACTTGTTAGGATAAAACTACAGATAAAAATAAAAACTACATACAAATATAACTAATAACAAAAAATAATAGATCACATAGAAATGAACATAAGGCACCAAGATTTAACATGGTTCACCCAATCCCTGGGCTACATCCACCAAATAGCAAGTCCAATCTTATTACAATCCAGTGATTACAACCTGATTATAGTCTGTAATCCCTTACAGCTCAATACCGCTGCAAGAAGCAATTTCACATCACAACATAATAAAAAATACCCAAACCTAAACCCTTTTATACAAGGATTAAACCACTTTAGGGTTATAACATGTCGGCCATAATTAGCCATAACTTTAGCGGTGAATCTATGAATGGGGAATAGTACCAAAAAAAATAAATTTAGGGTGATGCCCCAAACCCCACTAATTATGAAGTATGTATAGTACTTTCTTGATCAGTCACCACAATCTAACAATCTCCCACCCAGGGACTAATCAAGCTCCACACTAAACAATAGATGTGAGGTACCTTAGACTACTTCAATGAAGAAATGTGTCCTTTTGAAGAACCCATATGATGTGAGACACCGAAGTCAAGAATCCATTCCCTTGAAGAACTTGAACTTGCCATAAGTGCTTTCCCTTTTCCCTTTGAAGTGGATGGATTTGAAACCTTGGAAGCATTTTGCACATTGATTTTGTTCTTCCTAAGTAAGTTTTCCAACTCATCTATTATCTTAGTCTTGCAATGATGCTCATCATAATTTGGTTTCTTGCAATATGCACAAAATAGATTATCATTCTCTTTGTTGTTTCCCTCCTTGTTGGAAGAAGAATTGCCTTGTTGTGAGGAGGAAGATTATTGTGTCTCTAATTGTGATTTTGACTCCTACTCATTTATCTTGTTTTTGGTAAAAAAATTTCCACCTTGATTTGTTTGGTTCTCATTACTAGCCACCAATGCCATAGACTTGGATGACTTGAGAATTCCACATCTATCAACTTGGATAGTTCCAACATCAACATTTCTACAAATGCATCAAATGAAGGCTTAGTGAAGGCACTTCCCATGGCCAACTTATGAGTGTTGTAACTTGAAACAAAAGATGCATAATCTGAAGGTAGCCTCTTCAAGATGTGATGAATCAATCTATCAACTTTCATGGGATTATCACAATCCTTAAGTAGTGCTCTTAATTCATTGGCTTTATTGACATAGTCTTGAATTGTGTCAAAATTCGTAGGATCCAATAGAAGTAGATCATCCTCAATTTGGAATCCCTTTTCCTCATCCACCTTTCCATACAACCCTTGAAGTTTCTACTAACCATCCTTGGCATCCTTAAAGTTGGAAATGTGGAAGAAGAGATCTCTATGAACACAACTTCTAATAATTCCTAAAACTTGGTTATCTTTAACTTGCTAATCAACTTGTGCATCAACATCAATGGGTTTTACAATTGTACCATAAACATATAGATTTAAACCTTTTTCCATTAGTCTACTCTATATAATATCTTTCCATTCAGTATAATTGTGTGAAGTTAAAAGTGGAGTTTTGGGTAAACTCATGATGCAAAAAATTAAAAGAGCACAAGAAAGAAAGAGAGACACAAGAACATAAGACACACCCCACCTTTTCACTCAATCAAAGAACCCCCCCCAAAAGTGACACTTTTGGCACTTTATATTTAGTGCATTTACAATAGGCCACTTGTAGAATAGACAAAAGTGGGCTTCTGATTTTCTTGTTTAAAATCTCCTTTTAAATTTCAAATCTAGTACTTAGCAATGTAGCTCAAATATTCAACAATTTTGAAGTTCAATACAAGCAATACAATACAAAAAAGGACATATTTCTAAAAGTAGTATTTCTATCCATACAAGTCTATAATTTGATTACAAATCTAGAAAGTAGATAAAAATTTATTCACTTTAAAAATAAATGGAACCTAAAAATGTGTCCAGATGAGCCCGTACATAGTGTTTGAAGTTGCAAAATGCAGGATTGGATAGGTATAATTGCCAAAAGCTAAAATTAATAACAAATCCATGCACCAAAACTAAAAAATAATAGAACCACTAAATTTTTTAGGAAATTCTAGCCTAAAAAAAATAAAATTACACTTAATTTGGAGTTTGGATGATTGAGATATGACCTCCCAAACTTGGATTGTCAAATAAAAATTACATATGGAGAGGGTCTTTTTAGGAAAACACTATGTTAAAATTGATGTCCAAATGACTATCATAGCAGTGAAATTTTTCCTTCTTGTGATAGTCAAATGGTTGTCAAATTTATGCTCATGAAAAGATGATGTATGCAAAAAAATGTTTGTCCAGATGGCATGGCAACCCATATGACTGACTTGTTAGGTCTGTATAGTACAAATACTACCTATGTACTGATGGCATCACTACTAACATTTTATGTATGATGGTTGAGGTGGTGGTTTGATGTGGCAGACATGTGTCTATTGTGTGCCAATACACTTGGCTAATTGGGATCCAACTATGCAGAAACATGGGTCATGGAGCTGACATGAACTGTTAATGTGGTGGTAGAGGTGGCCACTAATTTGGTGTACAAGGTTGATTTGGTGGTACAAGTTATGTGGTGTATGGTGGAGTGACCTATCATTGTCACATGGCAACTGACAAAGAATGTTAGGATGATAGTGCTTTGATCACCAATTGGAGTTTGTTGAGATGTCAGGGGAAGATGTTAGCCACCAGAGTTATATCAGTCACCAACGGTGAAGTTAGCTACTGGTATGAGGCACACTATCCAATGAGAAGTAGTGGGATTAATCCCACATGCACCAAGTTATGGTGCAAATGTATATTTAAAAGCAAGGAGCCACATAAGGTAAACTAGCTTGGAAGCCACTACTTTATGTCTATCAAAGTTGTTGTGAATGTCATTGGTTGTCAGTTGAGCCACCATGTATGAACACTAGATTTCATGATTCACCACTATTGGAATATAAACACTAATTTTTTGGAATATTCTAGAGAATATTTGACGGGTGCTAGGATTTGATCACTCAGTGTCCTGTAATAAAATTGCTCTATATACAAATTTTTTTGAACAAAATATGTAGATTCAAAAAATGAAATAATTGCATGGACTCAAATATGTAGATCTAAAAATTAAATTCAAGGATCTAAAAGATTGTACCAAATTTTGCAAATCTAGCCTTCAGGTTCTAGTTTGCCAAAAAAATTTGCCTTAATTTTGACTATAGCCTCAAGTAGGCAAATTTATAGTCAAAATTCACTGAGTCTATGCGCTAGATGTAATGGTGAGGTTCACTTTGGCTCTAGACACTCCCAATGACTACAAATACTCTAGATCTGAATTTGGGTCCTTTGAGAGGTGAAGAAAAAATGGTCTCCAATGGCTATTTGAAGAGAAGCTCCCTCAACTTTGATACCATGTAAGAAGTTTCCTTAGGAAAAAATAACATCAAAATCAAGAAGCTCAAGCACTAGCACAATATGGATTGATAAAGTATGATCAAAATAACAATATGAAAATATCATTTTCTATATGTACACTAGAAGCGCCTATATGTAAAGGCCTCTAGAATGACTACGAGTCAACAAAGTGATAAGTCTCATAACTAAGCACATGTCCACCAAGAGTGGATTATCCTCCATTGAGCACATAAGTTAGTGTGATGATGAGAGGATAATAATATATAGGTGTGTCACATAAAAATATGTTTTAGACACCATGTGCTTAGCTAGAGTGTGAATGACTATGTTTTCTACATGACAACTTAGTTGATTATGAAAACTCTTGTGTTGTAAACACCATGTGCTAAATTAGAGTTGCTACCTCTTAGGTTATCAACAAGACAAATCATATGAGTACACATACTCCTAGGTGTCTAACTAAATAATAATAAAATAATACATTAACCTAAGTAAAATTAAGTAAAGTGTAACAATAATTAATTATTTACACTAACAATATCAACTCTACTAGGAGATATAACAAGTTTACTGAAACATATCTCTTTAAACTCTATCTCATAATAGACATCACCAAAACTTACATAACTTCTTCTAGACTTATCCTTTCTACTTTTGATATTAACTATGTATACCAAATACTCCAATGTTTCTCCCATAACCTTAGTTGGTTATCATATCAACTTTATCTTTCTGTCATTCCTCTATAAGATACCATAGAAGACATCAAACTTGCTATGTTGACATCAATGATAAACTTAGTCATGAATGTAACATATCATCATCAAACAAATCTTCCAATCTTCCAATAGAATGATCCTCAACTAAATGATTGGTTAAGGATTTCCCTTTAGTAGATTAATGATATAAATACTTCAAATAAAATTTTGTCAGAAGCATAACTGATGGGGACACAACCCAAGAACAGAATGGACACAACAAAAAAGGGAAATTGTATTAACTAAGAAAATAAGCTAGTACAAACAGTATAGAGAAAATAAACGTCAAAACATGCCCTAAGGGCTTACAATAGCATAAATCTGGAGATAATTTTTCCTTTCAGTACCTCCTCTCAAACTCCACTCCGAACTGTCTTTTACAATGCCATAAATCTCCTTAAATAGACCCCAAAGGGTTAAGAACTAGGAGTACATTCTAGAAAGTGCTAGTAGGCATCCACTGACCAAATAGAAGGTTCCAGAAGCTATGTTAGAAGTCGGTGCAAATCTAGAAGAATCCAGAAAATGGTAACCAAACTTCTGGGAGGCATAACTTTTGAACCATAGCCCCGATTGACGAACTGTTTACATTTTCAAAAAGCTCTTGAAGCGCTCTATAACTTTATGGACAAGCTTTTCTTGTCCCCCATTTTTGGCTCTTTTCAAGGTCATTTAATGCCCCTAACCTAACTTTGAAGCATTCTTAGGAGGTCTCCAAAACCCAAAAAATTGCAATAACTTTCAAACCATGGGGCCTTTTGACCTGATTATTTTTCTAGAATGCTCTAAATTACAATTACATTCATCTAGCCAAATTACACCTCCTAGTTCACCAAAATAATGGCCCAATTACATGCTCCTATTTTTTTGAGATTTTCTAGCACACTGATAGTGGAACTGTGAGAGTTGGAACCTTTATTTGACCCAAATGGTTATCCAAAAATAAAAACACACGAAACAAAAACTAAGTCTAAGTACATTTTTTTGGGTGACACAGGATTGCCCTTATACCTCTGGATGCTCCTGCATCAATAACCCATTTTTCCAATTGTCCAAATAAGTCTCTCTTAACAATAAGATTTTTTAAAGGATTAAAATTTACCACCATATTGACTTCCACATTAAGGAGATAATTTTGATGTTTTGACATGAAAAAACTAAGGAAAATTTCTATTTTCTAATTTCTCTATATCATGTCTCATAATCAATCAAATCATGACTAATATAGTAAACAAGATGCTCCTTACCATGATTGTCATGTTGAATAAAAACCACACTTAATGCATCCAAGAAGCTAGTATATAGAGATAAAATGTTTGTCAAGTTGTTTAGGCTTCAAAATAGGAGGATTAGTAAAGTAATCCTTAAATTATTGAAATTCTTGTTGACATTCATCATTTCAAGGGAAGGTAGAGTATTTCTTAAGCAAGGACATGAATGGAATAGTTCTATCAACCAAATTTGAAATAAACCTTTCAATTACTTGAATCTTCCCTTATAGGCTTTGAATTATATATTCCTTGTTGCATAGTGGAGGTATAAAAAGAATAACCAAGATACTAAGAGGGGGAGTGAATCAAAATCTTAAGCTCTTGTACTTATCACTATAAATTCATTCACAAATTCACTAGTTATCCTATGCATGTAAGACTTGTAATAATGAACTTGTTGTATCATGTAAATCTAATCTATCACATGCATGAAAATAAACACACAACACAATATTTATTACATATAAAACCTCCAAGATGAAGGTAAAATTTGGGTGTATGGTAAACAAAAATCTTCACCACTACACTAATAAAGTTACCTTGTTATGGTTACAATGTTTGATCATAAAATATGATCTACCCTGTGAGGGGTCTACTCTATTAAAATCTTAAGAGACTACTAGGTCTCACCTTGTTAGAGGATTTAAAACTTACAACAAAGTAAGGACTTTGTTAGGATATTTAAAAAGATTTGTTAAGAGCAATCTATCAAGATATTTACACTGATTCAAGTCGATTAAAACTGATACAATACCTGACTCTTGATATGCTCTATAAGCTAATTTTGAATCTTCTCCTTACTAACTAGTCCTCTCCTTTGTTCTAATAATACTTTTCTTCCCCTTCACTTCATTGATATGGATCGGTCACTTTCTTTGTTAAGTGATAATAGAACCCTTCACTAACTTTTAAAATTATCTTGATCCTTCACTTCGCTATTCATATATTACACTGTGTTCACATGCATAAAATTATTTTCTCCACTCTTTTTTCTTAATCTAGGTTAAGCTCTTCTATATTTAAAGAGTTCTATAAGGAGTTTTCTAGATCCTTCTATAATAACCTCTCCATCTATATCATTGATCACAACATATAGTGATATGTAATCTATGTCATTCATGTGTAAAACTCTCTATAAAAACCTCTAAAAATATTAAATATTCCTCCCATGTATAATAAAAAATGTTTTACCTCAAAATATCTTCCATTGATTGACCTTTATTATTTTCTAACACTTGGCATTGTAGTTGATTAGTTTGTATTGCTCTTGGCATAAACTATGTCACTTGATACTTGTATTCTTAAAACTTGCTTAGTCATTATTGAGCTTGGATTGTATTGAAAATACTCAGTGACTATCCACTTGCTTGAATCTTATAAATCTTGGTACATAATTGCTTATGTACAAGACTTGGCCAATGTAGAGTAGCTTGGTCATAGTGATGATTGTCTAACTCTGCCTTGTAAATGACTAAGTGTTTGACATGAATAGATGATAAGATTTAGAGATACCAACAATCTCCACCTTTGACATTAGTGTAAAAAAAATTTGTCACATTTACATCACTACAAATACAATTTGATAAAGTTCTCCCCCTAAGTCTTATGACTTATGCCAAAAATCATTAATGAATAAACAATGTAATATTGAATATATCATGTCTATTTTCCAAATCTAATTTCCCCCTTTAAAATGTATTTCCCTATTGTTTTTGAACACTTATGCCACTATTGCTAGGGTGGAATGGGTGGAAGAAATCCATATTATTTAATTAACATCTTGTGAGCTCGAGTGATCATGGACAATGCATGATCCTATGTGGTACTTGCTGCTCCCAAAATGTGATTCTGCAATTGTAGTCTTCTTTAATAAGATCCTGGTCTAATTGCAGCTCCCTTTGCATGACCTCTAGATGAGGTATCATTATTTATTGAATACAAATCAATTTGGATCATATATTGTTATTTCCTCACCAAAGAAAGGGATCAAAATCCTATAGTAATGGACTACCTAACCCAAGATTGGACATCTCAAGTGGTTCTTATCTAACTCATTTGGCCTCATTTAATTTATCAACTAGGGATGTAAACTTGAAATGGTGTTCGTAAAGTATATTCTTCAAACTTATCTCAACTTAAGAACTACTCTATTGAAATTCAAGTACTTAAACTACAAGAAATTTATGTTAAAGTTGAGAACCAAATCTATCTTTGATAAAGCATGAAAATACAACTAAGAATTACTTCAACTACCTATGTTGTAGGAATAGTCAACTAATTCTATTATTAGTGGCCATAGGAACATAAAAGTCTACTTATGTTCTACAAATTGAATATAAATCCTATGCTAACTAATTATTTCATTCCCTGTATGGGTCCCCATAGAGAAGTGAAGTATAACAACTTAGAGATGGAAACTTGAAATAATCCTTTTATTCATAATAACTAAACATATATAGTGATGAATAGTAGGATTATATTCAATACTTAAAAACTTAACAACTTCTTTATATTGAAAAATGACTAAGTAAAACCCTAGCACTCCTAGAACATAGACTTCTAGTTATTTAAAACACAAACTAGGAAAAAATTTCCTAAATTCAAGACTCATCAACTATCGAAACAAATGATAGCATTGATTATTACAATATGCTCATTAATTCTAGTACCAAATAGAATAGTGATTTAGGATCTCACAAACCTTTAATTTCCTCCACTTAGGGCTGGTCTATTAACACAAGCAACTACTTTGACTCCCACTTGGTTGACTTGGCTTTTCATTTATATCTACAAAATATTAGGGCCTCCAAAACAATAACATACATCAAGACATATTCAAAAAATGTTATCTAATATTATTTTACCCTATGTCACATTGTTGCAAGAGAACTACCCAGCCTAGTTAAGGAAGAAAAAGCATCATTCTCACTTTTTTATAATTAAATGACATATATTTTCATAGCTTACTCATTTTAATCCTGAAGAGTAATTATGCATACATTTTTCTGAAATCATCACAAACATCGTGTTCTTAAACATCAAAGTCTTTTAGAGAGTTTGCAAATTAAATTGAAAATTAAATGACAAGATAGACCATAAATCTGGTCTCATCATTCCACCCAACTAAAAATTTGACTTGTCCTCAAGAAAACATGAAATTTTTCACCCTTGTAGCCATCCTAAAGTCTAAGGAAAAATTTTGTCCTTTATCTCCTGTAGCAATGTTCTAATAAAAAATTTTACTCTCCCTATACCTTCCCCATCTATGAAGCTCTTTTGTCATATCAAATTTCTCTAAATCCTACTAATTAGCAAGTAATGGGGACAACAATAGTGGAGGCTGAAAAGTTAAAGGAATTCAATCATTTTTCCTTTCTTCCCCCAACTTGATATACCAGGGTGCCTGCTGAGTGGCCATGATTAAATTTAGTGGAGAATTAGGTTCCCTCTTTTGTAGGTTCTCACTCAACCCTATCCAATGCTATTGATTCTCTTTATTTACCATAGTAAGATCTATTTCTACCATAGCTTTATATTATAGATAGACTATTTCCCTTAAAGGAGGAATAATCTGAATTCTAGGTTTTGGGTAAGCAATTTTCAATCATTCATAGTAAAAAGTTTTGGCATCCTTGGCCTTAGGCATAAGAAAAAGTGGCATCTCATACTCTAATTCCTTGTACTAATGGCTTGGTTTTCCCTACTAATTTCATTTTGAATCCAAGACATCAATGCCTTGAGTTGAATATCATCCACATAAGGAAAAGGGTTCCACTCTCTTGTATCAATGACTACTAAATTATGTAAATAAAATTCATAGAGAAAATTTATGATGGCTATATGAGCAACATGAAAAGCATGAAATAATTCATGAGGGGTTTTCAATGTTAAACTTTTACCCTACATTACATAGGTCATTTGGTAATTGACAAACAATCCTTTCAAAAAGAGAGCATAAACAAGAGAAGGAGAGTGACAAGAAATTAGTCTAGGAATAATGGCAATGAATTTTTTAAGTTTACCACTTAATTGCTCAATCTCCTCATCCTTCTCAGTTAATTCTTGAGTTTGATTGAAGATGGTTTTCTCTAGGCTCTCTCTCTTTCTCTTCGTTTTCTATTCTTCCTTCTTTGGGATTAATTGATTAGATAACTGTGAAATAATGCTTAACAATGAAATAGTGGAATTGGGACAAAAAGTAATATGTGTCTTAGGTGAAGGATCAATAGGATCAGTTTGTTGAGCTATGAATGCTAAAGCATTAAGTCCTTGAGAAAGAATATGCTCAACAATAGTATTAACTACATCAAAATTTATTCCAACATCTTCTTCACCAAAATTTTCTCTTTGAGGTGGAGGAGAAGCTAAAACTCTAATAGATACACTATCATCACGATCTAAATATATGGAAATGATAGGTGGTTAGATAGAGGATGTTCCTACTGCTATAGGTAAATGTTCCACACTTTCACCATCTTCAATGACAATCTTTTCTTTGTTAGAAAAAGAGAATTTCTCATTTTCACTATCCACATTTTTAGGCATAGGGTATTGAAAAAAAACATGCTCATCAGGTTTCACCATTGATTAGCTTCTTCAAATTTTATTCCTAAAGGGTACTTTTGCTACGTTTAATGCTATAGGAGGTTCTAGAGATGTTTCCTATACATTCCTTATTTTCTTCATATAAACCCTAGGAATTGTAGGAGAGCCAATATTTGGGGAATTTTAACTTTCCTTTTACCCTTATCAAATGTTGGTCTTGACCTAGATGCACAAGTTATGAGAGTGGAAATTGAAGTTCTCTATTACCTCCTAAGTCTGGTTGAGGAAGAGCCAGACTTTATAGGGTTTTCCTGAGGTTCTCTTTCCTCTTCAACTTGCTCTATAGGTCACCTAATGGGGTTTTGCACTTTGTTTTTGACAAAATCATCCCAAGATATCCCAATTTGTTCCCTAAGGTCTTTTTCTATGATGAGCTTGATAAAACAGTGATGTGAAACATCCTTTAGGGTTCCTTTTTGTACTACAATGGCTCTTTTCAACAAAATATGATACATAAAATGAGAAACACTCAAAGGACAGTCATTATGTCTTAGGTAGCTCAAAAATTTGAAATGTGTGGCATGAAAATATGAATGTCTCCCCTCACAAGTAAAATATCTCATAATATATGTAGCACATTCATTAAATGGTGCTCATAAAGATGTGCAAATTGTACCTTTTTTTTTATCTATTTGAAGCCATGGGTCTATATGTACTACAAATTGGGCTCTAGCCAAAATTGTGTCTAATGCATCTTAAAATGGTTCTCCTTCTAGTGGAAATTCCATTATATCTACTACAATTTTAGGTGAAAATGGAACCCTTACTCACCTAACTATAGAAAAACCATCCCTCAACATTCACAAGAATTCTAAGGCAAGCTCTTCATTCCATGCAGATAGTTTGAACATGTAATTCATCCACCCCCTAGCTTGAAATATAGGCAAGAAAACTAGGTCTCCCAACAATGTTGTATGGTCAGCTAGTTCTCTTCTTAACAAACTACCCCACCATTTTCCTCTAGAGTGATTAGAAGAGTTTTTGCTTTTAAAAAAATGGAGAAACCTACGATAGATGAGAAGAAAAGAGATAGTATTTATTTTAAACAACTGATGTTTTTAGCATTTAAGATCACTTAATTACTTATTAATTACCTTAGCTAGAAATTGTACTTACCAACCTGCAAAAGATGTGCAACATAAAGGTGATTGTCACATCACATTATTCTCTTATGATGATTTATGGGAAGGTCACAATATGTGGTAGCAAATAAAGAATAGCATAAACATTGACATTTAATTATAACAAAAAAAAGAGAAATATAATACCCCTCCCCCCAGCTAAATTAGGCAATAGCTCCTGCAATTTCTAGTGATGAAGGTAACTAAAAATAGAACAACATATTAAGAAAAAGTTTAAACTTGAGTATGTGTATGGACCTATGAAGTTATGTTGTCATCTGATACTATCATGTAAGTTGATGAAAGGTGAAGTAAGGTGGAAGATGAGAAAAAGTGGAGTGAGGTGGAATTATTATGGAGAAAATACTTTCATAAAGAAAGTAGTTTATTATGATGAGTGAAATGTTTTAGAGAGAGGACAACAAATGAGTGGGAAACTCATTTGTAGTTGCTATGGGAATTGTGGAATTAGTAGATGAGTGGAATTTTTGCAAGAACTCTTGTCAACTAGATAGCTTATTATAGAGTTTTAGAGAGTGTCCATTAATAAAGAGTTTGAAGCAAATAGGATCAATGCTAGAGAGCTGCATTGCAACATTCTCAAAGAAGAGGGCTTTATAGGACTGCTAAAATTGATACCCCATTTGTCAAAAGGTGTGACTACTACCTGAGGCTGTAGGGGCATTTCATCAATTTTAGTAGGCCTTCCCCTGCATTGGCATTGATCACATTGCCTTGTATACTTTACTGCATCTTTGTGTAGAGTAGGCTAGTAGTATCCATTTGTTAAAATCTTATAGGCTATTCTTTTTTCTATAAAATTACCCCCACATGGCTCATTATGGCATGCCCTTAGGATGTCATAAGTTTCATCTTCCCTTACTCACTAGTGAGTTACATGATCTAGTCCAATGTAGAACATCAATCTAGTTATCCATGAGAAATTAAATCTCTTCTCCACCAAGAGACAACACTGCTTAGGTGAAAAGTGTGGTGGTGTTTTTCCTATAGCAAGGTAATTTCCTTTATCTACAAACCATGGGTTATAACTTTCTATTGAAAATAGATGCTCATTAGGAAAACTATCATCTATGGCTATAGGATCATTAGGTACTTAAAGTTGTGATAGAAAATATGCTACTACATTGGCTCGACTTGGTTTATCTATTATCTTTACATTAAATTCCTACATGAGGAGTAGCCAATGCACTAATCTACCAGAGGTAGTAGGTTTATTCATCAAGTATTTTATAGTGGAGTGGTTAGTGTATACAAAAACCTCATAGCTTGTGATATAATGCCAAAATTTATTAAGTGCATACACAACAAAAAGAAAATCTTTTTCAATGACAGTATAATTCATATTAGAACCCTATAAATTATTACTAATATAATAAATGGCTTGCTCAATAGTAGCTTCTTTTTGTCCAAGAACTACCCCTAAAGAAGTGTCAAATGCATCAGTATGAATGTGGAAAGGTAGCTTCCAATTAGGTCCTCTAAGAATAGGTGTTGTTGTCAAAAAATCATTCAATTGCTAGAATGCTATTTCATAGTCTTTTGTCCACTCAAATTCAACTTGCTTATCAAGTAGATTATACAAAGGAGCAACAAGCTTACTAAAATCTTTGATGAATCTCCTGTAGTATCTAGCATGTCCAAGAAAGCTTCTAACATCTATTTGCTTGGTTAGTGTTGGATTATTAGTAATGACAACAATCTTTGCAAGATCCACTTAAATTCAAAAAGAGGAAAGGTAGTGCCCAAGAACAACTCCTTCTTCCATCATGAGATAACACTTCTCACAATTAAGAGAAAGGTTGTATTCTCGACACAATTTTAACACCTTCTCCATGTTAGCATGAGCTTGTTCAAATGTGTCACTATAAGTGGTAAAATCATCCATATAAATCTCAATAGAATTAGTAGCTATGTCAAAAAAATGCTAAGTATTGCTCATTGAAAAGTTGTAGGTGCATTACATAATCCAAATGGTAAGATAGAGTAGGAAAATGTTCCCCATCGATAGGTGAACATTATCTTATCCTAATCTTCTAGAGAGATCTATATTTGATTATAGCCACTAAAACCATCCAAAAATGAGAAAAAAAATTTCCTACTAAGTTATCTAGTACTTGATCAATGAATGGAAGAGGGAAGTGATCCTTTTTAGTGGCTTTATTAAGCTCACTGTAGTCTACACATACTCTTAATTTTCCTCCTTTTTTTGGAAAAATAACTAAAGGTGAAACCAATTGGATATCACAAATAGGATAAATAAATCCAACATTAAGAATTTTTTGTAACTTTACTTTGACTATATCTTTTAATGTTGGGTTTACCCTCCTCTGGGGTTGTCTCATTGGCTTACATTTTGAGTTGATAAATATCCTATGTGTACAAAGATCAAGATCTAAATCCTTCATATCAATATAGTCCCATGCAAAGGCTTGTTGACTATCTTGCAATAGTTTAATGGTACTCATCATTTGAGATGCAGTAAGGTCATTATTGATATTCAACTCTTTTCTTGTAACAGTTTCTACTTTCTTTACCTTGTCCATCATTAAAATCTCTGCCATTGATGAAGATTTAATTTTATGTGGTAATAATGTGTGAAGGTAATCAAGTACTATAGGATATTGAGGTGCATCACATTTAGGTAATACCATTTGCAAGGAGCTGGTAGGATTTAGGCAATACTGATTAGTAAGGATTGTTGCCAATATATCATCTTCTTCTTGGGATACAAAAAATGGGTTTCTTTTTAGCATCATGAGCTATTGAATAGAATTAACTTGTGGATGACCATCACCAAGGTTTGACCAAGAAACTTGGTCAAGATCTAGTTGAGGTTGTGTAGGAGAGTATAGAGTTAGCCTTTTAGTGTTTGTACCATCTGATATTGTTATTTTTCCTAATTGACATGTAATGCATGCATCTATAGTAGCCAACCATAGTCTTCCTAAGATTAGTGGATATCCTCCAAGGGTGTCTCTTGGTGACAACACAAAAAAGTCTGAACGTAAATATAAAGAATCTAAGGTTACAATAATATCTTCTAGCATACCATTAGGTTTGGCAGTTGAATTATCCACTAACTGAAGTATTGTAGGAGTATCTCTTAATCCAATAATGCTAAGTCTTTACAAGACTTCTCTAGTCATCACATTAATTAATTCTCTTAAATCAATCAAAACATTTTGAATTTGGATGCCATTTATGTGTATGGTAACAACAGGGCTTCCTAGTAGACTACGTGGTACATGCTTCCTTTAAAGTTTTATTATAAAGGAGAATCTCCTTAAGCACATCAAATAAGGGAATCTATATAGTCATTTTCTTAAGTTGATCTAGGAGATCAATTGCTATAGGATTTGGCTTAGATGGAGCTACAGACACTAACCTTTGTGGAAATGGAGGAGTAGGTGCTTATACAGATGAGGAAATTGAAACATCAATTGGTGAGCTTGTTGGAACATTTTTAGTATCAACAACCTCTATTATTATAGGTCCTTTAGGTGCAGGAAACTTAGTTCTAGATCTAAGATGAATATCATTCGTCTACAAAGAATAAGCTTGTTGGTTATTTTTGGGATTTGGTGCTAGCTAAGTTGGGATTGTGGTTACTTTTGTGGGCTAGTATTGGTTGCAGGAGGTAGATGTATTAGAGATTATTGTTAGGTAGAGGCATTAAGGCTTGTTACTAAGGTCATAGGCTAGGCCCTCATTGAGGTGGTTTCTACCACTTCCCTTGATACCAAGTTTGTTGATTAAGGCCCCACTAAGGATACTAGTTATCTTGTTGAGGCCACTAAGTATTTTTTTGGGGATACTAAGGTGGTTGATGGTAGGCTTGATTATACTAATGTTTCTAGTTGGGCCAATTATTGTTCCAATTTTATCTTTGAGGAACAAAATTTTGGGGGAATATTACCTTACCATTGATTACTATTATAATCAAAATTATTTAGAGGATCTTGAGGCATACCTTGTCTCTAAGCCCATGGTCATCTTTGAGCAACATAAATCACTTCTCCTATATCCTAATCAATTTTGTTGAACTTAGTGGGCATTGGTTGTGCATTCACTTACAATGGTCTTACAAGTGCCATTCTTCTTCCTTTCTCTACAACAAGGGAAAAATTCAGTTAGCATAGCATCAACTTCATCCTTTTTCCTTTGGGCTTGCATGGTATCCAATTTAGTAGAAACATCATTATTGATATCTTTCTTGAAGTCATATAGTAGATTAGATAACTCCATTTTTGATACTCCTGACCCACCATTGGTCTTACGTGGTAGGCTCCTTAGTCCTCTACCTTTCTTCACAGTAGCCCTTGAATAGTTCTGACCTGTCTCCTTGATGTCATTCAATTTTTTTTGTGTAACATCTCTGTCAACCATTAAATCCAAGGCTTCCATGTTTTCTTCTTGCACCCCTCTCAAAAAAAGATGCTTTTTAGATTCCTCATTTAGGTAATGTTGTGTATTTCACTACACATTAAACAAGAATCTAGAAACATAGTCTTCTAACATTTCACCCTCCTTTTGTAACATTTAAAAAATTTCACCCCCCTTCATATCTTGACCTCTATAATATTATTTATATTTTTGAAGAAAAAAATTATTCATTTCAGTCCAATTTGCTATATCATTTTCACCTAACCCCATGAACCATCGAAGAGCAGCCTCCTTCAGAGCAGAGGGAAATAATTTTAACTTATGGGAATAAGCTCTATAGTCATAGCTCCTATAGAGAATGAAAAATTTGAAGGGAAATTTTTTAGGGTCTTCTTTAATAAGGCCATAGAATTTTGGAAGTGCAGTAGTAGGCAAGTTTTTCAAATTTTAGTTCCCTTGCTAAGGTGGAATAGGAAAAGGAAAGGTAGGCACAACCATTCTTGGAGGAAGAGGTGGTGCTTGATAGATAAAAATGGCTAATGGATTATCTTGATATTTAGGCTCATCAAAAATTTCATTTAGATGGAGTGATTCTTTTGATTCAATGTCAATGTCAACAAATAGATTTTCAAAGGGTTCATCCTTGTCATTCTCTCCTTGGGTTCATCTAGTTTAGGTTGAACATCATGGAATGGTTCTTCCTAATTATCATGAGGAAGGAATCTCCCTAAGTGGTCTCTTCTTCTATGCATAACATGCTTCTTTACTACTAAACTTTATTCTACAAAGAATAGAAATAGAACTAGAAAGACTAGTTTGAATTAATACCATCCCCAGAAATGACACCAAAAATGTCTAGCCAAAGAAAGGGATCAAAATCCTACAACAATGGACTAATTAACACAATATTGGACATATCAAGTGGTTCTTATCCAACTCATTTTTCCTCATTTAATTTATCAACTAGGGACATAAACTTGAAATGGTATTCACAAAGTATATGCTTCAAACTTATATCAACTTAAGAACTACCCTAATGAAATTCAAGTGAAGTATAGTTGAGAATTAATTTAACTGACTATGTTGTAGGCATGATCCACTAATTATATTATTAGTTTTTGTAAGAACATTAGATTCTACTTGGGTTCTATGAATTGAATATAAATCCTATGCTAGCTAATTAGTTCACTTCTTGTGTGGGCTCCCACAAAGAAGTGAAGTATAACAACTCAGATATGGAAACCTAAAATAATCATTTTATTCATAAAAAAAAAATGTACATACTGATGAATAGAAGGATTATATTTAATAATTAAAAACTTAACAACTTCTTTCTATTGAAAAATTATTGACTAAAACCCTAGCACTTCTGGAACATGCACTTCTAGTTAGTTAAAATACAAACTAGGAATAGATTTCCTAAATTCAAGACTCATCAACTACATATACAAATGATGACATTGATTATTACAATATGCTCATTAATTATGGTGCCAAATAGAATAGTGATTTAGGAGCTCATGACCCCTTAATTTCCTTTGTTCAGGGTTGTTCTATTAATGTGAGCAACTGCTTTGACTCTCGCTTGATTGACTTGGCTTTGCATTTCTATCTACAAAATATTAGTGCCTCCAAAATAATAACATACATCAAGACTTATTCAAAACATGTTATCTAAAATTAGTTGACCCTATGCCACATTGCTACAGGAGAACTACCCAACCTAGCTAAGGAAGAAAAAACATCATTCTCACTATTTTATAATTAAATGACATATCTTTTCACAACTTATTCATTTTAATCTTGAAGAGTAATTATGCACACATTTGTTTGAAATCATCACAAACATCATGTTCTTAAACATCAAAGTCTTTTAGAGAGTTTAGAATTAAACTAAAAATGAAATGACAAGATAGACCATGTTTTGGTATCATCAGTTATCAGCTAATTAAAGCTTGACCAATGTACCTTGAGCCTTTAGTAGATTATTGTAATGATCTATGCTAGACCCCGCTGACTCTAAAATAGTGTTGTTGGATCTCTTCATCTTAGCTTGAATTTGGTTTATTTGTGCTTGAATATCATTTGTGAATTGTTTCACATTTGATAAAGTATTGTACATATGTTGTACCTTTTGAATTAGTTCTATCATAACTAGTGTTTTCTCTTGCAATTATGCTTTTCGCTTGGCAATTGTTATGGAAACTCTATCCACAACCTTATTCTTGAAACTTCTTGCTGATAAACACATTAATTTTTCATTTGATTCCATATTATCAGCATTGACTTGATAAACTATACTTAAAAGCTATTTGATGATTAGGTCATCTTCATCAAAATTTTGGATATCAAAAGCATCAACAAAATTATGCTTTATGACATAAAATACACATTTTTTCTTCAACTCTCTCTTTAACTCTTCTTGCCTTTTCTTCTTTGCCAAAACTTCTTGTAGAAAGATTATTTTCTCCAAGGTGAGATCTACCAAGTCTAATTGTTGTATCTCAATTATTTCATCCAGGATAACTTCAATATCTGGTGAATTATCCTTTTTCTTGCTAAAGGAGTGCTTCTACTTGACACTTCTTTAAGATTTGGTGAAGGAGTTTCACCACTCGATTGTTCTTGAACATTTATTCTTGAGACAGTGATAGTCACACTTGGTTTAGCTTTATTTGACTCTATGTTTTCCTTAATATGAGGTGTTGAAACAATCTTACTATCTACACTTGTTTCTTCCTCTTCACCTTTTGCCTCTATATCAATGAGCTTTGATTTATCAGCCTCTAGATTGTTAGGGGTGTTGGCATGTACATATGACATGCTACCTTGTGGACTCGGTACACCTAAGCTTTCTCCACTATTGTAATCATCTTTGATGTTTACATCATATGTCTCTTTCTCTAATCCTTTGGTGGATAAACCAAAAATTATTTTCCAAAGCAACTTAGTTTGTTGTGCTACAGATTCCATTTTATTTTTTAAGATAAAAAACATTCTACACTTAGGAAAAAAATTTCTCCTTTACTGCTCCAAAAATGTATTCTGTTGATCCTTGGATAGATCAGGCATCACTCTAGCTAATGTTTTAGTCCTTGTATTTTTCTCTTCTACTTTTTCCAACTGCCATATCCTTTCTATTCTTTGAAATAAATTTTTGGGTTTCTTTTTCTTAATTTTTCTAGGGGTAAGCTTGTTGGTGTAAATAAGTATTTACTTATTACACTTACTTAAGTTTACTTAGGTTAATGCATTATTTAATGATTTTGCATTATTTTTATTTGTGAGACACTTAGAAGTTTGCACACCTTTTGAGTTTTCATGTAGACAACATAGGAGTACACAACTCTATTTTAGCACATGGTGTCTACAACATTGTTTTGCATGTCACACCCTTGTAGGCTTATCCTCACATCACCGCACTTACTTCCATGCATAATGGAGGATAATCCATATCTGGTGGACATGTGCTTAGTTGTATGACACATCATGGTGCTGATTATGAGGCATTCTAGATGTATCTCAGAGGCCTTTATATTCAGGCACTCCTAGTGTACTTTTATGAACCAATTATTGAATACATTGTTATTTTGATCATACTCTCTATCTTTAGTCTACTGTGTACTTGTGTTTGAGTTCTTGGTTCCTGGGTGAATTTTTCCCTTAGGCAAATTCTTACATGGTATCAGAGAAATTTGGAGATTTTCTCATCACAAGCCATTCGAGACCTCTTGCTTGCTTCATCACCTCAACTCAAATCCAGAGTGTTGTAGAAATTGGGAGTGTCTAGACCCAGATCTAACCTCACCATTGCGTCTAGAATGTTGAACAAGTGAAAATTGACTATAAACTCAACTACCTTGGCCCAAAGTCAACTATGAGGAAATTTTTTTTTGCAAATTGAAACCCAGAGGCCCCGATTTGCAATATGGGTATGGTCTTTTTCAGATCTGTAATTTAATTTTTTGGATTAGTATTTTTTTTGTATTTTCATCAAATTGTTTTGCCTTTTCAAGCAGCAGAGAAAATTTTTAGTAGCAGACCTGGGCAGTGACACCCCGGATCTACCATTTTTGGAGGTATATTATTTTCCACAGGGGATTATTTACTTTCCACAGCAAACAGTACAAACCATTCATCAATAGAAGGCTGTATAATTCTACATCATCTGTAGACTCAACAAAATAGCCCACCGAGATGGCATCACATCACCTCGGTGGTAAGGCCCTGCCTCAACATTGGCAACCCCTCTTATTTTTTTTGAATAGCACGACCTTTTTTTTTTAAAGAGTTCCATAGACTGTATCCACATCATATGTGGGACTAAAATTTTAAACCTCCAGTGCATATTACATCATCGACAATAGATCTTCGGCTGCTAGAAAACTTTTTTTTGGATTCATTGTCAATTTTTGGCTCTCTGCATGATTTCTTAGTGAGATTTAACTATTTCTAGCATCAGGTTCACACAGGTCAGTGGTGACTGCATTTACGGTGGCTTTGGTTTTCGATCGGGCAAGCTTTCCAGGCAACTGCTGGCATCTACACTTTTTACCTCTTGATGAAGTATATTTTGGTGGTTTTTTTTCAAACGACAACGATAGTTTTTCAAATTCCTTCCTAGCATGCAATAGTCACCTCTGCCATGCAGCCAGACAATGAGCTGCCACGTGTCTAGTATTTACATGTCCATTTTGTAACACGTTAGTCTCAAAACTGCTACATCATCCTTGTGAAATCTGGTTTCTCTTTGCCATGTCAGAATATGGACTTGACATGTGTTTCATCCATACAGTATGAAATTTCCAGTCAACTGCCACGTCATCCTAGGCATGGATTATTTGCTGACATCATCTTTTGTTGAGGTTAAACTTGATGATCATTTGATCGTAATTCCTAGGCATTTTCCAACTATTTTGATAGCTATTTAACCGTCAAATTTAGACTCTTAGTTTTACTCCTAGACCCCTCTCCAGATTGCTTTTCAGTTTGGCAGCCTAACTTTGTGAGCCCTTATCTTGGACATTCAGACTTCAATTCAGGTGCAATTTTTTTTAAATCAGGTAAAATTTCCTAAATTTTCTAGTGGTGGTGTTGTTTTCTAGTTTTGGTGCACAGATTTTGCTGAATTTGCATTTTTTGACAATTGTACCTACATAATCTTGCATTTTGCAACTTCAGAAGCTCTGTACAGGCACATCTGGTCACTTTTTTAGGTTCCATTTTATTTCAAGTGTGTATTTTTTCATCTACTTTCTAGATCTGAAGTCAGATTCTAGGGTTGTGTGGACCAATTTCTCACTTTCAAAATTAGTCCTTCTTTGGCATTGTAAAGCTTTGATTCATTTTCAAAATTGTTGTAAATCTGATCTATAGTGCTTATGTGACAGATTTAAGCCTCATAAGGTAGTTGTAAAAGAAAAATTAGAAAGTCCACTTTGTTCATTTTGACAAGTGGCCCATTGTAAATGCACTACTTATAAAGTGCCAAAGCATCCTTTTTGGGGGTGTCTTTTGATTGAGTGAAAAGGGGGGGTGTGCATTTTGTTTTTTGTGTCTCTCTATTGTGCTCTTTTCATTTCTGTATCATGGTTTTTAAATGTCCTCCTTTAACTTCACGCAACTATTCTGCATGGAAAGATATTGCATGGAGTAGATTAATGGAAAAAAGATAGTCTTTATGTAGATGGTACAATTACCAAACCTACTAATGCTAAAGAAATCATTGATTGGCAAAGAAAAGACTAAGAAGATTTAGGTGTTATCAGGAGTTGTGTACAAGGGGATCTTCTCTTTCACATTAAAAATTGTTCAGAATCTAAAGAAGCTTGAGATAAACTTGAACAGTTGTATGATAAAGTGGATGAAGAAAAGGGATTTTAGATTGAGGATGCTATACTTCTCTTAGATCCTAAGAGTTATGACACAATTCAGGATTATATCATTAAAGTCAATGAGTATAGGGCACTTCTTAAAGATTTTGGAAATCCCATAAAGGATGATAGGTTGATTCATCACATCTTGAAAAAGCTACCTTCTGAGTACACCAACTTTGTTTCAAGTTTTAATACTCATATGTTAACCATGGGATTTGCTTACCATAAGCCTTCCTTTGATGGATTTATAGACATGTTGATTGTTAAACAATCTCACTTGGTGGATTTTAGACTTCTCAAGTTATCTAAGACCAAAGCCTTGGTGGCTAGTGATGCTCACAAATCTAGTCAAGGGGGAAAAAGCAACAACAAGAAGAAGCAGTGGAAGAAGAAAACACAATCTGGGACAGAACAATCCTCCTCTCAACAAGGCAATTCTTCTTCAAACAATAAAGGAAGTAATGAAAAGAAGGACAAACTCTTTTGTGCATACTACAAAAAGCCAAATCATGATGAGCATCATTGCAAGACAAAAAGAATCGATGAGTTAGAAAACCTACTCAAGAAGAACAAGATTCAAGTGCCAAGTACTTCCAAGGATTCTACTCCTACCTCTTTGAAGGGTAAAGGTCAAGCACTTATGGCAAACTCAAATTCTTCTTCAGAATGGATACTTGACTCAGATGCCTCTTACCACATGGGTTCTTCAAAGGGAGACTTTTCTTCATTGAAGCAGTCAAAGGTACCACACATCTTCATGGGAGATGATGCTAAGATAGAAGTTGAAGGAAAAGGACACGTGGAAATGGAAGATGGGGAATTCAAAGATGTTCTCTATGTTCCAAATCTAAGCTCCAATATCCTATTAGTTTACCAAATCACTCACCTTAGAGATGGTCATAAGGTTGAGTTCCTTCCAGATTCAGTGATGGTGCGAAGTCTCAAAGATGATTCATTAGTAGCAGTGGGGAAAGTCAATGCTGACAAGAGGCTTTATTCCTTCTCCCACTTTATGCCTAAGAGTCCTTCTCAAGCCTTGTTAACTCACTCTACTTCACAAATCAACTTATGGCATGAGTAGTTTGGTCACCTTGACTTTTGCTCTTTTTAGCAACTTTGCTCAAAACACATGGTCAAAGGTCTACCTAACATTAGCTTTTCTAAGGGAGAGTATTCATCTTGTTTAGTGGATATGAATCTCAAGGAGAAGTATGATAAAGGGAAGTCTTCTTGAGCTCCATTTGTTCTTCAGCTAGTTCACATGGTGTTAGCAGGACCCTTTGTAGTGACTTCAGTCAACCAAGGCTGCTACATACTCACATTTGTTGATGACTTTTCAGGATTCACTTGGGTATTCTTCCTTCATCATAAGAATGAAGTGGTTCATAAGCTTCAAGACTTCAAGACTCGTGTTGAACACAAGTTAAGGAAAGCCATCAAAGTACTTAGAGTGGACAATGAGAATAGACATGTAGACAGAAGACTTAAGAACTTTTATAGAATTGAGGGGATTGATCTTCAAAACTCACCAGCATTCAATTCGCACAAGAAAATTTTTGCAGCTATGAGGATTAGGACTCTCAAGACCATGTCAAGTTGCATGATAAAGGCTAAGTCTCTTGATCCTACACTTGAAGTTGAAGCCATTAGCAGTGCTACTCATATATTTAATAGGTCTCCTCATCCAATCTTAGATGGAAAGACTCCTTTTGAGGCATGGTGCAGCAGAAAACTAGTTGTGAGTCACCTTAGAGTCTTTAGTTGTCCAGCATGGGCAAACCTATCCTCCAGGAGTTGAAAGGCACTGACACTTAGGCCTTGTACCTTTATCAATTATGAATACAATGTGAAGGCTTATAGACTTATGGATCCAGAAACTTGTGAGATTTTTGTGAAGAAGGATGTTCAATTTGAGGAAAGTTCTCCCAGCTTGTCCTCTACTCCTCTCCGCACATCATACATAGTGGAAACTGATAGTGACACTAGCAATAGTGCTTCAAAAGGTTCAGACATGTGGGGTTCTGTCAACAGTTGCAGTGAGAGGTCACATCAATCCAGTCCACGTACTTACATTGCCATAGTGAAAGGTCCATCATAGCATGGTACATCTTGTCTTCTAGCTCCACCTTCAATTGACTTGGGAGATAGACTTGAGGACTTACATCTTCTCATTGATGATGATTCCTCTACAGTTGTTGTGAGGGCTCACTCTAACCCTCATGTCCATTCTCTACATGATCAATCTGAACAGGTTGGCATGATTGTGGATCCTTATGAACAACAATTAGTAGAGGTCTCTTTGTCGATTGAGGAGATAGATGGTTTAGTGGAATAGGTTCAACATTTTAGAGTAAATAATTAATTAATTATTTATTATTTATTCTATTTTACTTAAGCTTACTTAGGTTAATGCATTTACTTATATTTAGTATTTAATGCATGTAGTGGTTAGTTGTAGACAACATGAGAGTTTGTTCCCTTCTAGCATGTTCCACCTTTTTGTGGATGCTTGGTTGTCAACCTTATCTTCTACCATTTTCCAACTAGTTCTAAAAGCTTCCTTGAGGCCTTTATAAGTGGTCTCTCTCTCATTGTAAAATCATCAATTCACATAGCAATTTCATTTTTCCTATTGTGAAATATTTTCTCTTGCTTTATTTTCTTCAAGCTCTTGTTCCTTCGATTTCTCTTCAGCAAGTGATGGGGACACAACCCAAGAACCAAAATGGACACAACAAAAAGGGAAAATTATATTAACTAATAAAATAAGTTACTACAAATAGTACAGGAAAATAAACTTTGAAACATGCCCTAAGGGCTTACAATAGCATAAATCTGGAGATAATTTCTCCTTACAGTACCTCCTCTCAAACTCCACTCTGAACTGCCTTTTACAATGCTAGAAATCTCCTTAAATAGACCTCGGAGGGTTAAGGACTAGGAGTACATTCTAGAAAGTGCTAGTAGGCATCCATCGACCAAATAGAAGGTTCCAGAAGCTGTGTTAGAAGTCAATGCAAATCTAAAAGAAACTAGAAATGGTAACCAAACTTCTAAGAGGCATAACTTTTGAACCGTAGCTCTGATGGATGAACCGTTTACATTTTTAGAAAGCTCTCAAAGCGCTCTATAGCCCTATGGACAAGCATCACTTGTACCCCATTTTTTGTCCCTTTTTGAGGTCATTTAATGCCCCTAACCTAACTTTGAAGCATTCTTAAGAGGTCTCCAAAACCCAAAAAATTGCAATAACTTTCAAACCATGGGGCCTTTTGACCTGATTCTTTTTTTGGAATGCTCTAAATCACAATTACATTCATCTGGCCAATTCACACGTTCTAGATCACCAAAATGATGGCTAAATTGCATGCTCCTATTTTTTTGGGACTTTCTAGCACACTGATAGTTGAATTGTGAGAGTTGGAACCTTTATTTGACCCAAATGGGTGTCCAAAAATGAAAACACATGAAACAGAAACTACGTCTAAGTAATTTTTTTTTTTGGGTGACATAGGATTGTCCTTATACCTCTGGATGCTCCTGCATCAGACACCCAGGGTAGATTGAAAAGTGACCGTGTCACTTTATGAATGGTAGAGGAAATCCCAAATGGGAAACCTCAACTACTGAAATCCAAGTTGAGTCCTCGATCGGTCATCCTTTCCATTTCACCAAATACTCTTCATACTGCCTATTTCTGGTGCTCCTACCCACACGATGATCTAGAATGTATTCTATCTCCTCCTTCTTAGAAGTAGGAATTGGACATGGCTCTAACACCAGCTCCTCATCTACACCATCATCATGATACTTTGTTAAATCTGCAATGTTGAAAATGGGAGAAATGTGAATACCATCTGGTAGCTTCACTTCATATGCATTTCTTGAGTCATGTTTCTTCAAAATTTTGCAGGGGCCAAATTTCTTCATTTTTAGCTTGTTGTAAGTACTAGCTGGAAATCTTTCTTTTCGTAAGTGCACCATGACTAGATCCCCTACTTGGAATTCCTTATGTCTTCTCCTTTGATCAGCCCTAGCTTTATACTCTTGATTCATCTTGGTAATGTGTGCCTAAACCTTCTCATGTAGACGCTTGATATGTTCAACAAATTCTTTCACTTCAGCACTTGTCCTCTCCCCTTGCTATATCTTCCTCAATTCTGGTGTAGTCCTTGGGCTATTCCCATATACAATTTGGAATGGTGATTTTCCAGTACTCCTATTTATAGAGTTATTATAAGCAAACTCTACCTTTGGTAGAATCAAATCCCATCCCTTGGGCTTATCCCCAACTAAACATCTTAGCAAATTGCCCAGACTTCTATTTACCACTTCTGTTTGGCCATCAGTTTGTGGGTGATGTGTGGAACTAAATTTCAAGTCAGTTCTTAACTTTTTCCACAATGTCCTCTAGAAATACCCCACAAATTTAGTATCTCTATCAGAAACTATGCTTCTTGGAAGACCATGTAGTCTTACCACCTCTTTGAAAAATAAGTCTGCAATATGGATAGCATCATGAGTTTTGTGGCATGGAATGAAATGTGCCATTTTGGAGAACCTATCAACCACCACAAATATTGAGTCATTACCCCTTTGTGTCCTTGGCAATCCAAGAACAAAATCCATACTTATGTCCTCCCATGGCCTTGATGGAACATGCAATGGCTGATATAGGCCAGTATTGTGACTAAACTCCTTGGCAACTTGACAAACCTGGCAACTCTGTACAAAATTTTTCACATCTTGTGAAATTTGAGGCCAAAAATAATGTTCTCTAAGAATGGTAATGGTCTTATCTCGACCAAAATGTCCTGCCATCCCTCCACTGTCAACATTGACTACCCTTGAACAACATGCCATCCTGAATCAAATAGTCTAACCACTTGGTTCTATCTATAGCAACAGGTTCTTTACAAGCTTTCCATGCTTCAGAAAAATTAGGATCCTCAGGGTACAAATTATTTAGTTCATCAAACCCAACTACTTAAACATACATTACTGTAAGCAACAACTGTCTCCTACTTAGTGCATCTGTAACCCTATTAGATTTTCCACTTCTATGCTTCAACACAAATGTATAACTCTGCAAGAACTCTACCCACTTCATATGCCTCTAATTCAATTTACCTTGGCTATTTAGGTACTATAATGCTTGATGATCAGTACACAGAACAAATTCCTTTGGCAATAAATAATGCCTCCATTTCTTTGAGGCCTAAACTATTGCATAGAACTCTTGATCATAAATAGAATACTTCTTCTTTGCATCATTCAATTTTTCACTAAAATATGCAATAGGCTTACCTTCTTGGCTTGATACAGCCCCAATAGCACTGTCACTAGCATCACAATCCACCTGGAACACTTTTCTAAAATTTGGAAGTGCCAACATAGGCTGTTCTATCACCTTCTTCTTCAGCAATTCAAAACTTCTCGCAACTGCTGTAGTCCATTTGAACTCTTTTCTATCCCCTCTTATTGTATTAGTTAGGGGTGCACATATGCCACTAAAATTCTTAATAAACTTCCTATAAAAACTAACTAGACCATGAAATGATCTTACCTCAGTAGTAAACCTTGGAGTAGGCCATTCCAAGATGGCTTTTACCTTCTCTGGATCCATTTTGAGACCTTCAGGTGATATAAAAAACTCCAAATAGACTAACTCCCTTTTGCAAAGATACACTTCTTCAGATTAATTAATAGTTTCTCTTCCCTTAGCCTATCAAGGACACTACGAATATGTAGTAAATGTTCTTCCAAAATCTTGCTGAAAATTAAAATATCATCCAAATAGACAATAACAAACTTTCTCAAGAACTTCTTAAGTACCTTATTCATGAGCCGCATGAAGGTTCTTGGGGCATTCGTCAATCCAAAGGGCATGACTAACCACTCATAAAGACCCTCCTTGGTCTTGAAGATTGTTTTCCACTCATCTCCTTCTTGAATCCATATCTGGTGATAACCATTCTTCAGATTTATCTTTTGAAGTACTGAGCTCCACTCAATCAGTCCATAAGGTCATCCATCCTTGGAAAAGAAAACCAGTACTTGATGGTGATCCTATTTATAGCTCAAGTTTGTACACATCCTCCACTCTCCATCCTTCTTTGGTGTGAGTACTGCAGGTACTACACATGGACTCAGGCTCTCTCGAATCAAGCCCTTCCTCAACAACTCTTGAACTTGTCTATTTAGCTCCTCTGTTTCAGTAGGAGTCATCCTGTGAGCAACCTTGTTAGGAAAACTAGCTCCTAGAATCAGATCTATCTGATGACTGATTTTCCTTACTGGTGGCAATCCATCTGGAACATTATCAGAGATAATACCTCCAAACTCCCCTAGTAAATCTGAAACTTCAAGTGGTATTTCACTACTACCTTCTTTATCTTTCTTAGGAATCAAAGCATAGCATATATGTTGATGTTTCATGCCATCTAAAAACTTCCTTCCATCAACAAGACAAATCCTAGCACTGCTACATACCTTTTCACCTTCCTTTTTCATGGGCTTCAATTTGTGGCAAACTTCATCCTTTGTCAGAGAGTATGTGTTTGCATGTCCATCATGCACTGCGTGTCTATCAAATTACCATGGTCTACCCAAAAATAGATGGAAAACATCCATCGAAATAACATCACAGAGAACTTCATCGTGGTAACTCCCAATTTTGAATTTCACTAAACATTTTTCACTTACCAGGACCTTATGATCATCTTTTACCCACGCAATCCGATAGGGCTGGGGATGTTTCTGCCTCTTGAGCTTTAGCTTAGAGACCATCTCTTCTGATACAAAGTTATCAGTGCTACCACCATCAATGATCACATCCCAACATTTATCCTCACACTTGCATCTAGTACAGAACAAACTCCTCCATTGTCCTGGTTCAATCTCACCACTTAGTAGGACTCTTTCATTTACCAAGGTCTCTCCTCTTTCTGCATCCTCTGAATGTGATGATTGTGCATCCTCATCCACATGAGCAACCCTAGCTTGGCCCTTAGCTCTCCTATCTATCCTTCCTTATCATTGAGAGCATTCAAAGGCATGATGACCTTCTTCATTGCAATGGAAACAAGTACCACGAAAGCCTCTTCTTCCTTGTCCACGTCCTCTACCTCTTCCTCTCTGATTTCCAAAGTCTTGGTCATTGGAGCGGTTGAAACCCTCATTCCTCTGGTTCCTGCTAGTACCCTCATCTTCATTTTTCTTTTGGGTTTCATTGCGGCCTCCAGATGACCTACCGCTTCCCCTTCCTCCTTGACCATGCACTCTTTTTCTTCCTTCAAACCTTTTATTTAGCTTCTCTTCAACTCATAGGGCAAACTGGTATGCCTCTTCAATGCTGGTCATTCTACCAAACTTAATTCCTCCTGCATGCTAGGTCACAACCCACTTATATAACAAGCAATCTTCTCCTTATTTTCTTTTGCATGCCCCACTCTAATCAAGAGTCGGTAAAATTCCTCTATATATTCTTGGACTGATCTTCCTGCTTGCTTTAACCCATGCATCTTCTTAAACAAATCAAGCTCGTAGTCCATAGGAATGAACTGCTTCTTCAATTTGTCCACCATGCGATCCCATCTTGTGATCTTCTCCTTTCCTCTTCTATTTATTTCTAATTGAACCTCTTGCCACCAGATTTTGGCATGGCCTTTCAGTTTGGCCTTTGCAAACTTAACCCTATCTGGGTCCCTGATATCCTCATACTCAATGTATTCTTCCAATTCATTGATCCAATCGATCAACTCATCTAGTTTCAGATTTCCTGAAAATACACCCACTTCAATTGTAGGTGTTTTACCAAAATTAGTAATGGCCCTAAAAAGCCTTTCCTCTACAGGATTTAGAACTTCCCCATCAAATTCCTCTTCTGGTCCCATTACTTCTTCTTCATTGTCATCCTCACTATTGTCACCTATGACAATATTTTCTCCTCTACGAACTCCTCTTGCAATTCCTGCACCTGCCTTTGGAGGGCTCTAACCTCCTCAAGATTAATAGCTCTGGCCCTTCCATGACACTCTCTTCATGGAGGCATCTTCTAACTCAAACCCACAACCACACAGTCCTGGTGCAAACTGCCTCACAGTCAGCGCTCTGTCTACACACTCAGGAAAACCTGCTCTGATACCACTTGATGGGGACACAACCCAAGAACCAAAATGGACACAATAGAAAGGGAAAATTATATTAACTGAGAAAATAAGCTAGTACAAATAGTATAGGAAAATAAACTTTGAAACATTCCCTAAGGGCTTACAATAGCATAAATTTGAAGATAATTTCTCCTTATAGTACCTCCTCTCAAACTCCACTCCGAACTGCCTTTTACAATGCCAGAAATCTCCTTAAATAGACCCCAGAGGGTTAAGGACTAGGAGTACATTCTAGAAAGTGCTAGTAGGCATCCACCGACCAAATAGAAGATTCCAGAAGCTATGTTAGAAGTTGGTGCAAATTTAGAAGAATCTAGAAACGGTAACCAAACTTCCAGGAGGCATAACTTTTGAACCGTAGCTCTGATGGATGAACCGTTTACTTTTTCAGAAAGCTCTCGAAGTGCTCTATAGTCCTATGGAGAAACTTTGCTTGTCCCCCATTTTTTGGCCCTTTTTGAGGTCATTTAATTCCTCTAACCTGACTTTGAAGCATTCTTAGGAGGTCTCCAAAACTCAAAAAACTACAATAACTTTCAAACCGTGGGGCCTTTTGACCTGATTCTTTTTCTAGAATGCTCTAAATCACAATTACATTCATCTAGCCAATTCACACCTTCTAGGTCACCAAAATGATGGACAAATTGCATGCTCCTATTTTTTTAGGATTTTCTAGCACACTGATAGTTGAATTGTGAGAGTTGGAACCTTTATTTGACCCAAATGGGTGTCCAAAAATGAAAACACATAAAATAGAAACTAAGTCTAAGTACTTTTTTTTTTTTTGGGTGACACAGGATTGCCCTTATACCTCTGGATGCTCCTGCATCCCCGACCTATTTGCATGTAGGTGATCTTGGAAATTGTGGAGTTGGATTTCATCAACTCCTACATGGTATCAGAGCCTCCCTGTTGCTTCTTGTTCGAAGGATTTTTTTGAAGCCACAATTCGGAGACACAAACCCTAGTTTGTTTTTGATTTTTTCTTCAATCAGGAGAAAGAGCATTTTTTTTTTAATTTGGAAAAAAAGGAGAAAGAGGGTTTGGCATAATAGATTTGATTTTTTTGGTCTTTTTTCTTTATTTTTTCGAGGTACGATAGCAGTGATTTAGAAAAAATAACTACAACGGTGATTTTAAAACAATGAGATCTCCCTCATACGGACTCATTTTTTCGAGCAAATTTTTTTTATTTGTGGTAGGATTTTGTGATCTACACATTGGTTTAGGTGGTTTGAGATCTCTATTCCTATTTTTTTCTGCAACTCACAATTTTTTATTTTTGCCACTTTAAATGCTTAGTACGGGCTCATCTGGACACATAATCAGGTTCTTATTTTTTTTTGAAAGTGTATATTTTTTTGTCTACTTTTTAGATTAAGGCCATGGGATTGATTGCACTGAACATTTCAGACAATCTATTATTTCACTTGGATGGTTTGACTACTCCATGGGCTTATTGGCTCAAATTTTAGATTTTGTTTGGCCAAGTGAATGAGTTCTAGGTACTTCAACTAGATCTAGAGTTGACTTCTTTGACACCTAACAACTTTCCCACCATTGAGGACTTCTTGATGAAGTTCAAATCTCTACGCACACTTTTGCAAGGATGTGGGAAAACCAAGATAGATGATGAGTGTATCTTTTTGATACTCTCAAAGTTGAGAGGAAAGTATCAGATCTTCTCTTCCACTTTCTACTCCACTATGGATGCCTTGGGTGATAGACATAGGGTGCCTTCTTTTGAGATATTTTGTGATCAGTTAACCCATGAATATTCCAAGATTACTCAGATGGATTCACTTTCAGGTTCACAATCACATGCATTGCTTACATAGGAGTAGAGATCGAAGCAGATATCAGATCCCTCTTCTACTAGTTCATCCTTTTCTAAGAAGAAGGAGAAAAAGAAGACTGAGACTCCTACCTGTTCCTATTATGGGAAATGATCTCATGATGAGGCAAATTATTTTCAAAAGATATTTGATGGCTATGAGAAACAAATTGTAGATTTGCAAGCTCTTCTTCATAAGAACACCATTTCTTCTCCATCCTCTTCTACCTCACAAGGATCTACCTTTTAGTCTTCTTCCACATCTTTGCCATCTACATTGGATCTTGGAAAGGGTCATGCATTACAAGCTACCATTGCATCTTCTTCATAGGTTCCTTGGATACTAGATTTAGGTGCTTCTCACCATATGACATCTTCTCAAGGTGTCTTCTCTACTCTTGAGGCTTCTCCTATTCCTCATATTCTCATGGGGAATAACACTGCACTACCATTCTGCGAGAAAAGGTCAGTTCACATCCAAGATGGTATATTCAATGATGTATTGTATGTTCCATCTTTGTTTTCCAACCTTCTCTCAATTTCTGGGTAAAAGCACAAACCTGTGTCACCTTTTATAAAGAAAAGTGATATTAGAATGTGACAGTTCAACATTAATGACAAAAAAAATGGTATTTGCATTTAAAATATGAAGATTATGTAAACTGATGAAATGTGTAAAATTGTATGAATTTTATGCCTATAATTTTTATTATTTTTTGGACTAAGAATTTATTCATTTTATTTTATTTTGAAGTCCCTTTTTTAACTGTAAAAAATATAGGATGTAGTTCCTGTCAAACAAGTATGTGCAAATCATTTTTTTTGTTATGATTTGAAAACATTTTATAGATGACATGTATAGCTAGTGCACAAAAAAAGAAATAATTATTTTTGATGTATATTTTCTTTGTTATAAGTACTCAAGTTCGACCTTGTCAGAATCCAACAATTTTTTCCTCCCGTCAAAACTTCCTTATCAAATCTATACCTTCTTGAAAAAAAATTACATATTCATGAAGAGGATTCTCTCCTCTAGTGATAAATATTTTTTATTTATTTTTTTGATATGATTTACTATTTTTTTTCATTTTTTGAGAGAGCATCTTCTGAAATGTTGAAATATCGACTTATAATATTTTTAGATTATAGCATATTATAACTAATCAAAACACTCAAAAATTTACATAATGATGATATTGAATCTAAAATCTATAAAAGGGTATTTTTAGTTTTTTTTTAAAATTGAGTTTTGATAGAGAAATGAGATTTGACCAAAACAGGTTTTTGTATCACAAACAGTGACACAAATCTATGCTTTTACCCTTCTCAAATTACACGCAGTGGATCAAGGAAGACAATTGAGTTCACTACTAATTCAATCTTCATTCGAGATCATGTAATAGGAGGTCTTATTGCTATAGGGGTAGTTGATCCTTCCACTCGTCTCTACACCTTCTCACACTTTGGTCCACCATCTCCATTGTTGGAGCACACTACTTATTTTTTGCAGGAGCACCATGTGGTGCAGTCAGGATACTTGAACCTTTGTATTGTGCCTGAGATCCCTATTTTGACTACTACACCACATTTAGTTGAGAGCTTTTCCTCTTTTCAAGATTCTCCTTCTGCTCTACCTGATCTTCTAGCTTCATTTATTGAGACTCCAGGTACACTTGTTGCAGATACTACAGTGGACATTCATGATAGTGTCATCACACTTGCCTTGGGGATTCCATTTCTAGATCCTCATACATTCACCTTTGGGCATCAACTAGGCTTTCCATTTTTGCCTCTCATTTAGGGATTCCCTTGTTATGTACCCTTATTTTGTCCACATTGGAGTTGCATTGGTTTAATCCCTCCTTCAGGTGCTCCTTTATTCTGGGGAGGCTTTAGTATCTCTCATGGGGGGGCTAGTTGTACTTATGATTTTGAGAGAGTCTCTTGAAACATTTCTAGTGGAAGTTGTCCTTGGGGGGTCTTATTGAGGCCTTCTTTCCTTCCTTCTTTCCTTTGTTTATTTTTTAGCATGTTTGTACTTACCTCTTTTTGGGGTAGGGTTTTCCCCACGTGGTTTTCTCTCTTTCCTCATTTATAGAGGTTGCATTTTCTTGCATTGTACATTGGTACCTAACATGGCCTTGTTGCCGGGACCCATTTTACATTTTCATCTTAGTTTTATGAGCTTAAGACATTCCCCTAAGTTGCACTTAAGGGGGGGTGTTAGAGTAAATAATTAATTAATTATTTATTATTTATTCTATTTTACTTAATCTTACTTAGGTTAATGCATTTACTTAATATTTAATATTTAATGCATGTAGTGGTTAGTTGTTGACAACACGGGAGTTTGTTCCCTTCTAGCATGTTCCACCTCTTTGTGGATTCTTGGTTGTCAACATTATCTTCTACCACTTTCTAACTTGTTCTACAAGCTTCCTTGAGGCCTTTATAAGCGGTCTCTCTCTCATTGTAAAATCATCAATTCACATAGCAATTTCATTTTTCCTATTGTGAAATATTTTCTCTTGCTTTATTTTCTTCAAGCTCTTGTTCCTTTGGTTTCTCTTCAGCAAGCTATTTGCATGTAGGTGATCTTGGAAACTGTGGAGTTGGATTTCATTAACTCCTACACAATAGATATCTTTGACAGATCTACATTCATTCTTTTCAGCACAGTTGGAAGGGGTGAACATCAGCATTAGTACAGGGATACTTGAGTAGGTTTTAAGGCCAGCACACATCTTCAAGAGTGTACCTTTTCCTTTGTTTCTTCCTAAGGAGAGCAACACTATTCTGCATTCTTGGACTAGCTTCTTCATCGAAGCAACTTTCACTTCTTGGCATTCTTCTTTTGGGGGGGAGCCTATTCTGTCTCTCTTCCTTCTTTCATTCTCTTATGTATATACTGGATGTATGTCATAATGAGGGGGTCTTGATTACTCCATCCATCATTACATCCTTATTTATCTCTCTTTTCGGGGGATGGTTTTTCCCATGAGGTTTTCCCTCTTTCCCCGCTTTATGGGAGATTTGCATCTTCATTATGTACTTGGGTACCTAACATGGCCTAGTAGCTAGGACCCATTATGCATCTTCATCCTAGTTCGTAAGCTTAAGGGCATTCTGCTAAGTTGCACTTAAGGGGAGGTGTTGGTGTAAATAAGTATTTACTTATTACACTTACTTAAGTTTACTTAACTTAATGCATTATTTAATTATTTTGCATTATTTAATTATTTTTATTTGTGAGACACATAGGAGTTTGCACACCTTTTGAGTTGTCATGTAGACAACATAGGAGTACGCAACTCTATTTTAGCACATGGTGTCTACAACACTATTTTGCATGTCACACCCTTGTAGGCTTATCCTCACATCACCACACTTACTTCTATGCTTAATGGAGGATAATCCATATCTGGTGGACATGTGCTTGGTGCTAATTATGAGGCATTCTAGATGTATCTCAGAGGCCTTTATATTTAGGCACTTTTATGAACCAATTATTGAATACATTGTTATTCTGATCACACTCTCTATCTTTGGTCTACTGTCTGCTTGTGTTTGAGTTCTTAGTTCCTAGGTGAATTTTTCCCTTAGGAAAATTCTTACAAAGCTTCTTATTAGCAATTATTTCTACCATTACCTCCTCAACTTTGGTTCAATCAATATTATCCAATGTATCATACTTTAAATATCTAAAACTTGATAATCATATAGATCTCCTTAGGTATGCACATACCTCTTCAATAAACCTTGTTTTCCTTATGGGTGGTCCTCTCACCAATTTCATTCTCTATGTTTAGGGGCACTAGGATCTATAGTTTCTACTACCTTTTTCTTTGTAGACTACTTGACACTAGCAACTACCCTGGTCCTTGTCTTGTTTGGTCATGGAGGAGAGATGGTGTCACTACTAGCTTTCTCTTAGTTCCTTGAGCTTTCTTTCTCAGTGGAGTGACAATAGGTAGGGATTTACCCTTGTCACCTTCTTCTTCTTCCTCTTCCTCATCACTACTATTTTTTTCTTCATCTTCTCCAAGACCTTGTGTTAACTATAATCATCCTCTAGGTCTTCAATAATCCTCTTCCTTTTGTTTTATTTTGAAGATATCTTTATATTTATAGTTATTCTAGCCTTTTCTTCCTCATATCTTCCAAAAGGTTTAACCTTGATACTTATCTCTTCTTTCAATAGTGCAACAATGTTTGCACTCACCAGATCAATATCAATTTCATAGTCAAAACTTTGTAACCAAGCCTTCCTTAGCTTCACTTCCTATACAAATGTATTGTTCATGTCTACAAGAAAGTATATGTCATTGTAATATCTTATGACCAATTCTTCTACTATCCTCATCCTTAAACTCATTCTTTTCTTAAATTCATCAACATAAGTATGTATAACATTCTCAAAATTTTCTCATTAATCTATCTTGTCATCGGTTTGTCTTGTTCCCAAATTTTTTTACCAATACTTGGAAAATACCTTTATATATAAAATTTAAAAAAATACACAAAATGAGGGATCCAAAATTACACATTGAATTCTTTTCTTTCCTTATATATGATAGATTCTTTGCTAGTTGTAGTCATTATAGCTTGCCAAGATCATATTCATGATCTTTCATCACTATCTTCCATGCTTGATCCACTACCATACATGACATATTATTCAATATACTTCATTGATAGAATTTTTGAGCTATAATCCTTACTAAAAAATTGATTAGTGGATCAAAAATGTTTGCAATTGATAGACCTCATTCATTCCACTTAACTCTCTTGTTTGCCTCAATTTCTTCATGACTTAGGTAACACATAGCTTTATTCTTATCCAGGGTTCGATAGCTCATGAATCTATGAATCATTTTCTTCATGATCTCCATGGGTCCATTCTATAACCAATATTTCATATCATGTATTCTTCTCAAAACAACTTTTATTCATTCAATCTTGAAATTTCTTGGGAATTCTAGGGCATGATTTAACCCTTTGCTTTCAATAACTTTGAATTAATCCTTCAAGATACCTTTATTGCATAACATAACATAAGATTCTCTAATCTCATAGTCTCCTACTTCTCTAATTTTATACATGTCAATACTAAATTTTGGCTCTAATCAAGATGGCCACCCATTGCCCTAGTGATAGTACCACAAATTTCCTCCCGTCAGATGGACATTGGACTTTTGTAGTCACAATTTCCAATAGACATATTGTTCATTGCAATTGGGATGCCTAAAGCTATCACAATTTGGAAGAAAGAAAGGGAAAGTGTTCTTCTTTATATTGTAGATATTATGGTAGTCTATTATTGCAATTATGATGGTTTATGTTTTTAGTATTCTATCACAAGTGTAATGGATATGTTTTAGGGTTGATGGCCAACTGTCAAAGAAGGACATTACAATGACGATGGGTAATAAAAATTCTATTGGAGTGATGATCATCTATTGAAAGTGCTCATCACAACTGTGAGGGTATATGACAATTATGTTGTTGGAGTGACCACTATCTATCAAACAATTCATCATAATTGTAATGTCTTGCTGAATTATAAAACAAAAAATTGGTAGCTCCAATATTCTATTGTTAGTTCCTATCATGGAAAACAACTCTAGAGGTGAAGGAATATAAAGAAAAAGAGTGGATGCTCTACATGTACAAGTATGATCAATAATGGATGAAATATTTGAATGTGCACATGTGATGAATGACCAAGTATCACTAAGCTCTATAAATGCTTATAACCCCATTGGTTAGGATGGAAAACATATGATCGATGTGCCAATTTAGATATTGTGTGTGAATTATTTGAGCTAGTGCCTCATGATTGTGCTCTCATAGGCATTCATCCAAAATGTGGAATCATAAATTTGGCTTGCATATGGTTTTAGCTAAATAACCCAAATTTACATAGTCATCTTCAACATACTTTCTAACACATGGAGGGATGAGATAACTAGGGCTACAGGAACACTCAACTATCCAAACTGCCTACAAGTGTAAGCTTAGTAGAAAAAAAACCAAAAAATCAAACTTGAGAGATAGAGGAACAAATGCTTTCATATATTCATTCAAATATCATATACATGCCCAGTTGTAAGGCCTTCTAGGTTTCATACACATTACAATTCAATGTCAAACTTCAATGATCAAACTTCGCATCTCAGCTTGCTTCTACTCCTACTTTGCTTCTATCTCTAAAAATTCTCTCTAACTCCTCTTCCTTATTTAAGATTCTACCAAAGGCCTCTTTAAATACATGCAAGGACACAAGTTAGCCTGTTGTAATTAAAACAAAATAACCTCTCATATTAAATTCTAGAATAAGCCACAAGCTGGCTTTTAACAAATAACTATCACTAAATTAAATGCAAAGGTCAAATTTAACTAGAAACCACACATAGACAACTCAACAAATGAAGAATCCCACAAATATTGCAACTCTGAAAACTTAGCAATACTTGGCAACCAAACAAGCTTGGTAGCCAAAGGAAGTCTAAAACCAAAGAAGACTTGGGAACCAAACAAACTTGAAAATGCTTGGTAACCAAGGAAACTCAATAGCACTTAGAAACCAAAGGAACTCAGTAACACTTGGAAACCAATGAAACTCGACAACCACAGAATAACTCGGCAACAACTATGAAATTAGAAAATATAAAAAAAAACTCGACAATGCAAGACATTGTAACTCATAAGAAACTAAGTAACTTGATAAACATGTAGGATGGCCATGCAATTCAAGATGCTCCTACATCACTTCTACATGGGTTCAATTTCTTATTTCATCTACCATCATGAACTTAAATTGTAAAGTTTTGGTAGCAAAAAAATGAAGAAGTTGGTAGTAAAAATTATAAAAATCATGTGTGTAGGATATGTAGATCTCTAGCTTAAAATGTCTTCTCTCCATTCTAGTTGCAGTAGGAATGAGGTACTGGATTGTTTGATAAAGTGTCTTGAAAGCATTTATTTGAGATGCTGAAATTATAGGAAAGTGGAAAGTGAATAAAGTTTTATCCTGTCACCTCTTACATTTTCTCTAGCTTGGTTGAGGTCACCATACAACTAGGCATACCCTAAATCTCCTTCCAATCCATGGGCCAAAGGACAAGCCTTAAATCAACATTTTAATATCTTTTAAAGAATGATTAAATTCATTGAAATAATATGGATCATATTGGAGATTCAAATGATTCTTAAGAAAATTACATCAAATTTTTAAAAAGAAAAGCATGACTTAAGTCTTAAGAAAAATAAGAACCACACTCATGCAATGATCATATCATTTGGATCACATTGTCTAAAACTTGAACATACAAGATTTCTCAAATAAGGCCAAACATAACTTTTGTATATTTCTTTTTGAATTAAATAAGTTATATTTAACACTTAAATCTTGAACGTATTTGGAGTTGCATGTTGTTGCTATTCACTAAACCATTGGATAGCATACTCTGAGATAAACATGTCAAACATATCATAGAAAATTATTTGTATTGATTAAGTCCATTGGAAATGACATGTATTAGGTTCATACAGAATGTCATCAAATAACTAAAGTAGTTTAGAAATAAATACTTACTTTCATGATCAAGACCAATGCTTGTTAATGTAAAAGTAAGCTAGAAACCTTGAATTAGTGTACAATGATTTGAACTCTGCAAGCATGTATATTCTATCTATGAATTAGTATGTTGTGACAAGGATCATTGACAAGATGTAGCAGCCATGTTGACAAACAAGGAATCCTACCCTCTTCAAAATAGTTCCATCTACATCTATACCTCATAAAAAATATAAAAATGTATTTTCCCTATTGAATGAACATAGATCAAACTAATATTCAATTGACTTTAATTGAAATTAGATGTGGTGCCTCATCCATTTGATTTATGTAAGTCATCTTGATCAATACAACCTTGTTGATCTCTCCTTGTGAAGGGATTGTGGTTGGGACCATGAGTGGTCTACACCCTTGGGGTGATTAGATTTATGTTACTATATTAGTTGCTTTTCTTATTCTTATGGCTAATTTATGAGATTATGATGTGTTAGATGGTTCACTAAGGTTTTTGTCAGTAGTTACTAGGATCAATGTGTTATTATGTTTTATTTTGTCATTACACAGAGATGTGTGTAGAGATTGCACTATGTACTATTATCTTGCTACACTAGACTACGTTCCTATAGCAGTGGTTAGTCATGTATATGACTATGTTCACTTATGTGTTTTAAGTTTCTTATCATGTTTTTTAAACAAACATTATTAAATTCTTAAATAATAAAAAATGGATTATCCATGTTACATTGATTGGTTATGTGTTGTGGATATTTACCTTATTATATTTTGATCCAAGAGATACTTGTTACTCATGTTATGTTTTACATTTGAGATGATCTAAGGCTAAGATGTTATACTTTGATTTCAATATCATAGATGTTAAACTATTTTTTTCAGTTGATTATATTACATGATGATGTCATTCTGAGATGATAGTGTATTTTATGATGATATCTAGTTATTCATTATTTGGACATATATCTGTTATGTTATGTGAGGGATTTAATGCTATGGTTATTTACTTTATTCTTGCTTCATTATGCTATATTTGAGTGTGAGTGATGTAAATAAGTTATTTTAGTATAATTGAATAAATGTGAAATTAGGTGATTTAATATATTTATTATTGTGGCTAAGTTATCATATGCAATTGAACTTGATCATGTATTTTAGTGTATAGAATTTATATCCCTAGCAGTGGCACATGGAGTTAGTGATTCAATTGTTCATATTTACCAATGTTGTCCATGTATGCTCGATGTATCTTATTTAAATGTTTAAATTAAATCTTATAATGATTTGATAAATTTGGACTCATTTGCATTATGTGACTAGAATTGTGAGTGTGTCTATGCATTTAGAGGTTCACATTTTTGCAAAGGTTGTTAAGGAATTCTATGGTTTTTGGGGTTTTTAGGCTTTATTTTATTTTATTTTAATTTTTAGAAACTTTTCCATAGATGAATGCCAATTACTTTGAATAGCCTATTTTCATTTGGGTTGATTCAGGTTTTAACTAGTTCTCCTGGTTATTTTTCCAAATCCATTATTATCCAAAAAGGAATTTATTTCCTCACTTCTTACTTTTGAATTAGAAAGTTTGAGAGTAAAACCCAAAATCCTCTTCATGAGGGATTACAATTTTGTTCATTATGAGAGCTATGGGCATGGGATCATTGCAAGGATGATCTTGTTAGATCCAGCTTATGAAAATGTTGGATTGTCGCAATTTTTAGCCACATTTATAGGATTTTTATTTTATGGTTCATATTTTCATTTTTCCCTGTTGGCTATGAGGTAGGGCTCTCCCATTTTATTGTTTTAGCTCCATTTTAGATTCTATGTTTGGCAGCCATTTTTGGAGGCTAAGAACTACTATTTTTGTAAGTTTCTATTTTCTACTTCTACCTAGTTGGTCAAACATGAACATTTTCCTAATTTTTGGGATGAGGGTTTGGGTTTTCACACTATTAGTCTGGTCATTTTTTTATATGATGTTTGAACCCAAATTTGATTGAATTTTTGAGGCTTTTGTGCCCAAAGAACAAATGGGTTTTAATTTCAAAGTTTTCCAATTTTTGAAGTTTTTACCTTGTTTTGCATTCTGCCTTGTTTTCTTAGGATTTTTGGGCATGTTGTTAGTTGCAGACCTAGATCATTCATAGGAAGTCAATCAAACCAATGTTGCACTTTTATGATTACATTAGGATGTGTTCCACATCTAGACTCCCAATGTTGTGTTTAGTTGAGTGATTTTTATACCTAGTGTTATGGTTTCTTTTGGACCTTTGTTATTGTTTTGTGGACACTAGTTTTTGTGTAGAATCTATACTCCTAGATTAAGGTTAGTTGAGTGATTCCATTATGTTTGGTCTTGTTGCATCATTAGAATTCATGTAGAATCCATATTCCTAGATTGAGGCTAGTTGAGTGAATTCATGATGTATCATTTTATTATTCTTTTCGATTCATCTGTCCTTTGTATTGTGATGTGGAGCCTAATCAGACTCAGAGGTTTATTCAGCATCATTTCCCCCTAGATTATTTCTATGGGGGTTTGGGGGTATCACCCCTAAGGAAAGGTCCTAGGGCAGGGCCCCAGGTGCACTCTAGGTGTGCTCCTTATCATAGCACAAGGTGGGTTCGAGGGACAACACCCCACAGGGGTTTTCAAGGGTAGCACTCCCAAAGCCAAAAATGACATTTTATTATGAAAGGCATTAGCTACTATTTTTATATTATTATAGCCCTAATTTTGTAAGTGGAAAAATGCTTGTATAAAAAGGCTTAGGGTTAGGAATTTTTTCATAAGGTGTGATGCAAAAATTGGTTTATGTGGCGATATTGAGTTGTAAGGGATTATAGAATGTAATTAGATTGTAATCACTAGATCATAATAATATTGCACTTGTTGTTGGTGGACATAGCCCAGGGATTGGGTGAACCACATTAAATTTTGGTTTTTTGTGTTCTCTTATGTTCGATCTATTATTTTCTAATATTGGTTATATTTGTATGTAACTATTATTTCTATCTATGGTTAAATCCTAACAAGTAGTATCAGAGCTAGATGGTAATCATTTTTCTAAAGCTAGATTGTCATTATTTCTTTTAGTAATCATTTGTAGGAAGGTCTCATGATTGAGTGGGAGTGATAGTAGATAAGGGTAAGCTGAGGGTTGACAAGTTTAATGGGAAGAACTTTCAATTATGAAAGATGTAAATGGGGGACTATCTCTATCAGAAGGATTTATGGAAGCCATTGGAAGGAAAAACTAAGGACTAGAAAACTATGAAAAATGAGGAATGAGAGATTTTAGATAGAATGAAACTTGGAAGCATTTGATTATGCTTGGCACTATTAGTGACATTCAACATTAAAGAAGTGAACAAAATGAAAGAGTTGATAGAAACCCTATCAAAATTGTGTGAAAATCCATTTGCTTCAAATAACGTATTTCTCATGAAGCATTTATTTAATATGAAAATGGTAGAAGGTGGGTCTATTGTAGATTATTTTAAAAAATTCAATGCTATTACTAGTCAGTTATCTTCTATGGGTATTAATTTTGATGGACAAATTAGGGCTCTCTTGATTTTGTGTTCTTTTCTTAAAAGTTGGAATGGCTTGGTATTGCCTATAAGTAATTCTTTTTTCGGATATAATACCCTAAAATATGTTTGATGTGATTGGTGTTATTTTGAGTGAGGAAACTTATAGGAAAACCTCAGGTGGATCTACATTACAAATTTCTTTGAATGCACAAAGAAAAGGTAGAATGACTAAAAGAGGAAATAATTCTAAAAATTATGGGAAATCAAGACGAAAGTCAAAGGGAAAAAGCTCTTAATCCAGAGGGCCAAGAGATTGCTAGTATTGTGGTAAAATAGGGCATAAGAAGAAATATAATTGGAATCAAAAGAACAATGAAGGAGATAAACCAAAAGGAAACAAGGAGGCAAATGTGGTAAGTAACAAATTTTAAGAGGATGCTTTACTTGTGTCTTTAGAATGTATCAATGATTCATGGGTTTTATATTGTGATGCTTCATTTCATTCTACACCTCATAGAGGTTATTTTATTGATTATGTCCAAGGGGATTTTGGGCTTGTTTATTTGGGGGATAATGAACCTTGTTAGATTGTTAGAAAGGGAAAAGTTAAGATTAAGTTGCAGAATGAGAATCATTGGCTACTACATGAGGTAAGACATGTTCGAAGGCTAAGTAGGAATTTAATTTTAGTAGGACCACTCAGTGATGAGGGTTGTGTAGTTACTTTTAATGATAAAAATTGGAAGGTTTTAAAAGGTTTCCTTGTAGTAGAAAAAAGTGTGAGCGTAAGAACATTATATATTTGTATAGGTTATATTATTCCTTCTACTTTGATTATTTTAGAGAAAAATGAATGTTCAGGAACAATTGTTTCAGTTGAGCAAGAAGAACACATAGCTCCTATAGATTATAATACAACACTATGGCACAATAGACATGGGCACATGAGTGAGAAAGGTACGAAAGTACTTCATTCAAAAAAAGTTTTATCAAGTCTAAAATGTGTTAATATGGATTTTTATGAAATTTGTGTGTATGGAAAACAAAAGAGAGTGAGTTTTGTGAAGACTAGAAAGGAAAAAAAAGTGAGAGATTAGAGCTTGTGAATATAGATGTATGGGGACCAGCTTAGGTATCTTCCCTTGGTAGCTCTCATTATTATGTTACATTTATTCATGACACAAATAGAAAAGTATTGGTTTATTTCCTTAGATAGAAATATGATGTATTTCAAATGTTTAAGAAATAAGAATGCTTGGTTGAAAATAAGACTAGAAAGAAATTGAAATGTCTCAAACTATATAATGATGGTGATTATTTTAGTCATGAATTTGAATATTATTGCTTTACTAACAATATTTGTAGATAGAAAACTATTCCAAGGACTCCACAGGAAAATGGAGTGAGTGAATGCAAGAACAGGATTATAGTGAACTGTGCAAGAACCATGAGGTTGTATGTAGGGTTTTCCTTAAACATGTGGGTAAAGGCTATCAATACTACTATATATTTGATTAATAGCAGTTGGGATGTGGTATTCCAGAGGAAGCATAGACTGGTAAGAATTTGAGTTACTCTTTTCTCAAAACCTTTAGTTGTGAAGAACTTGCTCATATAGATTCTAAAAATATAACCAAGTTGGAAGCTAAATCAAACATATGTGTATTTGTGTGATATGGCATTAATGAATTTAGTTATAGGCTTTGGGATTTTGAAATTATAAAATTATAAGAAGTAGGGATGTCATATTCAATGAGAAAGTGCTTTACAAAGATTTTTTGTAGTAACATGAGAAGAAAGAAGATGATTATGTAGTGTTGGATGATACTCCAATAGATGATGTTCCAACAATTCCTCATGATGTGCCACAATTGTAAAAAAAAATACTACATATCCTAGTGAATATTAGATGGTGAACAAGGCTAAGTAAACCTCCAAAAAAAAATTCTCCTTCTTTGTACTCTATTTTACTAATAGATGTTGGTGAACTTGAATGTTATGATGAAGCTATGCAGGTGGATACAAAGATTCAGTGGGAGTCTATAATGAAAGAAAAAATGAACTCTTTGCTAAAAAATAAGACATGAGATTTATGCAAGTTGCCTGTAGGTAAAAAGGCTTTATAAAATAAGTGGGTTTACAAGTTGAAAGAAGAGGATGGAGGTAAGAAAATATTTAGAGCTAGTTTTGTGGTAAAAGGATTTGCATAGAAAAAGAGCATTGATTTTAATGAGATATTCTCTCATGTTGTTAAAATGACTTCTATTCGCACTATTTTAAGTATTGTGGTTATTGAGGATTTGTATTTGGAGTAGCTTGATGTTAAAACAACATTCCTTCGTGGTGATTTATATGAAGAGATACATATGGCACAACCATAGGAATTTTAGTTCAAAGGTAAGGAGAACTTAGTGTGCAGATTGAAGAAAATTTATATGGCTTGAAGCAAGCACCTTAGCAATGGTATCTAAAATTGACATGTTTATGCATGAGCATGGATACAGTAGGTGTCATTCAGATCACTATATTTATATTAAGAGGTTGGATGATGAAAAATACATTATTTTATGTTTATATGTTGATGATATGGTTGTTTTTGGAGTTGATGAAATCCAAATCCGAAGATGCCCAAGATCACCTGCATGCAGAAACCTGTCAAAGGGAAGCCAAGGAGAGAAGAGTTTGGAGCAAGGGAAAAAAATTAAATAGACATGAGAGAGAAAATATGAAAACACAAGAAAATATGTATTTACAATATGCTGAATGAGATGTTATGATGTGAAATATAATGAGGAAGCTCAAATATAAAGAGCTCTAGGAATCTCCTAGAACAAGCTAGAAGACACTAGGAGATAAGTGTGACAACTAATCATACATCCACATAAGGTGGAAATTTTTCAAACAATGTGAGAGGATAAGTATGAATTAGGAGAGAAAAAAACTCTCATATTATCAACAACTTATAACAAACTCCTAGACTACAACTAATAAATAAATGCATTTACCTAAGTGAGTTTAAGTAATAGAATAAATAATTGGTAATTAATTATTTACTCTAACACCCCCCCTTAAGTGCAACTTAGGAAAATGGCTTAAGCTCACAAAACTAAGAAATGTAGAATGCAGAATGGGTCCCAGCAACGAGGCCATTTTAGGTACCCAAGTACAATGCAAAAAAATGCAACCTTTGTAAAATGAGGAAAGAGAGAAAACCACGTGGGGAAACCCTCCCCCAAAAAGAGGTAAGAACCTAATGAAGAGCTGAAGAAGCCTCCAACTAGGGGAATGTCCCATAAAATAAGAATAAAGAGTGATCATGAAGAGCATCATTGAAGCATGAAGAAGCATCAAATCTGCCATCAAAAAGAAAACTGCTGATCTAAAGAACCTCCATGGAAGAAGAAGGCACAAACCAAGCATGTCTATATGGTAGATGATCCATCTCACCAAAATGCATAGGTAGCCAGCCACTACAATTGCATTGTATATAGGATCAACCACTAAATACATAGTTCACACTCTTGAACCATCGAATCACAGATGCATTAGAATAATAGAATAACCCCCCCTTAGTGTAGACAGGGTGAGATGACATGCAACTGAGAAGATGGGCCAAAGTCTCCTACAAATGAACCAATAATGATGAGAGAGGGAAAGAGGTACAAACACCCATAAAGAAATGGTCACACTGACACTACATGGGGCTAATTTCATGGAAGGGACACTCACTTGACAAAGGGAGAATGTCTAAAACAATAAACAACTATCCTCCCCATGGTGCTTTATGAAAATAGTGCATGTACAACTAACTCATAACAACATTCCTAACCCCTAGAATGCAAGAGTGGCATTTTATCTCAGTGTGATACATAAAAGTGCTTCAAAATGATAGCTACAATGATCAAAACTGAAAACAAGCTGATACAAAACATAGTATAGCCTAAAAAAAAGAAAATCATGCTAGGAAAATGATCCTCGAGCCTAAAACACTCAAAATATACACCATATAGAAAAAATGCCAAAAATATGATAGAAAGAGTATGGGCCAAAATATAAGGAAAAGGACTACATTTTTGAAAAGGTGACAAAACCAGCTTTCCAAAAATATAAAATTTTCAAAAAATGGGCATGGGACACAAAATATATGCATGTCAGAGTCAAAAACACAACTTTGAACTTTAACTACAAAAATGGACAATTAAAAAGAATCAAAACCTTAAAATACATATAGTAATGTCTCCATCTTGGAACCAGCTTTTTGGCACTTCTTTTGAATCAGAAAAATACCTCTGTATGCTCAAGTTATGTTCAAAAAACTAAAGGTAGGTCCAAAATGACCTAGGAGGAGAAGTGCAAGCAAGGATGATGATGTAGCATTGACATCAGCAATCCACTCAATTAAATTTGATAGCCTCTCAGCCATTACAAAAAAAAAAGAGGCTACGTGGCATGCCACGTGGCAAACATTTGATGTGGCAAGGGTGACATGGTGGGTCCACGTGGCACCCAAGCCACATGTCACCCCTGCAGTGGCTGCTAGTGTTGAAGTAGCCAGTGATGTGTATAGGAGTGGCGACAAGGTTGAGTGAAGGATGTAGGAGGAGCTCAATAGGTGAAGGTGGTGGGAGTTGGGGGCACTGCCCAGCCACGATGGCCAATAGATGGCCCGTCAGTGACAGTGGTGCTGTGGTGGTGCAGCTATGGTAGATTGCATGCTGGTAGGGCTACAGTAGCATGGTGGTGGCTATGGGGTGGCATGACATAAATGATTTTTTTTTTTTTATATAAATTTCACTCAAAAATCCATATGATCTATATGGAACCTCCTGCAATGAAATTTTTTTTGCCTCCCGGAGCTCTATCCCCAAAATTGACAAATTTTATATGAATCCTAGCTGAAAAGAACCTTCTAAATCCAATGGCATTATCTGTTTGGGTTGAAAGTGCTCTAAAAATTCACTATTCCCTTGATTTGAAGAAAATGCATAAACAAACTAGGGTTTGTGACTCCAAATCGTGGCTTCAAAAATCCTTCAATGAATCAGTAGTAGGAAGGCTCTGATATCATGTTGGAGTTGATGAAATCCAACTTCAAAGATGCCCAAGATTACCTACATGCAAAAATCTGTCAAAGGGAAGCCAAGGAGAGAAGAGTGTGGAGCAAGGGAAAAACCCTAAATGGACATGAGAGAGAAAATATGTAAACACAAGAAAATATGTATTTATAATATGTTGAATGAGATGTTATGATGTGAAATACAATGAAGGAGCTCAAATATAAAGAGCTCCAAGAATCTCCTAGAACAAGCTAGAAGATGCTAGGAGATAAGTGTGATAACTAAGCATACATCCACATAAGGTGGAAAGTCCTCAAACAATGTGAGAGGATAAGTATGACTTAGGAAAGAACAAACTCTCGTATTGTCAACAACTTATAACAAACTCTTAGACTACAACTAATAAATAAATGCATTTACCTAAGTAAGCTTAAGTAATAGAATAAATAATTAGTAATTAATTATTTGCTCTAACATTTGTAGCTAAGTCTAACATGGATCACATTAAGGGGATGCAACTATTGGATACAACTGGTTAATTGTGTGTTGTCTTTGATGTTACACAAATGTCATATCATTATCAATCAATATATGCTAAGCTCACTCAAGTAGTAAAAATAGTTCTCAGTGTCCATTGAGTGTTCTTATGTTTTTTGAGTTCAAAAGCCAGTGTCTACCAAGTTCACTTAGGCATCAAAGGAAAATTTGTAGAAAGAAAGTGTTAATTGAGCTTACTTAGGTAATGAAGGAAAGTTTTATGGAACTAGTACTAACCAAACTCACTCGGTTACCAAAGGATTTCCATAATTTTGTAGTGTTAACCAAACTTCTGTTGGTTAATAACAGAAATTATTTTAGAGTTAGTTTCTACCAAGTTGGGTTGGCTAGCAAAGGATTTTCTTATTTTGTTGTACTAATCTTAATTGATTTATCTATTGATTCTAGCCAACTAAGGTGATAAATATTGATAATTCTAGGCTGTATTTGAGCCAACTTGACAAAGTGGAAGATATAAGTATAAGATCAAATTGTGATTTCAAAGTGTGAAAGTGTAAGTTATGAAAATGTTATTGAAGATTTGATGATAAGAAGAGGAAGCAAATTTGAAGGATAAGCACAATATCCTTGTGGAGCAGCAAATATATATTTGATTAGGAAGGATCAAGTACAAGCTAGAATAGAGATTTAAAATTAGCAATTTAGTTGCTTTCAAATCAGATCAGCTCATTGTTACTCTCTAACCATTGTAGCATTGATCTAAATCTCCTAATAGAGTTGGCTTAATAGCTATTTGTAAATCCTCTAACATGGTGGCAATTCCATTGAATTGTACTCAAGACCTCTAACAAGGTCACTTCTAACAAGCTGATTAAATCTTCTAATTGGGCCACATATAATAGTGTGTTTTGTAACCTTTAATAAGGTTAACTCTTAACAAGGCTCACTTTAAAAGAGTAAAAATCAGTAACTAGTTGCTATTGGTGGTTTTTCCCAAATTGGGTTTCCATGTTAAATCTTCATATGAAATGTGTTCATGTTATTTTCTTTAATATGTTTGAAACTAAGTTAAACTAATGGTAATTTCACATATAATATCTAAAGATTTATATGTCAATCATTTACCGAGCTAATCCAATTATTATCAAGTTACAACATTTTGTGTGTTTACTGAGCTTCAACAATATTCAGTTATTTGTTTGCATTTTGTATTGACATCTAAGGGATATGTGATTTATTTTTGTAGTAATTGATTCGCCCCTTTCCTCTCAGTTACTCCTCTTTTATTTCAATTAGTATCAAAGCTTTTGGTACTTCCAAAGAAGGTTTCAAGAACCTAAGCTAAAGATCAAGATGTCTTACAAAAGAGAGATTCCCAAGTTGAATAGAGACAATTTTGCAACATGGCAAGGACTTATGAGGATACATCTAGCTACCATTAGTGATTTAGGTTGTAAGTATATTGGTTCTAAATATAAGACTTCCACTATAACATTATCAATTGAAGATACTTTTGAAAAGACGAATCATAATATCATGATGATAGATATTATATCCACTCTCAGCTATCCTAAATTCGATGAGGTAAAATATTGCAAAACTACTTTTGAAATGTGGAACAAACTAAAAGATATCTATGGAGGAGATGAAAATGTAAGAAGAGCCAAAGCAAAAAGCCTTAGAGGAAAATTTGATCAAATTCTAATGAAAAAAGATTAAAACATTGAAAAATATGTGGAAAGGATCAAGGCCAGTGTAAGTGCATTCAAAGCATCTGGAGGAGACATTAAGGAGGAAACTGTTGTAAGTAAAGTACTCAAAACTCTTCTACCTATTGATGCAATTAGAGTATCTACTTTTCAATAAATGAGATGTGATCCAAATAATAAAATAGGCATGGATGTTCTAGTTGGAAGATTAATAGCTTTTGAATAAGACAACTATGATAACTATGTTCCTACTTCAAAAAATATTAAATCTGCATTTAAAGCTAAACTCTCACTCAAAGAAAAGGGTAAGTAGTCAAAGTCCAATCAATTAGGAAGTAGAGAAAATTGATCATTAGAATAAAGTTTAGATAATGATCTTGAAGTTGTTGAAGCCCTGCTTGTAAGAAAGTATTCCAAAGTAAGAGGAAAGTACAAAGGTAAAGTTCCTCTGATTTGCTTTTCTTATGAAGAAATTAGTCACATTGCTGCTAGGTGTTCAAATAAGGAAATAAAGGATGAGAAGAATAGTAACAAGAATAAAGGTAAGAAGGACTCCAAGAACTACAAGAGCTTCAAGGACAAAGGTAAGAAATCTTGTTTTATAGCTAAACATTCTAACAATAGTGAAGATGAAATGGTATATATTACAGTGGAAGATGAATCTAATGATGAAGGAGATAAGATGGCACTTATCTCTCATGTTCTTATGTTAGAAAAAATGATATATCAATTATTTATAGTGGCTACTCACATCATATGACTGGTGACAAAATACAAGTTTGAGCATATGGAATATTATGATGGAGGTAGAGTAAGATTTTGAAACAATGAACCTTGTAACATAAAAGGAAAATGATGTATCTTGTTGACTAAAGAACTTGTATGTGACAATGCTTATTGAGTTGAAGGACTAAAGCATAATCTAATAAGTCTAGCAAAGCTAAATAACATTGGATTCAAGGTAGAATTCATGAATGGATAGGCCAAACTATTGGATGGGAAAGAAAATTTGGTTGGATCTAGTAAGAAAACAAAAGGTAATCTATTTTATCTTGATCTCAGTGAGTGTTCATGTTTTATTGCTCAAGTAGAGGAAAGCTAGTTATGGCACAAACAATTATTTCATGTGAATTTTGATAATCTAGTTAAGATAAGAAAACATGGAAGAGTAAGAGGTATTCCTAGTTTAAAGAAGCCTGACATGGGTCTATGGAAGAATTACCAAATTGGTAAGATGGGAAAGACAAGCTTCAAAAGAAAAGACTATTAGTCAGAAGAAGTCTTGAAAATTGTTCATACAGATTTATGTGGTGACTACTCTAGAATGATGATAGTAATGTGTACCTAAAAGAAAAATGAGAAGCCTTACAAAAATTTAGGTGGTATCTGACAAGAGTAGAAAAGGAAATTGAAAAGAAGTTGAAATGTTTAAGATCAAATAGAGGTGGTGAATTCATTTCCCATGAATTCAATAATTTTTGCATTGAAAGAGGAATCAAAAGACAAGTATCAGCCCCTACTACACCACATCAGAATGGTATAGCAAAAAGAAGAATAGATCTATCATGGACTATGTAAAAACAATGATGACTGAAAATAATGTTGCTCTCAAATACTAGAAGGAAGTTATCAACATTGTAGTTCATACCTTGAATAGAGTTAAGTTGAAGAAAGATTTTTAAAAAAAACCTTATCAGCTATGGTATGGCTACAAACTTAATGTAAGTTACTTGAAAGTATTTGGAAGCAAATGTTATATACTGAAAGAATCTAGAAAAGAAAATTTGATGTAAAAGGTAATGAAGGCATATTTCTAGGATATTCCTATAGAAGTAAAGCATACAGATGTTTGAATTTTTCTACTCACAAAATTATAGAAAGTGCACATGTCAGAATTAATGAATTTGTAGAAAAGAGTGAAGAAGAAAGCAAAAAGGAACCTAAATATTACATAAGATTTTTTAAATATGACCTTGATACCTTGCCAAATCTATCTGAGAGAAAAGAAGCCTCATCTCCTAAGTCTCCAGAAACTCCAATAGCTACCAAGTTGCAAATAGTGCAACCTGAGCTACAAGGACCCGAGTCACAATCAGAGGCTACCAAGCTAGTTCAAATTGAGCCTAATGGACTTGAGTCACAAATAGAAGGACCCAAGCTTGAAACTAAAATACAAGAAGATGGTGGAACTCATTCAAAGACCAAGAAGCCTGTGTTAGCAAGATATGGTAGAAGGCATCACAAACCTGATTAGATCATTGGAGACAAATTAAATAGAATAATGACAAGAAGAAAATTAAAAGGTACATGTTTACTTGTTGAGTTTGAACCTAGAAGTGTTAAAGATGCTCTAGAAAATGAAAGTTGGATTGAATTAATGAATGAAGAAATTGAACAAATAGAAAAGAACAAAACTTGGACTCTTGTTCCTAGACCTAAGGATAAAAATGTAATTGACTATACAAAGTGAGTATTTAGAAATAAGTTGAATGAAGATGGAAAAGTATCAAGAAACAAAGCAAGATTAGTGTGCAAAGGTTATTCTTAAGCAGAAGGTATTGACTATGGTGGGACTTTTGCTCCTGTAGAAAGACTAGAAGGTGTTAGAACTTTACTAGCATATGCAACACATAAATGATTTAAAGTATATCAAATTGATATCAAATCTACATGCATTCTTGATGAGGAAGTATACATGAAGAAACCATAAGGTTTTGTTAACCCTAGAAAAGAAGACATGGTTTTCAAACTATGCAAAGCATTATATGGTCTCAAACAAACCCCTAGAGCTTGGTATGAAAGACTCTATAATTACTTGGTACAGATTGGTTTTCAAAGGACTAATGATAATAGTAGTCTGTATATCAAAGAAGGAGTAGATAAAAATATTGTGTTGGCTGAAATATTTGTTGATGATACTCTACTTACAAGAAATGATGATTTGTGCAAAAACATTTCAAAAGAAATGAGTAAAGAATTTGAGATGTCCATGTTCGGTGAAATAAAATTCTTTGTTGGATTGCAAATACAAAAGAACAAAAATGGTATCTACATCACTCAATGTAAGTATATTAAGGAGATACTAAAGAAATTTTGAATGGAATATTCAAGACCAGTTGGAACACCTATGTCTACTCGACATAAGCTTTCCAAAAATGATGATTTCAAAGAAGTAGATGAGGCCACTTATAGATTAATGATTAGAAAATTATAGTATGTAGTACACACAAGGCTTGATATTGCTCTCGTAGTGGGAATAGTGGCAAGATTCTTAGCAAATCCTAAAGAAAATCACATGATGGCAATCAAGAGAATCATGAGATATCTAAAAGGTACTAAAGATTTTATTTTATGGTATAAAATTGGAGGAAATTTGGACTTGAAATTATTTACTGATCTTGATTGGGTAGGAAGTCTTGATGATAGAAAAAACACTAGTAGTGGAGCATTCTTTCTTGGTAAAAGACTAGTATCTTGGACAAGCAAGAAGAAAAATTGTACATCTCAATCAACAACAGAGGCATAATATGTAGAAGCAACAATCAATTGTTGTAACATCATTTGGTTCAAAAAACTCTTGGAAGGAATGAAGGTAGAGATCAAAGATCTAGTTATCATATATTGTGATAACACTAGTGCAAACAACATATCAAAGAATCTAGTAATGCACTGCAAAACAAAGCATATTTCTATAAAATATCACTTCTTAAGAGAGTTAGTGCAAGATAAAGAAGTTAGCTTAGAATATGTGAATACAAAAGAATGCAAACATATTCATGAAGCCATTACCTAAGGATGCATTTCTATATCTAAGAGGTAAGCTAAGGGTCATTCCCCTATCTAAAATTCACTAAATGAAGTTTAATGAATGCATCAACTAGAACTTGTTGAAGATCAATAAGTTGGTGAAAAAATTAGCAAGGGTATATTACATATAAATAAGTACTTAAGGTACATTGGTATTTAAGAATTATTATCTTTGGCATATGTTGTCAAAGAGGGAGTAATTTACTATCATATCTCTAAGAAATTTTTGAAACCAGAATAAAGTAAGGAACCAGAGAGGGAGAAGTTTTCAAAGAAGAAGTTTTCTAAAAGAAGGAGAAAGTTCTAAATGAACTTGGTAGCAGCTATTGTTGACAAAATCCAATGAAAGGAGGAACTCATACTGATAGAGGGAGTTTTCAAACCTAAAATCCAAAATTTCATTGTGTTATGATATGTTATGTTGTCATCAATGCCAAAGAGGGAGATTGTTGGATAAAATTGGTTAATTGTGTGTTGTCCTTGATGTTAAAAAAATGTCATATCATTATCAGTGAGTATAAGCCAAGCTCACTTGGGTAGTGAAGAAATTTCTTAGTGTCTACCAAGAATTCTTATGTTTTCCTAGTTTAGAAGGAAGTGTCTACTGAGTTCACTCGGGCATCAAAGGAAAAGTTGTAGAAAGCAAGTGTTAATCGAGCTTACTTGGGTAATGAAGGAAAGTTGGATGGAACCAGTACTAACCAAGCTCACTTGATTGTCAAAGGATTTTTTTTAAGTTTGTGGTGTTAACCAAGCTTCTATTGGTTAATAAAGGAAATCATTTTTTAGTTTGTTTCTGCTGAGCTAGGTTGACTAACAAAGGAATTTTTTTATTTTTTTTTTGTACTAAGCTTAATTGATTTTTATCTATTGATTCTAGCTAACTAAGGTGATGAATATTGATTATTCTAAGTTGTATTTGAGCCAACTTGACAAAGTGAAAGATATAAGGTCAAGTTGTGATTTCAAAGTGTGAAAGTGTAAGTTATGAAAATATTATTGAAGATTTGATAATGAGAAGAGGAAGTGAATTTGAAGGATAAGCATAATATCCTTGTGGAGCAGCAAAGATATATTTGATTAGGAAGGATCAAGTACAAGCTAGAATAGAGATCTAAAAAAAAAAATTAGTTGCATTTAGATCAAGTCATCTCATTGTTACTCTCTAACCATTGTAGCAGTGATCTAAATCTCCTAACAAAATTGTCTTAACAACTATTTGCAAATCCTCTAACAAGGTGGCAATTCCATTGAACTATTCTTAAGACCTCTAACAAATCCACTCCTAATAGGGTGATTAAATCTTCTAATAGGGTCACACCTAATAGTGTGTTTTATAACCTTTAACAGGGTTGGCTCCTAACATGGCTCACTTTGAAAGAGTGAAAATCAGTAACTAGTTGCTATTGGTGGTTTTCCCAAATTGGGTTTCCACATTAAATCCTAGTGTCAAATGTGTTCATGCTATTTTCTTTTATGTGTTTGCAACTAAGTTAAAGCAATGGTAATCATAGATAACATCTAAAGGTTTATATGTTAATCATTTACTACGTTAATCCAATTATTATCAAGTTGTAGCATTCTGTGTGCTTACCAAGCTTCAGTAGTATTCAATTATCTATTTGTATTTTGTACTGACATCTAAGGGATCTGGGATTTATTTTTGTATTAACTATTCACCCCTCCCTCTCAATTACTCCTCTTATATTTCTAACAAAAACACCAATTAGCACATGTATTTTCTATGAAAGATTTGGAGGAAGCAAAAAAAATCCTTGGTATGAAGTTTTGCAGAGATAGGAAGAATAGGAAATTGACTTTATCTTAGGATGATTATATTGAGAAGGTATTGCAACATTTCTCTATGGAGAATACTAAAGCTGTCAGCACACCTTTAGCTAGTCATTTGAAGTTGACTAAGTTGACTTGTCCTAAGACACAAGAAGAGGAGCATAAGATATCCAAGCATTTTATGTTGTATCTATAGGAAGCTTGATGTATGTTATGGTATATACAATACTAGATATAGCACATGTAGTGGGAGTTGTTAGTAGATATATGATTTATCTAGGAATTGAGCATTGAAATGTAGTTAAATGGATTATCAGATATTTGAGGGGTACATCCAGTAAGTGTTTACACTTTGGGGGATCTACTACTAATTTATAGGGATATGTTAACTTAGATTTGGCAATGAATATTAATACTAGGTAGAGTACTACAAGTTATGTATTTACTATTGGTGGGGCAATAGTGAGCTAGATTTCTAGGTTATAGTAGGTTAATGCTTTATCCACTAAAGAGGTAGAGTATGTTGCTACTATAGAGGCATCCAAGGAGATGATATGGCTTCAGTTCTTCATGGAAGAGTTGGGAGATCCTTAGAAGGATAATTATTTTTTTATAGATAGCTAGAGTTCCATTCATCTTGCAAATAATTTAGCTCTACATTCAAAGACTAAGCACATAGAGTTGTGGTACCATTTCATTTAGTTAGTTTTGGATGATGGATAGTTAAAGCTAGACAAGATACATATAGCTAACAATCCAACAGATATGTTTACAAAGGTAGTGATAAGGGAGAAGCTAAACTCCTATTTAGCTTCAATTGGTCTTCTAGACTAAACAGAATAAAATAATAGTAGAGTCTATGGTGGTTTGATATATTCCAGTGGGATCTACAAGTCTAATGGTATTATGCTTAGTCTTAAATTGGGAGGTTATTATTATGGAGTCTAATTAGTCTCCAAGTGGGAGATTTTTGTGATGTGGAGCCTAATCAAACTCAAAGGTTTATTTGATGTAGTTTTCCTCTAGATTATTTCTATGGGGGTTTGGAGGAAATGCCTCCAAGACAGGGTTATGGGGCAGCACCCTTGCAAATTCCTAAGGCATTGCCCCAAGTGTTCTCCCTATCACAATACAAGGTGGTGTTAAGGGGAAATGCCCCTGTGGGCACCACCCTTGAAGCCAAAAATGACCTTATCTTGTAAAAGGCATAAGATAATATTTTATATTATTCTAGTCCAAATTTTGTAAGTGGCAAAAATATTGTATAAAAAGGCTCAAGGATAGGGATTATTTCATAAGGTGTGATGTGAAAGTTAGTTCTTGTGATGGTATTGAGTTGTAAGGGATTATGGATTGTAATTGGGTTTTAATCATTAGATCATAATAATATTGGACTTGTTGTTGGTGGACATAGCCCAAGGATTGGGTGAACCACATTAAATCTTGGTGTCTTATGTTTTCTTATGTTTGACTTATTATTTTCTGATATTGGTTATATTTGCATGTAACTATTATTTCTATCTATAGTTAAATCCTAACACTCTTGAGGTTATTTTTGGTTGAGTGTATTTTCTTGTGTTTTGATATAGTTCTTGTACTATGACCTTTGTGATGGTGGTGTGCCACACATGAGTACATGCCCATACATTTATCGGGTGACTTATGAGGCTCAATTTTCCATGGTACTTCTGGGAGTTATGATCATATGAGTTGGGTTAGTAATATGCATGCCTATGGGCACTCATCATTGGATAAAAATTGGTAGGGTATGGTAGCATATGGAGGGGGCTTTTATCTCATAGTTTGGTGATCATTATGCCTAAAGGGTTGGCAAAGGAAGTTGTTAATCAAGTGATAACTAAATAAAACACTAGGTGGTAATAAAAGTTAAGATAATAAAATGTGTATGTGAGAGCCCTATATTGAGGAGATGAACCACATAATTATAGTTTAGAATTTTGGATACCAAGTGACTCTCCATGATGTCAACCCCTACATAGTATCCCTTTAAGTATCTGACTAGGACTTGTAGTTTATGCATTGTCTATGTTCTTGTTTTCAATCATCATACTATCTAGTGTGAGTGTTAGCCATGGACATTTTTTTTATGTGTTTTTATGGTTGGATCATTATCTCCATCAACATGATAGGAGTGGACCTATGGGTTTTATGTGGTTGGGAGGTGTAGCTACCTTCACCATTATCGAAGATCTGTGTACTAAGATAGTCTATTGTTCTAGTGCAACCAATGTTGGATGTTTCCACTTGATACTTCAAGTTCCAGAGTATGCTTTCTTTTGATTTATGCTTTAATTGGAATTCTTGGATATCGTGTTTAGATGATGTTAGCTATTTGACACATTCCTATATTATGATTTTTAGCATATGATTAGATGATGTGATTGGATTTGTTAGAATATCTAGTACTTTACTTGTTAACATGTTAGATTTCCTATTCATATGAGGTTGAGCATATAATTGGATGATGAGTTAAACTATTTGGAATATCTAATGCTTTACTTTTAGCATGTTATATTTCCTTTCTCTTCTAATGTAGTTTGTTTTAGTAGTGACATCCTCATAAGAAAACTCTAATGATTTCATTTGTAGTTTGGGATGTTATGTATGGGGGATGGCTACGACCTTTGGGGTTTCATAATGCTATTATGGTTGGGAGGATCCATGCATTATTTTTGTTGCTTTTGTACAATGTGATGTTGCTTTCAATGTATTCTTTTACTACTATGGTTTAGATGGATAGATGTTCCTCTTTCTCAGTTCATGGTATCTTCTCGCTTATGCACTTGAGTGTTAATTCCTTGATCTATGTGGATCCAATGCTCCCTAGTGTGGAGGAAATCTTCCTTCTACCTTTTTATTTCATGTTTTTCTAGTTTTCTACTATAGATCCTCTCATGAGATTGTACTTTCTCACATGAGATTACAAAGGACCAAATGGTGTGCTAAGTTTCCTCATGTGGCTCATGGTATATCCTCACATAAAACCCCACACTAGTGTAGTACTTTTGACTATTGATCCTAACATTTCCTCACATGAGATGGTGCTTCCTCACATGGCTTGGTGCACTTTCTTGCATGAAGAGGTACTTCCTTATGTGAGATTGTCAGTTGTAATTTTTCTCATGCATAAAGTAGGGGTCATATTTGATGTTTTTTGAAGAATGCAATTTGCACTTTTGAGTACGCTTTAGGAATGCTAGTGTTGCCATGCTTTGACAAATTTAATTTTTTGAGTTCTATTGTCATCTTGGATTTTTTTCATCAGTTTGAGTGTGTCAATTTGGTTGTGGTGTCTAGAGATTTGTTTCTTGATGTGATTGTTGGTAAAGTCTACCATTGTGATCTTTGTGATCCCTGAATGGTGTTGTCATGTGTATTCATACTTGTAAAAAGAAATATCTTGGCTTGTATTGAATCCTTGTTTCAAGGATCTTTGAGTGAGGTCTTACATCTAGTATTAGATCCCATGTTCAAACATTGGGGTCTCTATGTATATGTTGCCCTTGTGGTTGATGTTGTGTTGTGTGAGTGCGAGTGTCTTGGTGAGAGCTTATGAATTTTGTTTCTTGGGTATCTACTTGTGATGGACTTTCTTGTTTAGTAGATGTAAATAGACTAGTGTAAAGAGAAGAAAGTGACCCTTTCCTTGTTTTATAGATGGAATCAATGTGCTTTGTTTGGTTGGGTGCTTGTGGGAACCTTTTGGATGGAACCATTGGTTGGTGTTCATATGTTGGCTTTGAGTGCCTCTTTTGTTTCTTCTTGTGGAGAAAGGTGTATTGTTTCCCTAATTTCTCCTATCTGTAAGTATACAAATGAATCTTATTGGTGATTATGTGTTATGTTGATATAATAATGAAATGGTTTCTTTCTTTGAGAAATGAGTGTCTATTGTGAATCATTGCAAAGGAGTAGGTTTTGCATTAGATCCTTTGGGTTAATGACTTAAGTCCCCAATATAATTACTTCATAAGCTTATAGAAATTGTATTAAATTTATGGATATCTAAATGTTGCATTTCATGGAAAATAATTAAGGAATTTAATGTAGTATTCATATGCATGCGATTATCGATGGTATACTACTTGATATGTGTGGGTGTGTTTTCTAACACTATTAGGATGATGTATTCCTTAGCATTGTGTGGTGGTTTATCCCTCTTGTGTGATTGTTCCTAGTCATGAAATGTAATGTGACTTGATTGATGCCTTATTTTATTTGGTTGGAGGTACTTTCCTCATGTTGTTGGGCTAGCATTGGGTTTTAGTACATCCCTTTCTTGGACTAGCCATCAAATTTTCTCTATTTCTCTCATTGTGGTTGTTCAATTGAGTTGTTATTGAACTGATATATTTTTTGGTTTACTATTGGAGTTGACAATCCCCCATTTGGGCATTCTATTTTGGTTCATGATGACTATTCTAAATGTGTTTTATTGCTCCACAATTGTGTGTTATGACTCTATCATGTTCATTTGGAACCTCTGGTAGAATGTACAAGGGATAATATCATAGAGAACATACTAGTGTATTTATAATAGATGTAAAGTTATTATTATGATTGGATGGTTTAGATAATGATTAAACATAATGGTATTTGTGGAAAGAAAAATTGAAAAGATATGTACATGTTTTGTGGTAAGTGACTCTTGAACCCTTTCTTTGAAAACCTTCCAGTTTCATTGTCACTTGGTGCTTGTGTTATGTTTAACAAATGAAATTATGAAAGAGAATTAATATTTATTTTAGTGTGTGGATTACCTTTCATTTCATGCCTTATGTTAATTTGGGCATTTTTTCTCTTTGGATGTTTTGGATATTTTGTCCATTGCTTGTCTGGTTAATCAGGATAGTTTAAGTTTCCTATGATGTTTTATCTTGAGTGGTGATTCAAAATTGTGGGTCTTAGAACTCTCTAAGATCCATCATGTTATTGGCCTCATCAATATCTTTTTGATGCTTTTCAAATGGAGTCAATTAGAGTCTGGACATGAAAGTTATGGCCTCCAGATTGAAGGCAATTTTTTTTTTTGTTCTAAAATTTTGTGTGAGCAACAAGTGGTCATGCACTTTCTCACTTGGCTCATTGCATTATCTCACCTGGCTTGAAGAGAAACTTCATGTGAGACTATGTTAATGCAAGATTTCACCTAGGGAACAACAAGAAACTCTTTCACACTTTTGAAGGTGTAGATTGATGTTCCAAGTACCCTTTATCAAATAAAGGCCAATTCAATCGTGACACGTCACATTTATGGTCATTGGAGAAGTTTAACCCATCATGTTATTCTTAGGGTGGTCTTAAAAAATCTTCATAATCTACTAGGTATTTGTTGGGATTTGTGCCCAGGTTTGCATGTTTCTTATAGCACCATCCCACTTTTGTGAAAAGAAGTGTGGTCTATGAGAACTCCTTGCTTGAGGTGGATATTTCCTTGTCATTTGAGAGTGACTCAATATTTTGACAAATCTAGATCCACCTTTTGGACATTGACTTTGGCACATCTCTATATCATTTTCTCTCTTGAGAAAGTAGGCTAGCATAGTTATGCCACTAGCTTAGTTAGTGTTGGATGAGTAGTTTGATGGTTGGTGGAATTTTGAGTTTCCCTAACATGTCTTGGACTAATTTTGTGTAGAGGTTGAGAGAGACTCCCTCTCAATCCTAATACTCTATAGTTTCCTTTTGTTTAACCTTATATCTTTAAGGATTGTCTCAGTCAAGTTTCTCATTGACCAGTAACTTGAGGCTAGAGATTGATTAGTGATAGGTTGGGTTTTTTATTCCCAACATGTTGTTGGAGGGACATGGTATCATTGGACACATGTTACCATCTTATGAGTTGGTATGAAGTTATTTCATGATTTTTTCTGCTAATGAAATTCTTTGCAACCTTGTGGAAAGGTGATATCTTGTTTGGTTAGGTTATGGAACCTGAGTTTCCAATGATAGTTGAGCCTTTTATATCATAGAGACTAAGTGATCCTACACTTGGTGATTAGCTATGGTGAGTATCCTTTTGAGTGCACTATTTTTTGTGAACTATCATCCTATATGATCAAAGGTGAGTTTACATGGATTCAAGGATGCCCATGTGTGGCATGATGGTATTATTGGGAAATTGGGATGGTTCTTCCCCATAATTATAACTCTTGTTGGATGTATATAGTTTTTTGACCTTTTTTTATGGTCTTGTAGTAGGTGAATGTTTAGTTAAGCACCTATTTACAAGGTGGAGTGGCTTTTTCCTTACCTTGTATTGTTGACTTTTGGCTAGATGGGTTTTCCTAGTGCATAGGAAGTTCCTTGTTGGAGGACCTTGTATCAATGCAATAGCTATTCTCTTGTGGCTAACCTATCTAGGGGTTGATGAGATGGTTTGAGAATGTTGGAGTGATTTGGTAGGGCTTGTGAAGAAGTTGACGAGTCATTCCTTTTGTTCAATTTTTATTTTGTACTTGGTGTGTTTGGCTTCTATTCTTGGATTACAAGCTTCTAGGAGTAAGCCTAGATTATTTGAGGTGATGATCTAGTGTCTCACCCATTTGATTTCTATAAGTCATCTTGATGGATGCAACCTTGTTGATCTCTCATATTAAAGGGATCGTGATTGGAACCACAAGTGGTCTACATCCTTAGGTGATTGGATTTATGTTATTGTATCAGTTTCTTTGATTATGCTTATGGATGATTTATGATATTATGATGTGTTAGATGGTTCACTAAGGTTTGTGCCAATGGTTACTAGGATCAATGTGGTATCATGTGTTGTTTTGTAATTACCCAGAGATGTGTGTATAGATTGCACTACATACTATTATCTTGCTACATTAGACTAGGTTCTTGTAGCAATAGTTATTCATGTATATGAATATGTTCACTTATGTGTTAAAGTTCCTTTTTCATGTTGTTTAAACAACCATTATTAAATGCTTAAATAATTAAAAATATATTGTCCATGTTGGATTGATTGATTATGTGTTGTAGATATTTACCTTGTTATATTTTGATTTGAGAGATACTTGTTACTCATGTTATGTTTTACATTTGAGATGATTTAAGAGTTAGATTTTATCCTTTGATTTTATTATCATAGATGTTAGACTACTATGCTATTCAATTTATCATATTGCATGATGATGCCATTTTGAGATGATAGTGTGTTTCATGATGATATCTAGTTATCAAGTATTTGGACATTATCACTCATTATGTTATGTGAGGGATTTAATACTATGGTCATTTACTTCATTCTTACTTCATTATGCTATATGCAAGAGTGAGTGATGTAAATATATTATTTAAGTATAATTGAATAAATAGTTAAATTAGTTGATTTAATGCATTCATTGCTTTGGCTAAGTTATTACATGTAATTGTACTTGATTGTGTATTTTGGTGTGAAGGATTTATATCCTTGGTAGTGGCATATGGAGTTATTGATTCAGTTGGTCATATTTACCTATGTTGTCCTTGTATGGTCGACGTATCTTATTTAAATGTATAAATTAAAGTTTCCAATGATTTGATACTCATTTGCATTATGTAACTAGACCTCTAAGTATGTTTGTGCATTTAGAGCTTTGCATTATCATGAAAGTTATTAAGGAATTCTATGATTTTTGGAGTTTTTGGGCTTATTTTAATTTCTAACAACTTTTTCGTAGATGAATTCCAATTACTTGGAATAGCCTATTTTTGTTTAGGTTGATTCAGGATTTAACTAGCTCAGCTGGTTATTTGCCCCAATCCATCATTTACTCAAAAAGTGAATAAGCATCCAAAAAGGAATTTAATTCCTCACTTCTCACTTCTAAATTAGAATGTTTGAGAGTAAAACTCAAAATCCTCTTCATGAGGAATTACTATTTTATTCATTGTGGGAGCTACGAGCATGGGATCATTGTGAGAATGATCCCATTAGATCCAACTTGGGGAGATCTTGGATTGCCATGATTTTTGGCTACTTCTGTAGGATTTTTATTTTATAGTTTAAATCCTCATTTTTCCCTTTTGGCTATGAGGTAGGGCTATCTCATTTTATTATTTCAGCTTCGTTTCAGCTTTTATTTTTGGTAGCCGTTTGTTTGGAGGTTGAGAACTAGTGTTCCCCTCCATTTTTGTTTGTTGGTTCTACCTCTTTGATCAAGTGTGAACATTTTCCTAGTTTTTGGGATGAGGGTTTGGGGTTTTACACTGTTATGCTAGCCATTTTTGCATACGGTGTCCAAACCCAAGTTTTATTGGATTTTCAAGGTTTTAATTTTGAAGCTTTTCTATTTTTGGAGTTTTCACCTCATTTTGCATACCACCTAATTTTTTCAAGATTTCTTGGCATGATGTTGGTCATGGAATTGGATCATCCATAGGATGTCATTTGGACTAGTGTTGCACTTTTATGTTTGCATTTGGATGCATTTCATATATATACTTCCAACATCGTGTTTAGTTGAGTATTTTTATACCTAGTGTTATGGTTTTGTAGATGCTTAAAATCGTCCCTAAACACTATATTAATTAATTTTAATATTGCCCATGACATTATAATTAATTATTAATTAATTAATTACATTGCTCACATTCCTCTACTTATTTAATTAAACTAATTAATTAAATGAGTTCATTCTCCTAGGTATTTAAATTCAATTTAAATACTCCTAGCTCTAATGTGTTAAATTAATTTAACACATGATCCTCAATGTCTCCCCCTTTTAAAATAAATTTTATTTATTTAAATCCTCACACCCTATTAATTCCTCTAAACTCATTATTAAATTAAATCTCATTTAATTTAATCTTAAGCCTAACCTAGAGCCTAGCTTATAACTATCATTTTCATCCTCTTAAGCCTATTTTTTCTCTAATCTCACTTAATCATTCCTGATCATCTCCCTAATCCCCCTCATTAGCATAAGAGTGTGCTCACACATGTGTGAGATGGCATGCCTACACACTCTTGTCTCCCACTCTTCTTCTCAAGTTTTCTCACACATGTGTGAGAAAATTTTAAATTCTTGACCATTTGCATGGCTTGCACGTCATCTTATGTGGGATCTACATGGATTCCACCTCACCAACCCCTCCCTCAAGCCTATAAATAGAGGGCTTGTCTCAAGCATTTTTCATCTCCTATTATTGCATTGTTACCATGCCATTTTGAGTTTTGAGTTTTCATGCTTAGAGTTTGCATTGTAGCTTGATTTGTATAGAGATTTCTAAAATCATACTAACAATTTGGTAGCTGATTTAGTTTGCATCTTACATTGTTCATTTAGTTTTCTTCATGAATTTTTATTTCCATTCCATAGCTTACATTCTTAGTTAGTTTCTTTTATTGCATATCATCTTCATTCTTGAATGCTTTCAAGAATGGCTTTCTTCATAGCAATTTCTTGAAGTGTTCTTCATCCCACATAACTTAGGATCTTAGTGCATTTTCATTGATATTTGCATTCACAATTGCACTCACACACTCAAGATATTCATTTATTGTTGTGTTTGGGAGAGCACATCAAACATACCCCCATCTTAACACACCAACAAAACCTCTGATGGGTGCCTTTGTTGATCTATAGAGGTGGCTAGAAGATTGGGTTTGTTAGCTTCTTAGGGTTGCAAACCCCAAGAAAGCATTAGTTAGTGTTTGTTTCTTTCATTTTGATGAATCTTTGATGCAATTTTAAGGTTTTTAGCTAATGTTTGTTTGTTAACCCATGCTCCTGACAAGTCACATTTTCTAGCACATACATTTCTTTTGGACTTTTGTTATTGTTTTATGGACACTAGGATTTGTGTAGAATCCATACTCCTAGATTGAGGCCAGTTGAGCAAGTTCATGATGTTTAGTATTGTTGCATCATTGGGATTTGTGTACAATCCATACTCTCAGATCAAGGTCGATTGAGTGAGTTCTTAATGTATGGCTTTATTGTTCTTTGGGATTCATGTAGAATCCTTCCTCCCAAGATTTTTTTTGGTTGAGTGAGATTTTCTTGTGTTCTCATCTAGTCCTTGTGTTATGATCTTCATGATGGTGGTATAACACACATGAGTACACGTGTATGTTTTTCAGGTGACTTGCAAGGCTCGATCTTTTATTGTACTTCTAGGAGTTATGATCATTGGTGTTGAGATGGGAATATGGATGCTTGCATGCACTCATCATTAGATGAGCATGGGTGGGGTAGGGTGGTATATGGAGGGTGCTTCTATCTCGCAACCTAGTGATCATTGTGCTCAGAGGGTTGGAAGAGGAATTTTTTAATCAAGTAATAACTAAATAAAATACTAGGTGGTAATAAAACTTAAGATAATAAAATGTGTGTGCAAGAGCCTTTTGTTGGGGAGTTGAACCGCATGATCCTATATTGGGTTTTTTGATACCAAGTGACTCTTCATGATGTCAAATCAAACATAGTAGCCCTTTGAGTGTCTAACCAGTACTTGTTGTTTATGCATTATCTTTGTTCTTTGTTTTAGTCATCATACGGTTTGGTGTGAGTGTTAGCCATGGACATTTCTTTATGTGTATTTGTTGTTGGATCATTATCACCATTAGCATAGTAGAAGTGGACCTATAGGTTTCACATAGTTGGAAGGCATAACTACCTTCACCACTATTGGGGACTGATGTATAGAGACATTCCATTGTTCCAGTGTGACCATTGTTGGATATTTTCACTTGATACTTTAGGTTGTAGAGTATGCTTTCTTATGATTTATGCTCTCATTAGAATGCTTTAATGTCATGTTTAGATGATGTTATTTATTTGACACATTCCTATATTATGATTTTTAGCATATGATTAGATGATGTGATTAGATTTTTTGGAATATCTAGTGCTTTACTTGTTATCATGTTAGATTTCCTATTCATATGATGTTGAGCATATGATTAGATGATGAGTTAGGTTAGTTGAAATATCTAATGGTTTACTTTTAGCATGTTAGATTTTCTTATTATTATGATGTGCATTTTATTATTGATATCGTCATAAGACAACTCTAATGATCTAGTTGGTAGTTTGGGATGTTATGTGCAGGGGATGGCTAGGACCTTTAGGCTCTCATAATGCTATTATGTTTGGGAGGGATGATGCCTGAGTTTTGTCATTTCTATACACTACAATGTTGCTTTTAGTATATTCTTTTACTAATATGGTTTAGATGGATAGATGTTCATCTTTCTTATTTCATGGCATCTGGTTTTTTTTGTAATACCCCAAAATTGGCTCATTGCCATGATACCAATTCTGATCTATTTCTGATCAATTCTAAGACCTATTCTAATAGGCAATTCTTATTCTGCTACTCACTACTTGACTTAATTGTCAAATGCAAAAAACCCTAATCTGCATTCATCATGCTTATTATTTAATTCATAAAGTATTTACTCACATTAGCCACATTTAAAACCTATTGATTAATATTTAATTTAATTATTAAGTATTTATGCTTTAATTAAATTAAATTATACCTTAAGGCTAATGTATTGAGGAATTAAATTTATTTAATATAATAAATATGGCTATTTTAATTAATTGAATGAAATTATTTAATTAAATGAAAAAGGTAATTATGAGAGCATATCTCATTTTATTAAATTAAATATCTCTCTAAAATCTCTCTTCAATTCATAAAGGAAATTCCCAGTTCACTACTGATCAAATTAGAAATGACTCAAATCACTTACTCTGACATTGAAGTCTATCTAAGTTGACTGACTCTTATACTCAGATCTGAGCTAGTTAACTCCCTTTGATTTGGGAATCTTCCTTTATGACTAAACTTCATCTTCAATCCTGACCATTGGTTGAAATCGATCTCAACCATTGATGGATTCTAGGAAAGTCTATTTAAGAGACTCTCATTTCCTCATTAAAAAAATGGTTGAATTCTTATGCTATTGAATCCTTGCTAAATTACTCACTCACCTTTCTCAAGCTTTCATTGCATTCTAGCTTTCTTTAATATCATCTAGATTAATATTATGCATACATGTAGATTAAACATTATTTTCTAATTTATAGATTAAACTGCATATTCATATAGATTAAATTGCATTTCATCTTAATTGCATTTAAATCCTTCATTCTTAGAAGGTCTGGTTTCCTACACCTCAAATCTGAGGATATTAATCAGGCAAATCCTTCTAGATAGAAGGTGATAGGTTGCTCTGTCAGACCTCTTGGATAAACAACTCAATGTTTATTCTAGGATGATTCCACAGGTAATGACTATGTCGAAGTGTCTGTGAGGTTCAAACGCCCACAATTCACAGGTACATTTTTGGTGCCCATCGTGGGGCCTAAGAAAATCAATTTCTCAAGGCTTCTCTACATTTTTTAAATCAAATTTTAAATTCTCTGTCTGTACGATTCCATATAGATTCAAAAATCTTTGCGCAAAACTATTTATTTTTGCATGAGGATCCAAAATCTTTGCACGAAGATTCCATACAGAGATTTTTGCATGAGGAAACAATTTTGCGTGGGTTGCGAACAATTTTGTGCGGCTTAAACAGAGATTTCACACAAAATCCTATAATAGCAGTTTCAATTTTTAGCATTATTTTTCGATCTTCAGCTTATCTGATTTTTCTAATGTACTTGTCTTAATCTGTTCTTTGATTTCTTGCAGCTTAACCATTTTTTTCAGGATGTATTGCTGAAGATTCCTTTTTAAAACCCACTTGAAAATAGACTGACGGTTTGCTTGTAGGACATTGTCAAAGATACGCTTATCAAACACAATATTTTCAAACCCACAAAAACAATGTGTGTCTTCCTTTTTTGTTTTCAAAATTAGTCTAATTAGGAGCTTGTGAACTTCCTAGAGTACAAGATGGAAGAATAGGGGAATATGCTCTTCACTTCTTGGAGGTCATGACCAAGAGTGAATCAAAAACCTAGATGCTTTTGAAAGATGGCATTTCAAAGAAGGCAAGCAGCTTGGTGGTTCTCCAAAATTTATTCTCTTCTATGATAAGATAATGATTTCCTTTTAGGGAATCAAAATCTTTAAGGAAGAATGAGTTTGGATTAATTAAGCCAAGTCGGTAATGAACTTGTCTTGCATGTTTGGGCAAGGAAATAAGGTAGAGGATTATGCTCTTTTCGCTTGAGGGAAATCAGAAACTTGGACCCTTAGATCTAAACCACTAGTCCATGTCAATCCTTTAGAGGGCCTACCAGAGTGATCCAACCTTTGGGAATGACCCAAGTGAGTACACTCCTTTCACCAGAGATTCCAACTCACTATAATCAAGATGCTTTGTAGAGTGAAAGACTCCAAAGCTAGATTAATTTCTTCACCTTAATTCTTGATATCGCATATCAAGGGGAAGCTCTATCTTTGCACTGGTCAGCACTGGCCCCTGGCTTGTTAAGCAAGTAGTGTGCACTTTCAGATGCTAGTGTGGGCTGCTGGTCTCAACTCTGCTTGTGAAGCCACTGGGAATTAATACGAATGGAATCCAAGTAAAAACCTCCTAATTAGAAGCTACTCAGTTCACCTCCGAAAGGAGGCATAATATTTATGCAAGGAGGGGGAAGAATCTCTCCTATAGAACTCACCATAGGCATGCTACTGAATGTTTGAAGGTGGTATATGTGCTCGTCCCTTGCCACAAGGGCACTTGTTTAGCATATACTATTGAGTCCTTTGAATATACCAAAAACATGGGCACCCTCTAGGGGGTGACATGGCTATGTGAGGTACACGCATGTGCATAAGATGTGGGACAAAGGTTTTCCCTTCTCTACCAATTTTTCTTTCTAGGGATAAAGCATGTCTATTATCGAGTCATCAACAAAGTCCAAACCATTTTACAACAAACAAAAGTCAAGATTCCCCTATCCTGTTGAGTTTCCTTGTCCTTGATAGGACTATTTTCAACTACTACTTGCTTCCCATTATCTTCTTTGAACACTTTGCCTGAATTGAAAACTTGAAACTTTGTCCAAACATCTTGTGATGTCAATCTCGTTGTCTTTCCAATTGAACTTGTCTTAAAAATATATCCAATCTATCCAAAAAGTCCAGAAACCTTATACAAATTATTTGTTGTTGTGAAACTAGTATGCCTTCTCATGCGAAATCATTTGGGTCTTGCGCAAAATCATATGGTCCTCGTGCGAAATCATTTTGTTCTCACATGAAATTAAACTACTATCATGAGTCTTCGCATGACCCTGTGAACTTTCTCATGTGAAATTAAAAAACTATCATTGACCTTTGTGCGAGCTAGAAAACTTATTTGTATGGCCTGTAAAACTTCTTTGCATAGCTTGTAAAAGTTTCTCGTGCGAGACTTTGTGTCAGCATTACCAGTTTGGGTCTATTTTAGGTATCTGCAGCCTACACATTGTCTTTTTTTGCATCTGTTTATCGCTCTCTATCTACAAATAGTCTTGAAATAGTGACACTTCACTTAGATAAAGACTTGTGTCTTGTACTTTGACTTGTCTTGTTTCTTAAGTTACCTTTTGTCTTTGTTTCTTAATGCTTGTCACACTTTGTGTCACATTGGTCATAATCTCTGGTTGTTCTAGTCTTTAAATTAGACCATTTGTGCCTTAGTGTACAACATTCCTACTATTATCTTGTCCTTTTTGAGACTCAGTCTTAGTGTAGTCCTTGTATAGGTTCTAGCTTCTTGTCCTTGTCTATGACTATCACAACCAGAAGTGGCAACGTGTTTTACCCTCTTAGACTTAGACGTGGTCATGCTAGGGGTCGTAATCATGGTAGAGGTCACTTAGCTTTAGTTACACAATCGGTATCTAGTTTGGCTAGTGAGGCATCTTCATGATTCCCCTCACCTGCCAGGTCACTTCAAACTTAATAAACATTTTCCATAAACTTGCAATAAGTTAGGAATCCTTTGTACCAATAGGATACTGAGATAGGAAGAGGTCCTGCATTACCAAACATGATGTCTGATCTTTTTTCAGAGGACCTTTTGAAACACGACACACTAAAATTGAACACATTCCTATAATGATTGATCATGAACTTACACATAGTAGTCATAGTTGACATCAAGAACCACCTAGGAGTGACAAAGAGAAAGAGAAAGAGAAAGACTATGACATTGATGAGGAACAAGAAGAGGTGGAAATACTCCCTGAACACATAGAAAAATGTCGAAGAGACAAAAACTTCCAAAAGGTCATGGGAATCCTAATCAATGAAGAGAAAGAAAAGTACTTTCTCAAATTTTCCCAAGAGGGAGCTAAACTACTCTCTCATTTCAATGTGGAGACCATCATTACACCTGAAGAAGAAATTGAGACTTCTAAACTCCAAAACAACTAAAAATTATGCAAGACCAATTGGCTCAGATGATGCATGAGAAAGAGAAACCCACAAAGACATATAAACTGGATGCTCTTTCTCCATTTCCATTTGACAAAAGCATAAACATGCCGCCTTGCCCATGAGTCCTAGAATTACCCAAATATGACAAGTACTTTGGTACTATTGATTCCCAAGATCACTTGCAAGAATTTGGTGCTTTTCTATGGAGTTTATGCATGATCAAACCTACCTCATGAATTTATTCCCTAGAAGCCTAGGTGATTAGGCTTTGGAGTGGTTTGCACATTTACTTCCTGGTATCAAGATGTTTGATGAAATTTCCAATCTCTTTATTTAGCAATATTCTCATAACATACAACACCCTGTCAATATTTGAGATCTATGCAACCTTAAACAGAAGGTTGGTGAACCTTTTCTCACTTTCCTCCAAAGGTGGAGACAACTATACACTAAGTATTCCCATAAAATCCCAGAAACAGAGAAGCTTGACATTTTCACTGATAACCTCTTACTTGATTTCGGGTATAGAGTCCAACTACAAGGTCTAGGTACCTTTGAAGACATGATTACACAGGCTATCTATATCGAAGAATTTATGGTCAAGAAAGGTGAACTTACTCTTTAGAGAGACATAAAACAAGGTTCCACTTCCAACAGGGATAAAACCAAACATGTCAACAAGAACTGAGAAATTGTACATGATGGAGTTGTTGACAATTCTCACACCCAAACCTACTAAAGAAGCATTTAATCTCACAAATAGCCTCAAAGTGGCCAAAAATGCTGAGAAAACTCCCCCTGACAATAAGACATCTGGGAAAAAACTAAGAAAATCTTGGACAACACGCCCCAAGTGAGAATACATGCCTCTGGGAGAACTGCTAGATGTGGTTTACAAAACATTGCTACAACATAAGCTTATTTCACCAATGGATAACCCTCATCCCTATGATCCACAACCATGTCCACCGTGGTAGAATGCGACCTCATTTTGTGAGTATCACCAAAACAAAGGACACAAAAGTAGCAACTATATAAACTTGTGCCATAAAGTCCAAGACATGATTGATGCTGGTGATCTTGTGGTAGATGGACATAACAGAAACTTGGATGACAAGACATTCAAAGAACCTTTCCTAGCTTATGAAAAAGGAGAGACTTTGAAACCACAACCCTACAACAAGGTCAACTATACATATTCCAATGATGACAATGTCATTCATATGGTTGAACCTATGGATTCTGAATGTTGCAACATTATTACCATTAAGGGTAAGCAAGATAACAACAAACTCAAGACACCATTTTTCTTGAGGGGCCCTACTTCCAAGCCAATGGATAATGCACCTTTGCAACACTATGCTAATGCTATTACTCGATCTCATGCCAAGTTGGTGCTCAAAGGCCCTATGCCTCCTACTTTAGATCCTAAACAACACAAACACAAAGCCCTTGCTAGTCTATCTAGTAAAGGTGCAAAACCTACAACAAACTCGATAGCAACTAGTTATAGTGTTCTTGATCAACTAAAATAAACTAATGCTTAGATTTCTATCTTTGAGCTACTTAAAATATTGCCTACTCATAGGATGATTTTGGATAAAGCCCTCACTAAGGAAAATGTTCCTCAAGATCTTGATCTTGAGTAATTTCAATCCATGGTAGGTCACCTGACCTCACCTTATCTTATAACCTTCTCCAAGGAGGATGATAACTCACTGAGTCACCCACACAATCAACTTCTACACATCAAGGTTATGATCCATCAGACATGTGTTTGTTGGGTACTCATTAACAATAGCACTGGCCTAAATATTGTCTCTACTACTCTTCTTAGACAATTGAATTATTCTGAGGACTCTATTGATCCTCAATGAAAGATCACTATCAAAGCATATGACGAAGTGGAATAAAAGTCTTTACGCCTTGTGGTTTTACCCATTCGTGTTAGCCCTATAGAGAGGGATGTCACCTATCAGGTGCTTGACATTCCCTTGGCTTACAACATTTTGTTAGGATGGCCATGGATACATGAGATGCGTGTTGTGCCATCCACATACCACCAATGCATCAAATTCCTATTTCATGGCTCCAAAGTTACTATTCCTACCACTACTAGCTACACCTATAATATGCTCAATGCTACTAAAACTTTCATCCTTGCTAATCGTGAGTCCACTGATTATTACGATAATAAGCTCAAACAAATTGAGAAATCATTCAAATTGAAAGAAACTGGCATGAGAGAGTATCACATTGAACCAATATTGTCATTTACATCTCTCCCAGAGTCTCCTCGACATTATGGGAGACCCTCAAAGGCAAAGAAGCCGTTTGTGCTGACACCTCAAACCAAGTATAATGGTGCTTTTGTCAAGGCTATAGTTCCCTTAGAAGATGAAAGTGAAAAAAAAGCCATTGCTACATGGCTTTACAGAGAAGAAGCTCCAGTGGACCTAACAGAGCAAGCTTGAGAAATTACTCCTAAGAAATATGAGCCTGGTCTTAGGCTTATGATGCTTTTTGGTTACAAGGGATTTGGCCCTATTGGGTGCAATAATAATGGCCTAATTGATCCTATTAAAGAAATAGCTTGAAGAAATAGTGATACAATTGGCCTAGGGTTTAAGAAGGTCTCTTTCTATTTGGCATCAAATAAATTCATTCCCAAACCTGACAGTTCATCTGAAAATGAGTCAGAAGCTGAGTTAGATACTCAAGAGGGAGAATCTGATGATAAGGATTCCTATCCTCATCCTATCCCTTATGATCTCACTAAATTCTTTGCTGAGCCAAATGACTTTATACCACATGTTAGCACTATGGATGATACTAGTGATTCTTCTGAGGACAATACTGAGCAACTCAAATATCATTCAAAAAAGGGAGAATCCAATCAGTCATGTTGTGTTGAGTATTTGTGTAAGAACCTAGAAGATGAAGGTGAGTATGTTCCTATCACTTTTGGGGAGTTCTATAATCTCTCGCTATGTAGTACTAATTCTCATGAATACGAATTTGACACTCTTTCAAAAGCTACTACTGATAAAGACATTGATCAAGTGCATTTCTATGAAAATCAAATTGAAGTGGGTGAAATGTCTAGGGTTAGGTCACATGGGTCTGATCCAAGTAGTGTCCTAGAGTCATCACATACTGACATTCATATTTTGAGGAGTTTGAACACACCTGTGGATGAAGTTGCTGTAGGTCTCAAATTGTTGGTCCACGCACTTAAGGACAATACTATGAATGCAATTGAACCAGACACTACTCTTTCACTCACACATCCTAAGCTTATAGACTAGAACCCCAATGCATCTAACAAAGTCCCCACGTTCCAGAATGACTATGCTCTCGCTTGTTACCTAAATGCTATCAAACCTATAATGTCTTCCACCAATGAGCAGAGTATCAAAATGAATGAGGCTGACATCAAATATCTTAGTCACACAATTAAAAAGAAAAAATGCAAAAGGTATGATGGTGAAAACCACATTGTGGTAGTGTTGGAACTAAAAAAAGTAAAAACAAAAGACGTATCCAAGGGTGAAAACCTCTTTGAGGTGCCCGTAGATGAGATATTTGATGTCCTTCCCAGTCACTTCTAGGAGAGATCATCAATGTTAATAGAGCCAACATAGCCAATTAATTTCGGTATAGAAGAACATCCTCATCTGATACATCGTGCATAGTCACTGTTACCTGAAGAAAAGGAACAATTCATTATTTTTTTCAAAGAAAAGGAGATAAATTTTTCTTGGACATACTCTGACATGCCAAGATTAGATCCTAATCTTATCATGCATCATTTTTCCATAGCACCAGGCATCAAACTAGTTAAATAGAAGCTTCAAAAAATGCACCCTCATGTTGCATTGGTCGTTAAAGCAGAATTGGAGAAACTCCTAAAGGCTAGTTTCATCTATGCAATTGATTATGCTGAATGGATATCCAATATTGTTCTAGTTTCCAAGCATGATAAATCTATCAGGGTTTGTACAGACTTTTGTGATCTTAACTTGGCATGTCCTAAAGATGACTTTATACTCCCTAATATTGATATGATCATGGACATGACAGCTGGCTATGAGATGTACTCACTTATGGATGGTTCTTCTAGATACAATCAGATAAAAATTGCACCAAAAGATTAGGATAAAATGGCTTTCACATGTGCATGGGGAACCTTTTGTTGGAATGTGATGCCATTTGGTTTGAAAAATGCTGGTGCTATATATCAGCAAGCTGTTACTACAATTTTCCATGACATGATGCATAGAACCATGGAGGACTACATCGATGATACCTTGGTCAAAAGTGCTAAATGCAATACTCATCTGTAATATTTGGGACCCATCCTAGATTATATGAAAAAATTTAGTCTTCGGCTCAATCCTAAGAAATGCACATTTGGTGTCACATCAGGGAAGTTGTTGGGATACATTGTTTCTGCAAAAAGAATTGAAGTAGATCCAGAAAAAGTACAAGTGATAATGGACATGCCACCACCTCGGAACATTAGTCAGATGAGAGGACTATAGGGAAGGCTTCAATCTATTAGCAGGTTTATTTCACAATTGGAAGATAGATCACAACCCTTCACAAAGACCTTACATAAGGGTGTGAAATTCAATTGGAGCCAAGATTGTGAGCAAAGCTTAACATAGATCAAACAATATCTTTTCAATCCTCCAATTCTTATGCCTCCTATTCATGGGAAGCCTTTGCTTTTATACATTTCAGCCACTGAAACATCTTTGGGAATCCTGTTGGCTTAAGAAGATAAAGACAATAAAGAAAGAGCTATTTACTACTTGAGCCAAACACTGGTTTCTTATGAGAAGAACTATAGCATTATTGAGAAAGCTTTCTTGGCAATTGTCTTTGCTTCCCAGAAGTTGAGACACTACATGCTTTCCCACACTACATGGCTTGTGGCTAAAATAGATCCACTAAAGTACTTTCTCAATAAGGCAGCTCTCACAGGAAGATTGGCTAAATGGGTCATGATACTCAGTGAGTTTGACATCTAATATGTTGAACGCAAGGCTATAAAGGGACAGAAAATTGTAGACCAACTGGCTGAGGAACCCATACAAAGTCTTCTACCAATGAACATTGATTTCCCAGATGAGTCAATTCTGACACTCATGCACCATACATGGGTTATGTTCTTTGATGGGTCCTTCACACAATAGGGATCAGGTCTAGATTACTCTTTATTACGCCATAGAGATACTCACTGCCCAAAGCATAGAAGATTCTATTTCCTTGTAAAAATAACATTGCTAAATATTAGGCTTTGATCAATGGCATGAAAATTGTAGTTAAATGGAGAGTGGATCAGTTAGACATCTTTTGTGACTCTTAGCTTGTTATCAACCAATTAAATGATGTGTATCAAATAAAGGATGAGAAACTAATTCCCTACAAGTGCATGGTTGATGACTTAAAGAAGTATTTTGCACACATCACCTTCCAGCAAGTTCCATGAGAAGATAATAAAGCAGATGATGCCATGGCCACTCTGGCCTCCCTACTACAAATGCCAAAAAATGATCTTTAACATGAGTTCTTGGTGGAAGTGTTACACTACCCAGACTATGACACCCTTGATTCTAAGATGATCTGTTCTATTATAGGACAAGAATCATCCCGCTACCATCACATCTATTCTTACCTTTGTAATCAAACAATTCTAGAAGGTCTGACCCAGAATGAGAAATGTTACTTAATCCATAACGCTTCACATTATGTCATTATTGCTGATGATCTGTATAGGAGAGGTCTTGACGGAACACTCCTTAAGTGTTTAGAACTTGACAAGTCCAAATGTGCACTAATTGACATTCACAAAGGCATTTGTAGATCTCATTCCAATGGCCTAACACTAGCTTGCAAACTCCTTTGTGCTGGTTACTACTGGCCCAAAATTGAGCAAGAAGCTATCAAGTACGCTAGGTCTTGCAAGTAGTGTTAGCTACATGGGAATCTCATTCTTGCTCTAGCCAGAGAGTTGATTCCCTCTACTACAACATGGCCATTTTAATAATGGGCCTTCAACTTGGTGGGGCAGATTCACCCAACCTCCTCTAATGGACATAAGTTCATTATCATGGCTACAGATTATATCATGAAGTGGGTAGAGGCAGTACCTCTCACAGTTTCTGATGGAAAAATTGTAGCACTTTTCATCACAAACTATATCATCTACAGATATGGTGTACCATCCTCAATCATTACTAACAATGGAGGATAATTCAAGAATAAAGACCTCAAAGAACTATGCAAGAAATTCAAGATCACACAACATTCGTCTTCCATTTATTACCCCTAGGGTAATGGCCAAGCTGAGGCATCCAATAAGGCGATCCTCAAAATTCTTCATCACACAGTCAACAAATCAGGGAGAGACTAGTATCTCCAAATCAATCTAGCTCTATGGGCATATAGGACAAGCAACAAAACTCCAACAAGCATGACTCCCTTTTTGTTGGTGTATGGGGTAGATGCTATGCTTCCAATAGAGGTCGAGATTCCTACCTTGAGAATCTCTATGAAAGGCCTTATCATTGATGATGACTACAAGATAGCTCAGATTCAAGAGCTTGTGTTACTGGATGAATGGCAACAAGTGGCATGTGATTATCTGCGAGCATATCAACAAAGAATGGTATGAAGCTACAATCGGAGGGTTAGGCCATGTGACTTCCAGCTGGGTGATCTTGTCTTGAGAGAGAACCCTAAGAATCAATAACAGTGAGTGCAAAAAGGAAAGTTTGAACCAAACTGGCTAAGTCCTTACATCATTACTGTAGTATATGGATCTGGTGCCTATCAGCTTTCCACAATCGAAGGAGAAGTGCTTAAAGAGTCTATCAACACTCTCCACTTGAAGTGATTTGATAGTTGATTTAATCTCAACAAGCTCTATGTACATATTTATATGTCCTAAAAAAAACTCATAAAAATTAGAAAAAGTCCTGAAAAAATTGTTACCTTGGTGAAAACCTAGCAATAGGTGCCTTCATACAAAGGAAAAAAGTGAAAAATCTCAAAAATTCAAAAAAATCAAAAAGAGAAAAATACAAAAAAATTGAAAAACAAGAAAAGTGCCATTGGTGAAAACCTGGAAATAGGCATCATGGTAGCAAAAAAAAGAGATAAATTTCTACCAAGAAGGTGAAAACATGGTAAACAGGCACCTCTTATTCCAAATGCTCTATCCTACAATGTACCTTCAGGCTTTCTGTACAGTTGCTTTCATGCTTTCACTTTCCTAATTTCTTTTGCTTTCCACTCATGAATCCATGAATTGAGTTTTATCACATCTCAAGGGTATTCCCCCTTTAGTGTCACTATTTTTGAGATTTTCCTCATAGAATCTCCTTCGTGATAGTCGCCAATGGTCCTCATTGTGTCTGCCTACTATTGCTAGTGTCACTATTTTTGAGATTCTCCTCATAGAATCTCCTTCATGATAGTCACCAATGGTTCTCACTACATCTTCCTACTATCGCTAGTGTCACTCTCTTCAAGATTCTCCTCATAGAATCTCTTTCACAATAGTCACTAGTTGTTTCAGCTATGTCTACCTACTGTTGCTAAGGTCATGTCTCCAGATTCTTTTTTTTGGAAAATCTCTCTTGCGTTGGTCACCAGTCATCCTAGCTGTGTCTGTCTACTATTGCTCAATCCTTCTTAGGTTCTTCATTGTGAATATTCCTCTTTGACCTTAGTTACCAGTCATTCTGACTATGTTTGTCTACTGTCATCACCCTACTAAAGAGATTTCTTTCAAACATGTTCTAGACACTGACACTTGACATCAATCCCAAAACATTGAACTCAAAAAAAGTGACATACTTGTTTGGATATATTGAGCATTTTCTTTTATTGCTTTGTTTGCTTTATTTTGCTTTATCATATCTCCTCGAGCAACTTGATGATGTCATCATTGACTAGAGAAGTAATGACTGGGGGCATGATCTTTTCTTTGCTTTTTGTCTGTGGTTTAGTTCCAATAGGTTGATCTATTCCTATAAAAGGGGTGTCCACTATAAGAGCCTCCATCTCGTATTGGATGGTCGTGTGTACCTTGACTCTTTTTATATGAGTACATCAATAACATTGGTTCTTCTCCTTGTTTGTTGGAGTGAACTCTTCATGCTACAGTAAATATTGATACTCATCCTGCTAAGTGAACGTATGGGTCACTGCGAGTATATATAGCACACTTTTGTCTTAGGTTACGAACACAAGGGTCTTTATAGACAGAATAAATACTGAATACTTAGCATAAGATGGATCTCCCATGTGTTTGGTGTGTCTTTCATGTAAGCAAAATTCAAGTCATCCTAGCATTTATGCTCTAATGCTTATGTTAAATTGCTACATTAAAAAGGACAAATGTTATGGTCATTCTAGCTTCTTCTACCTTGAATGCTTACATTCAATCCTGACAAACCAATCACGTATGTTATATTCATATTTCCATGATTGCAATGTCAGTGGGAGTTATATGATCTATGTGCTTTGTTCTATATCTGGTGATGATTAAATATCGAGGCTTGGTAACCAGATCTAGGGTTGCATTTAACATAGTCTTGCATTACATACTTCACTTGCATAAGTGCACAATTCAATGATCATTCTGTTCCTACCCTTTGTGATGAAGGATTGGGGGCATATCCACATGTAAGATTTCTTCATGGCTACACAAGTGTTCGATCCGTTGATTTGCACTCCTCAATGAAATACCTATCACTATCAAGCAAAAATATGCAACACTACGTGAGATGTTAGTCCATACATATGCATTCTATTCAAGTACAACATACATCTCATGTACATCAAAGTAAAGAAAAAATAGATAATGACATGTACACAAGAATACTTGGCTCAAGATCTCATATATATATCAAAAGAATGGATCAGTACAAAAAATGGGCACTACTCGAGTGCAATCAATCAAAAATGATACATGTGGTGCTGGCACACCAATCGATACATAGCCAGAGATCAAAATCATAGTCAGCCATAGAGCATCTAACTCTATCCCATACCCTCACCTTGAGGAGGAGTAGGAGTAGCTAGTGGTCGAGGTAGCGGCAGCATATCTAGTCTGATAGGAGGTCATGTGCCTCCAAACTCTCGAGCATACTAAGAAAAGTGCTGAACCTAAAGTGTCTCATTAGGTACTACACTCGTATATGCAGCATAATAGTATGCTACCCGAGCTAACTTGAAGTGGACCTCATCCTATACTAGCTCTAATCTCCACTCTACAATCTTTGTGTGCTCTCTCCATCGGTCTGTCTCTCGCTGTCTCTCCACCAATTGTGCATCCCAAACTACAACTGAAATTTGCAGGTCCCCCAACTATCAGGAGGCCTAGTAGATCTGCTATCAGTACCATCATACTATGTCTTGCACCCTAGCTGCTAGCTGATCTAGCATATCCTCATCTAGCATCTCTGGTGCCTGCTACTATGGAGGTGCCTGTTATTTTGAAGCCTCCTACTATGGGGCCTCCTCCTCTATCCTTTGCCTATGGTTTCAACTCTATCCAATCCCACTACCCTCAGGACCTGGGTCTGATCCCAACTGATGTGGGGGAATCGGCATCTATTGTACCCACTACCAAACCTGTGGCTACTAGTGTGTCTGACCTACCAGCTATGGTTGTACCTGCTACTGCTAGGGAACCTACCTCTATCCTTTCCCTACCATCCCCAGTGGATCTGTAAAATGTGGGAATAGATGGCTGATCAAAAATGCCTGATATGTAGGCGTCATCTCTGCATCTACTACCTTTGGCAAGTAGTCCTACTGAACTATAGCTAGGCTACAGATGTCTATCATGGATCACCTTAGATCCATCCATGGTGGCCATCTCCACTCAACATCCTTCTATAACCTATCATAGGTGTAGTACTTAGTAGAAATGTCCTGGGGTCAACCATACTTCCGCCACACTCATGAGATCACAAATCTCTCTATCACTAATGTTGTCCTGCCAGCTAGAGCTCGAGAACTGAACATCCATGGTAGCTCTCTGGGGGCATCATCCCAGTCCTCTGTCTCTCTCTAGGGTTGCCATACAATGGAGACCAAGTCATCAAGATGTGTCTGCCAATGCTCAGTCTTACCCAGGTGGACCTGGGTAATGTGCCCTTTATATCTACATATATACAACTCCATGGGCTCTCTAGTATCCTAAAAAATTGGCCTACATACGGGAAGATGCTCCCAGGATCAGATCTACAATACATATACTCCCACTTCCATGGTCTTCTTCTCATGGAAGACAACCTCGTGCATCTCACGAAAAAGGTGAGCCAACATGCACTAACCCCACCCAAAGATCTCAGGTTCCTCCAACATCCTATGAAGCATGGCACCCCACCCACACTCCAAACCATGCTATCCTCTATTAGGACATAAGAAGTAGCTCAAAAATATAGCCAACATGAATGCCAGCCTATGTGTCAGTCCATAGGTGTGCATCAACTCATCCTAGCTAATAGCCCTACCTCTCGGTAGCTCCCTCCCAAACACAATAGATAGTGCCTCTATCCCTGCTTAGGGCATTGTATCATAGATGACTCAGGTGCCACAAAAGAGAATCTGCAAGATCCTCTAGATGTCCTGTAGAGTGATAGTCATCTCGCCCATCAGCAAATGAAATGTGTTCATCTCCAAATGGAAATGCTCTACCAAAGTAGTCAATAAGTCATGATTCACCATCATGGCTGGAATTCGACACAAAGAAGACAAACCCAATCGGGCAATGTGTGCTTGATTAGCATCATCAAGACTCTACAATAGCTCCCTATATGGTGGGTAATGAGACCTGAATGCAACATCACCAAAAACCTCCTACACACACAACAAGAACCGACACATGAAATAATTAGTATCAAGTCAAAACAATGCATCAACAGAAATTAAAATGCAATTTTTGAGCACAAAAATAGAACTTTTAAACACGAATGTCATGGGATTTCATGTGAAATTTGTGAAATCTCGCATGAAGTTCTCCTAGTTTCATGTGAAAACATTCTTTCTTCATGCAAAGAATCACATCATCATGTGAAAAAAGAGCTATTTGCATGAGAAAAGATCTGTTCACATGAGAAATGAATCACCTTGTGCAAAGAATCTCATTCTTCGTGCGAAACCTAATGCTTTCGATGCGAAGATCCTTCCACCACACACAAAGAAATAGTGCACCCTATTTCTTTGCACGAAGAAAGAAGATCTTCATGCGAAAAGAGATAGGTCTCGCATGAAGACCGATTGCACAATCCTAAAACATGCTAAAAAGTGCAATAAATGGCATCAAAATACATGAAAGCAAAAGTATGAAGAAAAGGAATCAATGACTCACCGGTGGTTCGTAGTCTGCTAGTTGGCTATGATGTCTAGAGCACTTGAATCGATGATATCTCATGTTCACTACCATGTCTCTCTTAGAGCTCAAATAAATAGAAGAAAAAAAGCACAAATGAATTGAAAATGACCCCTCTAGCCCATATATAGCTGTTGACCCAAATTTTTCAAAGTGCTCAAATTTGTGTGAAAATCACATCCCTGGCTAATTTGACTGTTCTGAATCCATTTTTTGGATTGAATTCAAAATTTGACACACCTAAGAGCCTCAAAAATGCATTTTAAAATTTTGGGGACTAACGTGATTGAATGCTTGTGCCGCCCAAATCTTTCTGCTACCTTGTGATTCTTGGCATCCTTTCAACTCTTCATTCTCCATGTTTTCATACCTCATTTTAGAAATAGTCAACTTAAGTCAACTATGGCTAAATCTAGTCAACTTTTTGCCGAACTTGGTCTTTCAGACCTTGCAATCATTACATAACAACTCTAAATTTTTTTTAGATCATTCTGATCTCTTCTCTTTTCTTCAAATCATTCTGATCTCTTCTACATTCTGCTACATCTCTGATTTCTTCTATATCTCATGATATACTGCTTCATATCATATTTTTGGTGTGTCATCTTTCAATTTTTCTCCTAAGGGGGCAGGATGATTACATCATTGAATACCTATTGCTTGGGGCATTTGGTTCCTATCTTATGTCCTTATCACTTGGGGCATCTCATCACTTGGGGCATCTTCTTCTCTTCTATCTGGCATCTTTTCCATCTATCTCATCTTTTCATCAATTGATCAACCTTATAACAGCTCTTCTCAGAGTTTGATGGATAGGTATTGGGACAGTCTAAACCCCAACTCCTAAGGATCAAGCCTCATTCTAGGGATGATTCTACGACTCATTATTGGATCTGTTATCTTTTATCAATCTCGAGTATCTAGGTGTTCTACTTGGATCCTTGAAGGTTAAGCTTCGTTTTGGAGATAATCTTCTAAATGCTTTCAATCTCAGGTATCTAGGTGTTCTACCTAGATCCTTGAAGGTTAAGCTTCATTCTGGAGATGATCTTCTAAATTATTTCAATCTTAGATATCTAGGTGTTCTACCTAGATCCTTAAAAGTTAAGCTCCATTCTAGAGATAATCTTCTAAATTCTTTTGATCTTGGGTATCTAGGTGTTCTACCTGGATCCTTGAAGGTTAAGCTCCATTCTAGAGATAATCTTCTAAATGCTTTCAATCTTGGGTATCTAGGTGTTCTACCTGGATCCTTGAAGGTTAAGCTCTATTCTGGAGATAATCTTCTAAATTCTTATCACTCTTGGGTATCTAGGTGTTCTATTTGGATCCTTTAAGGTTATGCTCTATTCTGGAGATAATCTTCTAAATGCTTTCAATCTCGGGTATCTAGACCATATGTCTCGATCCTTAAAGATTATGATCCATTCTGGAGATAGTCTTTTAAATTCTATCAATCTTAGGTATCTAAGTGCTCTACTTGGATCCCTTAGGATTAAGCTCTATTCTAGAGATGGTCCTTAAAAGCTCATCAATTGGTCTATGTGTCATCACCTTCAAAACCAATCTCATCTTCGCATTATGCTTTTTGATTTTTCTTTGAATTGAACGTTTTGCTCGCACATTCATTCAAAGAGGGGCAAAATGTAATACCCCAAAATTGGCTCATTTTCATGATACCAATTCTAGTCTATTTCTGATCAATTCAAAGACCTATTCTAATAGGCAATTCTTATTCTGCTACTCACTACTTGACTTAATTGTCAAATGCAGAAAACCCTAATCTGCATTCATCATGCTTATTATTTAATTCCTATAGTATTTACTCACATTAGCCACATTAAAAACCTATTGATTAATATTTAATTTAATTATTAAGTATTTATACTTTAATTAAATTAAATTATACCTTAAGGCTAATGTACTAAGGAATTAAATTTATTTAATTTAATAAATATGGCTATTTTAATTAATTGAATGAAATTATTTAATTAAATGAAAAAGGTAATTATGAGAGCATATCTCATTTTATTAAATTAAATATCTCTCCAAAATCTCTCTTCAATTCATAAAGGAAATTCCTAGTTCACTACTGATCAAATTAGAAATGACTCAAATCACTTACTCTGACATTGAAGTCTATCTAAGTTGACTAACTCTTATACTCAGATCTGAGCTAGTTAACTCCCTTTGATTTGGGAATCTTCCTTTATGACTGAACTTCATCTTCAATCCTGGCCGTTGGTTGAAATCGATCTCAACCATTGATGGATTCTAGGAAAGTCTATTTAAGAGACTCTCATTTCCTCATTAAAAAAAGGGTTGAATTCTTATGCTATTGAATCCCTGCTAAATTACTCACTCACCTTGCTCAAACTTTCATTGCATTCTAGCTTTCTTTAATATCATCTAGATTAATATTATGCATACATGTAGATTAAACATTATTTTCTAATTTATAGATTAAACTGCATATTCATATAGATTAAATTGCATTTAATCTTAATTGCATTTAATCTTAATTGCATTTAAATCCTTCATTCTTAGAAGGTCTAGTTGCCTACACCTCAAATCTAAGGATATTAATTAGGAAAATCCTTCTAGATAGAAGGCGACAAGTCACTCTGTCAGACCTCTTGGATAAACAACTCAATTTTTATTCTAGGATGATTTCGTAGGTAATGACTATGTCAAAGTGTCTATGAGTTTCAGAGGCCCACAATTCATAGGTACAATTTTTGTACTTAAGTGTTCATTCCTTGATCTATGTGGATTTGATACTCCCTGGTATGGAGGAAATCTTCTTTCTACCTTTTTTATTTCATGTTTTTTTTTGGTTTTTTTATCGTGGATCCTTGTGTAATATTGTACTTTCTTGCGTGAGAGTGTAAAGGTTCACATGGTTCTTTTGACTATTGATCTTGACATTTCCTCGCATGAGATGGCATTTCTTCACATAGCTTGTTGTACTTTCTCACACAAAGAGGTACTTCCTTAAATGAGATTGTCAATTATAATCTTTCTCATACAAATAATATGGGGCATCTTTGATGTTTTTTAGAGAATGCAATTTGGAATTTTCAATACCCTTTAGGAATGCTAGTGTTGCCATGCTTCGACAAATTGGAATTTTTGGGTTTTGTTGTCATTTTGAATTTTTATCACCAATTTGAGTGTGTCAATTTGGTTTTGGCATTTGGAGATTTGTTGATTGATGTGATTGTTGGTAAAGTCTTCTATTGTGATCTTTGTGATCCATGTATGGTGTTGTCATGTGCATTCATACCTAAAATAATATATCTTGGCTTGTATTGTATCCTTATTCCAAGGATCTTCATGTGGGGTATTACTTTAGATCACAAAAAATAATCAGAATGAAATACTCTTATTTTAGTATTTAATTGTAGTAATGGATAAAATGGTACCCCAATGACTAAAAATGTCTAAATTATCATATGGAAAGGGCACAAGTACAATGTTGTGCATCTATTCTTCAAGCTTATACATATATGTTGTACTAAAGTTACATGTCAACAAGAACATAAGTATGGATTTATTGATGAATCCCACCCATTGTAATCATTGCCACACATTTAGATTCTACCATAAATTAGCATAAACAAATAGACATCCATTCACTTCAACTTGCCAAATTTGACCTTGTCTTTACAAGATTGTGACAAATAATGTAACTCCTCATGAAATCATTTTCTATAATCCAACTTGTATGTCCAAGTAAAGAAATATACAATATACTAAGGCAATAAATTGTAAAGGAAAACATGAGAATTTTTAGTAAGAAATATTCTTCAAAAAAGAGCACCGACACAATTAAAGAGCAAGTTAGGCATATAACTTAAAAGTTAAAACATATATTACCTTGACATGAGACTTAGGCCGAGGATAAGTAGAAGATGGCATAAGGACAATTGAAAGAATGTGATGGCCTCCAACCCTTGTTTCATTATCTAGATGTACCATAGCTTGTAATAACTTATGAAATAGAGCCTCTAGAAAATCCTAGACAAGAGAGATCTTGTGTCTTGAGAACCCTTGTGCCTCAAATGCTAAAAAGAAATAAAACCCCAAAATTTTAAGTAATTATCTAGTGATGCTAGCAATAACTAGGAATATAAGGAACAAAGGCATGCCTTATTATAATATAAATGATTTGGTATAGATTATATGATATGTGAAATAAGATACATTACTACAATTGTTGATCTAGCTATGATAGTGGTTGTTAAAAGATTCTCCAATGAGTCAACCATCATTTCAAGAATTAGATTAGCATTACCAGCCTAGAAACCTAAAAATTAATCAAATATGTCATGGTAGGTTCATGTAGAGAAAAATTTCAAGAATTTATTGTGATGAAACTCCTTTACTATCTAACATCTATATTTTTCTAGGAAAAACTTCACTTTCCTTGTCTATAGGCATTTCTTATTCTTTTAGACAATTTCTTGGTACCTCTTTAGGATTGTATCTAAACAAGTTGAACTTTACAATTATACTAGCCAAATCTACATATTAGTGGATATTTAATACTAATTTCATATGTGTCTAATATCATGTGCATTCAAGAAAGCAAAAGAATTATTAAATTTATCACCATTTTTTAAAATTGCACTAGATACCCTTGAATTATAGCCTGAAAAGACTTATTCTAGTTGTTTATATCATCCTTAAGATTGGAAGCCTCATAAGTACAATACATGCTCTTGAACAAATGCCCCTCTAGACCAGACATGGCACCCACCATTGCTATAGAAGCTTGTGATTTTGAATTTTGTGCAAGGATAGTAGAAATTTCAATGATATTAATCTACATTTGAGGTTGTTACACCACATTCTTGTGATCAATATGTTTAATGAGCATGGAAAATAGAAAATGAGTAGAATGGCCTACAAATTGACCAAAAGAAAAGCATTAAATATCATTAAATATTAAAATTAAAAGGTTAACTTGGCATTTGGAAATAGTAACTGAAATATTCACATATAAATTATAATTTAACCAAAGTGTTGTTAGCCATTTTATCCCCCCCTTTTTATTCCCTTGTGGCCATCATTGATATTTGATTAGAGATATCTATTCATGGTGTCAAGATTTCATTTTCATAGTATACTAGGCATGTGGCTAAAACCTAACTAAAATCCTAGTTATCCCCTTCAATGATATAACTTTGTATTACCTTTTTGAAGGGCTAGATTACCCATCTATCATTTAACATGGGTCCCCTCATTAGGTTCATTCTCTTTGAGTATTGACCCCAAACCCTATTCATTTAAATCATCACACATCTACATTTGTATTCTCCCTAAGTCCATTTTCAATGGGACATGATGGTGGTGATTTATCATTGGACATGTGTCAACATTCTAAGAGATCTCAATGCATCAAAGGAAGAAATGTCTCAAAGGCCTGTGATCAATCACAATCATTGAGCTAGAGGCAAGTCAATGCTTGTCATATTCTCTATTTCTAAATTTTTGTAAAGGATAGCCAAAGAGAGAAAGAGAGCATTCGATGTGTGGATGTAGTGGGCCCAAACTTATGTGTTGGATGAAAAAGGGAACGTGTTAGAGAAAGTTGACAGAATGGCATGTTCTAGTTGGTCAAAGGTCCTAACTATGAAAAAATAACTTTAATCATATAGAAACCATCAAATCTTGTTAGATTGATGATTGTCATATTATCTCTCTTCAAGGTTGCATGAATTTTTGCCAAAGTGAGAAAGAAACAAGGTGAAACATGTCCTAAGAGCCATGCAATCAAATTTTGAACCATTGCATGATCACAAGGGGTCAAATAAACTCCAATTTTCAAGTTACAAAGGTGTGAAAGATAATGATAGTTAAGCCAAATGGTTATTGCATCATTGCAAGGAGCTAAGAGTAACCTAAGTTTAAGGTGGAAAAGCTATAAATGCTTTTATCAAAATTTCATAGGGTTAAGAGATGAGTTAATTTTTCATCTTGTGATGCAATGATGAAAGAAATAAAATGGTTATCATTATTTCACAGTGGTTAGTAAAAGGAGGCAATAAGTGGTTGCGACAAAGGGATCAATAGTTGAAAGAAGTTTTTGCCACCTCACAAGTCAATGTGGTCAATGAAGAGGTAAATTTATGAGGGTGTGACAATAAATCAAGATATTTAAGTTTGAATCATCACAACTTCACAAGGTTTCAGTAATAGTTAAGTTCTTGGATTGCAAAGACAAGAAATAATGGTAGTAGTCATCCAAGATAGAGATTGCAATGTCGCATGGTTAAGATTTCTATCTAGTAGTTGTGAAGAAGCAACATGGTTAATGTAAAGGTATTCAAAATATCACAAGTAAGAGGAATGTTAAGTTCTAAACTATTATAAAGATGTCAAAAAGTCAGTTTCATGGTCATCGCTAGGTCACAATAGTTAGTGAGATAAAGTTATAGACAACTATGAAAAAATGATAAAGCTTAGAATGAAGAGGTCATAGTTTTGCAAGGCCATGGGTTCAATGATGAAATAGGGTTGAAAATGAAATGTCCCTTTTCTGATTTTGTATGATATTCCCAACCACTAATTAGATTTTCAACATCAAACAACTAATATCACAAAGATCCACCAAATTTCTCAAGAAACCCCAAATCGGGTATGCTAAAAATTGTGCCAAAAGCTTCACAGCTTCACCTATTATTATTAAATCTGAAAGTGGAAATTTTTACAGAAATTTCAGCAGCATAAAAACCTACAAAATGAAATTTCCAGATCTGTATAGCCTTTACACAATAGTTCTCAAATGTAGGACAAAAACTATGCTCATCGGACTCCCGAAATTAACACAAAAATGCTCGGAAACACCACAAAAACACTAATAATCTATCTCAGAAGTTTAATCACATCCCAACACATATATTCAGCTCTATTTTAACACCTTAAAGTCTAAAATACAGCATCAACCCAAACTGATATGAAATACTCCACTGAAAACACCAAACTCATACAAAAAAACACACCCAAAAACCCACAAATCTACACTGTTAAGCACAAAGGCAAACTCTGTATGAGCATGCACATGGAATGGATTAAAACTCCTATCCTTAGCCTTCTTGGAAACCTGAAAAATCCCATTCTTGGGTCTCCCTGGAAACTTATAAACTCCCGTTCTTGGGTCTCCTTCTCCACAAGTTTGGCAGCCTCTGAAGAATAACAAAGAAATGAGCAAAATCAAGTTTTGGAATCAGCCCAAAATGCCTCCAAACCCCTTAGAAGAAGGCATAACTGTAACTCACGTCCAAGAGAGGTTAATGAAACATATTTTAATAATAATTTTCATTTATTAGTCCAACGGTTTCCAAAGATTAACCCCCTTTTTTTGAAACTTCACTTTCTTGGGCCTGTCTGCCTTAGCAAGGATTATTATTTTTTAATTATTTGAAAAGGGGACATGACAAGTCCTCCCCTCCCAAACATTGCTTGTCCTCAAGCAATGGCTGAACAATAGACCAATCAATCCACCTGGATCCCAAATGTAGTCATGAACTACACTACTACCAATTAACACAGGCTCCTGCAATATCCTCTACAATATGACCAAGAGGAATCCATAATCAAACAGACAATTATAGCTCCACCAAACTCAAAATCACAACTTCCACAGTCAGAAACCCATGAGACACAAACTCTTAGAACATCAAAACCCATGTAAAGTGGACTAACATCACAGTAAATACCATCAATGCATTCCACTGGCCTATACGGAATGTACAATCCAACTCTGAAACAATGGTGAATGCTCCTGAATGAAACTGTACCAAGTATGGAGAATCCACACACTATACAATGCCTATAGTCAACACAACTCTGTAGATCATTGACCATTATCTCATAACCATAACTACCATGCACCCCTAATGGTGAAAAGCCATCACAAGATAAATAGCAAGAATTGGAACCCAAACCAAATTTTCCTGCCATCAACTCCTCAACACAAGGATCAAATGCTAACTGATGTACATACCTTGCAATATAATGTTGATAAAAAAAACCAACCTTAGTCAACAACTCACCATGAACAAGTGATACAACCCACTGTGACTGATCACCAGCTAAGTCAGGAGATGTCATAGCCAAAGGAGTAGAATCAATAACAACACTCGCTGAAGCATCACTCTGAAACTCCTGCTCTAAGTCATGTATTATCAAGCTGTCAACTATAGAACCTATCACCATGTCATGCCCATCACAACCCTCATTCTGAGGTCTCAAACTATCCCATAACTAATGACAAGCACTAGGAACCAAAGTACATCTTTGTATCATCATCTCATCAACATGGTCATCAAAGGTAAATTGATGAGTGTACCTCATAGTGTAATGCCGATAGAATGCGCCAATCTCAGGCAGTGGCTCAGACTATAATCCTGATGAAACTAACTACAATTGATCATTAACCATGTTGGAACTAACTACTACCTCTGAAGATATCACCAAGGGAGTAGTATTACTAGCAGGAACCATGCCAACTACCGACTCACCAACATCACACATGATCTTTGATACATCTCTAGTCTCTGTGCCTTCAGTACTAGAGGCCACCACCCTGTTAGGCATACAACAATCTACTACAACACCCAACTCAACTAAACCTGACTCTAGTGGGAATGAACCTGATATGCCAATGTTAGTATCAAGGATGGATGCATCCCCATCTCCACTATCTCTGACAACCTCGGCCATGGACATCCTCGAATCACCAAACACCATAGCTTGTGACTGTATAGAATTAGGTAAAGACTGTAGTTGCTCTAACTCCATGGTCACTTTAGCCAAATGAAACTATGACTCCTTGAAAGCTAACTGTGTACTCTCAAGAATCTCAGAAGTCACCTCAAGCTGCTCAGTAAGCTCACTCACCTCATCTTCCTTGGCCAACAATGCATCATATGATGTACTACTCCACTCCATAAGATAATCTCTGTCGACTACCAACTACATATAATTCTGTCTCAAAATCCGAATAGCCTCCCATAAAGAGTGGATCTCTATCAAGAAAAAATAACTTCCTTCCTACTCATCACTAGTAGGAGAACCCCATCCATAAACTACTAACAACTGACGAGCAACATCAAAATGTTGGCAAGTGATAGCAATGTCTCATTCACTAACTCTCAACTGATTAGACACATGATGGCACTGGCTTGACTGTCTCCTACAAACCTCCTCTGATGCACTATCTAAAGGAGTATAATCAAAGTCACTAGTCTCTAGAGTATTACAATCCATATCCTGTGAATCAAATCTAAAGCTCATATCAACATACAGAGTATCAAAAACATTAGCACTACTGTCCAACTCCTCTATACCCAAGGAAACTAAGTCTTCAAAACTACCCACTACATCCTCCTGGATGTCATCAATGCCAATATGATCCTGGGACTCATCTGTATACACTGCCAAATATGAAATATCATCAACACATTCCAGCAAGTATGGTCAACTGGATATATGAACAAAGCCCAACACCAGTTTATAAAAACTAATGCCAACATCGGATAAGCTCCTGGCACAAGAAAAGACAACACCATGCAATCTGCTAATCAAATCCATGATAGCACCCAAACAATCACTGCTACCAAAAAGTGTTAAAGATTTATAGTCAACTGAACCCCAAATGCCAATATAACAATCTCGAGTCCATATCTGTAAACTAGAATCAGCTGGCAACTCAAGAAAAATCCTCACTTGAGTAATATGACCAATACCAACTAACTCCACATACCTATCATGATGAGATAATGTATTCACAATACTGTCTTCACTCACCTTCAGCTGGCGGGATAAATCATGTGAAGTACTACTAGCCTCAACCTCATGTGACGAAGCATCTAACTGTGCCTGGTACTCTCTCTCAGAAAAGTCATGAATGCTCAATGTCTGCTCATCTCCACCAGGTATCTCACCATCATGCACAACAACATCCTCATAATCATCATCCTTGAGGTCAAATCTTTCTATCACTCTTTGACTAAAATCATCAAATGTAGTTACCCGATCATGACCTTGAGTAGTCATTCCATGATACCACCAATCATAGGCTGCATCTTCCAAGTATAGACTTGCAATTTGAACAACATCACTCTCCTTCATGGGGTTAAGTGTGAAGAAGGTCTGTAATTTTTGTAGCCATGCTCTAGCTGAAATTTTATTTGTTCCATCAAAAGCAGGTGCTATAAACTTGCTTATTTTATTTTTGAGCTCTCTTCCACTTATGTCATGCTCCCTTCTATACTCTTTCTTGGGCATCAAAGTGTTCATCATATCCACATATTCTCTAAAAGGAACCAAACTATGAAAGTCATCATCTAAGCCATTATAAGTAGCTCTTAATGTAATCAAGTTACCTATAACCTCTTCCACAGGATTAATGATTGGATTTGGTACTGGTGGCTCATCTGTAGGCAAGAAAATAGTTTTGGTTGATTTAGATGGTGTGGATTTCAGATTTCTTGGCTCCTCTGAAGTGCTCCCTTTCTCATTAATAGATGCAACTCCTTGTAGTTTTTCTGTCAATATTTGCAAAGCCTCTCTAGTTTCTGCCAAACTATCCACTGTTTGCTTCTGAGTATTTTGGATTTCTTGGAAGAATTTCTTTTCCATCTCATTTGGATCAGCCATACTTTTCCCTTCCTTGGATTTTGTACTTTTACTTTCAACTGGGGGTTTGATCAAAATTTCTTTATTCTTTTCTCGCTGCAAATATCTTTTTTCTCTTTCACTTAGTTGCATGCAACCATAAATTTTGACATGCAGCTGATTAGAAGCAACATGCAACCACCAAATTCACCAAGAACTAACATGCAAATGATTAGAAGTAGAATGCAACCATAAATTTTGACATGCAAGATTTGGGTAGTTATCAAAATTGACATGCAAGATCTAGGTAGTTGTCAAAACTGACATTCAAACTTCTACAACCACCAAATTCACCAAGAACTAACATGCAAATGATTAGAAGTAGAATGAAACCATAAATTTTGACATGCAGCTAATTAGAAGCAACATGCAACCATAAATTATGACATGCAAGATCTGGGTAGTTGTCAAAACTGACATGAAAACTTCTACAAACCCTCAGGCTGGCAAGATCATGGCTTTGATACCACTTAAATGTCCCTTTTCTGATTTTTTATGATATTCCCAACCTCTAATCAGATTTTCAACATCAAACAACTAATATCACAAAGATCCACCAAATTTCTCAAGAAACCCCAAATCGGGTATGCCAGAAATTGTGCCAAAAGCTTCACAGCTTCACCTATTATTAATGAATTTGAAAGTGGACATTTTTACAGAAATTTCAGCAGCATAACAGCCTAAAAAATGAAATTTCTAGATCCGTATAGCCTTTACACAACAGCTCTCAAATGTAGGACAAAATCTATGCTCATCGGACTCTCGAAATTAACACAAAAATGCCCGAAAATACCACAAAAACACTAATAATCTATCTCAGAAGTTTAATCACATCCCAACACATATATTCAGCTATATTTTAACACCTTAAAGTCTGAAATACAGCAGCAACCCAAACTGATATGAAATACTCAACTGAAAACACCAAACTTATACAAAAAACACACCAAAAAACCCACAAATCTGCACTGTTCAGCACAAAGGCAAACTCTATATGAGCATGCACATGGAATGGCTTCAAACTCCCATCCTTAGCCTTCCTAGAAACCTAAAAACTCCTGTTCTTGGGTCTACCTAGAAACCTGTAAACTCTCGTTCTTGGGTCTCCTTCTCCACAGGTTTGGCAGCCTCTGAAGAATAAGAAAGAAATGAGCAAAATCAAGTTCTGGAATCAGCCCAAAATGCTTCCAAACCCCTTAAAAGAGGGCATAACCATAACTCACGTCCAAGAGAGGTTAATGAAACATATTTTAATAATAATTTTCATTTATTAGTCCAACATTTTCCAAAGATTAACCCCCTTTTTCCAAAACTTCACTTTCTTGGGCCTGCCTGCCTTAGCAAGGATTATTATTTTTTAATTATTTGAAAAGGGGACATGAAATCAAAGCAATGAACAAGATAAAGTGCATCATCATAGGCTTTACATTGTAGTTAGAGAGGAAGGATGATCTAGTACAACACTTCAAAGATAGAAGGCCACATGGTGAGGTTGATTGTTTCTCTATAACACAACTAACCTAGCAATGTTGTAAATGCTATCAAAGAGACTCATTGATGTAAAACCAATCCTTTGATCAACTACAACCACCTTATGGTGTTCTTAATTCTTGATAAATGAAAATTTCATTCTACCACTGCCATGGTAATCCATCTACTGATCAAAGCAGTTATGGTCATCATTCTCATCTCGTCAGTGCTTGAGTTGCATGCAAAAATCAAAATTTTTCATATGGACAAGCATCAAATAAAATCCTCCTCAGATAAATAGTTATTGTTCTTAGTAACTTGAAGGTAGTGGTTGAGTTTCAGGGTTTTAGTTGAATTCTTCTCAGTTATGCCTAAGCTATATAGGAAAATTTGGCAACTCTTCCAAAGGGTTAGTCTCTTTCTGATTCTATAGTAGTTATATTGTATACTCTACTACTAAAATTTCCTTTTCCTCTGAATGAATATATTTCTTTATTATACCTCTTTCTTCCATTAATATGTGTAAAGTCTTCTTGCCTTCTGTTAATGTACTTATTTCATTCTTCAAGTTGTATATTATATCTATTTTTCCTTTGAATGATATAGAGTGAAGTTCCTTCATTATGACATTCAATTGGTTTTTGATCTATATATGATTATTGAGCTAAAGAAAAACTTGAATCTATGTACTTTGAGATTATATTGATGAATTATGCAGTTCTAGGTAGAGACAAGACTCAACATACTATTTGGTGTATCACCCCTCTAGATTAGAGTAGGTAGTTTGATTTCATGCATTTCCTTCTCCCTTTTCCTTCAAAAGTGTAGTTAGGTGCATTGTGATAGTGAGGAAGACAACCTTCTCTAGAGACTCAATCTCATTATTCTAGTCCCATAACTTTGAGATTGTTTCCATGTTTCACAAGGTTTCCTTTAGGTCAAACTTCATGCAAGGGTGTAAACTTTTATGAAAACAAGTATTTGAAAGTAAAATTCAAACTTAAAATTATTAGATATTATATATAAACTTAGAGATGTATCTAATGAAGTTTGACTTTTTCACATTGTAATTTGCAACAAGGATTATATATTGTGAAATTATAATTGTTACTTGCTTTCTCCATTAAGCGTTGTGTTGTTCTAATTTTTTACAAAATAAATGTTCCAAATTCTAGGTGTAAAAAAAATCAAAGTTGAGTCCATTTGGGAGACTAGGGTTTTTGGTTTCTAGTTTTGCAATTTTGATAACCTTTGAATATCTTTGTCAAACCTTAGGTCTTGGTTCTTTTGACTTTATTCAGGTGCAAAAACTTTTAAAAGATGCGAATATTCCTTTTCCTATTTAAATCTTTTGTGGTGTTGAGTGTCTTTTTCCAAGTCCTTCCCATTATCTGATCTTTGTTAGATCTACAGATGTTGTGTCATCACTATAGGGAAATGTGAGGTTTTAAATGAAAATGACATAGTGATTACCATGAAATATCTTGATGGTGTTGTAAAGTGAAAGCCGACATCAGAAAGGTGCATTGTTTCAAAAAGGGTTTAGTCACATGTTCCATCTCAGAGTTGACAATGTTAGAAAGGACACACTTGGAACAAGTTGTAGTTGGTGTCACTAGAATTTAGATTTTCTAGTGAGTTGCTATGTCACTACCAAAAAATCTTTGCACCCTACCAGTAGTGATGTAGTGCCTTGTCAAAGAATGCAAAAAGTGGTAGCTTCTAAAAATAATGGCAACTATGAAGTTCCCATGTAGTATCATGAACGTGCACATTCATTGTCATGAAAAAAGTATTAATTAACATAATCATGATTAATAGGTAATCTTTTTCCCCATCACCAAATTTTAACAAATCACCAGAAGTCACTATGTCGCAACTAGAAGGGTGATGAACCTCACCAATAGCGAAATAGCAACTTGTCGAGATAATGGTTTTGTTGCAGTAAATCTAAGGTGGGTCCTAGCATTTTCTTCGTCAGATTCAAACCATGACATGGTGGAATCCTACTAAAAATGTGTGGGTATCAAAAATTTTGAAACCACCAAAGGTTCTTATGTCACAACTAGGAATTTCTTGTGAATTGTCGGTAGTGACATAGTGCCCAGCCTAAAAGTGAAAAATGCGACGAGGCTCAAAAGACATAATGGCATAGTAAGGATTAAAATATTGATATATATAGCACCTTGACATGATTTTCCTACATCATCAGCGATGAGGACCCACACCCAAGTCAGATGTCAGATGAACAATGATGATCATTGGATCAAGATTAGATCAATGATCATCACCAAGTCATTATGAGAAGTTGCACTCTATTTACTCAACATGACTTAATGACTGAGGGACCCACCTTAGTTATAGGGATATATTGTAGTTTCCACAATGTTAGATCAAGCCTAGATCTATGGCTATCATGTCATCACTATGGAGAATCGCATGAAGTTTAAGGGTAGCAACATAGAGAGTGAAGTAAGTGGATAGTGGACCCACCACATTTTTCTTAAATAATGAATGAAATATCTTTCACTCAATCAAAATGAGATCAATGGTTGTCTCTATTTCGCATAGGCAATATGCTCACTCTTTATGTATAGCTAGATAGTGACATGGTGACATGTGTCCTCAAGAATTAATGGGTCCAATTTGAAGTGCCAACAGTGAAGGAAAGGTACATATGGAGAATTTTCATTGGCTTGACTGCTAGCATGGCAAGAGGAACATGAATCATCCCTATTTTTACTCCTAGATTGTAGGATTTTCTGAAATCAATGGTGTAAATTTGAAAAAAGAAGATGGTGCCATTATGTTTCCCTTACACTTCATTTATGAGGAATGAAAGCTTCACGTGTGAGAAAAAATAGAGTATATTGTAGGAGATTTCACAATTTTCATCTCACATGAACAAGATTTCAAGTTTTTTGAGCAAAAGAAATTACTCAAAATATTGTATTGAGCTTGACTAGAAAGTGAAGTAGTTTCCCCATTGTTTGCAAGATATTGTAGAATTACAGACAAGAACAAGTAGAAGATCAAGTAAGTACCTATATATTATAACCTTTGTAGATTTTAGTTCCTATAAATTATAGTCAATATGCCTCCAAAGAAGGTGTTTTCTAGACAAGAAAATTATTTGGATAGGAATATCCATGGTGACCTTCTTGAATTGCTCCCTAAATCCACCACTAAAACTGTGCAAGTTAAAAAGCTAACCTCATTAAACCCTAGGCTGAGAATCATAGATGGGTTATATGATAAGGGGAACTTGGTTAGGGATGCCAGAACTTCTCAAACTGGTCTTTCTCTATCCAAGAAATGGTTTTCAAAAAGGAACTTGTTTGCTTCACATGCCAATGTTTGGAACTTTGATTTAGGAAAATTAGTGGTTCCAAGTGTCTATATGGATTATGAACTTCTTGAAGTTTTTGTGAAGAATTATGATCAAGAAGTCTGAATAGTAAGAAGAACTAATGGTGTGGCTCTAGTTACAATTAGTCCTAAAGAGATTAGGGAGGTATTTGGTCTAGAGCCTTTGAAAGATTATCATGTGCCCATCAACTTAAAAGAATTAGAAAAGGAATATGTGTCAAAGAGGGATGTAATTAGGAGGGGTGCATTGAGGGCCCATATTGGCACCATCGAGAGTTTGCTAGTAATTATAGCAACTTATAGGGAACCTTTCAAGAAAGAATATTTCACTTCTAGGGCTATAGAAATATACAGGACTTTATGTCAAGTGTTTGGTGAGGACAAACAAAATGTCATGCCCATCAATCTTATGTGCATGATGGTTTAGATTGCTTCCTTTGGTGTGGATTTTATTTTTGACTTTGCCTCCTATTTAGCAGAAGAAATTCATACTAGCCTAGTAGGAATTGAAAAGGGGAAAGTGGAGAAGACTTTTGGCCATTATTCTTTGTCGATCCATATGTTCTTGTTTAAAGGAGTAACATATTTTGGTAAGGAAATAGACTTAAATAGAGAACAGGATGGAGAAGCACTGCCAGTCTAGTTATGGAGTATAGAAATAACTTGGGATGCAGAGAAGGCTAGCTTTGGTAGGTTTGACAAGTACTTTGCTTCAAAGTTGAGGTGCCTCATATTAAGTGACAATCCTAGAGTGCCTAGGGCACTAATGAGTCTCATTAGGCCTATGGATAATCCTATTGGCTTAAAAGTTTCACATAATTGGGGAGATATTCTCCCATACACTATTTCTACTATCATTAGGGTTTATGGTTTTAAAGGAATCTCTGATGTACTACCTTACCAAGTACCTCTAAAGATAGGGATGTCTATATTTTTGTGGCAGTTAACTAGAAGAAATTTTTTTGATAAAAAGGAAAAGGTGGTCAATATTCCCTACTTGTACTATAGCCCATCAATTTGTGATCACAAAAGGGGGTTGGCTTGTTTTGCATAAAATTTTGGATTAGTACAAAATGGCTGTCTCTCATCCCCATTTTTGTGATACTGAGGGATTTTATAACTTGGCTTTTAGACATAGAATCAAGTTTGGAAAAATTGAACATGAATTTTATTACCCTAAGGACATCATAAGAAATGAGTTTTCCTTTCAAGAATAGGAAAGCAAAAAAGAAAAATGGAGAGTTTACTCAAGGGTTTTGGAATTTATACATTGTTTTGATAAAGATTATAGTCCTCTGGATAATGATGTAATAGAGGCAGATAAGATTAAAAAGTTCATGAATACTTTTCCTAAAATAATGGAGATGATGAATGAATAGAAATCATTCTTTATTAATTCTTACCCAGATAAAGCTAGGAGGTCATAAGGAGGTTGACATTTACTCCAAATGTAGGTGCTAGAAATTTGAGAGGAGCAACTCATTGGAGAGTAGATTGAACAAATGGGGTCACAAGGAGACATATTTAGTACTCAAGCAGAATTGGAGGAGGGAAACCCTCATGAACCTCCTATGCCTAGCCTTGATTTAATAGTAGCAAATTATAAAGGTATGGAATTGGACCCTATCATAGAGCAAGCTAGTCATCAATTTTTTTTAGATGATAGCTTTGTTAAATCCAAATCTTTCTACTAGTTTTCATGGAGGGCTAATATAGGAAAATTTTAAGAAATATGCAATATATCAAGAACAAAGCATCCAAAAATGGAGGAGACTACCTTGCAGAATCAGGCAAAAGGAGAAATGATACAAGAGTTTCAAAATATAAGCCTTGAGGAAGGAAAGAAAATGGTAAAGGCATCAAATATTTTACTGTTTCCCAATTTAGACATAGCTGATGCCTTAGTTTTCAATTCTAATTCAAATAAGTTGGATTTAAAAAACCAAGATAAAAAGGAATTCTAGGGTATTGCATTCAGTGAAGACCAGGCTGCCTTAGTCATTTGGTCATTAAGGAAGGGATCACAAGCTACCTCATCATAGCCAAATGAATCTAGATTGATGGAAAATATTATTTAAAGAAGGGTAGTAGAGACATCCCATGTACAAGCAACTTATATGGGTGTAGCAACTTCTTAGTTTGTCTTGGCCACTATGAAAAAAGAAGAAAAAACAATGTTTGAATTGTACAATAACTATGAGAGTGTTTTGGAGGCTTCTACTAAAGAAGTTCAAAAGAGAATTGAACTTGAAAATAAATTAATGGGGAGATCTTCTAGGCCTAGAATCACATATCCTCACCCTCCAGTGGAGCCTTTTAAATCCACTCCACTTATAGAACTACCAGATACACCACAAAGGTGACAATACTACATTGCTAAAGATTTTGAAGAAGAAAAGAGCAAGTTGTGGGCATTACATGTGGAGCTAAATGTACAATATGAAGATAAACTAAGAAAGGCTCTAATGTATCTAGTAGATAAAATTGAATGGCCATTGTTTTATGATCAATTAGCAAAAGGTAATGAGCATATAGGAAGAATTAAAAGCCCAAGAAGATATTTTGAAACCCATTGTCAATAAGTGGGGAAAAGAAGGAAAGAAATTACTTTTTTATGTTACTTTTTTATAAAGTCTTCCCATGATTATATGAAGAAAACATATGATACTGCTAATGTTTTGTCAAATTTTGATAACAGAAGGGTTGCACTACAACTAAAAGTTGTTTCTTATCTAAGCAAGTATAAGAATGAGAAATTTGATTTTTTCCCTCATGCTTTAAATAGAAAGAACAAATTAAAGAATAAGGATGAATGGGCCAAGGAATTCAATGACCTATTCTATTTGAGAATGAATAAGGTTATTAATGAAAAAGGGCATGTTTGGTGGGCCACCACAATAGAAGAATTGGTGAAAGCCCAATTATTCTTTGATTCTTTAAAAAAAAAAAATTGTTAGTATTGATAAGGAAGCCAAATATGTGCTTAAGAAGCAACATGATGTTTTACAATTTAATTGGCTAGATGATACACTTTTTGACACATGGATTGAAAATATTGCTTCTAATGAACAGTTTGAAGAAGTTAAAATAGATGATGATCAGGTGTAGGAAGATGAAGTGTAGATTATTGAAAAAATAGCACCAGATTAGAGAGATGAAGAAGATAAAGGCCATCAATCAATTTCAATTATAGGGTCAAAAGCCCAAGATGTGGACATGATAGAAGAACAATTAAGAGTAAAGGTAGTTTTTTCAGTTCAAGGTGAAGATAGTGAAAATCCATAGGTAGAAATTGATTTGCAAATACTAAAACAAGACTCTTCATTGGCTAGTATAGTAGCTACACATGCTGAGGACTCAGAGTGAATAAAGGCCAATCATGGGATTTGTAGCATTTGAAGATGTAATAGAAGAGGGGCCTACCAAGAGAATATCATGATGTATTACCTTTCTATTACATAAATCTTGAAATTTCCCTTTACTAGTTTTTTATGATATTTCCAACCTCTAATCAGATCTTTAAGATCAAACAACCAATATTTCAAAGATCCACCAATTTCTCAATAAACCCCAAATTGGGTATGCCAGAAATAGTGCCAAAAGCTTCATAGCTTCACCTATTATTAATAAATCTGAAAGTGGAAATTTTTACAAAAATTTGAGCAGCATAATAGCCTATAAAATGAAATTTCTAGATCTATATAACATGCACACAATAGATCCCAAATGGAGGACAAAAACAATGCTCATCGGGCTCCTGAAAATAGCACAAAATAGCCCAGAATCACCACAAAAACTTAATAATTTATCACAAAAGTATAATCATATCCAAATACATATATTAAGCTCTATTTTAATATTTAAAAGTTTGATATACAGCAGCAACCCAAACTGATATGAAATACTTAACTGGAAACACCAAACTCTTACAAAATATACACCTGAAAACTCACAAATCTGCACTGTTCAGCACAAAGGCAAACTCTGCATGAGCATGCACATGGAATGGCTCCAAACTCCAATCTTTAGCCTTCCTAAAAACCTAAAAACTCCTATTCTTGGGTCTCCCTAGAAACCTGCAAACTCTCGTTCTTGGGTCTCCTTCTCCACAGGTTTGGCAGCCTCTAAAGAATAACAAAGAAATGAGCAAAAATCAAGTTCTGGAATGAGCCCAGAATGCCTCCAAACCCCTTAAAAGAGGGCATAACCCTAACTCACATCCAAGAGGGTTTAATAAAACATATTTTAATAATAATTTTTATTTATTAGTCCATTCGCTTCCAAAGATTATCCCCTTTTTCCGAAATGTCACCTTTTTGGGCCTGCCTACCTTAGAAAAGATTATTATTTTTAATTATTTGAAAAGGGGACATGAAAAATATGTATCTTTTCCTACTGAGTAAAATTTAAATATCTTTGGGAAAGGACACCTGTCAATTTCTCTATGCCTGAAGCTAGTTGCATCTCACACTATATAAGTGAGATTCTAGTGCTAGAGAAGGGTCTAAAAGTTGTATAATTTTGTTTTCTTCAAGAAAGGTACATTGAGTCTAATTGTATGTTGTTGTTTTGAGTTTACTATCAATTGTGTACTCTCTAATAATATATAGAAGTGATAGAATCAGCAAGATATTCTGGGCTTCTCATTGAGTTTCTATAGGTCATTATATTAGTCATCTAAAAGGATAATACAAAAGAGGTACTTGCATTAGTCACTAATTTCTATCTCTATTTTATGAGTTTATTTGCTTTGAAATCATTTAAATAAGGTTTAATTGATTGAATGCAATCTAGATGGGTTGTATATTGATTATATTGTTGCTTTTAATTCAAGGAGTTAAGTAAGTGCTTCAATAGATAAGTAGAGTTTATGAGTTTATGAAATGGTTAATTCATAAGAATGGAAATGGGTGATCATAGTTGACAGATTCATTTACAAGTTACTTGGATTATATCTCCTACCAATAGTCAATCTTTTGCCCAATGGATAAGGAACTAGTCACATAAGTCAAAAGTGAGTAAAGGTAAATTCTGCCAGTACATATCAAATCAATTGTAAAAGTCAAAATCATTTTCATTCCATTTTTTTTGAAGTTATAAATGCTGGTCACCACTCATTTATATTTAATTTCTAAGTCTTAGGTAGCTACTATTTTCAAAGATATTTGTAAACCTTGGGAGAATTATGACCAGATCTACTTATGAAGGATGCATATAAGTCTAAAAATATTAAAGAATTGGATGAACCATGTTTGTGTTTGAAGATATAAGATGAGAATCAAAATAAAACTAAGATAATTTTTATACAATAGTTTGCATTTGAATCAACCCTAGGTATACCCACCTTGGTTTTGCAGAGCCTAAAGAGTAGAAAACCATCTTTGATTTTGTTTATGTTGGATCCAAGTGGTTTTCACATGTAATTGTTAATAGGAATTGGCTAATCCTTAGGTTATGTGAGTAATATCACTTTGGTATTGAGCATTTTTCTGTTTAGGGGTTTTAAACACCAACACCTTGCATGTCATAAAGAACACATAGTGCAAATCCATGTTAAAGGGACTAGTTTTTCCCACTATAAAAAAAATAAAACATAGGTTTAAGTACATGACGTATTATGGTGGCTTCCTTTTCTAATTTGGCCATGTTTTGAAGACAAATCTTTGACAAGAATTTAGGATCCTCTGCTTCCTCCCTATAATATTATTCAACATATCACCATACTCAAAATAAATAATGAGAATAGTTCATGAGAACACTATGAAATAATAGAATTCATAAGAACATGAATTATGGTGTATTCATATACCCTAGAAGATCTATTTCACCCTTTAAGTCTACTACCTCCCAACATATCAAGTCAATTTTTATGACAAGATTCATTTAAAAATTAAAAAAAAATATTATGAATCAATGTATACTTTGGAATGATCTAATATCATTTGTTTCTACTATTCTAATTCTTCTTTATGTTTCCCAATTTACAACAAAAGTTATCAAATCCAATCATTCAACAAGAAAATGGAAAATATTAGACTAACCAGTTGAAAATTCATAATTCAGCATTTTAGTCTCTTTCTCCCATGATTTCCATTTCTTTATATGCAAAGGTATTCTAATATTTAACCATTACCACAAATTTATTTTGAATATAACAATAAAAGGAGGAAAGCCTAGTGATTCATACCTTTGCCCATCCTAGTGTGTCATAATTATAGTGCAATACAAGACATGATAAACTGCTAGTATAAAAATGAAGATATGTAGTTGATGGAGTCCATCTTGAGATATAAGATGAACTTGCCCCTGCATAAAAATAACATTAGAAAAATAGCTCCATTTGATATGATTATACAAGAAGAAAACTCTACCTTTGAAGTAAAATGACCAGTTGCAACCTCTTCTCTTTCCAGGCTCTACCTTAATGGTGTTTCATGAGAAGCTATGAACATGAATTTTCTATGTATTGAAAACTTTTTAGTCTCCTCAACACTCCTAGCTTCTTCTTCTCAAACCTCCTCCTTTGGACATGGAAGGAAAGAGTCTCCTAATCTCTTAGATATACAAATATCTATAATTCTTGTCTACCCAACATCATCAATTCTATAATCAATTAAGAAGAAATTGAGCTAAATACTTTAATTATGTTATTTACATTGGATCGTACTTTCTAATATCTTTCTCTAACTTATATGATGAATCATAGAATGTGATCCAAGATGTTGAAACAAAAATAACAATGCAATCAAACATGACTAGAAATAAATAGAAACAATAGAATACCTTAGAAGGAATAATTTGAGGCAATGCTATAGAAAGTTGTTCTTTTGAATACTTCATACACTACAACTAAATTTCATAAATTGATGATTTTAGAAATGCTTTAGAATAACTAAGAGGGGGGTGAATTAGTTATTCAAGGTCCAAATGTCCTATTCAAACTTTTTACCAAGTGTAGTGAGCCTATTTAGCCATTCATTCATCCAAGCTTTGACATTCCTATTTAGAAAGTTACTATAAATCAACATGCAAGCATAACATATAAAAGATCAACACATAACATAGTGATTTATGTGGAAACCCAATTTGGGAAAAACCACTAGTAACATGCTACTCAATACTCACTCATCTGAAGTGATGCCCTCTAAAAGGCCCGCCCTATTAAAGGCTTACAACACACTATTAAATGTGACCTTGTTAGAGGATTTAACCACCCTATTAGAAGTGGGCTTGTTTAGAGGACTTTAGAACATTCACTTAGAATGCCACCCTATTAAAGGATTTACAAATGCTTTTGTTGTATTACTTCTGGGTAGATTGTGTGATAATTTTTGCATCAACACTTTAGATCACACTCTATGATCCATCATCAGGATGAAAGAGCTCAAGGATAACGTTTCTTCTTGAGCTCTTTCATCCTAATGATGGATCATAGAGTGTGATCCAAAGTGTTGATGCAAAAATTATTGCACAATCTACCCAGAAGTAATACAACAAAGGTTTCTTATGGATTATGAAAAACTAATATCTATGATTTACAAATGGCTATTAAACCAATCTAAGTCCATAGTATTTTCATATCTAATATAATTTCTAGAGTGTATTAGAAAATCTTCGACCTGATTACAACATACAAATTAACTTGCAGATCTTAGATCACTCTTTAGCTCTTCACATTGCATGGCTTTCAATCTCTACAACTCTTGATAGCTTTCCCTCCTTTCAATCTTAGTCTCCTTGAACCTCCATGCTCAATGTACTAGTGCAATCATCTTTCTCTGACCACTTGTCAAAGTAGACCCTCTCTGCCCTTCCTCTTCCTAGATGCCTTCTCCTTGACACCCTTCTAATCACTTCACAATTTGGCACTTCAGTAGTAGTACTTGCTTATTTGTCTATGACTCCTTAAATAGAAGTCTTAGAGTTCCTTTTCTCACTCGATTCTTCCCTCCTTTGATTTTAATTCATATGTATTAGGTAAGATTCATGGTATCTAACATATATTTTGTTTCCTCTAGAAACTTCTTGAATAATCCTTTTGAATTTTCTCAAAAATGGTTAACATAGGATTTTGTGCCACCAACTCATCATCCTTATCCTCCAAATAGTTCACAAAGTTCAAGGTAACAACTATGTTAGCTCAAATTTGGTGAATCTTCATCATTTAAAATAATGTAGCAACTCAACACTATTGAAATATTGGTGCTCGACACATACTGTGTTACTCGTCATCAACTATGTTTTTACTAATGCTCGACACTTGAAGTTCACTTGACACCAACTAAGATTTTTTGATGGTTGGCACCTGTTAATTTTCTTAGCACTTGAACTTCACTCGGCACTTAAAGATCACTTGGCACACACTAGATTTTCCCTTTTCTTAGCTCCAACTAAAAATTTTCTCGGCTTCAACTAGCTTGCTCGGCACCCACTAATGAACTTAGTTTAAGCTTTGCAGTTAACTTTGTTAAAAATTATTCTTCTAATGTTTCTAAGTTTGGCCAACCTCTATATCTTCAAGTATATTATCAATATATCATTTAACCATTGTCTTAACTAATCCTTGCACTTCATTACAACATCATAACTCAACCTTTCCCTTAGGTGCTCTTGTTACATCTTGTTGATCAAATCCTCTTCATCAATCAACTAAGTGATAATATATGGATCTTATAAGAAAATTTCATTCCTACAAATAGAAGATTTGATATCAATGAAAAAATAATGATTGAAAACATTCTTTTAACAACAATCTCCCTCTTTCAATCAATCTTCTTTATCAATGATCTTTTCAATCAGATTTCCAACAATCTCCCTCTTTGGCATTGATGGCAAACCAAATTGATCAACCATCAGACTAAACTATTCAACCAAATGCTAACTAGGTCAGAACAGTAAGTCAAATGCCAAAAAAACAATTGTGTTGCCATTAGTTTTCACATCTCCCTCTCTTGATCTACTATCCTGATTGCTTCATTTCTGCTTCTCCCTCTTTGCTATTGTATCCTCTTTCTTTCTTCTCTCTTACATTTTCTCCCTCTGTATGCATTGCTCATCTTCTACTATTCTCTATTCTTATTAGTTTCTTCATCTTCTCCCTCAATAGTTGACCAATTCTACTATTTCTCCCTCAATCTTTATTTGATCAGTATTTTCTCCCTCTTTCTTCATTCTTTATCTTCTCAATAGTTGTTGATCAGTTTCTTTGACATTTCTCCCTCTTTGACAACAATGCCAAAGACATAAAATTTCAGCATCTTAATATGCAAGTATAGCTTTTGTAAGTTCATTCAATTTTCTTCCTCTATCAGCTTACTTGTGATTGATTTGGAACTTTAGCACTTTAATTACTTCAGGAGTAATCCTAAAGTAAACATCCTCTGCATCAATGTGTAAAATCTTCAACAATTAGCTCATTTGATGCAGGGCATTCTTGATTTTTCTTAAGTAGCCTTGGTTAGGGGTATCACCCCTAACTTACATCTAAGATACTCAAAAGCATCCTTAGATACTGCTTTTGTGAAGATGTCAGAAATTTGTTCCTTTGAGCTTACATATTCCATCTTCACTTGTTTATCTTCCACCAATTCTCTTACATAGTGATACTTGATTGTAATATGCTTGGTTGTGGCATGCATTATAGGGTTCTTTGATATGTTGATAGCACTTGCATTATCACAATAAAGTCTCATAGGCTCATTTAACTCTTCCTTCATACCTTACAACAAATGTTTGATCCATACAATATTAGTACAATTGATAGCAGCTTCAATATATTCAGCTTCTATAATAGACTATGAGGTACAACTTTGCTTTTTTACTAGTCCATGTAATCAAAATTTTTCCCAAGAAAAGTTCTCCTCCACTAAATTTCTTTCTATCATCAATGTTACCTCCCTAATCTGCATTAGTGTAGGCTCTTAGCTCAAATTTTTCACTCCTCTTGTAGTATAATCCAAAGTCATCAATTCCTTTTAAGTGCCTTAGTATTCTCTTTATTTCCATCAAGTGATTTTCTCTTGGATTTGCAAAAAATATTTCCAATATTCCAACAGCTATTGCAATGTTTGGCCTACTATATACAATATACTACAACTTTCCAATCATTGATCTATACCTTGTTTGATTCACTTTAGTTGATTCATCATTCTTTGATAACTTATATCCTATTGCCATTGGTGTGCTGACTAGTTTTGAATTTTCCAATCCAAATGCTTTGAGTATCTCCTTGATGTATTTAGATTGGGTCACAAATATGCCATGCTTCAATTGATGTACTTACAAACCAACAAAGAACTTGATTTCTCCAAACATTGACATCTCAAACTCATGTTTCATTTGATTAGAAAAATCTTTGCATAGAACATCTTTTCCTCCAAATATTATATCATCAAGAAATATTTCTAATATCAAAATGTTTTTACCATTTTCAGCTTTGATGTACGAGTTGTTGTTGTCATTTTCTCTCTCAAATCCAATTTTCACAAGATATTTGTGCAATCTCTCATACTATGCTCTAGGTGCTTGCTTCAAACCAAAAAGTGCCTTATATAGTTTGTAGACCATATCCTTGTTGTTTTCATCAACAAATCCATCTGGTTGTTCTATGTAGACTTTCATTTCTAGTATACCATTTAGAAAGGCAAACTTGAAATCCATTTGATAGACTTTGAAACCTTCATAGTTAGCATATGCAAGTAGTGTTCTTACTCCTTCCATTCTTGCAACAAGGGAAAATGTTTCCCCATAATTCAGTCCTTCTTCTTGTGCATAGCCTTTGTAAACTAGTCTAGCTTTGTTTCTTGTTATCTCACCATTCTCATCAAGTTTATTTCTAAACACCCATTTGGTAAGAATTACATTCTTGTTAGCTAGTCTAGGAACTAGGGTCAAAGTTTTGTTCTTTTCAATCTGGTCTATCTCCTCTTCCATAGCTTTATACCAGTCATCATCTTGTAGTGCATCTTTCATTGTTTTAGGCTCAACTTTGGTCAATAGACATGATTCCTTTCTGAGTCTATTCGTTTTCATTGGTCTTGCATCCTTGTCACCAATGATTTGATCTATAGGGTGATGTCTTCTCACATACTTGACTAACCTTGGTTTTTCCTTCTTTCCATGTCTGATCGTTCATCTTTAGAGTCATTTTTTCCTTCTCTATTTGGTACATCATCATCTCTTTCATGTATACTATTTTTAGAGCCAGAATGTGCATTTTATACATTCTAGAACTCAGGCTCTCAATGCATCTCGACATTCATTAGGTTTGACTTGGCTAATATTGAAATTTGTTGTCAATTCCCAACTTGATTTGCAACATTGTCTTCAATAGTCATTCCTTCATAGAAGTATACAAAGACTCTATAATCCTCTGATTGTTTGGACTCATCAACTTGGACTTCTACATGCTCATCAAAATTTACATTTGCACTCTCCACAATCCTATTAGTGTTAGTATTCAAACACTTATATGTCATACTTCTAGTGGAGTATCTAAGGAATATGCCTTCAGCACTTTTTGCATCAAACTTTCCATTTCTGGTATCTTTAAGAATATAGCATTTGCAACCAAATACTTGAAAATGTTTTACATTAGGCAAGTGACCATAAAAAAGTTCAAAAGGTGTTGCATTTGTACCTTTCTTGACTTGGACTCTATTCAATGTATAGACTACAATGCTTACAACTTCTCAACATTACTTTAGAGCAACATCTTTCCCCATCATCAAGGTTCTAGCATAGTCTATCACTGATCTATTTCTTCTTCCAACAATTCCATTATGCTGGAAGTTCTTGGTGTTGATGTTTGCCTCTTGATCATTACATAATACTTGAAATTCTTTTGATGTAAATTCACCTTCTCTATCTGATCTTAGGCATTTTAGACTCTTACCTATTTCTTTCTCAACTCTAGCCAAATACCACTTGAACATTTGAAATGCATCATATTTTTTCTTCAAAAACATTTTAGTCATCATCCTTGAATAGTCATCCACAAATAGCATTATGTATTTGTCACAAATAGCACTTCTATTGGACCACATAAGCCTATATGGACTAGCTCAAGTACTTCTTTGGAAGTGTAAGTTTTTCTTTTGAAACTAGATTTAGTCATCTTCCCTAGTTGACATTGTTTGCACATTGTATTTTCAAGCTTCTTTAGTGCAGGCAATCCTTTGACTTTCTTCTTCTTGTTGATGCTAATCAGATTATCAAAGTTAACATGACACAACCTTTTATGCCATAACCACACGTCATCAATTCTAACAAAAAGACAAGTTGCATCTTCCATATCTAGGTAAAATAGATTACTCTTAGTTTGTTCACCTTTTCCTATTAGATTTGTATCAATGTCATAAATCTTTGTAGTTTTGTTTCAAAACTCTACTTTGCAACCTACATTACCTAACTAAGATACACTCAACAAGTTTTAGTTCAATCCTTCAACATAGTATACATTATCACATGAGATTTTCTCTATGAATTTAATAAAGCCTTTTCTTTTGATTTGACATGGAGCATCATTACCAAATCTAACACTATTTCCATCATATTGAATAAAGGTAGTAAACTTACTTCTATTTCCTATCATGTGATGTGAGCATCCACTATCTATGATCCACTTGTCATTCTTGTTCACATGGGTTACCAATTCTATTTCTTCATCTTCATCTTTATCGAATTCATCCTTCATGGGCACATAGACTACTTCATCATCACTCTCATCAGAATCTTCTTCAGCAATGTAGCATCTTTTTCCTTTTTCCTTATAGCCTTTGATATCATCTTCTCTCTTGTTCTTGTACTTGTTTCCTTCTTTGTAGTTCTTCTTCTATGTACATCTTGTAGCAATATGACCTACTTCATTGCAACTAAAACATATGATAGGGATCTTACTTTTGGATTTACCTTTGCCTCTATGGAATCTCCTTGCCAATAGTGCTTCTAAATATTCCACATCTTCCTCATCTATGCTACTATCATTGGATACATGCTTTATTTTTTTTCTCTTCTTTCTTGATGTCTCCTCCTTAGTGTCTTTTATTGTCAACTTGGTCGTGAAAGTAGATTCAAGGTTCTCAGGCCTATAGTTGTCAAAGTTGCACAATTCAAATGTAGTAAGTCTTCCCACTATACCTTCAAAGGTTAGTCTGTTTCCTTGTACACAACTTAGCTCTTGGATGATTGAAACTTGAATAGCATAGATAGGGAGTAGAGTTCTTAAGTATTTTTTGTTGATAGTTTCTTCTTCCAATTGACCACCTAGACTTATTATTGCATTTACCACTTCTTTCATTATAGCAACATATTGAGTAGCATTCTCACCTTCCTCCATTTTCATGCCATCAAACTTTCCTCTCAGGATTTCTCCCTTTACTCTTTGTACATTCTAATCTCCTCTATAGATATCTATCATGGCTTTCCACATCATGAATGTAGTGTCACAATCTTTGATGTTATCATATTCTGGGTAGCTGAGTGCAGAGGAGATCTCTAGCATTGCCTGATTGTTCTCCTTCCTTTTGCTCAAATCATCTATAGTAAGAGGTCAAACTAGGTTTACATTTTTTCTTCCAATTGAGGTTTGTGCATAGTCACCTATTGATCCAAGGTGCAAGTTCATTAGACTCTCCCATGAAATAATGTTGTCTTTGTTGAGCTTGAGAACTTCTCTCTTGGACATCTTGATCTTCCTACTTCTAGTACCTTGAAACTAAATCAGAAAATGGCTCTGATACCAACTGTTAGAAATGCTTTAGAATAGCTAAGAGGGAGGGTGAATTAGTTATTCAAGTTCCAAATTTTCTATCCAATTTTTTTACCAAGTGTAGTGAGCCTATTCAACCATTCATTCATCCAAGCTTTAACATTCCTATTCAACAAATTATTGTAAATCAACATGCAAGCATAACACATAAAAGATCAACACATAACACAGTGATTTACGTAGAAACCAAATTTGAAAAAACCACCAGTAACATGCTACTCAATTCTCACTCTTTTGAAGTGATTCCCTATGAAAGGCCTACCTTGTTAAAGGCTTATAACACACTGTTAAATGTGACCTTGTTAGAGGATTTAACCACCCTGTTAGAAGTGGTTCTGGTTAGAGGACTTTAGAAAATTCATTTGGAATGCCACCTTGTTAAAGGATTTATAAATGGCTATTAAACCAACCTAAGTCCATAGGATTTTCATATCTAATACAATTGTTAGAGAGTATTAGAAAACCTTTGACTTGATTACAACATACAACTTAACTTGCAGATCTCAGATCACTCTTCAGCTCTTGACATTGTTTGGCCTTCAATCTCTGCAACTCTTGACAACTTTTCCTCCTTTCAAGCTTAGTCTCCTTGAATCTCTATGCTCAATGTACCAGTGCAATCATCTTTCTCTGACCACTTGTCAAAGTAGACCCTCTATGCTCTTCCTTCTCCTAGATGCCTTCTCCTTGACACTCTTCTAATCACTTCACAATTTGGCACTTCAACAACAACACTGCTTCTTGGTCTATGAATCCTTAAATAGAAATCTTAGAGTTCCTTTTCTCACTCGATTCTTCCCTCCTTTTATGTCAATTCATATGGATTAGGTAGGATTCATTGTATCTAACCCATATTTTGTTTCCTCTAGAAACTTCTTAAATAATCCTTTTGAATTCTCTCAAAAATAGTTTACATAGGATTCTGTGCCACCAACTCATCATCCTTATCCTCCAAATGGTTCACAAAATTCAAGGTAACAACTATGTCAGCTTAGATTTGGAAAATCTTCATCATTTAAAATAATGTAGTAGCTCTACACTATTGAAATACTAGTGCTCGACACATACTTAATTACTCGACATCAACTGTGGTTTTACTGATGCTCGACACTTGAAGTTCACTCGACACCAACTAATATTTAATGATTATCAACACCTATTACTTTTTTCAGCACTTAAACTTCACTCAGCACCTAAAAATCACTCAGCACACACTAGATTCTCCCTTTTCTCAGCTCCAACTTAAAATTTTCTTAGCTTCAACTAGCTTGCTCAACACCCACTGATGAACTTAGTTTAAGCTTTGTAGTCAACTTTGTTAAAACTTATTCTTCTAATGTTTCTAAGGGAAGCCAACCTTTATATCTTCAAGTATGTTATCAATACATCATTGAACCATTGTCTTAATTGATCCTTGCACTTCATTACAACATCATAACTCAACCTTTCCCTTAGGTGCTCTTGTTACATCTTGTTGATCAAATCCTCTTCTTCAATCAACTAAGTGATAGTACTTGGATCATATAAGAAAATGTCATTCCTACAAATAGTAGGTTTAACATCAATGAAAAAAAAATGATTGAAAACATTCTTTTAACAATAATCTCCCTCTTTCAATCAATCTTCTTCATCAATGATCTTTTCAATCAGATTTCCAACATATGAGTTTGAGCATGGCATACTTTTGTATTGGCTAAAACCAAAAGATTCACACAATCAATTGTCATACAATCATAGGTTAATGTTGAGCTTCTCTTGGTTTCAATAATTATTTAGTATTTTTTACTAAGCAAGGCCAACCATGTGAAGATGGAAGCTCATTTGACCCTACCCCTTGAACACATAAATTCCCTGTTAACATCTAGAATTCATTCATTCTATTAATAAAATGTAATATTCATGAATTATCACATGATAATATTCATTAACACATAAGTTTTATTTGAACATTCACATTAACATTAAAAAAATAAGATTGATTACAACATTCACATGAACATTCAATAGAACATAAATAAAACATCTAAACATAAACATCAATCATTATCAAATAAATTACATAAATAAGTTACATAAGTTTACATGAATCATTTCTTTTTTTGTCCTTCCCTATATTGTTGCAGAGGCATATCTAGGTTGTCATTGATATTTCTTCTCACATGTGGATGTACACTAATTGTCCTTTACAAAGGAAAGTCCTCTACAATAACAAATAAAAATGGTTAAATTTTAAAAAGTTTAGTCTTTAAATATTTTAAAGAACACTGCAGTGCTCTTCACCCTGTCCAATAACATCATCTTGCCTGCCAGCTTGGACCTAAACACACTCATTAGGAACACACTCTTCATCACCTACAACTACAATACAATATGTTTTCTTAATCCCAACACATATTATAGTTAAATTTGTATTACTATACCAAATTCAATTTAAAATGTTTATTTGTATTTGTAATTCAAAAATTAAAATACATTTGAATCATCACCTCCACAGTGCTTGGCTGTTGTATTAATATTAGCAAGCTATAATACAATGTAAATAATTTTTGGAATTCCTTGGAATAATTGAGAGTGGGGGGTGAATCGGTTATCCAAGGTCCAGATTATTGGTAAACAAATTGTTCCTTTCTAATTAACTCTTTAAATGCCCAATATTTATGACCAATGACTAATTACAATAGTTGGGAGACTATAACGAAGCAATTAATTTCTCTCTAAATTTATACGTACAATTCCCTTGAGTTTGTGATTTTCAATGAATTTTTTTGTATATAAATCTAAGATGGGGTTTGTTCTTGACCAAAAAATAGGAGAGGAAAACCAAGTTAGGCCTAGATAGGAACTTAGGCTAGAATTTGGGTCTTAATACTAACCAAATTTGTGAATCCACACATCTTATGAACCCTTGAAATATGGTGATGAAATAATGAGTTCTATTTATATGAATAAAATTCTTATACAAACTGAATATTACTCTACAACATAAGAAACTAACTTATGGAATAATACCAGAAAAAGGTCTCTTTTAGCTTCTAGCAATACTACAATTATCTTTAATGTACTTGTTAGAAATGGTAATCTTTCCTTGGTTGTATTTATTAAATGGGATAAACCAAGGTATCCCTTATGTTATTTTTCCTCTAGTCCACATGTGAGGAAAAGTCTATTTTGTAATTCCTTTTTTAAGGAAAATAGTTATTCCTCCTTAAGAGGATTATGACACTTGTTATGCACACACTTATGAATGTGGCAATCATTCACATGGGAGTTACAAATAACTACTCCTCTCATATCTTTATAAGAGATGCTTCTCTCTCATTCTCAACACACAATCACTATGTAGTTCTTGTAATGAGCCTATGGCTCCATTTTCTCTCCTCTCTCTCCTTCTTTCATTCTTTAGGCATTTGCCTCATTCATATTATTCACAAGGGGTTTTCTTTGCTTTCCTCTTTCAAAATCTTTGTCTCCTCTTCTTGATTTATTGGTGGTTTTTCATTCTTTCATGATTTTTTTTGAATTTGAGTTTATGTTAACTATTTTTCACATCAAGCTCTCTTGGATTCATTTCATTTCATTTTGTTCTTAATCTTCTTACATGGTATCAGAGCTTTCTAATCCTTATTTTGAGCTTTTGTGAAGATTACCATATTGGAGAATTTTGTTGAGAGGAGAAGTGAAGAAAACAATTCATTCCTATTTCTTTTGTTAAGTTTTATTCAATCTACAAGTATAGTTTTTTTTCTAACCCTCTTTGGAAGGTTTACCACCAAAGAGTTCTTTTTATCATCTAATCCATTTTTTCTTATTTTGGAAGGCTTTCTGCCAAAACAAAGAAAAAATAGATATAATTTTATTGCTCTTAACACTTTCTTTCATAGTCTTTAAAATAATTAATTAGTTGATTATTTTAACAAAAAAAATACTTTACTCTTTACAAGTCATTAGAATCTTCATTAATAATATTTTTAACTATTTTTTCTAAATTTATTGTTGCACTTAGATCTAGATTATAGTGGGTGAAGTGATGGGGACATGATCCAAGCACAGAGTGAACACAATAGGAAAGGGAAACTTTTATCAACTATAAAAATATGCTAGTACACTTAGTACAGAGAAACATACTCAAAAACAGGCCCTATGGGCTTACAATAGCATAAAATTGGAGATGATTTCTTCTCCCAGTACCTTCTCTCAAACTCCACTTCGAACTACCTTTTGCAATGCCAGAAATATTATTAAATAGACCCCAGAGGGTCAAGGATTAGGAATACATTCTAGAAAGTGCTAGTTGGCATCCATCAACCAAATAGAAGGCTCTAGAAGTCACATTCGAAGTTGACACAAAATTAGAAGAATCCAGAAACGGTAACCAAACTTTTGGTAGGCCTAACTTTTGAACCATAGTTCTGATTGACGAACCGTTTACATTTATGGAAAGCTGTCAAAGTGCTCTATAGCCCTATGGACTAGCTTTTCTTTTCCCCCATTTTTTAGCCCTATTTTAGGTCATTTAATGCCCCTAACCTGACTTTGAAGCATTCTTAGGAGGTCTCCAAAAATTGAAAATCTGCAATAACTTTCAAACCGTGGGGCCTTTTGTCCTGATTCTTTTTTTTGGAATGCTCTAAATTAAAATTACATTCATCTAGCCAATTTATACCTTTTGTTTCACCAAAATGATGGCTCAATTACATACTCCTTTTTTTATCATTTACACATATCCTAAGGTGATTAAAAACTCCAACCCAGAACACTAATAGTGGAACTGTGAGAGTTGGAACCTTTATTTAACTCGAATGGATATCCAAAAATGAAAACACATGAAATAGAAACTAAGTCTAAGTACATTTTTTTGGATGACACAGGATTGCCCTTATACCTCTGGATGCTTCTGCATCATGAAGTGAAAAAGAAATTACATTAATTTTACTCTTGAGTTTAATGTCCATTCCTTAGATACATTGTCTTAGATTTTAAATTTTCTCTTCACCACAAGTGTAAATTGGTTTTGAACATTGCTCAGTCTCATATTATATTCCTAGAGTAAGGTATTCCTTATTTCTTGTTGGGGAAACTATAGTGTATAATACTATATCTAAGAATTAGGCAAACACTTGAGTATTATTTTCCCATATTTATTGGGGTGTAGAGTTTCTTTCCCTATCTTTGTTTGATTATATGCTTATGGTATTAGTGACCTTTCTACATTTTGGAAATTGTGCACCTATCTCCAAATAGGCAATTTTTATATAAGTCTTTCTATCTTTGTGCTTCCACCTTCTATGGCTCTTAGATACCACTTGGCTGCCCTATTGCCAATTTGAGATGATGGACCTCTTCCATTAGTGCCTTGTTCAATGCATCTTGAAGTTGTGCCTATTGCTCCATTGCTTGTAGATGAAGCTTGAGCCCATTGTTCTAATTTGCCAGCCTAGATAAATCTCTCTACATCAGAGTAAGCTGGGCTGATAATGTGGTAGCCTCCATTTGTAAGGTTTGCACTTTGCCTTCTAGTTCTAATATATATAGCATCTTCCTCTCCTTGGAATGTGCAGTTGATAGATGATTGGCCAATATCCTTGTAACTCACCTAGGATCAGTCCTTGCAATCTCTATCAACTTTTCATTGGACAAAATCTTCTTCAGTTCAGCTCCAATGAATTCTCCATTGCCCAATTCCATCTTGAAATTAATATTGACATCTGTCAAACTCCTGTGAAAGTCTCTACTATTCTAGCTCTGGGAAGGAGACAATTTTAAGTCCTTAGCACTATTGATGTTGTTCATGTTACTAAGAATGCTATCAATAGACATGCTCTGATTGTGATGGGTGCTACCAAAAGACTAATGGACATTACCTTCCTTGTCTCTTTCAAGTAGCAATGCATTTCTATTTTGATTGCCTATCATATTTACCTCACTGTCAGCCTCATCTCTCTTGGCTACTTTCATGGGATTGCATTCTACACCTCAGCCTTACTAAAGATGAAGAGAAAGGCTATATTGAGCTCATACATGCCTTGAAAAAGTAGCTTGATAGAACCATTCTACAGCTTCTTGAGAGTGAGAAGGCCCCACTTGCAAGTATGAAAGAGTGAGATTGCATTGTCCAGCTAGATCCCCAAGGTCTGCAGCTGCTTGGTAAAGCTTAATTCCTTGCTCATTCTTACCCATCTCCCATAGGAGAAGCCCTGCATCGACCATGACAGCGGAGGAGCCCTTGCGAGCGGCGTGAAGGAAAGAGTGAAATACCTTGTCCCTATTTTGCGTAACCCCACCAGTCCCATGCTTAAACTGCTCCCCCCATCACACCATCACCATGGCCTCTCTCAATAGTGCTAGCACCTCATTCCATGCATGGCAAACCAAACTCACAGACCTCAAATCCCCACCCTTGAGCCTCGCTACTATTATACGAACCACATCCAGTGGTAGTACAGAAACTTCACTCACCTCCTTTTCTTCTTCTTCCTTCTTATAATTGTGTACAATGCCTTATGCCTCTCAGCCCCCTACTTGTGTGTAACTACTCTCAAATTTAACAAATAAATTCATCCCACCTATAAATTTTGAAATCCATTGAGTTTTATAATTTAAAAGTTATAAGATTTGATATCTTTTCTTTGTTTGAATGTTTTTTTAGGCTTCACATCTTAGTTTTTAATGTATGCCATTGAGTTTTCTTTAATCATTCTATTTTGGTTTCTCAATTGATAATCATTTCCAAAATAAAAGGATTCTTGCAGTGTCTTTTTTTGCTCTTTTCATAACGTACTTGTAGGTTCTTTGTAGGAGAAATATTATTATAATACTTATGCATCTTCTACAAGTTTGCAGAGAAATCTTTTTTTTTTGAGATAGTTTCTATTTGAGAAATCATAATCTATCATTTGATTTACAGCCAGAATACCCTCTTAAGATCTAACCAAGTTTTTATTGTCCAACATTTCTATAATTTTTTTTAAATAAATGTAGTAAACTATGAACTTTATAATAATTTTAAATTTTGAATTATAGTATTAAGCTTTTATAAAATTTCTTCACTTTGAAGAATTTTCTCTCTAACATTCTCTTTAATATAAGCCCTTTTCTCATAATTTTTTTCTTTTATAGGTGATGTCAAATTAAAAAGATGAGTGACTATTTGGATCTTTAATTTTATTCACAATTTGAAACATTATTTATATTATTATATTAGCACTCCCTTTCAATATTTATTCATTTTTCTGTAATATTTTAAAGTCTTTTTCCTTAATCAATTCTCACTTTTTATTGTTATGTTCCTTTTAATAAATTTCAATCAACTTTTCCTTAACTAATTTGAATGTGTATATTTTAAATTTAGTTCTTTTCAAAAGAGAAAAATAAGAAAAAGGAAGTTTTTCTTGATTTAGAATTATTAGAATCTTTTAATTTAGATTTGCATATTTAAAATTAGATGTTTGATTGAAAATTTGTAATGATTTAATTTTGTATTTTTTTTAACTAAATAAGATATTAAGTTTATTACTCTTTTTAAATAGCTTCTTTTGTGATCAAGTTTTTTTTTGTCAAAAACATATTTAAAAAAGGTAAAGCTTTATTTATTTTTATCAAAGAGGTTGATTATTTTGACACATATGGAAACCTTATAATTTAGTCTTTTTAAAATTTGAAAAAATTATCTTATCATATGATAGATTTATCTATGCTATTAATGCCCCTCAATTATAGTTTTCTCTAATATAGTTCAAAATCTTTTTCACTCTATTCTTGCTCTTATATTCTTAAAACTAAAAATTCTAATTTCCATTTATCTGCCTTAATTGGCTAATTATTTTGATATTTATTCTTTATTAGTTCATTGGATGATTGCAATCTTTCACTCTCTATAGCATTGGCTTTTATATGATCCCACCTTCTATGAATTTAATTGTGTGATTTTATACCATGATATTTTAGGTATATTTATTTAAGTATATATGGGTGCACACATATATACCCAAATAAATATATAATTTTTTAATGACTATAATGATTCAAAAATTGATATATACCTTCGCAAAATGAATTAAGTACCCATGTTTACCCTAAATGGAGTTTTATACCTGATATCCATATAATTGTTTATTTCTCATTGATCTTCCTTGGATCTCTACATTTACCTTAATTCTGATTGGATTATGAGTTACCTTACACATCATAGTTGCACTATTATGATTTTATAGCATTGTTCTATGTCCATGTTGGCACTTTATGGTTTTATACCATTGATTTACATTATTTATATGATATTCTTTTTTGAGTTGCATAGGGAGCCAATTTTTCAAGGTTAACTATGTAAGTCTGCTCACTATAACTAATACGTAGTTTCCTTATCTGGCCCATGGAGTATCCCTCCATCCTATATTGGTGTGCACTCATTTTATATGGAGTTTCCCTCCATTTGATCCTATTTTTTCTACTTTAAAAGGATTGATATTTATATGGAGTTTCCCTCCATTTGGTTCTATTGGTTCCACTTTGAAAGATTGATATTTATATGGAGTTTCCCTCCATTTGATTCTATATGCTCTACTTTGAAAGGTTGATATTTATGGAGTTTCCCTCCATGTTGTTCCGTTTTGTTCCTCAATGAAAATGATACTATTATTGGAGTTTTTCCTCCAAATTCAGATGATCTGATCCAATTTGAAGGCAATATGTTGACAAACCCTCATAATCCATTCGTTTGAGTATCCTAAAAAAAATCATGATAATATTAATTTGATCAGAATGTCTCTCTTTTTACTTTATTTTCATATATTAATGTGATAATAATTTGCATACTTTATTGCTTAGATCACGAGTCATGCATGTTATGGAGGGATGCCCCCATTAACTTGCAGTGAGATGATTCATTAAGTTGACTGTCTATATCCACGTGATTGATGCAATGTTGATGCAAGTATCATTAGTTGGCCTTGTATGTTTTCATTAGTACATTAGTATAATATACTTTTATTGAGAACACTGATCAAGATCTTTTGTCCTTTTTGATAATATTTTGAGCATATAATATCAGGTTAACTTCATTTCCTTGTGGTAACATGTTTTATTTTCTTCTCTATTTCTCTATGAAAAATTTCTTATCCTTATTCAAAAGGATTTCTAATTTGAATATAAAATGAAATGTTCATTGTGGATAGTTGTCTTGTTTCTTGTGTCTATATTTTTTAGGTAATCCATACAAGATAGTATTATGTGGTGTACATTCAGATTACTTATCCACTTCTCTCATGGATCTGCGAAGATCTACCTACACTTACAAGAGACCTTTTTCATAATTGAAGACATTCTCAAAGATCGAGTTGCTGCTATTTAGAATTTCATTATAAAAATTTGGGTTTAATACCCTTCGATGTAATTTCCCCAAGTAAAGATTAAAGGGGGGTGTTAGAATTGGTAATCTTTCCTTGGTTGTATTTATTAAATGGGATAAACCAAGGTATCCATTATGTTGTTTTTCCTCTAGTCCACATGTCAGGACAAGTCTATTTTGTAATTCCTTTATTAAGGAAAATAGTTCTTCCTCCTTAAGAGGATTATGACACTTGTTATACACACACTTATGAATGTGGAAATTATTCACATGGGAGTTACAAATAACTCCTCCTCTCATCTCTTTATAAGAGATGCTTCTCTCTCATTCTCAACACATAATCACTATGTAGTTCTTGTAATGAGCCTATGGCTCCATTTTCTCTCTTCTCTCTCCTTCTTTCATTATTTAGGCATTTTCCTCATTCATATTATTCACAAGGGGTTTTCTTTGCTTTTCCCTTTCAAAATCTTTGTCTCCTCTTCTTGATTTATTGGTGGTTTTTCATTCTTTCATGATTTCTTTGAATTTGAGTTTATGTTAACTATTTTTCACATCAAGCTCTCTTGGATTCATTTCATTTCATTTTTTTCTTAATCTTCTTACAGTACTATATTAAAATATCAGAAAAAATCTCTATTTGTTCATTAGCTTAATTCAACTCAAAGAGACATTTCTAACTAGGACATACAATGGAATAGTAAATAATTGATACAAAATGCATTCAATTTGTCTCTACAATCTAAATAATTCCACACCAAAATTTAGTCAACCTTTTCATTAATCTTTCCATTGAGTACATATAGGATTCTGAGATAAACTGTTACAAAAAGTAACTGTATTAGTTCATCTTCTCAAAAATGACAAATGACAAGAAGCCAATTATTAATTACAATTTCATATCAGTATAAAAAAGTGCAAGAGAAATATAATTTTACTTTCTTCCCCCTTTTCTAATTTCACCTTATAGGCCTTAACAACAATGATGATTGGAATGAGCTTCACATGTCTATTGATGTAGATGTTAGTGTATATGATAAGACACTTGGAGTGTTCTTTGGCCAAGTCCTTGATTGCACTCAACCATTCTTAAATTTCCTATATTGCTACATATATGCATTCACTAAGTCATTGGGTGTCTAACACTTTGTCCTGGCGACTAGTAAATCTTTGTATTAATTTATCCAAATAGATGGAGAAATTCTTTTGCATAACAGTGACTCCTACTACTCCTTTCCCTTGTCCACTTGTTTGGGATTCATTCTATAGGAATTTCATAAACTTATAATCCTTATCTTTCTCCTCTTTAAATTTTCTTTGTATCTTTAGCAACCCTTCTTTTTCTGAAGAGATCATGTTAGCTTTAAATTGCAAGCTCTGTTGCCATTCAAACAAAGTCTCATCTTCTTTCTATAGAATCTTGGCCTCAACTACTTTGTTGGCCTTCATTTAGATGATCATATGAAGGAGAGAGATGCAATCTTCATATTTTTCCTTCTCTACTAATAGAGTATCCCCATTAGCTAAGATCTTATCCTTTTCTATTTGAAGCCTCAATATTGCATTGCCAAGTTGATCTATAACTACAAGTCCTTCAAACTAAGTTTTTCACTCCAAATCCTACCAATTTTCCAAAAAATCTTGTCCTCTTGTAGTTGAGAGATGATGGCCTAAATGTCTATACCTATGGGATCACTAGTAGGTGGTATCCTCAAAATGCTTGCTAACAAGGCAACTAATTACCTGATGAAGCAGTTGAGTTTATGGATCTCTATCTTCAACCTGAACATGGTAAGCTTGATTTCTTCAAGTTCTTCTTCTATCACTTCATTAGTTTCTCTCCATAATCTCACTCTAGTATCATGCCTAACCTCTCCTAGATCTAGAAACTATAATTGGAAGTCAACTGTAGGTTGGTCCTTGATCCTTCCTCCTTTGGTGGGCTTAGTGATCTCCATAGTTATGATGGAGAAAGTTTAGGGTAGACTACCCAGTCTATTCCACTAATCCATGCTAGGATCTTGGTATTATTCTAACACCTAACTTAGTATATAGTATTTCCTACAACTTTGAACATCCCCTAACCTTCCCTAACCTTCCCACTAGGTGCAATGATCAAACCTTGCTCCATGACTCATTTATCCTCCCAAGAGTGCAATTCTTCCAAAATACATATGTAGGTCTACTAGGATTCCAAAATAATCCCTAGTCAAACTAAGGTTTTTATGAGTTTTAAGGTGCTATTGGAACACTTTTAGTATGCTTGAATGAATGGTAACAATGGGTTCATACCCGATTTCTTGGTTTCTTCACAAAAAGGTTACTAGAAGAGCCCCTAATTAGGCCTCCACCAAACTTATAAGGCTAATAACTTATTACCCTTAGGGATTCATCATACCTAGAGTTAAGATAATTTGTTTCACACAGTCCATACTCAAAGATTTTTGAGATTTTAGGCCATCAAAAAGTTGTACAACAATAATGCAAAAAAATGAGGGTTTTGGGGGGTTTTGAGGGCTGCCTACTATCCTAATATTTTGAACACATTATTAAACTCATATAAACATATCCTCTTCAAGAGAGAAACTTCTTATATCCCTCTTGAATCCCTCCAAAGTGAAAGTCTTGAATCTTTATACTTTGCTCTTGAGAACTACTTCTTTGGTGATTGTTATTAGTTGAGCATTGCCTAGCTCGCCTAGGGCTTTGTCAAAAAAATGTTTGCACACATTTTTTGAGCCTTTTATTGTAATATTTTGCACATTAGGGTCTTTATTTTTGGAATCCAAAAGGCCATGGAAATCCCACGATGGAAACAAGAGCTACAACCTGTTCATTATTGAGAACTCAAAACTAGACAACAAACAATGAACTTTAAAGAAATTTACAAAACCTTATAAAAATTGATTATAGATCTGATATAATGCATTAATAATGAATATTTCACAATATTAAAAACTATATAATCCAACCAAAGCATAGTCACAATGTAAAATTTCTTCAAAACAACGTAAAAATTAGTATTATTGCTGAAAAAAATGCACAGATTGTTGAATCTGTACAAAAATAGTATCAAGACAATAACCACATTTTTTTTAGGGTTTTACAATCCTAAAATAACCTCCCTTTTTTTTTTTAATAGGTTCAAGGCTTTATGTTAAGTCATTTTACAAATTAAACCTTTTTCTTTAACAAAGGACAAAGTTGTTGAGCAATGTTTAAAAGTTGTTGCAATTTTTATTGCCCAAGTAACATTATTTGCTTCCACATTTAGAGATCATTACTAGGCCTTCCCAAAAAATCCTTAGGAGTTAAAAATTTCATCAACTTGCCTCATCTAAGACCTCTAAGCTCTTAATGCCATCTATAGCATATGGTGGCAACTTCTGCAAAATATTGTATTGTCTAAGCATTTTGGCCTTTTAAGAAAACAATCCACCTTGTGAGGTATTCTAGTGCATAAATATGCCAAAAATGTAATAAAAACTCCTAACTCAACCTTTCACCAACATGTAAACATAAATAACTTAAAATGATTCCAACTGAAGGTCAAGATACCATTCCCAACAAAGATGAAGGAGGAAACTTCAAAATCTATCCTAGCTTGAACACATAGGCATGAGCTATATGCTCTTATTGTATTCACATAATTCTTAAGAGAAGTTTATCACACAAAAATGAAATTGTGGGAGCCTTGGAAGGGTGCTCCTACACCAAGTTAGGTGTCCCATATCTAGATCTCTACCAAGGATAGACAAAGTCTTCAGCTTCTTCACTTTTGTAGGGCCCCTCCTTGTATGTACTTATTTAAATTTGAATTAATGTTTTATGGTTTAGGTATCTTGATGAAAATTGAGATCAGTTGATAAATTCATGTTTTAAATACTCTATGATTCAAAAACCACTACATTATCTTGACTGTTTAAACCTTAATTTGCACTAACAATGATATAAGGTGTTTCACCTTATGATGATGATGTTGATTATGGTACCTTGATGATTAGGTTATATGCATTCAAATGAGAAAGGATTATTTAAACTAAAGTTTAATGTTTTGATCATTGTATTATGCAATTTGATTTAAATATATGAATAGGATATTATTGAACTACTGATGTGTGAATTGAGTGTGTAGGATTATTAACCAAGGAATTTATTAGAGAATTAGTAATTGAACCTATGTTCAATCTATAAAAATAAGGTTGAGTCTAATGAAAAGATGTAGACCTCATTGTTTCATATTTTATTTGTATCATAATCTAAATATGTATATCATTATGTAATTGAAAGGTGTTTAATGTTTTATGCAATAGGGAATCTTATTGTGTCATTTAACACTTGTAATTTGTATATGTGTAACAACATATTAATTAGGGTTAGCAGAGAAACTCATTAATCAAAGATTCATTAAGTTAGTAATATAAGACTAATTAGTTACTAACCTAGATTAATTACCCTAATTAGGGTTTAGTGATAAGTTTGTATTCCAAGGGTTTTTAGAAAGTTTAAATATTTCAAGCTAATTATATAGGTCCTAAAATGATCCTAGAGGCTAAAATCAATGCAATCCAAGTACCTAAGGGGTATGTGTATGGGTTGAGGACATTTTCCACCCATATAGATCCTTCTATTGACTTTTATGACCTCCTAAATATCTCATTTTCCCTTTAGTGTGAGAATATAACCTCCCTTTGAATTTACCATGTTTATGCTTCACCAAAAAGGTTCTCTTAATGGTAGGACTAAGTTGAAAGACCCTAGAAGGCTTGAGTCAAGTTTGGAGTTAGTGCCATTTTAGGTGGGTGAGTTTAAAATCCTATTTAGTGTCTATTTTGAGAGGAAAATCTTGTTCACCCATTCTCTACATTTAGAGAGAGTCAAGCTAGGATTGAAGGAGGAAGAAGGATTAGCTCTTCTCAAAAACTCCATTTTCCATAACCATTTGTGAAGGTAGGATCGTTCATGGCCTTGTTCTTCATGCTATATTTTTATTTGCTTAGGAAAACTATTGCATGTGTGTATATTTTGTATGTGTGATGAAACATGTGAGGGATGAGTTATTGTGGGTTTCTTATTTGTTTTCCTTTCATATTTTATATTTTTTTTTTGGGGGAAAACTATAAGGGTTGTGTTGGCATTACTCACCCTTAGATAAGGTAGAAGTTTCCATGTAAGGGAGGAGGGAATTAGTTAGACTCTAGGTTAGTGCAGAGTCTTTCCTCGTGATGAGGAGAGGGACAAAGTAGGGTGTTATGGGCCCCTACTTGTCAATATAAACTGTTTTATGTTTGAAGAGATAAGGAGTGAAAGAATAGAAGTTCTTTGTGATTATTAGCCTTGAAAGAGGTATATGTTTTGGTGTTTTGATTAACATATAATACCCTAGAAAAACTCACCTTCTCCCTAGCATTGGTTTGATATGGAACCTATTGTGCAAACCTAGGATGGGCTTAGTTTGTTGAATTTTCTTATGTGTTGGAAATTAATTGTCACCTAGTTAGTTTTGGTTCTCAATGGTTGTCTTGGTGTAAATTCAAAGATGGCTTAGTTGATACCCTGATATGGAGCAAAACTAGATTTAAAGTTTTGGTGTTCTCAATTCCATTATTATGGAGACTTCTCCTTAGGAAAAATGATCCTGATGTATAATTCATTGTTAATGTTATATTGTAACAACAATAACATTGAGTTGTTTTCCCTAATTCTTTCCCAATTGAGTCCTTAAATCAGGTTTTTTATAATATTATAGTTCCTTATATGTGAAAAATTTCATTGGGTTATTATAATGTTTCAATATATCTTCCACTGTAATAGTGTCTTTAAATGAAAATAAAAGACATGGTTGTTTAAATGTTGATTTACATTATGGGAAAATAAATGTATTCCCTTGTAACTTATATAAATGATGGGAGAATGAAACGATTTGATCTTAAGTATATAATTTTTGAATTCTCAATATGAGTTCAAGTGCAAATTAAAAAAGGAACATATCCCTTAGATTAACCTACATTGGATATGATCAATTACATAATGTCCCACCTTATTGATTTAATAGATTCAATGGATATACTATTAGTTTTGTAAACCCATACAAAACATTAGGAACATAATTCCTAGATAATAGTATTGTCTTAATTTGTATTCCAAAACATGACCCAACTTAGAGGAACAAAATCACTACATTGAAAATTGGTAAGAATATAAGAAAATAAGAATTGTAAAAATCCATACTTTTCTAGGACAGCATATTAGCTCTCCAAAAAATGTATGGTGAACAATTACATTCATCCTCAACTTTCAAAAGATCATATTCCATAATAGATTCCCTCTTACAATATAAAATATTTTTTTAATAAGCTTTCAATAAGGAAATATAAGACTAATTTAAAACTAGGAAACATATTTAAGTAAATATGTTATACACATCATCACTTTTGCAAGTGGAGGGAAAAGACTTTAAAAAAATATTATATGGCTAAAAATAATTAAGAAGGGGATGGGACATTCTTAGTCCCCACCCAATTCACATTCCCCTTCCTCCAAAAGTGGACGTAGCCCCTTATTGTTGTTGAAAGGAAATAATAAAAGGATATCAAATTTAACACAAAATTGAAAACCTTATCCTAAACTACCCATCACCCTAAAATTTCACCTACCCTTCTGACTTACACCTCATCCTTTAAGCTAGGCATTGAAGACACTTCCTCCTTGGCATAAGTTCTCAACACATTTTAGAACTAACATCACCCTTTCCTTCTCGAAGTTGGATGCATCATGAACTTGGGGATTAAAGTCAAACAACTTAAATGTTTACCTCCACTTCTTTTAAAACCCTTTTTTCCTCCTTGGTTGATGTGTACTCCATGAGGATAGAGCCTTTTATAGCATGTCAAGGGCTTGGGAAGGATTTCCACCCTTGGTTCACATAAGTATGGGGGTTGGTGAGAGTAGGTGGGGTTTAAGAGGGGGTTTAGAGAGTGTTTTGGGAGTAAGTAGATTTAGTTAGTAGTTAATAAAGTTAAGTAGTTAATAGGTGCTAAATAGTTAAGTATGTTCTTAAGTAAGTTAGTTTAGTGGATAATAAATAATGCATAGTATTATTTTAAATTGTGTTTAATACATTTGATTTAAGGTATGATTAGCTTAGAGGTTATTTTGATCAAGTTTAAGGGACAACAAGTAGATGATTTCATTATGTTATTTTATTAATGCTTAGTGTTTGGGATGAAGTTTAAACTATGTGTATTAGAGTTTTATAATAATATATTTTAGTGGCGATTGGTTTTTAATTTATTTATGGTGTATAATATTGAAGTTGCATTAGGGTTAAAAGTTATTATGTCAAAGGATAGTATTAGTTTTTAATAGATAATGTTCTCTTAAAATTTAAGTGAAGGTTAGGATTGGAAATGGATTAGTTACAAATTTTATGTTCATATTCTTTTTTTGGGACTCAAATTTATGTGATGATTATAGTACTGGGATATTTTTCATTTGAAGTTTAACCTAGAAGGTGGTTAGTGGTTTGGGAAGTGTTATAACTTAAGTTGACTAGGTAACAAAATATGGTGAGTTGGGATATGATAGAAGATGAGTTAGATGTTGTAAATAGTTTAATGATAAATGTTTTAATATTTTAATTAGTTCTAAATGAGTTATGATAATGTCCAAAATTACGTATTAGTATGTTATGATAGATTAACCCTTAAATGCATAATTAGATTCTCCTAAAGATTGACCTAATAAAATGTAAGTGTTTACTATTAGATTAAATCTAGTATAATGTATGTTATTGATAAAAAAAAATTATGTGGAATATATTATAGTTAAGGTTGACTTAGTCAACAATTAGGGTTTGAACCTAAATGTACCCTGTAGGGTTGAAATTTTGAGATGTTGTCAAAATATGAATTACATGGGCTTAACCTAACTTGAACTTGAATAATTTTTTTATCCAAAATTGAACTGAAGAACTAAGGAAACCTAATTATCCTTGAAACATGATATCATCACTCAATTAGGGTTTAGTCAACCAACTTGGTTAACTTGAACAAGGTAATTTACTAGCACCTTGATGTGAGTGTTCCAAACCCATACAATATGTTCAGATGTCAACTGTGCATCTAAATGAAATGCAACTGATACTCACCTTTAATCCTTTGTTGATTTATCATAACCTATTTAGTGTAGTTTTTGATGAAATAGTGGATTGATTATCTTTATATTAAAAAAACATTAGTGGTGTGTTTCTACCCTAAATTTAGGGCATGACAACTTTGCTCAATGTCGACCCAAAGTAGATGGCTAGAGATAGAGTCTATTTGTCTGGAGCCCCATCTTTTATCCTCTTCCTCTTTATGTCCAAAGTATTTTTGAGCCATGACTTGGTGTTGATTACTTTGGATGCAGTCCCTAATATATCCACGTTGAACATCTTTCTTCTAACGAGAGTCAAGGTTTTCAAAGATGAGGAGAAAGGATTCCTTGGAGTAGTAGAAATGGATTTTGGAGCTTCACTAGTCTTCTCTACTTTAGATGTTTTCTTTATTGCTTCATCTGACTCCATGGACTCACTTTTGTTGCTCCTACCATCTCCAAGGTCAACTACCTATTTTTGAGGACTACTTTGTAAGAGTAGTGTTGAACTTGTGGATGGGATTGGGCTACATTGGGATTGTAGAGCCATTAGAACTATAGTGTGTTTTGGTTATTCTACCTTCTTCTTTTTGTCTTCTATCTTTGTTCAAATCACAGGAACCAAACCATCTTGGCAAGTTTTTTTTAATGGGATATTCTTGTCAAGAGGTTGATCAACTTTGCTAGATGATTGATCTAGGCCTTGAGTGAGTGATATAATTATGACTAAAGTGCCACCAGGGGAAGATAATATTGTAGCTATGTCTGGGGTGGATTGGGAAAACACAACTTGACTTCTTTTCTTCTATGTTATAGTCCACTTGACCCACTTCCCAGTCCTCTTATAGGTTCTTTTCATTATCATCTCCAAGTCCTCCATGACCTTCTCGACTAATTTAGAGCTCATACGGGTATTCCTTAATTTGGTTAAGTAAATCATGTTGTACATATTTAGACCATTGTCCTCAACCCCATCTGCATCTATATTTACTTTATGTAGCTTAACATGATCTACTAACAATCTTGCAAAAGCACAATCATGAATTTTAAATTCATCTTTACAATCAACCTAGTATTCTTCAATTGTGTTGTCATGCTTTATTACACTCCCAATTTTTAGAACATCTTTAGCATATCCATGGGGGTCAAACATAGGTCTCAAGACCTCATACATATCCAGCTTTTACTTCTCAAAAACCTTCATCATATTCTTAACATCAGACCATGTGTCACAACTAAATGTTCCAACCTTCATAGGGAACTCATACCCTTTCTTCTTTAAATTCTTTCTTGGGACATTCACCTGTAGAACTTGTTGGATGATCTCAAACAACAATATCATGTCATTCAGATATCTTTGAAGCTTTAGAGGAAAACTATTGAAAATAGCAAGACATAGGTAAGAAAAAGATGAAAAGTGAATAAAATAACAACCAAATTAATTGATTATAGCCATATCTTTAGGGGAGAATATCCTTTTTGGTAACCCTTGCAATTCCCTACAAATTCTCATAGTAAACACATCATTCACTCTTACATATTTTTCATAATATTATGCATCTAAAGGTATGGATAAAATTAATAGGACTTTACATCATCTAGGAAATCATCTATACAAGGGAGACTAGGCCATAATTGAAAAGATTCTAGCAAGTAAATTGGGAATAAAGACATACTGAATGAATTATAAAACTTGGCCACTTGAAGGGCATTGGACAGAGTCTCACTTACCTATTATGCCTAATGAATATATTATGTATTTGAACATATAAATTCAACCAAAAAAAGTACTACTCAACAAAATTTAGGGCTTTGGTTTCACCTCTCAATCTGTGCAGAAGAACCAAAATATTGATTATCTCTAGTTTGAGGTTGTTCCCAACAAAGATTTAGGGACTTTTCTCTTGTCACTCTATAGCTTCTGGAACCATGTTCACATGATCTCCTTCCCCTAGACCATCTTCCTTGTTGATAATTCTAAAATGTCCCCACTAAAAGTTGGGTTTAAGAAAAAAACTCTTCCCATTCTATTACAAGAAGGCAATTCACCACCATTTGTCTATCGATTGAAATCAATATGATGTCATCAGGCAGAACAATTTGCTTGGTTTCTAGATTATAATAAAAGATAGATTTTAGACTATTGACTTTGACCAAATCACATCCTCAAAGCTTCTTAGTGATAGGGTGAATGCATTCAGAATTTACCCTCTTCTTGAAGTTTTCCATATCATAGAAATGGAAGGATGTGTCTGTAAAGTCTTGCAGTTGAGACTTGATCCCAATCAAACCATCAAAACCCACAAACTTAGTGGCCATAACTTATAGATAGGATTTTGAATCAAAGAAAAATAAGAAAAATAGACTTCTATAATTATTGGCTTTCAAAAGTTGTGCACCTTGATAAAAATGAGAATTAAGGAAAAAATGTAGCTTATTTAGTTGTTTGTGTGTTTTTATATAAGGGCTTTAATTCATCTGTTAAACTTCATAACTCATGCCACACAAGTGAAAATTTAAGGAAACACTCATTAAAATTAAATGCAAATATTCAATGGATATTTAAATGTATTTTCACTATTCTATTGGTTGTAATAGTAACTTTGATGCAGGAGCATTCAGAGGTATAAGGGCAATCCTGTGTCACCAAAAAAAATGTACTTAGACTTAGTTTCTATTTCATGTCTTTACATTTTTGGATACCCATTTGGCTCAAATAAAGGTTCCAACTCTCATAGTTCAACTATCAGTGCGTTTGAAAATCCCAAAAAAATAGGAGCATGTATTTGGGCCATCATTTCGGTAAACTAGAAGGTGTGAATTGGCCAGATGAATGTAATCATGATTTAGAGCATTCCAGAAAAAGAATTAGGTCAATAGGCCCCACAGTTTGAAAGTTATTGCAATTTTTCAGGTTTTGGAGACCTCTTAAGAATGCTTCAAAGTCAGGTTTGGGGCATTAAATGACCTCAAAAAGGGTCAAAAAATGGGGGACGAGTGAAGCTAGTCCATAGGGCTATAGAGCACTTCGAGAGCTTTCCAAAAATGTAAACAGTTCGTCAATCGGAGCTACGGTTCAAAAGTTATGCCTCCCGAAAGTTCGGCTACCATTTTTGGATTCTTCTAGATTTGCACCGACTTCTAACGCAGCTTCTGGAACCTTCTATTTTGTCAGTGGATGCCTACTAGCACTTTCTAGAATGTACTCCTAGTCCTTAACCCTTCGGGGTCTATTTAAGGAGATTTCTGGCATTGTAAAAGGTAGTTCGGATTGGAGCTTGAGAGGAGGTGCTAAAAGGAGAAATATTCTCCAGATTTATGCTATTGTAAGCTCGTAGGGCATGTTTTGAAGTTTATTTTCTCTGCACTATTTGTACTAGCTTATTTTCTCAGTTAATATAATTCCCCTTTTCTATTGTGTCCATTCTGTTGTTGGGTTGTGTCCCCATCAAGTGGTATCAGAGCGGGTTTTCCTAAGTGTGTAGACAGAGCACTGACTGTGAGGCAGTTTGCACCAAGACTGTGTGGTTGTGGGTTTGAGTTAGAAGATGCCTCCATGAAGAGAGCATGGTGGAAGGGCTAGAGCTATTGATCCTGAGGAGGTTAGAGCCCTCCAGAGACAGGTACAAGCATTGCAAGAGGAGCTTCATAGAGGAGCAGATGTTGCCGCAGATGACAATGAAGAGGAAGTAATGGAAGTTGACGGGGAAGTTTTGAATCCTATAGAGGAAAGGCTTTTTAGGGCCATTAGTAAGTTTGGGAAAAGACCTACAATTGAAGTGGGTATATTTTCAGGAAATTTGAAACTAGATGAGTTGATCGATTGGATCAATGAACTGGAAGAATACTTTGAGTATGAGGATATAAGGGACCCAGATAGGGTTAAGTTTGCAAAGGCCAAACTGAAAGGCCATGCCAAACTCTGGTGGCAAGAGATTCAACTGGAAAGACTTAGAAGAGGAAAGGAGAAGATCACAAGATGGGATCGCATGGTGGACAAATTGAAGAAGTAGTTCATTCCTGTGGACTACGAGCTTGATCTGTTTAAGAAGATGCATGGGTTAAAGCAAGCAGGAAGATCAGTCCAAGAATATAAAGAGGAGTTTTACCGACTCTTGATTAGAGCGGGGCATGTAGAAGAAAATAAGGAGAAGGTTGCTCGTTATATCAGTGGGTTGCGACCTAGCATCCAAGAGGAATTAAGTCTGGTAAGAATGACTAGCGTTGAAGAAACATACCATTTTTCCCTACGAGTTGAAGAGAAGTTGAGTAAAAGGTTTGAAGGAAGACAAAGAGGGCGGGGTCAAGGAGGAAGGGGAAGCAGTAGATCACCTAGAGGCCACAATGAAACTCAAAAGAAAAATGAAGATGAGGGTACTAGTAGGAACTAGAGGAATGAGGGTTTCAACTGCTCTCATGATCCAAACTTTGGAAATCAAAGAGGAAGAGGTAGAGGACGAGGGCAAGGAAGAGGAGGCTTCCGTGGTACCTATTTCCATTGCAATGAAGAAGTTCATCATGCCTTTGAATGCCCTCAACGACAAGGAAGGATAGATAGGAGAGCTGAGGGCCAAGCTAGGGTTGCTCATGTGGATGAGGATGCACAATCATCACATTCAAAGGATGCAAAAAGAGGAGAGATCTTGGTAAATGAAAGAGTCCTACTAAGTGGTGAGAATGAACTAGGAAAATGGAGGAGTTTGTTCCATACCAGATGCAAGTGTGAGGATAAATGTTGTGATGTGATCATTGATGGTGGTAGCACTGATAACTTGGTATCAGAAGAGATGGTCTCTAAGCTGAAGCTCAAGAGGGACAAACATCCCCAGCCCTATCGGATTTCTTGGGTAAAAGATGATCATAAGTTCCTGGTAAGTGAACAATGTTTAGTAAAATTCAAAATTGGGAGTTACCATGATGAGGTTCTCTGTGATGTTATTTCGATGGATGTTTTCCATCTATTGTTGGGTAGACCATGGCAGTTTGATAGACATGCAATACATGATGGACATGCGAACACATACTCTCTGACAAAGGATGGAGTTTGCCACAAATTGAAGCCCATGAAAAAGGAAGGTGAAAAGGTATGTAGCAGTGCTAGGATTTGTCTTGTTGAAGGAAGGAAGTTTTTAGATGGCATGAAACATCAGCATATGTGCTATGCTTTGATTCCTAGGAAAGATAAAGAAGGTAGTAGTGAAATACCATTTGAAGTTTCAGATTTACTAGGGGAATTTGGAGATATTATCTCTGATAATGTTCCAGATGGATTGTCACCAGTAAGGCAAATCAATCATCAGATAGATCTGATTCTAGGAGTTAGTTTGCCTAACAAGGCTGCTCATAGGATGACTCCTACTGAAATAGAGGAGCTAAATAGACAGGTTCAGGAGCTGTTGAGGAAGGGCTTGATTCGAGAGAGCCTGAGTCCATGTGCAGTACCTGCAGTACTTGCACCCAAGAAGGATGGAGAGTGCAGAATGTGTACAGATTCTCGAGCTATAAATAGGATAACCATCAAGTACCAGTTTCCTTTACCAAGGATGAATGATCTTATGGACTACTTGAGTGGAGCTCAGTACTTCACAAAGATAGATCTAAAGAGTGGCTATCATCAGATACGGATTCAAGAAGGAGATGAGTGGAAAATAGCCTTCAAGACCAAGGAGGGTCTTTATGAGTGGTTAGTCATGCCCTTTGGATTGACGAACGCCCCAAGCACCTTCATGCGGCTCATGAATGAGGTACTTAAGAAGTTCTTGGGAAAATTTGTTATTGTCTATTTGGATGATATTTTAATTTTCAGCAAGACTTTGGAAGAACATTTACTGCATATTCATAGTGTCCTTGAAAGGCTAAGGGAAGAGAAACTGTTAATTAATCTAAAGAAGTGTGTCTTTGCAAAAAGGGAGTTAGTCTATTTGGGATTTGTTATATCACCTGAAGGTCTCAAAATGGATCCAGAGAAGGTAAAAGCCATCTTGGAATGGCCTACTCCAAGGTCTGCTACTAAGGTAAGATCATTTCATGGTCTGGTTAGTTTTTATAGGAAGTTTATTAAGAATTTCAGCGGCATATGTGCACCTCTAACTGATACAATCAGAGGGGATAGAAAAGAGTTCAAATGGACTGCAGCAGCTGCGAGAAGTTTTGAATTGCTGAAAAAAAAGGTGACTGAACAACCTGTGTTGGCACTTCCAGATTTTAGAAAAGTATTCCAAGTGGATTGTGATGCTAGTGGTAGCCCTATTGGGGCTGTATTAAGCCAAGAAGGTAAGCCTATTGCATATTTTAGTGAAAAATTGAATGATGCAAAGAAGAAGTATTCTATTTATGATCAAGAGTTCTATGCAATAGTTCAGGCCTTAAAGAAATGGAGGCATTATTTATTGCCAAAGGAATTTGTTTTGTATACTGATCATCAGGCATTACAGTACCTAAATAGCCAAGGTAAATTGAATCAGAGGCATATGAAGTGGGTAGAATTCTTGTAGAGTTATACATTTGTGTTGAAGCATAGAAGTGGAAAATCTAACAGGGTTGCAGATGCATTAAGTAGGAGATAGTTGTTGCTTACAACAATGCAGGTTGAAGTAGTTGGGTTTGATGAACTCAAGAATTTGTACCCCGAGGATCCTGATTTTTCTAAAGCATGGAAAGCTTGTAAAGAACCTGTTTCTATAGATAGAACCAAGTGGTTAGACTATTTGATTCAGGATGGCATGTTGTTCAAAGGTAGTCAATTGTGCATTCCAAGGAGTTCCATGAGGGAAAATCTGATTAAGGAGAAACACAGTGGAGGGATGGTAGGACATTTTGGTCGGGATAAGACCATTTCCATTCTTAGAGAACATTATTTTTGGCCTCAAATTACACAGGATGTGAAGAAGTTTGTACAGAGTTGCCAGGTTTGTCAAGTTGCCAAGGTGTTTAGTCAAAATACTGGCCTATATCAGCCATTGCCTGTTCCATCAAGGCCATGGGAGGACATAAGTATGGATTTTGTTCTTGGATTTCCAAGGACACAAAGGGGTAATGACTCAGTATTCGTGGTGGTTGATAGGTTCTCCAAAATGGCACATTTCATTCCATGCCACAAAACTCATGATGTTGTCCATATTGCAGACTTGTTTTTCAAAGAGGTGGTAAGACTACATGGTCTTCCAAGGAGTATAGTTTCTGACAGAGATACTAAATTTGTGGGGTATTTCTGGAGGACATTGTGGAAGAAGTTGAGAACAGACTTGAAATTTAGTTCCACGCAACACCCACAGACTGATGGCCAAACAGAAGTGGTAAATAGAAGTCTGGGCAATTTGCTGAGATGTTTAGTTGGAGATAAGCCCAAGGAATGGGATTTGATTCTACCATAGGCAGAGTTTGCTTATAATAACTCTGTAAATAGGAGTACTGGAAAATTGCCATTTCAAATTGTATATGGAAATAGCCCAAGGACTGCACCAGAATTGAGGAAGATAGAACAAGGGGAGAGAACAAGTGCTGAAGCTGAGGAATTTTCTGAACACATCAAGCATCTACATGAGGAGGTTCAAGCACACATTATCAAGATGAATCAAGAGTATAAAGCTAGGTCTAATCAAAGGAGAAGACATAAGGAATTCCAAGTAGGGGATCTAGTCATGGTGCACTTACGAAAAGAAATATTTCCAGTGGGTACTTACAACAAGCTAAAAATGAAGAAATTTGGCCCTTGCAAAGTTTTGAAGAAACATAACTCAGGAAATGCATATGAAGTGGAGCTGCCAGATGGTATTCACATTTCTCCCATTTTCAACATTGCAGATTTAACAGAGTATCATGATGATGGTGTAGATGAGGAGCTAGTTTTAGAGCCATGTCCAAATCCTACTTCTAAGAAGGAGGAGATAGAAGACATTCTAGATCATCGTGTGGGTAGGAGTACTAGAAATAGGCAGTATGAAGAGTATTTGGTCAAATGGAAAGGATGACCAATCGAGGACTCAACTTGGATTTCAGCAGCTGAGGTTTCCCATTTGGGATTTCCTCTACCATCCATAAAGTGACAGGGTCACTTTTCAATCTACCCTGGGTGTCTGATGCAGGAGCATCCAGAGGTATAAGGGTAAATCTTGTGTCACCAAAAAAAATGTACTTAGAATTAGTTTTTGTTTCATGTCTTTACATTTTTGGATACCCATTTGGCTTAAATAAAGGTTCTAACTCTCATAGTTCAACTATCAGTGCGTTTGAAAATCCTGAAAAAATAGGAGCATGTATTTGCGCCATCATTTCGATAAACTAGAAGGTGTGAATTGGCCAGATGAATGTAATCATGATTTAGAGCATTCCAAGAAAAGAATCAGGTCAATAGGCCCCACAGTTTGAAAGTTATTACAGTTTTTTGGGTTTTGGAGACCTCCTAAGAATGCTTCAAAGTCAGGTTTGGGGCATTAAATGTCCTTGAAAAGGGTCAAAAAATGGGGGATGAGCAAAGCTAGTCCATAGGGCTATAGAGCACTTCGAGAGATTTCCAAAAATGTAAACGGTTCGTCAATCGGAGCTACTGTTCAAAAGTTATGTCTCTCGAAAGTTCGGCTACCATTTCTGGATTCTTCTAGATTTGCACCGACTTCTAACGTAGCTTCTGGAACCTTCTATTTTGTCAGTGGATGCCTACTAGCACTTTCTAGAATTTACCTTAACCCTCCGAGGTCTATTTAAGGAGATTTCTGGCATTGTAAAAGGCAGTTCAGATTGGAGCTTGAGAGGAGGTGCTAAAAGGAGAAATATTCTCTAGATTTATGCTATTGTAAGCCTGTAGGGCATGTTTTGAAGTTTATTTTCTCTGCACTGTTTGTACTAGCTTATTTTTTCAGTTAATATAATTCCCCTTTTCTATTGTGTCCATTCTATTGTTGGGTTGTGTCCCCATCAAACTTTATATTAACCTATTATTTACTTTTCTATTTTCCTTTTAGTTTCAAAAAGTTGTCCTTGGAGTACTGTATTGATGAAAATCTACCAAGTAAAATCCTGAACACATCTTCTCTTTTCAATAGATCATTTCATTCCAATATCATCCTAACATGGTCTAGATTCAATATAGGAGCCAAATTTAACCTATTGACTTGATTGCTCTACATAGTTAGAAAATTTCCTTTATGGGTTGGAAACTCACCAAGGAGAAGGCATTTTCCATTTTTTCCCAACACTTCCTTATTGGTTGAATCTCTAATAAATTCACTTTTGGTTGTTTAGGGAATTTAATCAAGGCATATTGATTCACTTAGATGTCACTTAGCATCTTGCATTTCCCTTTTATCTATTTTGTGGAAAATTCCCTTCATGGGTTGGAAACCTACGTGGAGAAGGTGATATGAGATTTTTTGCCAATGCTTATTATATCAACCATTTATATGATGTAAAATGGCTTCACTTGACCACTAATTCTTACTAAAATTGTAGTGATAGATTTCAAAATTTATAGTGTTGTAAAGACATGTGAATTTTAGAGAACTTTCAGGAGCATGGGAATGAAATAGTGAGTATGCTTCATTTGTAATTAGTGAAAATTGGTCTTTATTGGATTAGGTACTATACTTACCCAAGTAATTTTAGGATCAAATAAAAAACCACCTGGCTTTGTAGATAGAGAGGGCATTTTGGGAAAATTTGATAAAGACCACTTAGACTTTAGGAATCTAGACCTAGATTCAAACATTCATGAGAATGAAACTGACTTCATCTAAATATGTATAACTCACTTTTGCCAAAAATTTAGGAAAAAAAAAGTGGGGAAACATAGATTTACAAATAAAAAATTTCAATAATTAGTAGACCCATATCCATAAAACTTTATTATGCATGCATCTATTAGATCATACAAAACTTAAACTTTGTAGGTTATTGTCCTAGCTCAAAACAACTTTCCAAAAATGTAAACATGAAACATAGTAGACTCAATAACACATTTGATACAAGGATTTTATATGGAAGCCCAATTTGGAAAAGGCCACTAGTAACATACTACTAATTCTCACTCTTCTCAAGTGATTCCCTGTGAAAGGCCAACCCTATTAAAGGTTACAATACACATTGTTCCATGTGACCTAGTTAGAGGATTTCAATCACCCTATTAAGAGTGAGCCTTGTTAGAGGACTTTAGATCATTCACATGGAATGTCACCCAATTAAAGGATTTAAATATGACTATTAGGTCAACCTTAATCCAAAGGATTTACCCTAGACTGATATAATGATTAGAAGGTAATAGTAAGGTTTGATCTAATTAAAAATTACAACTCACTTGTAGTTTAAAAATCTCTATTTTAGTCCTTGATTCTACTTGGAATTCACACCCTTTAGCTCTAATATCTTGTACTCCGTTCAAGCATTCATACTCTTAGTCCTTCTTTCTCTGCATGCCAATATAGTCTCTTATGTTTGGCCACTAAATGAAGCAATGCCCTAGACTCCTTGTCTTCTTTAGGTTCTTTCAAATGACAACCTTTTCTTTTGACCATCTCTCTCTATTAATAGATATTTAAGATATTTTACCACTTCACCATAATTATCTATTTTAGGGTTAGGTAGGATTATATAGGATACAATGAATCTACCAACTTTTCCATTTGATTCCTCTAGAAACTTCTTCTTCAATCTTCCTTGAATTTTCCAAAAAATAGTTTTCCTTGAATTTTATTCCACTAGATCATCATAGTTATCTTCCACATGCTTCATACAATTCAAGAAAACAAAATAGTCATCTTATATTCATCAAATCTATGATTTAACACAATACTAGCACTCAACATCAATATATTGTCACTCAACTTCCATATTGTTCTTCCACTTGGTCAACTCTAGTTCACTCGATGATCACTAAAGTTTATTGATTCTTGGCACCAACTAAACTTTACTTTCCTTACACTATGGTCACTCAACATACACTAAATATCCACTATACTTGGCTCCAACTAATTTTTTGCTTGGCACCTATTGTGCACTCGATCAAGCTTGGAAGAAATAGTTCTTCTAGACTTAATCAATGGATCCAACCTTTGCAGCCTCAAGTAGATATACAATACACTATATCATCACTATCTTAATTGATCTCATTTGATAAAATCCTCTTCATCAATCAAACAAATGATAGTACTCAAATCAATTAAGCATTTGTCTTACCAACAAGTAGTAGGTTTGACATTAGTGATAAAACAATGATTAAAACACATCCTAATACTTGTATAATTCATTTATTTTCTCAACAATAGTGCATTTATCAACAATATATACATATAAATATAAGAAAAATACTAAAAAATCTTAATCATGCATTTTAATACACATAAATATATTTACTTTAAAGTTTTAAATAAATATATAATCATTGTTTCCTTACTTGAAACAATAATAACAACTTATTTTTTGGAACTTAATATCAAATACAATAATTTCTAAAGTATTCAATTTGAAATAAAAATCAATTGACTTATTTTCCTAATCGATAGATCTAGCAGAAGAACCTTTCCCACTCATTGTTTGGAGTTGTTCAGCCACAACTATATAGCCTTTTGTGTAGCCTAATTTCTTGTCCTCTTGAGAAGTTTTTTTAAACTCCATAGCCTACAATTTTGCTTGGTATCATGATTTTTTTAAGTAATCAATTTCATCAAGACCAAATTGTTTACAATTTATAAATATTTGTATATAATTTTTTATTTACTTATACTTACAATTCATGTAGCAAGTTCTAAATATCCACTTGAGGTGAGCTTGTGCTTCTTGTGCTTTTTTTCTCTTGCTTTAGTTTCCTTTTATGTGTTAGGAAACCTATGTTAGCATGAATGTCAATGATACTACATTGGGGGAGTATCCTAAGCATTGGAGGGTATTGGCATGGTGTATTCATGATTATATTTGTCATTGATGTCAACATAGCAGTAATTATGTAAAGACTGGAAGAATAGTAGTCAAAGATCTTATGATGCACAAAAATTGAGGAAGGTTTAGATGATGCACAGTGATGAAAATGTTCCTAAGATTTTATTGATGATTTAATTAAGAGGACTAAGTTTGAGTAAATGGTATATGGAAGTTACACTTGATTTACTAGAAGCAGTACAAAAATGGAGTATTGGAAAATAATATCTTGATGATCTATCACTATCTTTCATCTAAGATATAATGGATAAATGTTTGGTTACATAGTGATAGAGGATAGTTGTGTGGTGATGTTAGCATTTGTGCAAGATATGGTATCACGCATGTGAAGTTTTGTATAGACTATGAGCCGATGGTGCTATTACAATTGTGAATTAATTAATTATCTTATTGGGAAAGCCTCAACGCTGACACAAGGAATTATTATGAAGATATGGTCTAAAGGAAAGTTGTTTTCCTTATCTGTAATATCATCTTGAAGAAGAAGATCAAGGGGAATGTGAAGTATTAGTGCATAGTACAAGAAGGAGCAGAATGCTTACTAAATGTGTGTAAGTGATCTAAGGGATCATTGGATACATAGTATGAGATCTGGTTACAAGATATGAAGGAGATGAAGTCTAGTTGATAGGATAGAGATAGAGAAAGGAATTACATTTTAGTTCTATTATTCTTCAAGGAACAATATAGAGATCATTTGGATAGTGGGTTCTTTAATATTAGCCTTGAAGCTATTTGGGAAGTGGGTCCAGTTGTCTTCCACAACTCCTAATAGGGTCTATCCTCTAACAAGGAATATTTATATTAGTACATCATCTTGTGGGTAACATTCTTACTAGGTTTTTACCTCTAATAAAGTGTTTCCCTAATTAACATATTTTGTGTTAATTGTGTATGAGTATCTTGTGATAATAGTCGTATAATTGATTCACCCCTCCCCCCCCTCCTAGTTATATTAGTGGACTGTATATTCTAACAACCTATGTGAAATTTGAAATATGTTAGATCACATAAGTATTAAGAGTAATTATTACATAATTTCATTCTTAATATTATGACATACCTTCTTTCCTTAGGCGGTACCATTTCTCCATCAACTATTGTTTTTTTTAGTGGCATCCTTTTTAAGATTCTCCCACTCAATAATAGGAATATAGGAGGGCCACTCATAATAAGGGTTCTTTTTTCATTTGGGTTATATAGTTGTACCTAATATACTTCAAATTTTGGCCCTCTTTCTCAAGGAGACTACATTTTTGAAATATGTTGGGTCAAAAAAGTGATGTCATGGCATTAATGAGTTGGTCCTTTAACTCTTTCATTTGGAAATTCCACCTTTTAAGAAAAGAAAAAGAAATTTAAATTCATATATGAACTGAAGCTACCTTTTAATTAACTTGAAGAAATTGATAAAAGGAAACATGATCTAGCAATAAAATCAAAATATGGTACCTTGTGTGTGTGGTCAGCCCACATATACACAAACATTCATCATTAATCTTTTCATAAAATATATTATTTCCTACAAAATAATAAAGCGATTAGTAGTTATTGGAAGGAACTAGACAAGAAGTTAGCTGATTTTATTATGAGTATAAGATTGTATAGTAAAAGAAAGGAACAATCTTTAAAGTACCTAGAAGTTGGGCTACTTTTAGAAGAATACCATCTCCATTGCTAATGAAAGATTGATGATAATTCATTATTGTTCCCATACATCTAACATGGGTACACCTAGGAAGTTCTCATCAGCTCCTTCATAAAATGAAACCAATATTAAAAAAATCCCCTAAGAAATAATAGTTCAAGTGAAATAATCACATGAAAAATGAGAGAGAAAAAGAGGAATCTACTCACCAATAGGCATTGCCACCACATCTATCATCATGGTACCTATTGTCAAATTGGTAGTTGGTAGTGCCTCTTTTTGTTCCTTGTAGTAGGTGGCATAGTGAATAGAGGATCAATGGTAGGAGTTGAAAAATGAAATTTTTAGAGAACAATAAAATAAGATTGTTAGATCTACTAAAAAAATATTGTTTGAGAAAAAGACAAGTGTAGGATAGAACATGCAATGTACTTGAACCACATGAAGTATCATCCTCTCGGGCATCGCCCCTGTATGTCATTACCATCCTCTATAAAAATAATGCATATTATTTTTAGTTAATGACATAAATAAAAGAGTATACTATAAAAATTGTTATTGAACTTTTTTTATAATTAAAAATTAGATTAATGCTTACTATATATGTACAAACTAGGTTCATCAGCCTATCCTCCATCTTTTTTAATTCAAGAATTTGAGGTTGAGTTGATGCCAATTACATTATCCTTCTTTCTATATCATAATTAACCTTTTGATTTATATCCATAGGATCAATAGATAATGCAAAATCAATAATAAAATCATGTAGCTCATCATGTAGCTCCTCATGGACTACTTTTTCCTTTCCCTTATCCTTATTAACACTCATTTGTGAGAGAAAATTTATTAGCTCTATATTTAAAATCAATCAAAAATAGTACTTATTAGCTCTATTCTTCATTTAGAATGCTTGGATATCATTTTTAGATGATATTGTTTCATTTGATGCATTCATTTATTATGATGCTATAGCATATGGTTAGATGATATGGTTCACTTTTAGTTGGATTTTCTATACTTTTATGGATTAGCATGTTAGATCTTCTTTTTCTTATGATCTTACTTACATTGTAGTAGTGACACCCTCATAAGATCACCAACTATCTAGTTGGTAGTTTGGGGTGTTATGCTCGAGGGATGTCTAGGGCCTTTGAGGTCTCATGATGCTATTATGGTTGGGAGGAGCTGAGAACAAGTTTACTTATGTTGAGGCTTAGATGTTTATGATTTCCTTCATTTGATGTTTGGTTTATGCACATGTACATTCATTGTCATGTTGCTTTTTCCATGATTACATTAGATGTTATGGATTAGATGCTAGTTATATTTGATCTCTTCTATGCTCTCAAGTGATCATTCCTCTATTTATATGGATCTAGTACTCCTTGGTGCGGTGGTTTCATATTTTTATGCATTTTCAACTTGCCTCATTATTGCATTTTTGGATTTCCTCACATGGGAAAGGTAGTTCCTTGCATAAGAATGTATTATACATTCCCCCTCAATCAAGAATCTAATTCCTCACACAAGGAAGTACTTCTTTGTGTGGACTATGTACTTCCTCACATGACATGATGTGAATACTTACATGGTGTGATGCAAATCCTCACATGGAGTAATGCATTTCCTCATGTGGAGTAATGCACTTTCTTGCACGCAGTGATGAAAAGTCTCATGTGAGACTCAAGAATAGTGCACTTCCTTACATGAGAAATAATGGCCATTTAGGCTTGGCAAAGGAAAGTTTGGAAGTTGGTTTTGGATGCTCTATTAGATTTCACACCTTCCTAGTTCAAAACAAATTTTTTATGGGGTTTAAAATATATCATCTAATTATAAGTTGATGTATCCTTATACTTAAGATGTATTTTAATAAATGTGATAATTCATTTGATATAGGTTCCAAACCTCTCTGAGTTAAGATAAAGATTCTAGGAAATGTCAGGGCTTTAGAAATTTAGACTTAACAAAATTTTAGGGCTTCGAGATTTCAGACTTAGCAAAATTTTAGGATTCAATATTTATCTTTCAGCATGATGTCTAGTAGATGAGTGGTTGTAACTTTAAGCCCTTGTCCTATGCATAGCCATTGTTGGTCTCTTCTTGTAATTCTTGATTATGTTATGGTTATTTGGAAATGGACTTGTATGTTTAACCATGCTAGGAACTTGTTCTTTGGGGTTTAAAAAGAACATCTCTCCTTGTATATTCTCACAATTCATGTGATCTTTGGTTCATTACTTATGGTTTCATGCTTGGAGATCTTTGGAATTGTTTGTAAGTTTTCTACTAGTGTAAGTGAACATGTGATCTTAGCCATATTCCCTATTTTATTATCTTGTATAGTTATTTAAATCTTGCACTTGGTTACTTTATGTTGTTGTTAGTAACTTATCTTTAAAAATAATTATTCAGTGCATGTTTTATCCTTGTGTTCCAAGGATTTTTGGGTGGGGCATTACATGTGGTATCAGAGCTCATGTTCAAACATTAGGATCTTTCTATATATGTTTCCCATATGGTTGATGCTAAGATTATGTGAGTGTGAGTGCCTCTTTGAGAGCTTGTGAGTTTTATTTCTTGGGTATCTACTTATCATGAACTTTATTGTCTAGTAGATGCAACTAGAGTAGTATGAGGAGAAGGAAGTGAGTCTTTCCTTGTTTTGCAAAAGGAATCAATGTGCCTTAGCATGGCTAGTTGTTTGTGTGGCCCTCTTTGGTGGAGTAATTGTTTGGTGTCCATGTGTTGGCCTTGAGTGCTTCTTTTGTTTATCCTTGTGGAGTAAGATTCATTGCCCTTGTATTCTCCTATTGAAAGAAATGAGTGTCTATTTTGAATCATTACAAAGAAGTAGGTGTTATATTAGATCCTTTGGGTTAATGACTTATGTTCCCAAACTACTTGCTTCTTAAGCTTATGGAAATTCTAGTAAAATTGTTGGATATCTAAATGTTGCATTGGATGGAAAATAATTAAATAAATTATTGCAGTGATGCATATGCATGAATTCATTGATGGTATATTGTCTAATGTGTGTGAGTGTGTTCTCTAATGATGCTAGGAAGATGTATTCCTTAGCACAATGTGGTGATAAATCCCTCTTGGGTGACTATTCTTAGTCATCTCATGTCATGTGATTTAATTGATGCCTTATTTTATTTGGTTGGAGGTACTTTCCTTATGTTATTGGGCTAGCATTGGTTTTCAGTATTTTCCTCTCTTGGACTAGTCATCAAAATTTCTCTATCACTCTCTTGTGACAGTTGTCACATTTGAATTATTGTTGAAATGCACACTTTTGAGATTTACTATTGGATTTGATAATCTCCTATTTGTGATTTTCTTTTTTCCATGATGACCTATTCTAAATGTATTTTACTTTTTCTCAATTGTGTGTTATGACTTTATCATGTCCATTTTAGACCATTGATAGTATGTATAAGGGATGAAATTGTAGAGAATGTACTCGTGTGTGTGTGTGTGTGTGTGTGTGTGTGTGTGTGTGTGTGTGTGTGTGTGTGTGTGTGTGTGTGTGTGTGTGTGTGTGTGTGTTAATAGATATAAACTGTAATGAAAGGGTTATTTAGTTCAATGTCTATTTAATGCAATATTTCTATGAAAGAGAAAGAAAGTTGATAAAAGGTGTATAACTATTAAATGATTATTTATTCTTACTACTAGTTGTTGAACTCTTTGGTTTCAATTATTCTTAACTACTTGTAAGAAGTATCATCTAATGTTGGCTATGTTAAGTGTGAAGCATATGGCTTCAGAATCTTCTTTTACTTGTTGATTTGGATGTATGGTGTGTGTCAATATTCCTCCACTCTTACATTTATTAACATTTTATTGTTGCATCCTTTGGTGATTGAGATTCTTGAGTTCTAAAATGCCCCCTCCACATTCATGAGGCTAATGAGTGAAGTTTTCTCTGATTATTGGCAAGTTTTTTTTTCATTTATCTTGATGATATATTGATTTTTTGCAGGACTAAAGAAGAAAACTTGAGATATTTGGGTCTTATCCTAAATAGATTGTTTGATGCCAAGCTCACTATAAATCTTGGAAAGTGTGCTTTTATGAAGAAATAATTGGTCTACTTGAGTTTTGTCATCTCATAGGGGAATATCAAGATAGATCCTAGTAAGGTAGAGGCCATAATTAGTTGGCCAACACCCAAGATTGTCTCAATCATAAGGAGCTTCCATGATTTAGCTCAATTTTATAGAAAATTTATTACATAGTTTAGTCATATGTGTGTACCTTTATTGGAAACTATTAAAGGTGGGGTTAGGGAAAAGTTCAAATTGGCTGAACAAGACACTAAGAATTTTGAATTATTGAAACAATAGATTTCCACTCAACCAATTGTGGTCTTTCCTAGCTTTTAGAAATTTTTTGTTGCTAAATGTGATGTCAACAACCTTGCAATTGGAGTAGTTGTTAGCCAAGAGGGTAAACCAATTGCCTTCCATAGTAAGAAATTAAATGAAGCAAAGAGAAAATATTCTTGCTATGACCTTGAAATGTATGCCTTGTTCCAAGCCTTGAGAAAGTAGAGGCACTATTTATTGCCTAAGGGATTTTTTTTTTATTTAGATAATAAGACTTTGAGTTTTCTCAATTCCCAAGAGAAGTAAAGCAAAAAGCATATGAAGTAACTAGAGTATATATAGGCCTATACATTCACCATAAATCATAAGAAAAGTATTGCAAAAAATGTTGTAGATGAACTTAGTCATAGATTATTGACTATTTAAGAAGTACAGATTAGAAGTGTGGGGATTGAAAAATTCAAAGAGCTATACCCTAATGATCTAGATTTTACTAAACCCCATCAAGTTTGTAATGATTTTACTAACCACTATCACCATGAATTTCCCAATTTTACCTTTCAAAAAGGCCTCTTATTCAAAGGTAATAAATTGTGTGTCCCTAGGGGATCCATCTGAGAAAACCTAATCCAAGAAAAGCATAGTGGTGCTTTAAGTGGTCATTTTGGTGTGCATAAAATAGAGGACTTGGTTCAAAGGTTTTATTACTTCCCTACTTTGAGAAGAGATTTGAAGAGGTATGTTGAATGTTGCATGGTCTATCAAAAGGAAAAGGGAGTTGGCACTAATGTAGGTCTCTACCAACCATTTCCTATTCCTCAGAGACCATGGGTATGTCTAAGTATGGGATTTTTTGTGGGTATGCCTAAGACCAAGTAGGATTTTGATAGTGTATATGTCATTATTGACAAGTTCAATAAAATGGGTCACTTTGTGCCATGGGAAAAAACTCATGATGCATGTACCATTGAAATTTTTTTCTTTAGGGGGGTAGTAAGGATACATGGACTTCCTCTTAGCATTGTGTTTGATAGAGACACTAAGTTTATGAGTCATTTATAGAATACTCTTTGGCACAAGTTGGGTAAAAAATTTTCCTTTGGATCTTCTTACCATCCTTAGACAGATGGAAAAATAGAAGTGGTTAATAGGAGCCTTGGAAACCTCTTGAGGTGTTTGATCAAGGAGTATGGTAAGAGTTGGGATCACATTATTGCTCAAGTAGAGTATGCCTATAGTAAAACTATAAACATGACTACTGGGAAAAGTCCTTTTGAAATGGTCTATGGATTTCATAGTAGAGGAATTCTTGAACTAAGATATATGAAAGTAGGTGTAGAGGTTAGTGGTGTAGCTGAAGATTTTTCTCTTTCCATGAAGGGAATTCATGATATGGTAAAGCATACATTGGAGAACACAACAAAGATGAAGCAATGGGTTGATGCCAAGAAAAGAGATCTAAAATTTGTAGTTGGAAACTATTTCATGATTCACCTATATAGTAATAGGTTATCAAAAGGGGGATCTCACAAGTTACAGACAAGGAAGGTGGACCCATGCAAAATTTTGGTCGAATATGAAGCCAATGCATATAAAGTTGACTTACCAAAAAATATAGGTTTATCCACTATTTTCAAATGTTTTAGACTTGGAAGCTTATAATGGTCCTATTCCCACTCCTATTCTAGGAGGGGATGTATATTTTCAAGACCTTATAGGTACCTTGCCAAAGACATCTATAGATAGATTGTAAGAGGAGAAGATCTTGAGCTCTAAAGTGGATAAGGTGACTAGAAACAACACCTACATGAAGCATCTTGTGAAATTGAGTGGGTAGAAATATAGTACATCCACATGGGTTGCTGATGTTGATGTAGGAGCATCTTGGATTGCCTTGTAGTCCTATACTTTTGTTCATTTTGTTAGTTTCTAACAAGTTCTAGTTATTGCCGAGCACTAGTTTTCAGTTGTTGTCAAGTTCTTAGTTACTGTTGAGTAATTCCTTTAGTTTCCAAGTGATCCTTTGATTGTTGAGTGATTCCTTTAGTTTCCAAGTGAACCTTTGGTTGTTAAGTCCTTTGTGGTTGCCAGGAATTGGAGGATGCTAAGTTCATAGTTGTTGCTAAGTGATTCTTTGGATGTTGAGCTTATGTGGTTGCCAACTGCCAATATTTTTACAAAGTCTTCATTTTTTGAGTAGTTTGTGTCTGGTTCTAGTTTGGGCCAACCTTTGTTGCATTTAATTTTCTTATAAGTAGTAATTGTAAGCCAACTTGTGGCTACATATACATTTAATGTAAGATTTAATTATATGATGGGCCAACTTGTTGCCACTCAAGTATTTAAGCAAGGTTAGGAATTGAGTTTTAGGTAGATTGGTAGAATAGAGAGGAATAGAATAAGGTTTTATGTGTTTGGAAGTGTGAACTTGAAGTTAGATCATGAATTTGTAAGTTGTATATTGTGATTCGCCATAACCCAGAAGGCCTTACAGTTGGGCACGTATGCTAATTATCTAATGAATTAATAAACATTTTGTTCTCCTCCTCCTTGGTGTTGTTCTAGTTTCATTTTTCCATTGTATTAACTCTTGTAGGGTGTTTTGGATAGCTAGGTGTGCATTTGGCCTTAGTTATTCTTCCCTCCTTGCACTAGGTGGTATCAAAGCAGAGGTTTGTTGTTATGGTGATTAGATCGTGTAGAATCCTAAGTGAATTTGGTTGTAGGGTAGTAGATCTATGGATTTAACCTATAACTCACAAAGGGTTATAGGTCTTGTAGGAACCTAATTTATAAAGATGGTTTGAGGTAGAGGAAATGTTGATAATGCAATATTGGATACATCAAGACAAATTATAGCTAGATTAGATGCTATAGAGATAGCCCAGAGGAGAGGAGCACATCTTGATTATGTAAGTGATGATGAAGTAGTAGCACCAAACCCTAATCTAAAACCTAAAGAAGATCAAGATGAGGCAAGGTGGTTGAGAGTATTATCTAGGGAAAATTTGAAGCCTACTATAGAAGTTGTTCCTTATGATGGAAAATTGGACACCAATGTTGTGTTAGATTGGATCTCTAAAATGGAGAAGTTCTTTGAGTATGAAAACACTTCTGATAATAAGAAAGTGAAGATTGTAGTTACAATACTAAAAGGTCATGCCTCACTATGGTGGGAGTATTTGCAAATTGATAGATAAAGGAAAGGAAAGGAAAAGATTAGAACTTGGGTGAAGATGGTGAGAAAGGTAAAGAACAAATTCCTCCCTATTGATTACCAAGTTAGCTTGTTGGGAAGTATGCAAAATTTGAGACAAAGAGACATGAGTGTGAAGGATTATATTGAGGAATTCTATAGATTGGACATCAGATCTGGACATGTGGATGATGATGTTGACAAAATTGCAAGGTACATAAATGGGTTGAGATCTAGAATTCAAGATGAAATAAGTTTTATGAAATTGGAAAGTGTGGAGGAAGCATATCACTATGCCTTGAAGGCTAAGGAGATCTTGATAATGAAGCATGAACAAAGAAAAAGTGGAAGAGGTGGTAGATTCTAGAGAGGTAGAGGTAGATCTTATAGAGAAGGTGGCAGATTTGAAAATTTTGTGCAAGATAAGGGAAAATATGAATGGAAAAGTAATGATAAAGACAAGACCAAGTGGAAAGTTCATAGTTCTTACCAAGGAGGTACTGGTTCATACTAAGGAAGAGGTAATTCTTATTCTAGAGGTCATTTTCATGGTAATTTCTTTAGATGTGGTAAAGAGGGGCATAGATCTTTTGAATGTTAATCCTTTGAAAGTGGAAAAGGTAATAGAAATGTTGTGATTCAAGGAGACAATGAGGATTCACCAAGTGGACCTAAGGCTAGAGAAAATCTAATGGTGAGAGGAACCTTATGTAATGAGGGAAGTGATGAGGAACTTATCCTTAGAAGGAGTCTTTTCAAGACAAGATGTAAGATGGCTAGAAAATGTTGCAAGGTAACCATCAATAGTGGAAGTTATACAAATTTGGCATCAAAAGAGCTAGATACAAAGGCTAAAGCATCCTAAACCCTATCCCATTTCATGGATCAAAGATGAGCATAAAATATTGGTAAGTGAGTAATTCCTTGTGAAGTTCAAGATTGGACATTACTTTGTGTTGGTAAACAGATTTGTCCTTTCTTGCTTCTTATAAATATGACTCTTAATGCCCAAATCATGAACAATATCTAGTTAAAACAGTTGAAAATCCACTCTCTGATTATTGGCTTTTCTCTGAATTGGTAGGTACAGCACCCTTATGGAATGATATGCAATGAATTATGTTTTGATCCTAAAACTAACAAAGGGTATGCTCTTAACCTAAGAGTAGAAGAGGAAAACCAAGCTAATCTTATACAGGACTAACTCAGGTAGATTTTAGATTCTAAACCTTAGCCAACTTTGAGAACTCATACATCCTATGACTTCCTAACATTGGTATTGTAATAATGTTGTTAGTTATGCAAATGTAATGATATGCGATTAAAATGAAGATTAAATATCTAAATCTTTGCAATAAGATCAGATGACAGTAGTCTGATCTACCACCTGATCACCACTTGACTAAGAATGCAAGAAAGTGCTCAAAACTGACCATAGTAATACTCTGATTGAAAGTAATGAAAAAATGATGCCCAAATACTCTGATTCATAACAAAAATTTCCTTGCTTTAAATACAACAAAAACAATACTCTGATTATATTTTCTTCCAATCTATAGCCAAATCTATTACAAAAATTGAATACCAATCTCTGATGCATGAATGAAAATGTAGAAATTAAAAGTGCCCTCTCCTCTACTCTAGCTCTCTAATTGTATGTAGAAAAGGAAGCAGATGGATAGTAAAGAAATGGCCTCTGTATGATTGTCTGGGCAACCCATTTATGCAAAAATTTGCCCCCTCCCCCCCCATAATTCTTGGAAAAACATGACAATAAATAATCTCCTTCACAACCTTTTGGTTCTCCCATGGTGACCTTTGGTTTCATAACTGTTTCTTTCTAATTCTCCTTTTCTTATCTATCTTTTCAGATTCTCTTTTTAAATCTTCTAAATTCAATCATTTTGAACTTAAATTGTTGGACTAGTATATGGAGTGTAATCAATACATTTATATTGGTGTTTGAAACTGGTGTGAAGCATTTAACTGGGAATCAGTATGAAGGTCTTGGGGTGTCTTCTTATTTTCAATACTGATGTTATAATGATACTGTCTAGAGTTAATTTCATAGAGTTATTAATATCGAGTCACCTTCAATATGTACAAGGAGTGACCTTTCCATGTTTTCCACATGCATGCAATATGAGTCTCTTTTAATACAAAGATGTATTGTCTCTTAATTTAAATGCTCTGAACTATTCGCACTTGATAGTTCATGAAGTTAGCTATAGTCAGGAAATACAACCTCAAGCTTCTATGAAGCTTGGAAACTTGGGTTCATTACTCCATTGGCAGCTTTCCAACAAGCACTTGCAAGTTTCTGTCTATGAAGAGAAAGAATTCATCATAACCTTGGAAATTGACACCTCCCAATGCCCATAGTTGAAAAGCCTTGAATCCCACATCCAATGATATCCTCGAGACCCAAAATTAAAATAATGAGAATCTATTCCATCAAACATGTTCGATTCATCCAAGACATTTTTTGAAGCATGACCAAATCTAGCATAGTAAGTGTATTCTTGAATGGCCATAAGTTGAATAGCATTGTAGCCACGGCTCTTTACACATGGTAGCACATCATCTCTGAACTCTACATATGTGTTGATTTTGGGTTTCGTACTACTCATGCCAACATGTGCTTCATAAATTCACAAGGATTTATAGTTCTTTGGTCGAGGATTCTTAAGTTGATATTTTTCCTCAGGTGGCAGATCATAGAATATTTGCATTGTAGGGAATCTCACCCGGAGCCTAGACAACAAACTTAATCTATGCAAGAATTGCATCCTTCAGACCAAAGGGAGTATCCATGTGTATCTTTACATGAGATCCATGGGCAATTGGTGGAGATCCATTAGCATTTTTTGGTGGAGATCCATCTGCAAATAAATCCCATCTTCTCATAACCCCTAGAAAAAGCTTCCAATTCTCCATATTTTTCAATCAACTATCTTGTTTTCTTATACTATAAATATTGATACTCAAGATATTAAGATGTTCACAATCTTTATTCAACAATGGGTCTATTTCAAATTTTTTTTTTTTGGCCACTCCTAGGTGGGGGCATAACTCTAGATAAAATATTAGGCTCTCCTCCATTTTGTATTGACTTGGTAGTTTCTTCTTTGATGTCCTCAATTAGCTCATCATCGGTCTTTGTATCATGTGATGCATTATTAGACAGTGGTATAGAGTTTTCACTCTTAACACCAGGCATAAGAACTTTCTCTGAAGAACCAAATAAATCAATTATTGTTGACATTGAAGGAGTCTCTAATGAAGAAGCTTGTCCAACAATCACCCTCCCTTTGCTTACAATCCGACAACTTGAGATTCTAAAAAATTGGCTTTGCACAAGAAATCTCTAAAGAAGGGATACACTTCATCACTCTACTATTTGCATCATGTAATCATATCACATTGTCCATATTTCTATTTTAAAGGTGTCTTTGTGCTCATTATTAAGCATTGTCCCTCAATTTCAATACAATTTAGCACTGAATTGTTAATATTTTTATTACATTAGTAGCAAACTATTCAACAAAGTAACATGACGTCCATGTCTCATAACTCATTCTACTCAGCCTATCAATCACCATACTTAGATCCAATGCCATTGAAGGATCTCAAGAATAACTCCTCATAGCATCTCTATCACTACATCATCTATATGAAGAATCTTCTTTGATTTCTTATGAATGCTTGGTAACTATAATTCCCAATAATCCTTTTGCTGAAAAAGATCATCAATAGGAACACATTATCTTTACCAGGTTGGGATCTATAACCTACCCAATATTAAGAGACTTTTAAAAACAACCCACTTGGCTTAGAGAAAGAAGGCAGTGGCAGGGAAACTCAACAAAGATAGCTTACTCTAGGGAGGACTTAGACCTAGACTCAAACAAGACCAAACCTGACTGAGACATTAAAATTTTTAAAATCATCCACTTTGACAGCATGGGTGTAGGATGAAAAGTGGGGCAACACTATAATGAAGTTTTGTGTGATATTATGCCTATGGATTATTATCATATTTTTTTGGGTAGATCTTATCAATATGATAGATATGTTGTACATGATGGAAGATTGAATCAATATACTATTTGGGTGAATGGGAAGAAACAAATATTGCTACTTTTTATTGAAGATCTAGATGATGTTAGCTATACTACAATAAAAGTTTGCATGGTTAATGGAAAGAAATTTGAAAAGAAAGTAAAGAACAATCAAGTGTGTTTTGCTATAGTTCTTAGAGGACTAAGTGTTGGTAGTAATGACTAAGCAACATAAGTTGGTAATGATTGAGTGACAATAGATAGTGGTAGTTGAGTACTAGAAGAAATTTTTCAGTTGCTAAATGAGTATAAAGAGATTATTATAGAGGATATACTTGATGATTTACCTCTAATAAGAAGTATAAGTCATTGTATGGATCTAATTCCTAAAGCTAGTTTTCTGAAAAAAGCACCATATAGGTTGACACTTATAGAGAATGAAGAACTTAATAGAGAAGGGCATGAATTGTTGGAGAAAGGATTGATTAGAGAAAGCTTGAGTCCATGTGTTATACCTACTATATTGGCACTTAAGAAGAATAAAGAATGGAGAATGTGTACTGATTCTAGAGCTATTAACAAGATCACAATGAAATATAGGTTTTTTATGCCAAGGATGGATGATATAATGGATTTTTTGAGTGGAGAAAATTATTTTACAAAGATTGGTTTGAAGAGTGGCTATCATCATATCAAAGTCAGAGAAGGTGATAGTGGATAACTACTTTCAAGACAAAAGATGGTTTGTATGAATGGTTGGTTATGTCTTTTGGTTTGACTAATGCACCTAGTACTTTCATGAGGTTGATGAATGAAGTTCTCAAAATATTTTTGGGTAAGTTTTTTATTGTTTATTTGGATGACATTCTAATATTTAGTGAGACTAAGGAAGAATACCTTGAGCATATTAGACAAGTATTGTAGAGATTGAAAGAGGAGAAGTTACCAATTAACTTTGAGAAAAGTTCTTTTATGCAAGAGGAGATTGTGTATTTGGGATTTGTGATTTCAACTAATGGTTTGAAGATGGATCTAGAGAAGGTTAAAGCTATCTTGGAATGGCCTACACATAGGAATATGGGTGAGGTAAGATCATTTCATAGTTTGGCTATTTTTTATAGGAAGTTCATAAGAAATTTCAGTTTTGTTTGTAATGGTATGAGTGAGAGGAGATAAAAAGGAATTCAAGTGGGCACATGGAGCTGATAAGATTTTTGAGACTTTGAAAAAAATGGTTGTTGAGTTACTTGTATTGGCCTTACCAACTTTCAATAAGATATTTCAAGTCAAATGTGATGCAAGTGGTAGTGCAATAGGAGCTGTATTAAGTCAAGAAGGTAAACATGTTGCTTTCTTTAGTGAAAAGTTGAATGATGCTAAAAGAAAGTATTTTTTGTATGATCAAGAATTTTAATCTATTGTCCAAGCCTTGAATAAGTGGAGACATTATTTGATTCCCAAGGAGTTTGTGTTGTATACTAATCATAAAGCTTTACAATACTTAGGAAGTCAACATAAATTAAATCAAAGACCCTAATTTTTCTGAGGCATGGAGAGAGTGCAAAGAACCAAATTTAATATATCACATATGTAAGTATGATGAATATTTCATTCAAGAAGGTATGTTGTTCAAAGGAATTCAATTTTGTATCCCTAGAAGTTCTATGATGGTGAGTTTGATCTAGGAAAAGTATTGGTGGATTGGCTAGACATTTTGAAATTTATAAAACATTGAGTTTGCTGAAGGAGAAGTATTATTCACCCCAAATGTATTAAGGTTTTAAGAAATTTGTGAAGAGTTGTAGAGTTTGTCAAGTTACAAAAGGAGTAAGTTAGAATACTAGTTTGTATAGACCTATTGTTGTTCCTGAGAAACCTTGGAGTGACATCAATATGAATTTTGTTATTGGATTGCCTAAAATAGTAAAGGGGTATGATTATATATTTTTTTGTTGTGGATGGATTTTCTAAAATAGCTCATTTCATACCATGTAAGAAGACATCAAGTGCTAAGAATATTGCTAAACTTTTCTTCAAAGAGATTGTGAGATTGCATGGATTACCGAGTAGTATTATTTCTAACAAAGACAGTAAGTTTGTTGGTTATTTTTGGAAGACTTTATGGAAGAAGATGGGTATTGAGTTGAATTTTAGTTCTACATTCCATCCAAAAACAAATGGACATATAGAGGTTTTGGATAGAAGCTTGGGAAATTTTTTGAGATGTTTAGTTGGAGATAAACCAAATAATTTGGGAAGTAGTCTTAGCACAAGCTGAGTTTTCATATAATAATTTTGTGAACAAGAGTATAGGGAAGACACCTTTTGATATTGTTACTAGAACATAGCATAGAGGAGTATCAAATTTGAGGAATGTTGCTGGTGAAGAAAAGAGAAGTGTTGCACAAGAAGAATTTTCTGAATTGATAGAGTCTTTGCATAAGGAGGTGATGTTGAGGTTGGAACAATGTAACCAAAAGTATAAGGAGAATGTTCATAAGTCTAGAAGAAATTATGATTTTGAAGTTGGTGATGAGATGATGGTTCATTTGAAGAAAGGAAGATTTTCTATTGGAACATGCAATAAGCTAAAGATGAAGAAGTTTGGACCTTGTAAGATCTTGAAAAAGTTTTATAGTGGTAATGCTTATGAAGTTGAGTTACTTGAGGGCATGGATATATATCCTATATTCAATGTTGCTAATTTATATAAGTATCATGAGTCAGATGATGAAGTTGTTGTATCAGATGATTATCCTAAGGAGTAGATTGAAGAAGTTGAATAGATATTAGATCAAAGAGTTAGTAAGAGCACAAGAGGAAAATATTATTATGAATATTTGGTGAAGTGGAGGAATGAACCTAGTGAAGATGCCTCATGGATTTCTCAATTTGAGTTGGACTAAAATCATGTTGTTACATCTTAATGATTTAAGAGAATCATTTTTTCCTACCTTGGTTGTCTGATGTAGGAGCATCCTAGATTGCCTTGTAGTCCTATACATTTATTCATTCTTCTAGTTGTTACTGAGTTCCATTTAGTGCCAAGTGCCAGTTTTCAGTTGTTGTTGAGTTCTTAGTTACTACCAAGTGATTCCTTTGGTTTTCAAGTAATCCTTTGGTTGCTAATTCCTCCTTGGTTGCTAAGGATTGGAGGATATCAAGTTCCTAGTTGTTGTTGAGTGATTCTTTGGATGCTGAGCTCATGTGGTTGTTGAGTGCTAGTATTTTTGTGAAGTCTTCATTTCTTGAGTAGACTATGTCTAGTTCTAGTTTGGGCCAACCTTTGTTGCATTTAATTTTAGTATAGGTAGTTATTATGAGCTAACTTGTGGCTACACATGCATTTAATGCAAGATTTAATTATGTAATGGGCCAACCTATGACCACTCAAGTATTTAAGTCTAGGAATTGAGTTTTAGGTAGATTGGTAGAACAGAGAGGAAAAAAATAAAGCATTTTTGGCAATATGTCCAACCAATCAAATAAGGTAAGTAACATGGTTATCATTTATGGAAACATATTTGTTTTGAAGATTAGTCATGCTTATTTGTGAAGGAAAATTGTCCAAGTATCAAAAACCATCACAACAACATGACAGATTTGATGATAACAAAATATTCCCTTGGAATATTCTCTTATACAATTAACCATGAATGCATGAAATCATACTAATGAAATATACTAGAATGCATGTCTGTATGATCAACCAAGTCTAGGTTATGAAGTACTTAGTAATGTAGTAATGGCATGGTGTAGAACAAAGCATATCAGCATAATGTGTTAAACAACTTGATTTATTGTTTTGAATTACCATTTCTTAATGAGCCAATTCTGAGGATATTATGTGAGCCAACTAAGGAAGAATTTACTAATATTTTTGGTATAAGTAAAGCATTTAATTTTCAAAGTTAAAGAGAAGTGTGAAAAAGGAATAATCAGTGATTGTGAACTTGGCATGATCTTGTGAAATGAGAGTAACAAGTGAATGCAATATTATATATGATGTAAAGTATTATTATGCAAGATATGATGCAGATTGATATGTGTGTAGTCACTCTTGTATGAAGAATTGTCTGTTAGAATATTTTTGAAGCATGACAAGTATCTCAATATTGTATGTATACTTATTTCTTGAAGATCTTATTGTATAGTTGCATGTTAGGGCAGTGGACTCTTCTTCCACACATTTGTATATGATCCACTAACTCCTAATAGGGTTGAGGCTTCTAACAAGGCATAGTCTCCTAACAAGGACTTAAGGCACTATATATTCTACATAGACTCCTAATAGGGTCAATATCCTTAACTAGATCCTTTAAATAGTGAATCATCTAGTGGGTTTCATCCCCACTACGGTTTTCCTTGGCTATGGTTTCCCTAGTTAACAAAATATGGTGTTATGATCTCTCTTTTTATATGGTTGTTTATATTATTTAGCTCATTATTAGTTTACTTTCTTATGCATGTGGTAAAGTAATAAATAATATCTGATTGTGGACAAAAAGATTGAAAATACTAATTCAGCCCCCTCTAAGTATTATTTATTTCTAACAATTGGTATTAGAGCCTAGCTATTTAGAAGGGCCTTAATAACTTGAATAAGATCCCAATGGATATCGAATAGTTGAAGAAAAATATTGAAGAAGCACTTGAAAAAATCAATATTTTTACTAATGAAAGAGATAGCCTAAAGGAAAAATACAAAGATGCAAAAGCTTATATTAGTGAACTAAAGGATACGATAGATGATCAAAAGCAAACAAGACCTAATAATCAAACCAATGATGATGATATTGAAGATCTAAAGAAAGAAAATGAGATCCTAAAACACGAGTTGAACATAGTTGAACTTAAGCTAAGTCTTAAGAAAAATGTAGGAAAGAATGACTCTAAAATTAAAGGTAAAAATGTAAATTTGAGATCCTAGTTAAGAAAGGTAACATTTCAATTGGAACCAATTAAGTTAGAGCATGCTGAATTAGAAAAATACAACACTATTATGAAAGGTGAGTTGGTTCAAACCAAATAGAAACTGGAGAAATTATATACCAATAGTGATAAGATTGAAGAACAATTATGTGCACAAAGATCTAGTTATGACAAGACTAGACTTGGATTCTTTCTTGGACAATCTACCAATAAATCTACTGAGAGAAAAGAATCTAATACTCCTAAAGTCAATAAGGATCTAAGAAATATAGATGATACATCTAAGGACAAAGAGAATGTTACTCATTTTGAGAAAGATAAAGAATCTATTCATGATATGGACAAAAAAAGAAAGGAATCATATGCCTAGTGTGATGAACCTAAAGGCACTGAAGTTGATTGCAAAGATAAGTCCGTCAAACCTATTTCAAAGTTTTATTGTCATGATTGTCATGGATATGGTCATTATGTAGTAGATTGTAAGAAAGTTAAATTTGATAGTAATAATGAAAATAGTAGGATATATAGGAACACTAACCATGCAAAAATAGAAGAAGACCTTAGAGTAATGAAAGAGGAGAAAGAAGAAAAATTTTTTGTAATAGATGCAATAATCTTGGATACATTGCAAGGAATTGCAGAGCACCTAATGAGCAAAAAAAAAAATGTACCTGTATGTTAGTTGTGCAATAACTTTGGACACACAATGAAGTTTTGTAGAATGGACAAAAGAGACCTAAATAGGAATCAAAATTATAGAAGGAAAAATAAAAGAAATGATATGAAGGAGAAAACAAATGAATTAAAGGAATCATTTATAAAGGCAAAGGAACTAGGATGCTCTCCTATAGTTAAAGAAGATGTACCCAAAAAGACAGTGAAGTCACTTATTGTTTGTGACTCCTCTTCCCAACATTAAGAATTCTTAGTGAAATAGAGTGTCAATTATTAATAACTGATGTTAGAGTAAGTATCAAAGGTTTCACAGTTGACAGTATGTAGTGAACATTGAGAGAACTCTACAGTAAAGTGCACATTGCCTGATGAGATTAGGATAAGGATATGAAATGGTGCAGAGCACCTAATCAAATAATTTGTTTTATACAATGTAATAAGGTCTTACAATTGATAAAATCTCCTCAAGGCCATCCACCATTGTAATGGACACAAGACCCCATGGTGATAATATGAACCTGGGCATCAATTGGTCCAAAGGTGGAATCTTGATTTATATTTTGTTTTCTAGGTTGGTTTAGTGGTTTTGAGTCTTAAAATAACCATTTAGAATGATTAGAATTTGTTTAGGTTGAAGGTAAGTTGAAATACCAAAAAGTGCAAAAAATTGCAAAGTTGCATTAGCAACTTTTGCAACAATTTGGCAACTTTTAGCAAATAACTATAAAACTACCTTTGGTCAGTTGAAACTATTTTTAAATTCCTTTATAGGCCCTATGCACTCAAATGAGAGGCATATAAGGAGATTGAAATGTTTTTGCTTCCAAGATTTAATAAAAAAAACCTACTATTCCAGCACTCTGTGACTATTTTGGCCGTACAGTACAAATGTTTCAAATTGAAAGGTTGTTGTTTTGCATTGAGTAGTTAGAGCATTCATTTTTAAGAATTGTGGAGGTGGTTTGAAGGAGAGATCAGTTTTCATTTGCAAGATATACAATTTTCTTTCTCACTGCCCTATGAAATCCTTAAACCTAGGGTTTGGCCAAAGAAATGGCCATAGTTTTAATTCCCATAGTTGTAAATTCTTCCAAACTTATATGGAGTAGGCTAGGGCTATGTATTTTCATATTTTGAAGGTTTGGGAATAGGAGGTTGAAGTAGGAATTAATGGGAGCAAGCCCTAGGTCTAATAAGACCCATGTATTAGACCTAGATTGAGTGTTTTGGTTGATTAATGAAAAGAAGAGGAGTTAACGGCTTGGTAAATTAGTAGAACACCTTCATCTAACCTAGAAGAGCACTGAGAAGTTGAATAATGAAGTCCATGTACCCATTTCTTGGTCTTTTCTTTGTAAACCATGCCTAAACTTACTAATTAGGCCCATGTGCAAGGTAGGGGTTAGGGTATGCTAGAGTGGAGTGGAGTTTTGAAAATTTGGAGTCTTATAGTACTTGGAAAAGGGTGTCTAAAACTGGTCTTAGATTGCCAAGTCATTTGTAACAATTTCAAGTTACTAGTGAAAAATAGTGTTGAAAGACCTAATTGTCTACTAGGTCTCTTGTAATAGTTTTCATTATATACTATATGCAGTGGTTCCAGTCAGTGGTATTCCTTGGTTTGATCATTTTGAAGGTGTTTTAATGCTTCTCTAGTGTTTGGGAGTGTTGGAGTTTCCAAATCTCAATTTTGTTACTTTGACGGAAGCAAAACTAAATGTTGCATTCTGTCTTGTGCCTAATAATAGTCAACTTGATCACTATTTTGATTGGTTTGGGTTGTTTTGCATGGTTTTTAGGTCCCTATTGATGTTAGGAAGGTTGGAGTTGTTGAAACCACTTTGTGTTAAGGTTGGGTGCATGAGGTCTTGATTGGTACAAGGGAGAAGTAGTTGGAATTCAGTCTTATATGAAGAGTTGGGTTTGTGTAACCAATGGATTAATTGTAAATCTTAGTGTGGTCCTTTTGAAGAGATTCAAGCCTTGAGTAACCTTGTGGAGAATAGAGGATTTGGATCGTATTTTGATTTGCTTGGTGCTTCAAAGGTGCTTGAGTTATTGGTGCTTCCAAGGTGCTACTCTACATCAAGTGGTATCAGAGCTAGTTTTATTTGTTGAAGATACAATGTTTGAAGGTGAGGAGCTTGAGAGGGAGATCTTCTTGAAGAATAAAAATGTAGAACTAGCCAAGCTAGTCAAGGAACAAATGGTAGAGAGTAGGGTGGTCTGAGAAGAGAATATGACCATGAAGAGGGAGTTGGATAGACTCAAGAACAAGATGAGAAAAGGGAGTGATTATGAGTTATAGCTTGAGGAAATAGGAGGGAATGAGGAGCAAGAAAACATCCCCATAGATCAAAGGCCTTTCCTTGCTACATTGGAGAGGGTTGGAAAGAAAGGAGGAGACTTACCCATTTTTTATGGTAAGTTGGATCCTAATGTATGCATGGACTGGATTGAAGCGTTAGATAATCACTTTGAATGTCATAAGACCCCTAAAACTTAGAGGGTTAGGATTTCCAAGGCAAAACTCAAAGGCCCTACCTTGAGTTGGTGGATTTTTTTGCAAAATGAAAGATTGGATGAGGGCAAGGAGCAGATTTCTACATGGAAGAAGATGAAGGTAGAGATAAGAAAGTAGTTCATACCAGAGGATTATGAGGTGTTGGTGTAGAAAAAGTTGTAAAATCTCAAACAAAAGGAGTTAGATGTCAATGCCTACACTTAAGAATTTCACAGTCTTACCCTCAGAGCCGAGGTGTATGAGACAAAGAAGAAAAAACTTGCAAGGTATGTGAATGGTTTAAAATATATTATTAAAGATAAACTAACTTTTATTACTTTGCATTCAGTACATCAATGCTTTAACATGGCCTTAAAAATTGAAGACAAACATAAGAGGAAAGGTGAAACAAGTAGTAGGGGTAGAGGCAATAGTAATAGGGGCAGAGGTAGCTTCAATGGAAGGGGATCCTTCAACAAAAATTAGGAAGAGTCTAGTGGATCAAATGCTAATGGAGAGTCCACCAATAGAGGTTCTTTTAGGGGTAGGAGACCCAATGGTAGAGGAAGATCTAGTGGAATTGGGCCTACTATGTTTATATACAAATGCTTCACTTGTAATCAAGTAGGACATTAGTCCTTTAGATGCCCTAAAAAAACAAGGGGATAGGAGAATTTAGTTGACACAAGAGGAGGACAATCAAAGCATCTCTTCATACCAAATAGCCACTTCAATGCCTACACTTCTAGAGCATAGGGAATCCTTAATGATGCAAAGAACACTAATTGATGCCCCTGTAATTGTAGAACCCCCACAAAGGAAAACTTTGTTAAAAACTTTATGCAAAGTGAACAACAAGGTCTACAAAGTTATAGCGGATTCTAGATCCTCAGATAATGTGGCCTCTAGGGAAATGGTTGACAAGTTGAAACTCACAAAAAAGCCTCATCCTTGCCTCTACAAGGTGTCATGGCTAACAAAAGATAGGAAAACTCTCATCAATGGGTAGGTATGGGTAGAATTCAAGATAGGATAATATCATGACAAGGTCTTATGTGATGTGGAAGAGATGGATGCATTCCATTTGCTTCTTGGGAGGCCATGGAAATATGATGTATGTGCAAAACATGATGGTTAAAAAAACATTTACACCATGCCACCATTGCCTAATGATGGAAGCCCGGTTACAAATGGGGTAATGTTAGTAGGAGAAAAATAATTTATGAGAGTCACTAAGGAGAAGGATACACCCTACTATGCATTGGTTGTTAGACCTCAAAAGTATCCCATTAAACCATCACAAGATTCACCTGAGATCAATAATGTTGGGCCTAAGTAGGTAAGGGATTTATTAGAGAAATACAAGGGGATAGTTGCAGGCAACCAACCAGAGACTTTGCCTCCTCAAAGAGATATTAGCCACTATATTGACTTCATCCCAGGGGCTACAATCCCAAATAAGGTAGCCTATAAGATGAGCCTGGAGCAGAATGAAGAGATAGCAAGGCAAATTGAAGATCTACTAGCCAAGGGGTTCATTAGAAAAAGTATAAGCCCATGTGTAGTCACTACTATCCTAGCTCCAAAAACAGATGGTACTTGGAGGTTATGTACGGATTCAAGGGCAATCAATAGGATAACCATTAGATATAGGTTTCCTATGCCAAGAACAGAGGATCTTTTGGATTTTTTAGGGAAGGCAAGTGTCTATTCAAAGGTGGACCTTAAAAGTGGATACCATCAAATCATAATCAAGGGTGGAGATGAATGGAAAACAATGTGCAAAACCTCAGAAGGCTTGTATGAATGGTTTGTGATTCCCTTTGGCTTTTCAAATGCACCTAGTACCTTTGCGAGGCTTATGAATGAAGTCTTGAAACCTTTCTTGAACAAGTTTTTTGTGGTGTACTTAGATGACATTTTGATATTCAGCAAGGATAGAGATGAGCACTTAAGGCACCTTGATTTGGTTTTGAATAGGCTTCATGAAGATAAACTAATGATAAATTTGGAAAAGTGTTCCTTTTTGCAGCATGCACTAATCTTTTTGGGCTTTGTGATATCAGGAGGAGAATTAAAGATGGATCCTTCCAAGGTAGAAGCCATTCTTAATTGGACACCACCCACCACTCAATCAGAGGTAAAAAGATTTCATGGCATGTGTATTTTCTATAAGAAATTCATAAGAAACTTTAGTGGTGTGTGTGCCCCAATGATAGATACAATTAAAGTAGGAAAGAAATGTATATTTTCTTGGACTAAGGAGGCAAATGATTCATCTAAATGTTTGAAAAGAAAAATTGTAGACCAACTAGTCTTGGTAATCCCTGACTTCTATAAATTGTTTACATGTAGTGCACCAATATTATAGTCAAAGGAACCAGCAAATATAAATATATTTTTTCTTTTTCAATGAAAGCATTTTTATTTTATTTTATTTGTCATATTTATTTACCTTGATCTACAATATTGATGTACATTCTTACAATACATTTTAACTAACTTCACTGACCACTTTAGTTCCTTCCAACCAGAACATTATTTGAAGTTCTAACAAAATGTCTTTATAACCAAATGTATCAATTTCAAATGGAGACACACATTTTCTCTTAGAATCATTTTAGAAACAAAAGCATAACAACTTTACTCATTTCTATATACTATAGGATAGTGCATGATATATAAATTTCTATAATCACTGAAAGTAGCAACATATCAACAAGTACAATCCACTTATACAGTCCACTTATACAAATTTTCAGCTTACAAGCTGTCATAAAACACAAGATTGGGAGTTACCCAAGGGTGACTCTCCCTAATACAATAAGAATTCACTTGGAAGTATGTTTTTGTTGCACATGAAAATAAGACAACATCCTTCTTCTCTTCAAGTCTTCAATCCATAGATCACAACCTGCAGTACAACACACACAAACAAGCCCATGGTACTCTCCTCCCAACCTTAGGCCTTTTAAAGGCCACCCCCGAGCAGGGAGAACCTTGACTAGGTGGACATACATTACTAACAACCATTTACCACACAATACTCACATTACAAAACTGTTCACACATTTTACAGTTGACAAATAAACCACAAAAATTCCCAACCAAGGTAGACCACTTAGGATCACATGTAGATCCATCTCAAAGGGTAAGGGTGGAAAATGAATGTTGGGGAGACTCCACCTGCAACTATGCCTTCATTAGGCTATACATTTTATACACATGCCTTCACAAGGCAACCCAATACCACATACATGCCCTCACATGGCATCTTTACAATACTTATAACTCCAGCAAGGTGGCATATGGGGCCCATAACACCCATATGGCATCCCTCTCCTACTCTAGGAGAGACTCTCACCCAACACATTCCCTATGCACCCCTTACCCTCACAAGGCTCTCTTTCCCTCCCAAGAGATGAGACTCACCTTGTCACACCCAAAACAGAAAACTGCAACAAGAACATATGAATTCACAACACAAAGTAAATCACAATACACACATACACCAAAACTGAAACATGATCCCTCAACCTTACACAACACAACATTACAACACACCATATTACAACTACACTACAGAAAACTCACATGCATAACACAATAAAAATAAACTACTTGACAACAAGCTTTCATAGCAAGGGTACATAAGGTTACCAACCTGGTTTCCAAGCAAATTTGAGCTCCCTCTCTTTTTACCAGCAATCCTCCTCCTAAGCTATCTTCTTCCCCTTGTTTTTCCCTCTTTTTTCCAAAATTTTACCCCACTTAGATTCTTTTTCCAAAAATTCTCCCCCCAAGAACTCTCCAACCCACTCTCCCTCAAGAATGTTTTCTTTTGATGCTTAAGTTTCCAAATTCGGCCAACTTGGGAATCCACAATTTTTGGGTGCTCTTTTCAATGCCTAGGGAAGCTTATAATACTTAAAAATGCCCCTACCCCCTAGGTATATCATATGGGCTTTAAAATAAGACCTCAAACTACCCCTAGGGATGGTGTAAACCTCCTAAAAATTCACAAAAGGTGTGCATTCGACCTAGCATGGAAAGAATCCCTCTTGGACCCATAAATACACCTAGGGAAAAAAAATCCTACCAAACCACTCCTTGGTTCACTCAACCACCTACCATCCCACTAAGCATGCTACAAAGGAGAACATGTGTCAAGTGACACCACAATACACACAACACACTTGGCAAGCCATCAAGAAAAAAAAAAATTACTTTTATAGAATCACAATAATACACACAAATTGGTTTTACAAATAAAATACAAGGGTAAAAAGGTTATACCCTCCTTAGGGTTAACCTTGGTTTTTCCAAACACCTAGAAAGGTTCTCCATAAATCCATGGGCTTCTTTCCTGCACACTTATTGCAAATATCAGTAGTCCAAGAATAAGGTGATAAAATGATAATGTAAATATAAATCACATAGATTCTATCATCAATGAATAACATAACTAATATGAAATATGTATTTCCATTCATATCACATTACACACTTCACATTTGTAGCAATTCTCTAATCTAGATAGTAAAACATTATGATCATTTATTCTTACAGAAAATTATGGAATTAATCTACCTTAAGCAATGCATCAAATATAATATAAGTGTACAATTCTAGTTTATTCAAATGATACATGAATTCTTAATGTTACTCTAAATATGCTAAGACATGATAATCTAGCACCATATGGAGACCACAATTCAAAAATCAAACATTCACTTGAGTATAACATAAGCTTTAATCATGACATATGGATCATCAAGAAGGTAAGTAAGCATATCTGAATAACATCATAAAAACTACTTAGAATATTAGTGTCCTAGTAACATCATAAGGAATCATCATATAGCCTAATGATATAGGTATCAATGTCCCAATAACATAACATGAAATCAAATAGTCTAAGGATCAAAATATCAATGTCCATAGTGGGTAATAATGTGTCATCTAGAGTCTAACTATCAAAGTCCAAAAGAAACAAAATGTCAATAGTGCTATGATGGTCGGGGCAGGACATGACATCCTCCCCCTCTAGGCATGAACTTCCTCCTGGAGTTCATCAAATAGATAGGGGTAGTCACGTCTCATCTGCATCGTGTCCTCCCATGTGGCTGTGACCTCATCATAGCAATCCCATTGGACCTTAACCTGGTCCACTTCTCTGCCTTGAAGTTGAAGGGTCCTACGAGCCAATATGCGAATGGGCTCTAGGGACAGCTAGACATCTGGTGCTACCTGCATAAAATCCCAATCTATAACATGAGATGCATCATAAATATACTTCCTCAAGGAAGAGACATGAAAAACATCGTGGATGCGTGATAGGCTAGGTGGCAAGGCTAAGCAATAGGCAACTGGTCCTATCCTCTCCAAAATCTCAAATGGCCCAACAAATTGAGGAGCAAGCTTAGAGCCCTTTCCAAAATGGATTGGACTCTTGTGCGGACACACTCTCAGAAATACTCTATCTCCCACCATAAAGGCTCGATCTGTCCTATGGGCATTAGCATACTTCTTTTGTCAGTCTTGAGCTTCCTTGAGATGTTGCCTAATCAACAAGACTTGTTGCTCCATCTCCTTGACAATCTGTGGTCCAACTGTTACCCTGTCCTCAATCCTATCCCAACTTAATGGTGTCCTGCAAGGTCTGCCATATAGGGCCTGATAAGGTGGCATGCCCAAAGAAGAATGGTGCCCATTATTATAGGAAAACTCTACTAGATGCAAATACTCCTCCCATTTAACTTGATTATCCATCACATACATGCGCAACATGTCCTCTAATACCTGGTTAACTCTCTCAGTCTGCCCATCTGTCTGAGGGTGGTATGCTGTGCTCAAGTTAAGCTTAGTCCCTAGGGCTCCCTGTAACTCTCTCGAAAAGGAGGAGGTAAATATAGAGTCTCTATTAGAAATAATCTTGCGAGGAATGCCATGGAGTCTTACAATGTCTCGCATGAATACTTGTGCTACTGTAGGAGCAGTGAAAGTGGTACGTATAGGTGAGAAGTGGGCCACCTTGGTCAATGTGTCAACTGTCACCATGATGGCATCGTGACGATGAGAAGACATAGGAAGACCCACAACAAAATCTATAGAAATAACATCCCACTTCCACTCTGGAATCTCATGAGGATAAAGTAACCCACCAGGATGTCCATGTTCTGCCTTAACTCTCTGGCACTCTAGGCATCTAGCAACTATCCCTGCAATATGCATCCTCATGCCGGGCCAATGAAAGAGTCGTCTCAAGTCTGCATGCAACTTCCTAACCCCTGGATGTGCTGCATAAGGTGCCCTATGAGCCTCAAGAACAATAAAATCATGCAATCCTCCAGTAGAAGGTACATAAATGCACCCTCGGTGATGTAGAAGTCCATCAGACTCTAACACATAGTTGGAGAACCTCCCCTGAAGAGGCCTCTGAGATCTAATCATCTGACACACATCCCTATAAAAATCATCCTCTGGTAAGTGTTGCATTATTCTCCCCCTCAAATCTATGCTGGTGACCATGGATGACAACTTATGGCGTCTCCGACTTAAGGCATCTGCAACCACATTCTCCTTCCCCTTGATGTAGTGTACATCAAAGTCATACTCACATAAAAACTCCATCCATCTCCTTTGCCGAGCATTAAGGTTCGGTTGAGAGAAAATATACTGAAGGCTGTGATGATCTGAGTGGAGTTCAAAATGGTGTCCCAAAAGGAAATGGCGCCATCTAACCAAGGCATGTACTACTGCTGCAAGCTCAAGATCATGGGTAGGATAATTGAGTTCATGAGTCTTAAGTTTCCTAGACTCATAGGCTATAACTCGCCCATTCTGCATGAGTACTGCCCCTAACCCATCCAATGACACATCAGTACACACTACAAAGTCTGTAGAGGGATCAGGTACTACAAGAATAGGAGCACTAGTGAGGGCCTTCTTCAACTCTTGAAAAGCTCTCTCACATTTATCTGTCCACTCAAATTTCTTCCCTTTTCTCTGGAGAGAAGTAATAGGATGTGCTATCCTTGAGAAACCCTCCACAAAACGCCTGTAGTAACCAGCCAACCCCATAAAGCTCCTGACTTCTGTAACTGTCGTCGGTGCTGGCCAGTCTATAATGGCTCTAATCTTTGATGGGTCAACTGAGATCCCATCACCTGATATCACATGACCTAGGTAGCTGATCTCTGTGCAGAAGAAAGAACACTTCGACAAATTGGCATATAATTGATTATCTCTCAAGCATTGAAGGACTTGTCTCAAATTTTCTTCATGCTCCTGTTCATTCCGTGAATAGACCAATATATCATCCAAGAATATCACCACAAATCTATCCAAGAATGTACGAAATACTCCATTCATAAGGCTCATGAATACAGATGGGGCATTAGTGAGACCAAAAGGAACCACTGTAAACTCATAATGCCCATATCTTGTGCGAAAGGCAGTCTTATGGATGTCACTCTCCACAATCCTCAACTGGTGATATCCTGACTTCAGATCAATCTTGGAAAACACTCGAGCACCTTGAAGCTGGTCAAATAAGTCATCAATTCTAGGAAGTGGATAACGGTTCTTAATGGTTAGCTTATTAAGTTGGCGGTAGTCTATGCACAACCTCAAGGATCCATCCTTCTTCTTGACAAAGACAACTGGTGCTCCCCATGGTGAGACACTAGGACGAATGTGCCCCTTCTCCAAGAGTTCTTCTAGCTGAATCTTGAGCTCATTGAGCTCATTAGTAGTCATCCTATATGGAGCTCTAGATACTGGTTGGGCCCCTGGAACCAAATCAATATGGAAATCCACTGTCCTGGGTGGAGGCATACCCGGTAATTTAGAAGGAAATACATCTCTAAACTCTTGTAACACTGGGTAATCCTCGAGACATGGCCCATTCTCCTCTCCCTCAAGATCATTAATGGTAATAGCATATAACTGACACCCTTTTCTCATACATCACTTAAGTTGCATAGCGGAGATCATGCGGAGGGACACAGGTCTCTGAACACCTGAAATCACTATAGGTGTACCATGATCATCATTACAATCCACCTCCTTCTTCCTACAATCCACCTTGGCATGGTGAGCACATAGCCAATCCATACCAAGGACTACATCATATGATCCTAAGGGGGTGATACGTAGATCTGCACAAGTAGTGATATCCCCAATTTGAATAGGGCAATTCCTGACCATGGATCTAACCAATACCTTAGCACCTGAGGCTAACTCTACATCCCAGCTAACATCTTGCTTAACTGCCACTAGCCTACAATGCTCCACAACTAAGGGTGATACAAAAGAATCAGTAGCTCTTGGATCAAACAATATAGATATACTACTACCACCAATAATACCTGTAGCCTCTATCACGGTAGCCTGATGCTCAGCCTGTCTGTCATCTATTGCTGCAAATACCCTATGAGAACGTCCCATGTCACCCACTGTTGGTTCAGATGCAGCTACCCTCTGTCTATGTGGACAATCCCTAGCAATGTGACCCATGCCACCACAAGAATAACAAGGTCCGCGGGTCTGAGTTTGTAATCCTGTAGATCGGGGCTGCTAGTGTCCCCCTGTCTGAGTAGATCCACTAAAACCACCTCTAGTGGGCTGCTGAGTCCATGCTAGAGGTGCATGAGAAGCTTGTGATTTATGATCCTGACAAGAACCCTGTGCCTGCCTCTGCTTGGGCTTAGTGCCTTGGTATCCCTGTGGAGGCTTCTGCCTCTGATCCTGCTGTGACTGGGGGCCTCTAAAAAATCCTGAAGAGTGTCGCTGATTTCCCTTCCACTGTGACCTAGGTGGAAAGGGGGTAGTACCCCGACGCTGAGATCTATCACGAGTATCCTGAGCCTTATTGCGTATATCCTCTGCAATAAGAGCCCTCTCCACTGTAGCTCTGAAGCCTACTGGTGCTGCCATGCGAACCTGTCCTGCAATCGAGGGATTAAGACCTCTAATGAAACGGTTAATCCGAAGCTTCTCATCTCTCATATAGTCAACATAAGGGAGGAGCTCTAAAAACTTATTCTCATACTGTGTTACTGTCAATCCCCTCTGCTGTAAGTCATGGAACTCATCAATCTTTCGCTGCCTGTAATGCTCTGATAAATATCTCTCTCTGAACCTTTGTAGGAAGGTATCCCAAGTGAGAGTGTCCATATCAATATCCCCCATAGCCTTCTCCTCATCCCACCATTTGGAGGCTAGTCCTCGCAAAAGGTGTATAGCAAAACGGGCCCTTACATTACTCCCAAAAGGACGCAACCCATAACATCTCTCCAAACATAACAAGAAGGATTCTGCCTCTGAACCATCTGTAGACCCATGAAAAGGGGGTGGCTGAAGACGAAGCAATTCTTTAATCTCATCTCCTATATCCCGGGGTGCTCTCGGTATAGGTCGAAGTTCTACCCCTGCTGGAGATTCAGGTCTGTGGACAGACTCCCCCTCGAGCTTAGCATGACTCCCAATATGGTTAGGTGGAGGACTCCTTGTCCTCTCTCTGATAACAGTCCTATGCTCCTCTGACATTTGCTGACTAGGGTGAGCTGCTACTGCAGGCAACCTCTGTTGTACCACACCAATAAGATTTTGGATAGCATCTAGAATGTCCTGGTTGGGGTTCCGAGGCTGTTCCCCTTGTCCAATCTCTATCTCTGGCCCAACCCTAGCTTCTTGTGCCATACTAGCACCATGCTCTACATTGGCATCCTGCTCTACCTGTGCATCTCGTGCACGTCTACCACCTCGTCCACGCCTGCGAGCGTTACGAGTGACCACTGGCATCCTACAAAAAAAAAGAGAGTTTAAGGGTCAGGGTCAAGAAGCTTTAAAGTTCATTATTGGAGTCTCAAACAACTAAGACAAGGTAATTCCTCTTTCTTTTTTTTTTTTTTGTGAGGAATCATGGCCAAAGTCAACTTAGGGTGGGTGTCCTGCCACCATAGTTGCTTAGCCAACGTCCCACATTGGTTAGATATATTAAAGTGTTATCTTCCATTGCATATGCATATATGTATATTTATTTATTTATTCATTATTTTTAATTATTATTATTTTTAAAAATATTTTGTTATTATTATTATTATTTTTTAAATTATTTTATTATTATTATTATTATTTTAAAATAATTTTTTTTAAAAATTTTTTATTATTATTATTATAATAAATTATCATTAATAGGTAACTTCATGGACATGAATTATAATAGCACTTATTCATGATTACTAACCCATTACCACTTAGTTGCTTCATTATCACAAACTTATTTAAATAATTATCTCTTAAGTAGTTTCAAAAAAAAAATAAAACTCATGTGGGCAAATAAAATAAGTGCATTTTAAATTTGTGTAAAAGAGGAAGATGGCATGGTGGGAGTGGGATTTGAACACATGACCTCTTGAATTCCACCCTTTCCACCCACCCCACTAACCAACTTTCCCTCTTTTACTTTATGTTTTGAAATAGAAAACATTTTAATAAGGGGGATCCCATTTGAATTTGGGTCAAAGAGTCAACTTATGATAAATTTGAAATTCATTTCTTTATCTTTCTCTTCCAACCCTAACCCTAATTCGAAATTAGGGCTATGAAAAAGTATAAAAGTAATTTTTCCCTCTTTCTTATGTTATTTTTCATGTTCCTTCCATAGGGTTTCAAACCCTTATGCATTTCTTTGTTTTTTTCCTCTTGTTATTGTGTGTATGTTTCTGTTTTTGTTTTGTTTTTGTTTTGTATAGGTACTTGAATGCTATTGGAGATGGAAGCAAGCTTCCATGGAGGATAAATGATGTGTATATGTTTATCTTTGATATACACACACATATCCTTGTGTGGATATATGTTTGAGATGGATAGAGCTCAATATTTGTAGAGGGATCCATGTTCAGCCATGCATGAGTTCTCTGATATATCCTATGGCATTATTATGCCCAAAATTTGTTGCAGGTTTTTTTTATTTTTTTGTTTCATGGATATAAAGATGAGCATTTTATTATTAATTTCTTGTGTGAGAGGGGGTTGTCCCTGGCCTTGCCTGTACTTAGTGATGAGCACACAAGAGAAAAACAAATTCTGTCATTTAAGAGTCAGTCATATTGCGTTTGCGTTTTTAGAGAAATGAAATCGAATATTTCCAAACGCTTTCTGGGTTTTTTCCAGAAGGGGTCTATTCAGGTCTCACGCGGGCAAAATCCACAAAAGTTGAACGCACACAGAGTTACAAGTCTTTAATAAAAGCATCATTTTTATTTTTATTTTTTTTAGTTTATAGCATATTTTCTTTATTCATTTCAAAACTGGGTTTTGAAGGCAAGATCAAGGGCTATGCACAGCCATGCATTGATCCCTTGATACCATGGTCTGTATCAACATGCATATATACACAACTTCCTTATTGTATTTTAACTTGTAGTTTTTCGTATTCATGGTTATATATATATATAAATATATATTTGTTTTCTTTTTGTGTTATCACAGATTCATATTTCTAATGTCTAGTATTTGAATATAGTTGAAAGGAGTTTCAGATCTACTACTTAAATTTCCTTTTCAAATCAACAAAATACTCAAAAATAAAAAATAAAAACATTTCAAGTTTTCTTTTTCAACAAACAAAATACTCAAACTGGAAACATAATGAGCCTAGGTCCTAGTTTTTGGAAACCTGGGCTCTGATACCAAGTGTAGTGCACCAATATTATAGTCAAAGGAACCAGCAAATATAAATATATTTTTTCTTTTTCAATGAAAGCATTTTTATTTTATTTTATTTGTCATATTTATTTACCTTGATCTACAATATTGATGTACATTCTTACAATACGTTTTAACTAACTTCACTGACCACTTTAGTTCCTTCCAACCAGAACATTATTTGAAGTTCTAACAAAATGTCTTTATAACCAAATGTATCAATTTCAAATGGAGACACACATTTTCTCTTAGAATCATTTTAGAAACAAAAGCATAACAACTTTACTCATTTCTATATACTATAGGATAGTGCATGATATATAAATTTCTATAATCACTGAAAGTAGCAACATATCAACAAGTACAGTCCACTTATACAGTCCACTTATACAATTTTTCAGCTTACAAGCTGTCATAAAACACAAGATTGGGAGTTACCCAAGGGTGACTCTCCCTAATACAATAAGAATTCACTTGGAAGTATGTTTTTGTTGCACATGAAAATAAGACAACATCCTTCTTCTCTTCAAGTCTTCAATCCATAGATCACAACCTGCAGTACAACACACACAAACAAGCCCATGGTACTCTCCTCCCAACCTTAGGCCTTTTAAAGGCCACCCCCGAGCAGGGAGAACCTTGACTAGGTGGACATACATTACTAACAACCATTTACCACACAATACTCACATTACAAAACTGTTCACACATTTTACAGTTGACAAATAAACCACAAAAATTCCCAACCAAGGTAGACCACTTAGGATCACATGTAGATCCATCTCAAAGGGTAAGGGTGGAAAATGAATGTTGGGGAGACTCCACCTGCAACTATGCCTTCATTAGGCTATACATTTTATACACATGCCTTCACAAGGCAACCCAATACCACATACATGCCCTCACATGGCATCTTTACAATACTTATAACTCCAGCAAGGTGGCATATGGGGCCCATAACACCCATATGGCATCCCTCTCCTACTCTAGGAGAGACTCTCACCCAACACATTCCCTATGCACCCCTTACCCTCACAAGGCTCTCTTTCCCTCCCAAGAGATGAGACTCACCTTGTCACACCCAAAACAGAAAACTGCAACAAGAACATATGAATTCACAACACAAAGTAAATCACAATACACACATACACCAAAACTGAAACATGATCCCTCAACCTTACACAACACAACATTACAACACACCATATTACAACTACACTACAGAAAACTCACATGCATAACACAATAAAAATAAACTACTTGACAACAAGCTTTCATAGCAAGGGTACATAAGGTTACCAACCTGGTTTCCAAGCAAATTTGAGCTCCCTCTCTTTTTACCAGCAATCCTCCTCCTAAGCTATCTTCTTCCCCTTGTTTTTCCCTCTTTTTTCCAAAATTTTACCCCACTTAGATTCTTTTTCCAAAAATTCTCCCCCCAAGAACTCTCCAACCCACTCTCCCTCAAGAATGTTTTCTTTTGATGCTTAAGTTTCCAAATTCGGCCAACTTGGGAATCCACAATTTTTGGGTGCTCTTTTCAATGCCTAGGGAAGCTTATAATACTTAAAAATGCCCCTACCCCCTAGGTATATCATATGGGCTTTAAAATAAGACCTCAAACTACCCCTAGGGATGGTGTAAACCTCCTAAAAATTCACAAAAGGTGTGCATTCGACCTAGCATGGAAAGAATCCCTCTTGGACCCATAAATACACCTAGGGAAAAGAAATCCTACCAAACCACTCCTTGGTTCACTCAACCACCTACCATCCCACTAAGCATGCTACAAAGGAGAACATGTGTCAAGTGACACCACAATACACACAACACACTTGGCAAGCCATCAAGAAAAAAAAAAATTACTTTTATAGAATCACAATAATACACACAAATTGGTTTTACAAATAAAATACAAGGGTAAAAAGGTTATACCCTCCTTAGGGTTAACCTTGGTTTTTCCAAACACCTAGAAAGGTTCTCCATAAATCCATGGGCTTCTTTCCTGCACACTTATTGCAAATATCAGTAGTCCAAGAATAAGGTGATAAAATGATAATGTAAATATAAATCACATAGATTCTATCATCAATGAATAACATAACTAATATGAAATATGTATTTCCATTCATATCACATTACACACTTCACATTTGTAGCAATTCTCTAATCTAGATAGTAAAACATTATGATCATTTATTCTTACAGAAAATTATGGAATTAATCTACCTTAAGCAATGCATCAAATATAATATAAGTGTACAATTCTAGTTTATTCAAATGATACATGAATTCTTAATGTTACTCTAAATATGCTAAGACATGATAATCTAGCGCCATATGGAGACCACAATTCAAAAATCAAACATTCACTTGAGTATAACATAAGCTTTAATCATGACATATGGATCATCAAGAAGGTAAGTAAGCATATCTGAATAACATCATAAAAACTACTTAGAATATTAGTGTCCTAGTAACATCATAAGGAATCATCATATAGCCTAATGATATAGGTATCAATGTCCCAATAACATAACATGAAATCAAATAGTCTAAGGATCAAAATATCAATGTCCATAGTGGGTAATAATGTGTCATCTAGAGTCTAACTATCAAAGTCCAAAAGAAACAAAATGTCAATAGTGCTATGATGGTCGGGGCGGGACATGACATTACAGTAGAATGTGATGCAAGCAATAAGGTAATTGGAGGAGTTTTAAGTCAGCAAGGTAGGCATGTGGCCATTTTTAGTGAAAATCTTAATTAAACTAAACAAAAATATTCAACTTATGATCTTGAACTCTATGCTATGGTGTAGTCCCTTAGAAAATGGAGAGATTACTTATTGCGTAAAGAATTTGTTGTATATATAGATAATCATGCTTTGAGTTTCTTGAATAGGTAGGAAAATTTGAATCATAGGCATATGAAGTGGATTGAATTTCTGCAATCCTAAACCTTTACTATTAAACATAAAAAAGGAGAAACCAATAAGGTTGCTGATGCACTTAGCAGGAGGAATCTAACCATTTAGGAAATCTAGTTGGAAAGCATTGGAATCCATGCATGAAAGACATGTATGAGCAAGAAAAATACTTCAAGGAGGCCTACCAAGTTTGTAAATCCATGGGAGAAAGGTACCATACTGATTTTGGTGAGTATATCTTGCAAGAAGGTCTTTTCTTTAAAGGGAGTCAGCTTTGTGTTCCCAAGGGATCCATTAGGGAGAATATCATAAAAGAAAAGCATTGTGGTAGTTTAGCTAGACATTTTGGGGTAGATAAAACTTTGGAGCAGGTTAGAAGGTTTTATTATTGGCCAAGGTTGCAAACTGATGTTAGGAGATATATTGAGGAGTGTCTAGTTTTCCAACAAGCAAAAGGAGGCTCATCAAATATAGGACTTTACACCCCATGCCCAATACCTCATAAACCTTGGGACTCAGTGAGTATGGACTTTGTTGTTGGTCTACCAAGAACCAAATCAAGTTATGATAGTATTTTTGTAGTTGTGGATAGGTTTTCTAAAATGGCTCATTTCATGGCTTGTAAAACCACTCATGATGCCTCCCATGTACATGGTTTTTCTTCAAGGAAGTTGTTAGGCTTCATGGTTTTCCTTTATCCATCATATCAAATAGAGACCCTAAGGTTTTGGGGCATTTTTGGAGGACATTGTGGAAAAAACTAGGCATTAACTTGTGTTTTCCATTTGCCTATCATCCTCAATCAGATGGGTAGACTGAGGCAGTCAATAGATCATTGGGAAATATGCTAAGGTGTCTTTTTAAACAACATGGTGCTTCTTGGGATTATGTCTTACCCTAGGTAGAGTTTTCATTCAATGATTCCATCAATAAAAGTACTAGTTTAACACCCTTTTAGATTATTTATGGCACTCATCCAAGGGGCACTTTGGAACGTAGGGAAGTCAAGGAGATGGAAAGAAGAAGTGCACAAGCTGAGGATTTTGTAGAGGTAATGAGAGAAGTCCACTAATAGGTCCAAGGTAGATTGAAAGATGTTTCAAATAAGTATAAACAAAAAGTAGATAAAAAAAGAAGAGAACTCTAGTTTAAGGTGGGGGATATGGTGATGATTCATCTCAATAAGGCCAAACTTCCAAAGAAACTACATACCAAATTCCAGATGAAGAAAATTGGTCCTTTTAAAATAGTAAAAAGGTGTGGAAATAATGCCTATCAAATTGATTTGCCTTGTGATATTAATTTGTCACCTATCTCTAATGTATCTGACCTATATGATTTTAAGGGTGTTGTTGTAGATGATGTTGATGTAGGTACTATAGCATATCTCAAGTAAGAATTGGGAAAAAACATTCCACCAAAGCCCAAACCCATTGTGGAAGCCATCCTAGACAAAAGGATCAACAAGAAGAGTAGAAGGAGGACCTACTATGAATACCTTGTATAGTGGAAGAGACAACCAACAAAAAATGCAACATGGATGTCAGAAATGGACCTCAAGGTACTTAGTTTTGATCCCTCAATTCACAATACTCCAGAGACTAGATTTTATTTTATGTAGGGGAGAATGGTGTAGAGAACCTAATCAAATAGTTTGTTTTATGCAATGTAATAAGGCCTTATGATTGATAAAATCTCCTCAAGGCTATCCACCATTGTAATGGACACAAGACCCCATAGTGATAATATGAACCTAGGCATCAATTGGTCCAAAGGTGGAATTTTGATTTAATTTTTCTTTTCTAGGTTGGTTTAGTGGTTTTAAGTCTTAGAATAACCATTTGGAATGATTAGAATTCATTTAGGTTGAAGGTTAGTTGAAATACCAATAAGTGCAAAAAATTGCAGAGTTGCATTAGCAACTTTTGCAACAATTTGGCAACTTTTAGCAAATAACTATAAAATTGCCTTTGGTTAGTTGAAACTATTTGTAAATTCCTTTATAGGCCATGTGCACTCAAATGAGAGGCATATAAGGATATTGATATGTTTTTGCTTCCAAGATTTAATAAGAAAACCTACTATTCCAGCACTCTATGACTATTTTGGTTGTACAATACGAATTTTTCAAATTGAAAGGTTGTTGTTTTGCATTGAGTAGTTAGAGAATTCATTTTTAAGAATTGTGGAGGTGGTTTGAAGGAGAGATCAGTTTTCGTTTGCAAGATTTACAATTTTCTTTCTCACTACCTTATGAAACCCTTAAACCTAGGGTTTGGCCAAAGAAATGGCCCTAGTTTGAATTCCCATGGTTGGAGATTCTTCCAAACTTGCATGGAGTAGGCTAGGGCTATGTATTTTCATATTTTGAAGGTTTGGGAATAGGAGGTTGAAGTAGGAATTAATGGGAGGAAGCCCTATGTCTAATAAGACAGATGCATTAGACCTAGATGGAGTGTTTTGGTTGATTAATGAAAATAAGAGGAGTTGAGGGCTTGGTAAATTAGTAGAACACCTTCATCTAACCTAGAAGAGCACTCAGAAGTTTAAGAATGAATTCCATGTACCCATTTCTTGGTCTTTTCTTTGTAAACCATGCCTAAACTTACTAATTAGGCCTGTGTACAAGATAGGGATTAGTGTATACTGGAGTGGAGTGGAGTTTTGAAACTTTGAAGTCTTATAGTACTTGGAAAAGGGTGTCTAAAACTAGTCTTAGATTTCCAAGTCCTTTGTAACAATTTCAAGTTATTGGTGAAAAATAATGTTGAAAGACCTGATTGTCTACTAGGTCTGTTGTATCAGTTTTCATTATATGTTGTATGCAATGGTTCCAGTCAGTGGTATTCCTTGGTTTGATAATTTTGAAGGTGTCTCAATGCTTCTCTAGTGTTTGGGAGTCTTGGAGTCTCCAAATCTCAATTTTGTTACTTTGAGGGAAACAAAACTAAATGTTGCATTCTTTTCTATGCTTGATAATAGTCAACTTGATCACTGTTTTGATTGGTTTGGGTTATGATTCATGGTTTTTAGGTCCCTATTGATTTTAGGAAGGTTTGAGTTGTTGAAATCACTTTTTGTTAAGGGTGGGTGCATGAGATCTTGATTGGTACAAGGGAGAAGTAGTTGGAATTTAGTCTTATATGAAGAGTTGGGTTTGTGTAACCAATGGAATAGTTATAAATCTCAACATGGTCCTTTTGAAGAGACTCAAGCCTTGAGTAACCTTGTGGAGAATAGAGGATTTGGATGGTAGTTTGATTTTCTTGGTGCTTCAAAGGTGCTTGGAGTTGTTGGTGCTTCCAAAGTGCTACTCTACATCATGAAAGAAGAATAACCTCTCTATTGAACATAGATAGTAGACTGAACTAGTGGAAGACATGCATTTAATATGAAGTATAGATTGTGAATGATTTAGAGGATGCAAATTAATTTCATACATCATTTGTTTGTGTGAAGTTTGAATGTGAGATTGAAGCAATATTTCAAGAATTAAAGACGCCTATAATTACATGAAGTCACCCAAAACCCCAATATGAAAAATTAAGGTATTTTCTGAATTATTGAATATAATCTTTCAGAAATCGCAAGACAAGAAGTCTTTAATATAAGAAATAGACCTAGATAAAGTTTTGAGAAATACCCATTTGTTTCTTTACTTGATGACCCTATTGGAGCATTTCACAAGTTTTGGAAAAAAAATTTCACATCAAGGATATAAGAGGATATATTCATTGCAAGATTGAAAGCATAGGTGATTCATAGATTCATAAGGAATTGGAGAAAATGTGCAACAATGACTTGTGATTGAAATCTAAATATAGATACCTGGAACAACTTAAACTAGTTAAGGATATGTTCTACATAGTCAATTTTGACAATAATGAATGGACAAGGATAATTCTGAGTAGAGTACATGATGATTTTCTATGGTTGGGAGATTTTATGATATGTATTAACAATTATCTAATTCACAAGGTCACAAGTTTAAGCAATTAAGGATGCAATCTAGTGAACATTAAGAATGTGTGCAAGCTAGTTGAGACAAATCTCAATATTTTGATGGCAGAAACATGAAAGTCAACACCATTCAAGATGATGGAGTGAGACTCATTTGTAAGATTTTGGGATATAAGTACAATCATGGATCTAGGATAGATTCAATCCCTGTAGGATTTCTTAATGTGGCTTACTTTGTAGTAAGAGTGAAGAGGTTAGTATGTATGACATTATCTAAACACAGTTGTTGGATAACATATCTAAAATCAAGAAATCAAGGAGTGTAGTCTTTAGGTTTGAATCCCTATTTACATATATATTTTCCTATGCTAATAAGAAGTTTCCTAGTATCACAAATTGGAATGAGAGTGAGTGCACAATACAAAGTATCACTCGTACATACAGAACCAAACCTAATACAGTCAAAGACAATGACATTGATAGAATAATGAAGTTTTTACAAGCAAAAATAAATAAAAGATATAGGATATCTCACCAAGTAGAACACCTATTTATAGTGATTCACCACATATCACCATTAGTAGTGAATCTATGCAAGTAAGTAATACCAATGTGATAGGTGATAGAATTGCGGACCCATTCAAGGATTTTGGTGCTAGTATTGTTGGCAATATTGTGGATTATAGTAGCTCATCTGATGAAGTAGAAGATCAGGAGCCAAAGGAAGAAGATGTACCTTTTGTGAAAAGAGTTGAATCTAGTAGTGAAGAAGCTATTTAGAGTTTACCCTTGACACCAATAGTAATAACACCCTCCACACCACCTACCCAAGAAATGGTAGTAGTAGTTCAATTAGGTGAAGAAGATGAAGTGAAGAATCTCATATCTTTTTAAAGTAAACTTCTTGAGAAAAAGAAACTAGTCAAGTCCCCTGAGAAGACTTTGACTTTAGATTTGGATAGAATGGAAAATAGTAACCCTTATTGACACCCTTGCAGATATTCAATAGTGCATAAAAAATTTGTACAAAGCTTTTGATAATGAATTCACAAAACTTTCTAATGTGGCTTCAATTAAAGCATAAATAGAGCATGATGGTAAACTCCTTAACACCATGTGCACTAATATGAGGAATGACATAGAAACTTTGAATATATGCATTAAGGCACTAAGACAGTGTACAGAGGAAGGAAAATAGGCTTATGCTAAGTACAACTTGGCATACACTCATCTCGAAGAATTTGATGATTAAATCAAAGAAAAGGTGACTAAGCTCCAAACACTCACTAACAACTTTCTGAAGCAAAATCAGAAGATTGATACCATTGAGTACACAATGTAGATACTTCATGATAGCATAAGGAATATGCAAGTAGAAAAAGAGAAAGCTCTGAAGAGATTCACTCTCCAAAGAGAACACTTTTTCTCACAAGTAACACTGCTAGAAAATCAATTGGACGAATGCTTGTTAGCAAAATCTTCATATGAAAAGTTTGTGGCTATAGACTTGAAAGCAGTAGAATTAGCTGCATATGCTTTATGTGTGCTAATTAGTGTATCTATTGCACTAAAATAAAGTTTGAAGAAATACATTGCATAGTCAAAAACCAACTTCGGTGATTGCTTTCCCAATTTTTAATGCAGCTACCAAATTTTGACAATATTTTATTTTTGTGATACCTTTGTCATTGATGTCAAAGGGGTAGATATATGGAAAATTGTAACTAATTGTAAAAGGAAAAATAAGGAAAAATATATAGTAGTAATCTTTTATTGTTATTTGTAAGGTGGAGCAATAAGTTTTTAATCAGAGTTATAAGGGATGTAATCCTCTTAAAACATGAATACACTGTTTTTACTTTGTTATTATGGTTATTTGTTTTGTTTGGTATGACAACATGTTTGGGACTTAGCCAATTTTCCCAAAATGTTACCATCAATACCAAAGGGGGGTATTGTTGGTAATATGTCCAATCAATCAAATAAGGTAAGTAACATGGTTGTTATTTATGGTAACATATTTGTTTTGCAGATTAGTCATGTTCATTTGTGAAGGAAAATTGTCTAAGTATCAGACAACATCACAATAGCATTACAGATTTGATGATAGTAGAATATTCCCTTGGAATATTCTCTTGCATAGTTAACTAGGGATGCATGACATCATACTGATGATGTATACCAATGTTCATGTCTATACAATCAACCAAGTCCATGTTTTGAAGGAATTAGTAATGTAGCAATGACACAACATAGGACAAAGCATATCAATAGAATGTCTTAAAAAACTTGATTTATTGTTTTGAATTTCCATTTCTTAATGAGCTGACTCTAAGGATGTTATGTGAGCCAACTAAGGAAGAATTTACCATTATGTTTGGTATAAGTAAAGGACTTCATTTGTGAAGTTAAAAAGAAGTGTGAGAAAAGAATAATTAGTGATTGTGAACTTGATATGATCTTGTGAAATGAGAGTAACAAGTGAATGTGATATTATATATGATGTAGAGAATTTTTATGTAAGATATGATGTAGGTTGATATGTGTGCAATCACTTTTGTATGAAGAATTGTCTATTAGAAGATTTGTGAAGCAAAACAAGTATCTCAGTATTGTATGTATACTTATTTCTTGAAGATCTTATTGTATAGTTGCATGTTAGGGTAGTGGGATATTCTTGTAAACATTTGTATATGATCCACTAACTCCTAATAGGGTTGAAGCAACTCCTAACAAGGTCAATATCCTTAACTAGATCCTTTATATAGTGAATCATCTAGTGGATTTCATCCCCACCAGGGTTTTCCCTTGGCTAGGCTTTCCCTTGTTAACAAATTATGGTGTTATGATCTCTCTTTATGTATGGTTTTTTATACTATTTTGCATTATTGGTTTATTTTCTTATACATGTGGTAAAGTAATTAATAATACCTAGTTGTGGGAAAAAAGATTAAAAATACTAATTCACCCCCCTCTTAGTATTATCTATTTCTAACATGCATTATGTGTCTGAAAGTGCAAACTTAAAGTTGGATCATGAATTGGGAAATTGTATATTGTAATTGGCCATAATCTAGAAGGCCTTACAAATGGTCATGTATTTTGGTTATTTGATGAATCAATAAACATTTTGTTCTCATCCTCCTTGATGTTGTTATGGTTTCATTTTTTTCACTATGTTAACTCTTACAAGGTTGTTTGGATAGCTAGGTGTACCTTTGGCCCTAGTTATTCTTCCCTTTACTTGAACCAGAAGTGGACTTCAAGAAGCATGGAATTGATCAATCTTTAATTCCCTCTTTAATTCCTAGAAGTAATTTTAGCTCATTGGGGGAGTAAAGTGTGGGAGCACCTAGGATTTAGATCATTCAGGTTGTTAGCAAGAAAATAAGAGTCTTTGAAAGACTTAGGAGTATTCCTTTCTTAGTTTGAGGTCCTTATGAATGTATGGAAGCAAGGAGTAGTCCTTTATTATTTTAAGGTCCTTATGCATATCTAGAGGCAATGCAGTGCATTATAGACAACTTATTGTCAAAATATTGTCAAGATGAATAATTATCACCAAAAGTTATCTTAGAGGGACAATTTATAGTAGGAGGGTAGCTAGTGGTTCAAATAGCCTAATCATTGTCTAAATAACTTCCATTTTTCCTAAATACTTCCATGTTTGATTTGGATTCAAGATAATTAGCTTCATAAATGTTAAAGGGTTAAAATGCCAAAATTGTCAATGTTGCAAAAACTACAAATTAACAATTTTGCAATTTCACAATTTTTCTTATCCAAGAAGTTGCAAAGTTGGTTGGAAAGGAAAAATAGGTTTCCAATGAGAAAGATATGCTTCATGTAGTTGAAAATGAGATGTTAAATCCCTCCAAATAAAATTGGAAAGGTTGGAAAATAGTAGAGGGTACAATTGCCAATTGATTAATGAAGAAATGCTAATAGATTCATGTGAAAAAAGAATGGATTTGATGAAATTAGTGTTCCACTAGTATGATGTATTTTTTATTAGGTTTTTGCATTCTTAGACATTACTTCTTGCATTAGTTTTAGTATTTTACAAATATTTTTAGTTCCTTAAATAAATGTTTTTGTAAACTATCTACTCACTAGCTAGAATTGGGTAAACTTCACAAAATGGTGTCTACCAACATCTCCCTGTTGAGATTAGATTATTCAGAGAACTATTGTTGAGAAAAGAGATCAATAATGAGGGAGACCATTGAGATTAGATTGATGGAACCTATCATGGAAAAATCATTATTTTGTCAATGATGTGAAACTTGCTACTTGTTGGTGAGACAATTGCTTTTTGGTCTGAATGTTATCATTTGTTTGATTGATGAGGAGGATTTGAAAAGAAAAGATAACAAGAGCACTAAAGAAAGGTTGAGTTATTTAGTGTATAAAAGGAGCACTAAGACCAAGCAAGACATGGATATATAATATTTTGTTGATATACTTAAGATTGTAATGAAAGGTTACTCAAGAAAAGACTAGATGGAGATCAAGTAAAGACATACGTCTTCCAAGCCTTGCCCAAAAAATAGTGCAAGCTAAGAAAATAGTGCAAGCCAAGAAAATTTAGTTTAAGTCAAGTTAAAATAAGTAGATGCTAAGAAAAAAATAAAATTAGAGGATGTTGAGTAAAGTTTAGTTGATGTCGAGCATCAAAAAACTTTAGTATGTGCTAAGTGAACTAGTATTGGCCAAGTGACAAAATAATATAGGTGCTAAGTGACTAGTAAAATATGTTAAATTAAAGATTTGATGAATCTAGGCTAATTGATTTGATTTTTTTGAATTATGTGAAGTATGCCAAAGTTAAGATTGATGAGATGGAGGCACATAATTCAAGATAAACCATTTTGAGGTGAGTTCAAGGAAGATTGTAAAAGAAGTTTCTAGAGGAACTAAAATGGAAAAGTGGGTAGATTCATTGAATCCTACCTAACCCTAAAATTGATGATTATGGTTATGAGGAAAAATACCTAAATTCTGTATACATACAGATAGTAGGAAATAAGAAAAGGTTGTCATGTTCAAGAACCTAAGGAAGACAAGAAGTCTAACATGTTTCTTTATAAGGCGGCTAAAGGGATGAATCTACAACTAGCATGCTAAGGAAGAAGGACTAAGGTGTTGAATTCTTGAATGGTGAACAAGTTGTCAGAGATGAAGATGATGAATTCCAAGTAGAATGGACAACTAAAACAAAAATTTGTAATTTGAAAGTGAATTTTATTTTTTTATCAAATCAAGTCCTATTATTACTTTCTAACCATTGTATTAGTCTAGATAATTCCATTGGATTAAGGTTGACCTAACAGTCATTTGTAAACCCTTTAACCAAGTGATATTCTAATGGAATGGTATAAAATACTCTAACAAGGTTCACTCCTAATAGAGTGATTGAAATCCTTTAACTAGATCAAATTTAATAGAGTGTATTGTAACCTTTAATAGGGTTGGCCTTTCACAAGGCATCACTTCAGAAGAGTGAAATTTGGTAGACTATTACTAGTGGTTTTTCCCAAATTGGATTTCCATGTAAAATCTTTGTGTCAAAATGTGTGAATGAGTTTGTGGTGTTTTATGTCTATATTTCTACAAAGTTATTCTTTCCTAAGATAGGAATATGAAAATGTTTAAGGTATTTGATAATCTATTGGTTGTATGCATGATATGGGTATATGGATATGAATTTGTCAAGTCATGAAAATTTTTATTTGTACATATGGACCTAGGATAATTGATTCAACCTCACTCTTAGTTATTCTAAAGAATTCCAACAATTAATATTAGAGCCAAGTGCTTATCAATGGATAGATTGAATGTACTAAAAACTAAAGATCAAGATGTATAGAAAGGAGGTGCCCAATCTTAATAGAGACAACTTTCTTGCATGGGAAATTTTAATGAAGTTACACCTAGGAGGACTTGGAGATTATGCTCAGTCAACCATCACTACTAAACATGTTGACCCTACTAGAGCCCTTACTACTGATGATCTAGAAAAAAAGAAAGAACACAATCAGGAAATGTTAGAGCTTTCTTCTTAGCTAAGCTACTCATAATTTGATAATATCAAAGGATGCGATACTACAAAGAAGATGTGGGATGCTATACATACAATTTATGGAGGAGATAAAAATGTTTTGAGAGTCAAAGCTAAAAGTTTAAGAAATAAGTTTGATGAAATGGGAAGGAAAGAAGGTGAGACCATAGTCCATTATTATATAAGAATCATGGAAAATTTTACTGCAATCAGAGGAGAAAATGGAACCATTGATGATGAGACTATGATAAGAAAAGTGCTAAGAACACTACTGCCTATCTATGTTATTAGAGTCTCTACAATTCAAGAATTGAGGTATGCCCTTGGTATCAATCTAACTCTTAAAGGTTTGGTTAGTATTTGAACTTTCTAATTTTGATAACTTCAAATTTGAGAGTATTGATTCTGATTTCAAAGCTAAAATGACACTAAAAGAGTCTAAAAATAAGAAGAAGAAATAGGTTAAGCATGTTTCTAGTGATAGTGATATAGATGAAGATTATGTAGAAGATTTTGAAGCATTGATGGCAAGGAGATTCCATAGAGGCAAATAAAAATACAAATGTAAGCTATCTATCATATGTTTCAATTGTAATGAGGTTGGCCATATTGCTACTAGATGTCTAGAGAAGAAGAACAATAGAAGTGGAAACAAATATAGAGGTAAAAGAGATGTGAACAACAAAGATTATAAAGACCAAGGAAATAAATCTTGCTACATTGTTGAAGAGGAATCAAATGATGGATCTAATGACCATGATGATGAAGTTGTGTATGTTTCTATGAAGGATGATTTTGATGAAGATGAAGAAATTGCATTGGTGTCTTATGTGAACAAGAGTGATAGATGGATCATTGACAGTGGATGTTCACACCACATGATTGGAGATAAAAGTAAGTTCATTACCCTTGAAAATTACAATGGAAATAGTGTTAGATTTGGTAATGATGCAACCCATCTCATAAAAGGAAAAGGATCAATAAGATTGATAGAAAGGATCATGTGTGACAATGCTTACTATATAGAAGGACTTAACTTTAGATTTTTGAGTGTGTCACAATTGAATAGTTTAGGTTGTAAAGTTGAATTTAATAACAAGAAAGAAAATATCTATGAAAATAATGGAAAATTGATTGGAAATGGAGATTAGACTAGAGGTAATCTATTTTATCTTGACATGAATGATGTAACTTGTCTTATTATAGAATTAAATGATGTGTGGCTATGGTACAAGAGGTTATGTCATGTTAACTTTGATAACTTAATCAGTATCAATAACATGACAAGAGCTAGAGGATTATCAAAACTAAAGAAACCTAATAATGTGATTTGCAAACAATTTCAGTTAGGCAAGATGATAATATCTATTTTTAAAAGTAAGATTCCTACCTCAAAGTAATTTCTATAACTAGTTCATATTGATTTATTTGGACCAATTGATGTACAAAGCTACAATGGTGACAAGTACATTATCCTATTTGTTAATGATTATTCTAGGATGATGACAGTTGTGTTTGGAAACAAAAATTCGATACTTTTCAAATGTTTAAGTGGTATCTCACAATAGTTGAAAAGGAGACTAACAAAAGCTTAAAATGTCTGGGATCTGAAAGAGGTGGAGAATTCACATAAAATGAGTATAAGACATTTTATAATGATAGAGGAATCAAGAGATAGACTTTTGCACCTAGAACTCCTCCACAAAATGGGATTGGTGAAAGGAGGAACATATCAGTAATGGACTATATTAGAAAACTAATGATGGAGAAGAATGTTTCTTTGAAATAGTGGATATAAGCTATAAGTACAACTGTATATACCTTGAACCAAGTGCAAATCAAAAAAGTTACAAATTCCACACCTTTTGAACTATGGTATGGATACTCACCCAATGTAATATATTTTAAAGTATTTGGAAGCAAGTTTTGCATTCCTAAGGATAATAGAAATGGTAAATTTCATGTAAAAAGTGAAGAAGTTATATTCCTTTGTTATTCCACAAGAAGCAAAGCTTGTAAGTGTTTAAATACTAATAGTAAAAAAGTTTTGGAAAGTGAAAATATAAAGTTTGATGAATATATAGAGGTACGTGAAGTTGAACCTAAGAAGGAACTTGAAGAGTATAGATCTTTTGTATACTTTTATGAAGATATATCTAATGATGAAAGTGTTGTGAATGAAGTTCTAAATTAACAATAGTTGGTTTCAATGACTATAGAGTCACATACAATGAATGTCAAGTTACACTCAGGAACTGAGTTGTCTTCAAGAGACAAGTTACAATAAGAAGCTGAGGTACATTCTAATATAGAGATAAGTTAATTTCATGAAAGAAATGTAGAGTTACTTGATAGAGAAGTGCACTCTAATTCTAATATTGAAATAAATGAAAGATCTAATGCTGAGGAAAGGAGAATAGAGCCAAGACTATCAAAGTATGTAAGAAGACATTGCCATGTTGAACAAATTATTGGAGATAAAGAAGATAGACCAATGACATGGGATAGGTTGAGAAATGAATCATGTTTCTTAAGCATGTGTGAACCTAAGTCAGTGAAGGATAATTTGTAGAATGAAAAATGGAATAAAGCCATGAAAGAAGAGATTGATCAAATTGAGAAGAACAAAACTTGGACATTGGTACCTAGACCAGATAATAAGAATTTTATTGGAACCAAGTGGGTATTTAGGAACAAATTGGATGTGAATGGTGAATTCACAAGGAATAAGGAAAGATTAGTTTGTAAAGGGTATGAACAAGAAGAGGGAATTGACTATGGAGAGAGATTTTCCCCTGTTGCAAGATCGGAAGGAGTGATAACTCTTCTTTCTTACTCTGTATACAAAGGTTTCAAATTTTATCAAATGGATGTGAAGTCATCATTTTTGAATGGCATCTTAGAAGAAGAGGTTTACATTGAACAGCTAGAAGGATTTTTTTATCAAACTAACAAGACCATGGTATGTAGATTACAAAAATATTTATATGGTTTAAAGAAATCCCCAAGAGCATGGTATGAAAGACTTCAAAATTATGTTGTGAAGATTGGTTTTGAGAATATTGATGATAACAAAAATTTATACTTGAAGATTAAAGGAGGTAAATAAATTTTACTAGCATATATATTTGTGGATGAGATCATATTTGGTGGACCAAATGTATTATGTAAAACATTTACAAATGAAATAAGAAAATTTTGAGATGTCTATGTTTGGAGAGATAAAGTTCTTTGTTAGTTTGCAAGTATATTAGATGAAATATAGTATATACAATATGTAGTGCATTGTAGACCTGAAATTGTACTAGTTGTTGGGATAGGTTTTTTGAAAATCCTAAGGAGAACCATTTGATGGTTGTTAATAGAATTATGAGATATCTAAGAGGAACAAAAGATTATCATTTGTACTACAAGAAGAATGATAAATTTGGATTGAGAGCCTAAACAGATGCTGATTGGGCTAGAAATATTGATGACATGAAAAGTAAAAGTGGGGGAGCATTTTTCTTGGGAAGACATTAGTCTCATGGACTAGTAAGAAACAAAATTGTATATCTCAATCTACTATTGAAGCTGAATATGTGGCTGCTACAGTGAATTGTACCAATATAGTATGGATAAAAAAACTACTCAAAGGAATGAAGGAGGAAATTACTAAACCTGTGGTATTTTATTGTGAAAATATAAGAACCCTGTGATGTAGAAAAATACAAAGCACATTGCAATCAAGTATCATTGATTGAGAGAATTTTTTCAAGAGAAGTGAGAATGGAATATGTGAATAAAAAAGAATAGATAGCTGATATATTCACAAAATATTTATGTAAGGATCCTAATGAATATATTCAAGGTAAACTAGGGGTGATATCCCTATCCAAGGCTACTTGAGAAGCATGAGTAGTGGTGGCTTTAGAATTAACAAATTTTGAATAACCTAATGATAGGAATAAATACATCTAGGGGTAGCTAATTCCCATGTTTAACATACCTATTTAGACATCAGGGAAAACTATAAGTCTATACTCCTTCTTCTTTAGGCTTTGTAAAACCTAGGCGGGTAAACCTCATTTTTTTTCATATGGTATGAGTTCCTAAAACATAAAATCTAAATGTTATAAAGTAGATAAAACCCTTATTTCTCCTATACTTATGAAATGACAAAGGAAAGCAATAGAAAATTGTAAAAACCTATGAAATCCACAAGTTGAGCAAGGGCATCCTTTCATCTCTTAAACATAAAAGGAAAAGGATAATTCATTTAAGTTTGAATCAACATAACCCACATATGCAACAAAAAAAAACATGTAATCTCCAAGATAATTAGTCCCTTATCCATTAGGAATTAAATAAGTCAAAACATACAAAAGGATACCCAAGATATACTCTTATACCCAAATATCATATCTATCCATTCACGTTGAAAACAAATATCTATCTTCAAAATACACAATGGTATACGACTTCAAAGCCAAGTTGCAACTAGACAATATCCACCTTATACATATATCATAGAAAATTACAAACCCACCAAGAGGAGACAAGGTTCATATTGAAACTTTCAAAAAAGATTTGTATTCATTTCCTTGAAACCAATACATTAAATGTATGCAAAAAATATATAAAAAAACACAATAGATGACTGCATTATCTAAATTCTTAAAATAAATTACAATGTTATTCATCATAGAGAAAAATGTTGATGATGGTGGTATCACAACAATGGAAAACGTTCCAAACTAGAACCAACCTTGCAGTATCACAGTAGTAGGAAAATATCCAAGAACTAGAACCAACCTATGGTTTGAAAATAATCGAAATAATTTTTGAGAAAAAATTGGAACCTTTTCTCCACATCTTGGAAATCATTTTATAAAGAAGGGTTGAAATAAGATTTAGATAGAAGGACACATGTCAAAATCTAAATAAAAAAATACAGAGATATTTCTATAATATTATATTTTAAATATTCTCTACATTTGGATAAAACTGGGAAAGTAGATGCAAATTTGGTAGTAGGAACTTATTGTAGGAGTCTTCAACTTAATTTTGATTGTCTTCTACTATCGTTAATCATGTAAATCTTCAACTACTTCCTACTGGCATAGCCTTAATATTTGCAACTTCTTCTAAAACATTTACTTCCTTTTTGGTGGTGTTTTATTGAATCTAATTTCATTTAAATAATCTAAACCTAATTTTGTTCCACTTGAAAATCAAATCCTTAGTATTGTTGTGTAGATCAAGCTGCAATGCTCATCCCTCTTGGTTGCTTAGTGTTGACCTATTACCTATTCTATTGATTCACTTTGAAATTGAAACCTCTCATATCCTCATAAGCTTGGAATTAGGCCTTTATGATCCTATTATTTATTACTTTTTGTATCCTCAAAGAAGCCCTTTAAGTTTCTCATGATCTTACGAGTCACAACTTTGTGTTACATTGAGTCTCACAATTCCTTATCTTAGGATCTTTTGATCATGGTTAATTGACTCTTTGTCATGACTTCAAAATTTTATTCTTAACCACTACCATCACCTCCTAACCATATCCTTAGCATTAGTTTTTAACATAAAAAACCTCATGATTTGCCCACACAAACTTTGTTGGAAACATTTAGAACTATGCTAAGTTATTGAGAGGGGAGGGGTGAATCAGTAACTTCTAAAACTTCAACAATTTCAACCTTTAATCCAATCATTCAACTAGCATTTAATCCATCATATAAATTCTAATCTAATTTCATGCATAAAAAACTAAAAATATGAAAGCATTCATAACACTTGTTGCTGTTTGAAAATGCTGGAGTGTTTTCAATTATCCCATTGAGAAATTGACATATCTAGGGGCAGCTAACTCCCATTTTTGACATGTCATTTTTCACAATAGGCTAACTATAAGGCCTGACCCTTCTTCTACTTCAGGCTCTGCTAGACCTAGGTGGGTAGACCTCAGATTCAATTGATACTGTACCAGTGCAAAACATATCCATGAATCTATTAAGTAGATAAAACCTGTATATCTCCTAGTAACTCATGAAATGACATAGGTCTACAATATAAAATTGCAAATCTAGAATATTCACAAGCTGAGTGAGGGTATAACATTTAGGTCCTTTAACATAAAATGTAAACATGATTTTGATTTTGATTTTATGTGGGTGGGGAAAGTAGATGAAAACCATGCATAGACAACAACTTAATGACCCTATATCTGATCAGTGCCTGATCCATTGGGAAATTTCATGAATCTCCCTCATGCATTTTGATATCTGATACTTATTCATATATTCAGATATATGATCTATCCATTAACCTTGCTAAAAGACATCAATGTTCATTTCAAATCTCATTCTTACCTGGTATCCTTGTCAATAAACCTACAACGCTGTTGAATCTCTGAAGCATTTACACAATTCCTTGAATCATCAGCAACAATGAAATAACATACAGCCTTAAGGGACTGTAACTATGACCTAGGCTCTTTGTTCAAAGATTATAGAACATCACAGCTCAATTGAGAATGGAGACAAGATTTAACATGAAACTCAACCCTTTCTATTCTTTGTATTAATTTTCTTGAAATAATACATGAAAATGCATGAAATTAACTCACAAATCACCTAATAAACCAAATTGTATAATAACATATGCTGTCATACAAGAGAGAAAATGGCAAGAATGAGAAACTGATGGTATGGGAAGGGGGTATCACAACCAAAGCATAGCTTCATGGTCTAGAACCAGCACATCCCAGGTCTTCCATTCAGAAAACACCAATTCCAAGGCCAATTCTGCTAACTATCTTCATACCAGAGAAACTTTCCAAAATTCCAACCCCTACAATGAAAGAATGAAAGAATGATATAGGATAAATGAATTCCTGGATTTGATCTTTAATTGACAAGTGTCCACTTGAAATTCAATCTTCTGGCAATCAAAAAATCTCTTTCTTCTTTCTTCCCATCTGATCTAATTAGGTTTCATCATTGTTCTGTTACTGATTTGCAAATATCCTTGTACAATGATGAAATTCTTTTGAATCACTAAAATATCTAATTTCTTCATGAAAATGCCAGTGAAAATAAGTTTTTACTACGTAAATCTAAACAAATTCGACCCTAACTGCATTTCCATTTCCTTTTACTGATATTTAAGTCATCACCTTATTAGGAATCGGTTTTGAGCTTTGATACCTGAATTCGGTTGCACAATAGGAATCTAGGAGAAAACCTCTTGTAGCTCAAACAAATTGCTACCTATACAAAAACTAACCTCATATTTCAAAAATTTAGATCTTCCTGGTTTTGGCAGTATATTGGAGTACATATCTGGCCTTCACAAAACCCCTTGAATCTCATTTTGAAAAATGCCCCTCTGTTATAAATGTTCAAGTCTACACTTTGAATTTTAAATTTCAAAAATTTAAAATTATCTAATGTTTGAACATTAGAATGGATCCCTTTTATGATTTAAAAGAATTTTTGAATGTGCATATGAGAGGAATAATTTTAAGAATATCAATTTTAAAAACTATTTACTTTTTCCTTATTTCTCCCCTCTGGTCAACTAGTCTTTGATTGACTTTTCACCATGTGGCAGTGTCTGAATGGTCCACCTCTTCTTCATCCACCATGTCACCATCTACTCTGGGCCTAGTGACACATGGAAAAATCTAGCTTTCCCACATTTTTTAACTAACATGCATCTTATTTATGTGGGAATGTGGGCATCGTAGGATCTACCACGTGGCAACATCCTGTGCCTCTGTCTATAAATACTTGTTTGTGCCACCTCATCAATAGCTGGGACCTATCGCCACATGTTAGAATCTCACTTTCCCACATTTTATATCTTTTTCATAACTTATTATTATGGGGAAGCGGGCACCATTAGATATGTATAGGTGGCATGATCTGGGTGAATCTCCATTTTTGATGCCATGTCATCGTCTGCATGTATTTATTCAAAATTTAGCCTCAACACATGCCAGGTATTCTTCCTTATCCACATCAACCACAATGGTCACACGTGCAAGCATGTCTTTCCTTTTGGTAAAGGTGTGTCTTCAAGATACTACATTCCTTCTAAGAATTTCTATTTAAAAATGTAAAATACTTCTCCCACGAGTAATGTTGGATAAAGAATCCTAAGCTTTTCCCATTTAAATGCAGCTTCCTCTTCCTCTTTCAAAATGTAGCTGCTCTATCCCTTTGGTGCATCCAACTGCATCTTCAGACTTTTACAAGTGGCTTCTATCTTTAATCTTGTGCCTATGATCATGTGTATTCTCTTCTTTATTTTATCTTATTCACTGGCGTTCTATGCCCTTTAGCCTACATTTTTCATGATGTGCGGGTTCTTCATTAATGGCATGGATCTCTAGTTGGAATGAGCTCTGCCTATGGATGTGGGGGCCTTTTATCTTGCCTTGGTCTCCTCCAGCGTTACCTGCTATGAACTACACTTCCTTGTGTGAGTCTCTATGCTTTGATGCGAGCTCCCTAGGTGTTAACTGCACTTTGTATTTGCTTGCAATGGTATTATCCTTTCTTTGCATTAGCATGAGCTTCGTTTAAGATGTGTGTTCATTGTTTAGTGTGTATGGTGCCTTTGATTGTGTGAGGTGTTCTTTTTTATTGCAGCGTCCTTCATTCTTCCTCTATTTTGATGCACCTCCACGACCTTAATCATGGGTTTACTTTTTTTAACACCATGGCTCCTTTTCATGCTGCATTCCTCTACATTTTTTAGGCCAGCTTCTTGTTTTTTTATGCTTTTATATGCTCTAAAAATTGGCAACTTCCTTGTTTGATGGATGCCCTCTCTGCAAAAAATCATTGATCATGCATTTTTCTTTGACCAGGCGTGGAGGACGGCTAAGCTCCCCTACATTAACTATGGGCTTTCCCCTACAAGCAGGTTCTTTGAACTTTGTAATCTCTTTTTAGCTTGTGGCTTGGTTCTTTCTCATGGTGTGGGGTGCTCTTTTCCTTTTGACTATATGCCACAGAGCTGCTGGTGTAATTTTCCTGCTGTCTTTTAAAACTAATGCCTGCTACCTCTAAAAACATGGGCATCTTACTTTATCTCTGCCGCTCCATGTTTTAGCTTATTCTTGGTGTAGACTACAACTTCAACCTTGTGCCTGCATGGAGAGTTCTCCTTTTTATTGACTGCAGGATGAATGGCATTGAAACTTCCAACTAGCACATTTGTTACTAATGAGTTGAGATCAATGAAGAGCTGCAAGAACTTTCCTTTCCTACTACAGCTTCTAGTTTCCATTAGATGGCTCTCCTTTCCTTTTATCACATGGAGCTTCTTTTATAAATGTATGTTTATTTGGCAATGTTTTAAATCAGTTATGGCTTATTCGACTTTACTCCATGTATGCCCCTTTTATCACTAAACCTTTGATTGTCTCCATTCTACATATCATTGACTGCTTCATCTTCATTGAGATCAACCATTTTCCTTATTAAAATAATATATAAGTTCCACCCTTCCCCTAGTTGGATACTGAGGTAGATCTGGACCTACTTGAATGCAAGGCTCTACAACTAATGATATTGTATACACTAAAAATTGTCCTAAATGACTATATTAATCTAATTAGTACTAGTCACATTCCTCTACTTATTTAATTAAATTATTTTGATTAAATGAGTTCATTTTTGCCTAAGTATTTAAATTTAATTTAAATACTCCTAGCTCTAATGTGTTAATTTAAATTAACACATGATTCTCCACGTATTCCTTTTTTAAATAAATTTTATTTATTTAAGAATCCTCCATATTCCCATTAATTCTTCTAGACCTTGATTAAATTAAATTTTATTTAATTTAATCTTTATTCAAACCACCTAGAAGTATGTGCATTCATATGATTTGTCATCACATCTTTTAAGCACATGTTGTTTACACCATAGGAATCTTCTACACACACATGTCATCTCATCAGTCTTATCCATCTATCTAGAATGTGAGATAAGGTGCTTAGTTGTCAATTCTTATCCTTATCTCCTGTGCTTAGTTGTCAAATCCTTATCCTTATCTCCTAGTGGGTTCTAAGCACATTCTAGATGCTTCCTCCATCCACTTTAAATAGAAATCTTGTCTCAAGCATTTGATACACAGACAGACAGAGACAAACACGACGAGACACTATGGGAAGAGAACCCTGGCTGGGTTAGGAGTCATTCGAAGTCCATGATTGCATCATCATTCTATTATTTTGATTTCTCACATCATCTAGTTTAGGTACATATTCCATTTGCATTCATAAATCCAAGAGATTCATCCATTATTGTGTTCCTAAGAGCATACTGAACATTTTTCTCCATTGCTATGTTCATAGTTTGAGGTTTGCATAATCTTGGTTACAATTTTATGCAACACAGATATCCTCTTTATTGACAACCTTTCTTCATGAATCACACACCTTCCAAGATGATCAAATAGATGAAATGATTCAAGAGGCACAAGAATGTAGTATTTTTAGAGGAAAAAATGGGGGTATAATCTATTCAATCTTACCAATCACAGATCAGGAGATATAACATCACGAACAGGGCTCCCAACAAATCTGCAAATACTGACACCAATAAAAAGATACAAATTCCATTTGGAATTGCGTTTGAAAACTAATCAAACAGATTCTTCATGATATGAAACTTGAAACATAACAAGTCTCTAATGCCTACAATGCAATGCAATAGGAATTTTAAACTTTTGATCAACTGGTCAAAAGTTACAACACATCAAACAGGGCTTCCCAGAATTAGGTGCAAAATGCAAAAGCATGAAAACAGTAACTAACCAACTTTGAGGGATTCAAAACCTAATCAAATGAACTCAAAACAACTCAAAATCTGAAACATAGGTTCTTAAATATGGATACTAGACACTCCCAAAGTGGTGGGTCATGACACAATTCTGGGTGTGAGATATTCAGCTGTAAACACAACCTCCTGTCACTGTTTGACACTTAGGGTAAAATGTAGAAATGATATTGGCTCAAAACAGGACTTCACCAAACAGCTCAGAATATCAATTTATCATTACAGAATATGTGAATGGGCTAAATGAAGGGTGTTAGAAACATTGAACACCATTTATGCATTAACTCAACAACGAGATACATAGGCTTCACAAAGAATTTATAGACTTGATTTTCTCAAAAGTGCTCAAATTTGACCATGCAATTTTTAGCACCAACAACACTGAGACATAGAGATTTGGTGACCCAGAAACCTTCCAAATAGAAAGTATAACTAGGGTGGGGATCATACCCACAACTTTAGTATTGTAGTATAAAGTTAGCTTGTCAAAACTTACATTGATCACTTCTAATGATTTGCCATATTAGGAGCAAAAAGGACTGCTAGGTCCACCTTGTAAAAGGATTTACAAATATACAATTAAGTATGCACTTGGTAAAGAGATTTACAAAAGATTGTTAGGTCTACCTTATGAAAGGATTTGACTAATCTACCTATTAGGATGAATTAGTAGTAGATCCCTAATTTGCAACTTGGTTTACTGAATGAGATTCCCTTTTGTATTGATCACCTTTCTATGATAGATATGTCTCTACTACTCCTTATGGTATTATGGCCTTAAAAATTTGCTCTTCTTCTAATCTTCTCTAATTAATTCCATGCACACACAAACACACACTTGGATATGAAAAAATGAATTACATATATATCAATCCAATTATACAAATTACAAAGTTAGCCATCATACAATTTACCAAAAATGTTATAAAGTCAGCCCACATGAAGACATTTGGGCTCTAAAAACTGACTTGGTAAGGTTCTGATACTCATCATCTACTATCAATACTCAACATCATCATGTAATTGGTAGACATAGAAGCTCAATCCATACTAATTACTTTTGAGTAGTCCTAAACTTAGTCTATACTAGTGACTCGGTAGACATTGTGAAACTTGTCATGTAAATCATGTGTCTTGATCTACATTGTATGACTTGGTAAACATTATCACCTCGATCTTGGTATAAACTGAGTCACTTGGTTAACAATGGGAAGCTCAGTTAACATTGGACTCTCATCACATTCACTAAAAACTCAATGAACAACTGAATTACATCAAAAACACTATGAACTAAACAATGAGGTCGGTAGCTATATACAATCTAAATAATTGTGTGTCACTAATAAAAAACTTGACTAATATGTCAAAAATCTCCCCCTTTGGCATTAGTGACAAAAAAATTTATCAACCAAAAACTAAATACCTTATATCCATCACCACGTGATACTAGCTTGGTAGAGTATACTATTTTTGGGATTTTCAAAATTGATTTTGTAAGGTATATACAATATACTACACATCTTCATGCTATATACAACATGTCTTTCTATACATGCCTTACTTGTTGCAAGTTCTCCCCCATGGCATATTTTTCCATACTATCTTCTATCTTTTTCTTTATACTATGTGTCTCCCCTCCCCCCCCTTTTTCATACTATGTGTCTCTCTCCCCCTTTTTGATAGTAATGACAAAGATTTATTCTATTTTATTTACATAGAAATACAAAAATGAGACAAAAATTCAAAATGTACCTTGAGAATGATTTCCAAGGTTTTATCTTGATCCTCCTTTAGGAAATTACATGTATGAAGTGCAATTTGTACCTCCACTGATAATTCTATCATATGGTCCACAATAGAGAATTTATTCCCATGGATAAGAGTTTTTGAATATGTAACATGTTTCTGCAGAGCATCCATGTTGGGAAGGATCATGTTCTATATGTCAATCAATGTGGATATGATCCTTGCTTCTTCCATTAGCAATTTTGGTTACATATATAACAAAAAACTTGTTTTCTTGAAGTGTGTAGAGCTTGAACTAGGGTCAGGTTGTAGCTGCTAAGCACTAGCCTTTAGATCTTCATCTATTTTTGACAATTTGTCCTTTATTTCCTTTTTAAACTCAGAAACATCACATAGTCTCAAAAAGTGATGAAACATTTGAACATGATGCTTCTAAATTGCTCAAAATTGTAAAAATCTCTACTTGATTAATGGAAATCTACTAAGTAATGTGCTCTATCACTTTATTGTCAAAATTCTTTTTAGGCTTCTACACCATGTTATCCTATCCATTAGTGCATTCATTAAGTTTCTAGACTACTTCTGCTAGTTGATACAAGATAGGTTGAAAAGAATCAATCTCAATTCCTATGGCCTCTACCAAAATTTTCTTATCATCTTTAATTATCTTATACTCTTTATTTTTTTCCTCTCTTAGCCTTTTTTGCTTATCCTTCTTTAGGAGGAGTTCACCAAATGTCTACATTTGGTCTGGAGTAATCTTATAAATATCCCAATTGGGGATTACTATTTCCTCATCTAAATCAATATTTTCATCTATCTCCTTTCCTTTCCCCAAAATTTTTTTGATCAGTTGAACCATGGGCTCAATTGTCCTTACACTTGTTGCTTTTGTATCTAGAATAGAAATAATTGTAGAGATACTAAGGCTTGAAGTAAAATTTGATACTATACTAACTAAAGGAATACTTATAGAAATAGATGAGGAACCCAAAATTGATGTTCTAAAAATTGAAGAAGTCAAAAATAGAGAAATAAAAACTAAAGTGCTCAACTCAGTAGATGAAGGAGGAATCTATAGCTTGGTTGATGAAGTAGAAGTCACTTATGTCAGTGATGTGCTAAGCTAAGTAGGGGCAAAGAGTGATTGGATATTTGAGATGTCACTAGTGGTCACAATCAAACTTGTTGATGCTATCTCCACACTTGATGTTGACACTGGCTTGCTTGAAGAGTGAGGAAGTCAGGCATTAATTTCTATAGCTATCTTGATTGGGTTAGTCTTCTCATCATCTTTCTTTTCTTCCTCAGTAGTCTCTTGTCATTGATCCTCTTCATTTTCTTCATTGTCAAAGTGAGTTACTTATTCAACATTCTCTTCTTCATCTTTCTCCTTATCTTCTTCATCATCATCATCTTTGATCTTGACTAGAAAATCACTTGGTTTATGTAACAAATAAATATTCTTCCAATTGTTTGTTGCATTATTAACAACATCCTCAATGTCCTTGATCAAAACTAGACAAGTATTAAACTTTAGAGTCAAATTTTCTTCATTTTTCTTTAATGACTCTTTTACCTCAACATTTGATATGCTCTTTAATAGCTACCTCAAGGTTTTACCATATATGTCCTTAATAGTTTGCATAGCAAAATCCCATCTTGGCTTTATCTTTTCCAATAATTCACTAGGAACTTGAGAAGCAAGCCGATCTAGTGAGTATTTCCACTTACCCATTTTATTCAATACTAGGACTTCAATCAGCTTCTACTCATTTGTTGTCCTAATCTCATATTTTAAGGATTTGAAATTTTTTATGCCTGCCCCAACTTCCAAATCTTTTAGTTTGTCTTAGAAGGTGGGTGGAGGTTTTCTAAATATAATGTCTCCTCCTTCTTTGTTAGACTTCTTCCTTGAAGATCTCCTTGTGAAAATTGGAGTGGATGATTTTGCTAGCTTGGTGATGATCACTTTGCCTTTCTTCTTTAATGGTTCTTCTTCCTTAGATTCTTCCTCATCCTCCACTTCTTCATCTTGCACATCCTCACCTTTTCCCTCAGTTAACAAAAGGGGTGAACTTGATTTTAGTTTTACAATCTTTCTTTTCCCTTTATTGACCACCTGAGGGAGCTTAATTTCAAGTTCAATCCTAGCCTTTGCTTCATCATACATTCAAAATTATGCATCCTTAGTATCAATTGGTTCACTGATAATAACTTCAATGATATCCTTTATTTCATCAATTTTGACCTCATAACCAAGAGGTTTTACCTACAAAATTCTAGGCCTAGCTGCTTGAATATACACCTTGTCACTATCCACCATGAAAAATGTATCATCTTTATAGTCTTCAACTAGCTTCTTGGGAATTCTAAACCTATTGTTCATTTTATCCTTAAATAAATTGAAGTAGTTGTCCATGATACTGTTGTAATTTTCACCCATCTCAACAATATGCTCGTTGATTTGATATAGCACAGACACATATTTTCTCTAAACAACAGTGCCTTTAGAGGGAAAAAAAATTTGTACATAAAAGAATAGACAAGTCAACAAGGAACCAAAATTATATGGATTGTTCTTCAAAGTTCTTATGCTTTCCATGTTATTGTTGAATTGTCTCAACAATAGCTTAGAAAGATTGTATGATAAATTGTTCTTAATCAACTTGTAAGCCAAGTCCACAAATTCACATGACACACTATTTAGTTTTCTTGAACTATATATCTTTTATGCAATGATGTGAATACCAAAATTTATTTCCGCATCAGTGACACTATTGATTTTTATTCCTCTATCATCCCATTCAGCTAGGGTTTTCTTTTCCAATTTTTCCCAACCTAGGGTTTTTATCATTTTGACTTTTGCTAGCATTGGAATGCTAGTGATTCAATGAATCATCTCCTTGGTTACCAGAATTGTTTGATCTAACCATAGCTACCCATTATGCACCTAATTGAGGATAAACCTATTCCATTTGATTTCAAATTCATGGGGCATGTGAGGGATGTGTGTCAACCCTTTGGTTTCTAGATGTATATGCTTGGGTTTTAGGACTCCATTCACACATAACTGACCTAGGGCATCATCCATTTTTGGTGTACCAATCTCTTGAATAACGCATTTGAAATGAGTGCAAATATCATTGATAAGAAGTAACTTTAGAGGAATTTGGGATTGCACAATGCTTTTATCTAGGATTTTGACAACTACAAGAGTGAGTTTGAAATCTAGCACCTTCCACTCAACTCCATGAACCAAAATGTTAGATCCTTCCTTAACCTTACTACTGCTAGATGCCATTTTCACTTGGGAGGGTTTGAGAGAATTCAAAAAACTTTCACTAGAAATTTGCTCAAATCACTTTGGTTGCACTGGAAATTGCTCTTCATAATAGCACTTGAAATTTTATGGTAAAAAATGATTTCAATTCCATGCCTTTTGTTAAAATTTCCCAATATATTCTTAGTACAAAAGTAGATATGTTGATAGACTATCATCCACTACTTAGCATTGAACACTTGGCAAAGTCTTCATGACTCGATAACCATGAACATCTTTATCACTCTTGACCTTTCTTGGTAGAGTTTATGACCCGACCTCACTTGATAGAAAAGGTAACTCAGTAATAACTGATACTAATCTCACTCAGTGATCCCTTTGTATCTTGAATATAAATTTGGATCTTTGTCACCTTTCAATTGGAATTGATTTGGATGTCATCTTTGATAGCCTAGTTCCACTTCTCTCTTGAGAACTTAATTAGAAATGGTAGAGTCACCCAATTCTTAAGTGACTTGACCATCAATGCTTGGACTTGTATCCTTTGTAGACTTAGGAATCCATTGTTGTCTTATTTTTTTTTGGATGCTATCAACTTCTACCTTCTTTTCATCTTCAATTCTACTAGCATTCATATAATTCTTGGTAAGATGACTAAGTTCTATACAAATGAAACATTTTTTGGTAGTACCTCTTATTCTCATATGATGTTTAACACAATTCATACCAATGTGTTCAAATTCTCCATAGTAATGACATCTACACTAGGTATTATAGTCCCATCCAAATATTGCTTTCACAATTTGCTCTACTGGATTCAATACCTTGGTTTTGAATTCTGATGCCTTGTGTCCATATTTCTTGCATTTGTGAAATTTTCCTTTAAATTTTGGTTTCTCTTTACATGCAGTAGCTCTATGACCATGTTGATTGCAATTGTAGCATTTTCCATTGAATTTTTCTTTTCCATTACTCCAGTATTTTTTTGATGTGTGACCTATCTTACCACAGTGATTGCAAGTAGGTCTTTGTTTCTTTTGAGCTCCTTGCTTGGATGATTCTTCTTCTTCTATATATCCAATTCCTTCTTTTCCTTTTTGCCTATAGAGGGTTTTCTTATTCAATTGATTCATGTCTACTTGAGATTTTATCATTCTTTCATTGATTTTCTTCTTAGATTTTAGATCATTCCTTAATCTTTCATTGATTTATCTTTTATATTTTAGATCATTTCTCATTCTTTCATTAGTTTTCCTTTTAGAATTTAGATCATTCTTCATTCTTTCATTTTCAAATCTTAGGCTCATGATTTATTCATTTCTAGTGGAGAGCTGATCAATAAGGTCTGCTTGCTAAATGGATTGGTTCTGGATTTCATTGGTCCTTCCATCTATCTCTTCTTTTATCTTGTTTCTCTATTCTGAGAGTTCACATAACCTTACTAACTAAATTTCTTGTTCTCTTCTTAGCTTTCTTACTTCTTCTTGTAAGGAATCATTTTTTTCTAGGAGTTCTTTGATTACTTCATTGGCTCCATCTGAATTGCTTGAATGATGGTCTTCAATTATTTCTTCAATGTAGAGATAATCATTCATTTGAATTACAAGCTCTTTTCTTCTTCTCAAGGACTAAGAGTGTTTCTTCTTTGCTATCTTTTGTTGGGCAATGACCATTTCTAAATCTAGCTTTTCATCATCAATAGCTTTGTCAAGTCTAAATATCTCCATGGTCTTGATCTTTGCTCAAGTTGTTAATCTTTCTCTTGAGAACCGAGATTCTCTTATACCAATTGTTGAAAAAATTCAAGACTATGTTAAGTTACTAAGAGGGGAGAGGTGAATTAGTAACTTCTAAAACTTCAACAATTTCAACCTTTAATCCAACCATTCAATTAGTATTTAATCCATCATATAAATATTGATCTAATTGCATGCATAAGATACTAAAAATATGAAAGCATTCATAACACTGAGATACAGAGATTTGGTGACCTAGAAACCTTCCAAATAGTAAGTAAAATTGGGGTGGGGATGGTACCCACAACTTTAGTACTACAATATAAAGTTAGATTGATAAAGCTTACATTGATAAGTTCTAGTGATCTAAACTATTAGGAGCAAAATAGACTGCTAGGTCCACCTTGTGAAAATATTTACAAAAATACAATTAAGTATGTACTTTGTAAAGAGATTTACAAAAGACTATCAGGACTACCTTGTGAAAGGATTTGATTAATCCACCTATTAGGATAAAGTATTAGTAGTTCTCTAATCTACAACTTGGTTCTTGAATGAGATTCCTTTGTGTACAGATCACCTTTCTGTGATAGATATGTCTCTACTGATCCTTATGTTATTATGACCTTTACAATTTTCTCTTCTTCTACTCTTATATAATTAATTCCATGCATACACACACACACACTTGGATATGAAACAATGAATTAAATATATATATATATATATCAATCCATTTATACAAATTAGAAATTCAACCATCATACAAGTTACCAAAAATGTTATAAAGTCATCCCAGATGAAGACATTTGGGTTTTGAAGACTAACTCGATGAGGTTCTAATATTCAACATCCACTATCAATACTTGACATCACCATGCACTCGGTAGACATAGAAGCTTAGTCCATATTGATTACTTCCAAGTAGTCCTAAACTCAGTCTACACTGGTGACTTGGTAGACATTGTGAAACTCATCATATAAACTGAGTCTCTTGACATCTGCACCAGGAATTGTAATCCCATCCAAAGATTGCTTTAACAAGTTGTTCAGCTGGATTGAGTGATTTAGATCTGCATTGGAATGCCTTCTGACCATGCTTTTTGCACTTTTGACAATTTCCTTCAAATTTTGATTTCTCCTTGCATTCATTAGCTTTATGACCATGCTAACTACAATTATAGCATTTACCATTGAATTTACCTTTTCCATTGCTCCAACACTTGTTTAATGTGTGACCTAACTTACCAAAATGATTTCAAGTAGGTTTTTGATTTCATTAGGCACCTTTTTTTGGAGGTTTCACCTTCTTCCTTATAACCAAGTCCAGCTTTGCCTTTTTGTCTATGAAGATTTTGCTCACTTAGCTGATTTAATTAAGTCATTTTTACTTGAGATTTCGTCATTCTCTCATTGATTTGTTTTTTAGTGATCAAGTCATTTTCCAAACTTTCATTGATTTGTCTTTCAGATCTCAAGTCACCTTTTAAGCTTTCATTGATTTGTCTTTCAGTGATCAGATCATTTCTCAGGCTTTCATTCTCAGATTTTAGATTCATAATTTTTTCATTCGCATTAGATAGTTGATCTACAAGATCTTTATACTAAAGGTATTAACTATTTCTTACCTCTAAGTCTTCATTTGCCTTTTCTCTCTATTCCAAAACTTCACATAGCCTAATTGATTGAATTTCTTGTTCTCTTTTAAGTTTTCTTACTTCTTCCTACGGGGAACCATTCTTTGCTAGGAGTTCCTTGATTGCCTCATTAGCTTCATTTGAACTACTTGATGGTAAAAGGTCTTCAATCTTCTCTTCAACATACTGATGATCATTCATTTATCTTGCAAGCTCTTTCCTTCTTTTTAGGGATTGAGAAAGATGCTCCTTTGCTTCTTTGAGTTGAGTCAAGGCCATTTCTAGATCTAGCTTTTCATTTTCAATAGCTTTGTCAAGTTTGAATATCTCCATTGTCCTTGATCTTTGCTCAAGCTGTCAAGCTTTGTCTTGAGAACCAAAACACTCTGATACTAATTGTTGGAAATGTTCAAGATATAATAGGTTACTGAAAGGAGAGGGGTGAATCAGTAACTTCAAAAATTTTAAATATTTTCAGCATTTTAACCATATATACTATTCACCATTCATTCATCTAATCTACTACATAAATGAGAGATCAAACATTCATAACACATGTACACAGTGATTTGGTAACCCATAAACCTTCCAAGTAGAAAGTAAAATTGGGGTGGGGATGATTAAGGCTTGCATTGACCACTTCTAGTGGTTTGACCTGTTAGGAGCACAAAGGACTGCTAGGTCCACCTTGTTAGAAGATTTACAAACATACACTGAAGTATGCACTCTGTTAGGAGATTTATACAAAGACTGTTAAGTCTACCTTGTTAAAGGATTTAAAAAACTAATTCACCTATTAGGATGAAATAGTGGATCTACTTACAAACTTGATTTTCTAATTAGATCCTTGAAGTGTATCACCTCTTTTGATTGATAAATCTTTATTGCTCCTTGTAGACCTTGCTGAATACCCTACTCTTCTGTTGATTCACATTTACACTTCTCAAAATAGTCCATGTCTTTCTTGATATCCTTCACACCACATATATATTCCAAATGATATAATACATTACATATATATACCATTCCAATAATTATAATTGCAAGGTCGGCTAAAAACAAAAGCAAAAAAAATATTACTAAGTCGGCCAAATAGTAACTAACTCGGGTTCACTAAATTGACTCAGTGACCTTCTAATACTTGGCATCCACTACATTAGTCGACATCATCATGCACTTAGTAGAAGTGAAGGCTTAGTCCATACTAATCACCTGACGTAGTTCTAATCTCAGTAACCATTGGAGACTCGGTGGATATAGTATCACTCGGTAAAAACTAAACCCTTCATTTACCTTACTTTCAATCGGTAAACTCTACACTTCCATCACTTGGTAGGCACTATGCTTTCATCACTCAGTAGACACTATGCTTCCATCACTTGGTAGGCACTGTGCTTTCATTACTCAATAGAAACTGTGCTTCCATCACTCAGTAGGCACTACGAAGCTAGGTGAACACTGTAAACTCGGCTAACACTATAATGCTCAGTGTGAACTATGAAGCTCGGTGTAAACTACTTAAGTGATGAATGTACAAGGTTACCACTAAATTCTCGATATACATTGTAGACTAAGTGATGAGCTCAGTAGCTATACTGATAGAGATAATTGTTGTCACTAATGGAAATAATAACTTAATGCCAACAATTATTGGAAATATTCAAGATATAATAGGTTACTAAGAGGGGAGGGGTGAATCAGTAACTTCATAACTTTAAAATATTTTTAGCATTTTAATCATATATACTGTTCACCATTGATTCATCTAATCTACTGCATAAATGAGAGATCAAACATTCATAACACATGTACACAGTGATTTGGTGACCCAGAAACCTTCCAAGTAGAAATTAAAACTAGGGTGGGGATGATACCCACAAAACTTTGTTACTACAGTATGAAGTTGGCCTGTTAAGGCTTACATTGACCACTTATGGTGATTTTCCCTGTTAGGAGCACAAAGGACTGCTAGGTCCACCTTGTTAGAGGATTTACAAATATACACTGAAGTATGCACTTTGTTAGGATATTTGTACAAAGACTATTAAGTCTACCCTATTAAAAGATTTATAAAATTGATTCACCTGTTAGGATGAAATAGTGAATCTACTTACAAACTTGATTTTCTGATTAGATCCTTTAAGTATATCACCTCTTGTGACTAATAAATCTTTACTGGTCCTTGTAGACCTTGTTGAATACCCTGCTCTTGTGCTAATTCACATTTACACTTCTCAAAACATTACATGTCTTTCTTGATATCCTTCACACCACATATATATTCCAAATGATATAATACATTACATATATATACCATTCCAATAATTATAATTGCAAGGTTAGCTAAAAACACAAGTGAACAAAATATTACTAAGTCTGCCAAATAGTAAATAACTCGGGTTTGATGAACTAACTCAATGACCTTCTGATACTCGGCATCCACTGCATTACTCAACATCATCATGCACTTGGTAGAAGTGAAGGCTTGGTCCATACTAATCACCTGACATAGTTCTGAACTCGATAGCCATTAGAGACTCGGTGGATATAGTATCGCTCAGTAAAAACTGAACCTTCATTTTCCTTGCTTTCACTTGGTAAAATCTATGCTTCCATCACTCAATAGGCACTGTGCTTTCATCACTTAGTAGACACTATGCTTCCATCACTTGGTAGGCACTATGCTTTCATCACTTAGTAAACACTATGCTTCCATCACTTGGTAGGCACTATGCTTTCATCACTCGGTAAACACTATGCTTCCATCACTCGGTAGGCACTGCGAAGCTAGGTGAACACTGTAAACTTGGTTAACACTATAATGCTCAGTGTGAACTGTGAAGCTCAGTGTAAACTGCTTAAGTGATGAATGTACAAGGTTACCACTGAATGCTTGGTATACATTATAGACTGAGTGATGAGCTTGATAGCTATACTAATATAGATAAGTGTTGTCACTAATGGAAATAATAACTTAATGCCAACAATCTCCCCATTTGGCATTAGTGACAAAAACACTTATAAGCCAAAACATATGTACACAACCTGACTGGATGAATTTAGGTTTTTCAAAATTGATCTTTGTAGAATTTTTGTATATACAAATATACTTATGTGCACATTCAAACTTTATTGAGTGCTAACTCCCCCTATCACTTATAGTGATGACTTTCCCTATCACTTATAGTGATGACTTTCCTAGGAATCTCTTCCCCTTTTTTACAATAATGCCAAAGGACTGCATTTATACAATTTATATGGCTACACCAAAATGAGATAGAAATTCTTGATGTACCATAAGAATAGTTGCAAAAGTAATATCCCAAGTCTGCTACAAAATTTGACAGGTGGAGAGGGCAATTTGAACTTCTGGTGATAATTGGATCAAGTGATCAGCCACTAAGAAGTTTTGATCTTGGACCAATGTTTTGCAATATACAAGATGTTTTTGCATTATGTCCATAATAGGAAGGATCATATTCTAGATATAGCTTGATGATATAGTTCTAGATCCTTTATGAATCTAATTGGAAATGATGGAGTCACCCACTTCTTGAGTGACATTGCCATCACTTGAACTATCATGCTCGGTAGATTTTGGAATCCACTATTGCCTCATTTGCTTTTGAATGTTTTTAGCTTTTTATTTCTTTTCATCTTCAACTCTTCCTATATTCATGCAATTTTTAGCTATATGACCAAGTTTAGTGCATGTATAACATCTTACTATTGTGTCTCTTTTCCTCAAGTGATGCCTTAAGCATTCTTTGTCAATGTGTCCATATTCTCCACAATAATGACATCTACACCAGGTATTGTAATCCCATCCAAAGATTGCTTTAACAAGTTGTTTAGGTAGATTGAGTGATTTGGATCTGCATTGGAATTCTTTGTGACCATGCTTCTTGCACTTGTGACAATTGCCTTCAAATTTTGATTTCTCCTTGCATTCATTAGCTTTATGACCATGTTGACTACAATTGTAGCATTTACCATTGAATTTACCTTTTCCATTGCTCCAACACTTGTTTGATGTGTGACCTAACTTACCATAGTGATTGCAAGAAGGTTTTTGATTTCTTTGGGCACCTTGTTTAGAGGTTTCACCTTCTTCCTTGTAACCAAGTCTAGCTTTGCCTTTTTGTCTATGAAATTTTTTCTCACTTAGCTGATTTAATTGAGTCATTTCTGCTTGAGATTTCATCATTCTCTCATTGATTTGTTTTTTAGTGATCAAGTCATTTTCCAAAATTTCATTGATTTGTCTTTCAAATCTCAAGTCACCTTTTAAGCTTTCATTGATTTGTCTTTTAGTGATCAGATCATTCCTCAAGCTTTCATTCTCAGATCTTAGATTCATAATTTCTTCATTTGCATTAGATAGTTTATCTACAAGATCTTCATGCTGAAGGGATTGACTATTTCTTACCTCTAAGTCTTCATTTTCCTTGTCTCTCTATTCCAAAACTTCACATAGCATGATTGATTGAATTTCTTATTCTCTTTTAAGCTTTCTTATGCCTTCCTGTAGAGGACCATTCTTTGCTAGGAGTTCCTTGATTGCCTCATTAGCTTCATTTGAATTGCATGATGGTAAAAGGTCTTCAATCTTCTCTTATACATACTGATGATCATTCATTTGTCTTGCAAGTTCCTTCCTTCCTTTTAGGGATTGAGAAAGATGCTCTTTTACTTCTTTAAGTTGAGTCAAGGCCATTTCTAGATCTAGCTTTTCATTTTCAATAGCTTTGTCAATTATTGGAAATATTTATTTTCATTTTTCTGACAACCAAAACACTCTGATACCAATTATTGGAAATATTCAAGATATAATAGGTTACTAAGAGGGGAGGGGTGAATCAATAACTTCAAAACTTCAAAATATTTTCAGCATTTTAACCATATATACTATTCACCATTCATTCATCTAATCTACTACATACATGAGAGATCAAACATTCCTAACACGTGTACATAGTGATTTGGTGACCCAGAAACCTTCCAAGTAGAAAGTAAAACTGGGCTGGGGATGATACCCACAAAACTTTGTTACTATAGTATGAAATTGGCCTGTTAAGGCTTACATTGACCACTTCTAGTGATTTACCCTGTTAGGAGCACAAAGGACTGCTAGGTCCACCTTGTTAGATGATTTACAAACATACACTAAAGTATGCACTCCGTTAGGAAATTTATACAAAGACTGTTAAGTCTACCTTGTTAAAGGATTTACAAAACTGATTCATCTATTAGGATGAAATGGTAAATCTACTTACAAAATTGATTTTCTAATTAGATCCTTGAAGTATATCACCTCTTGTGACTGATAAATCTTTACTACTCCTTGTAGACCTTGCTAAATACCCTGCTCTTCTGCTGATTCACATTTACACTTCTCAAAACATTACATGTCTTTCTTGATATCCTTCACACCACATATATATTCCAAATGATATAATACATTACATATATATACCTTTCCAATAATTATAATTGCAAGGTCAGCTAAAAATATAAGTGAACAAAATATTATTGAGTCGGCAAAACTGTAAATAACTCATGTTCACTAAACTAACTCGGTGACCTTCTGATACTCAGCGTCCACTGCATTACTTGGCATCATCATGCACTTGGTAGAAGTGAAGGCTTGGTCCATACTAATCACTTGACATAGTGCTGAACTCAATAACCATTGGAGACTTGGTAGATATAGTATCACTCGGTAAAAATTGAACCCTTCATTTACCTTGCTTTCACTAGGTAAACTCTACACTTCCATCACTTGGTAGGCACTATGCTTTCATCACTCGGTAGACACTATGCTTCCATCACTTGGTAGGCACTGTGCTTTCATCACTTAGTAGACATTGTGCCTCCATCACTTAGTAGGCACTACGAAGCTAAGTGAACACTATAAACTCAATTAACACTATAATGCTCGATGTGAACTACGAAGCTCAGTGTAAAGTGCTTAAGTGATGAATGTATAAGGTTACCACTAAATGGTCGATATACATTGTAGACTGAGTGATGAGCTTGATAGCTATACTGATACAGATAAGTGTTGTCACTAATGGCAATAATAACTTAACATGTGCACCTTTCCTTAGGTGCTTTAGTTTTGGACATAGTGCACACCATTTGGAGTTGTGTAGGTGTATATATGCACATCTCCAAAGGAGATAAGTGTGCACATGCGCACCTTGGATAGGTTTTAATGTGCATAGTGAAAAAGTGTGCATTTATGCATTAAAACACTTAAAATGTTCTAATTTTTCATAGTTCTAACACCCTATACTTGTCTAGTCATGTATGATATTGCTTAAGGATATTGAATCTTGACATAAGCTATCCTAAAGTTTGTTCATAGATGTCAAGGTGTACACATGCACACCTTTCCTTAGGTGCTTTTTTTTTGGACATAGTGTACACCATTTGGAGTTGTGTAGGTGTATATATGCACATCTCCAGATGAGATAAGTGCGCACATACACACCTTGGATAGGTGTGCATGTGCACTAGTGCAAAAGTGTGCATTTATGCATTAAAACACTTAAAATGTTCCAATTTTTCATAGTTCTAACACCCTATACTTTTCCAGTCATGTTTGATATTGCTTGAGGATATTGAATCTTGACATAAGCTATCCCAAAGTTTGTTCATAGATGTTCTTTGCAATCTCCATTACACTTTCCGTCTATGTTTAACTACATTCAAAAGTTCATCTAAAATTTGTTGTGAAAGATCATAAGGTGAGTATTTCTATTTGCCCAATTTTTTTAGAAGAGTATCTTCTATCTACTTTCTCTCTTCACCATTTTTAGTCTCATATGTAAGAGACTTAAAACATGCCATGCCAGATCCTTCTTCCATCTTTTTCATTTTTTCTTGAAGTGTAGGTGTTAGATTGTTTCATAGTTGTGATGCAAAATTGGTTCTTGTGGCAATATTGAGCTATAAGGGGCTATAGATTGTAATATCATAATACTATCAGACTTGTTGTTTGGTGGATGTAGCCAAGGGATTGTGTGAACCATGTTAAATCTTGGTGTCTTGTGTTCTTTTTTGTGTGATCTATTATTTTCTATTATTGGTTATATTTGCATGTAATTTTTATTTTTTTCCATGGTTTAATCTTAACAAGTGGTATCCTAGACTAGTTGTTTTTTAGTTATCCTCCATAGGAGAGTCACATGGTTGAGTGGGAGTGATGGTAGACAAGGGTAAGTTGAGGGTTGATAGGTTTAATGGGCTGATCTTTCAATTATAGAAGATGCAAATGGAAGACTATCTTTATCAAAAGGATTTATGGAAGTTGTTGGAAGGTATAACCAAGAATCAGGGATCTATGTCAAATGATGAATGGGATCTTCTAGATAGAAAGGAACTTGGAAGCATTTGATTATGCTTGGCACCATCAGTGGCCTTTAATATTACAAAAGTGAAGACAACATAAGAGTTGATGAAAACCCTAGCAACACTATATAAAAAATCCTCCACTTCAAACAAGGTATTTTTCATGAATCATTTATTTAATATGAAAATGGCAGAAGGTGGATCTATTATAGATTATTTAAATGAGTTGAATATTATTACTAGTTAATTATCTTCTATGGGTATCAATTCAGAAGAGGAAATTAGGGCTCTCTTGATTTTGTGTTCTTTGCCTGAAAGCTAGAATGGCTTGGTAATGGTTGTGAGTAATTCTATTCCTGGATCTAGTACCCTAAAATATGATGATGTGATTGGTGTTATTTTGAGTGACAAAACTTGTAAGAAATGTGATATCAGAATGTGACAATTCAACATTAATGATAAAAAAAATAGTATTTGTGTTTAAAATATGAAGGTGACGTAAACTAATGAAATGTGTAGAATTTTATGAATTTTATGCCTATAATTTTTATAATTTTTTTGACTAAGAATTTATTTATTTTATTTTATTTTGAAGTCCCTTTTTTAACTGTAAAAAAATATAGGATGTAGTTCCCGTCAAACAAGTATGTGCAAATCACCTTTTTTTGTTCTAATTTGAAAATATTTTATAGATGACATGTATAGCTAGTGCAAAAAAAAAGAAATAATTATTTTTGATGTATATTTTCTTTGTTATAAGTACTCAAGTTTGACCTTGTCAGAATCCAACAGTTTTTTCCTCCCGTCAAAACTTCCCTATCAAATCTATACCTTCCTAAAAATAAATTACATATTCGTGAAGAGGATTCTCTCCTCTAGTGATAAATATATATTTTTTATTTTTTTCATATGATTTACTATTTTTTATCATTTTTTGAGAGAGAATCTTCTGAAATGTTGAAATATCGACTTATAATATTTTGAGATTGTAACATATTATAACTAATCAAAACACTCAACAATTTATATAATGATGATATTGAATCTGAAATCTATAAAAGGGTAATTTTAGTTTTTTTTAAATTGAGTTTTGATAGAGAAATGAGATTTGACCAAAACAGGTTTTTGTATCACAAACAGTGACACAGATCTATGCTTTTACCCATTAGGAAGTGCTTTGAATGCACAAAGCAAGGGAAAAATGACTAAAAGAGGAATTAATTCTAGAAATCATGGGAAATCAAGAGGAAAGTCAAAGGGGAGGAGGTCTTAATTGAGAGGACCAAATTTCAACTGGTACTATGGGAAACCAGGTCATAAGAAGAAAGATTGTTGAAATCAAAAGAAAGATGAAGGAGATAAACCAGATGGACACAAGGAGGCAAATGTGGTAACAAATTCGAAGAGGATGCTTTGCTTTTGTCTTTAGAAATTGTTGATGATTCATGGCTTTTAGATTCTAGTGCTTCATTTCATGCTACACCTCATAGAGGTTATTTTATTGATTATGTCCAAGGGGATTTTGGATGTGTTTATTTGGGAGATATTAAACCCTATTAGATTGTTGGAAAGGGAAAAATTAAGATTAAGTTGTAGAGTGGGAATCATTGGCTACTACATGAGGTAAGACATGTTCCAAGGCTAAGTAGGAATTTAATTTTAGTAGGGAAAATTGGTGGAGCGTTATGTAGTTACTTTTAATGATAAAAATTGGAAGGTTTCAAAAGGTGTGAAAGTAGGAACTTAATATCTTTGTATAGGTCATATTGTTCCTTCTACTTTAATTTTTTCAAAGAAAAATGAATCTTTAGGAACAATTATTGTAGTTGAAAATAAATAATTGCTATAGATTTTGATACAACACTAAGGCACAATAGACTTGGTCACATGAGTGAGAAAGTTATGAAAGTAATTCATTCAAATAAAGTTCTACTAGGTCTAAAATATGTTAATATGGATTTTTGTGAAAGTTGTGTGTATGGAAAATAAAAGAGAGAGTTTTGTGAAGACTGGGAAGGATAATAAAAAGGAGAAATTAGAGCTTGTGCATACTAATGTATGGGGACTGACTCAGGTATCTTCCCTTGGTGGCTCTCATTATTATATTACATTTATTGATGATACAATAAGAAAGATATGGGTTTATTTCCTTAGACAGAAACTTGATGTATTTTTGTAATAATTTGCCTAAGGGAAAAATTCACCCAAGAACTAAGAACTCAAACACAAGCACAACCAAAGACCAAAAATGAAGAGAGTATGATCAAAATAACAATGTATTCAATAACTTGATCATTAGAGTACTAGGAGTGCCTGATGATAAAGGCTATAGGAGAGCTTCTAGAATGCATAGAAGCTAGCATCATGATGTGTCATACAACCAAGCACATGTCCACTAGATATGGATTATCCTCCATTAAACACGAAAGTAAGTGCAGTGATGAGAGGATAAGGCTACAAGGGTGGGACACGCAAAACAATGTTGTAGACACCATGTGCTCAAATAGAGGTGCATACTCCTGTGTTGTCAACATGACAAATCACAAGGTGTGCAAACTCCTAAGTTTCTCATAAATAAAAATAATAAAATAATGCAATATAATTAAATAATGCATTAACCTAAGTAAACTTAAGTAAGTGTAAATAGTAAATTACTTATTTACACCAACACCCCCCCTTAAGTGCAAGTTAGGGGAATGCCCTTAAGCTTATGAACTCGGATGAAGATGCATAATGGGTCTCGACTACTAGGCCATATTAGGTACCCATGTACATAATGAAATGCAATCTTCCATAAAGCGGGGAAAGAGGGAAAACCTCATGGGAAAAACCCTCCCCAAAAAAGAGAGATAAAGAAGGATGCATCGATGGATGGAGTAATCAAGACCCCCCCATTATGACATACATCCAATATATACATAAGAGAATAAGAGAAGGAAGAGAAATAGAATAGGCTCCCCCCACCCCCCCAAAAGAAGAATGCCAACAGGTGAAAGCTGCTCTGATGAAGAAGCTAGTCCATGAATGCAGAATGGTGTTCCTCCCCTTAGGAAGAAACAATGCCCAAGGTATTGTCCTGAAGATGTGTGCTAGCCCAAAAACCTGCTCAAGTATCCTTGTATTGATGCTAAAGTTCACCCTTTCCAACTGTGTTGAAAAGAAGGAATGCAGATCTGTCAAGGATGTCTGTTGAACCTGTTCCACTAAACCATCTATCTCCTCTACTGACAAAAAGCCCTCCACTAATTGTTGTTCATAAGGATCCACAATCATGCCAACCTATTCAATTTGATCATGTAGACAATGGACATGAGGGTCATATTGAGCCCTTGCAATAACAGTAAAAGTATCATCATCAATGAGAAGATGTGTGTCCTCAAGTCTATCTCCCAAGTCAAGTGAAGCTAGAGCTAGAAGACAAGATGTACCATGTTGTGTTGGACCTTTCACTATGGAAATGTAAGCATGTGGACTAGACTGATGTGACCTCTCACTACAACTTTCGATAGAACCCCATGTGTCTGAACTTGTTGAAGCACTATCGCTGGTGTCACTATGAGTTTCCACTATGTATGAAGTGCGGAGAGGAGTAGAGGAAAAGCTTGGTGAACTTTCCTCAAAGTGAACATCCTTCTCCACAAAAATCTCATGTGTCTCAAGATCCATAAGTCTGTAAGCCTTCACATTGTCTTTATAGCCAATAAAGGTACAAGGCCTAGGTGTCGGTGCCTTAAAACTCCTATAAGATGGGTTTTCCCGTGCTAGACAATTGAATACTCTAAGGTGACTCACAACCAATTTTCTATCACACCATGCCTCAAAAGGAGTCTTGCCATCTAAGGCTAGATGAGGAGACCTATTAAGTATGTGAGTAGCATTGCTAATGGCTTCAAATTCAAGTGTAGGATCAAGAGACTTGGCCTTTATCATGCAACTTGCCATGGTCTTGAGAGTCCTAATCCTCATTGCTGCAACATCTATCTTGTTCAGATTGAATGCTGGTGAGTTCTGAAGATCAATCCCCTCAATTTTGCAAAAGTTCTTAAGTCTTCTGTCAACATATCTATTCTCATTGTCCATTCTTAACACTTTGATGGCTTTCCCTAACTTGTGTTCAACATGAGTCTTGAATTCTTTAAGTTTATGTACTACTTCATTCTTGTGATGAAGGAAAAAGACCCAAGTGAATCTGGAAAAGTCATCAACAAATGTGAGTATGTAGCGGCCTTGGCCGATTGAAGTCACTGCAAATGGACCTGCTAATACCATGTGAACCATTTGAAGAGAACTTATTGCTCTAGAAGGCTTCCCTCTATCATACTTCTCCTTGAGATGCATATCCACTGAACAAGATGAACACTCCCCCTTAGAAAAGTTGATGTTGGGTAGACCTTTGACCTTGTGTTCTGAGAAAAGTTGCTGAAGAGAGTGGAAGTCAAGGTGACCAAACCCCTCATGCCATAAGTTGTTTTGAGTAGTAGAGTGAGTTAGCAAGGCCTGAGAAGAACTCTTAGGCATAAAATGGGAGAAAGAATAAAGCCTCCTGTCATCATTGACTTTCCTGACTACTACCAATGAATCATCTTTGAGACTTCACACCATCACTGAATCGGGAAGGAACTCAATCTTATGACCATCTCCAAGGTGAGTGATTTGGTAAACTAATAGGATATTGGAACTTAGATTTGGAACATAAAGAACATCTTTGAATTCCTCATCTTCCATTTTGACATGTCCTTTCCCTTCAACTTCCATTTTAGCATCATCTCCCATGAAGATGTGTGGTACCTTTGACTGTTTCAATGAAGAAAAATCTTGCTTTGAAGAACCCATGTGGTAGGAGGCACCTGAGTCAAGTATACATTCTAAAGAAGAATTTGTGTTTGCCATAAGTGCTTGACCTTTACCCTTTGAAGAGTTAGGAGTAGAATCCTTGGAAGTACCTGGCACTTGAATCTTATTCTTCTTGAGTAGATTTTCTAGCTCATTGATTCTTTTGGTTTTGCAATGATGCTTTTCATGATTTGGCTTTTTTCAATATGCAAAAAAGAGTTTGTCCTTCTTTTCATTACTTCCTTTCTTGTTTGAAGAAGTATTGCCTTGTTGAGAGGAGTCATGTTGTGTCTCAAATTGTGTTTTTTGCTTCCACTGCTTTTTCTTGTTGTTGCTTTTCCCCCCTTGACTAGATGTGTGAGCATTACTAGCCACCAAGGCTTTGGTCTTGGATAACTTGAGAAGTCCAAAATCCACCAAGTGAGATTTTTCAACAATCAACATGTCTACAAATCCATCAAAGGAAGGCTTCTGGTAAGCAGATCCCATGGTCAACTTATGAGTATTAAAACTTGAAACAAAGTTGGCATACTCAGTAGGTAGCTTTTTCAGGATGTGATGAATTAACCTATCATCCTTAATGGGATTTCCACAATCTTTTAGAAGTGCCCTATACTCATTGACTTTGATGATATAATCTTGAATTGTGTTATAATTTTAAGGATCTAAGAGAAGTAGATCATCCTAATTCTGAAATCCCTTTTCTTCATCCACTTTACCATACAATTGTTCAACTTTGTCCCAAGCTTCTTTAGATTCTGAACAATTTTTAATGTGAAAGAGAAGATCCCCATGTACACAACTCCTAATTACACCTAAAGCTTGTTGGTCTTGTCTTTTCCAATCAATGAGTTCTTTAGCATTAGTAGGTTGGGTAATTGTACCATCAACATACAAACTATATCATTTTTCCATTAATCTACTCCATGCAATATCTTTTCATGTAGAATAGTTGCGTGAAGTTACAGGAGGACATTTAAAACCCATGATGCAGAAATGAAAGAGCACAAAATAGAGACATAAGAACACTGTACACACCTCCCCTTTTCACTCAATCAAAAGACCCCCCCAAAAGAGATGCTTTGGAACTTTATAAGTAGTGCATTTACAATGGGCCACTTGTCAAAATGAACAAAGTAGACTTTCTAATTTTTCTTTTACAATTTCCTTATGAGGCTAAAATCTGTCACTTAAGCATTGCATCTTAGTTTTACAACAATTTTGAAAAAGAAGGAAAGCTATACAATGCCAAAGAAGTCCTAATTCTGAAAGTGAGAAATTTTTCCACACAACTCTAGAATTTGACTTCAGATCTAGAAAGTAGACAAAAAAATGCGCACTTTCAAAAAAAATGGAACTTGAAAAGGTGATTAGATGTGCCTGTACGGAGCTTCTGAAGTTGCAAAAGGTAGGATTATGCAGGTACAATCACCAAAAAACATAGATTCTACAAAATATATCAACCAAAACTAGAAAGCAACACCACCACTAAAAAATTAAAAAAATTCTACTTCATTTCAAAAAAAATTACACCTGAATTGGAGTCCGGATGTCCAAGTTAGGAGCTCGCAAAGTCAAGCTACCAAATTGAAAAGTAATCTAGAGAGGGGTCTAGAGGAGAAATTGAGAAGTTAAATTTGATGGTCAAATGGCTGTCAATGCAGTTATAAAATGCCCTAAAATGATGTCTAGACGGGTGTCAAATTTAGGCGCTTAAAATGATGATGTCAGATGAAAAAGAGCCACTTTGGATGATGTGGCGACTGATGTGGCAGTACAGACTCAATGAGTTAGCACTGCTAACTGTGCAAGTTGAGGTGGAATCTATGTTAGATGGTCACATGGCAGAATAGGTGGTCGAGCAAGGAATGAGAACTCACCACATGGATGTCGGCATGGGAAAAAAATAGGGAATGGGTGCCTGCCATGTGGATTGTGCGGATAGTATTACACTACCATGGATTGTGTTATCGATGCTGGAAAAAAAATGCCAGATGTAGAGATTCCACCAGGTTGCTGAGGTTTAGTCCCACATCGGTGGGATGTGGGTTTGTATAGTGTTTAAAAACAAGGTTCCTCAGAACATATAACGCAGAAAGTTCGCCGGCAAGGCCGGTTGGCCGAAATTGATGTGGTCAGCCCGGACGAGGTTGAACGGCTATCGATGTTAGTGTGTTCGCTAGTTCTGGGCGTAGTGTAGCACCAAAATTGTTGGGTAGGTTGGTAGTAAATGAATAAGGCTAATGGTTTACCCACAAAAACAATTAAAAAATTTGTGAATTAACAATAATCCACCACAAATATAATACAGATCCGGGATTTGATCCCTTGGGTCTATAGAAATTTTTTTTCCTCTACTTCGAATACTAAATCCAAAAATTCCAAAAAAATAAATCTGAAAATTACAGAGAAGAGATAATGATCAGATCTAAAAAATAAAGCAATAGATCCAAAAATAATCATACCAAAATTTGCAAATCAGTGCCTTCGGGTGCTAGTTTGCAAAAAAAATTTGCCTCTTGATCAACTTTCATCCAATATAGGCAAATTTATAGTCAATCTTCACCGATTCAGCGCTCCAGACACAATGGAGAGGTCAAATCTGATGTTGGACGCTCCCAATTTGTGTAGCACTCTGGATTTAGGTTGAGGTGATGAAGCAACAAGAGGTCTTGAATGACTTATGAAGAGAAAGTCTCCAAGCTCTGATACCATGTAAGAATTTTCCTAAGCGAAAAATTCACCCAAGAACTAAGAACTCAAACAAAAGCACAACTGAAGACCAAAAATGGAGAGAGTATGATCAGGATAACAATGTATTCAATAACTTGATCATTAGAGTACACTAGGAGTGCTTGATTATAAAGGCTACAGGAGAGCTTTTAGAATGCATAGAAGTTAGCGTCATGATGTGTCATACAACCAAGCACATGTCCACTAGATATGGATTATCCTCCATTAAGCACAAAAGTAAGTGCAGTGATGAGAGGATAAGGCTATAAGGGTGGGACACACAAAATAGTGTTGTAGACACCATGTGCTCAAATAGAGGTGCATACTCTTGTGTTGTCAACATGACAAATCACAAGATGTGCAAACTCCTAAGTGTCTCATAAATAAAAATAATAAAATAATGCAATATAATTAAATAATGCATTAACCTAAGTAAACTTAAGTAAGTGTAAATAGTAAAGTACTTATTTACACCAACAATTTCAAACTTTCACTAGTAGAATTTGGGAAAATAAATGACCACATGACTACAAATTTTAGTCATGTGACTAAAAGTGATCAAATTTTACTAATCTTTTGCAATTCAATACTATAAATGATTAAATTGATGACTAATTTAGTCATCAGGTACAACCATAAGGTCAAATGAATTAGAATGACTAAATAAATGAGCAAATAAATGACTTTAAATAATTAGTCATTGAGACAAAGATGGCTAAATGAATGATTATTATTTCTTACACTAACATTAAATAATTTTAGGATAATGATGTATATGTTGCAACACAATCATATGAATTTCCTCAACTTCTCCTACCCTCTTTCAATGTTATTTTAGGATAGTGAAGTAACTAAAGGAACTTATTAAAATGATCATTGATTGCTACTTTTAGGCAAACATTATGATGTTGATCATCAACTAAATTATGATTTGTTTGATTATTGATTAGATTGTCACACCACTATTCTTCATTACATGATTTGATATTGAAAGTTTATTAAGCAGGGTTATAGATATATTAAAATATTTATTTTATATTGGGATTCTAAAATAGGGTATGAGACATTTGTATAAGGGAATTTGTAACCTCTAAGATCATATAGTAACCTATTATTAGTATATCTCTAATAATTTTATGACATCATACACATGGGGTATTGTTGATTAATTTTTAGTTAAGAATTTTGTGATGGTCATGGAAGGTGAGCATCATTGGAGGGAAGTTATTGAGATATTATTTTAATTTTTTTATTTAGGAGCATGGTATTGAAATTAGGGTGCCCAATATAGCCTTCACAAACCTTATATTAAGTTATGCTAAAATATTTGTACTATCATGACTTGGCTATTGAATGAAATAATAATAAAATTTAATAAAGTATTTATTTAATTTAATTTAATAAATAAAATTATTATTTTAATTAAAAATTATTATAAATAATATTCAAATTATTTTATAGAGCCTTATTCTCCCAAGTAAAAATATAAAAATAAAATGCATTTATTTACTTATCAAACATCTTAGCCTAATAAAAACCCTAAAATTGAAACATTAGTCACATCTCTTGCATTTGATTTTTACAAGGTTTTGTTGCTAGGGGACAGCCATGGAGACTTTGGGATTTGGATTTATCAAAGAAATGAGATACTTTCTTAATGTTCTCCATTAATTTGGTTACAAATCTATTACATACACATAAGATCATCTCTACACAAGTATGCTTAATATATTATTACAATAGCATTCAAAACTATTAAATAATTTAAACATATTTACAAATATTCATAATTTTTCTTTTTATGTTTCAATTACTCATTATTTTGTAATTTAATTTAATTTCCAATTAAATTTATATATAATCATAAAATAAAATTTAAGAATTTACTTTAAGTTTTTGGATCGATAAACGAGTGAAGCCTAGATTAATTATTGTTATTTTTTGTAATTACGCTTGTAGGACATTGAATGAAATGAGAAAAAGAAATTCAATGTCATGAAATGTGATGATTACTGCTTATACAAGTTGTGGGTTTAATTATTTTGTGAAATGATTCAAACTTGACCAAATTACCTTCACTAGCACTCTCCCAGTCTGTGCGAATTTGGGAGATCTTAAAGTAGGAAGGAACTCCACCAAGAAAATGTTATCAGGGGATTTCACTTTGATGTATTCATAAGGAATTCCCTTATTGATATGTATGCAAAATGTGAGAGTGTAGAGGATGCACGGGATGCATTTGACAAAATGCTTAACCAAGATTTGGTTTCATAGATTTGGTAATGCATAGAACGGTCTTATAGATGAGCCATTGCAACACTTTGAGTAAGTGCTTCAATAAAATGTGAAATCTAGGACACCAATGATATCTGGAGTTTTTAATCATGGTTGCAGCAAATAGGTTCTGAAGATCTTTTACTTGATGAATCAAACAGGTATGAAAATTAGTTTCCTTTTCATATGTATCGACTTGTTTACTCTAAAAAAAGGTGAGAATATTCACAAAGATGTTATTATATAGGGATCTAGAGTCAATGATTTTGTGGGAAACATTCTTTTAGACATGTATGAGAAATTTAGATGCATAAAGATTGCACACAACGTGTTTGACAGATTACTTAAATGAGATCTTGTGTCATGGAATAAAATAATTGTTGGATATTCCATGCATGGAAATGGTAAGGAGTCTCTATGACTCTTTGAATAAACTCATCATTCTAGGCATAATGTAAATCATGTCACCTTCATTAGCACTCTAGTTACATGCTGCCATGTGCGCCTAGTTGATAAGAAGTTGTAGTATTTTCATCACATGAGTAAGGATTATCACATCAAACCTAGAATTATGCACTAAGGATCCATTAGAAACTTCCTTGGTCATGTGGGCACACAAATTCATCAAGAGAATTCTAATAGAGCTTGATGTTTTTCTATGGAGAGCTTTTCTTTGACCCTAAAAAATTCATAGAAATTTGGAAATGGCACAACATGCAACACATCAAAGTTTTAAGCTAAACCTAATATGGTTACTCCTTATATAATTTTGTTAATATTTTACATGAAAACTAGTAGGTGGAATTTGTTTGAAGATGTACAAGAAATGGTCAAACATGGGAATGCAGAAAAGAAACCTGGATGTAATTGGATTGTGGCTAACAATCAGGCAAATGCCTTCATTCTAGGAAATAGATCTTATGTAAAAAATGAGATAATTCATGAAAAATATGGTTAGTCTTATAGATGTAATAACTGGATAGATAAGTATCCTAGGCCTTCTTTCTAATCCATGCTCAACTGGATAAGTTTCCCCCTAACTATATCAGGATCTAGACTTCACATACATAACCTCTGAGTCATGCAAATATATCATAATCAGGGTATATCTTAATTAGTGTAGAAAATTTCCCAATCAATAGTCTGACTAGTTCTTTTGGCAAGCTACTTAACTGTTGTTGTGTTATTGATAGGCCAATTTTGTGTCAAATCTACTAAGGAAAATGTAAAAATCTTGGAAGATAGATAATGGTTACCTATAATCCATGTTAAAAATATATTTTCCAATCTTCCCAAATTGAATGATAACTTTATCATGATCTCAAGAAGCCATTGGCTATAGAGAGGGTTTTGCAAGTGCAACAAGTTGATTTTTTTTTTAATTTATAGGTGCTACTATCAGACTTCCTTTGAAATTTAGACACCAATACTGCAATTTCTTGTGCCATCTTGGGGATTTATTTTCTAAGACAAGGGTTCCATCTTATTTTGAATACCAATATGATTTTTTGTTAAACTAGTACTATTGAAATCCAAACATTGTCTTGCACATGTGGAAAAAGATAATGAGGAAAGAAGTCCTCTAATGAATGAGGAAATTTTGAAGGGGTTGACACTTAATGCTGCATAATAGATAAATTTGGAATTGATCCATTTAATCCATATATTTTCTTGTTATTTCATGAGCTTATGATGTTTTTGATAGGGTGAATTTTATATAAAAATTTTAAGAGTTGATATTATCTCAGCAATTGAGTTTGATCAGAATGGTGAGAATTCGGTAGCTAGAGATCATGGTGGATGTGTTGTACTTTTTGAAAGGATAGATGGAAAATATGTAAGCTTAATAGAGCAATTAGGGAAGACCTACAATTAAGCTTTTCTTATCACTTTGATGGTTACAATTTTTCATTGCAAAAAGGGATTTGAATGATAGTATTTTGGTTTTTGAAGTTTATTTGTTTTTGAAAATAAATTGCTTAGTTGTTTCCCTAATTATTTTTTTAACTAGTAAATGATGGTAGAAATATTTTCAAAGGACTACAATTATATTTCTATAATTGAATGTCTTGTAGCTAAAATCTCAGAGTGGGCTTGAAGGGCTAGATTACCCAATGCCTAAGCATCCTGAATATAGATATAAGACTGAATCTTAGAGCCATGAACCTAAGGTAAATACTAAATATTTGTTGGTTTTTTAGTATTATGAACATATTAATAATAATTATAGAAGTCTCTATGATCTCTTTGCAAATTTTAGCTAGTGGTTTGTGCTTTTGTGACAATTTGACTATTTGAAAAGTTTGGAAATAGAAGAGAAAATAAATAAGATCGGGTGGTGCCCAACTGTCAATGGTGCTCTGTTTCTTCTTTTGCCAAATGAAAAAACCATCAAGATATGTAAGGTACTCAATACTTAATTATATTAGAGTTTTTCCATGCCATTTTTTTTATTTTAGAAAAATAAGTTATATTTATGTACATGAATAACCAAAATAGGTCAGTAGATCTTTATAGAAAGCTCAATAATAATATAATGTTGGAGTGAACTTCACTCCTAAAAGAGGCTTTTTGTGGTGATATTGAATGCAAAAATTTAGTTGAAAATAGATCTATTCAATTTTAAGCTCATATGTTTCTGAATAACTAATGTTGATCTTGATTGATTTTTTATAATTGGAATCAAATTCCAGACAACTAGCTTTAATCAAGATAAATTAGTAGAGGTTAGTCAAAAAAATTTATCTTGTGGGTTCATTGTTATTCATTTTTGGAATAGGTTTAGGAGAGAAAGGTCAGAAAAGTATGTGAAATTAATGAAGAACCTATAAATTAGTTGGAGAATGGAAGTTTACTAGGCACTAGTGCTATGGTAATTCCAAGGACAACTTCCCCCTCAAATGGCATTTGTTCTCAGTTTATATCTAGTTAGATTATAATGTTAGTGTGGCACCCCTTATGCATTTTCTTGCATGTTATTTTATATTTCTATCTCCACTCTAGGTGCCTCTAATTGGATCTATGAATTTATTTTGTAAGAATATAATATATTGTATATCTTTTCTTGGATCTGAATTGTTGACAATGTATATGTACCATGTAGAAGATTAAGCATAAACACAAGAACGAGAAGAAAGAGGAAAAAAAAAGGAAAGAAAGGGGATGAAGTCTAAGAAAATGACTTGATAGAAATGAAGGATAAGAAGAAGAAGTATTGCAAGCACAAAACAGATAAGAGAAAAGGTAGGCATGCAGAACATGATAGCCCCACAAGGGAAGAGACAATCTTCTTCAATTTTGTACATAGAGAGAGAGAGAGAGAGAGAGAGAGAGAGAGAGAGAGAGAGAGAGAGAGAGAGAGAGAGAGAGAGAGAGAGAGAGAGAGAGAGAGAGAGAGAGAGACCAGGTATGGGGAATTGTAACAAAGTTATTACTAAAGTGGTGGGATAATCAACCAAAACTTCTTGTTGATTATGTACAAGAAAATATTCTTTCTCCATTGATGGAATTGTTTCATTAAGTGAGATCTGATTGTGGTCTACCATAGTTGGTTATGGAAGCCTTTTCTTCAAGTGGGTATTCCACACATTCTTTATCTCATTATCTGTTCTTCCTGGCAGGTGTGAGGCAATGGTAGACCACTTGGATCATCACATAACATCAGATTGGATGGAAAAAAAATTATTTAATACTTTCTTACTTGTCTAAACATAACATTCAATTTTTGTATTCTGTTGAATCAGTATCTCATTTACTTGTTATAAAAATTTATTTTTAACAACATTAAAGTTAGTAGAAACTAGATATTGAACAAACCTATTTCCAAAAAGCTTGTGAAGTTCAACAATGGCTTCCACCTCTTCCACACTGAAACTTCCCAGTTTAATGTTTGGATTGAGATAATTAGTCCACCTTAACTAGTAGCTTTTCTTGCATCTCAAAAATCTTATAGCCATGTAAGAACCATATTTAGCTTCTTCAAATGCAAAAAATTAAACCATTGAATGAAAAAATCTATTTTTTTAGAAAATCAATTGAGGAATATGGATTCTAACCTACTTTTTGAGGGAGTGCATGCCAATTATCATGGCCATATTTGTGAATATAATCAACGAGTGTTCAATCCTCCTTAGTAGTCCAAAAACCTCTCTTTACTATTTTTTTATCATAGCAAGGAGCTTGACCCATTCTTTTCTATGTTTATTTCTAATGGATATAAGAACATAGCCTTTAACTCTCCTTTATATGGAGAAAATTGAAATAGGGTATATCAATAGATTCTATGTTTTTCATCTAATAAAAGCATTTTGGTTAAAATTTGAAACTTTGTAAAGTTTGATTGGGTCAAAATCAATTTTTTTACATGTTTGACAGAGTGTATTTTCTTGAAAGTGATTGTAGAAATGACCATCCACCATTCATAAACTTCAAATATGTGTGGTGATTAAAACATGTGACTACTAAAGTACTAAAGTTCTTTTGTGTAAATTTGGTCTTAGAATTGAGATTAAGTGTATGAAGAAAATTTAATTATTTTGTGTGGTAGATAAAATGTGGATTAATGAGATATGATGTTGTCATTGTCAAGTTGTGAGCAACTGCAATATTGTATTCAACAATCTAGCTATTATGAATTGTATAGAATAGAAAAGCCATTGCAGGGAAGGATAATGATTTTTTTCATATTGGACAAGTTTTATTAGATTGACCATGTATCCTATGGTTTCTAATCTAAGTTGTTGATTCGAATTCAAGTTCGTTGGATGTGGGTAGTGAATCAAATCCATAGATTTCTGATTTTTTTCTCCCCATTATGATTCATAAGAGTATCTTTATCATTATCTATTTAATGTTCAAATTCTTTACCTTCCAAAATTGATGCATATTTGTTGTGTAGAATGAGGATGTGATCACTCTGGTTGATAACATACTTTGACAAGTTATACAAATAATTCTTGGACAAGTATCACAAGAAAAGATAATTGAAAGGTATTTCTCTTTTGCGTAGCACTAAGGATGGATCTGCACCACATCATAGTAGTTTTCTTTTGAAAACTATTTGGGTGATGTTCAAGGATGAAGGGCTGGCTATCTTTTCTAAACTCAAAGAATGTGATTTGGTATGTATGGTTGAGGTAGTAATTTAAAAAAAATTCTCCCCTATATTTGGTTTCATTACTTTGTACTCCACAAGATGGGAACTAATAGTCATGATTTGATAACCTTGTTTTTCTTGAATCTATAGTATATATTGTAAAAAATGTCAAATTTAAAGAATACATTTTAGTGAGTTGGTTGCTTTACTACATTTTTATTATTCTAGAAGTGTATTGTTGTGAATAAATCAAGACTAAAATAAATAAACATAATTAATGATACATGCATTACTAGTGCACACACGAGAAGATTAGACCATGAGAAAGTTACCAAATAATTTGCATAAACTTTAACTGTCTAATTAATAACAATTAAGAAAAATTTAACTAGATCTTATTTTGCTTATTTTTTTATAGAAATGGATGTTGATATGTTTGATTCTAATTCAAAATTCAAATGAAGCCAATAATAATAAAATAGCAAAAAATTAATATAAACTAATCCAAAGTAGCAACCTCACCCAAGCTTTAAATCTTAAAGAAAACCAGTAGTGTTTAAAATTTGAACTCTAGAATATCTTCATGTATGATCTAATTCCCTTCACACACCCCTCTTAATATCTTCTTATGCCTCATTATATTTGGAAAATGGTGACCTTATGGAGGGAGATATTCATTCAAGGATTTGTGTCTTGTAATAACTAATTTTGAATAAAGATCACACATTGTGGTTGCTTAATTATTGTTATTCCTTCTCATGCATGTATATGTCGATTGTAATAGCAACATTTATTTGTCCTTTTCTAATCATCTCTTATTTGTTTCATAATTATTAAATTTTAGTTTTTAATTGCATTAAGAATGTGTTTTTACCTCTATGTTATTCTTCCATGTTCTTCAATCTTTTACTTCAACTCTAAAAGCCTTACACCAATGACTTGAACTTTGGTACATTGCTTCTCTTGTTGAGATAGTATTCTTTGAACAAAACTAATTTTTTTTTTTAGGTTAATAATTTTCTCTCAAATAAATTATGTTTGTACTTTATCTTTTAGCTACAATGTCTCTTATGTTTTTCACTTGCATATTATTTGCCTCCATGAGAAAATTAGAGGGGTGACATATGATACATGATATGTTTATTAGTTAAAGGGCACTAGCTCAATGGAAGAGCACCTACATTACAAGTAGGAGGATGGTGGTTCAATTCCATTGTGCCCTAATATGATTATATTGATTATTAAATTACTACCAAATATACTGCCAAAGATACTATCAAATAAATTACCAAATAAACTACCAAATCAAATACTAAATAAACTACTAAATATACTATGAAATCAACTACCAAATTAACTACAAAATCAATGATTAAAATAATTTAGTCATAAATTTGGTTGTCAGGTTAATGACTAGAAATAAACTACCATTGGTCATGTGATCAAAATTAGTCATATATCTACAAATTTTAGTAGTTTATTTAGTAATATATTGTTATTTTTGTACTAGTGTTTTAAGAAATGGAAATGCTTGGTTGAAAATAAGAATGGTAAGAAATTAAAATGTCTCAAATCTAATAATGGTGGTGAGTATTGTAGTCATGAATTTGAAGATTATTGCTCCACTAATGGTATTCATAGACAGAAAACTATTCCAAGGACTCCACAAGAAAATGGAGTGGTTAAAAGCATGAACAAGACTATAATGGAGCGTACAAAGAGCATGAGGTTCCATGTTGGGTTGCCCTTACTCATGTGGGTAAAGGCTATCAATACTACTATATATTTGATTAATAGAGGTCCCTCTACTCCTTTGGGTTGTGGTATTCCAGAGGAAACATGGATTGGTAAGAAGTTGAGTTATTCTTTTCTCAAGACCTTTGGTTGTGAAGCATTTTCTCACATAGACTCTGAAAATACAACCAAGCTAGAAGCTAAGTCAAAGAAATGTGTATTTGTTAGACATGGCATTAATGAATTTGGTTACAGGCTTTGGGATTTTGAAAATCATAAAATTGTAAGAAGTATGGATGTCATATTCAATGAGAAAGTTTTGTAGAAAGATCTATTGCAAGAACATGAGAAGAAAGAAGATGATTATGCAGTGTTGGATGATACCCCAAAAGTTGATGTTCCAACCATTCTTCATGATGTGCAACAACCACAACAAAAAATACCACACACACCAGTGAATTTTATACAGTCAACAATGCAAAATAGACCTCCAAAAAGATTTTCTCTCTCTTTGTATTCAATTTTACTTACTGATGATGGTGAAATCGAATGTTATGATGAACCAGTGCAGGTGGATACTAAGATTCAATGGGAGTCTGCAATGAAAGAAGAAATGGACTCTTTGCTGAAAAATAAGACTTGGGATTTATGCAAATTGCCTATAGGTAAAAAGGCTTTATAGAATAAGTGGGTTTATAAGTTGAAAGAAGAGGAAGGAGGTAGGAAAAGATATAAAGCCAGGTTAGTTGTAAAAGGATTTCTAGAAGAAAAAAAAAAAAAGACATTGATTTTGTTGATATATTTTCTCTTGTTCTTAAGATGAATTCTATTCATACTATTTTAAGTCTTGTGGCTATTGAAGATTTGTATTTAGAGCAGCTTGATGTTAAAACAACCTTCCTTCATGGTGATTTGGATAAAGAGATATATATGACTCAGCTACAAGGATTTGCGATCAAAGGTAAGGAGAACTTAGTGTGCAAATTGAAAAAAAGTTTATATGGCTTAAAGAAAGCACCTTGGCAATGGTATCTAAAATTTGATAGTTTTATGCATGAGCATGGTTACAATAGGTGTCATTCAGATCATTGTGTTTATTTTAAGAAGTTCGATGATGATAGCTACATTATTTTATGTTTATATGTTGATGATATGCTTGTAGTTGGGTCTAACATGGATCACATTAAGGGGCAAAAATGCTAGTTAGCACATGCATTTTCTATGAAGGATTTGGGGGCAGCAAAACAAATCCTTGGTATGAAGATTTGTAGAGATAGGAAGAAAAAAATATTAATGCTATCTTAGGCTGATTATGTGGAGAAGGTGTTGCAACATTTCTCTATGGAGAATGCTAAAGTTATCAGCACACCTTTACCTGGTCATTTAAAGTTGACTAAGGACATGTGTCCCAAGACACAAGAAGAGGAGGATAAGATGTCCAAGGTACCCTATGCTTGAGCTATAGAAAGCTTGATGTATGTTATGGTATGCACTAGGCTAGATATTGTACATTTAGTGGGAGTCGTTAGTAGGTATATGCGTCATCCAGGAATTGAGCATTGGAATGTTGTCAAATGGATTCTTAGATATTTGAGAGGAACATCCAATAAGTGTTTACACTTTGGGGGCTCTACTATGGATTTATAGGGCTATGCTAACTCAAATTTGGCAAGGGATATTGATACTAGGTAGAGTACTAAAGGTTATGTCTTTACTGTTGGAGGGGCAGCCATGAGCTAGGTTTTTGGGTTACAAAAGGTTAATGCATTATCCACTATAGAGGCAGAGTATGTTGCTACTACAAGATCAATCTCCAAGTGGGAGATTTTTATTTCGTGTGGGGCCTTGTAATGTCCCGCCTGGAGATCCTTGGAAACAAGGATTCAAATAGAGCCAAGATTTTTTTTTTTTAACAAGTATGAATTCACATGACAACATCATACAGGGATCACAACGATCGCAATGGAAGACTTCAACACAATCCTGGCAACCAACGAATCTCCAAATGCCACTACCAAACTAACACACACAACCAAAGCCAACAACAACAACACACATGATGAGGACACAAGAAACAACCACTCATCAAAAAAACACCAAGCTGGGGTAAAATGCAGAATCCTGAAATTTGGCTAAGCCTGAAATCCTAAAGCCCTGAAAATTGGCTAAGTCTGGATTTCTGAAGCCCTGAAATTTCCTAGAATCCATAACTTATCTCTGAGAGGTCTGAAACCTATCTCAAATGATTTGTCACGTATATTAAAATATATCTTAAGTATAAGGAATTAAATACCTTATACTTAAACGATATATTTTAAACTCCAAAGGACTACAACAGAAACCCAAAAACTGAATTTCAAAAGAAACCTCCTGTATTAAAAATGCAACAACATGGGCTCAAAGAACACCCAAAAGGGTATCCAAAACCACTCTCAAAAAGATCAGATCACGAAGAAAAGTGCTCGCTGATGGCATGCGCAGGTTTTTCACAAAAACGGTGCGACAATTTTTACTAAGGGAGGGTGATACTTCTCCTTAAGGCGTGCGACACTCTTCCAGTGTCGTACGACATTTCTCAAGAAGGCATGCGACACTTTTCAGTATCATATGAGACACTCTTCCAGTGTCGTACGACATTTCTCAAGAAGCCGTGCGATACTTTACAGTGTCGTACGACATAGTTTGCATGGGCGTGTGATACTTTTCAAAGTGTCGCACCATGCTGAACAAATGTCACCCATAGAAACACGAAAACACTCCCAGAAGCAAAAAGGACCAAAATAGAGCAAAGAACCTCCACACCAGGGAGTACCAGATCCACAAAGGCTCGAGGAATGAACACTTGAGTGCAAGAACAACACAGAAAAGAGGAACATCTAACCATCTAAAACATAAAAGCAAAGCACATACTGAAATAAACATCGCAACGAACAAAGATACATTTAAGAACTAAACAACCAAATAAGTAGGCGGTTCCTCCCAACCATCAATAGCATCATAAGACCATCGTGGGTCCTAGCCATCCCCCACGTGTAACATCCAAAGCCACCGACCAAATCGTCGGTATTGTCGTAATAGGGATGCCACTACTAAAAACATGCAACAATATAAGCATAAGGAAATCTAACATGCTAGTAGTAAAGCATAAGATAATCCTACAGTAGATAACATCACCTATCACATGCTAAACAACAATAAGCAACAGATATGCTTAATACAATAATTCACAGCATCTAATCATATGCTAAACATCAATAAGCAACAGATATGCTTAATACAATAATTCACAGCATCTAATCATATGCTAAACATCATAATAAGGGAAAGCATCAAATAAACTAACATCATCTAAACATGATATCCAAGCATTCCAATGAAAGCATAAATCACAAGAAAGCATACTCCAGAACCCAAAGTACCAAGTGAAAACATCCAACAACGGTCGCACTAGGACAAAGATCATCTCTGTACACCAATCCCTAGTAGTGGTGAAGGTAGCTACGCCTCCCAACCACATGGCACCCATAGGTCCACACCCGCCGTGCTAATGGAGATAATGATCCAACCACAAACACACATAAAACACAACATCCATGGCTAACACTCACGCTAGACAGTATGATGGCTGAACCAAGAACCTAAGACAATGCAAGGAGTACAAGTCCTGGTCAGACACTTAAAAAGCTACTAAGTAGGGACTAACATCATGGAGATTCGCTTGGCATCAAAAAGCCCAAGCTTGGATCATGTGGATTCAGCATCCCTCAACAAAATGGCTCGGCACAACATTTTATTATCTTAAATTTTATTACTAGTCACACATTTTCTTTAATTATAACTTATTTAAAACTTCAAATCCTCCGCTAACCCTCTAGGCACAATGATCACCAGGTTGCAAGATAGAAGCCCCCTCCATATGCTACCCTACCTTACCCATGCTCATCCTACGACAAGTACCGGTGGGCATGCATACTCCCATCCCAACCCCAATGATCATAACTTCGGGCAAATCCATGAAAGATCGGGCCTTGCAAGTCACCCAACAAGTGTACGTGTACGTACTATTGTGTGGCGCACCACCATCACGAAGATCATAACACAAGGACAAGAATGAGAACACAATGCAAAGAAAACACCCAACTGAAAGCAACACGGGAAGGATGGATTCTACACGAATCCCAAAGCCAACAAAACCATACATCATAAAATCACTCAACTGGCCTCAATCCGAGAGTATGGATTCTACACGAATCCCAATGATGTAACAAGACCAAACATCATGAACTCACTCAATTGGCCTCAATCCAAAAGTATGGATTCTACACGAATCCCAATGATGTAACAAGACCAAACATCATGAACTCACTCAATCGGCCTCAATCTGAGAGTATGGATTCTACATGAATCCTAGCGTTCACAAAACAAAAGCAAAGGTCTAAAGGAAACCATAACACTAGGTATAAAATCACTCAACCGAACACAACGTCGGGAGTACGGATGCAACATGCATCCCAATACAACATAACAGTGCAAAAGTGGTTTGATTGATATTCAAACAGATCATCAAGGTCCACGACCCACATTGTGCCAAGAAAACTTGAGAAAATAGGGTGGCATGCAAAATGAGGTAAAAACCCCAAAAATTTGAAAAAATTCAAAATTAAAACCCATTTTGCCTTTGGGTTCAAAAACCCCAAAAATCCAAAAATAACTAAAATTGAACACCGTATGCAAAAATAGCCAGCATAACGGTGCAAAATCCCGAACCCTCATCCCAAAAAATAGGGAAATGTTCATACCCACCCAACCGGGTAGAACTAACATACAAAAATGGAGGGGAACACTAGTTCTCAGCATCCAAACAAACGGCTACCAAAAAAAGAAGCTGAAACGGAGTAAAAACAATAAAATGGGAAAGCCCTACCTCATAGACAAAAGGGCAAAATAGGAATCTGAACCATAAAATAAATATCCCACAGAAGTAGCTGAAAATCATAGCAATCCAAGCTTTCTCTGAGCTGGATCCAACGAGCCCAACCTCGCGACGATCCCACACCCATAGCTCCCACAACAAAAAAAATAGTAAATCCTCATGAAGAGGATTTTGGGTTTTACTCTCCAACTTTCCAATTCAAAAGTGAGAAGTGAGGAATTAAATTCCTCTTTGGATATTTATTCACTTTTTGGGTGAATAATCGATTAGGGCATTTAACCAACCAATCCAGTTAAACTCCAAATCGACCCAAACAAAAATAGGCTATTCCTATAAATAGGAATTCATCTATGGAAAAGCTACCAGAAATTAAAATAAATCAATTTAAAAAGCCCAAAAATCCAAAAACACATAAACCTACTTAATAACTTTTTGCGACAATGCGAACCTCTAAATTCACAGACACGTTTACTGGTCTAATCACATAATGCAAATGAGTTCGGATTTAATAATCACCGAAAGGTTTAAATTAAACATTTTAATAAAGGATACGTCGACCATACAAGGACAACATTGGTAAAATATGAAAGGCTGAATCACTAACTCCATGTGCCACTGCCAGGGATATAAATCCTGCACACTAAACAACATGATCAAGTGCAATTGCATATAATAACATAGCCGAAGCAATAAATGTATTAAATCACCTAATTTAACCATTTATTTAATTATATTAAAATAATCTATTTACATCACTCACGTTCGCAAAAGGCATAGCAATGCAGGAATGAAGTAAATAACCATAGCATTAAATCCATCACATAACAAAATTGGAGGTATATCCAAATACCAGATAACTATATAACCATATATCATCATAAAATACACTATCATCACAAAATGGCATCATCATGCAATATGATTAACTGAACAACATAGTAGTATAACATCTATGATACTAGAATCAAAGTGTAACATCTGACCCTTGGGTCCTTTCAAATGTAAACATAACATGAGTAACAAATATCTCTCTAATCAGAAATGTAACAAGGTAAATGTCCGCAACACATAACCAAAGAATCCAAAAAGAACAATCCATTCTAATTACTTACACATTTAATAATGATTGATTACTCTGCATAAAAAGGGCATTTAAAACACATAAGCAAACTCAGTCATAAACATGACTAACCACTACTACAGGAACCTAGTCCAATGTAGCATGGTAAAAGAACATAGTGCAATCTCTGCACACATCTCAGGGTAATCACAGAACAACCTCATGATACCACATCAATCCTGGTAACCAATGGCACAAACCTCAGTGAACCAAAAATCACATCATAATCTCAAAGATCAGTCAAAAGCATAATCAAAGCAACTGATACAGAAACATAAATCCAAACACCTCAATGGTGTAGACCACTCAGGGTCACAATCATGATCCCATCACAACAAAAGATTAGTAAGGTTGCATCCATCAGGATGACTTACAAAAGTCAAATGGGAGAGGCACTACATCATCCCCCCCAAAGACTAGGCTTACTCCTGGAAGCCTGCAATCCAAGAATAGAACCCAAAACACATAAGAACAAAATCAAAAGTGAGCAATAGGAATGACTCAACAACTCTGTACAAGTCAAAATCAAATCACTCCAACATTCTCCAACCATCATGTTAACCCCCAAATAGGTTAACCACGAGAGAATGGGTGTCACACAGACACAAGGTCCTCCAACAAGGAACCTTCTATGCGCTAGGAAATAGCCATCGAGCATAGAGTCAACAATACAAGGTAAGGAACAAGCCACTCTCTACCTCGTCAACAGGTGCCCAACTACAACATGCACCAACTACAAGACCACAAACAAGGTCAAAACAAGGCACACTTCCAACAAGAGTTGGAATCATGGGGAATAACCATCCCAAACTCCCAAGAATACTATCATGTCACACATGATCATTCTGGAATCCACGTAAACTCACCCTTAGAACAAAGAGGATGAAAGTTTACCAACAAAAGGACACACTCCAAAGGACTACTCACCACCAAGCATAGGAGCATAACACCTCTCCAAGGTACAAAAGCTCAAATAACACTGGGAACTAGGGCAACACAACCCAACCAGGAAAGATATCACCTTCTCACAAGGTTCAAAGACTTTCATTAGTGGACACAATCACGAAATGTCTACATACCAACTCACGAGATGGTAACATGTGTCCAACGATACCATGTCCCTCTAGCACCATGCTAGGAAAACTACACCCAATCTACCGCTAAACTCAATCTCTAGCCTCAAGTCAATAGTTAAAGAGAAAACTTGACTGAGACAATCCACATGAAGATATAAGCTTAGGGAGAAGGATACTACAAACTATCAGGGCACAAAATCAGCCCAAGATGCATTAGGGAACTCACAATTCCTCCAACCATCTACATACTCACAAGAGAACACTAACTGAGCTAGTGGCATACCCACACTAGCCTACTCTCTCAAGAGAGAAAGAATATGGAGATGTGCCAAGGTCAACATCCAGAAAGGAGAATCTAGACTCATCAAGGAACTGAGTGACTCCCAAACAACACGGCAACATCAACCCTGAGCAAGGAACACTCACAAACCACACTACACCCCACAAGGGCAGTTCAGTGCAATAGGAAGCACAAAAACCCAAGCACGAACCCCAAACAAGTACCTAGTAGATTATGAAGACAAGATAACTCTTCCGTTATGAATAACATGAGGAGTTAAAATTCTCCAATGGCCATGAATATGATATGTCATGATTGAATTGGCCTCTACTTGAAAAGGTACTCAGAACATTGATCAACAACTAACCAAACTCGAATCGAATCCATTTGAAAAGTGTCGAAAATATATCGACAAGGACTACAACATGAAGAAGCTAATAGAGACCAAGACCTATGATCTGAGCCACCACTCAAATCAAAACAACAAGGACAAAACCAATAGTCTTGGTCACCAAGACAAGCAACGGACGAAATGTCCAAATTCACACAAGAGCACACATGCCCAAACAACATAAGGCATGGAATGAAAGGTAAATCACACATTGAAACCATCATTACTTTTCTTTCATAAATTCATTAATTAAGCATAACATAAGCACTAATGCATAATGAACTGAAAGATTTCAAGCAAGGGTCCAAGAGTCAATATAAAACAAGTACATACCTTTCAATTTCTTTCAAAAATAACATTAAGTTTAATCACCATTTAAACCATTCAGTTACAATAACAAGTTTTAGAGCTAACCAAGATGCACTAGCATGTTCTCCATGATATTATCCCTTGAACGTACTACCAGAGGTTCGAGATGAACATGATAGAGTCACAACACACAACTGGGCAGCAATAAAACACATCTAGAATAGTCATCATGAAACAAAATCAAAAGCCCAAATGGGGGAAATTATAAATTCCAACAGTAAGTACCAAAAAGATCTCATTTCAACAATAAGTCAAATGTGACAACTGTCACAAAGAGAGCGATAGATAAAATTTGATGACTATTCCAAGAGAGAAAAATACCAAAAACCAATGCTAGCCCAACAACATGAGGAAAGAACCTCCAGCCAAATAAAATAAGGTATCAAACAAGTCACATTATAGGTGATGACCAAGTATAGTCACACAAGAGGGATAAATCACCACACAATGCTAAGGAATACATCATCCTAGCAATGTTAGAGAACACACTCACACACATCAAACAGTATACCATTAGTAACCTCATGCACATGCAGAAAACAATAATTTCCATGCAATGTAACATTTAAATATTCATCAATTTAATACAGTTTTACATAAGCTTAAGAAACAATTAGATTGGGGACTTAAGTCATTTACCCAAGGATATAATGCAAACCTATTACTTTGCAGTGATTCACAATAAACACTCATTTTCAAAGAAAGGAACCATTTCATCATTATAACAACAAAATAAAGAATTGCAAATAAGATTCATTCATCAACTTACAATCAGGAGAAAATAGGGAAACAATGCACCTACTCCACAAGGAGAAACAAAAGAGGCACACAAGCCAACACATGGACACCAATCAATGGTTCCATCCAAAAAGGGTCACACAAGCACCCAACCAACCAAGGCACATCGATCCCGCCTACCAGGCCAGGAAGACTCACTTCCTTCTCCACACACTGCTCTAGTTGCATCTACTAGACAAGCAAGTCCATCATGAGTAGATACCAAAGCAACAAAGATCACGAGTTCTCACCGAGACACTCGCACTCAACCAACGCAGCAACAACTACAAGGGCAACATAATACAGAGATCCCAATGTTTGAACATGGGCTCTAATACTAGATGTAATGCCCCGCCCAGAGATCCTTAGAAACAAGGATTCAAATCAAGCCAAGATATATATTTTTTTTAACAAGTATGAATGCACATGACAACATCATACAGGGATCACAACGATCGCAATGAAAGACTTCAACACAATCTCGGCAACCAACGAATCTCCAAACGCCACTACCAAACTGGCACACACAACCAAAGCCAACAATGAAAACACACATGATGAGGGCACAAGAAACAACCACTCATCAACAAAACACCAAGCTGGGGTAAAATGCAAAATCCTAAAATTTGGCTAAGCCTGAAATCCTGAAGCCCTGAAAATTGGCTAAGTCTGGATTTCTGAAGCCCTAAAATTTCCTAGAATCCATAACTTATCTCTGAGAGGTCTGAAACCTATCTCAAATGATTTGTCGCATATATTAAAATATATCTTAAGTATAAAATATACCTTATACTTAAACGATATATTTTAAACCCCGAAGGACTACAACAAAAACCCAAAAACTGAATTTCAAAAGAAACCTCCTAAATTCAAAATGCAACAACATAGGCTCGAAGAATGCCCAAAAGGGTATCCAAAACCACTCTCAAAAAGATCGGATCACAAAGAAAAGTGCCCGCTGATGGCACACGCAGGTTTTTCACAAAAATCGTGCGACACTTTTTACTAAGGGAGGGTGATACTTCTCCTTAAGGCGTGCGACACTCTTCTAGTGTTGTATGACATTTCTCAAGAAGGCATGAGACACTTTTCAGCATCGTACGACATTTCTCAAGAAGGCGTGTGACACTCTTCTAGTGTCATATGACATTTCTCAAGAAGCCGTGCGATACTTTATAGTGTCATACGACATAGTTTGCATGGGCGTGCGATACTTTTCAAAGTGTCGCACCATGCTAAACAAATGTTGCCCATAGAAACACGAAAACACTCCCAAAAGCAAAAAGGACCAAAATAGAGCAAAGAACCTCCACACCAGGGAGTACTGGATCCACAAAGGCTTGAGGAATGAACACTCGAGTGCAAGAACAACACAGAAAAGAGGAACATCTAACCATCTAAAACATAAAATCAAAGCACATACTGAAATAAACATCGCAACAAACAAAGATACATTGTAGAACTAAACAACCAAATAAGTATGCAGTTCCTCCCAACCATCAATAGCATCATAAGACCATCATGGGTCCTAGCCATCCCCCACGCATAACATCCCAAGCCACTGACCAAATCATCAGTACTGTCGTAATAGGGACGTAACTACTAAAAACATGCAACAATATAAGCATAAGGAAATCTAACATGCTAGTAGTAAAGCATAAGATAATCCTACAGTAGATAACATCACCTATCACATGCTAAACAACAATAAGCAACAGATATGCTTAATACAATAATTCACAGCATCTAATCATATGCTAAACATCAATAAGCAACAGATATGCTTAATAGAATAATTCATAGCATCTAATCATATGCTAAACATCATAATAAGGGAAAGCGTCAAATAAACTAACATCATCTAAACATGATATCCAAGCATTCCAATGAAAGCATAAATCACAAGAAAGCATACTCCAGAACTCGAAGTACCAAGTGAAAACATCCAACAACGGTCGCACTAGGACAAAGATCATCTCTGTACACCAATCCCTAGCAGTGGTGAAGGTAGCTATGCCTCCCAACCACATGGCACCCATAGGTCCACACCTGCCATGCTGATGGAGATAATGATCCAACCACAAACACACATAAAACACAACATCCATGGCTAACACTCACGCCAGACAGTATGATGACTGAACCAAGAACCTAAGACAATGCAAGGAGTACAGGTCCTGGTCAAACACTCAAAAAGCTACTAAGTAGGGACTAACATCATGGAGAGTCGCTTGGCATCAAAAAGCCCAAGCTTGGATTGTGCGGATTCAGCATCCCTCAAAGGAATGGCTCGGCACAGCATTTTATTATCTTAAATTTTATTACCAGTCACACATTTTCTTTAATTATCACTTATTTAAAACTTCATATCCTCCTCTAACCCTCTAGGCACAATGATCACCAGGCTGCGAGATAGAAGCCCCCTCCATATGCTACCCTATCCTACCCATGCTCATCCTACGACAAGTGCCCGTGGGCATGCATACTCCCATCCCAACCCCAATGATCATAACTTCCGACAAATCCACGGAAGATCGGGCCTTGCAAGTCACCCAAAAAATGTACGCGTACGTACTTGTGTGTGGTGCACCACCATCACGAAGATCATAACACAAGGACAAGAATGAGAACACAATGCAAAGAAAACACCCAACTGAAAGCAACACAGGAAGGATGGATTCTAGACGAATCCCAAAGCCAACAAAACCATACATCATAAAATCACTCAACCGGCCTCAATCCGAGAGTATGGATTCTACACGAATCCCAATGATGTAACAAGACCAAACATCATGAACTCACTCAATCGGCCTCAATCCGAGAGTATGGTTCTACACGAATCCCAATGATGTAACAAGACCAAACATCATGAACTCACTCAATCAGCCTTTATCCGAGAGTATGGATTCTACACGAATCCTAGCGTTCATGAAACAAAAGGAAAGGTCTAAAGGAAACCATAACACCAGATATAAAATCACTCGACCAAACACAACATCAGGAGTATGGATGCAACATGCATCTCAATGCAACATAACAGTGCAAAAGTGGTCTAACTAATATCCAAATAGATCATCAAGGTCCATGACCCACATTGTGCCAAGAAAACTTGAGAAAATAGGGTGGCATGCAAAACGAGGTAAAAACCCCAAAAATTTGAAAAACTTCAAAATTAAAACCCATTTGGCCTTTGGGTTCAAAAACCCCAAAAATCCAAAAATAACTAAAATCGGACACCGTATGCAAAAATAGCCAGCATAACGGTTCAAAATCCCAAACCCTCATCCCAAAAAATAGGGAAATGTTCATACCCGCCCAACTGGGTAGAACTAACATACAGAAACGGAGGGGAACACTAGTTCTCAGCCTCCAAACAAACGGCTGCCAAAAATAGAAGCTGAAACAAAGTAGAAACAATAAAATAGGAAAGCCCTACCTCACAGCCAAAAGGGCAAAATGGGAATCTGAACCATAAAATAAATATCTCGTAGAAGTAGCTGAAAATCGCGACAATCCAAGGTTTCTCTGAGTTGCATCCAACGAGACCAACCTCGCGATGATCCCACGCCCGTAGCTCCCACAACGAACAAAACAGTAAATCCTCATGAAGAGGATTTTGGGTTTTACTCTCCAACTTTCCAATTCAAAAGTGATAAGTGAGGAATTAAATTCCTCTTTGGATATTTATTCACTTTTTGGGTGAATAATCGATTAGGGCATTTAACCAGCCAATCCAGTTAAACCCCAAATCAACGCAAACAAAAATAGGCTATTCCTATAAATAGGAATTCATCTATGGCAAAGCTGCCAAAAATTAAAATAAATCAATTTAAAAAGCCCAAAAATCCAAAAACACATAAACCTCCTTAATAACTTTTTGCGACAATGCGAACCTCTAAATGCATAGACACGCTTACTGGTCTAATCATATAATGCAAATGAGTTCAGATTTAATAATCACCGAAAGGTTTAAATTAAACATTTTAATAAAAGGATACGTCAATCATACAAGGACAACATTGGTAAAATATGAAAGGTTGAATCACTAACTCCATGTGCCACTGCCAGGGATATAAATCCTACATACTAAACAACATGATCAAGTGCAATTGCATATAATACCATAGCCGAAGCAATAAATGTATTAAATCACCTAATTTAACCATTTATTTAATTATATTAAAATAATCTATTTACATCACTCACGTTCACAAAAGGCATAGCAACGCAGGAATGAAGTAAATAACCATAGCATTAAATCCATCACATAACAAAATCAGAGGTATATCCAAATACCAGATAACTAGATAACCATATATCATCATAAAATACACTGTCATCTCAAAATGGCATCATCATGCAATATGATTAACTGAACAACATAGTAGTATAACATCTATGATACTAGAATCAAAGTGTAACATCTGACCCTCGGGTCCTTTCAAATGTAAACATAACATGAGTAACAAATATCTCTCTAATCAAAAATGTAACAAGGTAAATGTTCGCAACACATAAACAAAGAATCCAAAAAGAACAATCCATTCTAATTACTTACACATTTAATAATGATTGATTACTCTGCATAAAAAGGGCATTTAAAACACATAAGCAAACTCAGTCATAAACATGACTAACCACTGCTACAGGAACCTAGTCTGATATAGCATGGTAAAAGAACATAGTGCAATCTCTGCACACATCTCAGGGTAATCACGGAACAACCTCATGATACCACATCGATCTTGGTAACCACTTTCACAAACCTCAGTGAACCAAAAATCACATCATAATCTCAAAGATCAGTCAAAAGCATAATCAAAGCAACTAATACAGAAACATAAATCCAAACACCTCAATGGTGTAGACCACTCAGGGTCACAATCATGATCCCATCACAACAAAAGATCAGTAAGGTTGCATCCATCAGGATGACTTACAAAAGTCAAATGGGAGAGGCACTATAGGCTTGATCAATCCCCAAGTGGGAGATTGTTAGATTGTGGTGACTAATCAAGAAAGTACTGTACATACTTCATAAATTCTTTGTGGCTTGGGGCATCACCCCCAAAAAACTTTTTGGGCCCTATTTTATCAAGATTTTGGGCTGACATATAATTATTAATTATAACCCTAAAGTAGTAAAAATACTTGTATAAAAGAGCTTAGGGTTAGGGATTGTTTCATAGTTCTGATCCAAAATTGTTTCTTGTGGCAGTATTGAGCTCTAAGGGGTTATTGATTGTAATTAGGTTATAATCATTGGATTGTAATAATATTGGACTTTCTATTTGGTGGATTTAGTCCAAAGATTGGGTGAACCACATTAAATCTTGGTGCCTTGTGTTCTTTTTTGTGTGATCTATTATTTTTTGTTATTGGTTATATTTACATGTAATTGTTATTTCTATCCATGCTTTAATCCTAATAGTAGGTGCAGACCTTTTAAAGAAGTTTTGTTTAGCTTCGTCTTTAACTAACTCCAACTTCCTTTTGGATTTTTTTTCTCTTCTTGTAAATACTATACTGGAGGACTTATTAGATCTAGTTATAATGACTTTCCCCTTCTTCTTGGGAGTCTCTTCCTTCTCAGATTCAAATTCCTTTTCTTTATCCTCTGCATCTTCTACATCATCTCCTTTTTTCTTAATAAGAATTAGAGAGAGCTGATGATTTTTTATAATTGATTATCTTTTTAATCCTCTTTCTTCCTCTACTTACTACTTGATGTAGCTTAATCTCAACCTCAATTCTTGTCTTGGCTTCATTATAGGTGGCTTTAGTATCCATAGGCTCATTCAGTAGAGCTTTAATGATATCCTTACTTTCATTAATGTTAACCTTATATTCTAGAGGGTTAACCCATACCACTCTAGGTCTAACTACTTGAATATATACTTTGTCATAGTCAATCATGAAATAGATTTCTTGCTCATAGTCTTCTACAAGCTTCCTGGGTACCCTAAATCTACTTTCCATCTTTTCCTTAAATAACTCAAAGTAATTATCTATGGTGCTACTAAAAGTTTCAGCCATTTCTAATATGTACTCATTGATTTGGTATAAAATAAGAACATCTTTTCTCCATACAACAAGTCCTTTGGAAGGGAAAAACTTTTGAACAAAGAAAAATAGACATGTCAAAAGAGAACCAAACTTACATGGGTTGTTCTTTGACACTTTGATGCTCTCCATATTCTTATTAAATTGTATCAACAATAGCTTAGAAAGGTCCAAAGATAAGTTGTTCTTCACCACATTGTATGATAGATCAACATCCTCACATGACACAATTTTCAAATGGTTAGAGATATATATATATATTGTGAGTAATTACATGGATTCTAAACTATAACTCCATGTATGTCACACCACTAAGATTAATGCCTCTTCCATCCCAATCAACAAGAGGCTTCTTTGTTAGTTCTATCTAACCTATGGATTTAGTGGTCTTAGCTTTGTTCAACATTGGCAATCTAGTGATTCTATGTATCATCTTTTTTTTATCAGGATAAGGTGATCTAGCCACAACTGCCCGTTGTGAATTCTACTCAGAATGAATCTGATCCACTTTACTTGAAAGTCCTTCGATATATGAAGAATATGTGTTAAGCCCTTTGTTTCCAAATGATTATGCTCATATTTTAGAATGTCATCCACACATAACCCATTGAATGCTTCATTCATTTCTAGGTTTCCAAGTTCTTGAATAGAATAATGATAGAATGAATGGATATTGTGGACTAGTACCTTGGATAGAATTTGTGATTGCACACCAATAGGGTCTAATGTCTCTATTATTGCTAGACTTAGCTTGAATGCAGGATCCTTGCAATCCACACCATGAATGAAAATTTTTATCCTTTATTTACTTTGGTGCTTGAAGATTCCATTGCTTGGTAGGGTTTTGAAAATGGGAGAATCTTCAACAACAATTACTCAAATCACTCAAAAAATCTAAATTTGCTCTTAACTCTAGGCTCTAAAAATTCATGATAAAATAATGCATGTGATTTCTTCCTTTTAACAAATTCCCTCCTTTTAATTGCCATTAAATCTTCATATGTATACTCACTCTATAATAGGCTTTCCACCACTTGGTTTGTTCTTTAATACTTAGAAGACACCTTTAACTTGGCAAGCTCTCCTAACTTGGTAGGAACTATCAACTTAGAGAACTTCAAAACTTGGTAATATTATCACTATTTGATCTAACCTTGGTACTAAGTAGAGTCACCAACTCAACATCTGCATAATGGAACAATATCTAACCTAACCTTTTTCAGCAAGCTTTCATGACCCAACATTGCTCAGTGATCCTTGTGCATCTTGAATGTTGATATGGATTTTTCTTCTTGCTAGCTAAAATTTATGTTATATGATTTCTTCTAAATCACAATTCCAATGATCTCCATAGGGAACTAATTTGAAATGATTGTGCCACCCAACTCATTGACTTGTGTGTCATTTACTTCATGATTTTGCCTTTCATTCTCTAGAGATTTTGTTACTCATTTTTGCTTCATTTATTTTCTAATATTGTCAATTTTTATCTTTCTTTTCATCTTTAACTCTTCCTTTATTCATACATTTCTTGGAAATATGTCCAAGTTCTATAAAACTAAAACATCTCTCTGTAGTATCTCTTTTCCTCATGTGATATTTCACATAGTTTTCTCCAATATGCCTAAATTCACCATAGTAGAGACATCTACACTATGCATTGTAATCCTATCCAAATATTACTTTCACAACTTGTTTTGTTGGGTTCCACTTCTTGGTTTTACACTCTAAATATTTTTGTCCTTGTTTCTTGTAATTGTGACACTTTCCTTCAAACTTAGGTTTCTTTTTGCATTCAATTACTCTATGACCATGCTTGTTGCAACTATAACACATTTCATTGAATTTTTCTTTACCATTGCTCCAATATTTTTTTTATGTATGACCTATCTTGCCACAATGATTGCAAGTAGGCCTTTTATTCTTTTGAGCTCTTTGTTGAGATGATTCATCTTATTCTGTATATCCTAATCTAGCTTTTCCTTTGTGTCTATACTAACTTTTCTCATTCAATTGATTCATCCTTTCTTGAGATTTAATCATTGTCTCATTGGTTTGATTTTCAAAGTTGAGATCATTCTATAGTATTTCATTCTCTATCCTTAGATTTATAAGCTCTTTATTTGCATCATTGAGTTGATCAATAAGGTCTACTTGCTAAAAGGATAGTTTTTGAATTTCATTTTCCTTTTCTTCTATCACTTCTTTGGCTTTGTCTTTTTCTTCCATGACTTTACATAATCTAACTTATTGGATTCCTTTCTCTCTTTTTAGCTTTTTGGCTTCTTCTTGAAGATTGGAATATTTATCCAATAGATCTTTGATTGTTGCATAAATTTCATCTAAATTTCTCTCTAGACATAAGTCATCAATTGTACTTTCACTATATAAATTGTCATCCATTTGTACTACAAGATCTTTCCTTCTTTTCAATGATTAAGAGCACTTCTCCATTTCTATCTTGAGTTATCCAATGGCCAATTCTAAATCCAACTTTTCATTCTCAATAGCCTTATCTAGCCTATATGCCTTCACTATCTCTAATATTATCTCAAATTGTTTAAACTTAATATGTGAGAACCAGATGCTTTGATACCAATTGTTGGAAATATAAGGTAAGCTAGGTTACAGAGAGGGGAGGTGTAAATCCAAAACCAATAAAAATTTATCTTAATTCACCAATTAATCCTTCATATATTATTCTCGTCTAATTTTATGCATGAAAGAATGAAAGAATTAAAACATTCATTACATTTTTACACAAGATATGATAACTTGAAAACCTTCCAATTAGAAAGTAAGCTTGGGGTGGGGATGATACCCACAAGTTTTAGTAGTGTAGTATAAAGTTAACCTATTAAGGCTTACAATTGACCACTTTTGGTGATCTTCCCTATTAGGATCAATAAGGACTATGAGGTCCACCTTGTTAAAGGATTTACAAACATAAAATGAAGTATGCTTTTGGTTAAGAGATTTATCAAAAGAATCTTAAGTCTACCCTATTAAAGGATTTGATTGATGCACCTATTAGGATGAATTAGTGAGCAATCTCTAATCTACAACTCTAATTTTTTGAATGAGATTTCTTGTATTGTAATGATCACCTAACTTTGATAGATAAATCTTTGTTGTCCCTTATATTGCTTGTATCCTTCTTTAATTTGCACTTATCCACTTCTCATTGATATGGAATTATATTTAGATATGATACAATGTATTACATATATACAAATCGAATTCATCACCTTTAAGAGTCTACTACAATACCAAATTCATCATAATTCACAAAGTTAGACCAACTACTATAACTTAGGTTCTAAAGAAAAACTTGATGGCATTCTAATACATGAAAAAAATTATCAAAACTTAGAAAACTCTGGCACTTAGTTGAAGTTGAAGCTTAGTCCATACTAATCACTCTTCAAGTAGCTCAAACTTGGTCAGCATTGTGTGGTTTAGTGAAAACTAAGAAACTCATTAACAACTAAATCACTTGGTTGACACTACATGACTTGATCAACACTAGATTCACTTTCCTAACCCTAAGAACTTAGTAGACTTTGTAGAGCTTGGTTAACCCTACAAAGCTTAGTTAAGACTGGAGTTTCCATTACTTTTATTGGATAGCTTTGTAGAAACTGCTATGCTCAGTAGATATTGTGTAGCTTGGTATGAACTACAAACTTTCTATTTAGCTTGGTAGAAAGTGAGACACTTGGTTAACATTGTTGGATGAATGATAAACTTGGTAGAAATTTAGAGATTGATAGCAACGTAGCCATTTGACTAAGTGTTGAGTCACTAATAGAAAAATTGACCTTAATGTCAGCATGTATTCCATGTAGGAAAGTTCTCCTTGTTCAACTTTGACACCTCTCTTTTGTGCTTCATGATCTTTAGCTTAAAGTACCTTCAAACTTCTCTCTATGAGAAGACAAATCTAATACTAATTCTTATAAATATTTTGAATAACTGATAGGGAAGGTGAATTAGTTACTCAAGATCCATAAGTACCATTTGAATAATAAAACATCAAAACATTCATAGTTCTATTTTATCATGTTGTTTCTCAGTCTCTACTATACTGATAAAAAAAATTATTTTCCTAAGAATAACATACTTTTTTGAATGTAAACTTCATCAAATGTAAACAACATAAAAAATCCAATGCAAGTTTGAGACTATGATTTTATGTGGAAACCCAATTTGTTGAAAACCACCAACAAAATGTCACCATTTTTTCACTCTTTCAAAGTGAGCTCTATTAGGATCCATCCTTGTTAAAGGTTACAATACACATCTTTAAATATGAATTGGTTAGAGGATTTAATTACCCTACTAGGAGTGGCCTTGTCAAAAGAATTTGATCATTCCATTTAGAATGTCACCTTGCTAAAAGATTTACATAGACTATTAAGTCCTTCAAATGATTGTTAGGTCAACCTCTATTAAAAGGATTTTAATAAAAACTATTTAGAATGATTAGAAAGAAAATAGTAGGGCTTTGATCTATATGTTTGCAACTCACTTTTGCAATTTTTGATCAATGTTTGGTTCATATATTGCTTCATTGATAATTTCCCTTGCCAACTCTGTCTCTTAACTTTCTTGGTAACTCTTTAACCAGTCACCCCCTACACATATTATAACTAATTCTACCTTCTACTCAAATTCACTTATCAACATCACTAACATATGTGGGTGAAAGCACAAACCTATGCCACCTTGTTGTAAAGAAAAAGGTTAACAAAAGTATAATTTTTTACCTTCAATGACATAAATTTGGTATTATTATTTTGAATTTGAAAATGAAGTAAACTAATAAAACATCTAGAAATGGATAAAGTTTAGGATTATAATTTTGATAATTGTTTGGAATAAGAATTGATATATTTTCCTAATCTTTAAAGATAATTTTTTAGCTACTAAAAAATGCTAAAAATTGAGGGTCTAGTTCCCACCACAAAAATATAGGAAAATAAATGTATTTCATTTTGATCTCAAACAATGTTATAGATAATATATATAGCTAGAACAATCAAAAATAAAAATCAGCTTTAGACCTATATTTTCTCTTTTATAATGATTCAAATTTTAACTCACTTGAAATTGATAGTTTTCATCTCCCACCACTTTTTTAAAAACAAATCTATTCTAACCAAGAGAAAAATTATGCATTCTAGAAGAGGACTCTCTCCTTTAGAATTTCATATAATTTTTTTATTTTTTTGATATAATTTAATATTTTTATTTCTCAAAATTGACATCTTTTTTAGTGTTAAAATATGTGCTTGTAAATTTTTTTAATTAAAATATACTATAACTAATTTAAAAACTATAAACTTTATATGAGAATATTATTGACTCTGAGCTCTATAAAATGGTGTTTATATATTATCAAAAAAATATCATTAAAAAAAGTAAGAGTTATTGATATGCCAGTTTTCCAAAATAATTTTATTCCTTTACTAATTAGATACAAAGTAGTATAAAATATGCATTTAATAGCCATGTCCAACTGGTAAAGAGTGAGACCATATATAACTTACTTAGATAATTTTTTCTATAACATATGTTTAAAAAAAATTTGATTTTTAGATAGAAATACTCAAATTTAGTTGTTCCGATAAGTTAGCCTGAAAGGTGACATAGCTTTGTACTTTTACCCATGTGCAAGAAATTCCTTTTTCTTCACTCTCACACTTACACACTTGTGTTCACCCTTGTGCATCTCTATTCTAACTTTCTTTGTGTGCATACTCTTAAATTTTGGCTCTACATCTCCTTAAATAGGTAATTCTTGCTTTATCCTTTCTAATAATCACTATAGATCTTAGGTTTTATGATCTAATTCATTAGGTTCATTTTATCTATTCATCTTCTTGATCATCCTCTCCATTGAATTTGATCATAGATATTATACCTAATCTTCTTCTTGAATCCAATGATCAAACTCATCAATCTTATCTTCAACATAGTTTACATATCCCAAGATATCAACTGAGATGTCTGGAAATCATGATTCTCAAACATATTAAAAATAGTGTTACTCAATAATTTCTTAAACACTTGATCATTGCAGAAATTCTTGGCTCACATCAACTAACTTTCTCGGTCAATATAAATGCTCAATCAACACTAGATTTTCTCTACACATATTGTGGCTTGATTGATACTAGCATCACTTGGTATTTCTTAATATATTTACTCTATTTCTTGGATAAGCTTTACATTCATGATATAAACAATCACTTTGTTTTGTCAAAGTCTAACTAATCAAATGTCCATTGTATCTTTATTTCTATAACTCAACCTTTCCCCTAGGTGCTATTATTATGATTAATCTCTCAAATCCTCTTCATCAATCAAATAGATATGACATTTAGATCACATGGAAACATGCCTCATCAATAGATTTGGCATTAGTGACAAAACAACAATTGTTCCAATTGTATGTTTCCAATCATTCCAACTTTCAACCACCCATCTATTTCAGTACCCCAAAAAAATTTCATACGAAAAGAAAATGTAAATATCTTTTTAAATATTTTATATGAAATGAAGATGATTTTTTCATTGGAATGATTGGTCACATGAAGGAATGTACACCTATATGTATTTCCATATGTTGCACTATGAAAGGGGAACGAGTGCATTAGGCACTAAATTTTTGAATAATTGAATATAATGCCTCACACCTCAATATTACTAATTTATGTTCAATGACACATTGATATTTTCTTATTTCTTGTGAGAATTCATGTACAATTGTTTTTATCAGTCTAGGGAAGGTATTTTAAATCACTAACTATTTTATTTCTCATCTATCTAGTGAGATCTTTTGATAATCATTTATGTCTTGTATTAATAGTCAAAGAAAGGTAGAAGAGTCACTTATGAAAAAAACAACACATATGCTTTCACTAGATTCTCAACAAAGTTATCATCTAAACAAAATCTAATGCCATGTCTCATATGTCCTCAATACACTGATGTAGGAGCATTTTGGGTGTAAGAGCAATCTTATATTATCCAAAAATATTTTCTTTTTAGTCTTTCCTATTTTAATAAGGACCAGTAGATAGAGTGGTTACTATTTATGGGAACTTGCTATTTTAAAAAAATCTTCAAGCTCATCGTTGGAAGCCTTAGAGTGCTTAGATGGGGTCCAAAAACTTGACAAATGGGAACTTTCACAATCATAAGCCTATTTATTAGGAGCTAGCATTTTCAAAAAAATTTATAATAGCCAATCAGAGAAATGGTTCAAGAGTTATGGGCTTCCAAAGTTGGGCTACCCAAAATATCTAAAATAATTGTCAAATATGTATTTGGCTGACTCTATATGTATCATTAGGGTATGTCATGTTAACAATTGGCTAATTAGGATATGTAATTGTTATCATTTATGGAAACACATGATGTACATGCTTATAAGAAACCTTGAAAATTGTCTAAGTATGACTTTGGTATACAACAATGCATTATTTTGTTTATAACATGTTGATGATGTCATATGATGACTAGTGAAGTTATATAGATATAGTATACATGTTGATGATGCCATTTATAACCTCAAAAGTTAGTATGAACTATACGAAAATTATATATTCATGTTTTACTAGTGAAATAGGACAAGCAGAATTAAAGAAAAGGAATTATTTTGTTCACAAAATAATTACTTGTCCAATTAGGGATGACATCCTAGATGTTTACTCTAAGTTGGAAAAGTTTATTGTGGTCTTAGCCAACCTAGGAGAAATTTGTGTAAAGGCATGGTATTTATGCAAAGGACATCTTGTGATGAAAAGAGTAGTAGTTGTGTTGAGAAATTGTATGCGAACTATTGTGAAAGAGATATATGCAAAGTTTTGTAAAGCTATTTTGTGATCTAAGATTGAGTTGAATATTAACTATCAGTTGAGAAAGAATTTATAGTACTTATATTCCAAAATTCTAATTAATTTTTTGGGCAGTGAGTTCTTCTTGTAATTGGAAGTGCATGTTTAAGTAGTGGGCTCATCTTGCATCTATTGTACTACAACTCCTAACAAGGTTGGTGCAACTCTTAACAAAGTTAGAATCTCCTAACAAGGATTTAAAGTTGAGAATTCAAAGTCTCCTAATAGGGACTCTCTATACTAAATTTTCTCATTGACTCCTAATAGGATCCTTCCTCTAAAAATGAAATTGTATATCGATTTATTATCTAGTGGGTATCATCCCCACTGGGCTATTCCCTTGGCCAGGGTTTCCCTAGTTAACAAAATATGGTGTTATGAGTTATCTTTGTGCATGGTTTCTATTAATATTTGAACATTACTTTATTAATTTTTTATATATGGTTTAAAGTAACAAATAATATCTATTTGGTGACTAAAGTTTGTATATTATTGATTCAAACCCCCCCAATAATTGATATTTCTAACAACTGGTATTAGAGTGCAGTTACTTAGAAGATGCTTAATAGCTTGAGTAAGATCCCTATAGATATGGAATAGTTGATGAGGAACCTTGAAGAGGCACATGAAAAAATTGATCTCCTTACTAAAGAAAGAGATAAAATGAGGGCATATATGAAGACTCCAAAGTATACATTGGAAAATTGAAGAAAAGATTGAACATCTCAAATCCAAGCCTAAATCTATTGAATCTAAAACTAGTGATAATGATTATTCAAAACAAAAGATAGAGTACAAGATCTTAAATCATGAATTGAAGATTATGAATTTGAAGTTAACCTTGAGGAGTGATCCTACCAAAATTGAAACTGATTTGAAGACTGAGAATGTAAATCTTAAAACAAGTCTAGCAAAGAAGTCATCTGAATTTGAAAAATTGAAAGAAGATCATGAAGAACTTCATAAGTGCAATATTATTGTGAAAGGTGAATTAATTTAGTGCAAGCAACAACTTGAGAAGCTTTATTTTAGCAGAGAAAAACTTGATGATTCAATGTCAATATAGAGACCTACTTATGATAAGAGTTGTCTTGGTTATCTATTTAAGATGTTTGCAAAGAAACCTGAGATTAGAATAGATCCAAAAGAAAAAGATAATTTCGATGATAAGATTAATCTAGTCAATCTTCTGATAAACCTAAAAAAGTTGGAAAGAAAAGGAAGTTGAGATATTGGATGAACCAAACAAGTGGAATATCCTAAGGAAACTAGGTAAGAATTTAGAGGTAAGTGTTTTTCATGTAATGAAATAGGTCATATGAAAAAATATTATACAAATGAGTCATTTAATCATGCTAAGGACTTTTATTGTCATATTTTTCATGGTATGGGTCATAAAGCAATTGATTGTATGAAACCTAAATATGATAATGGTAGAAGAAATAGTAGAATGTCTAGAAATACTAACCCTATAGATAGAAGAAGATCTAATGAAAGGACATTGAAAGAAGGAAGACCTTATGAAGAAAGAAGATAGTTCATGTGTTATGGGTGTAATAACTTTGGACACATAGCTCAAAACTTTTGTGCACCTAATGATTAGAAAAATCCTACAAGTAGAACTCCAGTATGTTAGTTATGCAACAACTTCAGACATATAGCAAAGTATTGCAGAATGGATAGAAACATTGAAGATAGAAGAAACAATGGAAGAAACATTGGAAACAAAAGGAATGATGGAAGAAATATAAAAAATGACAGAAGGAACCATGAGAAGAACTATGACAAAGACAATGAGGAACAAAGAAATGTAGTTAGTGAACTTTGAGAAGATCTTGATGAGGCATTTACAAAAGGATTAGATATCTTTAAAGAAAAGCTAGAAGATGACGAGACAAGAAGATCAAAGTTAATTATTGAGTTTGATTCAACTAAGTTGAATTAAGGTTTTTCACAACACAAAATTTTTTAACTTCACCTAGAGATCAAGATATGGGTAGTGAAGTTGGGAAAAAGGTGTATCAAGATAAGTTTAGATTGTATCTAAGCTCACTTGTAATTTAGAGCTTATCTAAACTAGTTACAAAGGAATTAAGAGTTACTACTATTACAAAGTAAGTTAATTTTGTAGCAGAAAATGAAAACTATGTTCTTATTTATAATTTTGTGGAGCATTATCACGATGGGAGGAAGCTATAGTAAACCTCGGGTGGTATCTAAAGATTAGATAGGTGATCTTGAGTAGTTATTTGATCTCAAAATGCAATTGATAGATTTTTCATCTTTGCAAAGTATGCAATTAATGCAAGTTCAAGTTGAAGGAATAAATACAATATAGATTTTATTGCTGGTTCATTGCAAATACATCAAAATCATAGAGCACTCAGAAGTGACTTAACAAGGTGATTTTGAAGAAAATCCTATCTTCAAAAAAGGTATTAACACTTTTTCCATAGAATTTATTTGATAAAAGTTCATATTTGTTAGAATCATGGATATCTATATAGTGCATAATGTTGAGAACGAGGAGAGATCAAAATTGAAGGTCGTTTCCATGAAACCTGTAGAAGAAAACCCTAGTTCAAAATTATCCATTACTCCAAACAATGAAGTATATCTGGAAGATATAGGAAGTTATCTTACCAGTAAGTTTAAATCTATTGGGAGTGAGTATATGAACAAGGATATGGAATTATTTTTTAATCACGATGTGATGGTGAAGCCCAGATTTGAACATTTGAAGGAACTAGACCTATTCAAATATCTGTTTTACCTAGAATTGGACATAGATGAGTGGATTAAGATTATACTAAGTAAAATACATGATGGAAAACTATGAATGGAAGATAGTGTAGTTGATATCTTACCTAACCTTATTCATGAAGTAATTGGTCTTTGTAAATAAGGTAGTGTACCTATAGGCAAGAAATTCATTAAGAATAAAGTTGAGAGTTATACCAAAGCATTTTATAAATCAAATGCCATGGTGATCAGCACCATTAAACAAGATGATGTAAGATTCTTGGGTAGAATAATTGCCTACTCTATATGTGCAAGTTCAAAGATTGATGAATTGTTAGTTGCATTCATCTATGTAGCCTACAAGACTTGTGTTGAGAAGGAACAAGTTAAGCTTAATGAAATTCTAAGAATGCAACTTCTTGAGAACCTAGACAAGATCAAAAGGACTAGGAATGGTGTGTTTATATTTCATTCACTAATCAATCATTTATTCTTTCATATAGTTAAGATATTTCCATATTTATTAGTTATAGGGATTATTAGTAGTGATAGGTGTACAATGGAGAAGATTATAGATGTATGTAGAAGACATCCAATAGATAAGATAGTGGGTAGTGGGAATATGATAATGAAGACATTTCAGAATGAGATGAGGCAAAGATTTAGAATTTCACCTACAATTGTAGATGGATTTAAAGAAGACATTTTTGTTATGGTTGATATATATTTTACTTATATTCAAGTAGTAGAACCTCGATAAACATTTCTTTATCCCTTAGGTTATGAATTGAGTGATGAAACAGTAGTTGGATACATTGATTTATAGTTGAAATTAGAGAAGGACCAAGATGAATAAAGATTTGGAACTTATAATGAGATTACCTAATCAAATCATTAGGCATCCTTGGAAAAGGTATCTCACAAGAAGATAGAAACTATAATGAAGGAAATCTTATCAGAGGTTGATATGATTGAGAGTGACTCACAAGTAGTCAAGAAAACCATGAAACAAGGTATATTGAATGTGTAACTTTTATCAGTTTCTATTGCAAAGACATCTCTAGAATAGAGAATTCCTTATATATTAGTGTTAGATGTTTAGAAAAGTGAACCAAAGAGAAAATCTGAGAGATTAGTGGAAGCTATGACCAGAAAGATAAAAAGGGTCAAGCAACAAGCCACTAGACTAGGAAAGAGACAAAAGACATTGTTGAAAATTGTTGAGTCTATCAAAGAAGAAGAACAAAAACAAGAAGTTAAATAGTTAGAGGAGGTAACTACTTCTAAGTGGTCAGCATGAAAATATTGGCAACCCTAGAAGCTAAAGATAGAGAAAATAAATTTAGCTATTACTAACGAAGGAAACATTTTTTCAGTAGAATAAATTTTATGATTTTGAGAAAGATCAGATTAATATCTCTACGATGAGATACATAATAGAAAAAAATCTAAAGCTTAATGATATCAAATGCATGGTGAAGTAGAAAATCTATGATAGAATTATTGAAATTAAGGCACCAGCTAGAGAAGAGGACTTAGAACTTCAAAAGTTTATGATTAGAATGATATGCAAGACTAATGATGAAAAAGAAGTTAAGAGATTATTGAAAAATCTAGCACCTTACTTGAGGAATAAGGTATGACTATTTCTATTTATGGTGGGTAGAAAGATAAGATAAGAAGTGAAACTAGATTAGCCATAAGCTAGATGATAACAGAGTCCAAGGTAGCATCTACACCAACACCTAAAACCTTAGAAGTGTCAGTGAGTGGTGACACAATGCAAATAGATCAAACCAATGTTACCATTAACATTGATGATACAAACCTATTCGAAGGTTCTGAACAAAATGAACCTCACACTATAGATATTAAAGATTAATTGAAGCAAATTGAAGAGGAGAGAAGGAAAATAGAAGAGACTTGGTAGAAATTGCTTGAAGATGAGATGAAAAGGAAAGTAGAGAAAGAAATTAAAAGGAAAATAGAAGAAGATGAGAAGAGGTTTCAAGAGGAAGAGAATAAAGAAAAATAAAGAGAAGAAAGAGAAGAAAAAGAGGAAGAAGAAAGAAGAGTTAAAGGGGTAATAAAAAAAAAAGGGGGAAGATGACACTAAACCTTCTAGTTCATCTACTCTACTTTCACTTGCCAGCTTGACAACTAATGATGATGATCAAAATAGCTTGATCTCATCTTTGTCAAGCTTATTTAGAAGAGCAAGATAGTGAAGAGCCTATAAAGAACCTTGAGGAGGTTACTAATAGACTACATAGTTCTCTGGTAGTCCAACACACAGAGGAAAATCTTGGATAGAGGGCATAGATAGTGCTAAAATATTTTGATGAAGAATTCACAAATTTGTTGAATGTTATAGAAACTAAGGAACAGATCTCACATGATGCTAACTTGTTAGCACTATTTGTTAGAATATTAAGAATGATTTGATAAGTCTTGTATCAAGGAACTTCTAAGTGTCAATAGGATGGCAAGATATTATACACCAAGCATACTCTATCTCACAATCTGACTAAGGATATTGATAGTCAGTTTGGAGGAAAAATGAGTGAGCTAGAAGTTCTATCTAACCAATTATAGCATTTTGCTAGTAAGATTGATGATTTTGAAGGACAAGTGGCCAGTATTCATAATGATATAAGGAAACTGGAAGCTTGGAAGGAATAAATTTTGAAGAGTATCAGATTTTAGAGAGTCTATTGCTCTAAAAATATCTTTTGTTGATAAATAGTTGGAGGAATGTGTCAAGGCCAAGGAAACTTATTCTAACTTTTTATACTTCAAAGTCAATGCAATTGAGATTGCATCGCATGCCTTATGTGAAATTATCACCTCTACTAAAGTAGCCAAGGATACATGGACTAAAGGTATGAGCAATATTAAGGAAAATTTTGATGATTGCATGAAGATACTATCAACTTAAGGTAGAAGAACAACATTTTTAATAGCAGTTTTTGGATAGTCTTTGACATTTTAACCTTCGTCATTGATTTCAAAGGGGGAGAAATGCATAAGAAAATTATAAATTAGGTAAAGAGAAGATAAAATTGTAAATGATGAAATCATATTGTAAGGGAGAGCATATGTAAGTTGGAAAAGTTGTAATAGATGTAATTTTAATATGTTATTTATTTTAAGTTTTTGATACTTAGCCAATTTTTCCTATTTTTGTTGTCATCAATGCCAAACAAGGAAATTGTTGACAATTAGCTAATGAGGACATCCAATTTTTGTTGTTTAAGGTAACACATGATATACATTCTTATAGAAAACCTTAGAAATAAAGATACTTAGTTTAACTTAGAAAATTGTTTAAGTATGAATTTGGTATACAACAGTGTATTGTTTTGTTTGTAATTTGTTGATGATGTCATATTATGACTAGAAAAGTTAGATGGAGATAGTATACATGTTAATGATGATGTGTATAACCTTGGAAGTTAGTAAAGACTATATGGAGAAGAGATATTCATGTTTTACCAGTGAATCAACACAAGATGAATTAAAGGAAAGGAATTATTTTGTTTATATAATAATTAATTATCCAATTAGGACCGACATCCTAGGTGTTTACTCTAAGTTGGAAAAGTGTATTGTGGTCTTAGCTAACCTAGCAACAATTTGTATAAAGGCATGGTATTTATGCAAAGGACATCTTGTGATGAAAAGAGTAGTTGTTGTGTTGAGCAATTATATGTGATTTTTTGTTAAAGCGATATATGCAAAGTTTTGTAAGGCTATTTTGTGATCCAAGATTGAGCTAAAGATTAGAGATTAGTTAAGAAAGAAGTTATAGTACCTATATTATAGAAGTCTAATTACTTTTTTGGGAAATGAGCTCTTCTTGTAATTGGAAGTACATGTTTGGGCAGTGGGCTCATGTTGCATCTGCTATACTACAACTCCTAATAGGGTTGGAATCTCCTAATAGGGACTCTCTATACTAAATTTTCTCATTGAATCCTAATAGGCTCCATCCTCTAACAAGGAACTTATATATCTATATATTATCTAATGGGTATCATCCCCACTAGGGTTTTCCCTTGGCCATGGTTTCCCTACTTAACAAAATATGGTGTTATGAGCTATCTTTGTGCATGGTTACTATTACTATTCAACATTACTTTATTACTTTGTTATGTATGGTTTAAAGTAATAAATAATATCCATTTGGTGACTAAAGTTTGTAAATTATTGATTCACCACACCCCCCCCCCCCTCTTAGTAATTCCTATTTCTAACATGTCGGCCCTAGGTATTAAATTTCATTATCTAGAACCTTCCCAGGCAGCATAGACTTGTCTATTTTAGAAAGGCTTGAACATAGTCTAGAACAACTCTAGGTGATAGTTGTAGCTTGTCTTGCAGATTATTGTAATAAAGGCATCCATGTGGGTTAGCATATTGTACTTATAAATTTTTTAATTCTATATTTTTGGCACAAATAAATATTTTTTTCTCACATTCACTAGTACATTTGACCCCATTTTTAGACCAAATTTTTTTACCATCTATTAAGATGGGGTCAAATTGGTCGAAATAGGCAAGGAAAAATGTCTTTGTTTTTTAATCCATGCCCGTGTTGGTCAAAATTTTGATCAACACCAGGTGTTGGTCAAAATTTTGACCAACGCAGGGCTTATACATCTAAAAAAAAGGAAAAATTTCCCACTTTATGCCTTTCATGGGGGTTCATTTCCATTTTTGCGAGTTCATTTGGGTTCTCTATGAATTTTCACATAGTTTTTGTGCAGAGGGTAGTGCTAGTGTTGAAAGCGAATCTAAACCATGCTACAGTGAAGGGATGTTAGCTCTCTTATGTCATCAACTAGTGAAACCCCATTATTGCTAGTGGGTAGTTATCAAATCCTTGATTTAAAATGGATACCAAAATCTCTGTTAAAATTGTCATCTACTTGGATGGATCCCTGAAAACCAATTAGAGGTAAAGGATCTTGATTTACTTTCTGTGTCTAGTTTCACCTATGGAGGATTAGATTTTAATGGCTTTAATTTTTTATTGGTAGCACATGTCTCCTACATAATTAATCTATGTTCATTTTGAATAATACAAGGGACTTTTGGTAGTTAGTAGTACTATTTCTATCTCTCAACATTTCCCCCCTAGTGGTAGCATTTTTGATGAATAGAGCAATCTCTGTGGGTTGAAGACAGTGCACTAGTGAGAAGCTCCATCTTTTGAACTTATGTTATTTCATTATTTCAAACCTATGTTATTTCATAATATAATCCAAATATGAAATTAGACATATTCTCTCCCAATTGAACATTTTAGTTTGCACAGCCAGTGGATCACAATTTGGATCTCACCCATGTACAGACACTACATAAAATATGTTTATTTAACATTTCTATTCTTTCCTTTTATGGCTTTGTAGCTTGTTGATTTCTCTTCCTTGGTTTTCATCATCATTATTACTTGTCATCCAATCAAAGCTCGATAGACCCCACTTCACCATTTTCATTTCCCTCCAAAATTAGCATGGTAGAAATCCATGATTTGGGTTTTGTTTGGAGTTGTAGAGATTTTTTCTAAGTTTTCTTAGTTTCATGTTATAAGAATATAGTTTAGAACAACATAAAATGGGTGTGGGTGATGAGGAATGTGATATAGAGTTTAGTCTTGGAATGAAAACTTCATGTGGGAAGAATTCATCAGGTAAACTAATTAGATAGTTGGTTATATTGTATTTTGTCCATAAATTATGGAGCATACTTCTAAATATTGATATAAAAATTATTCAAGCAATCTAATCTCGAAACTTGTAATTTAATTTGTTTCTATTTGTTGAACTATTTGATGAAGATTTTAGAAATCAAGTAGTCTTTTTATAAGCTAAAATTATCTTGACTTTGATTATGGTTTTGATATATGATATTCTGCTATGTGGGTTGTGATGTTAGATGAAGCTTTGGCCATGGTAAGGAAAAATGTCATTGATGTGAGTAACTTGGGTCCTACTAATTCCTACTACTCTAAGCAACATGGTGATACCCACAATGATAATATGGGTTCCTTCCCTAAGAAGGTCATGTTGTCTTGTCATGTGGATTCAAATTTCATCAACCAAGAAACCAGCGATGGAGTTGGCATGAAAAGAAGCCATGTTGTTATAGAGGATTTTGAGGGAGATAAAGCTTATTGTAGGGTAAGTAACGAAGATGAGGAGGGTGGTGGTACAAGGAAGAAACTCAAGCTGTCAAAATAGTAATCTACTATTTTAGAAGAAACTTTCAAAGTACACAACAATCTTAATCTAGTAAGTGTGAATTTTATAGTATTTGATGAAGATTTCCATGCTTTGAGTCAAGTGATCTAATTACTCTAGGGAAGAACTTAAAACTAGTGCTTGAGCTAAATTTAAATGGTTGACCATGACTATCTTCCCAATTCTAGACCTTTAATTAGCTTATTAATAACCTAAGTTATTTATAAAATGAAACCTTAACTAGTATCTACCAGTCTATGATCTTAAGGTGGACCATACCATTAGTTAATTAGTTTGAAGGAATTTTTCTATAATCTAATTTTTTTGTTATTACATCCTAGAATTTGTTAATTATTCACCTTTAACCCATCATACTCTCTTACTTGTATATAATTAGATGATCAGTCTTAACTACTCTGTCAAGTCTTGTGAAAGCCTTGTAGTAAGTTGGTCATACTTTTCCCAAACTACTGAAGCATTTTCAGAAGCATTGTGATGTTCCTTGAATATCATCTCAATAACCTTACTCAATTTTTTGTTATCTTCCTCAGTCCAAGAAGAATCACTAATGGTTGACACATTATTTGGGTATAGAGTTTTATGTTGATGTTGTCTTTCAATTGACACAAAACTTCCAAGTTGATCCCTTGCTTGATTTTCGTGATCTAAAGCCATGTCAACATTCACACTTTTTGTTGAAAATGATGATTCATTTCCAATAACTATATCATGCTCTATCTTTAATTTATTCTTGATGCTTTTAAGGCTCTTCTCTAATACAGGGTTATATTCTAATTCTATTTCTTCAGTCTCATTTAAAAAGTATAAATTTTCCATGACACTACCATCTTCTTCCTCCATAATTGAATTATTTGTATTTAGGTTTTGGTCAAGTTGATCAGCAGTAGCAGCACCTAGTGCTTGGGCATGACCCTAATCTCCTTCACACAAAAATTAAAACTACTCTCCCCCATCCATGTCCAACTCATCCACTTTCTTAGAAGATTCATCTTTATTAGGATCTTGTGATGCTATATTTGATACTTTTACCCTCTTTTTCTAGTCTTTCAAGGCATCGCCAATGCTATGAAAAGGATTGGCACTCATTCTTTCTAAAGATTTCAAATGTCTTTTAGATGATTTAGGTACATTAGGATTAGGCATGCCTTCCTTTCCACTATTAGGAAATGATGATGGCAACTCAATAGTTGCTGCACTTAATGCACCTCCAATAGAACTATGTCCATCTACATGACTATCTTCAAGAATAATATCATTTTGAACCTTAGAAATAATTATGTTTTCTAAGCCTTGATTTTTTTATGATAATCATTGCTTTTTTCCATATTTGGAATACATTGAAAATTTGGAAGTTTCTGAGAAGCCCCAACTTGGGAGGAACTTTCATAAACTTCAACTAATTGTTCAACTCCTCCAGATGAATTTTCTTTAATTTCACCATTTTCAATATTTTCATCTTGCTATTGCTCCATAGAATTATTTTCAACTTCCTTGCAGTCTTCCATGTAAGAGTCTTCTTGTGCTGATTCCCCATCTTGCATATTATTTTTAGTGGTCATATCATCAAGGCATGAATTAGATTCATCCTTAGCCTCATTTGAACCTTCAGGCTCATCCACCTCCATATCATCATTAAGTTTGAATTCCTCCTCCACATTGTGTTGCATCCCTTTAGGTTTTGAATATGCATCATCTTTGTTCATTGTTAACTCCTCAGGAATGTTGTTCACATTAGCACCTGAATCATTAGGAATTTCCATGTCATCATTTTCGGCACCTTCCTTGTCATCCTTATTTTGTTGACTTGTTTCACCATCATCCATATCCTACTTTCTCTTAAGCTCCATAGAATCTACACTCATCTGTTGCACAAAAGATCCTCTTTTATATTTATCTTTTTTATTTTGTGGTTGAACATCATCCTCTTTGTTCCATAGCTATTCATCAACCACCTCTTCATCCTTGCCTATCTCCCCCATATCTGAATCTAGATTTACATCCTCATCATTCTCCCCACCGTCATCCCCTGAATCCTCATTGACATTATGCATATCACTCTTAGAAAAGTCTTGCTCCATTTCTATACCTTTATCATGTTCAATGGAACCTTTTGTAGATGTAGAAGGTTCCTCACTTGAATAAGACATGAAATGCAAAGGATGGTAATTAAAAATCCTATAGGCTAAATGAATGGACCATAAAAATGAAACCTCAAAGATATGTGACAAAACTGAGCATAGCAATAAAAACCAAAGTGTATGATAAATACCTTGTCAAAACTACCAAGAAGTTGATCCTCATCTTGGATCTGACCACTTACATCCTTGGAACCTTTACCCTCTCCCATGCTTGTTCTAGTAGCATCTTCAAACTTGAGATTATCTCCCTCATTCTCAAGATCTTCTTTAGTTACACATAAACCATTAGTATATAATGCTACAAAGATGTTTTAGAGGATATAATCCAATTTTTCTACCTACACAAACACAAATCAGAGGTGTAATATATGATCAAAGACATAATATATGAAATTATAGACATCCCATAAAAACAAAAACAAAAATTGAAAATCTAGAAGGTCAAATCAAAATCCCTTCTCAAAATAGTTGGCTAATTAAGGACCAGCAAACTGAATAGAATGCCTATCAGGGAACAAAAAAGAACTTACTATCTTATGCATGTTTACATAATCAAGAAGGATTACCTTTCCAACACTTATGATCATATGCACAAATAAATATAAACTTCCTAACATTTTTTCTATGGAGATACAAAGCTTGTTTTTATCCTGAGCTCCACAATTGATGAGTTTAACTTCTCAAGGCATCTATTTTAATTCAAATCCTAACCCACACATAAAAAGCAATAAGATTTAAATTAAAATAGGTGCCTCATGAAGGATTACTCTTGGGATATTATATTATTTATATATATATATATATATATATATATATATATATATATATATATAATCTAGTTAGGAAAACTATTGAACTCCTAAATATTAGATCAATTTGAAGGAGAGAAAGCAATCCGACTTATTAAGTCATCCAAATCATTGAATGAATGAATTAAAGATTTTAACTCAAATTTTATGATCTAATAGATGTAATTAAAAGCATTCATTCAATTCCTTACTCAGTTAAAGAAATTCAAAGCAAGGGGTGGCAACCAACGTGCTCATCTAACTCACTCCTATGATCTGTCAAGCCCCACAATCCATTTAAGGACACCCTGCCTCATAACTGTCACCAATGCTTAGATTCAGAGCACTCTTCATTATCTGGATGACTTGCTCCAAAAGTCCCTACATTTCACATCCTAGCAATAATAACACTATCAACATCCCTGCTAAGGCCAACTTCCTGCCTTATGGTAGAGATTTTCCTGGTCAGGTTCCCACTGTTTGATTCACTAATGGAAAACTCACTTCAAATTATCTTGGTATGCTTCGCTTCTCAGTAGTAAAAATATTGGATTTTAGTGTTCTAGATCATAAACTATATTCATGTTTGAAAAATAAATGATTTTATCTTGTACATGAACTATGTGAAAAAATAGATGTTTATTTAGTGCATATCAACTGTCTTAAAACTCCAATCTTTATTTCTTACACATTAAGTGTTGTAAAAAGCTCAATCTTTATTTCTTGCACATGAAGTTCTTTACAAGTCCACTCTTTGAAGACTTTTTAGTATGTATATGATAATGCCTCCAAATATTTTGGCCTCTACATATGCTCAACATATGTTATGCCTAAAAGATTATTTTTTCATGACACTACAATGATTTTTTCATTCTACTTTGGTTTATCTTTTTAGCTCTTCCTAAAATGATTCAGCTCACTATGAGTAGATGTATCAAATTTTAGTGTTCAAATCTATAGATCATTTAATAATTGACATCCTTTGATTTTTTTCACATTATCTATTTTCAAATTCTAATCTATGTAAAGTCTATAATATGTACTATTTGCATGATGCTCCAAATTGTTTTGTTCTCCATATATGTTTAGCAAACCATAATGGCTGAAAGAATTTATTTTTTAGGTTCTCAAATGCTTTATATAGTCTAATTGAAATGATTTAACTTGTCACCAGTATAGATTTTAATATCCAGTGTTAAGATCTATAGCAAAACCACCACCTTTAGTTTTTTTTAGATGGTCTGTTTTTAAAATCTAATCCTTGTATTTAAATTCAAAAACTAGCTATAGTGGTTGAAACATTTTCCTTTTTCATGTCATCAAACAAATTTGTATTCCTACTTGAAATGATATATTTTCTTCCCTTGCAGTATTGATCATGTGGAGTATTTTCTACAGCATCTGTGCTAGGCATCAAAGAAGTAGTTCTAACATATCTGGATGGCAATCTCACCTTGGATGATTTGCTTAAAGGAGTAAGCTTCACTTTAGCTAGCTCTAGCTATGATAATTTTACTGCAAAGAGTGGGGTAGGCATAAATAAGTCTTTTTAAAGCATTTCCATTTAAGCATTAAAATGGTTACATTACTAGTGCATGTAATGTGGGTAATTTATTGTTTGGGTTGAGAGCTTTTATATTTTATGGGGGTTGTGTAGAATGTAATAGCATTGTGGAAGCAAGTGCATTATTTCAAGGAATATACATCTTGAATAACAACCATTGTTGGGGTAGAGCATGCTTCAAGTATTGTAAGCAATGCACTTTACTACTTGGCTACAGGGAATGCTGATTGGGGTGTTAGTTATTTCTTCAATCTAGGAAATGTTAACAGTAACCGTGCCATGAACTATAGAATTCCTCAATATATAGATCTTCTAATTAGGAGTGGTATTGGCTCCATTATGGTAAGATCTTCAAACCCTAACCTTGCTCCATGTTCTTTCATTGATGGTTGTTATTGGTGTTATTGATGTGAACTATCATAATTTTGACCGACTTGATGACATTGTGTAATTTTCAAAGTTTTTGATCCAATACTATCAATCTATTAGGACAGTAGTTGTTTCACTTTAAAAGTTCTGAGCTTTTAATTTTTTGGGGCTTGCATTTAATTTGCATTTATGTGGTATGGTTAAGAATTACTATTCCAATCTTTAAAGAATTGATGAATGACTACAATATTACTATTTTTAAAAGGCCTCACATGTTAGAGATATAGATAGTGCAAAGCTATTTGTAACATTAAAATGGCATTGGTTATGAAGTATCACAATGATTTTGGCCAAGATATTTATGTACATTTAAAACACTCTTTCTATTAGCTTAGAAAATGATAGAGATGTTAAGGTAAAAGCTTTAATGCTATGCTTTCACTGTAGTCATATCTTAGATAGGAATAGTGTTGCAGTGCATTATTTTATTTCATTATGATATCATTTGGATTCAAATGAGTGGTATTTAAGTTGAATTTATGATTCTTTATTTCAACAAAGTAATAGGGAAAAGCATCTAGTACTTGACTATATTCCAATATTTGTTGAGTGTATTCTAATGGTTGTATAGGTGTTGTGGTACCATTTTTCAACTTGTTAAAATGAAGTGAGTTATAGATAGGGGCTTAGCATGTTCTTGAAAAGGGCAATTGTTGCATCTTCATTGCAGCCCTTTAATTTCAAAGAGTTAATTTGGGTAGTTTTTACCAACTATAGGCTACATCAAGACTAGGACGTCACCCATCCCAATACAAATTTGACTCCCAAAAATTATGTCCAGTTTAATTTCTTAACGCATATTATGACCGATTGAAGGCTTACCAAAATGATTGGTTTTTAAGTAGAATAAGTTTTAGTTGTGTATAAACCTTAAATTACTGGCACCCTTTTTCCAATTGGCTACAATTATGTGTGTCATGTAGACGGTGGGCCTGGCATGTTCTTGAAAAATAAAATGTTGCAACTCATCTACTTATGTTTTTTTTATATTCATAATCTTAAGTAGTCTTCACGTATAATAAACTAACATGCATTCATTTGTGAACTGAAAATGAGTTTGATTTATATCTTAAGGATAGTTCCATCAATTGGAAATAATACAACTACTATACTCTATCAGAACTTTTTAAAATAAACTAGCCATTATTATTAGTTTTTCTGGGAGTTGATTGTGTGAATAATTTTTATTATTAGTATGTCAGATTATACTACTTAATCCATCATCATCATTTCTTCTAATCCTTTGCATTTACATCTTGATGATGATCCAAAATGCTAATGATAAAATATGTTCACACAATCAAATTCAGAAAACAAACCAATAATATTGATGAATTGTTGAAATTTGATAGCTCTAAAAAGACCATTTTTAAGTATCAAACAAATTATTCTAATGTTTCTTGGTATACATGATGTGTTAGGATCTATACAAGTTTTTTTTTAAACTTCAACATTTTTTTATGTTGCCATGTCAAGTTTTTTGATTGTGGCAAAATTTTGTTGAGTTGGAGTTTTCCAACTACAACCTCAAGGATGCTACTTTTTAATAGAATAATATTTTTGAAAAGAAAAAAAGCTTCACTATTGTCTTCCCAAGTGAGACAACACATATTCCCCAAATGATAATATTATTAGAATAGCAAGAAATCAGTCAAATAATAGTTTAATTCAATTGTAAAAATAAAATTCAATTAAGTTTGGCAAGGAATGACCGAGAAAAAAGAAAATCAAATAAAAAAACTAATACCCAAATATAGAAATGGCATAGTTCCCCAATATTATTTCTACTAACCTCTCTTATAGCCACAACTTCTGCATGTGTAGTTGGATCTGTTTGCTTCAAACTCATGTTATGACAACTCACAACAACTTCCTCTCCAAAGACCACAATAGCACCAAAAGGCTCACCATCTTCAAATTCTATAGCATTGTAAGCTTCTTTTATTTCCTTGGATAAGAACTGAAAGTCCTTGTTCTCAACTGTTTACAAAAACATAAGATATGCTTAGCTATTAATTTTCACAACTAGGCAAACTACATACTAGACTATTGCAAAAAGAGATATCATTATCTAGAGAGATGATAAAGTTTTTAACTCACACAAACCTTCATCATTTAGGTCAATTCTTATCTAGAAAGCAAGTAGATGCCCTTCAAGAAGCTCTATAGGTCCTAGATATTGTGTTGCATGAGTTGCCTACACACAGGTGCCTTTACTAAATTTTATTTGTTTCCACAGAGGATGAATAGTTGGATGAGAATGGAAGTTATTAAGTTTGATTTTCATTGTAGGTATTCTCCTATCAAAAGATATTTTTACTCTCCTAATTTGGGAAGGAGGCAATAGCTTGGTGAGGGTCTAGAAAGCTAGTGTGGATTTTACCAGAGCATAAGACCAAATCAAATGGGATTTTTACTTAATATTGGTAGGAAGGAATAGAAGTCTAATCTTTTTTGAAGTTTTTTTTCTTGTTATTTTTTCTACTCTATTATTTGTTAATCTTTTAGTAATTAGGATAATTGTTGTTTCTCTATTAGCAAATGTTTCCCATATCATTAAATTATATTCTATATCAGGAAGGTGTAATTATTAAGTTTACACTTGAATGCTGACCTACAAATAACAATTGACAACCATCTCCCTTGTTGTAGATATGTCATCGACTACCTTCATTGAGCCACTGAATGTTATTGATTTTGTGGCTCAGCTCTTAAATAGGGAGATGGGATCTAGACCATTTTCCGATGTTGATCATATCAAGGTATAAGGTTTCATGAACATCCAATTGGATTATATAAGATAATTTTAAAATGTGGATGTAAATAATGAATTTAGTCTAATATAGTCATTATGACATCTCTACTAAGATAGATTAAGAAGGCCTTGAGAGGTGTAAAATTTGAGGTCACACATCAAGCAAATATGTGAAGGAAATATCATATTTCTAGGTTGACTTCTCAACCCACCCAAGAATTAACATAAGATTCCCAGGATGCTTAATATTAGTAATATGAAAATGTAAATATTGTTTTTACAGAAGGCTACAAGTATATCACTCAATTTATATTTAGTCTTAGACTAGGATGATTACCTGTATTATGTAGTGACAATGTATAGCCAGTACAATCTACAAATCTAGAATATAGGAGATTTAATTTACAAAGAAATAACTTGGGGAAAACTTTGACAACTTCACATACCATGGATTAGGGACATGTTCTGAATTACTAAATGATGAAGAGGAGAAAACCATCTAGAGCACAATTTCTACCTTGATCATTATGCATTTTATTAACACTAAACCAACCAATAAAATTGAAAATTCTTAGACAAGTTACCACTCCTCAAAATTAAAATATGATTTTTGGAAATTCACTTGCTACTCAAAATTTAAAGTATGCTATTAGGAAATTCGAATGATTATTTCACTTTGATTCTTTGTAGGGAGCTACTGATTTCTTTTCATAGAACAACAAGACAAAAGCCTTTGTGAATCATATTTTATAGGTAATTTATTTCATCTTGATTGGTTTTTTTGGTGAAATTTAGTTCTACATTTCTCATGTCTCCTTAGTGATAGCTTTGGCATTTCTTCAAAGATGGTGTAACTGAAGGGCATTTTTACCAAGTTCTACTTATGATCTAGATGATATTCATAGGGTTAGTTTCTTAATACTCACAATAGTACTTGTTATTTAGTTGAGATTGACACGGCTCATTAGTTTGTTTGTATTCTCTTTAGATTTTGTTCAAGAAGATAGTTGAATGCTATATGAACTAAAAGTTCTATGGTGTGAATAGGCTTGGGCATCTCTTGAGCCAAATTACTAGCACCTAGTAACATTTTTTCTTTTCAAAAGTGGCACCATACTAGACTATTAGCAAACAACCATGTAGATAGGCATTCTATAGATAGAAGTGGGAACATATGAAGGTCCTATAAGGCTATATAGTACTATTCTGCTCTATTCAAAGGTGTCAATTTGTAACACTGATGTGGGTTTCCTATATTTTTAGGCACTGTGGTTGATTCCAAAATTTTCCATCCCACAGAATTCAAATTTTATCTCTACAGTCATGCTAGGATACATGTATAATACTTATTTATTAGATCAACTTGTCATGCTTTCTTTGCCATGTATTATAAAAAAAATTGATTTGGTTTTTATCATTTACAGGGGACCAGTAGACTAGCACATTATCATGTGCTTTGGGATGAGAACAAATTTACAGCTGATGGGTTGCAATCATTAAAAAATAATCTTTGTTACGCGAATATCCTCTTTTATTAATTCTCTTGATTCTTTTTGTTATGCACAATTCATACCCTCTAGTGTAAATCCCTTTTCATTTAATTCTCTTGATTCATTTTTTTATGCACAGTGCATATCTATTAGTAATATTTACATAGGAGCATTGTAATTCATAATTATCCTACAATGCTAATTGCTTTTAGATTATTCATGCATCATGTATATAAGAACATCAACTATAGTGGAAATTTTCACATATCGAATCTCATATTCTAATTTTATATTTAATTTTTAATTTTTCTATACATCAATTTGGGATTTAATTATCTGCTGGCCTTGTATTGGTGTGTTTATAGATATGCAAGGTGCACACATTCTATATCTATAGGTATGGTTCTAAAGTCTTCAAAATAGTTTTTATGTTGATATGTTGCGATGACTTCATTGATTTTTTTTTGCTTCTTCTGTATAGTGCCTCCTACATATTATGCCCATTTGGCTACCTTCCATGCTCAATTTTATATGGAGCTTGATACATCAAATAGTGGTTCATTGTCTAGTGGCCTTCCTGGTTTATAATGCCACTACTTTCTCTTGTTTGGTAGGTTAAAATATAAAATAAATCTCCTCAAATATATCTAACTGAAAAAGAAGCTCAAGAGAACTAAAAAGCATGCCCAAAAAGAAGAAGAGGGTATCCTCAACAAGGTGGAGGTAGGGGTTGATATGGTGGTGGAAACCGAGGTGGAGGCCCTCCCTAGTAAGGCATAGTAAATAATTACTTGATTTAATTTCTTGAACCTAGATTATTTCCTTTACCATTTTATGCATAAAGATATCCTAAATTCCTAATCCAAAATGATTTAGTTCTTCAAGCATATTTGAGAAAATTGATTGTTACAATTTCAGTGGGAATGTTATGAGCTTTGGAATTCTTATATTTCAATTGTTATCTCAATATTTTATGATATTACCAGTATTTTGTGAATTAGCTTTTTTGCACAATGTTTAGGCATCTTCAAAAACTTTTTAAAATTGATGCAACTGATTATATGCTTTCTATTTGTTGAAATGATGCTTTGCAGAAACTCTCCTCCCTAGGAAAGAGTGGCAGTGTATTTTATCTTTCTCACAATGATCGGTTCATGATAAAGACAATGCAGAAATATGAAGTAAAGGTATAATTCAAAAACATAAACTTGTTTCCATTGCTGGTCCACTGATTTCTCTTGCCGTCTTTTACATTGTATTTTACTATTTCCCTTTTTTTGAATGAATCAAGACCAACTTAAAGCTCATCACAAGTCTTATGGAATATCATAATATAACAAGGTATAGGAGTTTTAATTAGTTCTAGTGATGAATAGATAAAATGTTTGAGCATTTGGGTTCACATTCCCAAGGATTTTGATACTGCGTATATCCAAATTCAAGTCAGTTGTCTAGTTTTCCCTTCATTTTATAAGGTATTCCAAAGGAACTCTGCTCTAAACCTAAATTTAACTTTTAGGTAATGAAAATTACATACTTGCATTACTTAATTGCTCTTCATTTTTGGGGTCTAGTTCTTGTTTATTTTTACTTTAGATCTACTTTCTGCTTTCCCACAATGAATGGGTTTATACCTGTGTGAATTTGTAAAAAGTGGTCTTTCCTTTTTTTAGTAGATTTTCCTTTATCCGTAAGAAAATGATATACCTAGATAAGTAGGCATATTTCTATATCTTCAGGATATTCAAGCATCCGATTGTTATGTGTTTTTAGAATATTTTGTTGACATATTGAATGGTAAGTGCAGAAGATATTTGTTAGAGAAAGCTAGATGAAAAGTGAAATCCTCAAGGTAGTTACATCATTAAAATAAATTACTACACGAATGTTATAAGCTATAGTACAAATTGCCTAAACCTATTTAGTTATCCTATTCTAAATTTAATTTTTTTGATTGCATTCTGATCCAAAGCTATGTAAAAGTAAACATGTTGTACTAATAAATTGTTCAACTGAGCATCTATTACCATCTTTATTTGTAGATATGTGATATCTTGAGTTGGATGTGAAACTTTTTATGGGTACAGTGGGGTAATGTACAAAATGCATTTCAGTATATTTGAGTTTGTGTGTTTGTCCCTAGACATATGGGATTCACAAAATTTTGAATTTTCCACACTTGGTTTTGGGTGTACAAGAGATTTACATTTTAAACACCATGCATACTACTTTAGTCTCATCTATGCCATTTTTGCAATTAGTTGAAGAAAGTGGGAGTTATTGTTCTTAGTTTATTTGGCAATTTTATCAACATCCTTGGAAATTGATGCATCTTTGTATCTTAAGATGCTAGCTGTAACTAAATGAGTCCTTTAAGCTATACATTTAGTTGTGGTAGCCTACTAATGCTAGCTGTAAGGTACACAAATTTTATATTGTGGGATTCCCTCAGTTTGCCTTAATGTTCCACAAGGTTTTAGCATCCTATTGTTTTTCTTTTCTTCATTGTTTACTAGTGTGACCATTTTATAGGTACTTCTTCATATGCTACCAAATTATTATAATCATGTTCATTTCTTAAGCCCTTGTTGTAATTATTTTGGGATGAAGTGCTTTTATATTTATTTGGCTATAGATTGCAATCATGAAAATAAATCAGTGTCAATTCAATGTACAAATTACCACAACATTTCCTCATGCCAACCTATTACTGGCATGTGAAACATATTGTATTTTAACTTAAAAATTATTTTCCATGGATCAAAAACTTATTGTCAAATTATGATACAAGTCTTTCAAGACTACATATGTCAAGTAAGAGCTAGCTTGCATTCTTAGTTTAATGTAAAATTTTCCACAATATTCTTTCACAAAAAAATTGTTAATGAACAAGAATTTATTATAGCATAGCATGTATAATTTTGGGGGTGTGCTGATCAAAGATAAATATCATATTAGATGATACAATTGGCTGCTAACATCTTTGAAAGGCTTTATATATTTATCACTATTTTGGAATTTATATTGTGAATATATTCCCCTTATTCATGCAGGTTATCTCCAATGCTTCATCTAGTTGTACTTTGTCACGATTTATCTGTACTAATAAAATGTACTCATTTGTAGACAAATCAAGTGTGATTGCAACTTTTTGGAAGTCAAGAGAATAATGGATTAAATTATTTGATTAGGTCTTCATCTTTGAGCACCATGATATGGTACTCCTTTTTCACCAAAGAGTTCTTCCATGGATGCACATCTATCCAGTGAATTTAAAAAAAAACCCACATCTGATGGTAAGCTTTTTCTCTAAGGAAAATGCATGCTAGAAGCCATCATTATGTGATCTAAAGTGATTCCTCTTTTCATGCATTTATGCTTAATTTATTAATCATTTATTTTATCTCTTAATTTTCATTACATGCAAAATACCTCTCCATGCACTTGACATGCATTAAGCCCTATAGTTAATGTTTGTCACAAACATTTATTTCCCAATTTACAAAACCATCAAGTTGTTGCAAAGCAATTTTATGTAGCAAAGTTTCCAAATAACTTTTAAATTGTGCAAATTCAAGTAGCATATAAATTTATTTTTTCTTTTCTATTACTAAGCTTCAATGACAAGGAAAAGTAAATTAATCATGGGAATTGTCTTCTCATATTCATGGTACTTATAAGTGCAATCCATAAACTAAGATTCTGTTGATATCTTGGGATGCCATGCTCCATGCTCTTTTTTATGATTATTGACATGTATATCTCGCCTTGTAATTATTACTAAGAATATTTTTATAAATATGATGACTACTCATGGAGTGCATGTGGAGATGATTAAAAACATACAGGTTGAATCCCAAAATAATTAAAATTCTATATCCTAGTTTTCAATGTCAAAAAGTTTTGACTATAGTGGATTCTAACAAGAGGGGTATGTCTTTTGGCTAAACATAGTACTAGCCCCTAATACTTTTTGAGAGAAGCTCTTTGCTATTTTTCTTATTTTTATCAGGTTCTTAGAATATCTCACACTCATGGTTGTCTGATTTAAGCAACTGATAAACTACAAATAATAAATTGTGCAATAGAATGGGAAAGAACAATATGTTCTATTGCCATACCTAGGAATTGACATTATGTCATGGGACTTAGCCAACAATATATTTTTACCAAGTATAGTGTACTATAATGGTATTGTTCATACAATGTTGATATTTACTCAAGAGGACTATTTTTATTTAGTTTTATTTGCCAAGTTTCCTTTTCAATTTGATTTTGAGATGGTGACACTTGAGACTCAAGTGCCTACAAATACTTCATGCAGTGTCTAGTCTCAAGCCTTGATCACTAGGAAAGCTCCTAGCTCTTATTATAGTTTGCTTACTACAATGTCACATCCAATTTGCATGTGATTCTACTGATCTAAAGGATCCTTAACCACAAACAACAGTAGTCTCCTCTACCCAAGATAATACAACTTTGTTTGGATTTAAATAAGAAAATTGCAGCAGCATTATTAGTGAGGATTTGTGTTTTCTCAAAAACTTCTTATCTAAGAAAGCCTTCTTGAGGGTTGTGAGCTTGTCTATTTCTCCTTTACATCAAAGGTTCAATGCGAGCATGTTGCTAAGAGCCTACCCAAGGTTAGAAATGCAAAGTGAATTGGTTTTTGATTGCCTCTTTTATTAGAGTAGATTTACCTATGGGGTGTACAACACATGGAGAGCTTGCTTTCTTATTTAGAGTTTTTTTTCTCATCCTTTTCTTGAATATCATATCATAGAAAATACAAAGAGCTCACACAATTTTGTATGATTCTCTTTCTAATTTTGGTAGATAGAAAACTATTATGGCTTGAGACTATGTTCAACATAATTTACAACCTCAACAAGAGTTGGAATCCTAGTTTTATACATATGTGGCATTGGTTGCAACAACAAGGATGTTACTACATCATTTGGATATATTCAACAAATCAATATGCATATCCTACAATACTGGCTTTCCATTAGATGACATTTCATGGAGGTAGTCAATAAAATAGTTCAAACACCTTACCTACAATTCCACATTTTGTACGCATGTCTACTAGGGCATTTGCAACTTAAACAAATATATTCTCTCAATATATCTATTTTGTGTATATCCAGCAACCATGGCTTTTGATGACAACATTAAATTTAGGCATCCTATCAAATAGTTCATGTGACTTATCTATGCTTCCATTTTGCAAGCATGTCTCCCAAGGAAAATGCTACTACTTTATCTACACCATCTAACAAAATCCTTTATGATTTGATGGATTCCTATAGCTTATCCCAAATATCTCATTCAGCAATTATGAGATGATCAATCAAGAGGAAACAATTTAGGGCTTAGAGTGACAATTTTCAGATGATCATATGAAATGAAGTGGGTGTGTGAGTAGAAAGAAACTAGAAATACATTATGTAAAGATGAAGGCATGAAATGGATGGTTTTGGAGCACATAGCATAGACACTTAGCATTCAATACATATCATCATTCAAGATCAAATGGGTGTGTGGGATTATATGCATAGTGAATAATAAAGGAGTGAATTGAACCCTCCCTGAGGCTCACAGTTGTTGAGGTCCACTTCAGTAATGGATCTTCCTATGAAATTGTTGTCTAAAACCTTTCTAATGAGATAATGTGTTATGAGATCTTCCTTAGTGGGATGAATATGAATCCAGGAGGTAGTTGTGCATTACCCATATCAAAATTAGATGAGTCTTGTTTGAGTGACCAATATTAAGGAGGCATACTAGTTTTTGCTAAGGGTTGAGGAGATACTAAGCAAGAATTTTGATAACAAGAATGGTGGAAGAGCTCATGATGGAAGATCTAGTAGAAAATATTAGGAAGGTCAAAATGATGATCAAAAGAACAAGGATGAGGCTAGAAGTAGTAGTTAGAAAAAGAGGTAAAATAATATCAAATGTTTCCATGATTAGAACAATAGAGATCAGAGAGGAATAGGTAGGGGACAAGGATCTAGAAGAGGAGGCTCCCATGGGAAATGTTTTCATTGTAGAGAAGAAGGGTATAGAGAATTTGAATTTATCCAGTACCAAGGAAGAATAGATGGTCAAAGTCATGGTTAATAAGAAGTTCTTAGTGGAGTTCAAGATTGGAAGTTACCAAGATGAGGTATTATGTGATATCATACTTATGGACATATGCTATGTGTTGCTAGGTAGGCCATGGTAGTTTGACAGACGTGTTGTACATGATAGGTAAGAAAATACCTACATTCTGACCAAGGATGGAGTGAAACATAAGTTGAAGTAAGTGAAGGATAAAGAAGAAAAGGTATGTAGTGTTGCCATAATATTTTTTGTTAATGGAAAAGAGTTTATCAAAGGTATGAAGCATGAGCATATATGTTTTTCTATAACTCCAAAAGATAGTAAAGAAGAAGTAGAGGAGGTGCCTGCAGAAGCTGCAAATATGTTGGGAGAGTTTTTTGATATTGTATTAGATAATATACCTAATGGATTGCCCCCAATTAGAAAAATTAGTCATCAGATGGATTTGGTTCCAAGAGTCAGTTTGACAAACAAGGCAGTGCATAGAATGACACTAGTAGAAAGTGAAGAGTTGAATAGACAAGTTCATCAATTGTTGCAAAAGAGGTTGATTCGAGAGAGTCTGAGTCCATGTGTAGTACTAGTAGTATTAGCACCAAATAAGAATGGAGAATGGAGGTTGTGCATATATTCTCATGCTACCAACAAGATCACAATCAAGTAAAGATTTCTATTGCAAAGGATGGATGATATTATGGACTATTTGGGTGGAGTTGAGTATTTTACAAAGATAGATTTGAAGAGTGGGTACCATCAAATACACATCAAAGAAGGTGATGAGTGGAAAACTAATTTCAAGACAAAAGAAGGACTATACAAGTGGTTAGTCATTCCTTTTGGGATAACCAATGCACCAAGAACTTTCATGAGGCTCATGAATGAGGTACTAAAGGAGATTCTAGGTAAGTTTATTAGTGTTTACCTAGATGATAGTTTGGTCTTTAGTAACAAATCGGAGGAGCATTTGATCCATATTCGCAAGGTGTTTGATAAGTTGAGGGAAGAAAAGTTGATGATAAACCTGAAGAAGTGTAGTGTTGTAAACAAGAGTTGGTTTAATTGGGATTTGCAATCCTAGCAAAAGGTCTAAGAATGGACTCAAAAAAAGTGAAGGCTATCCTTGAATGGCCTACTCCAAGGAGTGCAATAGAGGTAAGATCTTTTCATGGACTAGATAGTTTTTACAAAATGTTCATAAGAGATTTTAACAATATTTGTGGACCCTCAACTAAAATAATGAGAGGGGATAGGATAGAATTTAAGTGGACTATAGGAGTAGATAAGAGTTTTAATCTATTGAAATAGAAGGTTACTAAGCAACCTATTTTAGCACTTCCTAATTTTAACAATGTGTTTAAGTAGACTATGATTGTCATGGTACTGCAATAGGAGCTATTTTGAGCCAAGAAGGTAGACCTGATACTTATTTTAGTGAGAAATTGAATGATGCAAAAAGAAAATATTTTGGTTATGATCAAAAATTTTATGCTATAGTTCAAGCATTGAAGAAGTGGATACACTATCTTCTTCCTAGGGAGATTTTTTTTGTATACTAATCATCAAGCTTTGTAATATTTGAATAGTCAAGGAAAATTGAACCAAAGGCATTTGAAGTGGGTTGAATTTTTGTAGAGTTATACATTTTTTTTGAAAGAAAAGAGTGGGAAGTCTAACAAAGTTGTAGATGATCTTCATAGAAGATAACTTTTGTTGAAAGAAATGAAAATAGAGGTGGTTGGGTTCAAGGAACTCAATACTTTATATCTAGATGATCTTGATTTTGATGAAGCATAGAAGGCTTGTATAGAACCTATTACACTTGACAAGACAAAGTGGTTAGATTTCATGATATAGGATAGTATGTTATTTGAAGGAAGCCAGTTGTGCATTCCTAGAAGCTCAATGAGAGAGAATATCATCAAAGAGAAGAATAGTGGAGGATTGGCTAGACATTTTGGCAGGGATAAAACCATAGCTTTGGTTGCTAAGGATTATTACTAGCCACAGTTACAATAAGATGTGAAAAAATTTGTACAAATTTGTAGAGTATGTTAGATGGCAAAATGAGTGAAGCATAATACATAGTTGTATCAACCATTAGCTGTACCAAAGAAATCATGGGAGGATGTCAAAATGGATTTTGTTCTTGGATTAATGAGGAAACAAGGGCATGATTCTATTTTTTTGGTGGTTGATATGTTTTCAAAGATGGCACATTTTATTCCTTGCAAGAAGACCAGTGACGTTTTTCATGTGGTAGAATTATTTTTTAGAAAAGTAGTGAGACTTCATGGTCTACTAAAGACTATAGTTTTAGATTGAGATACCAAATTTGTTGGGTATTTCTAGCGTACATTGTGGAAGAAATTAAAGAGAAAGTTGAAGTTTAGTTCATTGCATCATCCATAGACTAACAAAGGTGAATAGGAGTTTGGGAAATTTCCTGAGATCTTTGGTTGGAGACAAGCCAAAAGGATAGGATATGATTTTTCCATAGGTGGAATTTTCATATAATGATTCTATTAATAGGAGTACTGGTAAATCACATTCTAGATTATATATGGGAGTCATCCTAGAAATGCTTTTAAATCTGATGTAGGAGAATCATAGTTCTAAGAGTAATCTTGCATCACCCAAAAATATTTTATTTTCAATCTTTTCTATTTAATAAGGACTACTAAATAGGGTGGTTACTATTTATGGGAACTTGCTATTTAAAAAATTCTTCAAGATCATCATTGGAGACCTTAGAGTGCTTGAATGAGGTCCAAAAACTTGATGGAAGGGTGCTTGCATCATTTTGAGCCTAAAGATCAGGAGCTGGCATTTCTAAAAAGTGGTTATAATAGCCAATCAGAGCAGCAGTTCAAGAGTGATGGCCTTTTGAATTTAGGCTACCTGAAATATCAGAAATAACTGTCAAAGATGTATTTGGCTGACTTTATATGTATTTTTAGGGTCTATTGGCCCTAGGTATTAAGTTTCATTATCTAAAACCTTCCTAGGTGGCATAAAATTGCCTATTTAAGATACGTCCAAACAATGTCTAGAACAATTCTAGGTGATAGAACAACTCTACCATATTTTCACACTAGTTGATTTCTATTAGCTACACTCTCACACTATTTATGGTGCAAGGGCTATTTTATTACTATTCTTAATCATAACAATTGATGTAGAGCCTTTATTTACTCTTTCACTACCTTTGGTTTTGATAAATCTCTTACCTATGGTGATTATTTTATTTGTACTTTATCTACTAAAGGAACTAAATGAATTAGGAATAGAGAGGTTATATAAGATATTTATTTTATCTAAGAAGCTTTGATCAAACCATTTTTTATTAATTCCTTCAAATGAGACCTCAAGAGGCTTAAATAATCATATTTTCTTAAACACGTAATTTCAACACAAGTCAAAATATCTAAAAAATTATAACACACTATTAAGGGGTCACCCACAAGAAATAGTGAATTGTTATTTCCATATCACTCTTATTGAATCCTAATAGGTTCTCAAATTCAAATACTCTAACAAGATCACTTTTAATAGGGTGAGTAGGTTATGACATATCTAAAGTCAATTCTTCCAATAGGGTGGCTCATTAGTTTGAGTTATAAATTCTTTAACAAGGTCACTCTTAATAAAGTAAAGGTTGTAACCAAGCCAGATGAAAATCCATTAATTGACTATCTCCTAAAAGGGTCTTCTCCTAATTGAGAATTATTGTAAGCTCCTAAAAAGTCCAAGCCTTTAATATGGTGCATTTTAGTTGACTAAAAAATACTTGTGGGTATCTATTCTTGTTGTGGTTTTTCCCTTTGACCAAGGGTTTCCACAATTAAGATATTGGTGTTATTGTGTTATGTGTGTGGATGTTTTTATTAGTTTTCTTATTGATAGTTTCATAATTTAACATAGAATGAATAAATAAATATTAATTTTGACATTGATTTATCAATATTGTAAATTTTTCTTAAAGTTTGAATCTAATTAATTGTTGATTAAAGCTTACATATTCATTAGTAATAAAAAATTTATTTATTAAAAATATATGTTTTATTTAATATTAGTTTATCTTATATACTCCATTTTAAAAAATTATATTTAATTACCCTAAACTATTTTTAAAGATACCTTTGATTTTGTTTACACTTACAATGGATTCCATTTTTTTAAAGGATTATCTAATCATCATCATCACCCTTGAATACTCAGCATGCATATTCTCAAGAAATAGTTTTTAGGAATTTATTAATCAAATTAAAAGATAAAGACATCAAACTATTTATTTAAACATTGACTAAATAGTTAATATGCACATGGTAAGGACATGCACTATGCTAATTTCAAATTGGTTTTGACATGAGTGACAATACTGCCAAACAAGTATTGTATGTTGAGCATAAGATGTCAAAAGGTGTATGCTAAGTGAGATATATATATATATATATATATATATATATATATATATATATATATATATATATATATATATATATATATATATATATATATATATATAGTAAATGCCAAGAAAATAGTTGATGCCGAGTGATCAATGGATATTGAGTCTGTCATGTCCCCTTTTCAAATAATTAAAAAAATAATAAACTTTGCTAAGGCGGGCAGGCTCCAAAAAGGTGAAGTTTCAGCAAAAGGGGCTAATCTTTGGAAACCAATGGAATAATAAATAAAAATTATTATTAAATTATATTTTATTAACCCCTCTTGGACGTGAGTTAGGGTTATGCCCTCTTTTAAGGGGTTTGGAGGCATTTTGGGCTCATCCCAGAACTTGATTTTTCTCTCATTTCTTTGTTGTTCTTCAGAGGCTGCCAAACCTATGGAGAAGGAGACCCAAGAATGGGAGTTTGCAGGTTTCCAAGAAGGTTAAGAATGGAAGTTTTAAGCCATTCTATGTGCATGCTCATACAGAGTTTTCCTTTGTGCTAAACAGTGCAGATTTGTGGGTTTTTGGGTGTGTTTTTTGGTATGAGTTTGGTGTTTACAGTTGAGTATTTCATATCAGTTTGGGTTGTTGCTGTATATCATAATTTTTAAAGTTAAAATAGAGCTGAATATATGTATTAGGATGTGATTAAACTTCTGAGATAGATTATTAGTATTTTTGTGGTGTTTCCGGGCATATTTTGTGCTATTTCAGGAGCCCGATGAGCATAGTTTTTGTCCTACATTTTTGAGCTATTGTGTAAAGGCTATACGGATCTAGAAATTTCAATTTGTAGGCTGTTATGCTGCTGAAATTTCTGTAAAAATTTCCATTTTTGGATTTATTAATAATTTTTGAAGTTGTGAAGCTTTTAGCACTATTTTCAGCATACCCAATTTGGGGTTTCTTGAGAAATTTGGTGGATCTTTGGGATATTAGTTGTTTGATTTTAAATATCTGATTTGAGGCTTGAAATATCATGAAAAAAATCAGAAAAGGGACATTTCAGAGTCATTCATAGGCCAAGTTACAACATTAAAAATATAGTGAATGACATGAAGATAGTTGATGTTGAGTGATCAATGGATATCGAGTCATTCATAGGCCAAGTTACAAAATTAAAAATATAGTGAATGTCGAGCATAAAAGACTTCAAGTGCCAAGTAAAATAGTTTGGGACATAGTTATTTGTAAATTCACAAACTTCTATGTAAACCATTTTTTGTGCCAACTGGAGGACTAATTTGATATTCTAGATGATAAGAAAAAATCTATATTGAGGATCCCTATACAATACATGAAACCAATCACTTAAAGGGATGTATTAAGTAGAAAAATGGATGAATCATAGTCATTAATTCATACCTAAACCTAAATCATCTAGGTCTTCTTAAGGAAGGAAAACTCTACACATTGTATGTGTGAAGAGAAAAGTTTGCATGTGCAAATAGAGCATTCATGGTGGCTAAGGAGTTTGAAATTGATATGTGCATTGCAAAACTAGTTAGAGGAGAATAGAGGGAAGAAGTTAGAGGATAGAAGTGGTACATCTAATCAAAAGGATCAATGATACATGAAATGAGGTGATTTACTATCTAGCGCAGAGTGCTAACCACAAGATCATTGTTGAGACATTCTAATAGGTGAATTAGTTAAATATCTTAACCAGGTATTCCCAATAGGCTATTGTAAAGCCTTTAATAAGCTTCTTACTTTATTGTAAATTATAAGTCCTTTAATCAGGTGTACCTCTAATAGGGTGTTGAAATCCTTCAATAGGGTAAGATCTAACAATCTTGTAATCCTTTAATAGGGCAAACTTTTCACAGGGTAGATCATAGTTTATGATCAAACATTGTAACCTTCATTGGGTACACTTTATAAATACAATAGTGAAGATTTATGGATGTCATCCCCATCCCAATTTTAACTTCTCATTTTAGGGTTTCTCAGTAACAAAATATCTTTTGTCATATATGTGTAAAATTTTTACTCATTTTCATGCTATGGATGAATATGTTTAATTTGGTATTTCACTTTACATGAAAATTGTGAAATGGATGTGTGGTGAATGATTTTAAGGTTAAAGTTTTGAAGGAATGATTCACCACCCCCCCACCCCCATATTTTACTTTCCCTATTGTATTTCCAACAATTGGTATCAGATCCTTGTTCTTTGGAAAGGAAAGCTTTGTAACTTTTAGGAAAGATCTTGAAGATGGAAGTCTACAAGTTGGGAAAGACTATTGAGAATCAAAAGATTGAAATCTAGCTTGCCCTATATCAATTGAATGAAGCAAGAGATGATATAAAATGTTCATTAAAGAGAAGGAAATTTATAGCTATCAAGGAGAATGACACACATTACAAAGAGGAGTACACTACTAAATTTTTTGTAGATGTAAACTCAAGTGAATTTGATGTAGTAGTTGTAGATCTAATGGAAAAGAATGGTGCCCTAACTAAAGAGGTCATAAATATTGAGATAGAACAAGATGTCCAATCAGTATTGCTATGCGATCTGATTGAGTAGAAAAAGAAAGTTGAGGAAGACAAATTCATGTTTGAAGATGACAAAAGGTTACTGAACAATAGACTTGAAGAGAAGACATCAGAGATAAATAGGATTTCTCACATGCAACTAAAAATATTGAACCAAATGATGATTACCAATCATGACTTGAATGGAATGGATATTGAGATCACAACCCTAAAATTAACGAATGAACAACTGAGAAATTAATAGAAAAGAGAAAAAGAATTTTTTGAAAGTTTCAACAAACCTAGTGAAGCCATCAAGTATTTTGAGCAATTGATGAGATTCCCTAGATCCAAAAGTGATACTGCTAGATTGGGTTGCACTAGCACTAAAGAAGGATAATAATCTAAAAGTGGTGAAAAAGGAAACAACAAAGGTAAGAACTACAAACCTACTTGTCATAACTATGGTAAGATAGGTCATACAACAAATGTTTGCAAGAGTAACAATACAAATCAAAACCCTATGAAGAAATTCATGGGTAACTATCATAAGTGCAACAATTAAGGACATTAGGCACATGAATGTAAGACCAAGACATCAAGCACACAATGATTCAAAGGTTTCTGTTACAACTATAAGAAGTATGGGCATAGAGCATATGAGTACAAATTGAATCCTAACTAGTCATCAAACAAGAAAGCTAAGGTAAGCCATACTGATAGATCCTATAATTGGGATTACAATACAAGGTATAGTTGTCACTATTGTCAAGAGTATGCACATGTTGCTCATAACTAAATTAGAACACATTTTAGAAGTGGCTATAGTAGATTGTTGAGTCAAATTACATGTTTTATCTATTTGAAGACTAGTCACATAAGAAAATATTGTCCAACAAGGTCAAAAGAAGCTAGCAATGATTTGAATAAAGGTAAAGGAAAAGGTTTATTTTGAAGAAGTCAAAGTGTAGATGAATAAGACATGGAAGAAAAAGGAAGATTGTAGCACATCAAGTTTAGATGGGATCACTTCATCCAATGGATCAGGGGATCACACCACCCCCAACTAGGTAATCAAGAGGTATGTGTGGGACTAATATATCAAAGTTCAATTGTACATTAGTTCTAAGGATTCAAATCTAAAAATTTCATATAAGCATGAAGTAAGATGCATAGTATTGGTTAGAACTTATAAGAAATCTATAAGTTTCAATATTGTTGTTGAGTGAAAATTTAGTCGATGCAAAGCTATCAATGGTGATAGTGTTGGCCAAGCTTGTTGTGGTTGCTGACCATGGTAGAAATTACATGGAAGTTGATTGAGTCAAAATTACTATTAGATCTATGCTTACAACTATGTAAGCACTGGGCATTTATTGCAAAGTTTCAAGGGCTATATGGTCATTTTTCTACTCATTTTTTATTACTCAAGATTGAAGAGAGCATGAAGAACATAAGGAGAATTGGAGAAATTGATTCAAGCATTTGCAAACTAAATTCAACTGCTACACACCACCAAACATTAGAATTTTCAAGGTATTTATCATGTGCCAAGCTACGCTATTTGAATTTACATAAACCCTAGATAGTTTTTATGGCATCTAGATCTTCTAATGTTATGGTTAAGGAAGGAAAATAAGTATTAAATGTATAGTTTATTAGTAATGAGATTAAACAATCACATTTTTGAACAATTCTTGATATTGCATACAATGGAGACCTATTTGAAGCATTATCTATGATACCACCACAAGTTTTAATGATACAAGATGTAATATTTTGATACACTTTTAAGGTAGGGAGTATGGGAGGCATTGAAATCAGAGACTTGTATGGAATATTGTGTGAAAATGGAGTACTAAAATAGGAAAATAAAATTGTAGAGAGAAAAGGGTTAACCCGTGCCTTATATTTTCCTAACATATTCAAGATAAAGTGGATTAATATAGTTCTAAGAAGGATACATGACAACTATGTATGGTTAGAAGATGACCCTATCAAAATCAAAAAGAGGATTATTCAAAGAGTAATAGGGTATCCTACCCTAGACAAAACAAAGACTATGAGAGTGATGCAAAAGAGGAAATTGAAAAGAATATAGGGGCAGTTGGAACATGAGAGGGGTGACCATAGACATAATCAATGATCCCCTAATTACATTTGTAGTAAGATTTATTGCACATAAGTTCTTTCAATCTAGAAGATATAATAGTGTACCATGTATAGCTATAGATTTAGGCTATGAGAAAGTAAAGAAGAGTCATTCTTATGACCTTTTCAAATTACAACTCCAATAGTTATCAAAAAACTTTGGAGCCCTAAGAAAGAAAAAAAGTGCACATTGCAAATTTAATTCAATACTTGTTTGTATATTTTTCTATTTATAGAACACTTTTCCCTCATTTGGTAAAGTTTCTTCAAAGACCAACAAGTCTATTATAGTACAGATTGGAGAATACATAAAGTAACTTCGTGATAATTTTGAGACTATAATGACAAGCTATTTTAAAGACTTTAAGAAGTTAACGAAACAAAAATTGAGAATACCACTATCAATAGTAGAGAAACATTTTGATGATATTTGTTTTCTAGTTGATGTTGAATTCACTTATGTTCAAGCTATTGTTCCAAGGGTTAGATGGCTTAGGCCATTGCCTTATGAAATTAAAGTAGATGATATTTCTATAGCCATTACTACTTTACTGGAAGAGGAAGTAGATAAGAAGGCTACTACACTTAGAAACTATGATGTAGCCAACTCTAAAATCACAATGGACTTGAAGACAACTTATGTGATGAGGAAGAAGAAAAACATTGTGAAAAATCTCAAGGAAAAATTTGGTGGAGAGGTAGAAGGAGATGAAGAAGAAAAGGATAAGAAGATGATGAAGGAGAAGAAGAAGTATAATTTGATGAAGGTGTTGAGAGAGAAGAAGCCAATGAAGAACCTATTTATATAGAAAAGAAAAAGAGAAGAGAAAAGAAGCCACCAACAAGCAAACCCAAGGAAGTTTTGAAACCTTCACAATAAAAGCCTATAATTCTTGTCACTAGGGCTATCACAAGAGCTACTTATAAGAAAACTCAAGAAGTTGAGAAGCCTAAATGAAAGAGAGCTACTACAACTACCAAGGAAGAAGAACTTAAGTAGAGGCAAACAAGGTAATACATAACTCCAGCTAAATCAAATGAGGAGAGGACAAAATTAGATGAGAACAACCAATTCAAAGTGGTAGGTCATAGTCCCTCTTCTAATTTAGGAAACTTGTGTGATAAAATAAAAAAACAATGCTAATTTATTAGGGTTCACACATGTTGAGTTTGATAAACTTGAGAAAATAGAAATGAATAAAGTAGAAGAATTTGTGTATGCTATGATGCAAACTTTTAAGACCACTCCAATTGAGATTTCCAACTCTTTACCCAAAATTTTATATGAGAGAGTTGATAAAAGGTGACAATATAGTCTCACAATTGAAAGGAACATCAGAGAGACTACTCTAGCAAGAGTGATGCCATACTTGGACAAATCTATAATGGAAAAGGTAATCAATAAGCATAAGGGGAAATTTGATCCAAAATACAAAGTATTTAACATTTTATAGAACAAAATTGAGGATGTTGTCCAAAAGACCACCCAACCATGGAAAGTGATATATGGGTTGACAATAGATGTATCAATAAAAAAGGCACATGTGGAAGTATGTAAAGACAAAGTAGAATAAGAGGTAATTGAGATAACAAAGGATAAATATGTAAGGGAAGTACATGAGGAAGGCACTATGAAAGAAGCAATATGAAGGCTATAGCTAAGGAAGAGCAAAAAAAAGATCATAATGTACCAGAGGTACATATGATGAGTGCATGTGGCCCCTCATGTGGACAAAGCTGATTAATAAGAAGAAATAGTAAAGATCAAGAATTTCTCTAACAACACCACTCAGAACATTGATCCCTTAATAGAGGAGGATATGAATAAGATATTGATTAATTCCACCACCAAGGAAAAACTATGCAACCATCATATATTGGTGAGTGTGGATAAGATTAAGAAGGAAGAATTGGCATTTGCAAGGGAGAAATCTCAAGTATTATCTATTATCACTTTTCAATGTATATATTTTCAACCTATAATGCCTATTTTAGTATATCAAAGGAAGGATGCTCTAACATCACATATCAACACATTGGTGCAAAATGTTTTAGCACATATTGTTTCAATAGTTGAAAAAGATGGGACGCTAGTCCAATAGGTCAAGAAGCCAATCATGTACCTACAATAGAAGCACAAGGTGATATAGAGATCACAAAAAATGCAACAAATAAGAGTAAAGATTCATTCTTGACTATGAAACCAAAGGAAAAAATAGCAATATAGACACTAGTTACCCTATTAGATAATGCTACTCCTATTCCTAGTCAAGCACTACATAGGCTAATTGTAGAAGCTACATTTTTGTAATTATCAAGGCCAAGTCCTAGTATATCTAAGGTTGATAAGGTTATATCTTCTAGTCATATCAACTTAGCTGACATGATTGAACTCCCAAAGTTTGATCTTACATCAATCACCATAGAGAAAATGGGCATATTGTAGGATTCTCTAGCTATAAAGAAACACCAAGAACTACTCAAAAGGGAGCATAGGATAAAACAAGCACTACACAACATCAAGGACATATTTCTTGATGCATTCAACCTACCTACACCTGATGAAGACAAGCCAATCATTGAGTAGTTGGAAAACATTATGAAGAAGGTAAATGATGCAAATCTAGACACAAATGTGAAATTACTAGAATGGTCTAAGAAGAAATTTCAAGTCAAAGGATATGAAAAGATATCTAGTGCCATTGCACTAAATTAGGTTGAGTTAACAACCAACATTAATGGTGTGAAGAAGGTGTTGGAGAACATATTCTCTCTTTACTCCAAGTTGTGTGATGTACCCCTATTCACACAAGAAATGCAAAGACACATTGACCATATGGAGGGAGATTTGAAGTCAACAGGTAAAATCCTATAATAATCTCTTGGTCAAAGTTAGTCTCATTTCAGAATTTTTTTGTCAAACGAGGTTAGTTAGCATCTTTACAAGCTCAAGATGCCAATATCTGGGCTACACTAATAAACATCTAGTCCATGTTGACTCTTCACATGGAGTAGTTACACAAGGAACTAGCCCTTGTAGAAACATTGATGAAGAAAGATCCCCATCTTTCTACTCACGAAGGCCTAGTTAACCTTGCTATTGAGTTAGATATTCAAATAAAATCTCTAGAGGTAGCATGTGAAAACTAGGATGCAACACTAAAGATCATAATGGAGGTCCATAAACCATTCTTGGACAAACACAATATTTTTGTACCACCCATGACATAAGTGTCAAAAAGGGGGAGAAAGAATAAGTTTTGGAGGAGACCAAATTAAGGGGGAGTTAGTATAGAAAAAGAGCACAAAAATTCAAGTAAATTAACTTAGCAAGATAATTTAGTTAGATTCATAAAAGAATATTCAACTCAGGAGGAGTTATAGAATTTTGAGGTATGACTGATAAGTCACAAGTTTTGCAAACTTTTGAAGTTTTGAATTTTTGTATGTAAGTCAAGTACTAGATAGAGATTATCTGAGCTATGCTCATAAGTTAAGGTTATTCATGTATGACCAATTTTTTTTGCCACTCATGTCAAAAGGGGGAGATTGTTAATCTCAATTTTTTTTTTGACATATGAGTGATGATAAACTTAAGTAATTTTCTAGATAGAATTTAGTTCATGACAAACAAGTAATGTATGTTGAGCATAATTTGTCAGATAGTGTATGTTGAGTGAGATATACAATATGTGTCAAGTAATTAGTAAGTGTCGAGTCATTCAAGTGTTGAGTAGATAGTTGATGGTGAGTGATTTTTATATCATGTGATTAATGGATGTTGATTCATTTAGAGGCTAACTTATAGCATTTAAGATACAATGAATGCTAAGCATCAGAGACTTCAAGTACTGAGTAAACTAGTTTTGGAAATAGTTGTTTGTAATGGCAAAAACTTAAGCATTTTTTTGTGATTCTAGATGATAAGGATGGATATATATCGAGGATCCCTATGCAATACATGTAGCCAATGATTTAAAGGGATGGACTAAGAAAAAAAATGGATGAATCAAAATCATTGATCCATACATAACCCTAAGTCACCTAGGTCTTCTTAAGGACGGAAAACCCTAAACATTATATGTGTAGAGAGAGAACTTTGCATGCAATCATGATGGTTAAGGAGTTGTGAATTGAGATATGCATTGTAGAATTAGTTAGAGGAGAACAGAGGAAAGAAGTTAGAGGATAGAAGTGATTTATCTAATCAGAGGGGGTCAAAGATACATGCAAAGAGGTGATCTTTTATCTAGAGGTAGAATGCTAACCAAAGGATCATTGCTAAGACATTCTAATAGGTGAATCAGTTAAATCTCTTAATAATGTAGTCCTAATAGGTTGTTTGTAAATCCTTTAATAGGTTGGTTACTTTATTGTAAGTTTTAAGTCCTTTAATTAGGCACACTTCTAAAAGGGTGTTGAAATCCTTTAACAGGATAAGATCTAACAATCTTGTAAGCCTTTAATAGGGTAAACCTTTGACAAGGTAGATCATAGTTTATGATCAAACATTTTAACCTTCATTGGATACAGTTTATAACTGTAGTAGTGAAGATTTTTGGGTGTCATCCCCACCCCAGTTCTACCTTCTCATTGGAGGTTTTTTGGGTAACCAAATAACTTATGTCATATATGTGTGAAATGTTTACTTGTTTTCATGCTATAGATGAATATGTTTAATTCAGTATTTTAGTTTACATGCAAATTGTGAGATGGATTTGTGGTGAATGATTTTATGGTTAAAGTTTTGAAGGATTGATTCAGCCACCCCACCCCTCCCCCCCCCTTCCCCCCTTCAAAGTTTAATTTCCCAATTGTATGTCCAACAGACTACTTATAAGCATAGGAAAAGGTCAAAAAATAAAACACTATTCACATTCACTTTGTCAGTTACAAGAAAAATCCTAGTTTGCTTCATGATGCTCCCTTGCATGAAATCCTTTTTGCAAACCCACATTCACCCAAGATCTAAAAATTGATATTATTTTGTGTGAAATTTTAACTATCATCTCTATTGAATGTTGGCCTAATATTATTTTTTCAATGGAGATCAATTACATGATCCAACTATAGAAATATTTTTCCTTGGATAAAGATTCAACAAAGTTTCCAATTATCGTTTATAGAAGAAAGTTGATTGATTACAATAAAAAAATAATGATAAATCTCAATTTTCTTTTCTTAATATTAATTAATATAATTCAATGACAATTTTATTTTTTTATGAAATTAAGGAACTAAACATTTTAGTCATTCCTACAACAAGAAAATAAGCAGTACTGATTAACATATAGTATCATAGTGATTTATAATAATAATTAATGTCATTGTTAAAAAAATCTTATTGTAATTACAATATTTTAGGGTTCAGAAGAATTTTCCTCAATTTTCACATAAATGGAATGCAAATTCCAACTTTCAATTACTCATCTATTTCAGTACCCAAATCTTTTGCATGCAAAAATTAAAAGTAAATATCCTTTTTAATCTTTTATATCAAATGAAGATGAGTTTTTCATTGGACATGTTGGTCACATGAAGGGATGTATGCCCATATGTACTAGCATAAGGTGCACCTCGAAAGGGGAAGGAATGCATTGGGTACCAAATTATTGAATAATTGAATTTAGCACCTCACACCTCAATATCATCGATTTATATGTAATAACACATTGGTATTTTCTTATCTACCTTTTAAAGAAAAAGGGTATTTATATTGCTTATTTCTTCTTAATATTCTTCATTAAATATATTGGGATAGATATTTTTCATTAATATTTTGTACATTTTTAATTATTAGATATTGTCTACTATTCATTGAATTGTAAACTTATGTTAATCTTAAGTTATAATTTATGTTTTTTCTTTTTTATATGTTTAATTTATATACTATATTATAATGTTCAATTACAATATTTTAGAATCTTTTTGTTTTGTTATATCATTAACTTTTATGTGATGTCTGTGTTTTGTGATATATTGTTTATCTAGATTCAATTTGAGTGTTCTCTTGGAATGATTTTGTAACATCCTCTCTCCTTCATTTATCTATTTATTTATTGTTCTATGTGTGTGAATAGTGTATTGTATTTGTTTAATTATTTGATAGACATCTCTATTCATTTAACAAAATGTGGGCATTGTTGGCATTATGATACATTTTTGTCATTAGTTACAACACTTATTGGATTCTGAATGCTTATCGAGCTCTCATCGGACATTCCTTTGTAAGCCAAGCTTTACCTAGTTCTCAGTGTTTACCGAGTGATCGAGGTGAACAAAAAAATTAGTTTTTACCGAGTGATCGAGGTGAACAAAGAAGCCAGTGTTTACCGAGTGTTCGAGGTAAAGAAAGGAATCAATTTTGACCGAGTGAAGATGTACTTAGTATTGACCGAGAACTTTGTGATAACCGAACTCCTGAGTTTATCAAGGAAATTAATTTTACCGAGCTCAGACGGTTATCAAGGAAACTAACTATCACCGAGTCACAAGGTTCTATCGAATGTTTCCTTTGATCACCGAGCTATAGTTCAGATAGAAGTGTTCACCGAGTGACATCTCTTCTACCGAGTCTCCAGTGGTTACCGAGTTTAGAACTACTCGAAGTGTTTAGTATGGACCGTGCCTTCACTTCTACCGAGCGCATGACGATGCCGAGTAACGCAGTGGACGCTGAGTATCAGAAGGACACTAAGTCAGTTCAGTGAACCCGAGTTTTTACCTTAGGCCGACTTTGTATAGAGATTTGCACTTGTTGTTTTGGCCGACCTTGCATGTATTGTTTATTTGGATGGTATATATATGCAATGTCTTGTATCATTAAAATGTAATGGTAATGAATGAAAATGTGAAAGTGTGAAAGAAATACATGCGTGCGAAAGTATGTGTGCTGAGTTGTGAAGGTATTCAGCAAGGTCAAGTTTTGGAGCAGAAAAGTTTTATCCATCACATCAAGGTGAATCAAAGCATAGCAGATCTTATCAGCAATCAGTTGTAATCAGATCCACTGTTTCATTCTAATAGGTGAATTAGTTTTTGTAAATCCTTTAACAAGGTAGACTTAACAGTCTTTTGTAAATCTCCTAACAGAGTGCATACTTTATTGTATGTTTTTAAATCCTCTAACAAGGTGGATCTAGCAATCCTTTGTGCTCCTAATAGGGCAGATCACCAGAAGTGGTCATTGTAAGCCTTAACCGGCCAACTTCATACTATAGTAACGAAGCTTTGTGGGTTTCATCCCCACCCCAGTTTTACTTTCTATTTGGAAGGTTTCTGGGTCACCAAATCTGTGTGTTCAAGTGTTGCAAATGATTTTGTTTCATGCTTACAGTAGGTTACTTGGATGAATGGTGAATATATCAGTATGCAATTTTATTGTTTGAAATTTTAAAAGTTACTGATTCACCCCTCCCCTCTCAGTAACTTGTCATATCTTGAATATTTCCAACAATTGGTATCAGAGCAATAAGGTTCTCAAGATAAAAGTTTCACAGCTTGAGCAAAGATCAAGGACAATGGAGATATTCAGACTTGACAAAACTATTGAGAATGAAAAGCTAGATTTGAAAATAGCCATGGCTCAACTCAATGAAGCAAAAGAGCATCTTTCAAAATCCTTGAAAAGAAGAAAAGAACTTGCAAGGCAAATGAATGACCATCAGTATGTTGAAGAAAAGATTGAAGATCTCTCACCATCAAGTAGTTCAGATGAAGCTGACAAAGCAATCAAAGAACTTTTAGAAAAGAATGGATCTCTACAGGAAGAAGTAAGAAAGCTCAAAAGGGAACAAGAAATCCAGTCCATCAGGCTATGTGAAATCTTGGAGCAAAGGAACAAGGTAGCTGAAGACTTAGAGGTAAGGAATAATCAATCCTCTCAGCTTGAAAATCTTGTAACTCAATTATCTAATGCAAATGAAGAAATTATGAATCTAAGATCTGAGAATGAGAATTTGAGAAATGACTTAATTACTGAAAGGCAAATCAATGCAAGCTTACAAAGTGATCTAATCTCTAAAAAACAAGTCAATGAGAGAATGGTAAAATCTCAAAAGGACATGGATCAATTGAATCTGCAAAATGAAGGAAATTTTCATAAACAAAATGGCAAAGCAGGCCTTGGATACAAGGAAGAAGGTGAATCCTCCAAACAGGGTACTCAAAAGAATCAAAGACCTACTTGCAGCCACTATGGTAAGTTAGGTCATACATCTAATAGATGTTGGAGCAATGGAAAAGGCAAATTTAATGGAAAGTGCTACAATTGCAATCAGCATGGACACAAAGCCAATGAATGCAAAGACAAACCAAAATTTGAAGGTAAATGTCACAAATGCCAAAAGCAAGGTCATAAGGCATCACAATGCAAATCCAAATCATTTAATCCAGCTGAACAACTTGTCAAAGCAATATTTGGTTGGGACTACAACACTTGGTGCATATGTCATTATTGTGGAGAATATGGTCATACTGGCATAAACTGTGCAAGGCATCACCTAAGAAAAAGGGATACCACTGTAAGATGTTATACATGTATAGAACTTGGTCATATATCTAAAAACTGCATGAACATAAAGAAAGTCGAGGATGAGAAGAAAATCAAAGTAGACAATATTCGGAAGCAAATGAAGCAGCAATGGATTCCTAAGTCTACCGAGCCAAATAATTCAAGTGATGGAATGGTCACTCAAGAAGTGAGTGACTCTACCATTTCCAATTAAGACTCATCAGGATAAGACCAGGACTGTATCTACAAAGCAATATGCTAAGCAGTCCTAGAATGAAAATATGATCAAATTAGTATTTCAGATAAATCAGGATCATGGTCGGTACATGACCTTACCGAGCTCAGTTGGGTACAATAAGGCTTCTTTCACCAAGTTGCACTTACCGAGCATGGTTAGTTCTTCTCTTACCGAGTTAAGGTCGGTTTAACCTATTTTCTTTTGGTCATCGAGTTGTGAAGTTTAAGCTGAGCTAGTGGATGACAGTCTGTCGATCGCAGCTACCTCCGTACTAAACATTAATGGCAAATTTTTCATCAAAAGGGCAGATTTCGACCTCATTTTTCACCGCAAATTCGAGATTTACACAAGAAAAAAAAAGGCTTTCAAGCGAGTTCAAGCGATTTGAAGAGATTTTCCAGCGAAGTATTCTTACAAAACCTTTTCACTCACCGAGCAGCAATGGCATCCGTAAGCACTAGCAGCAGCAAGGCGAAGAAGGGTTCTAAAATGCTTGTGAAGGGAACGGAATGGAAGGCATCTACGTTCAAGCTCGTTCCTCCCATCGATGAATCGCTCGATCCCAATGGAGCTCAATCATAGATTCCACCCAAGGTACTCCTCGTGAACGACATTCACACTCATTTTAAGTGTGCTATTCAAGAAATAGGGACATTGGACATGGATAATGCCCTAGCGGAGTTATGTGTAAATGGTTCTCTCAAAATCAAGCACAAGCATTTGGAAACTAAAGGTTTGACTCACATCGCGCATATGCCTAGAAACTTCCAAACCAAATGGATTAGGTATATCTTGAGTCGAGTGCATAATGGTCAGTTGTGGTTGGAACAACCCATTTTGATAACCAAGAAGATGATTCACAAAATCACGGGTCTCCCGATGCTCAGCAAAGCCAAAACCACCAAAACCCTAGGACGGGATGAGTTACAGAGGCAAACCCTAGTCGAGTGGGATAGTAGAGGTTTGAAGGTCAACACTGTAACAGATCCGGAACTAAGATTTGGCATACATATTATTGTATATAAGTTATATAGTTCCAGCAGGTTAAATAGTGTACTGTGTGAAGCTGTGGATTTGGCCCTGAAAATTGTAAAGAAAAATCTTGAGTTTGATCTGTCAGAAGTAATGTTGAAGCAGTTAAACAAGAACATGGACAGTATAAGGACATCGAAGAATAACCCCTATAAATTTGGATCTCTATTAATATGTTTACTATTTTATGTACAAAAATTCTTTCCATCAAAGGGAACTGTAGAATGGAGAAAAGATGTCCCAATTTTGTATCAGATTAAAGAGTTTATAACAGAGATGGGAGAAAATTTTGATAGTATCATGGATAACTATTTTGAAGACTTTAAGGAGAGGATGAATAACCGATTCAGAATTTCTCCTAGGCTTGTTAAAGAATATAAAGATGACGTATGTTTTATGGTTGACTGTGACAAGGTGTACATACAGGCAGTTAGACCCCGAGTTGCATGGGTGAAACCTCTTCCATATGAGGTAAATATTGATGAAACAAGGGATATCATTGAAGCACTGGTAAATGAGCCAGTAGACCCAAGGCAATGGATTTTTGGTACTTATGATGAAGCAAAGGCCAGAATTGAACTGGAAATCAAAATTCCACAGGCCATCAGCAAAGGTAAGAGGAAAGTGGCCAAACTGAAAACTGCAATGGGTCCTCTTATGCTCACCGAGGGAAAAGGTGAAGATAAAGAAAGTGAAGAAGAAGAAGAAGGAGAAGAAAAATTAGAATAAGAGCAACCGGCAAAGAAGAAAGGCAAGGTAATCATTACCAAGCCCAAGAAGCAGTCTACTGCAGTATTTACTCGGAGGACAAGAAAAGGTATTCAGGAACCTATATTGGTCAAGCCTGCACCTACATTCGAGCAAAGGCTCAAATCATTGGAAGAAGGAGCTGGCATCACAAATTTCAAGGCATTGAAATTTGAGACAAGGACTGATGCAGAGAAAATGCAGATTGAGGAACTGGTACTTAACAAAATGGGAAAATGGAAATACTCCCCAGACCAGATTGCTCCTCATATCTCTAAAGAACTACTGGAGAGAGTACAGTCAAGATGGGAGTTAGCCACCAAGACGGTAAAAGATATATATGAGCAATCCCTAAAGAATCTTTGGCCTAGTCTCACTAAAGCAGAGGTAAAATCTAAATTGAAAACCTATGAAGGTAAAATGATGATCAGATTCCACATTTGTTTGAATTTGATCAAAGATATAGAGCATGTTGTAAATGATGCTACAAACATGTGGAAAAACATCTATCATCTACAAAAGCCTAGTGTAGACCCAGTAGAAATAAAGGATGATGACAGCAGCAGTAGTAGTGATGAATCAGATAGCGCTCCATCCATCACAGTTACACCAAGAGAGTTGCATGCAATGATAGAAGAGAAAGAGGAAGAAGACAAAGAGGAAGAAGCTGAAGAGGAAGATAAGGAGGATGATCCGGTAAAAATTGCAGCAGTAGTTATTGCATCCCTTCCTCACTCCCCAGCTAAACCTGTGACATCATCAAGGTTGGAATCAGCTTCAGCAGGTTCATCTACACCAGATTTACTATCTACACCTGCCATATCTCAGCTCCAGGTATCATCAGTGGAAGTGACTACCACTTCATCTACCGAGCTGCATCCCTCTTCATCTACCGAGCTGCACCCCTCTTCATCTACCAAGTTGGCCTCCTTGACTCCATCATCATCAGTTGGTATTGCTGTGAGTTCTCCAATTTTGACTACTCCAATTTGTTCTACAATTTTGTCGCCATCTACTTCAGGCACAGTGAGCTTAGATACTATATTACTGAGTGTATCACCATTTTTGGCCAGTACTCAAATTTTTGACCCTGTACATACTCCTATTGGCACTCAACCCTTAAGCATCCCAGTTTTTACTGCTAGTCCTTCTGTCTCTACTGTTGTGTCTATTCCAAAGGTCAAACTAGTCATCTCAGAAGTCAAACAAAAGCAACCATTAAGACTTATGATCACTGGAAAGGAAATTCCTGAAGACATTGACTTGGACACAGAGATAGTAATTCCAAAGATTGACTTTGATAATGCTACCATTTAAGAAATGAGGTATGCTAGTCAACTTATTGAGAAAAAGGCTACTCAGATGCAGTTAAGCTCGAAAAGGGATAAGGAATACAGGATAATTGAGGATGCCCAGAACATAATTACTGAGGCTATAGGTGTTGATGTTGATACTTCTCAACACATTTTGATTCAATTGGAAGAGGAAGTTAATAAATTCAATGAAGATGCCTCCGGACAAGAAAAGCTGATTAAGCATGTAGCAAAGAAATTTGATAATAAGGTGTTGGGGCACATTGCCCAGAACATTGCAATAAATTAGGTTGCATTAACCTCAATTTTGGCAGATATGGAAAATTCTTTTAATAATGTAACATCTCTTTTTGCTAAGCTTTGTGATGTTACCAAGTACACTAAGGGAATAAGAGAGAAACTAAATAAAATTGATAAGGATCTGAAGGTGAGCGCATAGAACTTGAAGCTTGACCCCAGTTCAAGCTCATCTCATCACCTTAGGATCAAATTTTTGTCAGAGAAGTAGGCAGAGCTATTGAGAGAAGAGGCAAGGATCTGATCTACATTGATAGATATCCAAAACATGATCCTTCCCATCATGGATTCAATGCAGAAGCACATTGCACATTCAAAGACATTAATCCATGATAATAACTTCTCCATTGCAGACCATGTGATTGAACTTTCAGCTGAAGTTCAAGTAGCTCTTTCCACCTGCAAAATTTTGCAAGAGAATTGGGATAAGACTCTCCAGCTTATTCTTCAGGTACATTCAGAGTTCATCTCTCATTTTGGTGTTTCTATATAAGTATATATATTCTTTTATTCTTTGGCATTATTGTCAAAAAGGGGGAGATTATTGTTGGATATGTATACTATGGGTGAATAAGTGTTTTCGGAAAAATTGTACAAAGGAAGAGATATACAGCTCATGTAAATGTATGGGGGAGTTGTATATAATGAAGCTATGTATATTCAGAATCAGTCATCAGCATGTTAGATAAATTTTGTCTCATAAGTGTTTTTGTCACTAATGCTAAAGGGGGAGATTGTTGGCATTATGATACATTTTTGTCATTAGTTACAACACTTATTGGATTCTGAATGCTTATCGAGCTCTCACCGGACATTCCTTTGTAAGCCAAGCTTTACCTAGTTCTCAGTGTTTACCGAGTGATTGAGGTGAACAAAGAAGTCAGTGTTTACCGAGTGATCGAGGTGAACAAAGCAGCCAGTGTTTACCGAGTGTTCGAGGTAAAGAAAGGAATTAGTTTTGACCGAGTGAAGATGTACTTAGTATTGACCGAGAACTTCGTGATAACCGAGCTCCTAAGGTTATCAAGGAAATTAATTTTACCGAGCTCAGACGGTTATCAAGGAAACTAACTATCACCGAGTCACAAGGTTCTATCGAATGTTTCCTTTGATCACCGAGCTACAGTTCAGATAGAAGTGTTCACCGAGTGACATCTCTTCTACCGAGTCTCCAGTGGTTACCGAGTTTAGAACTACTCGAAGTGTTTAGTATGGACCATGCCTTCACTTCTACCGAGCGCATGACGATGCCGAGTAACGCAGTGGACGTCGAGTATCAGAAGGACACTGAGTTAGTTCAGTGAACCTGAGTTTTTACCTTAGGCCGACTTTGTATAGAGATTTGCACTTGTTGTTTTGACCGACCTTGCATGTATTGTTTATTTGGATGGTATATATATGCAATGTATTATATCATTAAAATGTAATGGTAATGAATGAAAATGTGAAAGTGTGAAAGAAATACATGCGTGCGAAAGTATGTGTGCTGAGTTGTGAAGGTATTCAGCAAGGTCAAGTTTTGGAGCAAAAAAGTTTTATCTATCACATCAAGGTGAATCAGAGCATAGCGGATCTTATCAGCAATCAGTTGTAATCAGATCCACTGTTTCATTCTAATAGGTGAATCAGTTTTTGTAAATCCTTTAACAAGGTAGACTTAACAGTCTTTTGTAAATCTCCTAACATAGTGCATACTTTATTGTATGTTTGTAAATCCTCTAACAAGGTGGATCTAGCAATCCTTTGTGCTCCTAACAGGGCAGATCACCAGAAGTGGTCATTGTAAGCCTTAACCGACCAACTTCATACTGCAGTAACAAAGCTTTGTGGGTTTCATCCCCACCCCAGTTTTACTTTCTATTTGGAAGGTTTCTGGGTCACCAAATCTGTGTGTTCAAGTGTTGCAAATAATTTTGTTTCATGCTTACAGTAGGTTACTTGGATGAATGGTGAATATATCAGTATGCAATTTTATTGTTTGAAATTTTAAAAGTTACTGATTCACCCCTCCCCTCTCAGTAACTTGTCATATCTTGAATATTTCCAACAGGCATATATTAGATTGCTATTTATAATTAGTTTATGTGAGTAAAGTTATGGCTTGTTTAAGTATTGGGTATCCTATTCTAGTTTTTACAATTAAAAACCTCTAAACCTTATTTTATTATGAATTATTAATTTTTTGTTTCATGTTTGAGGAGCCTAGATGTTGTTGAGTTCAAGTCTCTTATATATAAAAATCAAAGTGTGGTAAGGTATTGGTTTTTTATTTAAGTTTATTTAGGCAAGATTGTGAAAAGTGCTTTCTATTAGCTCTTTTTTTCTAGTTTGTACAATATACAACATTTAGACACTATTGAATTTTAAATATGTCTACCTATTTTTAAAATTTCTTAGTTGGTGCTATTTTGAAGACACAATTCCTTTCAATTATTGTTGAAATTATCTATTCATATGTCACACTATAATGCTCAATCACAATGTTTTATATGTCTTCACATTTTTTATCCCTCTTAAAATAAATTATGTGTGTAATAAAATTGTTATCTATAACTAGTGCACAAATAAAATCATCACGTGTTTATACCTAGAACCTTTATCTTAATTTAAATTGTTGCAATTGTTGAATCCTATGTAATTATCAATTTTTTTCTTATTTGTGTCCATTTCTCAATTTTCTATTTCACATCAATTTAAGGACATGATATGATTCTCTTCATCAATTATTGAAAATATCCAACTCTCATGTAAAAAAAAAATGTGTTTGATAATTGGATGATGAATAAGTTATGTCCAGATATCCTATTGTCCCTTTAAACAATTGCAATACTGAACAACATCATAAACAATCACTTGGTGTACTCATTCCACTTATCATTTAACTCTTTCAATAACTTTATTCCAAAATGTTCATTCATTGTTCTATTATAAATGACTCATAATAATAAAAATTAGCAGTTTCTGACCATTATCTTAGTTGTTACTGTGTTTCAATAAAATGAAAATAAGATGTAAATCAACTTGCAACATAACAACATTAACACATTTGACACCAAGTTTTTTAATGTGGAAACCCTATAAAGGAAAAACCGACCTTGGAATAGAAACCCAAAATTTTCACTCTTCTAAAATGAGCTTGACTAAGAGCCAACCTTTTTATAGGTTAGATACAAATTGTTAATGTGACCTTATTAAAGGATTTTAACCAAAAGGTCATCTAGACCTTATCACTCCTTGATCCTATCTAAATAGCAGCCTTCTCTAAAGGACTTACAAACACCACTAATTGATGTTTCCATATAGGATTTCAAAATCTTGTTAGGCTCACTTTATCTATGATATTTTTTACTACAATTATTTTAAAGTAATAGTTTAAAATGATCTGTTACGTATAACACTACATTTCTTGTTTAGATCTCCTTTTTCCTCAATCTTTTTCTAATATCTTTTCTATGTTCTCTTCATTGGTTGATTCAATTCTTCAACTCTTTCTCCTACCTACAACTCTTCTTGGTTCACCTATCTCAACTATCATTTTTCAACTTCAACAACTTCACATAATCACCACCTTAACAATCTACATCAACCAACAACCAAAATTGTCTTGAACATCTCCTTAAATAGTTGTCTTTATGCTTCCAGAATCTTCCAATTATTGTTTCTTAATCATAGTCATTAATCTTAGATTCAATGAATTTAGTCACATAAGAAAAAAAACTTTCATAGAACTTTTTGTCCATATTTATCCTTCCCTAGATTCCATCTTTACAATCTTGTTCTTCCAGTTGTTACTTGGTGAACATAACATTTCACTTGGTTAATATAGTACTCAGTCAATATTGGAATTTCTTAGAAAATACTAAACTTCTTCTTTTCTTTTCCAACTACTTGGTGAACACCATAGTCACTTGGCAAATATTGTCTTCTTTCTTTAACCTTGTCACTCAGTTTAGCTTGTGTAGCTCAATACCTTACAATATTACATGATTGTAAAATAATCAAACCAACATTATATTATCACTATCCAACTCATTCAAGTGTCCAATGAATACCTTACTTATCAACTATGTCTTCAACATACTTTTTTCAAATCCTCTTCATCAATCAAATTATATGACACTCTATTGGATTAGTATAATGTCTAGACAACTAAGACTTTACATCAATGACAATAGAACAAATGATTTGAATCTCTTACATACATTCATAGAATTATGAACTACATTATCAGTTGGGACTAACATAATGTTCCATTGTCTCTTTAAATTTTGTATCCTTCCTAAAACAAAATGTATGATTCTCATGTCACATAACAACATTTCAAGGTCTTTTTATAACTTTGATCTCTCTTAAAATAAAATGAATATGTATATAGACCTATAGAAAATAAATGATTACACATACACATTTATTTTTTTGAAGTAATGAATAAAAATATTTTTATACCCATAACTAGTGAAAATTTCACAATCGGAACTGTTATCTTGTTCAGATACATACATATGATTGCTTTATGAACATATTATGCATCAAATATTCATAACTAGTGAATAGTATTGCACCACATTATACCCATAACTAGTGAATATTTCGCAAATATTCATCAATCCTATGTGAAATTTAACTTTGAATAAAAAATTATAGTCATTAATAATTAGAAAATTTTGTAGCAATAAGAAAACACATGAATCTTTATCCTTTTTAATGTTGGATACATTTAGCCTCTAAATTATTTGGTTTTTAATGTACTATTTGTATTCATTTTTATTTTTCTATGTTAGTTGATATGATTATTAAAAACATCGTTACTATCAAACCTAACTCTTTGACAAAATAAGTTTTTGATTAAATTTTGATAGTCATAAATAATTGGAAGAATTTGTCAAGATGAGAAAAGCATCTAATCATCTACTTTTTCAATGTCAAGTATATTTACATTAATTATTGGAATTTTCTCTCATTTCTATTCATTTATAAGATTATTTTATTTGATGTCATTTTCAAAGCTATTAAAATACTTGACTCTTTGGAAAAGTTATTTTTTTTTGAAATTCTGACAACCATAAATAATAGAGGACTTATTTTTTGTAATGAGAAAGTATCTCAATCTTTAGTTGTTCTTAATGTTTTATATATTTATCATGCTTCATGATTTTTTCTGATTTGTATCCATTTTTAGGTTGCTTAGTGGACATCATTTCTAAAGACATGACAACCACTTAATGACTCCTTAATCGAATGTGTTTTGATAGGCGTGAATATGATCATGAAAAGAAAAATCCCTCAATATTTGGCTTTTCTAAGTGTTACATATATTTTTCCTTCTTAATTATTAGATTTTTTCTACTATATAGATACACTTATGATGAGATTTCATAGTTGATGTAGTTCTTAAAGCAATAAAAATAATTTATCAAGTTGTTGATTTTGATTTATTTAATTGGATGAGCTTTTGGTGTCAATGAATAATTTAAGAGTTTATCTATAACCATAAAATTTTCTTAATTAATAGGGTAGATTTATTAAAAACATTATTTTAAGGATTAACAACTCTAAATTGGCTCTTTGACAAAATTTGTTTTTATGAAATTTTGATAATAATGACTTATGAATAATTGAAAGCACTCTTTAAGATGAGAAAAACATTTTAGGATTTGATTTTAATTTAAAGGAACTTCTTAGGATGTCTAGGAATTTTTTTTCAAAAAACTTGTTTTAAATTTTTTGTTGATTTCTAATAAAGATTTTTAATTATATATTAATATATAATTAAAAATTATACTATATAAATTTATTTAAATTTTCACTATTTATTATGTGTGAAATAGTGTACCTTCAAATGAAACACAAAACTTCAATACAACATTAGCTTGTTAGTTCATTATAACATAGTTTTCAAATTCAATTAAAATAAATAGAACAAAAGCATAATATTTCTTTCTATTTAAGAAGAGGGTGATCAAGATCAAGTTAAAATGCACTAAAATTCATAACCTAACTAGTGGCATTGCAATTGTAGAATGAGAGATTCAATTTACTTATTATGTAGTTAACATTCAACTAGTATGAGTAATTGAATTCTAAATTAATTAATTATATTATACAATTGAAGTTTGAGTAAATAAAATAAATGAAAAATAAATAATTAAAGTATATGAGTAACAACCAATAAGAACTCTAATTGATGCTCTACAACTTGTTGCCACTCTTTTGATGTTTCAATTTGAATTTGTCCATGGTAGGCCCTAAACCTCCAAACCATCCATCTTGCCCTGATATATAGATGGTGTTAACCTTGTGCAAAGATTTGGAGGTCACAAAAAAAAAGTGTGGGACCGAGGAGAGGGGAAGAATCTTTTTGACCCTACTCTTTTGGAAAAATGTGAATCCACTAGTTGCCCAGTGGAGAGTGGGAAAAAGGCAATAGATGGGACTTTGGGAGGTTGGAAGAATGCTCTTGTGGGTTCCTAGTGGTTAATGTTTCTAAGGAGGAACCAAAGATTTCTCACAATGCCAATGAGTTAGTGATCTCCCTCCTAGATGCTTGGGTGGACTACATTACCTCTAGCCTATAATTTTGTGTGGTGGGGAGATTTGTGGCCTTTAGACCCATGATAGAGATGGTGCATAAGTGGGTTAGCCAAAAATGGAAGATAGAGGGTAGTGTTGATATCTCTGCTATGCTAAGTGACCTCTTCTATTTTAAATTCTCAGTGGAGGAGGATTTCAATTTTATACTCTCAAGAACTTGGTGTTATGGGAAGCATTGTCTTGCACTAACGAGGTGGCACATAGGATTTGATGCTAGTGAAGTACTTAATAAGCTAGCTCTTGTATGGGTAAGGTTACCTAGATTACCACTCAAATTTTGGGATGAGAAGATCCTAAGGTGGATAGGAAATTCCTTTGGTCACTTTGTGACTATGGACAAGGTGACAATGCAAAAATCTAGACTGGTGTATGCCAGATTCTTGTTAATGTGGCATTAAATCAGGCTCTATCGATTGTAGTTACTCTAAAAAATAAATGGGGAGAGAAATACCAACCAATAGAGTATGAGGATGCAGGGCTTTTTTGTCAAAAATGTCAAAAATTTGGACATCTTATTATTGACTATAAAACCCAAATGTAGAAAGAGAAACAAAAAGATGGATCCCTTGGAATAGTAAAAGAGGTTTTTGGGGAACCCTCGAAAGCCCAAAGACTAGAGGAGGGGGTTGTTGATGTTCAAAATATGGAGGACAAAAGAAAAAATTAGGATGCCCCTGCTAAGAGAGTTGGGAGATAGAGTGTACTTGAAGTAAGAGAAGCTCTAGAGGAGAATAGGAAAATGGAAGAATACCCATTAAAATGTGAGATAGAGGCATTAATAAGTTCACCTATGGGAAAACTTAAGGAAGGAGAAATGATGGAGGAAGGTGAAATAGTGGCACACCACTCCCTTCCTAGTTTTCTACCAAGTCTAGGTGACATGTGCATGTAGGAACAAATTGAGGTAGACAGTGGTACCCAGGAATGGGTATGAACTCCTCTAAGAGTGATAAAGGCCTCCCCAATAGAGATTGCTACAAAGGTGATAGAAAGTGTGGAGAAGGCTGAAAAGGAACTAAGTTACATTTCACTACAAGAGGGTGATAAGTGGGAATGGGAAGTTCAGAAAAGGAGGAAAAAGTGGGGGGGAAGAAACCAAATGTAGGAACTTGTGGGACAGCTAGAAGACCAACTAGTAGAGCTACTAGGAAAAAAAAAGTAGCAAGGGACATGGCTAGTGATAAGAAGCTTATACTAGATATTGTAAGAAGAGGTAAGAAATGAAATTCCTCTCTTGGAATCTAAGGGGGCTAAACAACCCCCAAAAGCAATATGCTCTAAAGCAATGTATATTTCAAGCAAAGGTTGATTGTGTGTTAATTCAAGAAACAAAAATGTCTAGTGCTAATTTTGTTAGACTAGTAAGTCATATCTATCTAGGGGCTACCTTCATATATATAGATGCTAATGGAACCTCAGGGGATATTGAAACAATGTGGAACCTGTGCTCTATGACTGGGATTGAGATATGGAAGGACAAAACTTTTATAATAACTAAGTTCCAAACTAGTAATAAAAAATGGTGGCTTATAAACATTTATGCTTCTAACAACAAGGTAGGGAGGAAGGAAACATATGGAAAGTTGGAAAGGATTATAGAAACCATAAAGGATAAATAGTTAATGTGTATGGGAGATTTTAATACCCCCCTCTATCACTCAAAAAAATTAAGGGGAAATAGAGACAACCCTAAAAGCTTGCAAGATCTTCATGATTTTATGGAAAGAATGGATTTTATTGATGTTGATTTAAGAGGGAACCCATTCATGTGGAATAATAATAGAAAAGGAAGAGATCTCATCCAAGTTAGATTGGATAGACTAATGGTATCAGGGAATTGGGACCAATTGGGTAACTCCCTTTTGGAGAATCTCACGAGAACTGCCTCTAATCATTCCCCTTTAATTTTTCATTGGGAGAATGGTTTAAGAGGAGGATCAAAACCCTTCAGATGTGAAATTATGTGGAAATCCCACCCAAAATTCAAAGATCAAATCCAAGAATGGTGGAATATAAAGATAAATGGTACTACTATGTACAGAATAACACAAAAGTTAGACAATATAATGAGGAACATTGAGGGTTGGGCTAAAAGTTCCTTTGGAGATTTGTTCAAGATTAAAGGGGAAGTGGAGGAAAAACTTAAAAAGTTGCAAAAGGAGATTGTTGAGGGTAATAATCTAGATGTTGCTACTTGGGAAGAGGAAGAATATAGAAAAAAATGGAAGGACATCTTTTTAATAGAGGAAGTTTTTTGGAAGCAAAGATTGATGGTTCAATGGTTAACCAAGGAAGACAAGAATACCACATTATTCCATAGGTCAACTTCGAATCATAAAAGAAGAAACACGATCAATAGGTTGGAAGGAGAAAGGGGGAGAGAATATAAGGATCAAGAGGAAATGGGAAGACATGCGGAAAAATATTTCTACAAGGCCTATAAAAAGGATAATAATATGAGAAATCAAGTTATCAAAATAAGTTTGATAAATATGATCACATAGGTGTTGGGAGATGTACAAAATAATAGCATTCTAGGAAACATCATGGAAGAGGAAGTGAAAAGGGCTATGTTTTCCATGAAATCCTTCAAGGCCCCAGGAACTAATGGTTTCCCCCCAACATTTTTCTAGCAATTTTGCGAGGTCATTAAAGGTGAACTGATATGGGTTACTAGAGATTTCTTCAAAATGGGGAAGATGTTAAAAAGGATAAATAAAACCTTTATTGCCTTGGTTCCCAAGACTCCGACACCCTTGAGTCTACTAGATTTTAGATCTATAAGCCTCTGTAACACAATGTATAAGATATTTACAAAAGTTTTAGTGACTAGGATTTAGCCTTTCCTTGAAAGCATTATAGGAAAACCACAAAATGGGTTTGTGTTGGGTAGACAAATCCTAGACATAGCGATAGCTACTCATGAAATCATACATTCTATGGAAAGGAATAAAAAACCTAGTATGGCTTTCAAGTTGGATATCTCTAAGACATATGATAAGGTCAAGTGGAACTTCCTATATGATGTGCTTGAAAGAGTGGGGTTTAATGGCAGAGTCATAAATCTCATTAAGATGATGGTAGGGATAGTTTAGTATGCAGTCCTTCTAAATGGCTCTCCTTGGGGTAATTTTTTTACAGAAAGAAGACTAAGACAGGGTGACCTGCTATCTCCTTATCTTTTTATTATGGTGGCAAAGGTGTTGGGATATCATTTTCTAAACTGGTTAATACAGGATGTGTTAAAGGAATAAAACTTACAACTACTACTAATACTGAAGTGTTAAAACAATTTATGGATGACACATTTCTATTTAGTGAATCCTCTATAATGGAAGCTAAGGCATGGAAGAGTATACTTAGAAATTATGAAGAAAGTTCAGGGCAGCAAATAAATTACTCTAAGAGTAAGCTATATTTTTTTAATACTAAGGCTATTATGCAGAGGAGGATAAGAACCATATGAGTTTGTTAGTCAGCCAACCTCCTAGACACATATCTTGGACTATTGTTAAGCACTAAGGAGGTGACCAATGAATTTTGGAACACTATTGTTAAAAGAACCCAAAAGAAGCTGACAGGATGGAAAGGGAAGATTGTAAGCAATGTTGGTAAACTATAGTTACTCTCTGCATCTCTCTAGGGCATTCCAATTTATTTTTTGTCCCTTTTTAAAATTAATAAGAACATGGCTAATAAAATACAGAAAATATAGAGGAACTTTCTTTAGTCAGGAATGGAAGACAAGAAAAAATTAAACCTGGTCAACTAGGAGGAGATTTGTAAACTAGAAAAGAGGGGGCAATTGGGAGTTAGAATACTTTGAGACTAAATAAGGCTCTCCTTGAAAAAGTTGGATAGAGACTGGGAGAAGAAAATACTGATTGGAGCAATATCATGAAAGCTAAATATCTCTCAAACTCCCTATTCACCTATAATCTTTTTAATAATGATCTCTTGGGAGGTTCCAAACTTTGGATGAATATAATTAGGAGTTGAGGACTGCTAAGGGAAGGTGTAAGATGGATTTTAGGAAATTAGCATAATATCAAGTTCTAGGAGGATAGCTAGATAGGAGGGAAACCACTAGTTTACAGTAAACTTAGAAGACTAATGGAGAAATTGGAGGAGATGGGACAAAGAGTGGTGAATTATATTGACCAGGGAAGAAGGTGCAAGAAATTGCAAAATGATACATATTCCTAGGAGGATATTCAACTTCTTAAAGAACTAGAAGAATTGATGGAAGTACAAAAATTCCAATCCTAATTCATGAGGATAAAGTGGTATGGGACTTAACTCCTAGTGGCAATTTTATAGTCAGATTAGCTTACAAACATCTATGGAGTAAAGACTTGTACTCCTATTGGGCAGTCATTTTACATGAGGTCAATAGAAGGAATCCATTGTGTAATTCCTCTCTTGAAAAGATAATCTTTTGGGGATCAATTCAAAGGTTTAGTATTTGTCTTGTGATGTATCAAAATCTACTTAGTTGAAGATAAATGTGATTGTTCATGAGGAGGCCTTTGCTGGTTCTGATTTGAACTCAAAATGAAGTAAATCTATTTTCTGTCTCAAAATCATACACAAAAGAACAATATTTTTGTATTTTCTAGTTTTCTAATGAATTCAATTCTAACAGTGCAACTAAAATGAGTTCCTATTCTAACAAGGGGTTAGCAAAGCAACTAACAAAACTGAAATCAAATAACATGAAATTGAAATAACTTGAAATTGAAATCCTAAATGGACATAAGCTACGTAAAACAACATGCTACGAGTTAAACTTTTGAAGAAATTGGTAGGAAACAAATGAAATTAGGAGCAATGCTTCCTAGAATCCACTGATGCAATCATCGATGGGAAATTTTAGTAACCAAATAATGTTTCACTCTTCATCAAATTGCAAGGCCATAGAAAATGTGCTCATGTGAGACAAAGAGTTATGTAGGCACAATTTGTGATCTCTCCTCAAGCTCGTTACATCAATGAAATTCATAAATCTATAGCAAAAACCAAAACTAAAATATCACACAACCAAAAACAACACAATAAACCTTTGGCTCAACCACAACCTCATGAATGAAATCTAAAAAATATGATACATTCAGGCAAGAATGACTGCACTCCAAATGTGAGCACCAAAAGCATAATTTTATTGCATAATAATAGTGGCCCTTGTTACATTTTATAATGGGGTATTTATAAGAAATCATCTCCTCATTTTGTGTTGAGAGTGAGATATATCTTCATGCAATAAAATGCTTTTAAAACATTAAAACAAACTAAATATATACAAACTAACAATTAATCTATTGCTTGGAGGGACTCCATCCATATTTTATTCATTTATTAGATGCATGAGCCCTTTACATGTCAAAAACAAAGAAATAATGACAGTGAAAGTAGGGAGAAGCCCTCTGTCAAAGTGGAAGTGCATGGAGGTGCCAAAAATAGAAGTTGGTCCTTCACTAGGTGTGTGTCGAAATTAAACTGGCATCAGAATGTGCTCCCCATGGATGGAAGGTGCTATTTTTGGGATTGGAAGTTAATTGTCAGTGGACTTCTAAATTGTAGAGGTACGAACCTACGTATGTGTGCACCTATGAACCTATATGAAAATGTAGAGCCGTGGACCTATGGAGCTGCATGAAAATGTAGAGCTGTAGACCTTAATAGGGTCAAAAATCTCAAAATTTTACGATGTCAAAATTGAAATTTTGGCATTTGGGTTTTGTTTTTCTTCATCCCAAAGCTATTTTTGGATATTTTCCCTTGAATTTCTCTATCATCTTAGTAATTTTTGCCACATCTAGAAGATCTAAAGCCTCATATTTATCCTTCACCTTTTATCTATAGTTGTCCACCTCAATTCAAGTCTTTGCAAAATCTCTAAGTTCGATGTCCAACTCTAATAGTGCTTCCTATATCCTGAAGGCTTGTCTAATATCTTCATCATTGGTTGCTTCCTCTAATTTCTTCTTGAAATTCTTTACTACTACCTCAACTACCAATAGCTTCTCTCATTCTTCATCTTCAAAAATGTCCAAGCATGCATCACTGTACAACTTTTTTTCTTCCAAAATTTTCTCTTGGGCTTGGTCCTTGAGCTGATGGATCTCTTTGTGTAATGTTTCCATTACTTTATTGACATTTTCTCTCTTCTCTATCCAATCAAAAATCATGTCTAGCTCTTCTCTAGTATATACATTGATCAATGTGTAGTACCTTTTCCATTTTATGGCTTGTAGAGTCTACAAATCCTTGCTCCATGCCCATACCTCATCCATCATACTAAAGTCCTACCTCAAAATTTCTATGATCTTATTAGCATTCTCCTATATAGCATGTAGTAACTTCAAATTCCCTATGATTGTAGTAACACCTTTATCTTCAAGGCTTTCTTGCCATTCCTGACAAGCTCTCAAAATTGGATTGAGCCGTACATCTTCCCCTTCCCTAAGAATGGTATTTAGAGCCTTGTCAAGGTGCTCAAGATCAAGAGGACCAACAACTTTAGTTAGAAATCCCATTAAGATCTCAACTTGCCTTCGAAGAGTTTAGAGTTCAATCTCATCCTACTCCATCTGCCTGAGAACCTCATTAACTCCCATAGTCATCATCTGTTGGGCTAAATATCGTGTAGGCTTTCCCAATAGAACATCCTTCACTTCATAATCCTCCAAACTAATAGCTTCTACATATGTAACTTCAAGAGGGATAACCACTTGTTTAAATAAATCTTGGTTCTATATGGTAGTGACAAATGCAAATGGCATTGCATCATGTAATGGAGACTTAGGTTTATTTAAGATCTCTGCAATATTACAAATAGCGTCCTTTGAAGCACAAAAATGAGGCTTAGTACTCCTCATTATCTCCTTTCGAAACCATCTCAGAATGTGTTTCTTTATGACCTTAGCTCTTGATGATGAAGGGGTGTGTTCAACTACCTCCTTCCCTTTATCACTCTTGCTTGGAGTCACCTCCTATTTTGAGGACTCTCCTTCTATAACTTCAGTCTCTGTAGATCTTGTAGCTTGCTTCTCAGCATCTTGGGAAGGCCATTGTGCATATTCTACCATTTTCCTCTCTTTTGATGCTTCATCAATAGCTCTTGGCTCTAGTTTCTCTTGTGTTGATGGTTACTTTTGAACTTGTTCCTCTTTTGAACTTGGAGGTGGGGGAGTTATTGAACCCTTATCTACCACCATAATCTATGGTGCAGATGGAGGAGTGAGATCAGGGACCTATGTTTCTAGTGGCATCAGCATCTAAACTTCCTATTAGAGTTCACTTGTAGGGGTGTCTTTGATCTTATCTCCAACCAACTTTGAACCCATGGGCATGAAATCAAAATATATCATGGAGAAAACATCCTCACCTCCTTCCCTTGGTTCATTCACCTAGTGCTACACTTCATCTTCCAAAGAAGAGAGTTCTAATGGTTCTACTTGGGTGGATGGAGGGGTACTTGGATCAATGGAGGGGTACTGGTTGCACTCTTTCTTCTTTCTAACTCTATAGCTTTTGCTAATCGAGCTCTTCTTTGTAGGGGTACCTATTCCTCCTCCTCTTATGATTTTGTTTCTTCCTCATATTCTTCTTCATCTAGAATAGATTCAAGAATAGATGGATTAGGTAATAATCTTTTTCTGATCATTTTCCTTTTCTTCATCTTTATCTTGATCCTCTTATATTTCTTAGACATGGAAGGAGAAGGGGGCTCTTCTTATATAGGAGGAATGGAGGCTTCTGGAATGTCTCCCTCTTTTGGTTGGCTTGGCATAATAGGAGGCAATTGAGGCTCATCTTGGATTTGAGAGGCTCTAATACCTTGGGACTCTTGTGAGCTCTGTTCATGCTATTCTGAAGACACATCTTCTGCAGCCTATTCTATCTGAATCCTCTAAGGAGAAGTTCTCTTCCTCTTTCCCTTCCTTTTATGAGGGTGATAATATCCCACTAGGAAATCAATCTAGTAGACTATATCTGGCCTAATAGTAGACTGGAGTGCAAGGATAGGAACTATGACTTTCCTTCCCTTTCCCCTTTCTAGGTGAGCATGTGCATGGAAGATTACAATATTAGGAATTGGATCGAGTGTAAAAGGTTTCTTGATCCAATCCTTTGTCATTCTAATGACATGTCTTGCTCGATGATTGATGTCATCTCCTTCCTCTCTATCTACCTATACATTTAGAATGGATCTTTCACTAACCTTATCTACATTGAACAAGGGATCCAATAATTCTTTGGAGTCTTGTAGGCTTATCTCGTCAAGGATGTTCAAATGGAGAGCCTTTTCTACTAAATACAAATTTATCCTACAATAGTCACTGATGTGAACATTGTAGTCATTTGTCATGTTCATCCAATGATCTTCAATGGCATCCTAATGATGGAATTCCTTTCCTACTAGGCTTTCCACTTTACCAACATTGAAAAAGTATGGCCTAGGAGAGTTGTATTCTTTAAGAGGATAGTTCTCTCATTCCCACTCGAAGGTTGGAATAACCTAGTTTTGCTTCACTTGATATGGCCCAATGACCAATGGCCATTCCCAGTAGGGGCTTTGTTGCCTCTTTATCTTCTCATAGGCTAACTCAATTTTCCTAGAGATCTCCAATAGTACCAACTTGTCACTTGGTATCTCAAAAGCTTCTTTGGATTGATAGATGCACCACTCACCTAAAGATACATGAATGTCTTGAACTAGATGAAGTGGGCTCCGAGAGTCATGATCTATGCTTTAGCTTCATTAGATAACCTCTTCCCATAGTCTACTTCAATGAATTGAATGATCAGAAAGATGAATGCATCATTCACAATCCTGTACTCCTTGCTCTATGCTGAGAGCTTCTTCTTTATCAACTGTGGGTAGACTATGTATGGCTAGGCATTGGGGTCCTGCATACTACCTTTCTTGTACAAACAAAGATAGTTTGTTGCCTTTTATACAAGTAGGTACACCATATAAGAATTCATATAAAACTTCTTCTTGTCCTTCACCATTCTCAATTGATCGCACAAGTTTTTGCTTAATGTGGTGGCCCAATTTAATGGTATCCTTGCATGTCTGATGGTCTTGATGAAGTTGTCCATGAATGTAGTGAGATGACTCACTGTAGGTAAGCCCATGACTCTGCTTATGAGAATGATTGAGTATTTGATGTCATCCTTCATGTATCCTTGAGTCATATCCACTTTTCTAGTTATCCTTCCTTGAGGAGGCTTCTCAATGAGGTACAAGGATTGTGTAATGTCAATGGCCTCTTGTTGATGCTCCCTATAACATCTCTTAGATAATTCATAGGAAAGTTAGATGAACTAGTATGCTCTTGGTAGGTGGAAAACCTTCTCAATATTATCAGGTCACAAATCCAATACCAGTTCCCCTATGACATTCTTGACCACCCTCTCATCAGGAACAAAGTGTTGTGATAAGGCCATGATTAGTTTAGCTAATTGCACAGACATGGGATGTGATGCTGCACTCACTAATCTAACATAGATCAATGTAGATACCAAGGTTGACCTCTCCGTTGGCTTATTACAAATTCTCAAGAAATCTCCTAGATCCATGTGTTTAAGGTTGGTATCTCTGATCTTAGCATTGTCATTGTGGAATCTTGATTTTGAAGGTACACCTTAGAACTTGAATAGGACCGACTTGGGTGCTATTTTGGATGTGGATGCCATCTAGTTACATTACCTATACATTGCATGAGAAAAAATTATTAGTCCATAGATAACATAAAAGAACGAAAAAAACATAAGTAAAAAAAATGTCCCTCTTTGGGGATTTTTTTTTTTCAATTATTATTTTTTCAAAAAAATTTATATTATTTTTGTATTTTTCAAAAAAATTAAGGGGATACATGTGCACCAAGGCATGCGGTGCCAAGGCCCACATGTTGAGGTGCGCGGTGGCATGAAACACGCAGGCCCAACACATGGTGTGCTTGCACGTGGCTAGCACATACATTATTGGTGCATAGTGTGGCCAGCATGCGATGTGGCCAACATGGCCAGCATGTCTAGCATGTTGTGTAGCTAGCATAGCCAGTGGCTATTGAGGCTAGCGCATAGCACCAGTGCGCACAGGCACCATGGAAGGAAGAGAGAAGGGGCAGGGGGAGCTCACCTTGCTCCCTCTTGGTTGCTTGGAGAAAAAATAGGGGATTAGGAAAGGGAGAGGGTTTTTATAACCCTCCTACCCCCCTCCATGCCCAAAATGCAAAATTCACACCGTACCTCAGTGCACGTGTGGAGGTGAGCGGAGGTTTTTTTTTTTTTTTTTAAGAAACTTGCATTTCAATTTTTTTCATTTTCTATTTTTTTTTGTTTTTTGAGTTTTTTAGTTTTTTGTAATTTTTTTTGTGTTTTTTCAATTTGAACTCTAAAATTATAACTTTTATCCAAATTTTCTTCTCTCGATTCTCAAACTATGAGTCTGAGAGTCAAAAAAAGTATGGGGTCCCCATTCCTAGCGAGGAATGGGGTGTGTGTTGTGGACACCACAACAAATAGCCCCAGAAAAGGAAGAAATGACCAAGGCATTTCTTCATCATTAAACATTCCTCCAATGTATGTCAAACACCAACTAGACTTTGAACACCTCGAGCTTCTTTCCGATGACTCTTCAATCAAAATCTCAAAAATTGAAACCTTCAAACTCAGTGTGTGTGTGTGTTGTGTATTTATTCCCTTTGACATGCTAGAATGTGGTCAATCAAACTTTTTTGAAAACTTGAAATAATCTTCCACTCCTCCCAACTCATTCATTTAGAATCTCCATGAAGGCTTTTTATCAATCAATTACTTGACCAGATGAGAGAATTAGTTTGAGGGCTCTTGGCAGGATGCTACATTCTTTTAAAAATTTTGGCTTTTGAATAATTGCTCCATGTCATTCCAAAATCTTATTTATGATGAAACAATGCTTTTAATACAAGATACTTCATTTACAAAGGTATCTTTTTTCATTTTAGATCTTTGGAATCCTTTAGACTTAACATTCTTTTTTCTTTTTTAATCTTGACTATGCTTAAACTGTCTAGTCAAAACATCGGTGTCATTTCTCAAGTTTCATCTCTTGTGAACATCCCTTGCATTCCTCTTTTAAAACTTTTGGAAAACTCTCATGCCAAACAACAATCTTAGTAAGTAACCTTTCAAGGAGACCCCTCCTATTTAAACTAGTTGAAATTTGGATCATCTCTTACCATCTTTGACTTCAAATCAACAACACCTAAAACAACCAAATCTTTAAATTTGCATAGTTTTGAGAACTTGGTGGTCTAGGCCTCTAATTTCCAAACTGAGAATCCACTATTTCCACAAGAAATATTCATTGCTTGGTTGGTATAAGACACACAATCATCTGAAAGTTTTGACAAAGAAATACCTCTTCCTAAAATCGGAACCAAAGAGTGGTTAGTGAAATCTTAATAGAAAATATCAATTACACCTTACCCCCTTGGACTGATGCAACTTTGAAAGAAAACACATGACTGAAAGAAAACAAGCAACATGAAAGCAAATATACTTGCAAAAATAAACACACTTGCAAGAACGAAAATCTAAACTAAATACAGAAATAAAATCTAACTATTTTGGTTTTTGTCTTTTGTCTTTTAGGATTCAAAATAATGCTTCAAAAACTACCCATTTATGGGCACGGGAAGAAATTACCCTTGTAATGAACTAAGCCTAAAAGTGTTTTCTCCTAGAATTTCTACGATTTGATAAGGGTCTATCCACAAGAATTGAAACTTGGTATGACGACCTGACTTTTCTTTTTCCTTATGCCAGAGCAGAACAAGGTCAGAAAGCCTAAATGATTTGATCATGGCCCTCTTGTTGAACCATCTTTTCACAAAGACTTGATGTTTAGCCATGTTCTCTAATGTAGCTATTCATTTTTCATCCATGTCTAAAAGATTCATCAATCTAATTTGTACTTTGTCAGCATCTTTAGCATATCCACTCATGAATTTCAAAACCAAAATTCTGAGATTAAGTGGGAACACTAGTTCTTGTCCGTAAACAAGCAAATATGGAGAAATCCCCAAGGCATTTTTGACTCTCACTCAATCTATCCATAAGGTGTATTTCAATTGTGTATGTCAATCCCTAGGATTCTCCTTCAACAATCATTTTATCACTATGATCAAGTTCTTGTTTGTAGATTCTACTACCCCATTTCCTAGCAAGTATTAATTTGAAGAGAACTTGATAATGACTTTGTTTTCAAATTCCCATTGGGTCAAGAATGTGGATGCAAATGTAGACCCATTATCACGCACAAGGGTGAATGGCATTCCAAATCTAGTAACAATGTGTTCTTCCAAAAAATTTGTCACCACCTTAGCAATGCAATTTCTAAATGTTTCTGATCTATCCATCGTGTATAGTAAACCATAGCTATAAGAATAAATGCATGTCTATTTGATGATGGTGGGTTGACTAGACCAATGAAATCTAGCCCCCACTTTGTGAAGGAGCATATCTCATATATAGGTTGTAAGGGAATTTCTAGATTCCTTTATTTGTTAGTACTAGTTTGATAGATATGGCAAGAGCGTACATGCATGAAAATGTCTTTGAATATTGAGGGCCAAAAATAACCCAATCTTAGAATCATGTGAGCCGTTGCTTCTACAGAGTCATATCTTATACCATACTTATCATGAAAGTGTTCCAAGACTTCTTTGGCTTCTTCATGTCCTAAGCATTTTAGATAGATCCCTTCATAGTTCCTTTTATACAACTTGTTATCAAGTAACATGTAAGACTCACATTTCATCTTAGGTCCCCTACATTTTGAACTATTCATCCATTTGGGGCATTGGTCTTGTAAGAGATAATAAACAATGTCTTGGTACCACACATCTATCACCACTCCTTGGTTAATATCAACTTGTGACACAACCATCCTTTTTTGATCATCCTTATCTATCTCATTGTCAAACTTGAAGTCCTTTTCATCTCCATCTTGGTTATCAACTATCATTTTGACAATTCTTGACCTCTGACTAATATCATAGATTGAATTTTGAGATCAAATTCTTGAAGTATGGCCATCCATTTTCCTCTCCTTTCACCAAGTTCATTTTGCATCAAAAGCATCTTTACTATTGGATTAGGTACAATTGCATATACCTTACCCCTAAATATGTAGTGACAAAACTTCTTTACTACCTTGATCAATGCAAAGGACTATTTATCAAGCTTTGAATATTTCAACTCTACATTCTTCAAAGGAAAAATCATAAAAGCAATTAGTCTCTCATCTTCCTTCTCTCTTTTCTATGTCAGGATCCTTGCACAAGAGTGTTTGAAAGAAAAGAAATGGATCTTGAAAGGTAACTCGTAATCTAGACTTACCAAAATTAGGGCTATTGAAATGGCAACCTTGATATCTTCAAATGACTTCTTTATCTCAAGCACCCATTCCATCTTAGCCCCTTTCTTGAGTAAGCCATTAAGGGGATGAACTATCTCTACAAATCCACTTATGAATTTTTGCACAAAGTTTATCTTTCTGAAGAAAGAATTCAATTCCTTCTGACTGTGTAGAGGTGCTAACTTTAAAATAGTCTCAACTCTATCTAGATCAATGGATATTGCAACCTCAAAAATAACATGTACTAGGAACTTTCCTTTAGTGATGCCAAATGAACATTTCTTGGGATTGAGAGATATGTCATATTTACAACATCTATTGAATACCTGCCTTAGATCAGCAATATGGGTACTTTGATCTTTTGAAAAGATAGTCAAGTCATCCATGTAGATAACTATACACTTGTTAATCAATCCTTTGAAAGCTTCATCCATCGCACATCAAAATGTTGCTCCTACATTAATTAGTCCAAAGGGCATCCTTTTGTAGGCAAAATTTTCCCACTTTGTTGTGAAAGTTGTCTTTAGCCTATCTTCCTTGTCAACCATCACCTGATTATATCCTGAGTAACCATCCAAGAATGACATCATTTTTGAACTATTAACAATTTTCAAAACCTCATCTAGTGAGGGCAGAGGATAATTGTCTTTCTGGGATGCTAAAGTCAAGTTGCGAAAGTCAACATAAAGATAGATCTCTCCAGTCTTCTTCTATATAGGAACCAAATTTGCCACCCATGTGGAATGGTGAATAGGAAATATGATCTTAGCTTCTAGTAACTTCTTTACTTCTTTCATGATTAGAAGTTCAATGAGAGGATTTACCGATCTTTGTCTTTGTCAGAATGGCTTGGCATCGAGCTTTAGTGGGATGTCATGTGTGATAATCTTAGGATCATAAGTCTTCAACACTTCATAGTTCTAGGCAATAACATCCTTATACTCAGTGAGTAATTTGAGTATGTCATTCCTTTCCTATGAGTTGTATGCTTTTCCTATATATACCATTCTCAATTCTTCATCAGTACCCAAATTGTATGAGTCACATTCTTTGATTCCCTTTTCTTGGGTTTCCCTTTTATTGAGTGCTAATTCATCATGATCAAATATGCATCAAAGTTCAACCATTCCTTTTAGAATAGTGTTAGTCTTTAAATTTAGAATTCCATCTTCATCTTCAAGTCCATCATCTTTAGGCTTGTCATTGGGTGTATCATCAATTTCTTGTCCCTCAAAATGGTGACTACACATGATAAACTCAAGTATATGTTGATCATCTTAAAAGATGTAAAAGTTTGTAATATTATTAGGGATGGATGAAACAACCAATTCTATTGAAAATATTTTTAACTTGGTTCTCTCAACTGGTTGCAATGCACTAGCTGAGATGGCAAGAGCATCTGCTACCATGTTCTTTCTTCTTGGAATAGACTTAATGTGTAAGGCCTCAAAATCAACCAATATGTTCCATACCCTTTTCCTATAAGTAAATAGTCTTTTTTGCAAGAGTATATGGATTTTACTCATCCAATTGGGAATCCCCTTCAATTTTGAGAGCTATGACTACTTTCTCCTATGCAAAAAGGAGTCATTGGATTAATGCCTTGTATTCTACACTATTATTAGTGCATCTAAATTGTAACTGATACATAGCATAGAAAGACCTACCTTTTGGGTTGACCAATTTGATACTTGCACTGGCTCCCATCTTGCACCTAGAACATCAAAGTGGAGTGTCTGAATTGCATTTTCCTTGGGTTTTCTAACTTTATGCTTATTCGTTCATAACTTCTCTTTCACTTGAGCCTTGAATGATTATTTCTTAGGAACCCATTGTAACTTTCCTCATGTAGGACTTGATGAGTCCCCTTCATAATCTATAGATAGAGGAAGTGTGTGTTTTTCTTGTTGGTCTTAAACTTCCCCTTTCAATGCTTTGATTTCTTTAACTTTAGGTTCAGGATGAATGACTATTGAAGTCCATCCTTTACCTTTCACATATCATCTTCTTCTTTTGATTTTGATCATCCTTGGATGAGGAGAAGAAAAACCTCCACCATCTAAAGAGGTATCACTATATGAAACATTTAGATCTTCACTTTTTCCTTCAGTCCGTTAAGCAAGGTGGTATGAATTTATAAAATTTTGACTTTTTGTGAGTTCATCTATTGAGGTCTTTGTATCCTTGTTTTCCATCATGTGGTTCAATACCTTTGCAACTACTTCTTGACATGATAAACATTTGAATTTAGAGTGACTAACTTTGTGTAACCAAAAAAATCTAGGAAGGAGGATAATTTTGAGATCAACTTCCTCTCCTAAACATTGTAAATTAGTCACCATACTATCTATGAACTATGTAACAGTTTCGCTTTTGGGTATTGGCACTTTAGGTTCTTCATTCTGATCTTGAGGTGTATTGTTTGGAAGCATATCCAATACCATCACTTTGTATGAACCAAAATCTAATTGTAAGAATTTTATCTCATTTGGGGCATTATAATCTATGATCATTGTTTTCAATTTGGGCTCAGCATCTATCTTGATTTGATTGTTCAATCCTTTCCATGGCAACCACAATTGAGTGAAGTTTATAGAGAACCATCCTCTCAGAAATTTCATCCAATCTCTACTCAAAAGTAATCCATATGTCTCCAATATGTCAACCACATGTATATCAATAACATTTTGAATGCAAGGGTCAACTGTTAATTGTTAATAGTCCAATGACCTTCACCTCTATCTTATCCAACTGTATCACCACTCAATTAGAGGGTTGAGAACTAACTCCTAGCCATTGAGCTATTGATAATGGCATTATGTTACATGAAGCTCCTAAATCAATAAGGAAATTGTGAAGGTTCTTCCCATATATCTTGATGCTAAGAAAAAATGGGGTTACCTCAACTTTATCTTTGAACATAGTGAGCATCACTTCTACAACATTTACTTGTTGAGATATTGTCTTTTGAGGGACAACATTCATATTGTGGGAAACCTTTGTATTATCCAATGTCTTCGTAAGAGCTTCTCATTATTGTGGAAAATTTTGTAACATGTCAAACATGGGCATATTGGATTAAGTTTTCTTCAAATCTTCTACTGCATTGTACTTTTTAGTAGACCAAGCAGGGTTCTTTAGTATTGTTGGTACGTTTACTTGATTCTGATTCTATTGTCCTCCTTGCATTGGTCTCACCGGTGGCAGATTGTTACTTACTCTTGGATCAGGTGGAGTTGTTTGCAAAGCAAGAGGAATCCTAGCTATGAAGGGATCCTTTCTATTTCTGAGATTATATGTATTCTAATTGTCATTTCAAAAGGCAAACATCTCATCATGTTGAAGGTTTGGTTCTTGGCTAAATAAGAATGAGAATTCCTCATTTGCTTGTTGTTCCACTTGTGTATTCTATGTAGAATCATAAGATTCCAATATCATAGCATTGAATTGAATAGGAGGAGGATTTTTGTTTACTTGTGAGTTTTGATTCACCTCTTGATTACCATTGTAGTACAAACCATCATTGTTAGGCACATTTTGGCTATCATCATACTGATTGATATTAGCATAATGAAAATTGTTGTTGTTTTTGTTATCAGCAGGAATGCTTCCATTGTTTAGTCGAGTGTTCCATTGTTGATTTTTCTTTTGGAATCCATTGTTATGATTAGGAGGATTTGTTGTTTCCTGCATTGTTGTTGTTATTGTTCCCATTGAAGTTCTTGTTGTAATTCTGGCCAAAATTATTATTGTAGGGGCCAACATTATTTCTTTCGAAGTTGTTATTTTGTCCTTGTGAGAACCTAAGATGTGTCAGCTCATTGTTCATTTGTGACATGGTCTTGCTCATTTGACAAACTTTCAAAAGAATATTTTTATATGCTTCCATAGAAATTGTTGCTTTCTATTCAAAGAAAGCTATTTTTGGAGGCTCATACCCTAGATATGTTATCTCTTGAGTTTGTGGAGTGGGTTCCTACTATAATGGAACTAGGTTCATAGGTATGAACTAGCGAGGCACCATGGTTGCTCCCATGGGGTATGTTGGTATTGTAGGGGTTGCTTGTGTTGGAATCATCAATCCTCCTCCATTAGGATTGGCTTCCTTCACGAATGTGATTGCTTCTACAAATACTTTATCCAATGTGTCAATATTTTCTATAGGAAGTCTTCTCAAAAAGATCACAATAGGAGGGTCCATAACATTCAAATAAATCTGAATAGCAGCTTCAACTGGTATGGTGTATAGAATTTCCAACTTATGGTAGGCCATATGAAAGTTATGATTGAAGTGTGAGACTATTTCAATTGGGTCTCTTTTGATTGATAAAAATTGTTGATGTATCACAACTAGATTGATGAATGATTTGAATTGTTCCAAAAACAATTTTTTTAATGTATCCCAATCTCCAATGCATTTGAGTGGAAATTGACATACCAATTGAAGGAAATTTCTCCCATAGAATAGGGGAATAGATGAAGAACCATGTTCTCATTAGCAACTTGTTTGTGATTAAAAAATTTCTTGAATACCTTGATGTGATCTTTGGAAATTCATGTTTCACCGTGGATGAATCTAGGGCAAAACTTCTTAGGATTTTTTGGGAGGTCATGGAGTGCACCTCTCAAGTTTATTGGTGAGTCGATGACATTTTTGAAAAAGGGTTTGGCAAACCTAATGGTGGTTGTTAAGGAGTAGCTATTGGAGTATGTGGTGATCCACCAGGTGGTTGGAGTGGAGGTGAAGTTGAAGAAGATGATGAAATTTTGAATGGAAGTGGTTGAACTCAGGATGTTCCCTTGTCACTACATGGTTGATAGAAGTGCATAAGCTTGAAAAACTTGTGTGCACTTGGCGTAGACCTTAATGCTTGCTGAAATGGGGATTTTGGATCAATATCCTCTAGCTTGCATCAAATTTTGGAGAAAAGTGCACCTCTGTAGAAGTACACTTTGTCACTATTCTAAATTTTTTGTACCATAGAGTTTTATTCTCATGTGCACCTATGGAGCTATGTAGCTATGGACCTATGGACTTGTGCACCTGTGGAGCTGTGGACCTAAATTTGTCAAAAACTCAAGAAAATTTTCTAAACTTTTGTGAAGTGTAGATTATTGTAGAAGTGTAGAATTCTAAAAATCTTAACAGATTTTCTTCCTTTCTGAGAGTCAAAAGTGGCCCTCCTTCTAGTGCCACTTCTGTTGGGTGATCATTTTAGATGAGGTCAATGATAGGAATCCATTGTGTAATTCCTCTCTTGAAAAGCTAATCTTTTGGGGATCAACTCCAAGGTTCACTATTTGTCTTACGATGTACCCAAATCTGCTCAGTTGAAGATAAATGTGATTATTCACAAGGAGACCTTTGCTAGTTTTGATTTGAACTCAGAATGAAGTAAATCTATTTTCTATCTCAAAATCACACACAAAAGAACAATAGTTTTGTATTTTTTTGTTTTTTAATGAATGCAATTCTAATAGTGCAACTAAAATGAGTTCCTATTCTAACAAGGGGTTAGCAAAGAAAATAATGAAACTGAAAGAAAATAACATGAAATTGAAATCCTAAATAGACATAAGCTATAGAAAACAACACACTACAAGTTAAACTTTCAAAAAAGTTGGTCAAAAACCAAGGAAAACAGGAGTAGTGCTTCCTAGAATCCACTGATGTAATCATCAATGGGAAATTTTAGTAATTGAATGATTTTTCACGTTTCACGAAATTGCAAGGACATGGAAAGTATGCTCATGCAAGACAAAGAGTTATGTAGACACAATTTGTGATCTCTCCTCAAGCTCATTACATTAGTAGAATTTGTAAATCTATAGAAAACGCTAGAATTGAAAGATCCTACAACCAGAAACAACACAATAAACCTTTGGCTCAATCACAATCTCATGAATAAAATCCACAAAATATGACACATTCAGGCAAGAATGACTACACTCCAAATGCAAGCACCAAAAGCATAATTTTATTACATAATAATGGCAGCCCTTTTTACATTTTACAATGGGGTATTTATAAGAAATCATCTCCTCAATTTTTGTTGAGAGTGAGAGATATCTTCATTCAATAAAATGTTTTTAAAATATTAAAACAAACTAAATATATATAGACTAAAAATTAATCTGGTGCTTGGAGGGACTCCATCCATATTTTATTCATTATTGGATGCATGAGCCCTTTACATGTCAAAAAAAAAAGAAATCATGAGAGAGAAATTAGGGGAAGCCATCAGTCAAAGTGGAAGTGCATGGAGGCACCAAAAATAGAAGCTAGTGCTTCACTAGGCATGTGTCAAAGTTAAACTATTGTCAGAATGTGCTACCTATGCATGGAAGGTGCTATTTTTGGGACTGGTAGTAACTGTCGGTGCACTTCTAAATTATGGAGCTATGGACATGCATACCTATGCACCTGTGAACCTATATGAAAATGCAGAGCTGTAGACCTGTAGACCTCGATAGGGTCAAAAATCTCAAAATTTTACTAAGTGTCAAAATTGAAATTCTGGCATTTGGTTTTTGTTCTTCTTCATCCAAAAGCTTTGTTTGTATGTTTTCCCTTGAATTTCTCTATCATCTTAGTAATTTTGGCTACTTCTAGAAGATCTAAAGCCTCATATTTATCCTTCACCTTCTTTCTGTAGTTGTCCACCTCAATTCAAGTCTCTACCAAATCTCTGAGTTTGGTGTCCAACTTTCCTTTGTCTTGAAGGCTTGCCTAATATCTTCATTACTAGATGCTTCCTCTAATGTCTTGTTTAAATTCTCTACTACTACCTCAACTAGCAATAGCTTCTGTTGTTCATTATCTTCAAAAATGCCCAAGCATGCATCACGATACAACTTTTTTGCTTCCAAAATTTGCTCTAAGGCTTGGTCCTTAAGCCGATTGATCTCTTCATGTAATGTTTCCATTAATTTATTGCCATTTTCTATCTTCTATATCCAATCATCAATAATGTCTAGCTCTTCTTTGGTATATACATCGATCAAAGTGCAATACCTTTGCACTTTTATGGCTTGTAGAGTCTTCAAATTCTTGCTCCATGCCCATACTTCATACATTATACTGAAGTCCTACCTCAAAATTGCTACAATCTTATTCATGTTCTCCTGCATAGCACGCAATCACTTCAAATTCCCTGTGATTGGGGTAACACCTTTATCTTCAAGGCTTTCTCACCATTACTGACAGTTCTCAAAAATGGATTGAGCTATACACCTTCCCCTTCTCTAAAAATGGTATTTAAAGTCTCCTTGAGATTCTTGGGATCAAGAGCACCAACAAATTCAGCTAGATATCTCTTTGGGATCTCAACTTTCCTTCAAAGAGTTCAGAGTTCAATCTCATCCTGCTCCATGTGCCTGAGAACCACTTTTACTCCCATAGTCATCATCTATTGGGCTTAATCTTATGAGGGCTTTCCCAACATAACATCCTACACTTCATAATCCTCCAAACTAACAACTTTTCCATCTGTATCTTCAAGAGGGAGATTCACTTGTGCAAATAAATCTTGGTTTTGTATGGTAGTGACAAATGTAAATGGCATTGCATCATGTAATGGGGACTTAGGTTTGTTCAAGATCTTTGCAATATCACAAATATCATCCTCTGAAGCATGGAACTAAGGCTTAGCACTCCTCATTATCTCCTTTTGGAACCATCTTGGAATGTGTTTCTCTATGACCTTAGCTCTTGATGATGAAAGGGGGGTGTGTTCAACTATCTCCTTCCCTTTATCACTCTTGCTTGGAGTCAACTCCTATTGTGAAGACTCTCCTTTTGTAACTTCAGTCTCTGTAGATCTTGTAGCTTGCTCCTCAACATCTTGGGAAGGTTGTTGAGCATATTCTACCATTTTTCCCTCTTTTGACACTTCATCAATAGCATTCAGCTCTGGTTTCTCTTGTGGTGATGGTTCCTTTTGAACTTTTTCCTCTTCTGAACTCAAAGTTGGGGGGGTTACTAAACCCTTATCTACCACCATAATCTATGGTGGAGATGGAGGAATGAGATCAAGAACCTATGCTTCTAGTGGCATCTGTGTTTAGTCTTCCTATTGGAGTTCACCTTTAGGGGTGTCTCTGATCTTATCCCCAACCAACTCTATACCCATGGGCATGAAATCAAAATCAGTCATGGAGAAAATATCCTCACCTCCTTCCCTTTGCTCATTCACCCAGTGCTGCACTTCATCTTCCAAAGAAGAGAGTTCTAATGGTTCTACTTGGGTGGATGGAGGGGTACTGGTGGCACTCTTTCTTCTTTCTAACTCTACAACTTTTGCTAACTAAGTTCTTCTTTGTAGGGGTACCTATTCCTCCTCCTCTTTTGATTCTATTTCTTCCTCATCTTCTTCTTCCTCCAAAATAGTTTCAGGAATAGATGGATTAGGTACTAATCTTTTGCTAATCCTTTGCCTTTTATTCATCTTAATCTTGATCATCTTATGTTTCTTGGAGATAGAAGGAGAAGGGGGCTCTTCTTGTACAGGAGGAATGGAGGCTTTTGGAATCTCTCCCTCTCCTGGTTGGCTTGGCACAACAGGAGGCAACTAAGGTTCATCCTAGATTTAAGAGGCTCCAATACCTTGGGACTCTTGTGAGCTCTGTTCATGCTATTGGGAAGACACATGTTCTACAACCTATTCTATCTAAATCCTCTAAGGAGAGGTTCTCTTCTTCTTTCCCTTCCTTTTATGAGGGTGATAATATCCCACTAGGCGATCAAGTTGGTAGACTATGTCTTGCCTAATAGGAGACTGGAGTGCAAAGATAGGAACTATGACTTTCCTTCCCTTACCCCTTTCTGGGTGAGCATGTACATGTAAGATTATAGTATCAGGAATTGGATCAAGTGGAAATGGTTTCTTGATCCAATCCTTTGTCATTCTAATGACATGTCTTGCTCAATGATTGATGTCATCTCCTTCCTCTCTTTCAACCTCTACATTTAGAATGGGTCTTTCACCAACCTTATCTGCATTGAGCAAGAGATCCAATAGTTTTTTGGAGTATTTTAGCCTAATCTCATTAGGTATGTTCAAATGGAGAGCCTTTTCTACAAAATACAAAGTCATCCTACAATACTCCCTAATGCAGATATCGTAGTCATTTGTAGCATTCATCCAATGATCTTCAATGGCATCCTCATGATGGAATTCCTTTCCTACCAGGCTTTCCACTTTACCAATATTTTTAAAGTATGGCCTAGGAGAGTTGTATTCTTTAAGAGGATAGTTCTCCCATTCCCACTCGAAGGTTAGAATATCTTATTTCTACTTCACCTGATATGGCCTAATGACCAATGGCCATTCCTAGCTGGGTCTCCATTTCCTCTTTATCTTCTCATAAGCTGACTCAATTTTCCTAGATATCTCCAATAGTACCAACTTTTCACCTAGGTATCTTGGAAGCTTCTTTGGATTAATAGATACACCACCCACCCGAAGATACATGAATGTATTGAACTAGATGAAGTAGGCTCCAAGAGTCACGATCTGTGCATTAGCTTCATTAGATAACCTCTTCCCATATTCTCCCTCAACGAATCAAATGATTAGAAAGATGATTGCATCATTCATAATCATGTACTCCTTTCTCTGTGCTAAGATTTTCTTCTTTACCAACTAAGGGTAGACTATTTATGGCCAAGCATTGGGGTCCTACATACTACCTTTCTTGTACAAATAAAGATAGTTTTTTGCCTTCACTACAAGTAGGTACACCATATAAGAAGTCATATAAAACTTCTTCTTGTCCTTCACTATAATTCGTTGATCGCACAAGTTTTTGCTTAGTGTGGTGGCCCAATCTAGCGGTATCCTTGCATGTTTGATGGTCTCAATGAAGTTGACCATGAATGTAGTGAAATGACTCACTACAAGTAAGTCCACAACTCTGCTTATGAGAATGATAGAGTATCTAATGTCATCCTTCATTTATCCTCTATTCATATCCACTTTTTTTTTTATCCTTCCCTAAGGAGGCTTCTCAATGAGGTATGAGGATTGTATAATGTCAATGGCCTCTTGGTGATGCTCCTTGTACCATCTTTAAGCTAATTCATGGGAAAGTCAGATGAACTGGTTTACTTTTGGTAGGTGGAAAACCTCCTCAATGTTATTAGGTCTCAAATCCAATACCACTTCCCCTATGATGCTTTTGACCACCCTTTGATCAAGAACAAAGTGGTGTGACAAGGCCATGATTAGTTTAGTTGATTGCACCAACACAGGATGTGACACTGCACTCACTAATCTGGAATGGATGAATGCAGTTACCAAGGCTAACCTCTTCATTGTCTTGTTGAAAATTCTTAAGAAATCTCCTAGATCCGTGTGTCTAAGGTTGGTATCTCTAATCTCAGCATAGTCATCGTGGAATCTTTTTTTTGAAGGTATGCCTTGGAACTTGAATAGGACCGACTTGGGTGTTGTTCCAAATGTGGATGCCATCTGGTTATGTTACCTACACATTGCATGAGAAAATGTTATTAGTCCATAGATAGCATAAAAGAATGAAAAAAAAAACAATTGAAAAAAATTTCCCTCTTTGGGGATTCATTTATTTTTTATTTGAAATTTTTTTATTTTTTTAAATTTTTTATTTTTATATATTTTTTTAGAACATTTTATGTTTTTTTTGTATTAAAAAAATAAATAAATAATTTGAGGGGATGCATGCACGCTAAGGCATGTGGCACCAAGGTCCGTGTGCCAAGGCATGTGGTAGTGCTGAGTGTGCGGGCCCAATGTGCTATGCGGTTTCATGTGGTCAACACCCATACAATTGGTGTGTAGCATGGCCAATGCATGGTACAGCTTGCGCACAACACCTGTGCATGCGAGCGCCATGGAAGGAAGAGAGAGGGGTAGGGGGGAGCTCACCTTGCTCCCTCTTAGTGACTTGGAGAAAAAATGGGGGAAAAGGAAAAGGAGAGGATTTTTATAACCCTCCTCCCCCCCTCCACATGCAAAATGAAAAATGTGTGCCATGCCTGGACATGCATGCGAAGGTGAGCAGAGGTTTTTTTTAAAATTTAGAAACGTACATTTCAATTTGTTTCAGTTTCTAATTTTTTTGTTTTTTGACTTTTTTTTTTGGTAATTTTTTTAATTTTTTGTGTTTTTTTCGATTTCTACTCTAGAATTATAACTTTTAACCGAATTTTCTTCTCCCAATTCTTGAACTGTGAGCCCGATAGTCAAAAAAAGAATGGGGTCCCCATTTGTAGTGAGGAATCGGGCATGTGTTGTGGACACCACAACAACTCCCTAATATGGCATAAAGTTTGGATAAGTAATCTCCTTCCAAAAATTAATTTTTTTGGCAAAATTCTAACATTTGACAATCTTGAAAAAAAGGAATTTTTTTGTACCAAACATATGTTATCTTTGCAAAGAAGAAGAGGAGAATATCTCTCACCTATTTCTAAAATGTCCATATACTTTAAAGATTTGGGAGTTTGTTTGGGAGAAATTGGAATTATGTTGGGTGTTGAAGGATAACTTAAGTCAATTTGTAGAAAATTGGGACTGTCCCTTATATCACCCTAAACTAATACTCCTGTGGAAAAGTGTTCTACCATATATTTTCTAGCATATCTGGAAAGAAAGAAACAATAGAATCTTTTGGGAGGAGGAAAAACTAGAGAAGGTTGTCATGGGAATTATACAAAAATCACTAAAGGAAAATATAATGATTGCTAAATGCAAACTACCAAATGAAGAACCAGGTGGAAAAGAAAGACAAATAGTAGAGAGATGGGGTATCCAAGAGGTTTTCAACCATTTTGACAACTCCAAGGTTTTAAAAAGACAAAAAAGAAGATGGAAACCACCAACCTTAACACAACTTAAGCTATATTTCAATGGTAATACAAAAGGGGATATAGGAGTGGCAGGTGGAGTGTTGAGGGATGGAAATGGCAATGTGTTGCTAGTCTATTCTAGGAATGATGGAGGAGGAAGTAATAATCTAGATGAAGCAATGAATTTTCTTTGGGGCCTAAAATTAATAAGGGAAATGCAGATAAATAAATAACCATAGAAGGTGACTCCAAATTAATCCTTAATTTGGTGAAGGGAGTTTTCAAACCAAGCTAGAATATCCTAAACATTATCATGGATATAAGACATATCATAGAGGGGATGGAGAAAGTCTAGTTGCAGCATATTTATAGAGAAGGAAAGATGGTGGTAGATGTTATTGCTGCCATGAGATGTAAATTAAGGAAATTAACATGTTGGAGAAACTTAGAAAGTCTAAATGAGAAAATCAATGCCTTGATTGGCAAGGAAAAGGAGGGAGAAAAAGTTAAATATGATTAGGTAAATAAAGGTTAGTGCAAATTTTGGCAACATTATACCTAGGAAGATGAAATGTGCTAAATTTAATAAAAAGTTTAAGGGGAAGCTGATAAGACAACACCATATTAATTGGATAATAAATGGAGGTGAATTGAGGTGGCAATTTGTGGTAACACAAAGCAAAATTTGAATTACTTTCTTTTTGAATGTACAAAAAAAATCAATACCAAGGCTATCAGTAAATTCAGGGATGTAAAAATAATACGGATAAGTACATGTGAATCCCATCATAATTTTGATTGGGATTTTGAAGCATCCCAAAAATTGGTTTGGGAGACAAGTAAAACCCGTGTTGGTGTTATTTGTATAATTATTGTGATATTGGTGATTAATATTTACAAGAAGCCTGACTGCAAGGAAGTTCAAATGCAAATTACTAAGGTTGGAGGGTCTAAAATTAGTGAGGAAGAGATGGGTGGAGCTTTGAATAGACTGGAACCATCGAAGATTGAAAATTCTAAAGACAGAATGACAACCTGGTTTCTTTTAAAGAAGGGAGAATTTCTTCCCTATATGCAAGCAATGGCGAGATATGACAAAAAATGTGCATTCCAATTTGTGAATGGGGGGAATGAGCACAAGGTCATTATAAATAGCATTAAATTCCATGTAAATGAGGAAGTAATAGAAATGGCCACTGGGCTGTCCATGAAGGGGGAAAAATGGAAGAAGATCATGAAAATGGTAGATGAGGCCAGTATGATCATTTTTTTCAAGGAAGATGAAGAACTAGTGCATTATAGGGGAGGATTCAAAAGGGATAAGCTACTGGCTCCATGGGATAATGTCTGTCTGGTGATTATGAAATACCTTACGCTTGAAGGCAGGTTTGGAGTTTACTACTAATATCACTTTCCACTACTCAATCATTTTAGAATCTATTCCATTTTTTCTTTTACATTCTCTGGAGGATATGGTTAATGATGTTAGGGGAAAAAGGAGTAAGGTTCAAAATTTTACCATTATCCACCAAAGCCTAATCTTTAGACTCTATCAGTTCCATCTTGCCCTCTATCCCCCTAGGGTTATAGTGGTTCACAACTAGCACCACCACTAGAATTTCCCCTCGACTACCAGCACAAGTACCAAAATTTACACCCTGCACCCCTCGCCTAGTGGAGATGATAAGAAAAAGAAAAAACTAGAGACAGTTATTGAAGAAAAGGGCTGTAAAAAAATTAAGGTTGAAAAACCAGTGGAGGTTGAAATTGAGGACTCAGAAGAGGAGGGAGGAGGAAAGGGTAGGAGAAGGTCAAGAAGGCTTGCTAAAACCTAGGCTAGTTATAAGAAAAAGTCCAAAAGATAAAGGGTGGAAGAGGAGGAAGAGGAGATTTCTAAGAGTAAGGAAAGGGAGCTAGAGGAGGATAATTTCTCTAACTCCAAGAGAGAAAAAGAGGAAGGGAAAAAAGAAAAAAGTGAAAACTCGGTGGATAATACCCAAGTGTCTACTGGTAATACCCAGGTGTTAGCTAGTAAAGACATTACCATCGAGACTCATGTGTTAGCCATTTTCACCCTCCATCCCATTAGTTTCTATGAAGACAGTAACAAAGTGGACACTTCCCCCATCACAATTTCCTCTTTGGTAAAGGAAAAATGTAATATTTTTACTAACCCTCAAGTTTTGCAAGATGAAAATCAATTGATAAAGATCAATGAGGGAACTAGAAAGGTTGATAAAGAAGTTAAGGAAAAATAAGAGGAATGAAATAAAAAGACCACACAGCTAGAAACAAGAGTGAAAACCTTGGAGGATGGATTCTATACTTTCTCTAAATTTGCACTAAAGGTCACTCATGTAGCTGCTGCCACCTTCCAGTTGCTGGCATAGGAGAAGGATGAATTAGGGATGGACATGGAAGATAATAAGATCCTTTATAAGTTTCTTGCTAATGAATAGGCTCAGGTTCTTCTAGCCAAGAAAGGAAAAGAAAAAGATGAGAAATAATTTAACTGTTTATGAGGGATTTAATGATCCTAGTTTATTTTGTTTTTTGTTACTTCCTAGTTTGTTGGTTTACAACTATTACTAAGACTTGGGTTGGTCTGTTTGAGCCAAAAAAAATTTATTTAGAACTTTGAATTTTGTTTAGTACTATAGTTTATTTTTTTATGTTAATGGTTGTGTGTTGTATGGGTTGGGTTGGCTTACTTTTACCTATTGTATTTATCCTAAACTTTAGTTGGTTGGATTGTTACAAACATTTGCTAGACTTTCTTTCTTCTTGTTGGAGTTTTTTGGTTGGTATAGTTTATGTGGTTGTGTTGCCTCTTGTTACTTTTATAAGTGTTTTTTGGTAGTTTTTTGGTTACTAGCATTCTTTTTGTAAGGGTCGGGCCCCTTGTTTTGGTCACTTTATATTTCAAAAATAATTTCTTTAGAAATTACTTAATCCAAGTAAGTGGGATCAAATGAGCTTGGAAATCATTCCTTTTATAGTAGTTGTGATTAAATGAGTGGTGTAGATTGATTCTTAAGGAGTGATAAGGATTAAACCTTAAGTGATCCATGTATGTTAGCTCCCACTGGTTCATTCATAACTAATTTACATCACCTTGTGTTGAAATATAATTTAGGAGCTTTACTAATTCCTTTTAATTAATTACTTTAGCCAAGGGATTTAATGGGTTTGATTTAATTAAATATGCTAAGGTAATTGATGAGTTTTATTGGTCAAATATGATGATTGAATGCTTGATTGGGGCTTTTGATGATTTTGATGAATTATGCAAGTGCTCAAATACTCATACTAACATAATTAAGAAGTAGATTATGATTTAGGGAAAATAGGACTTCAAGTTCACTAACCCATTTTAGGATGATTATATTTTCCCCTCTTTGAATTTATATGTGACCCACACATTGGTTCAAAGAAATGATGATGCTAAATCAAAGAACAGTTTGATATGGAGCAATGAAACTATTCTTGATTTTGTAGAACAAGAATTCTAATCTTGATCAAATGAAATTCAATTGATTAAAAGTTGTAAGCCATCAATTTTGAACTTGATATAATAACAATTGGTCATATTAACTCTGAATGTAAAGGAAAGAAAGCTAATAAGAGCTAAGTATAATATTTAGTTTGATTTGAAGTGATGAAACTAAACACTTGAGAGATCTTGGTAATGAAAAATAGTCAATTTGATTTGAAGTGATTAAGTTAATTAATGAAGGGTGCTCCCCTTAATGCCATAAACACATAATAGAAACAAAGAAATAATAGTAATTGTGAGAAATAAATAGGGGCTTCTTATTATTGCTGCAAATGTCAAATTACAAAAGTTACAATTACAATATGCTAACCCACATGGGTGCCTTCATTATAGTAATCTACAAGACAAAGCTACAAACTATCACCTAGAGCTCTCCTAGACAATATTTGGGCATTTCTTAAATAGGCAATTTTATGTAGCTCGAGAGGATTTTAGACACTCAATCTAAATACCTAGGGTTGACTGACCCTAACAATACATATAAAGTCAACCAAATACATTTTTTGACATTTATTTTGGATGTTTTGGTCAGCCCAACTTTGAAAGACCATAACTCTCAAACCCTTGCCTTGATTTAGCTCCTAATCTACAATTTAGATCAATATAAGTGGCCATCTGTCAAGTTTTTAGACCTCATTTGAGCACTCTGAGGCCTCCAACAGTGAGCTTGAAGTTTATATACCAAAACTATAAACCAAAAATTTGTAATAAATCCATGAATACACATGATATGGCACTAAGCCTTAACTGGTAGGTTGATATATTGAAGATGAATATCCACCTCTAAAATTATGACATTTTGAGCTCATATGAAAAACTTACTAAAAATAGTAAGTTCCTAGAAATAGTAACCCCCCTGTCTACTAGTCCTTATTAAAATAGAAAAGGTTGAAAAGAAATTGGTGATGCAAGATTACCCTCACACCTAGGATGTTCCTACATCAAACACATGGGGTAATTTGAGAAGTGACTCCATTATGCCTCATGTGTTTAGAGGAAAATCAAGATGGATAACCTCCTCCCTTACTAACCATGATTATTCCTCTACAAGCCTTCCTTTCCATTTGACCAAGTATTCTTCATAAGTTTTGTTCCTTGCACTTTTTCCAACACAACTGTCCAGTATTTGCTCTATCTCCTTTGTAGCTCAACTAGCTACTTGAATACTCCACTATGCTTCTACAACTTCATCTCCATCACCTCCTTCATAATATGTTGTAAAATCTAAAATATTAAATATTGGTAAAATATTCAATTTAGCAAGCAATTCCACTTCATAGGTATTTCTAGAATCATGGCTTTTCACTATCTTGCATGATCCAAACTTCTTCATCTTCAGCTTATTAGATGTACCCACTAGAAAATTCTCCTTTCTCAAATGATCCATGACTTCATCTCAAATCAAAAATTCCTTATACCTCATTTTCACATCTTCCTTAGCCTTGTAATGTGTATTCATCTTTATAATGTGCTTCCTCACCTCCTCATGGATGTTCTTCAAATGTTCAACAAATTCTTCTACTTCAACACTACTTATCTCTCCTTTATCCAACTACCTCAATTCAAAAGGTAGTTCATCAGATACATTATCTAACATTATATCAAAAAACTCTCCCAAAATATCTCCAATTTCTATAGGTACCTCCTCTAGTTTTTCTTTAGCATCTTTTGAAATTACAATAAAATACATATGCTCATGCTACATACCTTTGAGAAACTCTTTTCCATCAACAAAACATATTCTAGTAGCACTACATACATTTTCTTCTTTCTCCTTTAATGGCTTCAACTTATGTTTCAACCCATACTTGATCAGAGTGTAGGTATTTTCCCACCCATCATGTATAGCATGCATGTCAAACTACCATGGCCTACCCAAAAACATATGAAATATGTCCACAGGTATGCTATCACATAGTACCTCATCCTAGTAGCTTCTGGTCTTGAACTTTACTGAGCATTTCTCAATAACCATGAGCTCATGCTCATCTTGCACCCAAAAAATACAGTGTAGATCCGAGTTTTTTCTATCTCTTTAGCTTTAACTTTGTGACCATCATTTTTGACACTAGATTTTTGGTACTTCCACCATTAATGTGCTGGATACAATTGTTCAATTATGTGTTGTCTTTGATTTCACACAAATGTCATATTAGTCATCAGATAGAGTCTATCAAGCTTAGAAGGTTAGCAAGGCAAAGGACAGTGTCTACCAAGCTCAGAAGGTTAGCAAGGCAAAGGACAGTGTCTATCAAGCTCAGAAGGTCAGTAAGGAAATGGACAGAGTCTATCAAGCATAAATTGTCAATGAGGAAAAAGGACATAATCTACCAAGCCCAGGAGGTTAGTAAATAAAACTTGTAGTATCTACCGAGTAAATAGTTCTTATCGAGCTAACTCTATCATCAAAGGAAATGTGGCAGAAACAGTTCTTACCAAGCTAACTCGGTCATCAAAGGAAATGTGACAAAAGAAGTTCTTACCAGGCTCTCATGAAAGAATTTAGTTCCTACTAAGTAAACTCAATAGCCAAAGGATTTTATGAATATTGCAATGTTAACCAAGTCAAGAAGGTTAACTTAGGAAATTTCTAGAAGTAGTATTTACTGAGCAGGGTTAGCCAGTAAAGGATTTCATTATTTTATGAAATAACATTTATTTGTTTAGAGTAATATTTGTAGCTGACTAATGTATGGTTAATTGGTAAATATCACATGTAAATGGGCCGACTTGACAATCTGAATGGTATAATTAAGAGGTCAAGTTGAAAATTCTAGAAGTAGAAGTGTTTGTGGAATTAATGTGATATGAATATTGATTATTGTGGAAGTGAATTTGAAGGATGATCAGAGATCATTGAGGAGCAGCAAAGCCATACTTGATCAATGAGGATCTAATGATGCTAAACAGAGATTTATAGTTAGGAAATTTAGTTGCATCTTGTCTACATAGATTCATTTTTAATTTCTAACCATTGTAGTAGTGATTTCAAATCTCTTAACAGAGTTGGTTTAATAGCCATTTTGTAAATCCTCTAACAAGGTGACAGTTTAGTTGAATTGTTCTAAACACCTCTAGCAAGGCCACTCCTAACAAGGTGATTAAATCATCTAATAGGGTCACACTTAATAGTTTGTATTGTAACCTTTAACAGGGTTGGCTCCTAATAGGGCTCACTTCAAAAGTGTGAAAAATTGGTGACTAGTTACTTGGTGGTTTTTCCCATATTGGGTTTCCACGTTAAATCTGGTGTCTCTTGTATTCATTTTGTTTTAGTTACATGCATGAATGCTTGAAGATAAGTAATAGTTTTGTTTATCGAGTATCAAAAATAAGTAGATCTTTAAGATATCTAAGGAATATGTGGATTAATTTTTGTGAGTAACTGATTCACCCCCACCTCTAAGTTACTATCTTCAATCCCAACAATTGGTATCAGAGCTTTTGGTGCGTATAGGAAAAGATTTCAAGGATCTAAGCTAAAGATCAAGATTTCTTACAAAAGGGAAATTTCAAGATTTAATAGGGACAACTTCTCAACATGGCAAGGATTGACGAGGCTTCATCTAGCTTCTATTGGTGATATAGGGCTAAAGTACCTCAATGAAAAATATGAAGAACCCTCTAGTACATTATCTGTCAATGATATTGTTGAAAAGAAGACTCACAACAACATGATGATAGATATAGCATCTTCTCTGAGTTATGAAGAATTTGATGACATCAAAGATTGCAAAACTGCCTTTGAAATGTGGAACAAGCTGAAAGAGATCTATGGAGGAGATGATAATGTGAGAAGAGCCAAAGCAGAAAGTTTGAGAGGACAATTTGATCAAATGAGGATGAGAGAGGATGAAAACATTGCAAAGTATGTTGAAAGAGTTAAAGCATGTGTTAGTGCAATCAAAGCATCTGGAGGAGTTATCAATGATGAGATAGTTATAAGTAAATTTCTTAGAACTCTACTTCCCATTTATGCAATTAGAGTCTCTGCAATTCAAGAAAGAAGATGTGAGGCAAATCATAAAATAAATTTAGAGGCCATAGTTGGAAGATTGACTACATTTGAGCTAGACAACTATGAAAATTATGTTCCAATTGTCAAGAACATTGAATTAGCATTTGAAGCCAAGCTTTCACTCAAAGAAAAAGGGAAAAAGATGAAGGATCCGCAATCAGATAGTGATGAAGAATCAGAAGAAAGTTTAGAAAATGATCTTGAGGTGGTTGAAGCTCTACTAGCAATAAAATATTCAAGAGGCAAAGGGAAATACAAAGGTAAGGTTCCTCTAATATGCTTTTCTTGTGAAGAAATTGGACATATTGCAGCTAGGTGCCCAAATAAGTAGAACAAAGATGAGAAGAAAGGTCACATGTACAATGGCAAGAAATACTTCAAATCATTCAAGGATAAAGGTAAGAAAACATGTTTCATGGCTAAAGATTCTAATGATTCTGATGATGATGAAGAAGATGAAATTGTCTACATTGTTGTGAAAGATGAGTCTAATAATGATGAAGAAATGGCACTCATTTCTCATATGAGTAGAAATGATGCATGGATCATAGATAGTGGTTGATCTCATCACATGACTAGTGATAAAACTAAGTTTGAATAATTTGAAGACTATAATGGTGGTAGTGTAAGATTTGGTAATAATGAACATTGTTGTATAAGAGGAAAATGAAGAATCTCACTAACCAAAGAACCTATATGTGATAATGCATATTGGGTAGGACTAAAGTATAATTTGTTGAGTGTGGCACAACTACTCAATAATGGATTCAAAGTAGAATTTATCCATGGAAAAGAAAGATTGCTAGATGGAAAAGGAAAGCTGATTGGATCAAGCACTCAAAAAAAAGGTAACTTATTTTATCTTGAACTTGGTAAATGTTCATGTTTCATTGCTCAAATTGAAGGAAGTTGGTTATGGCATAGGAGGTTATGTCATGTAAACTTTGACAACTTGGTAAAGATTAGTAAATTTAGGAAAGTAAGAGGTATTCCTAACATAAAGAAACCTGAGGTTGGTCTATGCAAGAATTGTCAAATTGGTAAAATGGGAAAGACTAGTTTTAAAAGCAAGAACTATCAAACTAAAGAAGTTCTAGAAATTGTGCATACTAATTTGTGTGGAACTATTGGCATTGAAAGTTATACTGGTGGAAAATTCTTCATTCTATTTGTTGATGATTATTCAAGAATGATGACTATCATGTACCTAAGAGAGAAATCAAAATAATTTGAAAAGTTCAAATGGTATTTGGCCAAAGTAGAAAAGGAAATAGGCAAAAGACTAAAATGGTTAAGGTCTAACAAAGGTGGTGAATTCATTTCACATGAGTTCAATAAATTTTGCATTGAAAGCGGAATCAAAAGATAGGTTTTAGCACCTAGAACTCCTAAACAAAATGGAATAGCAAAAAGAAGGAACAAATCTATTATGGATTGTGCAAGAACCTTAATGATTGAGAAAGGCATTGCTATCAAATATTGGAAGGAAGCTATCAACACTATAGTTCATACCTTGAACTGAGTACAGCTGAAAAATGACTCATTCAAAACACCCTATGAGTTGTGGTATGGCTAAAAGCCCAATGTAAGTTATCTAAAAGTATTTGGAAGAAAATGTTACATTTTGAAAGAATCTAGAAAAGGTAAATTTGATGTAAAAAGTGATGAAGGAATATTTTTGGAATACTCTTGCAAAAGAAAAGCATATAGATCTTTGAACTTATCTACTCACAAAGTCATAGAAAGTGCACATGTGAAAGTTGATGAGTTTGTAGAAAGAACAGAAGAAGAAAGCAAAAAGGAACCTAAAGACTATAGAAGATTTGTTTACATCAAACCTGATACAATGTCAAGTATACCTATTAATCAAGAATCCTCAACTCTAAAGTCTTCATTAACTGAGTCACAAGAAGTTCAAACTGAGCTAGTACCTACCAAGCTGCAAGAAATTGAGTTGCAAACAAAAGCTACTAAGTTAGCATCTACTGAGCCCGAGAAACCAAAATTAGAACTAGAAGTTGAGACACAAAAGGATAACAATGCAAGTCATTCAAAAGGCAAGGAGCCTATGTTAGCCCAGTATGTCAGAAAGCATCATCCACTAGATAAGATCATTGGAGATAAATTAGAAGGAACAATGACAAAAAGTAAGCTGAAAGGCACTTTTTTACTTGCTTATTTTGAACTTACAAATGTCAAATATGCACTAGACAATGAAAGTTGGATTGAAGCTATGAATGAAGAGATAGAATAGATAGAGAAAAATAAAACATCGACTCTTGTACCTAGACCCAAAGACAAAAATATGATTGGAACAAAGTGGGTATTCAGAAACCAACTAAATGAAGATGGTATGGTATGAAGGAACAAAGCTAGACTGGTATGCAACAGATACTCTCAAGAAGAAGTGGTAGACTATGGAGAGATTTTTGCTCCTTTTGCAAGATTGGAAAGTGTTAGAACCTTACTTTCATATGTTGCATTCAAAGGATTCAAAGTTTATCAGATGGATGTACAGTCAACATTTCTCAATGGCATATTGGATGAAGAGGTTTACATTGAACAGCCTGAAGGTTTTGTTGATTTAGAAAAAAAGGACATGGTCTGCAAATTGCATAAAGCATTATATGGTCTGAAACAAGCCCCTAGAGCATGGTATGAAAGATTGCATAACTATCTTATTCAAATTGCTTTTCAAAGAACTAATGACAATAGTAGTTTGTACATAAAGGAAGGACCATATAATAAGATTGTTTTGGCAGAAATATTCGTAGATGATACTTTGTTCATAGGAAATGATGATCTTTGCAAAACAATTTCAAAATGAATGAATAAGGAATTTGAAATATCAATGTTTGGTGAAATCAAATTCTTTGTTGGTCTTCAAATTCAATAGAGTAAGAATGGCATCTACATCACTCAATCTAAATACATCAAGGAGATACTAAAAAAGTTTGGTATGGAAGACTGCAAACCAGTTGGGACTCCTATGTGTACTAGATTGAAATTGACCAAAGATGATGAATGAAAGGAAGTAGATCAAACATTATATAGATCTATGATTGGAAAGTTGCAATATGTAGTGCACACAAGACTAGATATTTCCTTTGCAGTAGGAATTGTAGAAAAATTCTTAGCAAAACCAAAAGAAAATCACATGATAGCAATCAAAAGGTTCATGAGATACTTAAAAGGAACTAAAGATTATTGATTATGGTATAAACTTGGAGAAAATTTGGATTTAAAGGTGTTCACTGATGCAGTTTGGGTAGGAAATATTGATGATAGAAAGATAAAAAGTGGAGGAGCTTTCTTTCTTGGAAAAAGGTTGGTTTCTTGGACAAGAAAAAAACAAAATTGTACATATCAATCCACAGCTGAGGCTAAATATGTTGCAACAGCACTAAACTGCTCAAACATTGTGTGGTTCAAACAATTATTGGAAGGTATGAATCAAGAAATCAAAGAACCTTTTGTTATGTTTTTTGATAACACAAGTGCAATTAACATCTCTAAGAATCCAGTGATGCATTCAAAAACCAAACATATTGCCATAAAGTATCACTTTGTTAGAGAACTGGTGCAAGAAAAGGAAATAAGATTGGAATATGTCCACACAAAGGAAGAAATTCCTGACATATTCACAAAGCCTTTACCTAAGGATGCATTCTTGTATCTAATAGGTAATTCAAGGGTCATTCCCCTATCTGAAGCTCACTAAAATATAGTTCTAGTGATGCATCAACAGGAACAGAATTGAAGATCTATCAGTTGATGCAGCAACCCAATGAAGACATTGCATATGAATCAGTACATTAGGTACAATGCTATTCAGTTGTTTTGAGTTGTCTTTGGCATGTTTTTTCAAAAAGGGTGAGTATACTCTTAGATCTTTCTGAAATTTGCAAAATAATAAGAGTTTGTGTAAGAGGGAGAGATTATTATGAAAGAGGGAGTTTTCTATAGAAAGTGAAGTATTCTTTTAGGAAAAGACTTGTTTTCAAATTTTATTATGCTATGACATGTTGTATTTCCATCAATTCCAAAGAGGGAGATTGTTGGATATAATTGTTCAATTGTGTGTTGTCTTTGATGTCACACAAATGTCATATTAGTCATCAGATAGAGTCTACCAAGCCTAGAAGGTCAGCAAGGCAAAGGATAGTTTCTACTGAGCTTAGAAGGTCAGCAAGGCAAAGGACAGTGTCTACCAAGCTCAAAAGGTTAGCAAGGAAAAGGATAGAGTCTACTGAGCTCAGATGGTCAGCGAGGAAAAAGGACAAAATCTACCGAGCCTAGGAGGTTAGTAAAGAGAACTTGCAGTATCTACCAAGTAAATAGTTCTTACCAAGCTGCAAAAATAGTTCTTACCGAGCGAACTCGGTCATCAAAGGAAATGTGGCAGAAGCAATTCTTACCAAGCTCTCATGAAGGAATTTAGTTCTTACCAAGTAAACTTAGCAGCCAAAAAATTTTATGGATATTGCAATGTTAACCGAATCAAGAAGGTTAACTTAGGAAATTTTTGGAAGCAATATTTATTGAGTAGGGTCAGCTAGTAAAGCATTTCATTATTTTATGGAATAATTTTTACTTGTTTAGAGTAATATTTGTAGCCAACTGATGTATGATTTATTGGTAAATGTAACATGTAAATGGGCTGACTTGACAATCTAAATGGTATAATTAAGAGGTCAAGTTGCAAATTCTAGAAATGGAAGTGTGTGTGGAATTAATGTGATATGAAGACTAATTATTATGGAAGAAAATTTGAAGGATGATCAGAGATCATTGAGGAGCAACAAAGCTATACTTGATCAAGGAGGATCTAATGATGTTGAACAAAGACTTGTAGTCAGCAAATTCAGTTGCATCTTGTTCAGATCAATTCATTGTTACTTTCTAATCATTGTAGTAGTGATTTCAAATCTCTTAACAGAGTTGGTTTAATAGCCATTTTGTAAATCCTCTAACAAGGTGAGCTAGTAGGGTCAGCTAGTAAAGCATTTCATTATTTTATTGAGTAGGGTCAGCTAGTAAAGCATTTCATTATTTTATGGAATAATTTTTACTTGTTTAGAGTAATATTTGTAGCCAACTGATGTATGATTTATTGGTAAATGTAACATGTAAATGGGCTGACTTGACAATCTAAATGGTATAATTAAGAGGTCAAGTTGCGAATTCTAGAAATGGAAGTGTGTGTGGAATTAATGTGATATGAAGACTAATTATTATGGAAGAAAATTTGAAGGATGATCAGAGATCATTGAGGAGCAACAAAGCTATACTTGATCAAGGAGGATCTAATGATGTTGAACAGAGACTTGTAGTCAGCAAATTCAGTTGTATCTTGTTCAGATCAATTCATTGTTACTTTCTAATCATTGTAGTAGTGATTTCAAATCTCTTAACAGAGTTGGTTCAATAGCCATTTTGTAAATCCTCTAACAAGGTGACAGTTTAGTTGAATTGTTCTAAATACCTCTAGCAAGGCCACTCCTAACAGGGTGATTAAATCCTCTAACAGGGTCACACCTAACAATGTGTATTGTAACCTTTAATAGGGTTGGCTCCTAATAGGGCTCACTTCAGAAGAGTGAAAAATTGGTGACTAGTTACTTGGTGGTTTTTCCCATATTGGGTTTCCATGTTAAATCTGGTGTCTCTTGTATTCATTTTGTTTTAGCTACATGCATGAACATTTGAAGATAAGTAATAGTTTTTTTTACCGAGTATCAATAGTAACTGATTCACTTCCCCTCTCAGTTACTATCTTTAATCCCAACACAATGATCATATCACAACACTTATCTTCACATTACCCTAGTGTTAAACAAACTTCTTCTTTGATCAAGTTCATTTTCACCACTCAGAAAGACGCTTCTATTAACTAGAACTTCTCCTCTTTTAGCATCTTTAGAATGTGATGATCTAGCATATTCATCAACATGTACAACTTTTTTTTGGCCTTTTTTCCCCCAATCTATCCTTCCTTGGCACTAAGAACATTCAAATATTGCTCTATGCCCTTCTTCATAGTGAAAACATTTCCCATGGAAGCCTCCTCTTCTAGATCCTTGTCCTCTACCTCTTCCTCTTTGATCTTTATTGTTTTGATGATGGAAACAACTGGAATTGTTTCCCTTCTAGTTTTGACTGCTACTTCTGGCCTCATTGTTTTTCTTCTAATCATTATTTTGTCCTCCATAAGATCATCTGCTAGATCTTCCACCATGACCTCTTCCACCATTCTTGTTATCAAATTTTTTTATTAGTTTCTTGTCAACTCTTAGGGAACTCTGGTATACCTCCTTAATATTGGTCATTCAAACTAGAATCAACTCATCATGAATGCTTAGCTTTAACCTATTAAGATAATGAGCCTCTTTCTCCTCACGAGCTTCTGCCTGGCCAGTTCTAATAGGAACTCGATACAACTCTTCAGTATACTCTTGAACATATTTTCCTACTTGCTCTAACCCTTGTATTTTCTTAAATAGATCAACCTCATAATCCACATGAATGAACTATCACTTCATTTTAGCAACCATCTGATCCATTTGGTGATTTTGTCCTTTCCTCTTTTATTTCAATCCAACTGAGTCTCCTGCCACTAGATCTTTGTATGACCCTTCAATTTGGCCTTCACAAACTTGACCTTATCTAGATCTTTAGTATCTTCATATTCAAATTACTCTTCCATTTCATTTATCTAGTTGATCAATAACTTAGGGTTGAGATTTCCCAAAAATGTGTGAACATCAAACTTATGTCTTTTTCTAATAGTGGAAATGACCTTAAAAAGCTTTGCCTCCTCTAGGTTAAGAACTTCCTCTACTATGTTGGTGTCCATATTTCCTTCTTCTTCTCTTTAATCCTTGCTTTCATTATCTCTTATGACAAGATTCATTCCTTTGGACATTGGTTTTTACATTTCTTGCATTTGCTTCTAGAGGGTTCTAAAATCCTTAGGTGTAACAACTTTGACTCTTCCACCATCCTCTCTTTGTGGAGGCATTTTGGCTCTTACGCTAAAACCTTGGTGTAAATTACCTCATAATTGGTCATGTGTCTAAACACTCAACCCAAACCATGGTCCTAGTGCAAACTACCTTACACTTGGTGATCTTTCCACATACTTAGGAAACATGGCTCTAATACCACATAGTGAAGGGTGATCCCCTTAATACCATAGACACATAACAAAAAAAAAGAAACAAAAGTAATTGTGAGAATAAAATATGGGCTTCTCATTGTCATTGCAAATGAAGAATTATAGAATTCACAATTACAATATGCTAAGCTACATGGGTGCCTTCATTATAGTAATATGCAAGACAAAGTTGCTAACTATCACCCAGAGTTGTTTTAGACAATGTTTGGGCATTTCTTAAATAGGTAATTTAATGTTGCCTGAGAAGGTTTTAGATACTCAAACTAAATACTAAGGACCAACAGAACCTAACAATACATATAAAGTTGTCCACATACATTTTTTGACATTTATTTTGAACGTTTTGGTCGGCCCAACTTTGGAAGACCATAAATCTCAAACCATTGCTCTGATTGGCTGTTATAACCACTTTTCACATACCCTAGCACCTGATCTATAGGCTTGGATCCATGCAATTTCCCACCCATCAATTTTTTAGACCTCATCCATGAACTCTAAGTCCTCCAGTGATGAGCTTTAAGTTTATATACCAAAATTGCAAACCTAAAATCTACAATAAATCCATGAATATGCATGATATGACATTAAGCCTCAACTAGTAGGCTGATATATCCAAGATGAATATCCACCTTTGAAATTAGGATATTCTAATCTAATATGAAAGACTTACTAAAAATAGTAAGTTCCCAGAAATAGTAACCCCATGTCTACTAGTCCTTATTAAAATACAAAAGGCTGAAAAAATTGGGTGATGCAAGATGTCCCTCACACCTGGGATGCTCTTGCATCATTAATCAATGTCAAAATATATCAAAACCAATGATTCTTGATAAAATAGGATAACTAGTTTGATTTGGTGCAATGAAACTAATCAAATATGAAATAATTTTATTTAGGCATTGGATTTATCAACTTGAGATGATTTGATGAAGTCAATTATCTAATAACTCCAACTTGATGGAAGAGAACTAAAATACCCCTAATGTTGATAGTGCATTTAATATATTGACTAATTGATTTGATTTGATGATTGATTGACTAATTATGATAACATCCCTAGTTGGATTTGATGAAAAAATGATTAATTTAGGTATGGTTATGCCCCCTTAGGAGCAAAGTCAAAATAGAAATTAATGAAATCTTGATTTCAACCATTGCTGGTGATGTTTGATTGACATAATGTGATTTGGATAAAGTTGAAGATAGTTAAAATCAGTGAGAGTCTAATTAGAATTGACTTAGTACTGATAAAATACAATTTGACCAAGTTCTATTAGTGAATTAGGAAATTTTTGATTTTAGTCCTAATTTATAGTTGGATGTGTAATATTCTTGTGATAGGGTTACTCAATTATGACTCAATAATACAACTTTTGATTGATTTCATTTGGACAATTAGTTAAACTTGGATTTTGATTTGTGATTTTACATTATAATATAGATTAGTGCTCTCATTTTTTATAGAAACTTTTTAAGATCACTAGATCTATAGAAGATAAATATGTATGCAACTACTTTAACAATGAATGCAACTAAACTAAGACCTATAGGATTTCTCACTTATCATTCAAGGTGGATCAAATTTTCATCATAGAGAATTTGGTAATGAACGTTGAAGGTTATTCCAATATCTATTGATAGATTTAGCAATAATAAAGATATGAATACTACCTAGATCATATGCAATGTTGAAATTGAAACTAAACATCAAGACATATAGGTCAGGATGACTTGTTAGTTAAATTTTCATTTAGTAATCTTCCTTTGTTTGTGTGTAAAATATGATTAGTAACCAATAAATACCCTTATTTTTGTGTTCATATCCTTGAGTACATGATCCCATACATATATTTACTAGGAATCTTATTTAAGAAAACAAATAAATAAGGAGAATGATCAAACATCACCAAATTTTACATATAAAGAGGGTTGAGGTACATGTGTCCATCTAATCATGATGGAGGCACTTATCTTGGACACCCAATTTATGTGAAACCTTAGGATAAGTTGAAAAATCACCATAAGTAAAAATAAATAAAATGTCATTTCCAAGTCCCTGCTTCTCTAGTCATTTAGACATCTTCAATTTTCTCAAAGATTATGAAAAGAAAATATCATCAATTATGTAAAGAAAATTCAAAATTTGAGAAATATTTCTCTAGTCTAAGGACATCATGGTGATAGTCAAAAAGATAATAAGTGTTGGAAATATAAGAGGAGCAACTGAGAGGGGAGGGGTGAATCAATTACCACAAAATAAAATCCAAGATCCCTTAAGATGTCAATACAATACAAAACCAAAACTCTATTGAAACTCAAATATTGTTGTAACTCATTTAACACAAGAGCACTCGATTTACACTAAGAATTATTGTCACTCGATAAACAATGAAATAATTACTTCTTAAGATTTTTAATGTGTTTAACCTTAATTAACTTAGTTGTAGAAACATAAACCAAATAACATGAATACAAGACACCAAGATTTAACATGGAAACCCAATTTGGGGAACCATCAATTGCAACTAATTACTATTTTTCACTCTTCTAAAGTGATCCCTATTAGGAGTCAACCTTATTAAAGGTTACAAAACACACTTTTAGGTGTGGCCCTATTAAAGGATTTAGTTCACTTTATTAGGAGTGGCCTTGTTAGAGGTCTTGAGACACTTCAATCTATAAACACTACCTTGTTAGAGGATTTGGAAAATAGCTGTTAGGATAACCCTTTTAGGAGATTTGATTCACTGCTACAATTATTAGAGAGTAATATTGCTTGACCTGATTTCTGATACGACTATCTTTGCTTATTTTAGATCTCTATTCTAGCTTGAATACTCAATCCTTCTTAATTAGAATGTTCTTTATAGCTCGGTCAACTCATATACTTTGATATCCTTCTAATTCTTTTCCTTAATTTATCTTTTTCAATCTCATAATTATTTTAATTCAATCCTCAACTTGACCTTATATTTATATGATTTACCTTGTTAAGTTAGCTTGAATACACTTTCAAAAAATTAATATTTATCCCTTGAGTTAGCTAGAACTAACCAAAAAAACTATCAGATCCAATATGTTGATAAATGAAAATCCTTCATTAGTTGACCCAACTCAATCAACACTAACTCAGGAAATAATTTCCTTTAAACTTCCTTTGGTAACCAAATGAGCTTGGTTAACACTGGGTCGATGCCAACTTTTCTTTGGTAACTATGTGAACTTGATTTACCTGCAAAATTTCTTGGAATTCTTGGCATACATAGGAAACTCTCTTCACTGATCTTAGCTAACACCGATTGCTCAGTAAAAGGGCTGACATTTGTGTAACATCAAAGACAACATATAGTTGAATGATTGTATTCAACAATCTCCCCTTTCATGTTGATGGCAACAAAACATGTTATGATACAAAGAAATTTTTAGAGAAAAAAATAGAAGTAAGGATAATATCCTTAGTTTCATTCTGATTATTATCCATGAGAACTCCCTTTGTTAGTGTGAAATTCGTCTAACAACAATCTCTCTAATTTCTCTAATTTCTCTAACTATAATTTCTCCTTTTGATAGAAAATTCTCCTCTTTGACATCTGACTCAAAATTTCTAATTTTCTAATATGACAAAATCTCCCTCTTTGACATCTTATGCCAAAGACAACAATCAATGTATTTTCAATGTATGTGATGTACTAATTCATATGCAATCTTCTTTGTCATTACTATATCAACTTGATTGATCTTCAAAATTCTCTATTGATGCATCACTAAACATTATTTAGTGAGCTTCAGTTAGGGGAATGACCCCTAGCTTACCTCTTAGATACAAAAATGCATCCTTAGGTAATGGCTTTATGAATATGTTTATAGTTTGTTCTTTTGTACTCACATATTTCAATCTCATCTCCTTCTCTTGCACCAATTCTCTTAAGAAATGATATTTTTTTGCAATGTCAACTATCATTATGTTATGAATCTTCTTTTCCATAATTTTATCTGCAGTCAAAGGTCCAATAGGTGCCACATATTTGTTCTCCAAATATTTTAGGCCTATGTGCCCCCACCCTTGCCACCCGATCTTACCCCTTTCTTCTCCCTTCCCTATGTCAAAGACATATCACATAAGATCTCTAAAATTCTAGTTAAAAAAGGGGCCTGGGTGTCCTTCAATCCCCTCTCCACTCTTAACCATTGCCTTCCCCCTCTCAAAGACTCTAGGAATTCCTGTCTAGAGTCTAAAGTCTACAAGTTTCTTTGCTCTTGTAGAACCCCCTACATAGGCAAAATAGGTCACTCATCTACCACTAGACTCAAAGAACATGTAGCAAATATTAGACATGAGTGGGTTCTTAAGTTTTCCCTAGTCGAGCACTCATCCTCCACTAAACATCATATTTTCCTAGAGGACACTCTCATTGTTTCAAAGGAATGAAACTTCTTTAAAAGGAAGATCAAAGAGGCTTTTGAGATATATAACAACCCCTCTAACCTCAACCATGATGATAGGTGGCACTTAAACCATTCTTGGCATCCCTTGCTATCATCCCTTTGGAATCCTAGTCCCACCTAATCTTGTTTGTTCCTTGTCTCCCTATTGCTTCCTCCTCTAAGGTTCACACTATTTCATCCTATGGTTTTTTTTGTCTTTTCCTTCCTCCCTCATTCTTTTCCCCTCTCTTGCTCTAGTTCCTCTTGGGTTTTCATTTTTTCTTGTGTCCTCCTTCTTGTTCTTTCAACCTTTTTCTCCCCCTTGTCACCCTCCTTTCATTTTGGGGTCCTTTATTTTCCTCTCTTCCTTGTTTTTCTAGCAATTTGTTGTGTGCCATCATACATGCACACACTCTCACTCTTTTTCTTGTATGTCTATATGTGTATGTATGTATTTTTGTTGTCATTAATGTATTCACACACACAAACTTCACATTAGTGACGGTATGTGTGTGTGTATTTCTAACCATTTCTTCCAACACACATATGCACATATAGCCACATATACATTCATTTATGTATACACATGTCGATAGTTATTAGAATACACACACATATATAATATCATATGCATTCACATTATTTTCTTCTTTTTAGTATATATGTAATGGTATATTTGTTTAAATATATACATAGGTTCTTATATGTATATAGTTAGATGCATATATGGGCATATATATGCACACACTCTTTTCCATTCTTTTATCCCTCTTCTTGCCCCATCTTCTTGTATCCTTGCTTTTCTCATTTCATCCTTTTTAGTTTTCTTATCATTTTTGGTATTTCAATTATTTATTATTATTTTGTTATTACTTTGACTATTTTCATTTTTTATGGGCATTTTCTTGTTCTCTCTTTTCTTTCACTATTCCCCTCCTCCTTAGCACACACCTCATAGTTGTAGGATAGGTGGGTGTATATATATATATATATATATATATTCATCTTTATTTTTTTTGGTTCAATTTTTTTTGCGAATTTATTTCCAATTGCCTTTTCTCTTTATTTATATTTTCTTTTTCTTTTCTTCCCTAACCCCCCTCCCTCATCTTTCATATATACATACATACATACATATATATATATATATATCTGTGTGTGTGTGTGTGTGTGTGTGTGTGTGTGTATGTATATATATATTTACATACATATGTATGTATATATATATATATATATATATATATATATATATGTATGTATGTATGTATGTATATATATATGTATATATGTATATATGTATACATATATATACATATATACATATATATATGTATACATATGTATACATATATATACACATATATACATATATATGCATATATGTATACATATATATACATATCTATATATATACATATGTATATATGTATATATAGATATATACATATGTATATATATACATATGTAAATGTATACATATGTATACATATGTATATATAAATACATATATATATATATATGCATATGTATATATATATATATGTATAAATATATATACATATATATATACATATATGTATATATATATGTATATATATATGTATAGATATATATATGTATATATGTATGTATATATGTATGTATGTATGTATATATGTATATATATGTATATATTTATATATATATATACATATATAAATATATGTATATATGTATGTATACATACATACATACATACATACATACATATATACATACATATTATATTCATTTTTATTCTTATTTTATTTTAATTTCTATTTCATTTCAATTTTTAATTCTTATTCTTATTTTGTTTCTTTATTTATTCTTAATTTTTCATGTTTCCTTAACCCTCCTTTTATCCTTCTTTTAGATTTCTACTCCTTTTATTATTCTTATCTTTTTAATTATTAATTAATTAATCAATTAATAAATTGATTAATTAATTAACTAATCAATTGATTAATTAATTATTCAACTTAATAACTATTTAAATAATTAAAACATATATCTTTTTAAATAATTAATGATATGCATATTCATTCACCAATTTATTTGTTAATCAATCTACTATATTTTCATTTTATTTTATTTTTTTTCAAAAATTTAAATAATTTTTTTTTTAAATCTAAAATTTAAAATTTTTATTTCTATTTTAATCAGGGTCTTTGGGTTGCTGACTATGGTCTTCCCTTTGTGTCTTTCTTATCTCCATTCTTGGTATCTTATGTTTTGACTTGTTTGTTTTAGGGGTTTCCTTTGATTGGTTGTTGTCCTTGTTTCATGTGTAGTCTTCCTCCTCTCCCCCCCTTTTTTATTGGGAGTCTAGCCTACTATCTATCTCCTTTCTCCTTCTCTTCTCTTGCATGCATCCTAATGATGGATCATGGAGTGTGATCTAAAAAATTATGTAAAAAATTGTTCACATAGTCAAATCCAAAAATCAAATCACAACACTGATTGATTGTGGAAATATGATAGCTCTAATAGGAGCTCCATGAGTTAATAATATGCTTGGAAGTTATCTATGTTTAGCTTAGGAATCTCCATTCTATAAGACATCTTGATCTTTAGCTTAGGTCCTTGAAACCTTCTCTACAAGCACCAAAAGCTCTGATACTAATTGTTGGAAATATAAGAGAAGTAATTGAGAGAGGAGGGGTGAATTAGTTACCAAAATAGTAAATCCAAGATCCCTTAAGATATAAATACAATACAAAACCAAAACTATGCTAAAACTAAAATACTGTTGTAACTTGGTTAACACAAGAACACTCAGTTTACACTAAGAATTACTATCACTTAGTAAACATTGAAATTATCACTTCTTAAGATGTTTAGTGTGTTTAACCTTAATTAAAATAGTTGTAGAAACATAAATCAAATAATATAAGCACAATAGACACCAAAATTTAATGTGGAAACCCAATTTGGGAAAACTACCAATTGCAACTAGTTATTATTTTTCACTCTTTTGAAGTGAACCCTATTAGAGGTTACAAAACACATTGTTAGGTGTGACCGTGTTACATGATTTAGTTCACCCTATTAGGAATGTCCTTGTTGGAAGTCTTTAGATACTTTAATATATAAATGCTATCTTGTTAGAAGATTGGACAAATAGTTCATAGGAGAACTCTATTAGGAGATTTGATTCACTACTACAATTATTAGAGAGTAACAATGACTTGGCCTGATTTCTAATACAACACTCTTTTCTAATTTTAGATCTCTATTTTGGCTTGAATACTTTATCCTCCTTTATCAAAATGTTATTTGCAGCTTGATATCTTGGATATTTTGATATCCTTCCAATCTGCTTCCTTAATTTATATTTTTCAATCTCATGCATCTTCCAATTCAATCCTCAACTTGACCTTATATTTATATGATTTACCTTGTCAAAATGACTTAAATAAACTTTCAAATAAATAATATTCATCCCTTGAGTTAGTTCAAACTAACCAACAAAACTATTAGATCCAATATGCTGATACAAGAAAATCTTTTGTTAGCCAACCCAACTTAGTTGTGCTAAACATAACTTAGAAGAGACTTTCCTTTAGACTTCCTTTGTTAAGTAAGTGAGCTTAATTAATACCGGTTCCATACCAACTTTTCTTTGGTAATCGAGTAAACTTAGTTTACCTACAATTTTTTTTAGAATACTCAGCATACATAGGAAACTGCCTTCAACACCTCAGTGATCTTAACTAACATTGGTGTAAGGTGGGATGAAGTAACTAGAGTCAAGGACACGCCTAGCTATCCAAATCACATTGTTGAGTAAACATAATGAAAGAAAATAATAGAGAACAACACCAAGGAGAGAGAAAACAAAATAATTTTATTGATTAATCAAATTATTAGCATACATGCCCAGTTGTAAAGCCTTCTAGGTTATAGCCAGATGCAAAATACATTCAAGATCCATGATCTAGCTTCAAAGTCACACTTATAGACACATATGCCTCCCACTTCTAAAACCCTCTAAATTCCCCTTAACCTAAGCCTAAGCACTCTATTTATACTTGTTAAAATGGCTTATAGAAGATTCTATAGCATTACATCAAAGAAACACCAACCCCAAAATGGTCAACACTCATACCTAAACAAGATTCTATCATTAAATTAATAATCTAAATCAAATATGAAAGTCAGCTCCTACTAAGAACTAAAACACAGACAACTCAACCAATAAGGGAACTAAGCATTAGCAAATAACATATTGACTCAGAACATGAAGGAAAACTTGGCCAACACTAGAACTTAGTAGCAATTGGAACTTGACAATAACAAGAACTTAGTAGCAATTGGAACTTGGTGGCACTGGAACTAGACAAAAACTTGCACTTGACAATAACTAGCACTCAATAATAACTAACAAAATGAATAAAAAGTGTAGGATTACAAGGCAACCCACAATGCTCCTACATCATACAACTAGGGTTGAAAGAAATGATTCTCCTGAATCATGCAAGTGTCACAACCTAAGCTAAATCCAACTTAAATTGAGAAATTTGTATAGCATCTTCAAATGATCTATTCATCCATTTCACCAAATACTCATAGTAATCTTTTCATCTTATGCTCTTTCTAACTCTTTGATCTAATACCTATTTAACCTCTTCAATCTATTTCTTAGGATAATCATCTAATACAACTACTTCATCATCTGACTCATGATACTTATAGAAATTAGTAATATTGAATATAAGGGATATATCCATGTCATTAGGCAACTCAACCTCATAAGCATTTCCAATGTCAAACTTCCTCATGATCTTATAAAGTCCAAACTTCTTCATCTTTAGCTTACTATATGTTCCAATAGGAAATCCTCCTTTCTTCAAATGAACCATCACCTCATCACCAACTTCAAAAACATGATGCCCTCTAGGCTTATCAACATTCCCCTTGTACTTCTAATTATTTTGTTTCAATTTCAGTTTTACTTCCTTATGCAAAGATTCCATAAAATCAAAAAATTCTTCCCCTATGGCACTTCTCTTTTCTTCACCATAAAATCAAAAAATTCTTCCACTATAGTACTTCTCTTTTCTTCACCAACAACATCCCTCAAATCTGATATTGCTCTATGCCACATTCTTGTAATAATCTCAAAAGGTGTTTTCCATTACACCTACTCACATAATTATTATATACAAACTCACCTTGTTCCAATACCGGCTCCCAATTAATTGGCTTATCTCCAACTATAGATCTCAACAAATTACCCAAGCTTCCACTCACAACCTATGACTATCCATTTGTCTATGGATGGAATGTAGAGATAAATCTCAATTCAGCACCCATCTTCTTCCACAAACTCCTCTAGAAATAACCAAAAAACTTACTATCTCTATCAGAAATTATACTTCTTGGTTATCCATGCAATCTAGCAATCTCTTTGAAGAAAATTTCAACAACATGCTTAGCATCTTATGTCTTCTTACAAGGTATGAAATGAGCCATCTTAGAAAATCTATCCATAATGACAAATAAATAACCATAAATCTTCATTGTATTGGGCAATCCAAGAATGAAATCCATACCTATGTCACTCCAAGGTTTCTTAGTAACAAAAATAGGTGTATAAAAACCTCTCTTTACAAAATTCTTAACATCATTATACATTTGTGGCTAATAATACTTATCCTTCAACAAACTCCATGGCTTATCAATTCCAAAATTTCTAGCTAATCCACCACAATGCTTTTCCTTAATCAAATTCAATCTCATAGAAATCTTAGGAATACACAACTGAATTCCCCATAAAAACATACCTTCTTGAATAAAATATTCATCAAACTTACTTGGTTGTTCTATCAAACTAGGTTCTTTGCACCCTCTTCATATCTTAGAAAAATCAAGATACAACTCCATCTCATCACAAACATGAACTTCAACCTTCATCTTGATCAACAAAGAACATCTTCAACTCAATGCATATGCAACTTGGTTAGTGACTCCACTCTTATACTTAATCACAAATGTGAAACACATCAAGTACTCAACCCACTTCATATGTCTTTGATTCAACTTATGTTGACTTCCCAAGTACTATAAGGATTTATGATCGGTATACAATACAAACTCCTAAGGAATCAAATAGTGTCTCCACTTCTTCAAGGATTGAAAAATAGCATAAAACTCTTGATCATACACATAATAATTCCTTTTAGCATCATTTAACTTCTCACTAAATAAATAAATAGGTTTACCTTCATGAATTATAAAGCTCCTATTGCACTACCACTTGCATCATATTCAACTTTAAATACCTTATTGAAATCGAGAAAATCCAATATAGGTAACTCAATAACCTTTTGTTTTAAAGTTTCAAAAGTTTTATTGTCTCCATGTGTCTACTTGAATTCCTTTTTATCTCCTCTCATTTTCTTAGTCATAACATTATAGATAGAACTAGAATTCTTTATAAACCTCCTATAGAAACTAACCAAACCATGAAATCATCTTACCTCACCCATATTCTTAGGTGTAGGCCATTCCAAAATTTCTTTAAGCTTCTAAGGATCCATTATCAAACCATCACATAAAATCATAAATCCCAAATACAAAATTTCCTCTTGCATAAAAGAACACTTATTCTGATTAATCATTAATTTTTCCTCTTTCAATTTGTGCAATACTTGTCTAACATACTCAAGATGTTTTTCCTTAGTCTTACTAAATATTAGAATATCATCTAGATAAAGAATAAATATTTTTCCCAAAAATCTCTTGAGGATTTCATTCATCAACCTCATGAAAGTACTAGGTACATTAGACAAACCAAAAGACATTACCAACCATTCACACAAGCCATCATTTGTCTTGAAAGCAGTCTTCTATTCAACACCTTCTTTTTTGATGATATGATGATAGTGAATCTTCAAATTAATCTTTGTAAAATACTTTTCTCTACTCAAACAATCCAATGTGTCATCCATCATCGGCATAGAAAACATATATTTCACTTTGATCTTGTTAATAGCTCTAGAATCAATACACATCCTCCATTCTCCATTCTTCTTAGGTGCTAATATAGTAAGTACAACACATGGACTCAAACTTTCCCTAATCAAACCTTTCTCTAATAACTTGTGCACATGTTTCTTAAGTTCTTTATTTTAGTAGGTGTCAATCTATTGTTGGAAATATATATGGAGTAACTAAGAGGGGGGGGGGGGGGGGGGGGGGTTGTGGGGGTGGATTAGTTACCAGAAAAACAAATCCATAGATTCCTTAGATGTCTTATAAACTTAGTTACTGTTGTCACTTGGTAGCCACATAAAAAAACATTGAAACTCGGTAGATTTATGTTAACTTATTATTGATCTTTAAGCATTCACAAATATTTAACATGCATGCATATAAGAAATAACATCAACACAAGAGACACTAGATTTAACGTAGAAACCCAATAAGAGAAAAACCAACAAGTAACTAGTTACTGATTTTCACTCTTCTAAAGTGAGCCCTGTTAGGAGCCAACCCTGTTAAAGGTTACAAAATACACTGTGAGGTGTGACTTTGTTAAAGGATTTAATCACCCTATTAGAAGTGGCCTTGCTAGAGGACTTAAAAATAATTCAATAGAACTATCCACATTCTTAGAGGATTTACAAAAATGGCTATTAAACCAACTGTATTAAGAGATTTAGGAATCACTACTACAATGATGAAAAAGTAACAATGAAGTGAATTGAATGAAATGAAACTAAAATTTGTTGTTACAAATCTATATTCTACTTCACTAGATCCTCTCTAATCAAATACAACTTTGCTACTCCTTAAGGATATCTAATTCTTCTTCAAAATTTTCTCACACTTTCCTCTTCACAAAATCAACTCACTGATATGCTTGCTCATTCATTCATCCATAAATTTGGATTCACAACTTGACCTTTTATTTATACCTTACACATTATCTAGTCAGCTCATTTACAAGTTATAATTACCAATAATCATTACATTAGTCAACTACAAACATTAAATGGAATAATTAAACTTAAATTTTCAAAATAATGAAATCCTTCATTGGCTAACCCTACTCAGTAGACACTACTCTAGAAATGATTTCCATTGTTAACCAACTAAAGCTAGGTAAACACTATGAATTCTGCAAACTCAGTAAACATTTTCTTCCCTTTACTAACCTTGTGAGCTCGGTAGAAACTAAATTCTATCACAAAAACTTTCAACGCCTGAGTGAGCTTGGTAGAAACTATTTCCATAGAGTACATTCAGGAATGCTTAGTAGACTCTGTAATTCATTTTGCCAACCAACTAAGCTTAGGAGACTCTGTAATTTGCTTTGCTGACCAATTGAGCTCAGTAGACTCTATCTGATAACTAATATGACATTTTTGTAACATCAAAGACAACACATTATTGAAAAATTATATCCAACAATCTCCCTCTTTGGTATTGATGGCAACACAACATGTCATAACAGAATGAAATTTGAGAACAAGTCTTTTTCTGATAGAATAGTTCTCCCTCTTAGATTTTATGCCACAAACTTCTCAAATACAGTAATCTCCCTCTGTGATGGAATTACATAGCTTCTTTTCAAATAGCAAACTCTTCAAAAAAAAAATTCAAATTTTAGAATGATATGACAGTATATTCTCCCTCTTTGACAACACATGTCAAATACAACACAAACCAAATGAGGAACAATGTACCTTGAGTACTAATTCATATGCAATGTTTCCTTGATTATTCTGCATCAACTAATAGATCTTCAACTTGGTACCTGTTGATGCATCACTAAAACTTCATTTTAGTGAGCCTTAGATAGGGAAATGACCTATTACTTACGTCTTAGATACAAGAATGCATCCTTAGGTAATGGCTTGGTGAATATGTCAGAAATTTGTTCTTTTGTATGGACATATTCCAATCTAATCTTCTTATCCTGCACCAATTCTCTGATAAAGTGATACTTTATTGCAATGTTCTTGATTTTTGAATGCATTACTAGATTCTTGGATATATTGATTGTACTTGTATTGTCACAAAACATAACAACTAGTTCTTTGATTTCCACCTTCATGCCTTCCAATAATTGTTTGAACCAAACAATATTATAATAGTTTATTGCTATTCCAGCATACTCTGCTTTTGTTGTAGATTGAGATGTGCAATTTTTCTTTTTGCTTCTTCAAGAAACCAACCTCTTTCCAAGAAAGAATGCTTCTCCACTTGTACTTTTTCTATCATCAATGTTCCCTACCCAATTTGCACCAATAAACACTTTTAACTCCAGATTACCTCCAAATTTGTACCATAATCCATAATCTTTAGTGCCTTTCAAGTATCTCATGATCCTTTTGATTGTTATCATGTGATTTTCTCTTGGTTTTGCTAATTTTTTTGATAAAATACCAACTACAAGAGCAATATCTAGCCTTGTATGAACTACATATTGCAACTTTTCAATCATTGATCTATATAATGTCTAATCTACCTCCTTTGATTCATCATCTTTGGTAAGCTTTAGTCTAGTGCACATAGGAGTTCCAACTGTATATGCTACTTTAGTATTTTAGAAACACTAAATTAAAACAATCAAAAAGCATTTTTATACTAATTAAACATAACTTCATGAGAGACAAAGTGAAGTCCTCAAATGAGAATATGAGCTATGTAGGGCCCATTTGTCGTTGCACCAAAAGCCATGACTGTTAGTGAACATGGAACACCACATAATTAACCACCTATGGGCAGGGGAGCACGTCGCATCACCCAACAATCTCCCCCTTGACGCGCATACTAGGTGCTTACGTAGGTCGAGAAGGCACCAGAGGGATTTGAACCCATGACCAGGTCAAAACCAGGCTCTGATACCAATTGTAGGGCCCATTTGCCGTTGCACCAAAAGCCATGACTGTTAGTGAACATGGAACACCACATAATTAACCACCTGTGGGCAGGGGAGCACGTTGCATCACCCAACAAGCTATGGATAGGCTCTCTCAATGAGGATGATCACTTGATGTAGAGGTGTGTCTAATAGCTAAGATGGCTTGATTATGCATGCATGCTCAAATGCTCAAATGGGCTTCAATGGAGGATTTTTGATAGATTTTGGTGAATGGATTTGATGTAAAAATGGCTTCTCAAAATGGCATTATGGCTTTACTTTCTAGATTGTGTTGTTTTTGCAAAGGGGAAGGATCCAATTTATAGGCAAGAGGCTTGAGGGATGGAGGGCTAAGATGGAAGGAAAGGAGAAAGCTTATGGAGGGCTTAGATTGAATGAGAGGAGAGCACATGGATTGTGCTTCCTTATAGCCAATCAGGGAGTGACACATGTCATAGGGTGAGAGGATGGAGGAAAGGGAAAAGATGAGTCAACAAAAGAGGCTCAAGGGATAATATCTTCATAAAGACCCTTCATAAGTGCTTTGTAAGAGCATTGAAAGATAGTGTAAGAGATATTTGAGGGCCATTTATGTTGGAGGGTGAAGAATTTTTACTTGGGTTGGATTAGGAAGGTTTCAAGCTTGCTTAGGATTGTGCAAATGATTAGAGGATGGAGTAGGATGGTTTAGGATTAGCTTAGGGATAGGAAAGTGGATGGCAATAAATGAGGGTGGGTGAAGGAGGAGATATTTGTTAACTTTGGCTTGGGTTAGCAAGTCTTAACCCATGTTTAGGGAATGTGACAAGGTTAGGAGGGGATTAGGATTAGGATTAAAGATAAGGATTGACATCTTCTAGAAGAGTCTAGGCTTTGGATGAGGATGAAGACTTTCTAGAAGAGTCTAGAAGTTCCTAGGATGAGGATAAAAAAGTTTTTTTTTTAAATAAATAAAGTTTTATTTATTTCAAGGGTTTGGGTTGAGAAGATATTTATTAAAACATTTTTAATAATCATGAGGATTAATATTTTATCTTAATTAAATATTTTGAGTTGGGATTAGGGATAGAAAATGATGGGATTAGCCTTTAATCAAAATTAAAGAAGGATTAGAAGATTTTGGAAGAGGTTAGTGGTCTTAAGGAAATTGGCCAAGTTTTGGGCAAAAAATAATTATTTATTTATTTTGAGATTTTTGGTCAATTTATTAATTAAATAATTAATAAATAAGAAAATAATGTTAAATAAGATTTAAACATTTTTGGGAGGGATTCCTTAATTAAATATTTTTAGTTAAGATAAAGGGATTTAATGGCATACAAAATTAATTAATTAATTAATAAATGATGATGTCATCAGGGACTTTTAAAAAAAATAAAAATATTTTATTTTCTAAAAGATTTTTAGGTTTCTACATTTTGCCCCTCTTTGATGTGATGCCGCAAGTGGCATGGCATCAAAGATAAGAAAATAAGATGCCCAAGGCTAGAGTAGAAGAGGAGAGAATGGACTACGAGATGCCCCCTCAAGAAGGTAGCGGAGAGAGAAAGTGAGGCTCGATGACTTCTTGAAAAGTACAAGAATCTTGGTGGGTGGAAGGACGAAGAGTGGCTTAAGAGAAGAGGTTTAGTTAGCTCAAACTCTCACTATGGGAGAATGATAAAGGAGAAAATTGGCGGCACAAGAGTAAATAAGCTTAAGACTTTCAGGATTGGAGGGAGGATGAAGGAGCAGAGTACTATAAAAAGGAATCTAGGATAGGGAGATGGATGATGGGATGATAAAGCTGATGCAATAGGATTTCAAAGAGCTAGATTGGCGAGAGATGGGTTTCGGAGATCCCTAGGACTAGGATTGTGGATCTCAAAAGATGATGCTTGGTGGATTGATTTGATTGGTGGATCCTAAGACTAGGATTGTGGATCCCTAAAGCTAAGATTGATGATTGATTCAAATAGACACTGATGCATAAGCTGGGGTAGGAGAGATAGATGCTAGATATGGATGGGAAATAATGGAGATGAATGGATTCCATTGAAGCTTTTTGAGCGGGGGGATACTTCAAAGAGAAGTACCACCATGTAGTTGAGCACTAGATTTGCTATAGGACTGTTGGTTAATTGCCAAGGTTACCAAGAAAATCAAGGCCTTTTCACCAACTATCCAGAGGACTGACAAACTTGACTCAAAAAAAACACGTAAGGATTGCCCTAGTAGCACACATGAATCCCAGAGGAAGCAACATGGAACTGACACTAGATGATGTAGGAGCATCCAGAGGTATAAGGGCAATCCTATGTCACCCAAAAAATGTACTTAGACTTAGTTTCTATTTCATGTGTTTTCATTTTTGGACACCCATTTGGGTCAAATAAAGGTTCCAACTCTCATAGTTCAACTATCAGTGAGTTAGAAAATCCTGAAAAAATTGGAGCATGCAATTTGGCCATCATTTTGGTGATCTAGAAGGTGTGAATTGGCCAGATGAATGTAATTATGATTTAGAACATTCCACAAAAAAGAATCAAGTCAAAAGGCCCCACGATTTGAAAGTTATTGCAGTTTTTTGGGTTTTGGAGACCTCCTAAGAATGCTTCAAAGTTAGGTTAAGGGCATTAAATGACCTTGAAAAGGGCTGAAAAATGGGGGATGAGTGAAGCTGGTCCTTAGGGCTATAGAGCACTTCGAGAGCTTTTTGAAAATGTAAACAGTTCGTCAATCGAAGCTACGGCTCAAAAGTTATGCCTCCCGAAAGTTTAGTTACCATTTTTGGATTCTTCTAGATTTGCACCGACTTCTAACGCAGCTTCTGGAACCTTCTATTTGGTTGGTGGATGCCTACTAGCACTTTCTAGAATGTACTCCTAGTCCTTAACCCTCCAGGGTCTATTTAAGGAGATTTTTAGCATTGTAAAAGGTAGTTCGGAGTGGAGTTTGAGAGGAGGTACTGAAAGGAGAAATTATCTCTAGATTTATGCTATTGTAAGCCCTTAGGGCATGTTTTGAAGTTTATGTTCTCTGTACTATTGTACTAGCTTATTTTTTAGTTAATACAATTTCCCTTTTTTGTTGTGTCCATTCTATTCTTGGGTTGTGTCCCCATCACTAGATAACCCACAAGCAGAAAAGAAAAACAAACAAAAGACCTTATCAAAACCTTATGCTTAGATTGCCCCATTCGCAGTATACCATGATATGGAAGATCATGGCAACCTTGAGGAGGCAACAAAAATATTGCTTGAAAAAGATACTTCAAGACCCAAAGGGAACATTCCAAATCAAAAGAAAGTGAAAATCCAAAAGAGAACCATTTGCCAATGAGATGGGTAGGACAAGGTACTAACGAACCAAGATTAGAAATGAGGAAAGCTATATCCTGCAAGGATCTATCAGAGAGCACCTAAGCTGGTGGATCTGGATGAGTGATGCATCTGGCAAGCTGACCTAAGAAGGATAACACTTTGGTGATAGGAGATCTAGCTAAAGGATCCATTGGAATAGCTAACCAAGGGTTGTGCGATGTGTGCAAGATGTTGATCAAGGATGAACTAACACGAAAGATGGATAGATACCATGGTACTAAGCTAAAGGGGATGTACAAGCTGACAGACCAAGATATGTTACAAATGTACAAGGTTTTTCATGTTTGGGTTTTGTGAGATGGAAATTTTTTAGAGTGTGTTGGATGGATAGTTGGATAATTTGATGATTTTGTGAAAAGCTTAAGGAAAATGGGATTCTTTTTGTTCATGTGATAGGATAAAAACTAGGATACAAGATTATTTACAAGCTGAAATATGGTACAAGTTTTGGACAAGATTTGGATATACAAGCTATGATACAAGGGATGATACAAGATTTACAAGGTATGATACAAGCTTTGGTACAAGTTTTACAAGTTGAGGTACAAGATTTACAAGCTATACAAGAGGTATTTACAAGCTTCATTAGATGTTGGATATTTGGTTGGAACACCAAGGGAACAAGCAAGTGTTTTATGGGATGGTGAGTGGATGGATGAAGGATAGGATAATGATAGATAATGGATTAGTCTTAGTACACAAGGCACCTAAATTTCCAAGTTTTCACCATTGGATGCTTATTTCTCTTTACTATTTTTTTTTGTATTATTCAAAAGCTGGGTATACCAATGATCTTCAAGCATAGAACTTCTTGAGATGAATGATCTTAGTAGGATCATTCAAGAGTTCTCCTTATAGTGTAGATAGTTGATAGGCTCTAGAGCCAAAGGAGGCAGTGAAAACATAAGGACCAAGCCATGTAGGTTCAAACTTGCCTTTCTTTTCTCGAACGGCTTGGACTTTCATATTTTCTTTGAGGACCATGTCGCCCAACTGAAAGTGTCAGGGAAGCACCTTCTTATTGTAGTTCCTTTTCAGATGAGATTGATAGATTTTGAGGTGATTATAGGCATTTTGTCTCTTCTCGTCTAGGAGATCTAGTTGGGTGAGCCGAGCTACTCTGTATTCTTCATCTGATATTTGCCCTCGCAAAGATATGTACAAGGAGGGAAGTTCAAACTCTATGGGTAGTATTACTTCAGCACCATAGACTAGGGAGTATGGATTTTTTCCTGTGGATGTATGAAAGGAGGTTGGATAGGCCCATAGGGCTGGATTTATTTGTAGGTGCCAATTGTGGCCAGAATCATTGACAACTTCATTTAGGATTTTGAGGAGGGTTTTGTTAGTTGCCTCTGCCTAGCCATTACCTTGTGGGAAATATGGGCTAGAAAAGTGGTGATGGATGCAGAGGGAAGTGCATAATTCTTTCATGTTGAGATTTTCAAAGTTACCTCCATGGTCGGTGAAGATGGTGGATGGGATGCCGAAGTGGAAAACAATGTGGTACAAGATGAACTTGGAGACCTGAACTCCTATAGCTAAGACTAGGGGGACTACTTCCACCCATTTAGTGAAATAGTCTGTAGCTGTTATTATCCATTTATGTCCATCAGATGAGAGAGGTGTGATAGTTCCAACTAGATCAAGGCCCCAACATGCAAAGGGCCAAGGTGGTGCAATAGGCTGTAGATCTTATGCTAGAGCATGCACAAGATTGGTGTGCTACTGACATGGGAGACATTTTTTGACAAATTCATAGGAGTCTTCTTTGATGGTAGGTCAATAGTAGCCTACTCTAAGGATTTTTCATGCTAGGAAAATACCACTTGTGTGGGCACCACAAAGTCCAGAGTGTACTTCTTTTAATGCCATCATAGCTTGGTTTTGGTCTAAACACCTAGAGAGAGTATCATGATAACCCCAACAATATAGGGTATTGGCTATGATGACATAGCAGGATGATTTTTGGACGAGTTTTTGGCATTGGGTTCATGTGAGGTGAGGGGATATGATACCATCTTTAAGGTAAGCATGGATTTCATGGTACCAAGGGGATTGAGGACCAACCAAGATGCAAACACGATTTGAATCCTCATTCGCATAGGCGGGTGTGAGGAGCTGCTCGACTAAAAACTCATACTACGTAGCCACTTGGGAAATTTCCAAGAGCGAGTTGATAGTAGCCATAGCATCCGCTGCTTTGTTCTGCATTTGAGGCACTTGTATAAACTAAAGCTTTGTAAAATGTTGGGTTAGTTGATCAACTAGCTCTTTGTAGGGTAATAGTTTTTCATCTTTGGTTTGATATTCATTTAGGACTTGCATGATAATGAGCTGAGAATTGCCAAAGATTTGTAACTTAGTGATGTTCCATTCTGTAGCTATCTTTAACCCTTCTATGAGGGCCTCATATTCAGCTATATTGTTGGTGCTAGGGAATTATAGCTTAAAAGCTTTTGGAATGTAATCTCCTTGAGGTGTGACCAATAATATTCCTGCCCCTGATCCATGAGATGTGTACGAGCCATCAAAATAAAGTTTCCATGGGGATTGTTCTTCAATTAGATAGATATGTTCATCTAGAAATTTTGTGATCAAAGGATATGTATCTACTAGAGGTGCATCAGCTAGGTGATCTGCTATAGCTTGCCCTTTGATTGCCTTTCTGTCTACATACTGGATGTCAAATTCGCTAAGGACTATAACCCATTTGGCCAAATGGCCTGTAAGTGCTATTCTAGAGAGCATATACTTGAGAGGATCAATTTTGGATACTAGCTAGATGGTATGACTTAGCATGTAGTAGCAAAGCTTTTGAGTTGAGAAAAAAACTACCAAACAACCTTTTTCCATAGGAGTGTAATTGAGTTCATAACCAACTAGGGTTCTACTGATATAGTAGATGGCTCTTTCTCTGTCATAGTCATCGTGTTGTGCTAGAAGTGCCCCTAGAGCAATAGGCATTGTTGATATGTAAAAGATGAAGGGATGACCAGGAACTGGTGGAACCAAGATAGGGGGATTGGCGAGATATTACTTGAGATGATCAAAGTTGTGTCAACATAAAGAATCCCACATGAAGTTCTCATCTTTCTTTAGTAGATGTGCAAATGGGGTACACTTATATGCAAGCTGGGAGATGAAGTACCAGATAGATTGAAGCTTTCCCTGAAGAGTACAAAGCTATCATAGTGTCTAAGGAGGAGGCATATCTAAGATAGCCTTGACCTTCTTGGGGTCAATCTCTATACCTCTTTTAGAAACCATAAAGCTTAGAAGCTTGCCAGATGTGACCCCAAAGACACATTTCTTGGGATTCAGCATGAGATGATATTTGGCTAACCTATCAAAGACATTCTCTAGGTCAGCAAGATGATCCATGAAGGTGTGAGATTTAACCAAGATATCATCCACATAATCCTCCAAAATACTATGGATAAGATCATGGAAAATGGTTGTCATAGCTCTTTGATAGGTAGCCCTAGCATTCTTTAGGCCAAAAGGCATCATGTTGTAGCAAAAGGTTCCCCAAGGGGTAGTGAATGTTGTCTTATGCTGATCCTCTTCTACAATCTTGATTTGATTATACCTAGAAAATCCATCCATGAGGGACAAAATTTCATGTCCAGTTGTAAGGTATATAATCATATCTATGTTGGGTAAGGGAAAATCATCTTTTGGACAAGCTTTGTTAAGATCTCTAAAATTAGTGCAAATTTTGATGTCACTAGAAGGCTTAGTGATAGGGACCATGTTGGAGATCCACTTTGAGTAGTCAATAGGTTGGATAACCTTAGTAGCTAACATTCTTTCTAATTTAGCTTTGACTAGTAATGCCACCTTGGGGTGCATTTTTCTAAGCTTTTGTTTGATGGGCCTGATCTTTGGATCGATTGCAAGATGATGAACTACAAGCTTTGGATCAAGTCATGGCATGTCCTAATATGACCATGAAAATCGGCCAATGTTCTCTCCTAAGACCTCAAAGAGGAGATCAACTTGGTCTTGTGATAGGGGTGCAACAATGTGAACAAGTCTGGGGATCTCTAAAGAACCGATGTTGACTTCTCTAGTATCCTAAATTAGAATAGAAGACACCTTTGGTCGATTATCTTGAGGAGGCAATGCTAAATCCTCATGTTTTGCTTATGACTCTGGATTTTCTCATTGAGAGGCTCTCTTCGCTACCTGAGCTAGTCTCAAATTCACCTTAGTTCTAGTTTTGGGTGTATCAAAACGAGGTTGGGGATTTTCTCCAAAATACCCCTTGAGATATAGCTTATAGATATAGGTAGAATCTATCTTTGTTTTCTTGTGAGGAGTTTCAGCTCCCATGAATCTTAGAAGTGCTTCCTCTGATGTGAATTCATCAATGTGTATGATGCTTGGTTGGTCCCAATCTATGAATTTAGGGTGAGCAAGTGGTAGGTCGATGAAATGGATGGATAGTTCTTGGAGAACAGAGTCTCCCAAGGAGATTTGGTCTAGGATATCATCCTAGGCTCTCTTTTCAACTTCCTCTAGAATGTCTTTGATTTCTACAAGGTCATGGTGGATGTTCAAAAAAGCATGACCATCCTTATTGGTGCCCCTAGTTGTGGGTATGCCAAAGCCTAGACCTAACTTCTTTTCCCATTTGTGTGCTTCAATGGGACACTACATGCCTCTTTCCTCTGGTTCTAGACCACCACCTTGATAGTTCCATTTTTTAGTGATGAGCTTATGTGCTTGGGGATACTTTTGGCTGAAGTGATCAAGGTGTGCTTGATTTCTTGGAGGTGCATCCTTATGTAACCAATTGTTGATATCTAGAGTGAGCTCCTCATGAAGAGGGATTCTTGGGGATACAAAGGTTGTTGGGCCAAGCTGTGTGTATCAAGGAGGTGGAGTCTCCTTGGTGTTATGATATGTGGGCCATCCATAGGTGTGTGGATCAAGTGGCACTACACCAACTGCAAATGCATCAGACAGGCTATATTCTTGGCAACCTTTGTTGTTGATCTTTACGGTAGATAGGGTAGAGTCAAGGATGGTTTCTAGGTCATTATAGGTGTTGGATGAACTAGTGATGGATTGGCCAATTTCAATGTTAGGGTAATGGTTTGTATATGAGGCTTCAACTGCATTGCAATAAGCAAAGGGTTCTGGATCGGTATGGATGGTCACTTCAATGCCCTGTGCAGAAATTTGAGGCACTGATGATATGTGGATGGAATAGCCTTCATAGCATGGATCCATGGGCATCCAAGGAGGATGTTAAATGGTAGGTTTAGATCAACAACATGGAAAATTGTTTCCTAGATGACCGGCCCAACCTTGACGGGTAGCAAAACTGTTCCCTCTGTGGTTCTCTCCAGATTATGATAAGCTTTAATGGTGATAACCTCATTGATGATATCTACATTAGTATACCCAGCTTGTTTTATGAATTTTAGGGTGCAAATATTCAAGGCTAATCCATTATCTATCATTACTCTTTTTACGGAAAAATTGGATACCATAATGGCTATGCAAAGTGGAAGGGTGTGATCTGGCTCAACCATAAGTATGTTGGTGGGTTTGAATGATATGGCACATGAGGATGAAAGGTGTCCAACAAGATTATGAAAATTAGTCGCATTGATATCCGAAGGAACACAAGATTCTATGAGAGCATTATCAAGAATGTCTTTATACAGAGGACTGGTGTGGAGTAGGTCAAGGATGGAGATCTCAGCTGGCATGTTCCCTAGATGTTCCAAGATGTTGTATTGGCTTTTGGATGGAGTTGATGATACTACTTGGGTTGATATTACTGATGGGATTGATGGGGTTGTGATGTTCAATTGCACTCTTCTAGTGGTGACTGCACACTCATTTTTTGGGCCTTGGCTATTGATAACATTGACAGAAGGCTCTTTCTTAGATATATAACCTATGAGGCTACCATAGTCTATGTAGGATGAAGTGTGGTCATTGTTCTTCCCATGCTGTTGGTTTGGCTGGCAGTTGTTGGTGTTGTTGTTGTTGGTTTGGATGGGTGATTTTCCAATATTTTGGTTGTTATGAGGAGGAAAAGCATTGGGAGAGGTTTGTGCCCCAACTATGATTTCTCTCCAATCAATGAGGTCTTGAACATAATCTTTCAGCTTCATGCATCTAAAGGTGGTGTGCCCTTTCACCCTATGAAACTTGCAATACTCATTGTCTCTATACCATGCAGCTTTGGATTGGCCTGGGTCGATTTGTTGGGTAGGAGGAAATTTGATGAGGTTTTTCTTGACTAATTTCTCAAAAATGACATCCAATGGCTCACCAAGGGGTGTATAGTTTCAAGGTGTAGGTTGGAACTTGGGCGTTGGTCCTGCAGCTACATTGATGGCATTAGCTTGATTGTTAGACCCTTTGTGATTTCTTTTCGATCAATGAGGTCTTGAACATAATATTTTAGCTTCATGCATCTGAAGGTGGTGTGCCCTTTCACCCTATGAAACTTGCAATACTCATTGTCTCTATACCATGTAGCTTTGGATTGGCCTGGGTTAATTTGTTGGGTAGGAGGAAATTTGATGAGGTTATTATTGACTAATTTCTCAAAAATGACATCCAATGGCTCACCAAGGGGTGTATAGTTTCAAGGTGTAGGTTGGAACTTGGGCTTTGGTCTTGCAGCTACATTGATGGCATTAGCTTGATTGTTAGACCCTTGAAAGTTGGGCTTTGGATTGTGGATTGAAAGCTTTGTTGATTCTGTTGTTGGTTTTTGATATCTTGTTGATTGTTTGGTTGATAATGTGGGTTGGACTAATTTTGGGAAGGACCAAAAATATTCACATGTCTGGTGTTAGTGACCCCATTTGTTGCAACGTTCTTATTTTTGTTCCAATACCTAGACTTGTCATTTGAATGTGTTTGATTTTTGTTGGCTTCCTTGTAAATCTTGACCACACCATCTTTAATGAGTCCTTGCTCAAGGATCATTCCTTTTTCTTTGATATCTTTGTAGGTCTGCAAATAGTTCGTGGTCATGTGGTGAGCTAAGCTGGGATGGGCATTATCAATAAACATTTTCACCAAATGGTGCTCTGGCAGGGTGCAAGATTTACAGGTGGTAAGCATTTGCCATGTTTGCAGATATTCACCAAGACTTTCTCCACCTTTTTGCTTGGTGTGGACAAGATCAACCACTGATAATTCTATCTCAACAAGATGGGCATATTGGGCTACAAATGCCTCAGAAAATTCAAAAGATTTTTTGATTGTGCCATATGGGATTCTATAAAACCATTCAAGAGCTAGTCGGGCCAAAATTTTGGGGAAGAGGTGCAAAAGGAAGACGTCACTGTATGCTAGTTCTTGGCAGTGCATGTAAAATACTTTGATATGTGTGACAGGGTCTCCTTTTCTTCTAAATCTGTCAAACTTGGGTATCTCAAAGTGTTTGGGAAATGGTGTCATGGTAATGGCTCTGTCAAATGGGTAAGGACAAACAGTCTCAAACTTGAAGGTTTTTGGGTCATTTCCCTCCTAGATGTTCTTCAAAGCTATCTTCATGGCTTCCCATTCTGAATTAATGGGTGATGGTTGTGGTCTCCATTGTAGGATCACTCTGAGGGAGATATGTGCTAAATGGTGTAATTGAATATGGATGGCTTTGAGGTATGGGCTGGTAGGGATTATAAATGGCTTGGGCAATTGAATGGTAGATGATGGGTTACTAAGGTGGAGGTGGCACATATTGCTACATCTGTTGTGAGGCTTGTTGTTGATATTGGATTTGAGGTTGGGATTGAGGAACATAAGCTGGCTGTGGGACAAATGGATTTCTTTATGGAGGTAAGGTATAAGATGGTCGTGAAGCTTAGGGAAAGGATCAAGGAGCTTGACTTTGGATTTGAGGAGTTAAACCAATATGTGTGGGTTGTGCCCCCATTTTGGAGGGTATCTGCATGGGAGAAGAGGCCAAGTAATTGGTGGTTGGTGGTGGTGGATTTCCTCCTAGAAGTGGCATAGAAAAATAGTTAGTAATAGGAGGTAATGGATTAGTTTGTGGTGGAAGTGGTGGCAATTAAAAGCTTGGAAATGGAATTGATGGGGTTTGATAGCTTGGTGGCTGGATTTGAAAGCTTGGTAGAGTGGTGGTAGGAGCTTGGGTCACTTAAGAGCTTGGAAGAACATTGGTAGTAGCTTGTGGGGTTTAAGAGCTTTGTGGAGTGAGGGCAGTAGCTTGTGGATTTGTGGCTGATGGCATTGAGCTCCAAGGACCTAGTAAAAATGATGGAATTGTGCTCTGAGCTGAGGTAAACAAGCTAGGGGTGATGAAAGGTTGATTACTTGGCCCCATGGGTGGCATCCTGGTTGTATATTTCTGAGGTTGGCCAAAGATGCTAGCACTAATTTAGGAGATGGGTGGATTTGGAAGGCTGGGTTGGAGAGTAGTAGCAACAATAGTGAAGGGAGTGAATGATAAGGTGTTTTGGGCAAAGGCGGTTTGGGATGGAGTGGTATGGACCAATGGTGGAGTGGTAGTAGCTGGATTGGCTTGTAGAATAGAGATTTCAACTTGAGTGGAGGCTGGTATGTTTGGGTTTGTTGGATCATATGAGGTGGGTTGAGGCTCTTCTTTTGTTATATACAAAGGATGATTTGGATTGTAAGAGCCTATGGGTGGTGGCAGTTGCCCAAATAGAGGGTGAGAAGGATCTAATAAGGGAGGAGGTCTTCCAAAATTGAAGGCTCCTACATTGTCCCTCTAAAATTTTGCCATGATTGTTTCTTTGTTCTTGTTTATAATGGCATTCACCAATACTACATTTCTTGGTTGGTTCATGAAAGCTTCAATGTCAGTAGGTGATGGTATAGTGTTCTCTGGGCTGAAGGATGGTTGAGTGCTCAAGGGAGCGATGCTATCTGATCCAAATGATAGGGCTCCATTGTTTCCTTCTTCTTGGCTAAGCAAGTGATGGGTGTCATGAAAATGGTCCTAGGGATGAGGTGCAATAATGTTGATGGATGCAAAGGGGGGAGGCTTTTCTATGCAAATGATTTCCTAGGCTAAGGCAAAGCTATATGACAAACCTAAGGAAGACTGGGTTGGGGATTCTAACTTCAAAGATATGTTGCCAAAGCATGAAAGGTCTACTTTCCTATGTGCAAGCTTGGTGGTGATTGTGTCAAATTAAGGATAGACTAATGATCCCTTAGGAAAAACATGAGATTGACCACTTGTAGATCCCAACCTTTAGCTCAAGGTGATGAGGGATGACAAGTGACAAGGCTAGATTACCCTAGACAAATCTCTGTTAGAGGGATAACCTTGGTGAGACTAGTGGATTTGCAAGATGATAGGAAAAGCAAGTTCTGGCAATGAGACAACAATTTTGAAGGCTTGGATGTGAAATTTTTGATTGTTGGCTAGATGGTTTGGTTCTAAGGCAGGGAACTAGATGAGATGGATGAGGTAAAATTCTTAAAGGGATAACCTAGAATGGCTGGCTTTCCTACAAAGATGACTCTAAAGTGAAACTTATGGAAGAATATGTGGAAAAACAAGGGGGCCTAATCATAGAAATCATGCCTAGTTGGTAAGACATAAGCAGGGTTAACTCCTAGATGTTTGCTAAATCTGATGGTGCGATCTTACTAGGCATCTTGAAGGGCTTCATTTGAAGCTTTGTCTTCTCCTTTGTGGAGTTTGGTAATTTGAGGGCTTGGTGTTACTTCCTTTCTCTTGGCTGAAATTTCTTGGTATACCTGAGATGGCTTGAGTTTGGCTTTGTGAAACTTTTGTTTGGGTTTGGGTTGTTCTGACATAAATTTTTGAATATGTTTGGCTTTCAGAGATCATGGTTGTTTTGCATCAACTTTGTTCAACTTTTGAAATAGGAAGTGACTACGCTAAGTGTGCCCAAAGCTAGGATTGATCGAGTTTGGAAAACATTCATTCAACAAGTAAAAGATCAAGCAATAGATAGGAACAACTAGATAGAAGTTTTGATTCTCAGAAGACAGTAACTGTGCCATGGAGTGTGTATATTCTACAAATGTTTTGATCAGTCACTTCAAACACATTAACATCCTAGATGGTTGTCTACAAGGCTAAAAGTTGGTTTAGCTAGGGAGTCCTCAATATACCCAAGGTACATGAGGCCCAAATCCATAGATGAAACCAAAACAATGTCACACAGTTGAGAGGAGTGGTAACCCACTTCTCCTCTTTCACTTCTCAAGGGTATAAAGTTCCTTGAGGCTTAGCCCGAGTGATAGAATTTTGATCCCAAGAGAGGTGTCTTTGGATTCACCTCCTGATCTTTATACTCCATCAAAATGCTAGAGTTGAGGTCATCCCAAGCAGTGATAAAATCCTCAAGTAGGCCTCCTAAAAGCTAAGACAAAATTTTGGATCCTAATCTTATGCACCCAAGATGGCCTCAAAAGATGACAAGGGGAGAGAAGATTTGGATGATCTTGGGCTAAAAGAAAAAGTTCTTTTCCAACTAATGCTTTAAGTTTTCTTATCTAGACCTTTTGAAAACACACGTGATTTAAGATGCAAAGGTTCAATTCCAATTTGAAATGTGCCAACAAAAGAGAAGTGATCAAAGAATGAATACACCAAGAAGATTTAGGGTCAACAAAAAGTAAACTTGCGCACCCAAAGGCCCTCCACGTCAAGTATCAATTGATTTTCTTTAATTCATTCATGATTGAGTGTGAGTTTGTTTTAAGCCCAAAATAAAAATGTGTGTAAAGCTCGATTTCAAGCACATGTTCGAAAGCCCTCAACATCAAAATTTGTTCAATTTTTATGCCCAAATGAAGTGTTAGCGAGACTAATGTGCATTCAAGAAATTTTCTATCTTAGAAAAACTAATAAAAACTCAAGTGAGTGGAATTTGATTTTTGTGGAGCACTTAACACCTTCTTAGGTAGACCCATCCTCATATATGGCACTGATATTGCAACCAATGGTTAGAATGATGGGTGATTAAAGAGGGTGAGTCCAACAACAAATTCATTCAAAGTGTCTTTATTTGTTTTTATAACTTAGAAAGTTTCTAAAATGTGGATTCATTTTATGCCCCAAAAGATGATTATTTGATCTATGGCATTCAAGATTGGATTTGTTGTTTTAATCATGCATTCATAAAATAAAAAAATCTTGATTTTAATCCATGGCACTCAAGAGTGATTTTAGCAACATGCATTTAAAGACAAGTGATTAAACATTCAAGTTTTTTCCTTTGAGCATTCAAGATTTGAGATTTTGCGTGTTGTTTTAAGAACTTTGAAGTGCTTTGTTTTAACCTTAGATCATTCAAAATTTTTTTGGACTCAAAAGTGAAAATTATTATTTGGAATTTGGTTTTTATTCAAGATTTTTTGTTCTAGTTTGCAAGTTTTAAGACTAAAAAAATGATATTCCTAGATTGTTTTGATGCATGAAAAACCTAGGAAACATTCAAGATTTTGCAACAAGACATTTGTTTGGAACAAATAGGAAAGCTTTTAGGACAATTTTGGCAACCGTTTATGACTCTTAGTTTTCATGAGATATTTAAAATAACTTTAAAATATTTGTAAATGAGGTTCATTTTATCCTTGATTGATGCTTTGAGTTTGATTTAGATTTTAGTGTTCACTTAGTGTTGATTTTCAACCTTTTGAAATGGACACTTGAAGTTCTTTTTAAATTTTCAAAAATGAAGTGTTCCTAACTTTGAATGAATGCATCTAAAACCTTGATGTTGCAAGGATGCAAATGATTGGATTGGTTTAGTTTCACTTGTTAAAAGAACTTTTTTTTTTTGCAATTTTTTAGTTTTTAATGGATTTAAGTATGATTTGGGGGTTCATTTTAAGCACTTAAATAAAAGTGTGTATGATTTTGCTTCCTTAAAAAAAAGGCCAAGATCCTTCAAGAAGAAGAAGAAGAATTAGATGGAATAGAAGAAGAATATAGATAAGAAGAGGAAGAAGAACTCCAAGTGCTCTGTCCACCTATAAGCTTGAAAAATATGAAAACACTATGAGATAGACTATGAGTTCCTTTGTCTTCTTCATGCTCATGTGGACCTGCAAAATTAATTTATACAATCCTACCAATCACAAAAACAAGAAAAATTAGCCAAAATTAGCAAATGACATACAAAACTTGACTAAAAAAGCTAATGAATATGACCCATGTGGGGTCCCATCGGGTGTGCCAAAATATATATGCTACTTTAGTATGTTAAAAATACTAAATTAAAACAATCAAAAAGCATTTGCATACTAATTTAACATAACTTCATGAGAGACAAAGTGAAGTCCTCAAATGAGAATATGAGCCATGGATAGGCTCTCTCAATGAGGGTGATCACTTGATGTAGAGGTGTGTCTAATAGCTAAGATGGCTTGATTATGTATGTATGCTCAAATGCTCAAATGGGCTTCAATGGAGGATTTTTGATAGATTTTGGTGAATGGATTTGATGTCAAAATAGCTTCTCAAAATGGTATTATGGCTTTACTTTCTAGATTTTGTTATTTTTGCAAAGGGGAAGGATCCAATTTATAGGCAAGAGGCTTGAGGGATGGAGGGGAGAGATGGAAAGAAAGGAAAAAGCTTATGGAGGGATCAGATTGAATGAGAGGAGAGCACGTGGACTTTGCTTCCTTATAGCCAATCAGGGAGTGAAACATGTCACAGGGTTAGAGGATGGAAGAAAGGGCAAGGATGAGCCAACAAAGGAGGCTCAAGGGATAATATCTTCATAAAGACCCTTCATAAGTGCTTTGTAAGAGCATTGAAGGAGAGTGTAAGAGATATTTGAGGGTCATTTATGTTGGAGGGTGAGGAATTTTGAATTGGGTTGCATTAGGAAAGTTTTAAGCTTGCTTAGGATTGTGCAAATGATTAGAGGATGAATTAGGATGGTTTAGGATTAGCTTAGGGATAGGCAAGTGGATGGCAATAAATGAGAGTGGATAAAGGAAGAGATATTTGTTAACTTTGGCTTGGGTCAGCAAGTCTTAACTCATGTTTAGGGAATGTGCCAAAGTCAAGAGGAGATTAGGTTAGGATTAAAGATAAAGATTGAGATCTTCTAGAAGAGTCTAGGCTTTGGATGAGGATGAATACTTTCTAGAAGAGTCTAGAACTTCCTAGGATGAAGATAAAAAAGGTTTTTTAGAAAATAAATAAAGTTTTATTTATTTCAAGGGTTTGGGTTGAGGAGATATTTATTAAAACATTTTTAATAAACACGAGGATTAATATTTAATCTTAATTAAATATTTTGAGTTGGGATTAGGGATAGGAAATGATGAGATTAGCCTTTAATCGAAATTAAAGAAGGATTAGAAGATTTTGGAAGAGGTTAGTGGTCTTAAGGAAATTAGCCAAGTTTTGGGCAAAAAATAATTTATTTATTTATTTTGAGATTTTTGGTCAATTTATTAATTAAATAATTAATAAATAAGGAAATAATGTTTAAATAAGATTTAAACATTTTTGGGAGGGATTCCTTAATTAAATATTTTTAATTAAGATAAAGGGATTTAATGGCATACAAAATTAATTAATTAATTAATTAATGATGATGTCATCAGGGACTTTTTTTAGAAAATAAAAATATTTTATTTTCTAAAGGATTTTTAGGTGTCTACACCAACTGGTTTACAATCTTCCATCCCAAACTTTTTGAGTATCTTCTTGGTGTATTTAGATTGAGTGATGTAGATACTATTCTTACTCTGCTGAATTTGAAGACCAATAAAGAATTTAATCTCACCAAACATTGACATCTCAAATTCCTTGTTCATTTGCTCTAAAAATTCTTTGCATACATCATCATTTTCTATAAACAAAGTGTCATCCACAAATATTTTTGCCAAAACAATCTTGTTATCTGGTCTTTCCTTGACATACAAGCTATTGTTATCATTAGTTTTCTAAAAATCAATCTGAATAAGATAGTTATGCAATCTTTCATACCATGCTCTAAGGGCTTGTTTCAGACCATACAATAATTTGTGTAATTTGTAGACCATGTCCTTCTTATCTATATCAACAAAACCTTTAGGTTGCTCAATGTAAACTTCTTCATCTAGTATACCATTAAGAAATGTTGATTTGACATCTATTTGATAAACCTTAAATCCTTTGTATGCAACATATGCAAGTAGGGTCCTGAAACCTTCCAATCTTGAAATAGGAGAAAAAGTCTCTCCATAGTCTATTCCTTCTTCTTGAGAGTATCCTTTACATACCAGTCTAGCTTTGTTTCTTGATACCTTACAATCTTCAATCAACTTATGTTTGAATACCCACTTAGTTCCAATCACATTTTTATCTTTAGGCCAGGGTACAAGAGTCCATGTTTTCTTCTTATCTATTTTCTCTACTTCTTCATTCATAGCCTTAATCCAACTTTCATTTTCTAATGGATCTTTGACATTTATAGTTTCAAAATCAGCAAGTAAACAAGTACCTTTTAGCTTACTTATTTTCACAATACCTTAAAATTTGTCTCCAATGATCTAATCTAGTGCATGATGTCTCCTGACATACTTGGCTAATATAGGTTCCTTGCCTTTTTAATCAATTGCATTGTCATCCTCTTGTATTTCAACTTCAAGTTCTAGCTATTTTGTCTATTGCTCGAGTCCTTTAGACTTAGTAGGCATTGGCTCGATAGCATCTAAATGTGACTTGGGTTCCTAGAGCTTAGTTTGAACTTCTTACAACTTGGTGACTAAAGACTCGAGAGTAGAAATTTCTTGATTTACAGATGTATATGGCATTGTATCAGGTTCAAGGAAAAAAAATCTTTTCTAATCTTCTAATTTTTTTTGCTTACTTCTCCAGTCCTTTCTACAAACTCATCAAATTTCACATGTGCACTTTCTATGGCTTTGTGAGTAGAAAAATTCAAACATCTATAAGCCTTACTCTTGCAAGAATATCCCAAAAATATTCCTTCACCCTTCACATCAAATTTACCTTTTCTAGATTCTTTCAGAATATAAAATTTACTTCCAAATACTTTTAGGTAACTTACATTAGGTTTATAGCCATACCATAACTCATAGGGGGTTTTGAATGAGTCATTATTCAGTTGTACTCAGTTCAAGATATGAATTGCAATCTGATAGCTTCCTTCTAGTATTTGATATAAATGTTCTTTTCAATATTTAGAGTTCTTATACAGTCCATGATAGATATGTTCCTCCTTTCAGCTATTCCATTTTTCTTAGGAGCTCTAGGTGATGATACCTATCTTTTGATTCCTCTTTCAATGCAAAAGTTATTGAACTCATGGGAGATGAATTCACCACCTTTTTTTGACCTCAATCATTTAAGTCTTTTCCCTATTTCTTTCTCTACTCTAGCCAATACCATTTGAACTTCTCAAATGCTTCTGATTTCTCTCTCAAATATATGATAGTCATCATTCTATAGTAATCATCAACAAAAAGAATGAAGAACTTTTCTCCAGTATACCTCTCAATTCCAATAGGTCCACTCAAATTAGTATGCATAATTTCTAAAATTTCTTTAGACTAATAGTTCTTACTTTTAAAGCTAGTCTTTTCTATCTTACCAATCTGACAATTCTTGCATAGACCACCATTAAGTTTCTTTATACTAGGAATGCCTCTTACTTTCCTAAATTTTCTTATTTTCACCAGATTATCAAAGTTCACATGACATAACCTTTTGTGCCATAACCAACTTTCTTCAACTTGAGCAATAAAACATGAACATTCACCAAGTTCAAGATAGAACAAGTTACCTTTTGTCTATATGCTTGATCCAATCAGTTTTCCTTTGTCATCCAGCAGTCTTGCTTTTCCATGCATGAATTTCACTTTGAATCCATTATTGATTAGTTGTGCTACACTCAGTAGATTGTGTTTTAGTCCTTCAACCCAATAGACATTATCACATACAAGTTCCTTGGTTAGTGAGATTCTTCCTCTTCCTTTTATGCAACAAGGTTCATTATTACCAAATCTTCCACTACCACCATCATAGTCTTGAAAATGTTCAAACTTGTTTTTATCACCAGTCATATGATGAGAGCAACCACTATCTATGATCCATGTATCATTTTTGCTCACATGAGAAATAAGTGTCATTTTATCTTCCTCATCATTATCAGATTCATCTTTCACAACAATGTAAACAATTTCATCTTCACCATCATCAGAATCATTAGAATCCTTAGCCATGAAACATGTTTTCTTACCTTTGTCCTTGAATGATTTGAAATCTTTCTTGCCATTGCACTTGTGACCTTTCTTCTCATTTTTATTTTTCTTATTTGGGCACCTTGTAGCAATATGTCCAATTTTCTCACTTGAAAAATAGATTAGAGGAATTTTACCTTTTTATTTCCCTTTGCCTCTAGAATATTTCTTTGCTAGAAGAGATTCAACCACCTCAGGATCACTATCAAAAATATGCTCTAATTCTTCTTCACTTTTTTATTAAGATTCCTTTATCTTCTTTCCCTTCTCTTTGAGTGAAAGCTTGGCTTCAAATGCTGATTCAATATTCTTGGAAGCTAGAACATAGTTGTCACAGTTATCTAGCTCAAATATAGTCAATCTTCCTACTATTGCTTCTAAATTTATCTTATGATTTGCTTCACATTTTCTTTCTTGAATTGCAAAAACTCTAATTGCATAAATGGGAAGTAATGTTCTAAGAACTTTACTTACAACTATTTCCTCCTCAATGTCTCCTCCAGAAGCCTTGATTGCATTGACAACTACTTGACTCTTTCAACATATTTGGCAATATTTTCATCCTCTCTCATCCTCATCTGATCAAATTGTCCTCTTAGACTTTCTACTTTGGCTCTTCTCACATTATCATCACCTCCATAGATATCTTTCAGCCTGTTCCACATTTCAAAGGCATTTTTTCATTCCTTAACATCATCAAATTCTTCATAGCATAGGGCAGATGCAATGTCTATCATCATGGTGTTATGAGTCTTCTTCTCAGTAATGTTATTGACAGATAGTGTACTAGAAGGGGTTACATATGCTTCATCAAGATATTTCAATATTGTATCTCCAATGGAAGCTATATGGAGTCTCATGAGACCTTGCCATGATGAAAAGTTATCTATGTTAAGCCTTGGAATTTCCCTCTTGTAAGACATTCTGATCTTTAGCTTAGATCCTTAAAATCCTTCCTACAAGCACCAAAAGCTCTAATACCAATTGTTGGAAATATAGATGGAGTAACTAAGGTAGGGGGAAGGGGGGGTGAATCAATTACCACAAAAATAAATCCACAGATCCCTTAAATGTCTTATAAACTTAGTTACTATTGTCACTTAGTAGCCACATAGAAAAATGATGTAACTCAGTAGATGTATGATATCTTATTATAGATCTTTAAGCATTCATAAAGATTTAATATGCATGCATAAAAGAAATAGCATCAACACAAGAGACACCAAATTTACTGTGGAAACCCAATATGGAAAAAACCACCAAGTAACTAGCTACTAATTTTCACTCTTCTGAAGTGAGCTATGTTAGGAGCCAACCCTATTAAAGGTTACAAAACACACTATGAGGTTTGACCTTGTTAAAGGATTTAATTTAAGAATAATTCAATAGAATTGTCCACCTTGTTAGAGGATTTACAAAAGTGACTATTAAACCAACTCTATTAAGAGATTTAGGAATCACTACTACAATGATGAAAAAGTAACAATTTAGTGACCTGAATGAGATGCAACTGAACTTTGCTATTACAGATATCTATTCTACTTCACTAGATCCTCTCTAATTGAATACACCTTTTCTACTCCTCAAGGATATCTAATCTTTTTTCAAAATTCACTCACACTTTCCTCTTCACACAATCAACTCACTTGCATGTTTGCTCATTCATTCATCCATACATTTGAATTCACAACTTTACCTTTTATTTATACCTTACAAATTATCTAGTTGTCTCATTTACAAGTTACAATTACCAATAATCATTACATTAGTTAGTTACAAAATTACATGAAATAATTAAACTTAATTTGCCAGAATAATGAAATCCTTCATTGGCTGACCCTTCTCGGTAGACACTACTCCAGAAATGATTTCCAATGTTAACCAACTAAAGCTTGGTAAACACTATGAATTCTATGAAATCCTTTGGAAACTGAGTGAACTCGGTAAATACTATCTTCTCTTCATTGACCTTGTGAGCTTAGTAGAAATTGAATTCTATCATAGGAACCTTCAATGCTTGAGTGAGTTCGGTAGAAACTGTTTCCATAGAGTATATTCAAGAATGTTTGGTAGACTCTATAATTTATTTTTTTGATCAATTGAGCTCGATGGACTTTGTAATTTTCTTTGCTAACCAACTAAGCTTGGCAGACTCTATCTGATAACTAATATGACATTTGTGTAACATCAAAGACAACACATAATTGAACAATTTTATCCAACATCTATACAATCCTTTATTTAGAAAATTAGCTCAAGGAATCAAATCCATACAATGACTTATACTTCTTACTGGTGGTAAACCATCAAGAATATCCTCTCCAATAATTTATTTGTACTCATTCAATAGCTTTTCAATTTTTACTAGTACTCAATCTCTAGTGATTTATGATATAATATTGATTTGAAGAGAAGAACCTATAATGAAATAATCATTATTTTCTCAATGATGTCAAACCTACTACCTATTGGTGAGACAATTTTTTTTTGGTCTAAAAGATATCATTTAGTTGAATGATGTAGAGTATTTGAAAGGAGGAGATGAAAATAGCACCTAAAGAGAGGTTGAGTTATTTGTTATGTACTAGAAGTACTAAGACTAGGTAAGACATTGATACTATAGTGTATTTCTTATCTACTTAAAGTCTAAAATGAAATAATATTGAAGTTAAGAATAGAAGAAGATTAAATAAGAAAAGTGTTTTCCAAGCCTTGCCAAATAGTTAGTATAAGCTAAGAAAAAATTGCTGGAAGCGTAGTGAAAAATAAGAGGTGTCAAGAAAAGATGGAAAATAGTGCAAGCTAAGTAATTTCTAGTGTATGCCAAGCAAAGTTTAGTTGGTGTCAAGCATCAATAAACTTTAGTGTTTGCAAAGTAAACTAGTTTTTTTCTAAGTGACAAAATAATATATATGTTGAGTGACAACATATTGATGTCAAGTGCCAATAAGTGTGTTATATCAAAGATTTGATGAATCTGAGCTGACTATTTTGTTTTCTCATGTGGAAGATAACTATGATAAGTTGGTGGCACAAAATTCAAGGTAAATTATTTTGAGGTGAATTCAAGGAAGATTGTAGAAGAAGTTTCTAGAGGAACCAAATAGAAAAGTGGGTAGATTTATTATATCCTACCTAACCTTGAAATGAATGATTATGGTTAAGTGACAAAAGATATTAATTCTCTATTTATAGAGATAGATGGTCAGAGGAAAAGGTTGTAATGTGTGAGAGCCTAAGAAAGAAAAAGAGTCTAGGGTATTGCTTCATTCAGTGACTGGACATAAGTGACTGCAGTTGGCATGCAAAGCAAGAAGGCTTAAGAGTATGAATAATTGAAGGATGAACATACTATTAGAGCTGAAGTGTGTGAATAACAAGTAGAATGGAGGACTAAAATAGGGATATATGATTAGCAAGTGAGTTGTAAGTTTTATCATATCAAGTGTCATTGATACTTTCTACTCATTGTATTAGTCTAGGGTAAATCATTTGGATTAAGGTTGCTCTAATAGTCATTAATAAATCCTTTAACCGGGTGACATTCTAATGGAATGGTCTTAAGTTCTCTAACAAGGCTCACTCCTAACAAGGTGATTGAAATCTATTAAATGAGTCACATTTAATAGTGTGTATTATAAACTTTAATAGGGTTGGCCTTTCATAGGGAATCACTTTAGAAGAGTGAGAATTAGTAGCATGTTACTGGTGATTTTTCCCAAATTGGATTTCCACATAAAATCTTTGTGTCAAATTGTGTGAATATTCATATGTTGTTTCATGTTACATTTCTACAAAGTTGATTTGACCTAGGAGAGTAACTTATAAAGCTTAAGTATTGTATGATCTAATGGATGCATGCATGATAAGGTTTAATAAATATAGGTCTACTAAGCATTTAAAAATTTTATTTGTAGATTAGGATCTTGGATAATTGATTCAGACTACCCCCCCCCCCCCCCCCCCCCCCCCCCAAATTATTCTAAAGAATTTTAGCAATTGGTATTAGAGCCATAGTGCTTAAGAGGACTAGTTTGAAGGTACTAGAAGTAAAATATCAAGATTTCCAAAAGAGAGGTACCCAAGCTTAACAAGGAGAGCTTCCCTACATGGAAAATTTTGATGAAGCTACACCTAGGAGGTTTTGGAGACCATGCACAACCTACCATAATCATTGAGAATGTTGACCCTACTAGAGCCCTAACTATTGAGAATCTAAAAAAGAAGAAAGAACACAATCAAGAAATGTTGGAGATTTCATCTACCCTAAGTTATTTTGAATTAAACGACATCAAGGATTGTAACAATGCAAAGAAGATGCAGGATGCTCTTCACACCATTTATGGATGAGATAAAAATGTTTTGAGAGCCAAATTTGAAAGTCTAAGAGGTGAGTTCAATAACATGAGGATAAAGAAGGTGAGAACATTATTTAATATTGCTCAAGAAGAAAAGATGTTGTTAATGCTATTAGAGGAGCTAATCATATAATTGATGATGATACAACACTGAGAAAACTATTGAGGACACTTCTACCAATCTATGTTATTAGTGTATTTTCCATACAAGAACTAAGATTTATACATGGTACTAATATATTCCTTGAAGGTTTGGTAGGTAGGATCACTACCTTTGAACTCTCTAATTATGATAAATTCAAATCTAAGAATGTTGAGTCTTCTTTCAAAGTTAAAATTTCATTAAAAGACCCTAAAGAGAAAAAGAAAAAGGTTAAATGTGTTTCTAGTGATAGTGATACATTTGAGGAGGATGCAGAATAACTTGAAGTATTGCAAGTTGGGAGATTTCATAGAGGCAAAGGAAAATTCAAAGGTAAGCTACCTATCATGTGTTTTAATTTTAATGAGGTTGGTCATATTACTACTAGATGTCTAGAGGAGAAGAATAATAGAGGTGGAGACAAATACAGAAGAAAAATAGATAAGGACAACAAAGATTAGAAAGATAAAGGCAAGAAGTCTTCTTACATTGTTGAGGAGGAAACCAAAAATGGATCTAATGACCATGATGATGAAGTGATGTATCTTGAGGGATGATTTTGATGAGGATGAGGAAACTACACTAGTATCTTATGTGAACAAGAATGATAGATGGCTTATCTTATGTGAACAAGAATGATAGATAGATTATTGATAGTGGGTGTTCACATCATATGATTGAAGATAAAACTAAGTTCATTACCCTTTATTATTATGATAGAAATAGTGTAAGGTTTGATAATGGTACACCTTGACTGATAAAAGGGAATGGATCAATCAAACTCACATAAAAGATCATGTGTGAAAATGCTTATTATGTAGGACTTAGCATAGCTTGTTGAGTGTGTCACAACTAAATAGTTCAAGTTGCAAAGTTGAGTTTGAGAACAAGATAGCAAAGATCTATGACACTAATGAGAAACTAATTGGGAAAGGTGATTAGACTAGAGGTATTCCATTTTATCTTGATATGAATGATGCTACTTGTCTTGCTATAGAATTTGATGATGTGTGGTTATGACACAAGAGATTATGTCATGTTAACTTTGATAACTTAGTAAGTATCATTAATATGAAAAGAGTCAGAGGTTTTCCTAAACTAAAGAAACTGACAATATGATTTGTAAACAATGTTAGTTAGGAAAAATGACAAAATCTAATTTTAAAAGTAAGACTCACACCTCTAAAAAAATTATGGAGATTTTTCATACTAATTTGTGTGGACCAATTGATCTGAAAAGCTACAAAGGTGACAAGTACATTATCCTATTTATTGATGATTATTCTAGGATGATGACAATTATGTTTCTAAAATAGAAATCTAATGCTTTCCAAATGTTTAAGTGATATTTAGCTAGAGTTGAAAAGGAGATAAGAAAAATCTTGAAATGTCTGAGATTTGATAGAGGTGAAGAATTTATATCAAATGAGTTTGAGATGTTCTATAATGATAGAGGAATCAAAAAATAGACTTCTACACCGAGGACCCCTCCACAAAATGGAATTTATGAAAGGAGGAACAAATCTATAATGGATTGTGCTAGGACACTCATGATGCAGAAGAATGTTTCTTTGAAATAATGGAGAGAGGTTGTAAGTACATTTTTCTATACCTTGAACTATGTGCAAGTCAAGAAAGGTACTCAATCTACACCTTTCAAATTATGGTATGGATACTCACCCAATGTAAAATAATTTAAGGTATTTGGAAGCAAGTGCTACATTCTTAAGGATTTTTGGAATGGTAAATTAGATGATAAAAGTGAAGAAGGTATATTTCTTGGCTATTCCACAAGAAGTAAAACTTATAAGTGTTTAAATACTAACACTAAAAAAGTTGTGGAAAGTGCAAATGTGAAGTTTGATGAATATATAGAGGTGCATGAAGCTAAACCTATGAAGGAATCTAAAGAGTACAAATCATTTGTATAATTTTACGAAGGTATGCCTACAGGTGAAGATATTGTAAACCAAGTTATAAATCAACAACAAATTTTAGTGACTATCAATTCATATAAAATAAATGTTTATTTCCATTCAAGAACTAAGTTATAATTAGGAGGCAAGTTGTAGACAGAAGCTGAGGCACATTCTGATTCTAAGATAAGTGTACATGAAAGAGATGTTAAATTATAAAGAAGTACATAGTGATTCTTGTAATGTACTACTAGGGAACTCAAAAGAAATTAACCTAAAGTTTCACTAAGTTTGTCAAAAAAAAGTTTTAAAGATAATAACATCAATAGATAATACATCAAAAGTACTAGCAACAAGAGATAAAATAACAAAATCAATAACTCACATACATACAACCATCATAGACATATTGCATGATGCAAGAGCATCCAGAGGTATAAGGGCAATCCTGTGTCATCCAAAAAAAAGTACTTAGACTTAGTTTCTATTTCATGTGTTTTCATTTTTGGATACCCATTTGAGTTAAATAAAAGTTCCAACTCTCATAGTTCCACTATTAGTGTTTTGGGTTAGAGTTTTTAATCACCTTGGGATACATGTGAATGCCAGAAAAATAGGAGTATGTAATTGAGCCATCATTTTGGTGAACTAGAAGGTGTAAATTGGCTGGATGAATGTAATTGTAATTTAGAGCATTCTAGAAAAAGAATCAGGACAAAAGGCCCCATGGTTTGAAAGTTATTATAGTTTTTCAGTTTCTAGAGACCTCCTAAGAATGCTTCAAAGTCAGGTTAGGGGCATTAAATGACATCAAATAGGGCCAAAAATGGGGGAGGAGAAAAGCTTTTCCATAGGGCTATAGAGCGCTTCAAGAGCTTTTTAGAAATGTAAATGGTTCATCAATTAGAGCTACGATTCAAAAGTTATGCCTCTCGAAAGTTTGGTTACCATTTCTGGATTCTTGTAATTTTGTGCTGACTTCTAATGTGACTTCTAGAGCCTTCTATTTGGTCGATGGATGCCAACTAGAACTTTTTAGAATGTATTCCTAATCCTTAACCCTCTGGGGTCTATTTAAGAATATTTTTGGCGTTGTAAAAGGTAGTTTGGAGTGGAGTTTGAGAGAAGGTACTGGGAGAAGAAATTATCTCCAATTTTATGCTATTGTAAGCCCATAGGGCCTGTTTTGGAGTCTATTTCTCTATACTAAGTGTACTAGCATATTTTTATAGTTAATAAAATTTTTGCTTTCTTTTTGTGTCCATTCTGTGCTTGGGTCGTGTCCCCATCAAGTGGTATCAGAGCTAGTTTTCCTAAGTTTGTAGACAGAGCACCGACTGTGAGGCAGTTTGCACTAGGACTGTGTGGTTGTGGGTTTGAATTAAGAAGATGCCTCCATGAAGAGAGCATGGTGGAAGGGCCAAAGCTATTAATACTAAGGATGTTAGAGCCCTCCAAAGGTAGGTACAAGCATTGTAGTAGGAGCTCCGTAGAGGATCAAATGTTACTGCAGGTGATGAAAGTGAGGATGACAATGAAGAAGAAGAAATTGGACTAGAAGGGGAAGTTGATGGGGAAGTTCTAAATTAGGCAGAGGAGAGGATTTTTAGGGCCATTACTAAGTTTGGAAAAAGACCTACAATTAATGTGGGTGTATTTTAGAAAAATCTAAAACCAGATGAGTTGATTGACTGGATTAATGAACTAGAAGAATACTTTGAGTATGAAGATATCAGGGATCCAGATAGGGTTAAGTTTGCAAAGGCTAAACTAAAAGGCCATGCCAAAATTTGGTGGCAAGAGGTTCAATTAGAAAGAAATAGAAGAGGAAAGGAGAAGATCACAAGGTGGGATCATATGGTGGATAAATTGAAGAAGCAATTCATTCTTATTGATTATGAGCTTGATTTGTTTAAGAAGATGCATGGGTTAAAGAAAATAGGAAAATTAGTCCAAGAATATACTGAGCAGTTTTATTGACTCTTGATTAGAGCAAGGCATGTAGAAGAAAATAAGGAGAAAGTTTCTTGTTATATCAGTGGGTTGCGACCTAGCATCCAGGAGGAATTAAGTCTGGTAAGAATGACTAGCATTGAAGAGGCATACCAGTTTTCCCTACGAGTTGAAGACAAGCTAAATAAAAGGTTTGAAGGGAGACAAAGAGGACATGATCAAGGAGGAAAGGGTATTGGTAGGTCATCTAGAGGCTAAAATGAAACCCAAAAGAAAAATAAATATCTGGTTACTAGCAGGAACCAGAGGAATGAGGGTCTCAACTGCTCCTATGATCAAGACTTTGGAAATCAAAGAGGAAGAGGTAGAGGACATAGACAAGGAAGAGGAGGCTTCCATGGTACCTATTTCCATTGTAATAAAGAAGGTCATCATGCCTTTGAATTCCCTCAATGACAAGGAAGGAAGGATAAGAGAGCTGAAGGTCAAGCTAGGGTTGCTCATGTGGATGAGGATGCACGATCATCACATTCAGAGGATGCAAAAAGAGGAGAGACTTTAGTAAATGAAAGGGTCCTACTAAGTGATGAGATTGAACTAGGAAAAAGGAGGATTTTATTTTGTACCAAGTGCAAGTGTGAGGATAAATGTTGAGATGTGATTATTGATGGTGGTAGCACTGATAACTTGGTATCAAAAGAGATGGTCTCTAAGTTGAAGCTCAAGAGGGAGAAACACCCCCAGACCTATAGGATTGCTTGGGTGAAAGATGATCATAAGATCCTGGTAAGTGAACAATGTTTAGTGAAATTCAAAATTGGGAGTTACCATGATGAAGTTCTCTATGATGTTATTCCAATGGATGTTTGCTATCTATTGTTGGGAAGACCGTGGCAGTTTGATAGGCATGCAGTACATGATGGTCATGCAAACACATACTCTCTAACAAAGGATGAATTTTTCCACAAACTAAAGCCCATAAAAAGGAAGGTGAAAAGGTATGTAGTAGTGCTAGGATTTTTCTAGTTGATGGAAGGAAGTTTTTGGATGGCATGAAACATTAGTGTATGTGCTATGCTTTGATTCCTAGGAAAGATAAAGAAGGTAGTAGTGAAATACCACTTGAAGTTTTAGATTTACTATGTGAGTTTGGAGATATCATCTCTGATAATGTTCTAGAAGGATTGCCACTAGTAAGGCAAATCAATCATCAGATAGATTTAATTCTAGGAGCTAGTTTGCCTAACAAGGCTACTCATAGGATGATTCCTACTAAAACTGAGGAGCTAAATAGACAAGTTTAGGAGCTATTGAGGAAGGGCTTGATTTGGGAGAGCCTGAGTCCATGTGTAGTACCTATAGTACTGGCACTAAAGAAAGATGGAGAGTGGAGGATGTGTACAGACTCTTGAGCTATAAATAGGATAACCATCAAGTATTGATTTCCTTTGCCAAGAATGGATGATCATATGGACTGCTTGAGTGGAGCTCAATACTTCACAAAGATAGATCTCAAGAGTGGCTATCATTAGATATCGATTTGAGAAGGAGATGAGTGAAAAACAGCCTTCAAGACCAAGGAGGGTCTTTATGAGTGGTTAGTCATGCCCTCTAGATTGACAAATGCCCCAAGTACCTTCATGTGGCTAATGAATGAGGTACTTAAGAAGTTCTTGGGAAAATTTGTTATTGTTTATTTGGATGATATTTTAATTTTCAGAAAGACTTTGGAAGAACATTTATTGCATATTCATAGTGTTCTTGAGAGGTTGAGGGAAGAGAAACTATTAATTAATTTGAAGAAGTGTATCTTTGCAAAAAGGGAGTTAGTCTACTTGGGGTTTTTATATCACCTGAAGGTCTTAAAATGGATCCAGAGAAGGTAAAAGCCATCTTGGAATGGCCTACTCCAAGGTATGCTACTGAGGTGAGATCATTTCATGGTTTGGTTAGTTTTTACAAAAAGCTCATTGGCATATGTGCACCTCTGACTGACACAATAAGAGGGGATAGAAAAGAGTTCAAATGGATTGCAACAGCTGCGAGAAGTTTTGAATTGCTAAAGAAGGTGACAAAACAACATATGTTGGCACTTCCAAATTTTAGAAAGGTGTTCTAAGTGGATTGTGATGCTAGTGGTAGTGCTATTGGGGCTATATTAAGCCAAGAAGGTAAGCCTATGGGTCAGTGCAATAATTTGGGTCTCACTTTTGGCCAAAAAGTGGAAGTGTTTTTCCTGTTTTTGAAATATTTTGTCAATTGATGCCAAAATTTGAGCCATTTAGAGATTAAATATAAAAAAACTTCAGAAATAAAAATTGTAGTGCCTGGAATCTTCTTTTTGAATATGTAATTTATTTTTATACCCATATGATGGATTATTTTTTTGGTATGGATCTTTAAAAACCACTTTTTCAAAATGCCTATTTCAGGACCATACCACGCTCGTGTACGGACACCATAATTTGACACAAATGAATGAATTTTTGTGAATCCTTTTAAATGGAGTTACCTAACACACCAAAGATTGATGAGAATATTTTTTTTTGAATTTTTTAATGAATTTTTTTTTGAATTAATTTTTAATTGGCTATAAAAGAAAATTTTAAAACCTCTCGTGTATGGACACCATAATTTGATCAAAATTTCACTTTTTTCAATTTTTTTTTTTAACTTCAAAAGAATTGAATGTAGATTGATGACATATAAATTAATTTAAGAAAAAATATAAAATAAAAAAATTATTAAAGTTTTAGTGAACATTGTTATTTTACATTTAGGTACCACCTTTGATTAAAAAATAGTAAAAAAATAGTAAATAAAAACATAACTCTATAAAATTTATATTTTTGAAATTAGGACAGTGAGATCTCTAATGGGTATTTGTTTAGTAAAAAAATTTGATCAGGAAGACCCTCTAAAAATTATGGCAAGGCATGAATTTGTCAGTTCAATGTCTTAGCCAAATCTTAAGAGGCCAAGGCATAGGCTTGGTCTCACCAAGCCTACCCCAAACCAAAATCTGAGGTAGAAAAAAAAAATCCCGCCTCATGTTGTAAGAAACAGGCACCCATTATTTGAATTTCAAAAAATGGGTACCCATTTTGAAAAGCTAAAAGCGGCATGTAAAATCCGTCAAAAACTTAAAAAATTAAATTTTTAAGAAACGGGTACCCATTTTTTATTTTTACAAAACGGGTGCCCATTTCTTAAAAATTTAAATTTTTCTTTTTTTGAGAAATGTGTACCCATTTTTTCAAAATAAAAAACGGGTACCCAGTTTTTCAAAATAAAAAACGGGTACCCAATTTTTCAAAATGATGGGTGCCCATTTTTTAAATTTAGGGTCGGGCATCCGAACCAAAAACAGGTGCCCGTTTTTAAAAATCAGGTACCCGTTTCTAAGAAGTTTCATTTTGCAAATTTGACTTCCGCAAAATTGTGACCCAACTTTGTGCATTCACCCCTATTGCATATTTTAGTGAAAAATTGAATGATGCAAAAAAGAAGTATTTTGTTTATGATCAAGAGTTCTATGCAATAGTTCAGGCCTTAAAGAAATGGAGGCATTATCTATTGCCAAAGGAATTTGTTTTATATACTAATCACCAGGCATTATAGTACCTAAATAGCTAAGGTAAATTGAATCAGAGGCATATGAAGTGGGTAGAGTTCTTGCAGAGCTATACATTTGTGTTGAAGCATAGAAGTGGAAAATCTAACAGGGTTGCAGATGCACTAAGTAGGAGACAGTTGTTGCTTATAGTAATGTAGGTTGAAGTAGTTGGGTTTGATGAACTCAAGAATCTGTACCTTGAGGATCCTAATTTTGTTGAAGCATGGAAAGCTTGTAAAGAGCCTATTGCTGTAGATAGAACTAAGTGGTTAGACTATCTAATTTAGAATGGTATGTTATTCAAGGGCAGTCAATTATGCATTCCAACAAGTTCCATGCGGGAAAATCTGATTAAGGAGAAACACAATGGAGGGATGGTGGGACATTTTGGTCAAGATAAGACCATTTCCATTCTTAGAGAACATTATTTTTGGCCTCAGATTTCACAAGATGTGAAGAAGTTTGTATAGAGTTGTCAGATTTGTCAAGTTGCCAAGGGATTTAGTCACAATACTAGACTATATCAGCCATTTCCTATTCCATCAAAGCCATGGGAGGACATAAGTATGGATTTTGTTCTTTGATTGTCAAGGACATAAAGGGGTAATGACTTAGTATTTTTGGTGGTTGATAGGTTCTCCAAAATGGCACATTCCATTCCATGCCATAAAACTCATGATGTTGTCCATATTGTAGACTTGTTTTTCAGAGAGCTAGTAAGACTACATGGTCTCCCAAGGAGTATAGTTTCTAATAGAGATACTAAATTTGTGGGGTATTTTTGGAGAACATAGTGGAAAAAGTTGAAAACAAATTTGAAATTCAGTTCCACACATCACCCACAAACTAACGTCCAAACAGAAGTAGTAAACAGAAGTTTGGGCAATTTGCTGAGATTTTTAGTTGGGGATAAGCCCAAGGCATGGGATTTGATTCTACCACAAGCAGAGTTTACTTACAATAACTTTATAAACAGAAGTACTGGTAGATCACCATTCCAAATTGTATATGGAAGTAGCCCAGGGACTGTACCAAAATTGAGGAAGATAGAGCAAGGGGAGAGGACAAGTGCCGAAGTTGAAGAATTTGTTGAACATATCAAGCGTCTACATGAGGAGGTTCAAGCACACATTACCAAGATGAATCAAGAGTATAAAGCTAGGGCTGATCAAAGGAGAAGACATAAGGAATTTCAAGTAGGGGATCTAGTCATGGTACACTTACAAAAAGAAAGATTTCTAGCCGGTACTTACAATAAGCTGAAAATGAAGAAATTTGGCCCCTGCAAAATTTTAAAGAAACATGACTCAGGAAATGCATATGAGGTGGAGTTGCTAGATGGTATTCAAATTTCTCCTATTTTCAACATTGCAAACTTAATAGAGTATCATGATGATGGTGTAGATGAGGAGCCGATGTTAGAGCCATGTCCAATTCCTACTTCTAAGAAGGAGGAGATAGAGGAGATTCTAGATAGTCATGTGGGTAGGAGTACCAGAAATAGGCAGTATGAAAAGTATCTAGTCAAGTGGAAAGGATGGCTAATATAGTACTCAACCTAGATATCAGCAGTAGAGGTTTCCAATTTGGGATTTCCTCTACCATTCATAAAGTGACAGGGTCACTTTTCAATCTACCCTGGGTGTCTGATGCAGGAGCATCCAAAGGTATAAGGGCAATCTTGTGTCATCCAAAAAAATGTACTTAGACTTAGTTTCTATTTCATGTGTTTTCATTTCTGGATACCCATTTGAGTTAAATAAAAGTTCCAACTCTCACAGTTCCACTATTAGTGTTCTGGGTTAGAGTTTTTAATCACCTTGGGATACGTGTAAATGCCAAAAAAATAGGAGTATGTAATTGAGCCATCATTTTGGTGAACTAGAAGGTGTAAACTGGCTGGATGAATGTAATTGTAATTTAGAGCATTCGAGAAAAAGAATTAGGACAAAAGGCCCAACGATTTGAAAGTTATTGCAGTTTTTCAATTTTTGAATACCTCCTAAGAATGCTTCAAAGTCAGGTTAGGGGCATTAAATGACCTCAAACAGGGACAAAAAATGGGAAATGAGCAAAGCTCATCCATAGGGCTATAGAGTGCTTTGAGAGCTGTCTAGAAACGTAAACGGTTCATCAATCGGAGCTATGGTTCAAAAGTTATGCCTCCCAGAAGTTCGGTTACCATTTATGGATTCTTCTAATTTTGTGTTGACTTCTAATACGACTTCTAGAGCCTTCTATTTGGTTGGTGGATGCCAACTAGCACTTTCTAGAATGTATTCCTAATCCTTAACCCTCTGGGGTCTATTTAAGAACATTTCTAACATTGTAAAAGGCAGTTCAGAGTGGAGTTTGAGAGAAGGTACTGGGAGAAGAAATTATCTCTAGTTTTATGCTATTGTAAGCCCATAGGGCCTATTTCTCTGTACTAAGTGTACTAGCATATTTTTACAGTTAATAAAATTTTTCCTTTCCTATTATGTCCATTCTGTGCTTGGGTCATGTCCCCATCATTGCATGTCCTAAGGGTCTCATGACTTTGAATCACATTTAAGTTTAATTAATATTAAATCTAACACATAACCAAAACCCACATCATGAAGTAACTACTAGTACAAATCCATTTAAATAATATACAATCACACGATGCCACTTGGCAATAGTTAGAATGCACAATCATCCACTATACAAGTCACAGGGTATAAAAGGCTAAAAGAATATACATTATAAAATAAATTACATCATCTTGTAACATCCATGAAATCAAATACAATACATAGAGTATAATCATCCATCATAGTACACCATAATAAAATGAAATGTAAAATAGAATAGGGAACTCCATCAATGACATCAAATTGTTAGATCTCAATGGTATAAGAGAAATGAACTACCACCCAACCTCGTGGAACCTAAATGGCCCACTCCCACCATGATGAGGAGATAAACTCAAGTCTAAAATAGATATCAAAACACAAGTCAAAACCATCATGTAAGTCAAGGAAACACCCAAAAATAAACTATCTCAAGGGGTACCAAGACACAAGTATCAACTAAACCCAAAGGAAATAAAGACCCGAAGGAAATCTACTATGTATGTGGAAAAGTTTAATCACATGAGCAACCTCTAAGATTACCCTTGTAGCCTCATTGGACTCTGGACCTCTAGTGTCTCTATGTAAGATCAATATATTTTTGTATAGACAAGGGATACTAACAAGTCAACTCTAAGGTTACCCTAGAAGTCTCTCAGGACTCTAGTCACCTAGTGACCTTATGTGGTACAGATATCTTTTTAATTCATATTAAACCCATTTAATGAAATGTTATCACTTATTAAAACAACCTACAATGGGTTAACCAAGTAGCCTCTTTAGAGATTTTGCCTCCATTGTAATCCACTTCCCAACATGACATACAAATAACCTACCCTAGGCTTAGTAAAAGTAGAAGATCTCACAAAGTCACAAAATACACATTAGTTCTTAAACAAACAACTAGAAAGCACTAAAATATCACTAATCAAAATCATGGATTTCACTAATGCATTCATCATAATAAGACTGATCCAAAATCAAGTACACATGTACCAAATTGTGTCATAACATGACATCACAAAAAAAAAATCACATAATCACCTCAATTCTATACAAGCAACTGGGAAGCAATCCAAGGATAATTGATCGAAGACTCAAAGGTTACACCAAAAAAGTCACTCCATTCCCTTTAGCTCTACACAAGAGAAACTATAAAGCACAACAAAACATCTAATCAAACTCATCATAAAACACACATGACACATCACCATGGTTAGGTATAATTTATATCACAACCATAATAATTTATCTCAGAACAAAACCCACAAGCCTCTAGTAAACATCTTGATTTGGTCAAAGCTAAGTCAACCTCAGAACTCGTAATAGTAAACCCACATCATAAATAGTATATACAATGATAAATCAATTTTCACTAAACGTTTTCAAGTTTCCATTTTGTTTTCAAGCACAATATTCAATATACAAGCATACAATTTCAATTTTTGTCTTTTCAAACATGACAAATTGATAAGGTTTTCATTTACAACCAGGGTTCTAGTCTTCATTACCAAATTATTAAAACTACTAGGGTTCTTGAATTATCAAAAGATGTAATCAAATTCCCCTAATAGTAAAAATTGTTTTCATATAAAATTGAATTGTCAAATAAAACTGAGTTTACTAAAAATAATCATTTTCAAAATTTTAATTATCAATTTACTTTCTAAATCAGTTTTAATAGTTAGAAATTCTTAGTTTAAATATTATTAAAATTGAACAATAATCAATTAAAGTATTAATGATAATAATTAGTTATTATTAATAAAATAATTTAGATTAATTTATTAATAAAAAATTTACTTATCTATCAAAAAAATAATAATTATTATTAACAATAATAATATTTATATCATTTAATAATTAATAATAAATTTATCTTATTTAATATTTTATAATCATATTAAATATTAATAACAATTAATATTAAAAAATTATTTAAAACTATTACTAACATATAATATTTAATAAAGTTTTTCAACAATAATTAAAAACTATATAAAAAATGATAAATAAAAAATTAAATTTAAAACTTACTATAACTTACCTTATGTAGGTTGTTGTCGACAGTCGTGGTTTTCTACAGCAGCCACGTACTAGCCAAAGCCATCAACAAAAATAAAGGGTAAGGGAGGAGGAGGGAGGTGGGGTTGGTGACCCACCTCCCCAAACAAATATATATATGTATATGTATATATATATACACACACACACATATAGATATATATACATATACATACATATATATATATACGTATACATATACATATATATACATATACATATATATATATACATATATATATATATATATACATATACATATATATACATACATATATATATATATACATATATATACATACATACATATATATATATATATATACATACATATATATATATATATATACATACATATATATATATATATATACATACATACATATATATATATATATATGTATGTATGTATATATATATATATATATATATATATATATATATATATATATATATGTATGTATATATATATATATATATGTATGTATATATATATATATATATATATATATATATATATATAATAAAATCATAGCAAAAACAATGCCCTTAGATGTAAATCACAAGCTTCAGTATTATCTATTTTCATCTTTTAAATTTTTTTATTAAAAAAAACAAAGACAATGCCTTCACAATAGAATTGCAAATTTAATTATAATTATATATATTTTTAAAGATATTTCTCCATTAGATCTGATAGAGCAACTACATTCAACCAAACAAAGTTTCTCTATATAATTCTTGATTTTCTTCTCAAAACCTTACCCAAAAAGCATAGATTTCTTAATCGATTCAACCTATGAATTATCCAATTTAAACAAATGAAGATTTTTAATTTCCAATTCACATACATACAACGTAAAAATGAAGAACAATAATATCATGAACAAGGGTTTCAACCAGAATATAATCTAACATTATTTTCAAATAGACACAGAGAAGACAAAAATTTGAAGAACAAAAAACTACCATCTGAATAACCCATAAGATTCTACTTGAATCTAATGCTAATACGTAAAATGCATAGAGCACATGAGTATTCCCCTTTCTCCTAAAACGCTTCTTCTCACAAATTGCTCCTTCAAATCCCTATCCCAGAGAAATGAACTCTAAATCTATACTAAAGAGTTTTTCCCCCAGTTTAGGGCTTTGATCATGAAATCACCCGAAAACCTTTTTTTTCCTTTATTATTTTTTTATTTTAAATTTCATGGACAAGCTTTATGCAATTTAATTAAAATAAACTTTATTAAATTAATTCTTTCTCTCTCTTATTAAGTCATGAGACACTTTTAATATAATATTTATTAATTTAACTTATAATAATATTTTGATTTTATTGTTAAAATAAAACTCCTAAATAAATAATTATTAAATTTAATAAATATAAAACACCAAAATTATAACTTAATAAAATCTTTAAATTTAATTCCTTTATTTAATTAATTTCTCAATTAATTAAATATTGATTTTTCTTTATACAAATCTCCATTAAATTAAATCATTAAATTATCATTTTTTTGATTTAATTATAACATAAAATCATCACAAACCCACAAAATCAAATACAACAACTCAACTAGAGACAAAGAACAAAATCAAACTCTAGGGTCAGAATCACAAATTCATGTCACTTGATGAATTTAGATGAGTAAACAACTCATATACTTCTCCTACTTTCTAGGATAATTGGCTTAGGTTAGGATTTGGACTCAAAAATTATCTCCCCACTTATACCATTGAGATATTGCAATAGGGTATATTCATCATAGCAATTCAAGGAAGTCGATACCTGGTACCTACAATCTACATAAAATCTATGTATGTACATAAACATATAGTCTAAACTAAATAGGCAATGGCAAGGAGTGGTACATCATGTAGATCTCAACTAGTAGGTGACTACAACTCCCTCCCTCAACCACATTAGGAACATGAATCATAAAGTAAAATATACAGGTACACCATACACATGCAAGTATGGGGTAAGTAACCATAAAAACCACATATAAATAGTTCATCTAACTATCATCATGAAATAATTGAAATCACTAAATGCACATACATATATCATCAATGAAATAATCATGAACACATGAAATTACTAACTCAACACATATATCAATTGAATATGAAATACATTTAATCTAATCTAGTGACCAAGTACTGATAATCATAGACATAAACATAAAATAAGCCTAAAAGAATCTGACAATACAATCAGAAAAGTCAAATAGGGGTAGGCATTACAATTCTAAAGTTGACAAACCTATTAAAGAAAGAAGAGAAAAACCAAGATTGTCAAAGTATGTCAAGAGACATCACCCTACTGCAAAAATTATTGGAGATATAGATGTGTTGGTTAACAATTTGTCCTCCTATTAGATTTTATAACTTGACTCTTTGATACCCAATGTTTTGGAAATACAAAAGGATTTTTACCAATAAATGGGTCAGTGTATGTATTCTATCACTACCGTATAAATTACTAGTTATTACTCTCTTATGATCTGCAATGGTATGCAATGAATATGTTTTTATGAGATCAGAAGTTTTGACATTATACGCTCTTAACTTGAGAGCAGTAAATGATAACCAAACTATTTATAGATGTAAACACTTTAGGAAAAATATATTTAAATAACCCATCACACCCAATGGATTGACTATAGTAGATTATCTTGAGATTTTTGACTCTTCTATTCTAAATGCAAATTAACCATCTAAATGTAGAAGAGGAATTGAAGAAGAAATGCATATGAGGATAAGTGGAATTGTTTTCAACTATCAACCTTGAATGAAATGGAGTCCAACAAGTAACTAACAGATTTATACATATTTTTATTTCACTTCCCAATGAAACTATCTAACATGTTATGGAACTAGCAAGAAAGGAAACAAAACCATATTTTGAAGAAAGTAAATAGAATCACCTTTACTGTAGTTATCAAAATGAAATGGAATCCATATGATTATCATAGAATCACATATGATTGTCTTTCAACTCTTAATGGAAAACTAATGTATGCATGGGCAACAAAACATGACAAGCAAATAGGGTAAATAGAATCATAGAACTAATTCACCATCAAGTTTACCAACTTTTGTATTGTCAAATGAGATTACATTTATATTTTAATGTCATCCCTTGGTTCAACAAAGCAACAGTCACAAAATAGAAAAGAGAATAAAATATGAAATTATCCAATAATATGAACATGTGGCATCTTTTCTATTGATAATTTTGGATCCATGGTACTTCTAAAAACATACGATGATTGTTTATCTTCCTCCAAATTTAGAAAATCCTATAGAAATATTCAATTCTTCATATTTTTCTATTTGGTGCCAAGCCTATATAATTCATATTATAATGGTCACTAGAGCTTTGAATTTCCATTATTGATCTCAAATCAATGGTCATGATTAAATTATTATAGATCCTCTATTTCTCCCTTTGCACTTTCCTCTATGGGTCCCTTTGTGTACACAAGTCAAATTTTCATAATGTCACTTTAATTATGTTTCTTTTATCTATTGAAAGTGACAAAATGAAAATCATAAATCTTTTAGAATCTGACAGTGGCAATAGATCTTAAATCTCTATTTATTTCACAATGTAGGTCCACTTTCCAACTATGCACACTGTGGCAAATAGATGGCACTATTCCATTGCTTAGAGGATCTAGCATTGGACTACTTTGCTTTGTGGAACTTTGTGGAATGTAATGGGTCCATCAAGACATGTATTGAACTATTATAATGTCAGTATGATTAACAATCAAGCAACTTTCCATGGTGATATAATGACAACTCTTGATCTCAAGTTTGATCTATGGTGATGATTCTTCTAGCGATCTTACCCTCAATTGGGTCCCATGGAGAGATGTCAACTCATTGCTATGTCACAATGATTATTCTTCGTACAAATCTCCATGCTAACATAATGACAAGCATGGATTTTTTTAAGATCTAAGGGCTGAGGAGATTTATCATTGAATAATTATAATTCCATCTTTAAAACATCATCTGTCAATCTGGTCTTCATCCAATGATCTAGATTTAGTCTCTAAGCCATTTGATTTGTCAACTTTGTAACATAGACATGTAGATTAAATATAGGCTATCAATTTCATTGTAACAAGAGTCATACCACCTTTGACTAGGTTCTTTCACCATTTTTGATGATTTATTTTCTTCTTTTGTATTCAATCTTGATCATCTATAGTATCTTCCATGAAAAACTATTATAGGACATGAATCCTTGTCTTCAACATGATTAGCAACAAAGAAAGATGAATCAACAAAACATCCAAACCTTCTTATCATCAAGGAAATATATAAAAAACCCTCCAAAACCTAATCACCTAGCCATTGGACTGGTGCATTGCTCATATTATTTTCTACATCAGGTTAGTTCAAAGGAATGATGAGAAGAAAGTTCATTATATGATAAATCTAGACTTAGACTCAATACATTGAAACTTGACTTGACTCAAAACCCTAGAGCAAAAAGATATGAACCAAAAATTGGGCAACAACTAGCTCTATCTGGAGATTTAATCATGATAATGCTTGAAATAACTCTAGCAATCTTTGGTTTCACACAAAAGGTAACAATCTTAACTCTCTATTGATTCATCTTTTTTTGTTCCTAATCATGTTAAAGACAAGGATTCATGTTGTGTAATAGTTTTTCATGGAATATATTATAGATGATCAAGATCGAATGCAAGAGAAGAAAATAAATCATTAGAAATGGTGAAAGAACCTTGTCAAAGGTGGTATGACTCTTGTTACAATGAAATTGATGACTTATGTTTAATCTACATGTCTATGTTTCAAAGTTGACAAGTCAAATGGCTCAGAGACTAAATCCAAATCTTCGAATGAAGACTAGATTGATGGATGATGTTTTAAAGATGGAATTATAAGTATTCAATGATGAATCTCCTCAAATGTAAAATCTTCAAAAAATCCACACTTGTTATTATGTCTCTATGGAGAGTTGCACAAAGAATAATCTTGGTGACATAGTGATGAGTTGGCACCTATTTTTGGGACCCAATTGATGGTAAGATCACCAGAAGAATCATCACTATAGATCAAACTTGAGATCAAGGGTTATCATTATATCATCATGGAAAATTTCTTGTTTGTTAATCATAGTGACATTATGACTATTCAACACATGTCCTGATGGGCCCATTATATTCCACAAAGCAAAGTAGTCCAATATCTCACTCTCCAAGCAATGGAATAGTGCCACATGTCTACCACAATGTGCATAGTTGGAAAGTGGACCTGGACTACAAAAAAGAAAGATATTTAAGATCTTCTATCGCCACTGTTAGATCTTAAAATATCTATGATTGTCATTATGTCACTCTCAAAAGATGCAAGAAAGATAATTAAAGTGACATAATGATAATTTGATATGTGTACACTAAGAGACCCATGAAGGAAAGTATAAAGGGAGAAACAAAGGAGGTTATAATAATTTAATCTTGACCAATGATTTGAGATCAACACTAGAAATTCAAAGCTCCAGTGACTGTTGTAATATTAATTATACAGACTTGGAACTAAACAATAAAATTTATGAAGAATTGAAGATTTCAATAGGGATTTCTAAAGTTGTAAGAAGATAAATAGTCATTTTATGTTTTTAGAAGTACCATGGATCTAGAATCATCAATAGAAAAGATGCCACATGTTCATATCATTGGATAATTTCATATTCTATTCTCTTTTCCATTTTGTGATTGTTTCTTTGCTAAATTAAGGGATGATAGAAAACTATAAATGTAATCTCATTCAACAATTTAAGGCTTGACAAACTTGATGGTGAATTGGTTCTGTAATTCCATTTACCCTATTTGTTTGTCATGTTTTGTTGCTATGCATAGATTAGTTCTGCATTAAGAGTTGAAAGACAATAATATTTTTTTCTATGATAATGATATGGATTCTATTTCATTTTGGTAATTATAGTAAAGGTGATTCTATTTACTTTCTTCATATATGGTTCTATTTTCTCTCTTGCTAGTTTCATAACATGTTAGATAATTTCATTAGGAAGTGAAAGATAAATGTATATGAATCTATTAGTTACTTGTTAGATTCCATTTTATTCAAGGTTGAAAGTTGAAAATAATTCCATTTGTCTTCATATGCATTCCTTCTTCCATTCTTCTTCTATATTTAGATGGTTAATCTACATTTGAAATAGAAGTAAGAGTCAAAAATCTCAAGACAATCTCTACAATCATTCCATTGGGTGTGATAGGTTACTCAAATATATTTTGCCTAAACTATTTATTTCTAAAAATAATTTGGTTATCTAATGAAGGGTGCTCCCCTTAAAACCACAAAATCATATTAGAAACAAAGAAATAACAGGAAATGCAATAATAAAATGGACTTCTTATTTTTGCCACAAATATGAAATTACAAAATTCACAAGTACAATATGATAACCCACATGGGTGCCTTCATTACAATAATCTACAAGCCAAGCTATGAACTATCACCTAGAGCTATCCTAGAGAATTTTTTGGCCTTTCTTAAATAAACAATTTTATGCCACCCAAGAAGGTTCTAGATGCTCAAGCTTAATACCTAGGGCTAACAGACCCTAACAATACATATAGAGTTAGCTAAATATATCTTTGAAAAATTATTTTAGAAATTTTGGTAGCCCAACTTTGGAAGGCCATAACTCTTGAACAGTTCCTCCAATTGGCTATTATAACCACTTTTTAGAAAGGCCAACTCCAAATTTGCAAGCTCAAAATTAGGCAAGCACCCTTCTTTTGAGTTTATAGACCTCATCTAGGCACTCTAAGGTGTCCAACAGTGAGCCTAAACACCGTTCTACAAAAAATTTCATCAAAAATCCATAATAATGTCTCTGATATTTAAGTTGAAAAAATGAGATTTTTATGGTAAGCTTATAATTCTAAAATGAACCTTCATATAGAAAATGACAACATTCTAAAGCTTGAATGAGAAACTTACTAAAAATAGCAAGTTCCCATAATTACTAACCACCGTGTCTACTAGTCCTTACTAAAATAGAAAAGACTAAAAAGAATTTTTTTTTGGGTGACGCAAGATTGCTCTCACACCTAGGATGCTTTTGCATCAGAAACCTGAGGTAATTTAAGAAGTGACTTTGTCACATCTCAGGTGTTTAGAGGAAAACCAAGATGGTTAACCTCCTCTCTTGTTAGCCATGATGAATCCTCTACTAGCCTCCCTTTCCATTTGAATAGGTATTCCTCATAAGTTTTGTTTCTTGCACTTTTGCCACCATGAGTGTCTAGTATCTCCTCAATCTCCTTGGTAGCCCAACTAGCTACTAGAATACTCCAGTGTGCTTCTAAAACTTCATCTCCATCACCTCCTTCATAATACTCTATCAAATTTGAAATATTAAATACTGGTGAAACATTCAATTCAATAGGAAACTCCACTTCATAAGCATTTCTAGAATAATGTATTTTCACTATCTTGCACGGTCCAAAAATTTTCATCTTTAGCTTATTATATGTACCCAATGGAAAATGCTCCTTTCTCAAATGAACCATGACTTCATCTCCAATCTAAAATTCCTTATACCTCCTTTTCACATCTTCCTTAGCTTTATATTGTGTATTCATCTATATGATGTGCTTCCTCACCGCTTCATTGATGTTCATCAAATGTTTAGAAAATTCTTTTGCTTTAGCACTTCTTATCTCTCCTTTATCTGATTTCTATAATTTAGAAGCATTTCTAGGACTACTCCCATATACAATCTGGAATGGTGATTTACTAGTTGTTGATATAATTATTATATACAAATTCTATCTATGGTAAAATTAGATCCCTTCCTTCTGGTTTATCTCCAACCAAGCATATCAGCAAGTTTCCCAAACTGTGACTCACAAATTCTGTATGTCCATCAGTCTATGGATAATACGATGAGCTGAATTTAAATTTCTTCCACAATGTATGCCAGAAATACCCAAAAAAATTGATATCTTGATCTAAAACTATACTCTTTGGCAAACCATGTAGTCTCACCGCTTCTTAAAAAACAACTCTGCTACATGAACAACATCACTAGTCTTCTTGCAAGGAATAAAATGCGCCATCTTTGAAAACCTATCAACCACCAAAAAAATAGAATCATGCCCACACTGTGTCCTTGGTAATCTAAGAACAAAATCCATGTTGACATCCTCCCATGGCTTCTCTAGTATAGGTAATGGTTGATACAACCCTATATTCTACTTCACTTCTTTTGCCATTTGACATACTCTGCAACTCTATATAGAATTTTTCACAACTTGTTGCAACTATGGCCAGTAATAATTCTCAGCCACCAAAGTTGTGTTTTTATCTCTGCCAAAATGTCTAGCCAATCCTCCACTATACTTCTCCTTGATGAGATTCTCTCTCATAGAGCTTTTGAGAATGTACAACTAGCTTCCTTTGAACAACATACTATCATGGATCATGAAATTCAACCATTTTGTCCTATCAAGCATAACAAGTTCTATACAACCCTTCCACGCTTCACCAAAATTAGGATCATCTAGATACAAAGTACTGAGTACCTTGAACCCAACCATCTCTATCTGCATTTCTGTTAGCAAAATTTGTCTCTACTAAGAGCATCTATATGTTTGTTAGACTCCCTGCTCCCATATTTCAAACAAATGTATAACTGCAAAAACTCAACCCACTTCAAATGTGTTTGGTTTAATTTTTCCTGATTATTTAAATATCACAAATCTTGATGACTAGTGTAGAAAACAAACTCTTTAGGAAGAAGATAGTGTCTCCACTTATTTAATGCTTGAACTATAGCATAAAATTCCTTATCATAAACAAAATATTTTATTTTTGCATTATTCAACTTCTCACTAAAATAAGCAAGAGGTCTACCTTCTTGGCTCATAATAGCTCCTATTGTAGTACCACTAGCATCATAGTCTACATGAAACACCTTGTTAAAATTAGGAAGTGCTAAAATAGGTTGCTCAGTAATTTTTTGTTTCAACATATTAAAAATCTTATTTTATCCTATAGTCCACTTAAATTATTTCCTCTCCCCTCTCATTGTTTCAGTTAAGGGTCCACAAATACTACTAAAACATCTTATGAACTTTTTATAAAAACTAGCTAGTCCATTAAAAGATCTTACCTCTATCACACTCCTTGGAGTAGGTCATTCAAGGATAGCCTTCATTTTCTTTGCATCCATTTTTAGACCTTCTACTGAGAATACAAATCCTAGATACACCAACTTCTTCTTACAAAACAACACTTCTTCAGGTTTATTAGCAACTTTTCTTACCTCAACTTATCAAACACCTTGTGAATATGAATTAAGTGCTCCTCCATCTTACTAAGGATCAAAATATCATCTAGGTAAAGAATGAAAAACTTACCCAGAATCTCCTTTAGTGCCTCATTCATGAGCCTCATGAAAGTACTTTGTGCATTGATTAGCCCAAAAGGCATGACTAACCACTTGTATAGTCCTTCTTTTGTCTTGAAAGCATTCTTCCACTCATCACCTTCCCTAATACAAATATGATGGTACCCACTCTTCAGATCTATATTTGTGAAATACTCAACTCCACTTAAACAATCCATAATATATTACATCCTTGGAAATGGAAATCTTTATTTAATTTTGATCTTGTTGATATGTGAGAATCTTTGCACATCCTCCATCCTCCATTCTTCTTTAGTGCTAATATGGCTAGTACAGCACATGGACTCAGACTCTCTTGAATCAACCCCTTCTATAACAACTCATGAACTTGTTTGTTCAACTCTTCACTTTCTATTGGTGTCATTCTATGCATTACCTTGTTTGACAAACTAGCTCCTAGAACCAAATCCATACAGTGACTAATCTTGCTCATTAGGGGCAATCCATCAGATACATTATCTGATATAATATTTGAAAACTCTCCCAATATATTTGCAACTTTTGCAAGTACTTAATCTTCTTCTTCTTTACTATCTTTTGGAATTCTATCAAATAACATATGCTCATGCTTGATACCTTTAAGAAACTCTTTTCCATCAACAAAACATATTCTGGTAGCACTACACACCTTTTTTCTTTCTCCTTGAATTGCTTCAACTTATGCTTCACTCCATCCTTGGTTAGAGTCTAGGTATTTTCTCTCCTATCAAGTACAACATGTCTGTCAAAATTTCATGGCCTACCTAGTAACATATGACATATGTCCATAGGTATGATATCACAACATACCTCATCTTGTTAGCTTCTAATCTTGACCTTCACTAATCACTACTCATTGACCATGACCTTGTGGTCATCCTACACCCAAGCAATACAATATAGACACAAGTTTTTTTGTCTCTTTAGCTTAAAATTTGTGACATCATTTCTAACACCAAATTTTTAGCACTTCCACCATTAATGATCACATCACAACATTATCTTGACATTTGCACTTTGTGCAAAACACACTCCTTTGATCAGGCTCATTTTGACAACTCAGTAGGACTCTTGTGTTAACTAGGAATTCTCCTCTTTCAAAATCTTTAGAATTTGATGATCTGGCATCTTTGTTAGCATGCACAACTCTAGCCTAGCCTTTTGTTCTTTGATCTATCCTTCCTTGGCATTGGGAACATTCAAATGCTCTATGCCCTTCTATTCTATAATGGAAATATTTTCCATGGATGCCTCCTCTTCCAGATCCTTGTCCTTTACCTCTTTGTCTTTAATATTTGTTGTTATGATTATGAAAATAATTGGAATTGTTTCCCCTCTAGTTTTGACTACTAGTCCCAACCTCATCCTTGTTCTTCTAATCATCATTATGACCTCCATGAGATCATTTGTCAGATCTTCCATTGTGACCACTTCCACTATTCTTTTTGTCAAACTTCTTACTTAGTTTCTCCTCCACTCTTAGGGAAAATTAGTATGCATCCTCAATACTATTCATTCAAACTAGACTTATCTCATCTTGAAAACTTGGCCTTAACCCATCAAATTAGCGAGCCACTTTCTCCTTATCATCTTTTGCATGGCCAGTTCTAATGAGAACTTGATAGAACTCATTAGTATACTCTTGAATAGATTTTCCTGCTTGCTTTAACCCTTGCATTTTATTCAATAGATCAAGCTCATAATCCATGAGAATGAATTATCACTTCAATTTAGCTATCATTGAGTCCCATGTGGTGCTTTTGTCCTTTCCCTTTCTATTTTTCTCCAACTAAACCTCCTATCACCAGTCCTTTGCATGTCCCTTTAGTTTTTCCTTCACAAACATGACCCTATCTAGATCCTCAACATCTAATGTAAAAGAATCCTAGGTTTCCTTGTTATCCTATTCATCTTTTTTCACTCTACATGTTGGAGCTATGTGCCTAGAGTTTCCAATTTTCTATTGTTGATGAGTTGTTCAGTGGATGTTGAGTTACTATATCTTTAGTGTATGCCAAGCTATTATAGCTCTAGTGGATACTAAGTTACTATAGCTCTAGTAGATGCCAAGTTATTGTGGCTCTAAAGGATGCTGAGTTACTATAGCTCTAGTAGATGATGAGTTACTATAGAAATCTAGTGTTGACTGAGCATTCCTTCATGTGTCGAGTGAATCTATTGGTGTTGAGTGTTCCTATTGGTTTTGAGTTCTAGTATTTGTCTTGGTCCTTCTTTTATTGAGTTATCTATGTCTAGTTCTAGTTTGGGCTAACCTTGTATATATTTAATTTTGATAGTGGTAGTTGATATTTTATGTGAGCCAACTTGTGGTTGTGCATGCATTTAATGTAAGGTTTAATGTTTAATTTTGTGATAGGCTGACCTATGGGTGCACAAGTATTTAAGGACATCTAGGATTGAATTTTAAAAGGGGGAGAACTTAGAGTATGTGAACATAGGAAGCATATATGTCTCGAAATCCAAATTTGAAGTGAAATCATGGATTTGAATGTATTTTGTATTTGGTCGTAACATAGAAGGCCTTACAACTAGACATGTATGTTGATCATTTGGTGAATCCAAAAAAGTGTTTTTTCTTCTTCCTCCTTTTGTTATTGTTTTTTGTATTTTGTTTCTATTATGTCAAATCTTGCATGATGGTTTGGATAGCTAGGTGTGCCTATGGCCTTTTATTATTCATCCCTCCTTGTGTCAGGTGCTATCAGAGATTGAGGTTTATCCTTATGGTGATTGGATTGTGTAGAACCTTGAGTGAATTTGGTTGTATGGTTGTAGATCGGTGGATTTGACCTATAACTTGTAGAGGGTTACGATCTTCCAAGAACCTAATTTGTAAAGATGGTTTGAGGTAGAGGAAATGTTGATAATGTAATATTGGATACATTGAGACAAATTGTAGTTAGATTGGATGCTATAGAGACATCCCAGAGGAGAGAAACACATTTTGATGATGTAAGTGATGATGAAGTAGTAGCACCAAACCCTAATCCAAAACCTAAAGAAGACCAAGATGAAGCAAGGTTGTTGAGGTTTTTGTCTTGGGAAAATTCAAAGCCTATTGTAGAAGTTGTTCCTTATGATGGAAAATTAGACACCAATGTGGTGTTGAATTGGATCTCTAATATGGAGAAGTTCTTTCAGTATGAAAACACTCTTGATAATAGGATGGTGTAAATTTTTGTTACAAGGTTGAAAGGTCATGGCTCACTATGGTGGGAGAATTTGCAAACTAATAGAAAAAGGAGAGGAAAGGAAAAGATCAAGACTTGGCCAAAGATGGTAAACAAAGTGAAGAAAAAAATCTTTCCTGCTAATTAGCAAGTTAGCTTGTTGAGAAAGATGCAAAATTTGAGGTAGAGAGACATGAGTATGAATGAGTATAATGAAGAATTCTATAGGTTGGACATTAGATCTAGATATGTGGATGATGATGTTGAGAAATTTTCAAGGTACATAAATGGATTGAGATTTGGAATTCAAGATGAAATAAGTTTTGTGAAGTTGGAAAGTGTGGAAGAAGCATAACAATATTCCTTGAAGGCTTAGGAGATCTTGACAAGGAAGTATGAACAAAGACAAGGAGGTAGAGGTGGTAGATTCCAGAGAGACAGAGGTAGATCTTATGGTGAAGGTGATAGATTTGATAATTCTATACAAGATAAGGGAAAATCTGAAAGGAAGAATGATCACAAAGGCAAGACTGAGTGTAAAGGTGGTAATCCTTATCGAGGAGGTACTAATTCTTATCGAGGAAGAGGTAATTTTTATTCTAGAGGTGGTTTTCATGGTAATTGTTTTAGATGTGGTAAATAGGGACATAGATCTTTTGAAAGTAGATCCTCTGAAAGAGGGAAAGGTAATAGAAATGTTGTGATTCAAGGAGATGATGAGGGTTCACCAAGTCTAGAGAAAATCTGATGGTGAGAAGAACTTTATGTAATAAGCAAAGTGATGAGGAGCCTATTTTAAGGAGAAGTTTTTTCAAGACCAAATATAAGATGGATGGAAAATGTTGCAAGGTCATCATTAATAGTGGAAGTTCTACAAATTTGGCATCAAAAGAGTTGGTTACAAATTTTCAATTGCAGAGGTTGAAGCATCCTAAACCCTATCATGTTTCATGGATCAAAGATGAGCATAAGATATTGGTAAGTGAGCAATTCCTTATGAACTTCAAGATTGGACATTACATTGATGAAGTTTTGTATGATATTATGCCTATGGTTTTGTTGTCATATTCTATTGGGTAGACCTTGGAAATATGATAGATATGCTATACATGATGGAAGATTGAATCAATTTACTCTTTAGGTGAATGGGAATAAACAAATATTGTTGCATTTGATTGAAAGTTCAAATGAGGTTAATTGCACTACTATAAAAAATTGCATGGTTAATGGGAAACAATTTGAAAAGGAAATGAAAAGAATCAAATTTGTTTTGCTATAATTTCAAGGAGACTGAGTTAACCAAGTGTTAGTTAGTGGAGATCGAGTATTATAAGAAATTGTTGAATTGTTGAATGTGTATAAAGAGATTGTTATAGAGGATATACCTAATGGTTTACCTCCAATGAGAAGTATAATTCATTGTATGGATCTGATTCCTAGAGATAGTTTGCTGAACAAAACACCATATTTATTAACACCTATAGAGAATAAAGAATATAATAGAAAAGTGAATTATTTGTCACATAAATGTGATTAGAGAAAGCTTGAGTCCATGTGATGTACCTACTATATTAGCACCTAAAAAGAATGGATAATGGAGAATGTGTATTGGCTCTAGAGATATTAACAAGATCATAGTGAAATATAGGTTTCCTATGCCAAGAATGGATGACATAATGGATTATTTGAGTAGAGAAAAGTATTCTACAAAGATTGATTTGAAGAGTGGTTATCATCAGATCAGAATTAGAGGAGGTGATGAATGAAAGACTTCTTTCAAGACAAAAGATGGTTTATATGAATGGTTGGTTATGCCTTTTGGTTTGACTAATGCACCTAGTACTTTCATGAGATTGATGAATGAAGTTATGAAAAATTTTTTGGGTAAGTTTATGATTATTTATTTAAATGACATTCTAATATTTAGTTAGACTAAGGAAGAACATCTTGAGTATGTTAAACAAGCATTGTAGAGATTGAAAGATGAGAAGTTGATTAATTTGAAGAAGTGTTATTTTGTGAAAGAGGATATTGTGTATTTGGGATTTGTGATTTTAGTTGATGGTTTGAAGATGGATCCTAAGAAGGTAAAAGAAATTTTGGAATGGCTTATGCCTAAGAATATGGGTGAGGTAAGATAATTTCAAGGTTTAGCTAGTTTTTATAGAAAATTCATAAGAAATTTAAGTTATAGTTGAAATGCTATGACTGAGACAATGAGAGGAGGTAAAAATGAATTTAAGTGGACACATGGAGCTAATAAGAGTTTTGAGACTTTGAAACAAAAAGTTGTTGAGTTACCTATATTGGCTTTACCTGATTTCAATAAGGTATTTCAAGTTGAATATGATTCAAGTGGTAGTACAATAGGAGTTGTATTAAGTTAAGAATGTAAATATCTTTCTTTCTTTAGTGAAAAGATGAATGATGCTAAAAGAAAGTATTTTGTGTATGATCAAGAGTTTTATGTTATTGTTCAAGCATTGGAGAAGTGGAGACATTATTTGATTCCTAAGGAGTTTGTGGTGTATATGGATCATAAAGCTTTATAGTACTTGAAAAGTCAACATAAATTGAAGAAGATACATATGAAGCAAGTTGAGTACTTGCAGAGTTTCACATTTGTCATTAAGCATAAAATTGGAGTCACTAACAAAGTTGTTGATGCATTAAGAAGAAGAAATTCTTTATTGACTGAGATGAAGGTTAAAGTTCTCAATTTTGAAGACATGGCAGAGTTGTATAATACTAACCCTGATTTTTCTGAGGTGTGGAGAGAGTGAAAAGCACCAAATCTAACAAATCACATAAGTAAGTCTGCTAAGTATTTTATTCAAGAAAGTATGTTGTTTAAAGGTATTCAATCATGTACTCCTAGAATTTCTATGAGGTTGAATTTGATTAAGGAAAAGCAAAGTGGTGGACTGGCTGGACATTTTGGAAAATATAAGACATTGACTTTGCTAAAGGATAAGTATTATTGGCCACAAATGTATAAGGATGTTCAAAAAATTGTGAAGAGTTGTCAAGTTTGTCAAGTTGCAAAAGAAGTAAGTCAAAATACTAGTTTGTATACACCTATTACTATTCCTGAGAAACCTTGGAGTGACATCAGTACATATTTTGTTCTTGGATTACCTAAGACAATGAAGGTGTATGATTCTATATTTTTTGTGATGGAAAATTTTTATAAGATGGCTCATTTTATACCATGTAAGAAGACATCAGATGTTGAGCATGTTTTTGAACTTTTATTTAAAGGGATTGTGATATTGCATGGATTACCAAGAAGTATTATTTCTAATAGAGACAATAAGTTTGTTGGTTATTTTTGGAAGACTTTATGGAAGAAGATGGGTACTGAGTTGAAGTTTAGTTCTACATTCCATCCATAGATAGATGGATAGATAAAGTATGTGAATAGAAGTTTAGTGCTATTGGGGCTGTATTGAGCCAAGAAGGTAAGCCTATTGCATATTTTAGTGAAAAATTGAATGATGCAATGAAGAATTATTATGTTTATGATCAAGAATTATATGCAATAGTTTAGGCCTTAAAGAAATGGAGGCATTATTTATTGCTAAAGGAATTTGTTTTATAAACTGATCACCAGGCATTACAATACCTAAATCCAAGGTAAATTGAACCAGAAGCATATGAAGTGGGTAGAGTTCTTGCAGAGCTATACATTTTTGTTGAAGCATAGAAGTGGAAAATTTAATAGGGATGTAAGTGCATTGAGTAGGAGGCAGTTGTTGCTTACAGTAATGTAGGTTGAAGTATTTGGGTTTGATGAACTCAAGAATCTATACCTTGAGGATCCTAATTTTGCTAAAGCATGGAAATCTTGTAAAGAACCTGTTGCTATAGACAGAACCAAGTGGCTAGACTATTTGATTTAGGATGTTGTGTTGTTCAAGGGAAGTCAATTGTGCATTCCAAGGAGTTCCATGAGGAAAAATTTGATTAAGGAGAAACACAATGGGGGGATGGTAGGAAATTTTGGTCAAGATAAGACCATTTCCATTCTTAGAGAATATTACTTTTGGCCTCAAATGTCATAGGATGTGAAGAAGTTTTTATAGAGTTGTCAGGTTTTTCAAGTGGCCAAAGGATTTAGTCACAATACTGGACTATATCAGCCATTGTCTATTCCATCAAAGCCATGGGAGGACATAAGTATGGATTTTGTTCTTGGATTTCCAATGACACAAAGGGATAATGACTTATTATTTTTGGTGGTTGATAGGTTCTCCAAAATGACACATTTTATTCCATGCCACAAAACTCATGATGCCATCCATATTGCAAACATGTTTTATAGAGAGGTCATGAGACTACATGGTCTCCCAAGGAGTATAGTTTCTGATAGAGATAATAAATTTTTGGGGTATTTTTGGAGAACATTGTGGAAGAAGTTAAGAACATACTTGAAATTTAGTTCTACACATCACCTGCAGACTGACAGCTAGACAGAAGTGGTAAACAAAAGTCTGGGCAATTTGCTAAGATGTATAGTTGGGGATAAGCCCAAGGGATGGGATTTGATTCCACCACAAGTGGAATTATCTTATAATAACTCTATAAATAGGAGTACTAGTAGATCACCATTCCAAATTGTATATGGAAGTAGCCCAAGGACTGCACTAGAATTGAGGAAGATGGAGCAAGGGGAGAGGACAACTGTTGAAGCAAAAGAATTTGTTGAACATATCAAGTGCCTACATGAGGAGGTCCAAGCACACATTACCAAGATGAATCAACAGTATAAATCTACAGCTGATCAAAGAAAAATACATAAGGAGTTCCAAGTAGGGAATCTAGTCATGGTACACTTGAGAAAGGAAAGATTTCCAGTAGGTACTTACAAAGAGCTGAAGATGAAGAAATTTGGCCCCTACAAAATTCTAAAGAAACATGACTCAGAAAATGCATATGAGGTGGAGTTACCTGATAAAATTCATATTTCTTCTATCTTTAACATTGTATACTTAACAAAGTATCATGATGACAGTGCAGATGAGGGGTTGATTTTGGAGCCATGTCTAATTCATACTTCTAAGAAGGAGGAGATAGAAGAGATTCTGGATAGTCATGTGGGTAGGAGTACCAAAAATAGGAAGTATGAAGAGTACCTAGTTAAGTGGAAAGGATGGCTGATAGAGGACTCAACATGGATATCAATAGTTGAGGTTTCCCATTTGGGTTTTCCTCTACCATCCATAAAGTGACAGGGTCACTTTTCAATCTATCCTGGGTGTTTGATGCAGGAGCATCCAGAGGTATAAGGGCAATCCTATGTCACCCAAAAAAAAAACCTAGACATAGTTTCTATTTCATGTTTTTTCATTTCTAGATACCCATTTGGGTCAAATAAAGGTTCCAACTCTCATAGTTCCACTAGTAGTGTCTTGGGTTAGAGTTTTTAAGCACCTTGGGATATGTGTAAATGCCAAAAAAATAGGACTATGTAATTGAGTCATAATTATGGTGAGTTAGAAGGTGTAAATTGGAGGGATGATTTTAATTGTAATTTAGAACATTCTAGAAAAATAATTAGGTCAAAAGGCCCCATAGTTAGAAAGTTATTGCAGTTTTTTAGTTTTTGGAGACCTCGTAAGAATGCTTTAAAGTCAGGTTTGAGGATCTAAATGACCTTGTACAGAGCCAAAAAATGGGGGATGAGTGCATCTAGTCCTTAGGGCTATAGATAACTCTAAGAGCTTTCTAGAAATGTAAACAGTTCATCAATCAGAGCTACAGTTCAAAAGTTATGCCTTTTAGAAATTCGGTTACTATTTTTGGATTCTTCTAATTTTGCACCGACTTCTAATGCGATTTCTGGAGACTTTTATTTTGGTAGTGGATGCCAAATAGCACTTTCTAGAATTTATTCCTAATCCTTAACCCTTTGGGATCTATTTAAGAATATTTTTGGCATTGTAAAAGGCAGTTTGGAGTGGAGTTTGAGAGGAGGTGTTGGAAAAAGAAATTATCTCCAAATTTATACTATTGTAAGGCCATAGGGCATGTTATGGAGTCAATTTTATCTACACTAAGTGTATTGGCATATTTTCATAGTTAATAAAGTTTTCCCTTTCCTATTGTGTCTTTTCTACACTTGAGTTGTGTCTCCATCAAGTGGTATTAGAGCGGGTTTTCCTGAATTTGTAGACAGAGCACCGACTATGATGTAGTTTGCACAGGACTATGTGTTTGTGGGTTTGAGTTAAGAAGATGCCTCCATAAAGAGAGCACGGTGGAAGGGCTAGAGCTATTAATCTTAAGGAGGTTAGAGCCCTCCAAAGGTAGGTTCAAGCATTGCAGAGGAGCTCCATAGAGGAATAAATGTTGTCGTAGGCAACAAAAGTGAGGATGATAATGAAGAAGAAAAAATTGGACCAAAAGGGGAAGTTGAAGGGGAAGTTCTTAACTAGGTAGAGGAAAGAATTATTAGGGCCATTACCAAGTTTGGAAAAAGACCTACAATTGATGTGGGTGTATTTTTAGGAAATCTGAAATCAGATGAGTTGATCGACTAGATCAATGAGCTGGAGGAGTACTTTGAGTATGAGGATATCAGGGACCCAGATAGGGTTAAGTTTGCAAAGGCCAAACTGAAAGGCCATGCCAAAATTTGGTGGCAAGAGGTTCAACTAGAAAGAAATAGAAGAGGGAAGGAGAAGATCACTAGGTGGGATTGCATGGTGGACAAACTAATGAAGCAGTTCATTTCTATTGACTATGAGCTTGATTTGTTTAAGAAGATGCATGGGTTAAAGAAAGCAAGAAAATCAGTCTAGGAATATATGGAGGAGTTTTATCAACTTTTGATTAGGGCTAGACATGAAAAAGAAAATAAGGAGAAGGTTTCTCATTATATTAGTGGGTTGCGACCTAGCATCCAGGAGGAATTAAGTCTGGTAAGAATGACTAGCGTTGAAGAGGTATACCAGTTTTCCTTGTGAGTTAAAGAGAAGTTAAATAAAAGTTTTGAAGGGAGACAAAGAGGGCATGATCAAGGAGGAATGGGTAGTGGTAGGTCATCTAGAGGCCCAAATGAGATCCAAAAGAAAAATGAAGATGTGGGTACTAGCAAGAACCAGACGAACAAGGATTTCAATCGCTCCCATGATAAAAAAAATTGGAGATCAGAGAGGAAGAGGTAGAGGGCATGGACAAGGAAGAGGAGACTTCTATGGTACCTATTTCCATTGCAATGAAGAAGGTCATCATTCCTTTGAATGCCCTTAATGACAAGGAAGGACAAATAGGAGATCTAAGGGTCAAGCTAGGGTTGCTCATGTGGATGAGGATGTACACTCATCACATTTAGAGGATGCATAAAGAGGAGAGACTTTAGTTAATGAAAGGGTCCTACTAAGTGGTGATATTGAACTAGGACAAAGGAGGAGTCTATTTTGTACCAGGTGCAAGTGTGAGGATAAATATTGTTATGTGATCATTGATGGTGGTAGCACTGACAACTTGGGGTTAGAGGAGATGGTTTCTAAGCTGAAGCTCAAGAGGGAGAAACACCCCCAGCCCTATCAAATCACTTGGTTGAAGGATGATCATAAGGTCCTAGTAAGTGAACAATGTTTAGTGAAGTTTAAAATTGGGAGTTACCATGATGAAATTCTCTATGATATTATTCCAATGGATGTTTGTCATCTATTGTTGGGAAGACCGTGGCAGTTTGATAGGCATGTAGTACATAATGGTCATGCAAACACATACTCTCTAACAAAGGATAGAATTTGCCACAAACTAAAGCCCATGATAAAGGAAGGTGAAAAGGTATGCAGTAGTGCTAGGATCTATCTTGTTAATGGAAGAAATTTTTTGGATGGCATGAAACATCAGCGTATGTGTTATGCTTTGATTCCTAGAAAAGATCAGGAAGATAGTAGTGAAATACCACTTAAAGTTTTAGATTTATTAAGTGAGTTTGGAGATATCATCTCTGATAATGTTCTAGAAGGATTTTCACTAGTAAGTAAAATCAGTCATCAAATATATTCAATCCCTGGAGCTAGTTTGCCTAACAAGGCTGCTCATAGGATGACTCCTACTGAAATTGAGGAGCTAAATAGATAGGTTCAAGAGCTATTAAGGAAGGGTTTGATTCGAGAGAGCCTGAGTCCATGTGTAGTACCTATAGTATTAGCACCAAAGAAGGATGGAGAGTGGAGAATGTGTACAAACTCACAAGCTATAAATAGGATAACCATCAAGTATCAGTTTCCTTTGCCAAGAATGGATGATCTTATGGACTTCTTGAGTGGAGCTTAGTACTTCATAAAGATAGAACTCAAGAGTTGCTATCACCAAATATAGATATGAGAAGGAGATGAGTGGAAAACTTCCTTCAAGACCAAGGAGGGTCTTTATGAGTGGCTAGTCATGCCCTTTGGATTGATGAATGCCCCAAGCACCTTCATGCAGCTTATGAATGAGGTACTTAAGAAGTTCTTGGGAAAATTTGTTATTTTCTATTTGGATGATATTTTAATTTTCAGAAACACTTTGGAAGAACATTTATTGTATATTCATAGTGTCCTTGAAAGGTTGAGGGAAGAGAAACTATTAATTAATCTGGAAAAGTGTAGCTTTGCTAAAAAAGATTTAGTCTACTTAGGGTTTGTTGTATCATGTGAAGGTCTCAAAATGGATCCAAAGAAGGTAAAATCCATCTTGAAATGGCCTACTCCAAGGTTTGCTACTAAGGTAAGATCATTTCATGGTCTGGTTAGTTTTTACAGGAAGTTCATTAAGAATTTTAGTGGCATATGTGCACCCCTGACTGACACAATAAGAAGGGATAGAAAAGAGTTCAAATGGACTACGGTAGTTGCAAGAAGTTTTGAATTTTTGAAGAAGAAGGTGACAAAAAAACCTATATTGGCACTTCCTAATTTTATTAAGGTGCTCCAAGTGGATTGTGATGCTAGTGGCAGTGCTATTGGGGCTGTATTGAGCCAAGAAGGTAAGCCTATTGCATATTTTAGTGAAAAATTGAATGATGCGAAGAAGAAGTATTTTGTTTATGATCAAGAGTTCTATGCAATAGTTCAAGCCTTAAAGAAATGGAGGCATTATTTATTGCCAAAGGAATTTTTTTTATATACTGATCACCAGGCATTACAATACCTAAATAGTCAAGGTAAATTGAACTAGAGGCATATGAAGTGGGTAGAGTTCTTGCAGAGCTATACATTTATGTTGAAGCATAGAAGTGGAAAGTCTAATAGGGTTGCAGATGCATTGAGTAGGAGGTACTTGTTGCTTACAGTAATGCAAGTTGAAGTAGTTGGATTTGACGAACTCAAGAATCTATACCCTAAGGATCTTGATTTTGCTAAAGTGTGTATAGCTTGTAAAGAACTTGTTGCTGTAAATAGAACCAAGTGGCTAGACTATTTCATTCAGGATGCTATGTTGTTCAAGGGCAGTAAATTGTGCTTTCCAAGGAGTTCCATGAGGGAAAATCTGATTAAGGAGAAACATAGTGGAGGGATGGCAAGACATTTTGGTTGAGATAAGACCATTTCCATTCTTAGAGAACATTACTTTTGGCCTCAAATGTCATAGGATGTGAAGAAGTTTGTACAAAATATCAACCATTTCCTATTCCATCAAAGCCATAGGAGGACATAAGTATGGATTTTGTTCTTGGATTGCCAAGGACACAAAGGGGTAATGACTCAATATTTGTGGTGGTTGATAGGTTCCCAAAAATGACACATTTCATTCCATGCCACAAAACTCATGACACCATCCATATTGTAGACTTCTTTTTCAGAGAGGTGGTGAGACTACATGGTCTCCCAAGGAGTATAGTTTTTGATCAAGATACTAAATTTTTGGGGTATTCTCTAGAGAATATTGTGGAAGAAGTTGAGAATGGACTTGAAATTTAGTTCTACACATCACCTGTAGACTGACGGACAGACAGAAGTGGTAAACAGAAGTCTGGGCAATTTGCTGAGATGTATAGTTGGGGATAAGCCTAAGGAATGGGATTTGATTCTACCACAACCAAAATTTGATTATAATATCTCTATAAAGAGGAATACTAGTAGATCACCATTCCAAATTGTATATGGAAGTAGCCCAAGGACTGCACTAGAATAGAGGAAGATGGACCAAGGGGAGAGAACAAGTGTTGAAGTAGAAGAATTTGTTGAACATATCAAGCACCTACATGAGGAGGTCTAGGCACACATTACCAAGATGAATCAACAGTATAAAGCTAGAGTTGATAAAAGGAGAAGACATAAGGAGTTCCAAGTGGGGGATCTAGTCATGGTACACTTGAGAAAGTAAAGATTTCTAGTAGGTACTTACAACAGGTTGAAGATGAAGAAATTTGGCCCTTGAAAAATTCTAAAGAAACATGACTCAAGAAATGCATATGAGGTGGAGTTGCCAAATGAAATTCACATTTCTCCTATCTTCAACATTGTAGACTTAATAGAGTATCATGATGATGGTGCAGATGAGGGGTTGATACTGGAGCCATGTCCAGTTCCTACTTTTAAGAAGGAGGAGATAGAAGAGATTCTAGATAGTCATGTGGGTAGGAGTACCATAAATAGGAAGTATGAAGAGTACCTAGTTAAGTGGAAAGGATGACTCATAGAGGACTCAACTTAGCTATCAATAACTGAGGTTTCCCATTTGGGTTTTCCTCTATCATCCATAAAGTGATAGGGTCACTTTTCAATCTACCCTAGGTGTTTGATGTAGGAGCATCCAGAGGTATAAGGGAAATCTTGTGTCACCCAAAAAAAATATACCTAGATATAATTTATGTTTCATGTGTTTTCATTTTTGGATACCCATTTGGGTCAAATAAAGGTTCCAAATCCCACTGCTCCACTATTAGTGTCTTGGGTTAGATTTTTTAAGCACCTTGGGATATGTGTAAATGTCAAAAAAATAGGACTATGTAATTGAGCCATAATTATGGTGAGTTAGTAGGTTTAAATTGGAGGGATGATTTTAATTATAATTTAGAACATTCCAGAAAAAGAATCAGGTCTAAAGCCCCCATGGTTAGAAAGTTATTACAGTTTTTCAATTTTTGGAGACCTCTTAAGAATGCTTCAAAGTTAGGTTTGAGGTTCTAAATGACCTTTTACAAAGACAAAAAATGGGGGATGAGAACAACTAGTCCATAGGGCTATAGAGCACTCCAAGAGCTTTCCAAAAATGTAAACAATTTGTCAATCAGAGCTATGGTTCAAAAGTTATGCCTCTCAAAAGTTTGGCTACCATTTTTGGATTCTTCTAATTTTGCGCCAACTTCTAATGCAACTTTTGGAGCCTTCTATTTTGGTGGTGGATTCTAACTAGCACTTTTTAGAATGTATTCCTAATCCTTAACACATTAGGGTCTATTTAAGAACATTTTTGGCATTGTAAAAGGTAGTTTGAAGTGGAGTTTGAGAGGAGGTACTGGGAGAAGAAATTATCTCTAGATTTATACTATTGTAAGCCCATAGGGCATGTTTTGGAGTTAGTTTTCTCTACACTAAGTGTATTGGCATATTTTCATAGTTAATAATGTTTTCCCTTTCTTGTTGTGTCCATTCTACACTTGGGTTGTGTCTCCATCATGTCGAGTTACTATAGCAATCTAGTGTTGATTGAGCATTCCTTCATGTGCCAAGTGAATATATTGGAATTGAGTGTTTCTATTGGTGTCGAGTGTTCATGTTGGTCCTGAGAGCCTTTATTTGTCTTTGGTCCTTCTTTGACCAAGTTTTCTATGTTTGGTTCCAGTTCAGGTTGACCTTGCACATATTTAATTTTGATAGTGGTAGTTGATATTTGATGTGAGCTAACTTGTGGCTATGCATACATTTAATGTAAGGTTTAGTTTTTTGATAGGCTAACCTATATCCCCACAAGTATTTAAGTTTGTCTAGGATTGATTTTTGAAAGGGGGAGGACTTAGAGGATTTTAAAGCTGGAAACATATGTGTCTGGAAATCCAAATTTGAAGCTAGATCATGGATAAGTATTTTGAATCTTGTCATAACCTAGAAGACCTTATAGCTATCCATGTATGCTAATTATTTGGTGAATCAAACAAAGTGTTTTCTCTTCTTCCTCCTTTGGTTGTTGTTCTTTTTTTTTATGTTTCTATTGTGTTAACTCTTGCATGTTGGTTTGGATAGTTGGGTGTGCCCATGGCATTTAGTTATTCATTCCTCCCTACATCAATATTTTCATACTCAAAGTAATCCTCCAGTTCATTGATCCAATTGATCAGCTTGATGGTCCTAAAAAGCCTCTCTTTCTTTGGGTTCCGAATTGCCTCTACTTTGGCATTTTCTTGTACTTTATCTTCATCCTCACTTTCATCTCTTATAGGAAGATTTATTCCTCTATGAATTTTTTCTTTTAATTCTTGCATTTGTCTTTGGAGTGCTCAGAAACCCTTAGGTGTAACACCTAAAACTCTTCCACCATGCTTTCTTTGTGGAGGATTTTTTTGTGCTTTTTCTAAAACCCTAGTATAAACTACCTCACAATAGGTGATCTATCTACATGCTCAGCCCAAACCATAGTCTTGGTGTAAAAGTTCTCATAGTCAGTGATCTATCCACACACTCAAGAACTCTAGCTCTGATACCACTTGATGAAGGGTGTTCCCCTTAAAACCATTAACTCATAATAGAAAACAAAGAAATAACAACAAATGCAAGAACAAATTATGGACTTCTTATTGTTGATAATTTGCTAATGAAGATATGTAATTAGTTTCATTTATGGAAATACATGATGTACATGCATTTATCAAACCTCAAAAATAAAGATACTTAGCTTTTGGTACCCAAAAAAATGTTGAAGTATGAAATTGGTTTACAACAATGTATTGTTTTATATGTAAAATGTTTCTGACATCATATTATGATTAGCGAAGTTAGATGGAGATAGTATACATGTTGATGATGATGTGTATAACCTTAGACATTAGTATGGACAATACACAATATCTCTAATTGATACCCTTGATGGGGGGGAAATTTGTTTCAAATCCAAATAGATAGAGATGCTATGGACCAAACTCATGAAAAAGGTTTCAGATTTGGCTTTTCTAGAAAGATGTTGAGAATCATAGTTGATCCCCTCCTTTGTCAAAATTAGTTACCACATTTGGCATGCATACACCAAAAATATTTTCATTTGATTAGGTCTCTCCCTCCTTAGATCTATCATTGAATCTATAAGAAGGTTGATTAATTACCTTAATGTCAAATTGATCCCCCTTCATCTAGACCTTGCATCCTCCCTATAGCCAGAACTTTGGTTACATCTAGACATGACTTCTCATGCCATAGCTCTAGGAAATAAAAAAGAAAGCATTAGAAGGAAAATGAAGAAGTTTGTAGTACTATCTCACCAGTCCTATTACCCTTGAGGGCTTCCCACTCTTTTCCATATACTCAGGTCTCCCACCAATGGCTCTATCACTCAATAATGCCATTCTATAGAGCTTCAGGTTGGGGTCCAGCATTCTATGCTCCACCAATGTCAACTGGACTAGTCATCCTATTATCCCCATGGAGCCTCCTTATCACAAGCCATGCATCAAAAAAACCTATGTGCTATTGAGGCAGTGTTTGTGCCTACTGGATCTAGTTCTTAGTATTAGAAAATTTCTCCCCCAAGGACCTCACTTTCATAGCCCATTTCTTATCTCTCTATACTAAAATTTTCAAAGTAGATCAAGACCTCTTGGCATGGTGAATATGAAGACCACCATTGGTAGTCTAAAGCATCACAATGATTGGTTCATGGAAATGAATCTCCCCTCATAGTATTAGGTACATTCTCTCATGGTGTGTCCCCTATAACTTGTATTAATTTCTTTTTAGTCCCTCAAGAAGTAGTTGTGCATTGAGCCCCTCTAGATGCAATGCATAAAGTTTCATCTAGTGATATTATGACACGTGTGTCTTGTTAGTCTATCACCCTTGATTTTCTATCCTTTTCAATAACCTCTAACCTCCATAGTGTTGATAAAACTAGCACTTCCACCCACTCTCCTTGTTCCATAAGTTTATTAGGTTTGACATGTGAGATTGGGTAGTTGGAGCCATCAGTTTCTCCTATAGTGTCACCCTCTTGCACACTAGATTTTGCGACATAGAGGACTAAAAACCCATCTCCACTTAGACCTTCCCTCCCTACTAGCTACCCAAACTCCCCTAGCTCCTCAATTATCATTCCAAGTTGGGATAGGAAGTTGGTTGTTAAGTTATCCAATGCCACCCTCAACCCCTGTTCTTTTTATTTTTTTAAATGAGGTCATAATTTTGTAGTGGGCCCTCATACTATTCCCTAGGTTAACTTCCTTATTGAAATTGAGAATTTCATCCATACTCTCCCAAGTGATGTTATTGAAGAAAGAAAATAATATTGTGTTATCACTCCCAGACATGTTAAACCTCCTAGAGGGAACATCCCCAAAGTGGAGTTCCTTGCCTTCAAAAATTTGATGCATCATAATGACCTAGAAATTGTCAAAGTGGACAAAAGAAATTATATATTTATTATGAACAAGAAAGACTTTTTCACCAAGATGTTAGACCTTCTCTCTGACTCTCATAGCTACAAAACCTTGTCTCATAACCCTTGTGCCAAAATTTTGAGAAAATTCAAAGCAGGTGTCTTAGCCTCATATTTTTAAGATGACATTAAATAGAGGTTCATTTCTCCCAAGGAGGTCACCCCTCCCATCTACTGAGTTCCCAAAAATCACAAGAAGGTAATTCCCTTGTGACCAATTTTTGACACCATAGATTCCCCCACATACCCTCTAGTTGCATATTTGGCAAAACTAGTAGCTCCCTTGGTGGGAAAATTAGATTCCTATGTCAAGAACTCAAACTACTTTGTCCAATTAATTAAGGATGTGAATCTAGAGAGTAATGACATTTTATTTAACTTTTATGTGGTCTCTCTCTTCACAAAAGTCCCAAACCCTAATTATATTGAGATCGTAAAGTGTAAGACTAATGGCAATATTGCTAGTTTAGTGGAGTTGTGCCTCAAATCCACTTTTTTCTCCTTCCAATGTGTCATATGTGAGCAATTTGATGGGGTAGCCATGGGATCACCTCTCTCCCCTATCATTGCCAACCTTTACATGGAGTAGTTTAAAGAGTTATCCTTTTGATCATTCTAGCTTAGGCCCAAGTGGTGGAAACATTATGTGGATGATACTAACATATGTTAGCCTCATGGTTTAGAAAAAATAGAAGATTTTTACAAGCACATCAACAACATCTCACAATGTATTTCCTTCACCAAGGAGCTTGAATTAGATAATTAGTTGCCTTTCCTTGATATTCTTATCATCAAGAAACCTGATGGCTCCCTTGCTCACAAGTATTTCAAAAGGAAACACACACACACACACACACACACACACACACACACATATGTATGTATGTATGTATGTATGTATATGTATATATAAATTCTCTTATGGTATTTTTATTTCATGGGTGTGCCTTAGGGTTTTACTTCTTTCTTTCATTTTTCATCTTCTTCCCTTCTCTTTACCTCTTTCTTGTATATTTATTTTATATGCTTGTGTTTTGTGAGTTTATGGGACATTTTTAACTTCCTATTCAATCATTTACTCCACTTGTTTTTTTTTTTTTTTTTGATTTCATTTCCAATTTTTAGTTTCTTGCAACCCTTGGCTTGTGTCTATCCCCTCTTTCCTTAGTCCTTTAGCTTTTGAACTAGTCCTGATCTACAATTCACTTGGTTTTGCACCTCTTACTATCTCATCCTGATGATGAATCAGGTAGTGTGATTTGAAATGTTAAAGGTAAAAAATTGAACATAATCTAATCCAGAAATCATACCAATAATTTCAATGGATTGTGGAAATCTGATATCTCTAATTGATACCCTTAATGGGAGGGAAATTCGTTTCAAATCCAAATTGCTAGAGATTCTATGGATCAAACTCATGAAAAAGGTTTCATATTTGGTTTTTCTCAAAAGATGTTGAGACTCATACTTGATCCCCTCCTTTGTCAGAATTACTCACCACCATATGAGTGCATAAAAAAAACATAATTTCATTTGGGTAGGTCTCTCCCTCCTTAGATCTGTCATTTAGTCTATGAGAAGGTCAATCAATTAATTTAATGCTAAATTTCCCCCCTTCATCTTGAGCTTGCATCATCCCTATGACTAGACCTTTGGATTGTTGGATACAATTATTTAATTATGTGTTGTCTTTAATGTTACATAACTATCATATCAGTTACCAATTAGTATCTACTAAGCTTAGTTGGTAACCAAATCAAATTTTAGAGTCTACCAAGCATTCTTGGAAATTACTCTATGGAAACAATGTCTACCGAGCTCACTTAGGCATTGAAGGATTTTGTAGGATTCATAGTGTTAACTAAGCTTCAGTTGGTTAACAATGGAAATCAGTTTTGGAGCAGTGTTTACTAAGCAAGGTCATCCAATGAAGGATTTCATTGTTTTGGGAAATAAAGTTTAATTATTTCAAGTAATGATTGTAAGCGACTGAGGTAATGATTATTGGTAATTATAAGTTGCAAATGAGCTGACTTGAAAATTTTTAAGGTATATATGAAAGTTCAAGTTGAGAATTCTAAAGTGTAATGAGTGAGCATACAAGTGTATTGATTATGTGAAGAAGGAAAGTGTGAATAAACATTGAAGGAGGATTAGATATCCTTGAGGAGTAGCAAAGATTTATTCAATCAAAGAGGATCTAGTGAAGTAGAACAAATATTTGTATCAATAATTTAGTTGTATCTCATTTAGGTCACTTCATTGTTACTTTCTCACCATTGTAGCAGTGATTCCTAAATCTCTTAATAGAGTTGGTTTAACAACCATTTGTAAATCATCTAACAAGGTGACAATTTTATTGAATTTTTCTAAAGTACTTTTGCAAGGCCACTACTAACATGGTGATTAAATCCTCTAACAAGGTCACATCTAATAGTGTGTTTTGTAACCTTTAACCAAGTTAGCTCCTAATAGGGCTCACTTTAGAAGAGTGAAAATTACTAGCTAGTTACTTGGTGATTTTTCCCATATTGGGTTTCCACATTAAATATGGTGTCTCATGCATTCGTATTATTTCTTTTATAGTTGCATGTTAATTACTATAAATGCTTAAAGATCTATTAAAGATAACATACACTACATCTACTAAGTTATATCGTTTCTTTGTATGTTTACCAAGTGATAATAGTAACTAGTTTTATCAAACATCTAAGGGATGTGTGGATTTATTTTTTTGGTAACTAATTCACCCACCCACCACCCCCCCCCCCCCCCCCCCCTTAGTTAGTCCATCTATATTTCCAACAATTCACATCAAAGCTTTTGGTGCCTGCAGGAATGATTTCAAGGATCTAAGCTAAAGATTAGGATGTCTTACAAGAGGGAAATTGCAAGGCTTAACATGGATAACTTTTTAGTATGAAAAGGTCTCATGAGACTCCATCTAGCTTCCATTGGAGATATATGATTGAATTATCTTAATGAATAATATACAACTCCTTTTGGTACACTATCTATTAATGACATTGCTAAGAAGAAGACTCATAATACCATGATGATAGACATTGCATCTACCCTAAGCTATGATGAATTTGATGATATCAAGGATTGAAAAATTGCCTTTGAGATGTGGAACAAGTTGAAAGATATCTATGGAGGTGATGACAATGTAAGGAGAGCCAAAGAAAAAATCCTAATAGGACAATTTGATCAGATGAGAATGAGAGAAGATGAAAACATTTCCAAATATGTTGAAAGATGTTGAAAGAGTCAAAGCAAGTGTTAGTTCAATCAAAGCTTCTAGAGGAGATATCAAGGAGGAATTAGTTGTAAGTAAATTTTTTAGAACTCTACTTCCCATTTATGCAATTAGAGTATCTACAATTCAAGAAAGAAGATGTGAAGCAAATCATAAGATAAATTTGGAAGCAATAGTAGGAAGCTTGACTACATTTGAGCTAGATAAATATGACAATTATGTTGCAACTTCCAAGAACATTGAATCAGCATTTGAAGTCAAGCTTTCACTCAAAGAAAAAGGTGAGAAACTAAATGAGTCTTAGTTAGAAAGTGAAGACGAATTAGAAGAAAGTTCTAAAAGTGATCTTGAAGTAGTTGAAGCTCTACTTGCAAGGAAATATTCTAAAGGAAAAGGAAAATACAAAGGTAAGGTTCCTCTAATCCATTTTTCATGTGAGGAAATTGGCCATATTGTAGCTAGGTGCCCAAACAAACAAAACAAGGATGAGAAGAAAGGTCATAAGTGCAATGGAAAGAAAGACTTCAAATAATTTGACTACAAAGGCAAGAAAACATACTTTATGGCTAAGAACTCTAAGGATTCTAATACTAGTGAAGATTAAATTGTTTACATTGCTATGAAAGATGAATCTGATAATGATGAGGAAGATAAGATGGCATTTATCTCTCATGTAAGAAAAAATGATACATGGATCATAGACAGTGGTTGTTCTCATCATATAACTGGTGACAAAACAAAGTTTAAACATTTTGAAGACTATGATGGTAGTAGTGTAAGGTTTGGTAATAATGAACCTTGTTTTATAAAAGGAAGAGGAAGAATATCATTAACCAAAGAACTTTTATGTGATAATGTCTATTGGGTTGAAGGACTAAAACATAATCTATTGAGTGTGGCACAGCTAATCAATATTGGATTCAAGGTGGAATTCATGCATGGAAAGGCAAGACTACTAGATGACAAAGGAAATCTGATTGGATCATGTATACAAACAAAAGGTAACTTGTTTTATCTTGAACTTGGTGAGTGCTCATGTTTTATTGCTCAAGTTGAAGAAAGTTGGTTGTGGCACATTAGGTTATGTCATGTGAATTTTGATAACATGGTAAAGATAAGAAAATTCAAGAAAGTAAGAGGCATTCCTAGTATAAAGAAACCTAATGTTGGTTTATGCAAGAATTGTCAGATTGGTAAAATGAGAAAGACTAGCTTTAAAAGTAAAAACTATCAATTTGAATTTTTTTTGGAAATTGTGCATCCTGATTTGTGTGGACCTATTGGAATTGATATCTATTCTAGAGAAAAGTTCTTCATTCTTTTTGTTGATGACTAATCTAGAATGATGACTGTCATGTATCTAAGAGAGAAGTCAAAAGCATTTGACAAGTTCAAATGGTATTTAGCCAGAGTAGAAAAGGAAATAGGGAAAGGACTAAAATGTTTGAGATCAAACAGAGGTGGTGAATTCATCTCCCATGAATTCAATAACTTTTGCATTGAAAGAAGAATCAAAAGATAGGTATTAGCCCCTAGAACTCCTAACCAGAATGGAATAGCTAAAAGGAGGAATAGATCTATCATGGATTGTGCAAGGACTCTAATGATTGAAAAAAATATTACTATCAAATACTGGAAGGAAGCTATCAAAAATGTAGTTCATACCTTGAACTGAGTATAGTTGAAGAAGGACTCATTCAAAACCCCCTATGAGTTATGGTATGGCTATAAATCCAATGTAAGTTACCTATAAGTATTTGGAAGTAAATGTTATATCTTGAAAGAATCTAGAAAAGGAAAATTTGATGTGAAAGGTGATGAAGGAATATTATTGGGATATTCTTGCAAGAGTAAGGCTTATAGATGTTTGAATTTGTCTACTCACAAAATCATAGAAAGTGCACATGTGAAAGTCAATGAGTTTGTAGAAAGGATTGAAGAAGAAAGCAAAAAGAAACCAAAAGATTACAAGAGATTTTTTTTCATTGAACTTGATACAGTGCTAGATACATCTGTCAATTAGGAGACTTCTATTCCTGAGTCTTTAGTCACCGAGTTGCAAGAAGTTCAAATTGAGTTTCAGGAACCCAAGTCACATTCAGATGCTATCGAGCCAATGCCTACTAAGTCTAAGAAAGCTAAAAGGTACTTGTTTACTTGCTGATTTTGAACCTAGAAATGTCAAAGATACATTATGAAATGAAAGTTGGATTGAGGCTATGAATGAAGAGATAGAGAAAATAGAGAAGAACAAAACATGGACTCTTGTAGCTAGGTGTAAAGATAAAAATGCGATTAGAATTAAATGGGTATTTAGAAATAACTTGAATGAAGATGGTAAGGTATCAAGAAACAAAGTTAGATTGGTGTGTAAAGGTTTCTCTCAAGAGGAAGGAATTGATTATGGAGAGACCTTTTTTCCTATTGTAAGATTAGAAGGTGTGAGGACCCTACTTGCATATGCTGCACACAAAGGATTTAAGGTACATCAAATGGATGTCATATCAGCATTTCTCAATGGTATTTTAGATGAAGAAGTCTACATTGAGAAACTTGAAGGTTTTTTTGATCTAGACAAAAAGGACATGGTCTACAAATTACACAAAGAATTGTATGGTTTGAAACAAGCCCCTAGAGCATGGTATGAGAGATTGCATAACTATCTTATTCAAATTGGTTTGTAGAGAACTAATGATAATAGTAGCTTGTACATCAAGGAAAGACCAGATAACAAGATTGTTTTGGCAAAAATATTAGTGGATGATACTTTGTTTAGAAGGAATAATGATCTATGCAAGGAATTTGAAATGTCTATGTTTGGTGAGATTAAATTTTTTGTTGGTCTTTAGATTCAATAGAGCAAGAATGGTATCTACATCACTCAGTCTAAGTATATTAAGGAGATACTCAAGAAATTTGTTATGGAAGATTCAAAACCAATTGGAACTCCCATGTGTACTAGACTAAAGCTTACCAAATATGATGATTCAAAAGAGGTAGATCATACCTTATACAAATCAATGATTGGAAAACTATAGTATGTGGTTCATGCAAGGGCTGTTATTGCTCTTACAATTGGTATAGTGGCAAGATTTTTAGTAAAAGATAAAATTACATGATGGCAATCAAGAGGATCTTGAGATACTTGAAAGGCACTAAAGATTATGGATTGTGGTGTAAATTTGGAGGAAATATGGACTTAAAAGTGTTAACTGATGTTGATTAGGCAGGAAACATTAATGACAAAAAGCATACAAGTGGTGGAGAATTCTTTCTTGGAAAAAGGTTGATGTCTTGGACAAGTAAAATCAAAATTGGACATCCCAATCTACAGCTAAAGTAGAATATGTTGCAGCAGCAATGAACTATTCTAATATTGTTTGGTTTAAATAGTTGTTGGAAGGCATGGAGGTTTTGATCAAAGAACTAGTTGTTATGTTTTTTGATAATACAAGTGAAATCAACATATCAAAGAATCTACTAATGCACTCCAAAACCAAGCACATTGCAATAAAATATCACTTTGTTAGAGAATTGGTGCAGGATAAGGAGATCAGACTGGAATATGTTCATACAAAAGAACAAATTACTAACATATTCACCAAGCCATTACCTAAGGATGCATTCTTGTATCTAAGAGGTAAGTTAGGGGTCATTGCCCTATTTGAAGCTCACTAAAATAAAGTTTTAGTGATGCATCAATAGGAGCCGAGTTGAAGATCTATCAATTTATGTAGCATAGTCATGGGAACATTGCATATGAATTAGTACTTAAGGTACAATATTACTCATTTGGTTTGTGTTCTCTTTGGCATGTGTTGGAAAAGAGGGAGAGTTTACTATCATATCTTTCTAAAATTTGAATTTGTTTGAGGGAGAGTTTTCTATTTGAAATAATAGCTATGTAATTCCTTTACAAAGGAAGATTACTGCATTAGAGAAGTTTGTGGTATAAAATCTAAGAGGGAGAAAATTCTGTTAGAGAAAGACTTTTTCTCAAATTTCATTCTGCTATGACATGTTGTGTTTCCATCAATGCCAAAGAGGGAGATTGTTGGATACAACTATTTAATTGTGTCTTATCTTTGATGTTACACAAATTTCATATTAATTATCAATCACTATCTACTGAGCTTAGTTGGTCAGCAAAGAAAATTTTACAGTCTACCAAGCTTTCCTAGAAATTACTCTGTGGAAACAGTGTCTATTGAGCTCACTCGGGTGTTGAAGGATTTTTTAGGATTCATAGTGTTAACTAAGCTTTAGTTAGTTAACACTAGAAATCACTTTTGGAGTAGTGTTTACTAAGCAAGGTCGGCCAATGAAGGATTTCATTGTTTTGGGAAATAAAGTTTAATTATTTCAAGTAATGATTGTAGCCAACTAAGGTAATGATTATTGGTAATTATAAGTTGTAAATGAGATGACTTGATAATTTGTAAGGTATATGTGAAAGGTCAAGTTGAGAATTCTAAATTCTAATGAGTGAGCATGCAAGTGTATTGATTGTGTGAAGAAGGAAAGTGTGATTGAAATTTGAAGGAGGATTAGATATCCTTGAGGAGAAGCAAAGATTTATTTGATCAAAGAGGATCTAGTGAAGAAAAATAGATATTTGTATTAGCAATTTAGTTGCATCTCATTCAGGTCACTTCATTGTTACTTTCTCACCATTGTAGCAATGATTCCTAAATCTCTTAACAGAATTGGTTTAACAACCTTTTGTAAATCCTCTAACAAGGTGATAGTTCTATTGAATTGTTCTAAAGTCTTTTTGCAAGGTCACTCCTAACAGGGTGATTAAATCCTCTAACAAGGCCACACTTAACAGTGTGTTTTGTAACCTTTAACTAGGTTGGCTCCTAATAGGGCTCACTTCAGAATAGTGAAAATTAGTAGCTAGTTACTTGATGGTTTCTCCCATATAGGGTTTCCACATTAAATCTAGGGTCTCTTGTGTTCATGTTATTTCTTTTATGGTTGCATGTTAATTATTGTAAATTCTTAAAGATTTGTTAAAGATAACATACACTACATCTACTGAGTTACAATATTTCTTTGTATGTTTATCGAGTGATAGCAGTAACTAGTTTTATTAAACATCTAAGGGATCTATGGATTTATTTTTGTGGTAATTGATTCACCCTTGCTCTTAGTTGCTCCATTTATATTTCCAACATGGATATGTCTGGACATGACTTCTCATGCCAAAGCACTAGGTCATTAGAAAGAAAGCATTAAAATGTAAGTAAAGAAATTTGTGGCACTATCTTGCTAGTCCTATTACTCTCAAGTGCCTCCCACTATTTTCCATCTACTCGAATCTTCCACTAATGGCTCCATCACTCAGCAATGCCATATCTCAGAGCTTCACGTTGGGGTCTAGCCTTCTATGCCCAACTAATCTTAGCTAGACTAGTCATCACATTATCTCCATGGTACCTCCTTATAATAGGCTATGCATCAGCAAAATCTGTGTGTTGTTGAGACAATGTGTGTACCTAGTGGATCTAGTTCTCAACACTAGCAAAAATCTCCCCTAGGCCCCCACTTCCACAATCCATATCTCATCTCTCTATAATAGAAGTTTCATAGTATATTAAGACCTCTTAGAGTGGTAAACATGGAGAACCCAATCAATTGTTTGAAGCATCACAATGGTCAATTCTCAGTGATGGTTGTTCCCTCATGGTCTTAGGTATGTTCTCTCATGGAGTGTCCCCTACACATTACATTAATTATTTTTTAGTCCATCAAGAAGTAGTTGTGTATCAAGCCCCTCTAGATGCAGTACATAAAGCTTCAGCTAGTGATGTTATGACCCTTGTGTCTTGTTAGTCTATCACCCCTAATTTTTTCCCCTTGTTAATAGCCTTTGACCCCCTTAGTATTTACCAACCCAACACTTCCACCCACTTTCCTTCTTCCATAGTTTCGTCAGGTCTGACACATGAGATTGGGTAGTTGGATCCATCATTTTTTCCTCCAACATTACCCTCTCACATACTAGATTTTGTGATGTGGAAGACTAAAAACCCATCTCCACTTAGACCCTGCCTCCCTATTAGTTTCCCTGACTACCCTAGCTCCTCAATTATCAATCCAAGTTGGGATAGCAAGTTGGTTGTAAACTTATCCAATACCACCCTTGACCCCCTTTCTTTTAATTTTTTTAAATGAGGTCTTAAGTTTGTATTGGCCCCTCATAGTATTCCTCAAGTTTATTTCTTCATTGAAATAGAATAATGAAATTAAAGATAAAAGAATTATTTTGTTTACAAAATAATTACTTGACCAATTAGGGCCAACATCCTAGATGTTTACTCTAAGTTGGAAAAGTATATTATGGTCTTAATCGACCTAGTAGAAATTTGTGAAAAGGCATGGTATTTATGCAAAGGACATCTTGTGTGATGTAGTGTGTAAGTGTATTGTGATATGTGATAAGTGATATATGAAATTTCTATGAAGTAATATATGCAAAGTTTTTGAGAACCTCATTTTGTGATCCAAAATTGAGCTAAGATCAAAGATCAATCAAGAAAGAAGTTACAACACCTATATACCTAAAGTCTAATTACTTGTTTGGAAAGTGTGTTCTTCTTGCATATAGTGTACTACAACTCCTAACAGGGTTGGAATCTCCAAACATAGATTCAAAGTCTCCTAACAGGGACTCTCTATACTAAATTTTCTAATTGACTCCTAATAGGGTCCATCCTCTAACAAGCAACATATATATCAATATATTATCTAGTGAATATCATCCCCACACAGGTTTTCCCTTGGCCAGGGTTTCTCTAGTTCACAAAATATGGTGTTATGAGTTTTCTTTATGCATGGTTATTGTTTTAGCTCAATGAGGATCATTGAGGGATGGCGTGCGTCTGCGTTTTGGTGCCGAGCTAGGGCAGCCGTGCCCTAGCTTGTTCCAGTGTTTTCTGTGCGTGTAGCTGCGGTGGGCGGTTGTTTGCCTACGTAGAGGAGGGTTGGTTGCGGATTGGGGGTCTTTGGAAGGCTGACCAAATTTTTCATTTGCATGCGGGCTGTGGGGCACTCAATCGTGGGGTGCCTGTTCTGCGGTCCACAGCGACGACCATTCCAGGTCTGCGAAGACATGGCTCGGGGTGAGCCATCTTTGGTTACACCTGACACCACTTTACATGATGTGGAGGACATGCATCTGCCAAATCAAGGGGCAAGGATGTTTGATAATGTTCTATACTCTCAGAGCTCAGGGGCTACAGAATCAAATCCGTCTGGAGGATCTCGCATCATGAAGATTAACGGGTGCCTTGAACGATGCAAAGAAAGACCTAAATTGTTGATCCCATATGAAATGATTGTGGAAGACGTCGAATATTATACAAAGCACTCGCTGTATTGCAAATTCCTAGGCTTAAGAGTATCCCTTCAATTTCTGGAGTACTGGGCCCAAAGAGTCTGGGAACCAGAGGGGGAAATGGAGGTCACGTTGCTTGCAAATAACTTTTTTATGGTTACATTCACCTGCATGGCTGATCGGAATAGGGTTTTTGAAGGCGGACCCTATTTTTACAACTAGGTTGGGCTATTTGTCAAACCTTGGCATGCAGGTTTTAACCCCTCTAAGGAGCTTCCAAATTGGGTCCCAGTGTGGGTTAGGCTTCCCAGATTTCCAATTGAGTGTTGTCGGGAAGATGTTCTTTATATGCTCGCATCGATGTTGGGGAAACCAGTGGGGCCTTCAACTCAAACCCTGGGAAAGCGGGTGATGACCTTTGCTTGAATTTGTGTGGAGCTTGATTTGAGCAGACCATTGCCAGATGCGATAGAGATTCATGCAGGTTCACATTCTTGGGTGCAGCAGTTGGATTATGAGACCCTTCCTTTTCGATGTCATCTGTGTCATGAGTACGGCCACCTGCTGCGTAGGTGTTCGAAGGCTAAACCAATGGATCAGCAACCTCCATCTCCTTCTCGCATCATTCCAAGTGTTGATAAGGGGAAGAAGCCAACCTCTGGCGAGGGTAAGGATGCTGAGGGTTTTGTTCAGGTTAAGGCTAGGAACCGTAATAGAGGACAGAAGAGAACTCTGATGGAGAGACAAGAGGAGGATACCTTTAACAGATTTGAGGTCCTGGATGAATTGGGATAGCATGAAGGCATTACAGGTCTTACCAGTATGGACCATATTGGTGTAGAGTCTGACTTGGAGATTGGTTCTACCATTCCCCTACCTACTCCACAGGTGGAACCCGCAATGCCTATGGTCACAGAGGGGCAGGCAGAGGTTCAGGTGCTTTTGGGATCAAATGCTGGTTTGGGTCAAGGAGAAGTGGGGGCTGCCCTTCCAATCCAAAATGTTGTCTCTGAAATGGAAAAGCATGGTAAATCTTCTCCTCATTTGGGTATTTTTCAGAAGGATGCCAAGAAGGGGGTCTGTGAGAAAAGTGGCAAAGGTGGGCGCAAGAAGGACATAGAGAAGATTAAGATGATTGGGGAGAATTTGGTGGAGTCAGGATCTATCAAGACTTTGGACTCCCATTTCTCGGCCCCCCCAAAATGATTGTTATTTCATGGAATGCAAGGGGCTTGAACAGCGGCCCTAGACAAAAAGCTGTTCGAGAATTGGTTAGAAGTCATTCTCCTGATGTTCTTTTTCTGCAGGAGACCAAGGTCTCGGTTGAAGGTATGATGAGTATAGCTCCTAAATTATGGAAGAACGGGCAATGTCAGTGCATTGCAGCTCAGGGATCTTCTGGGGGTGTGGCATGCTTATGGAACCCACGCAAAATCCAGCCTCTATGGTGGATTTCATTTAGGTCCTCCTTATCCTTGGTCTCTCTATGCCATGAGTCGGGTGAGTCGGTTCTTTTTTCCAATGTTTATGCTCCAGTTGAATTCCAAGGTAAGACTCTTACATGGAATAATATTCATTTTGTTCGTGGCCTTTTTCCTTATCTGCCATGGATTATTGCTGGTGACTTTAATGCTATTTTGGATCTCTCTGAAAAATGGGGGGGTATTGCAAGACTTGAGCCATCTTCTGTGCTTCTACGGGATAATATCTTGGCTCTCAATCTCATGGATATTAAGCCTAGTAATGGCTAGTTCACCTGGAATAATAGAAGGATAGGAGATAGTTGCATTGCTGAACGATTAGACCGGTTCATGGTGTCCTATTTTTGGGTGGGTGGATTGTGGTCATCCAAATCTGAGATATTAGATTGGAGAGGGTCGGATCATTGGCCCATTAAGTTAGCTATCTCTTCGAATCGGCCACCTCAGAAGTCTCCTTTTAAATTCCAGCTCATGTGGTTGAGGGACCCAGATCTATATGGTTGTGTGGCTGAGTGGTGGAGGGTTGGCAGACCTGCCTTTGGTACAGCTATGTATATTTTTGCTAAACTCCTTCAATATGTCAAGTATCAGCTTAAACGATGGAACAGGTATAGCTTTGGAAATATGTTTCAGGAAAAATATGTGGCCCAAGCTAAGTTGAATGATATTACCAGGTTGATTAGGGAGGATGGGGTGTTAGAGTATTTATTGTGGGAAGAAGCTAGTGCTCTAAAAACCTTGGAGGAGTGGGAGTTGAGAGAGGAAATCTATTGGAAACAGAAAGCTAGGATTGACTGGCTTCAAGCAGGTGATAAGAATACTGCTTTCTTCTTCAATTCTATGAGGGCCAGGCGTCATGGTAATTTCATATCTACTTTGGTGACTGATAGTGGTGAGGTTCTCTCTTCATCTCAAGATATTTTCAGCGAAGCTGTACAATATTTTGCTTCTTTATTTAGGGAGGAACAGCTGGGGGTCTTAGTTGAGGAGGCACAAGTCCTTTCTTGTATCCCTTCTCTAGTCTCTTTGGAAATGAAAGAGCATCTTATGAGTGCCATATCTTTGGAGGAGTTAGAGAGGACTGTTTTCCAGATGAAGAAAGGGAAAGCTTCGGGTCCTGATGGCTTTCCGATTGAATTCTTCCAAGAATTTTGGGATATTATCAAGTTAGATTTATTGGCAGTTGCTCAAGAATCTCAGACGAACAAGCAAATGCTTCGGGCCCTGAACTCTACCTTCCTTGCTCTCATTCCCAAAGGGGAAAGGGCTGACCGGTTAAGTCAATTCCGCCCTATCTCCCTTTGCAATGTTGTTTATAAAATCATATCTAAGCTGATCGTCGACAGATTAAAAAAGTGGCTTCCCTTGTTAATTTTTGAGGAACAAAGTGGATTTGTGACGGGCTGCCAGATATTGGATGGTGTGGTCGTGGCAACTGAGACTATTCATTCCATGGTCAAATCTAAAGATAAGGCAATGTTCATTAAGCTGGATATGGCTAAGGCATATGATAGAGTCCGTTGGTCATTTCTCCAAAAAGTTTTGAGAGCTTTTGGTTTTGCGGAGGAATGGATCCAGTGGGTTATGAGTTGTGTGAATTCAACCTCTTTTTCAGTCTTGATTAATGGAGAACACTCTGATCTTTTTGTTGCTTCTCGGGGATTATGGCAAGGTGACCCCCTTTCTCCCTATTTGTTTCTTCTTTTGGCTGAAGGTTTGGGTCATTTGATAAAAAAGAATGTTGAAAGGGGCATCCTTTAGGGATGGCAATGGGGAGGAAGTCTTCCTGTGCAATCTCACCTACAGTTTGTGGATGATACAGCTTTGATGGGCATGTCTACCATCTGTGAAGCTTCTAATATTCGTAAGGTTTTGGATGTTTATCTGGCCGCTTCAGGACAGTTCATTAATGAAGGAAAATCATCCATTTTTTTCTTCAACACTCCGCTTTCTATCCAAAGGTGAATCACTCGTATTCTTAGATTCCAAATCGGAAGTCTTCCTTTGCTCTACCTTGGCATTCCGATCTCAAGTGGTAGGCAGTCTCGAGAATCCTGGCAGGATATTTTGGACAAGTTCCGTGTCAAAGTTACTCATTGGACCCACCGCTGGCTTTCCTTTGCTGGTCAGGTCCAGCTTCTTCAATCTGTGATTCAGGCTCTTCCGCTTTATAGGAGTATGGTTCAGGTGGCACCGATGAGCTTTGTCAAGGACTTGGACTCCCTTGCAAGACAATTTTTGTGGGCTGGTAATTTATCTTCGACTAAATGGAGCCTTGTTAGATGGGAGGTTGTCTGTAGACCAAAACAATTTGGTGGTCTTGGTTTACGACAATCATTGCTTACTGGTACTGCCCTGGCTACCAAATTATATTGGCATTGGTGTGTGGAACAAGACTAGGTTTGGGCCAGAATTTTGACTCAAAAGTATCTTCCTGGTATCCCTCAAAAAGATATCCCACGGTATAGTTTGGGTGGGAAAGGTTCGATGATTTGGAATACTCTCAAGAGAGGAGCTGCTCTTATTAAGGGTGGCTTATTTTGGATTTGCAAAGGTGGCTCAGAGGCACAGTTCTGGTATGATGCTTGGGATGGCTATCCTCCCATTGTCACTCAATATCCTCATTTGCACATTTTGGCTCAGAGATTTTGTGATGCTGGTTGGTCAAGGGTGCGAGACTTTAAGTCTTTTTCCCTTCATGGCCAACTGGTGGAGGCAAGTTGGAAGAACCCCAGGGAATGGCCTATTCCTGGTTTTGAAGTGGAGCGTGCTGAGCTCCTGTACATTATTTCTAGGAGAAGTTGTAGTGCTCTGATGGGAGATGATGTGTTGGCTTGGTCCCCTAATCCCAAGGGTGCTTATACTGTTTCCTCTGGGTATCAGGAGTTGCTCTCCCAACAGCTGGTGGGGGAGGAGGTTCCATGGTGGAAGAAAGCTTGGAGTAGGTTTTCTTGGCCTAATTGTAACTGTTTCATTTGGACTCTGGTCCGGAATAGATGCCTGACCTAGGACAATATTCGCAAAAGGGGTTTTTCAGGCCCTTCGAGATGTGTCCTTTGCAGTAGCGAGGAGGAAGACTCTTCTCATTTGTTCTTTCGGTGCTCTTTCACCCTGCAGTTATGGCATCTTTGGTGGAATGTTTGGAAACACCCGTGCATTCATGCCTCCTCCCTGGCAGATTTTTGGATGAGTTTGGGGAGGCCTCCTTCTATGGCCCCCTTCTTGCAAGAGGTTTGGTACGCTGGGCCTATCTTTTTGCTATGGCAAGTCTGGCTGGAACGTAATCATAGAATTTTCTGGGTAGAAACTTTGGAAATTCATCAAGTTTGGAATAGAATTTTGGGAATGATTCAGGAAACAGTCTTGGCTAAGAGTGAGATAATGTTGCCACTTAAGTGTGATGATGCTGCGATGGTTGATAGGCTCGGAATAAAAGGAATATCTCTAGTGTCTTCCTATGTTAGGAGGGGTAGAAAAATGAAGCAAAAAGTGCAAAGGATGGGGAAATGGATGGCTCCTCCTGCTGGCATTCTCAAAATTAATATTGATGGTTCGTCGAGGGGAAATTCGGGGCCGGCTGGAATAGGTGGGATTGGTAGGGATTCTTCTAGTTTGGTGGCTTTTATTTTCTCGATCAATAAAGGAATGCAGACTGTTAACAGTATGGAAGGTTTGGCTATTCTTTATGCTTTGAAGCGGGCGTATGCCCTTGGGTGGCGTAAGGTGATTTGCGAATCTGATTCTCAGGTTTTGGTGAATCTTCTCCTTGAGAGGAAGAGTTTGAATGTTAGTTGGCAATTGTCTTTAATAGTGCAACAGATCTTACAGATTAGTGCTATGATGGATTCAGTGTCATACTCCCATATCCCAAGGCAGTGGAATAGTGCGGCGGATAGTTTGGCTAAATGGGCTTCTGGGAACTTTGATGGTTGGAGGATTGATGAGTGGGAGCAATTACCAGGGGAATTATGTCAGGAATTGGAGAGGATTTTGACAAAGGATATCATTGGAGTCAGAGAGAGATGATGTAGGCTTTTGATTCTTTTGGGGCTTTGGCCCTATCTTGTTTTGTACTACTTTGTTCTAAGTTTCAATAAAGTTTTTACCCCTCTTTTTTCAAAATTGTTTTAGCTCAACATTACTTGTTTACTTTCTTATGCATGGTACAAAGTAATTAATAATATCTAGTTGGTAACAAAAGTTTGTAGAATATTGATTCACCCCCCTTATTATTTCCTATTTCTAGCACTTATTTGCATTGCAAATGCAAAATTATAGAATTCACAAGTACAATATGCTAACCCACATGGGTGCCTTCATTACAAATAATCTACAAGACAAGCTACAAACTATCATCTAGAGCTACCCTAGACAATGTTCAGGCCTTTCTTAAACAAGAAATTTTATGCCACCTAGGAAGGTTCTAGATGCTCAAACTTAATAACTAGGGCTAACAGACCCTAACAATACATATAGAGTTAACTAAATACATTTTGACAAATTATTTTAGAAATTTTAGTAACCCAACTTCAAAAGGCTATAAATCTCAAACTGTTGCTTTGATTGGCTATTATAACCACTTTTTAAAAATGCTAGCTCATGATCTATAAGCTTAAAAATTGCACAAGTACCCTTTTGCTGAGTTTTTGGACGTCATATTTGCAATCTAAGGCCTGAAATAGTGAGCTTGAAGATTTTTGTACAAATGTTTCCACCAAAAATCTGCAATAACTTCTCCAATAATTAAATTTTTATGGCAAGCTTAGAAATCTAAAATGAACCTTCATGTAGAAAATGAGAACATTGCAAGCTCATATGAGAAAATTACAAAAAATAGCAAGTTCCCATAAATAGTAACCACCCTATCTACTAGTCCTTATTAAAATAGAAAAGATTGAAAAGAAAATATTTTTGGGTGATGCAAGGTTGTTCTTACACCCAAGATGCTCTTGCATCATTATCCTTTACTACTCTCGAGTTAAGAGCTTATAATATCAAAATTTTTGATCTCAGAAAAACATATTCATTACATATCATTGGAAATCATAAGGGAGATGTACCTAGTAATTCAGAGGGTAGTGATTGAATACATACACTAACCCATTTGTTGGTAAACATCCTTTTGTCTCTCCAAAATATTGGGTATCAAAGAATTAGGTTATAAAATCTAATACGAGGATAAACTGTTAACCAACAGTTTTTGGTGACTCTACTATGGATTTCAAGTGAAAACTTTGAAGAATTTCCCTTCATATTAATTTGTACTCTAATTCCATAGGTTTGAGTTGAAAATAAGGTCTTGTAGAAGTCAAGTATTTTCCATAAGAACCTGATACCAGTTTTGCAACCTCAACCTACTGAAGAGAAGAAGAAAATTCAAAGTTTAAGACTAGTAAAGATTACTTGATCACCAAGATTAAGAAAAACTTTTAAAAACACTATTTTCTAAAATATTTTATACATCTTGGATCCCAAATATACTAGGAGTGCTAAAGAAAGAGGAAATATTAACCTAGTATACAAAGAGCTCAAGAAGGCCACCTTTCCTATCCTAAAAGATCTTTGAAGAAGAGGAAGATCAAATGCAAGGGAATCTATAACTAAACAACTCTAAGATACTCATTTGTCTATAGTTGTTCCTCCTAATAGAACATAGATAAGTAAATATTCTCCTCCTCCTATTGTTAGAACCTCTATTCCTCCTACTTTTGATGTTTTATTGTTGATTTGTGTAAAACTTCTAGTTTTTGTTTCTTTTTAGATAAACCAAAATATTACACTAGTAGGTATGGAACTACCTTGTGAAAATGTTATTGGTCTTCTTTCCCTTGAAGAAAATAATGATCTACCAAGAGAATCAAGAAGGAAATTTCCAAAATTTAATGATGATGGTACCATCTCTTCAGAATAGCACTTAAGTGCTTTCCATAAAGCCCATGGTGTAGTAAATCCTCAACATGAGGATGTGGCTATTAGAATTTTTGTAGATAAACCTATAGACAATGTTGTTTGTTGGTTTCAAGACCTACCTATAGGATGCATTACACATTGGAATACTATGAAAAAAAGGTTTGAGGAATATTACAAAAGTAGAGAGGATGCACAAGTATTGTTGTTGCAATTGGCATAGATAAAGAAAGAACCATCAATTTCTATGAATTTTTTTACTGCAAGGTTCAATAAACTTATCAAAAGAATAGCTACTGCAAGTGCACCTACAAATGATAATAATAATACTTTCTACATTAGCTCTATGCCTCCTAATTTTGGATATCAAATTAGAAGAGAAAACATAGCAAACTTACAAGCTGCTTAGACACTAGCTATGGAGATGGAGCATGACATGATAGCATCTAGTAAGTAGAAAAGAGAATTCTAATCTAGAACCATGAGTAATATAACTAGTACTTCAAATAGTATAGAAGCCATGCTTCAAAAAATTTCTAATGAGCTCATTTCACACTAAAGAAACAAATCAATAGGCCTTCTCATTCTTTCCATCAACCTCATCAAGAAGATTCTATAAACCCAATGGAGGTAAAAAATTGCAAATATCACTTATTCAACAAATATTAGCGATTGAGCTTGCCCCAAAAAGACAAAATATGTGTGCTTTTCATTGAAGGTCAGATCATGATGGTGATACATCTATTGATATGATCAAATATAGGAAGATGGTGGATAATAAAGAAAAAATAATTGAATATCCTAAAAGTGAGGACGATCATACTCCTTGTGGTTACTTTGAAAACTATTTCTTGGAGTATGAATCAAATTCAAAGGTACGAGGTGACTATTTTACAACTAATAAAGGAACTTAGTTAATAGTAATGAGAAGAGGTCAAAAGAATAGAAATTAGGCCAAAAATCTAGTTCATGTAAGAAATAATACAACATAAAACAAAGATGATAAAGATAGTGGCATAGTAACTTCAGCTACATAAAAGGAGCACAAAGGTAAGTCAAGTAATTCCTTTGACATCATACAATATTGTAAAGAGGTAAGATTCTAGATATCTTTATTGGATTGATTGAATTCTAATCCTAATCAATTACAAAGATTAGTTGAGGATTTTAATAATAAGGATGAGGGTCATGTTAATATTAATGCTAATGTTAATCATCACAATAAAGCTAGCACTAGTGGAACTTTTTTGATTGATGAAGATTTTGCACTCTCTAAGTTATTTAAAGAAGAATTACAAAATCAAAAACTAGATCTCTTCTACATTTCCTTGTTTATCAATGGAAATAGATTGAGTAACTACATCATAGATTAAAGAGCCTCTGATAATGTAATGCCTTCTTCTATAGAAAAAGCTTTAGGACTTCCATTGACTAAAATTTTTGGTAGATATTATCCAATGGATGCAAAACAAGTGCCCTTGCTTGGAAAGATAAAAGATGCTCAAGATTCCCTTGCTACCTATCATTCCAAAAGGCTAAAACTTGCTATTCTAGTGGCATATATCCCTACAAGTTATGGAATGCTCCTAAGTAGAAGCTTCTACAAAGACATTGGGGGAGAGATAAAACTACAATAGTCTTGTGTCTCTATCCAAGTTGGAGATAAAAAGGTGAAGCTAGAACCTAAAGAAAAGACAAAATTTACTATCCTAAAATCAAATGATCCTAGGTCTCAAATCTTGTATCATGAAATGTAGTTTGGTAATTATATGTTGTTCTTCGACACCCCTAATATTTTAGAAGAATTAGGACAAACTAAAGGTGATCAATTGTGGACTTTGGAATTTGATGGCAATTGTGCTAATATTGGTTTAGGTGTAGGAGTAGTGTTGACATCACCTAGTGTGGAAATGAGTTTCTTAGATTATAAGTTAGATTTCAAAAATACTAAGAATACTACCTAGTATGAAGCCCTTCTCCTTGGTATAATTACAACAACAAAAAAAAGGAGTTAAGATACTCAAAGCTCAAAGAGATGTAGAATTAGTAGTGAGATAAGTTAGAAACCAATATGTAGTAAAGAATTAAAGATTAAAGAACTATAATAATAAGGTTTGGGATGAAATTGAGAGTTTATATTCTTTTTCAATTATATTAGTACCAAGGGAATTCAATTCAAGAGCTAATTCTTTGGCAATATCTGCATCATTGCTCTTACCACATCCTTATTTTAAAGACCAGATCTATACAGTAGAAGTTTTATTTAGGCAGACTATCCTTGATGATGAAGATTTATGTTAGGTGTTTGAAGATGACAATTACATACAACAATTCATTTAAGGGGAAGAACCTTTTGTGGGATTGTATTTTGAAGGAAGAATTAATGCAAGTGGTGATTCAATAAAAGTTGAGAAAAGGAAAATAGAGCTTGATATGATTCAATTGAAAGGTAATAAGATTTTACCTCATCTAATTTATTTAGAAATTTTGTTTGATAGGAATGATGCATACATAAGGAGAGAAAGAGATATGAAAGGAAAAACCTATGGTGAATATGATGGAATCAATATAGGTACAAAAATCAGCCTAAAAATGATAAACGTAGGAAAGTGTTGCACACCAGAGGAGAGGATAGAGATCAAGAAATTTACTCATTGAATTTCAAGATGTATTTTATTGGTGCAATGAATACCTTAAAATTTTCATGGGTGGAAAGTTCAAACATGAAATCCTTCTTAAACCAAAAGCAACACCATTCAGGGAGAAACAAAGAAACTATAACCCTATAGTTGAAGGAACAATCTTCAAGGAGATCAACAAAATGTTGTAGGATAAAATTATATATCCTATTTGTAATTCTACTTAGGTTACTAATATTTTTCTAGTAAGGATGAATAATGCAGAGATAAGGATTTGTGTAGATTTTAGAAATCTAAATCAAGCCTCACTCAAAGATCATTTGCTCTCCCTAATATGGATCATCTCTTACAAACTATTGCAAGATTAGAAATGATGTCCATGTTAGTTAGTTTTTCAAGATATAATCAAATTCAAGTAGATGAAGTAGATTAGTTAAAAACTATATTTACCACACGATGGGGTATGCTTTCCTATAATAGAGTGCCTTTTGGCTTAATTAATGTAGGTGTAACCTTTCAACATGGTATGAATTTGACCTTTGGTGATTTGAAAGATAGAATCATTGTCATATATCTTAATGATTTGATAGTCTTTTCTAAGAAGAGAAAAGATCATATCAAAGATTTAGAAAAAGTGCTACAAAAATGTAGAGATCATCATGTTTCAATTAATCTAAAGAAGTCATTATTTTATGTGATAGAAGGAAAACTACTCGGTCATATTGTGTCTAAAGAGGAAGTGAAGATCAATCTAGATAGAGTTAAAGCCATCTAGTAATTAAGTCTATCCTTGAGAAAAACTAGAGTGAAGTCCCTCTTTTCTAGGTAAACTTCCTGAGGAGATTTGTGCCTAATTTCTTTGAAATTGTTAGATATATGTTGATATGATGAAAGGTAATAAAACTTTCAAATGGAGTGATACTAGGAAAAAATCTTTTGAAAATATCAAGGGTGTTATTGCCAAATTTCCTATGCTTGTCCATTCAGACTATACTAAAGAATTCATCATATATTGTTATGCCTTAGAACATACTATGTTAGTTAGCTATATTGATGCAAGAGAATAAAGAAAGAATACAAGCTCGAATTGCTTTCATGAGTATATCATTGAAGAATCAAGAACTAAGGTACTCACAGATGGAAAAATATGCATATTCAGTGGTGAGAGCCCTTAAAAATTTTAGGTTTTATGTGCTACAATCTCATTCAATGATATATGTGCCAAATCCTATAGTAAAAAGTATTTTGACACCACAAGAGGTTGTTTGTAATAACATAGGAGTTTAGATAGCAAAAGTCCAAGCATATGGTATAGAAATTAACCCAACCAAACATGTAAGAGTTAAATTACTCTATAAAGCCTTAGTAGAAGATCAAAAATTAAAAGAAGATACTTTAAAAGTTCTTATGGTAAGTCTTCAGGATTCTTGGTTCTCAAACATTCCTTATTTTCTGGCATGTGGTGAATGCCTTGATGGATTGACTATTAAGGAAAGAAGGGTTCTAAAAAAAAAATCCTCAAATTATGTGATTCATGATGATTTTTTGTACAAGAGCACAATTGATGGAACATTTTTAAGATGTGTGGATAAGGAGCAACAAGTAAATTTGTTGACATCTTTTCATAATGAGGCATGTGGAGGACACTTCTCTTCTATTGTCCCTGCATTTAAATTTTTGAGGCAATGCTATTATTGACCTAACATGTTTAAAGATGCATATAAGTGGGTGGCTAATTGTGATAAATGAAAGATATTTATTGGTAAACCTCAAATTTCTATCCTACCTCTTAGGCCAATGATAATTGAAGCTCCTTTTCATCAATGGGCTATAGATTTTATAGGCCTAATTGATCCTCCTTCTAGTTAAGGAAACTCTTACATACTGACTGCCATAGAATATTTTAGTAAATGGGTTGAAGCAAAGCAAATGAAGAAGATTTCATCATAAGTAGAATGTGAATTTCTCAAAGAGTGTATATTGATATGGTTTGGAGTTCCTATGACATTTTTTTTTGGTAGAGTGAACAAGCCACTATATATATAGACACACACATATATAAAACTAGTTCAAGAGCTCAATTGGGAAAGAACTAGTAAAGAAAACCTAGCATCATCACAACATATACAAATTACAAGCATCAATATTGATAATCATAGTTTATTGATGGAAAAACATAACTTTACCAAAATTTAGCCTTTATTAAGTTTTACATTTTTGAACATATCGAAACAATAAGCATAACAACCAAAATTTTCTAAAATTTTACAAAATATACCTAATGTTTAAAAGAAAAGTCCAAAAAAATAGAAGAATACCAATAAACTATTTGTCTTCCATATCCTCGGCATCCTCTACAATATTTTGTACTAAGTGACCCAAGCCAAAATTATAGCATGGTAGTGGAGCCACTTCCCATCCTGAGCTTGAGCCTTCAATAGCAACATGAGAAACACCCCCCCTCCCCAAGCTATTGGTTTGAGATGATCCAATTGGAGGTTTTTGGATAAGATGTCCCAAGTCAACAACACTTAAAGAAAGAACCAACTAGTCGCTAGTTTCACGAACCATGTGAACTGAGGGAACCAGAGGCATCTTCTTATGAGTAGATACTACATGTGCATTAGAAATTGAAAGACTCAAAATTTCAAGTAGTGCAAAACCAATTTTCTTTACATCTTCAAACATCTAAAAACCTAGAGCTTTTACCATGATTTGCAAGGTCTTAGTCAAGAATTGTGAGTTTTGCTTTTCACATGCCTTCTGTAGTGCCTCAAAAGTCACCAAAACTTCATGTTTTTGCATGAGCATGGTCCTTGAAAGTAGTCCTCCCACTAAGGAATCTCTAGACCACAAATCATAATTCTAGATAGCCCACTTAAGTTTACTTTGAGCCCAAAACTTTGTTCTAACCACCTTGTAAGCAATGATTTCTAGTCTCAATGTTCACTAAAGAAGATCCATAGAACTAGATAGAAAAATGGAGACCAAATTTGAGGGATATAACACTTGTCTAGAAGTTGCAAAGAAGAAGACCTCCCCAATGAAATTCTAAATCACACAATGGGTTGAAGAAGAAACCAGAATGAACATAATATTCAACATCTCATCATCTAGGTGATGAGAGGGTGCATCTTCATCTGCCGCTAGTTGAAGGAAAATTTAGTAATTTTTGGGTAGGATGCTCCTATGATACTGATGACAAGACTAACATTTCACACAAGCATCCATTGAGAATGACATTTTGGAAATTGAAAAGGAAATCAAAAGGAGTAGGGAAGAAGGAATAAATAGGTACCATTACATCAAAGCCCAATTACAATTGTATAGAGCAAATAGAAATACTGACAATCCTAAAATTGAATAAAGAATGAATATTCTACATTTGTATGTACTGGAATGGAAAAAAAAACCTTATTACCATCTATTAATGTCATCCTTGATCAACTTGAAACATGCTTTTACCTTAAATGTAGATTTGATCTTGCCAAATGTAAAACCACACAAAGTACTCTAGTGATGATAGCAAAAATTGATACTGAATAGTGTAGAAAGATTTCGTATGACTTCAGTATAATCTCACACATGCGAACCTCCTTAAACATCAAAAAAACTCCATGCCACTACAATTCCTCTTTAAGACCTTCACAAACTTGGACACCATTCAACCACATGGACCCAAATCAGCAAGATCAAATAGCTCGGTCAGCATACCCATGAGCACTTGATAAAAACTATGAACAAATAACTCAGCATGAGCCTCTTCCTTGTTAACTCAGCAAACACCTAGCTAGAAGTCAATCAATTGTTAGGATAAACCACAGACATAAATAAAAACTACATGCAAATATAACCAATAATAGAAAATAATAGATCACATAGAAATGAACACAAGGCACCAAGATTTAACATGGTTCACCCAATCCCTAGGCTATGTCCACCAAACAAAAAGTCCGATCTTATTACAATCCAGTGATTACAACCTGATTACAATCCGTAATCCCTTACAGCTCAATATCGCTGCAAGAACTAATTTTGCATCACAACATAATGAAAAAATACCCAACCCTAAACCCTTTTATAAAAGTATTAAATCACTTTAGGGTTATAACATGTCAGCCATAATTAGCCATAACTTTAGTGGTGAATCTACAAATGGTGAATAGTACCCAAAAAAAAAAATTGGGGTGATGCCCTGAACCCCACTAATTATGAAGTATGTACAGTACTTTCTTGATCAAATTAGGCTCCACACTAAACAAAAATCTTCCACTTGGAGACTGATCCTTTATCAATACCACTACCACATGGGGCTCCCACTAGATCAAACCACCCTGGACTCTGCTGTTCTTTTATTCATGTTCAATCTAAAAGATAAACTGAAGATGAAGAGGAGTTCATCTTCTCCCATGTTACAAAATTTGTCAACATATCTACTGGATTGCCATTGGTATGTATCTTCCCCAGCTTTAACTATCCATCCTCCAAAATTGACCGAATGAAATGGTACCACAACTGTGTGTGTTTGGTCTTAGAATGCAGAGCTAAATTCTTTGCAAGATGAATGGCACTCTGACTATTTGTGAAAAAATAACTATCCTTCTGAGGATGTCCTAATTCTTCCAAGAAGAATTGAAGCCATATCATCTCCTTGGCTACCTTTCTAGCAGCAACATACTCTACCTCTGTAGAGGATAGAGCATTAATCTTCTGTAACCTAGAAACCAGCTCATGGTGGCCCCACCAATAGTAAAGACATAACCTATAGTACTCTGCTTGGTATCAATATCCCCTACCAAATCTGAGTCAACATAGCCCTATAAATTAGTAGTAGAGCCCCCAAAGTGTAAACACTTATTGGATGTTCCTCTCAAATATCTGAGAATCCACTTGACAGCATTCCAATGCTCAAATCTTGGATAACTCATATACCTGCTAATGACTCCCACTGCATGGGCAATATCTGGCCTAGTGCATACCATAACATACATCAAGCTTCCTATAGCTGAAGCATAGGGTACCTTGCACATCTTATCCTCCTCTTCCTGTGTCTTAGGACACATCTCCTTAGTCAATTTCAAATGACCAGGTAAAGGTGTGCTGACAACTTTAGCATTCTCCATAGAGAAACATTGCAACACCTTCTCAACATAATCAACCTGAGATAGCATCAATGTTCTATTCTTCCTATCTCTACAAATCTACATACCAAGGGTTTTTTTTGCTGCCCCCAAATCCTTCATAGAAAATGCATGTGCTAATTGGCATTTCAACCCCTTAATATGATCCATGTTAGACCTAGCTACAAGCATATCATTAACATATAAACATAAAATAATGTAGCTATCATCATCCAACCTCTTAAAATAAACACAATAATCTGAATGACACCTGTTATAGCCATGCTCATGCATAAACCTATCAAATTTTAGATACCATTGCCAAGGTGCTTGCTTCAAGCCATATAAACTTTTCTTCAATTTGCACACTAAGTTCTCCTTACCTTTGACCTCAAATCCCTTTGGCTAAGCCATATAGATTTATTCATCCAAATCACCATGAAGGAAGGCTATTTTAACATCTAGCTACTCTAAATGCAAATCTTCAGTAGCCACAAGACTTAAAATAGTATGTATAGAAGTCATTTTAACAACAGGAGAAAATATCTCATGAAAGTAAATTCCCTTTTTCTGTGCAAATCCTTTTACAACTAACCTGGCCTTAAATATTTTCTTACCTCCTTCCTCTTCTTTCAACCTGTAAACCCACTTATTCTATAAAGCCTTTTTACCTATAGGTAACTTGTAAAAATCCCACGTCTTATTCTTCAGTAAAGAGTCCATTTCATCTTTCATTGCAGACTCCCACTGAATCTTAGTATCCACCTACACAACTTCATCATAACTTTCAGGTTCACCAGCATCAATAAGTAAAATATAATAGAAAGAGGGAAAAAATCTTTGTGGAGGTCTAATTTTCCTTGTTGACCATCTAACATTCATTGGTGTGTGTGGTATTTGTTTTTGCAGTTGTTGCACATCATGATGAATGGCTGGAACAACAACTTTTGGAGTATCATCCAATACTACATAATCATCTTCTTTCTTCTCATTTTGCTGCAACAGATCTTTGTACAACACTTTCTCATTGAATATGACGTCCCAACTTCTAACAATTTTATGATTTTCAAAATCCCAAAGCCTATAACAAAATTTATTAATGCCATATCCAACAAAGACACATTTCTTTGATTTCGCTTCTAGCTTGGTTCTATTTTCAAAGTCTATATGAGCAAAAGCTTCACAACAAAAGGTCTTTAGAAAAGAATAACTCACCTTCTTACCAATCCATTCCGCCTCTAGAATAACATAGCCCAAAGGAGTAGAGGGATCTCTATTAATCAAATATACTATAGTATTGATAGCCTCTACCCACATGTGTAAGGGCAACCCAGCATGCGAACTCATGCTCCTTGTGTGCTCTATTATAGTCCTATTCATGCGTTTAGCCACTCCATTTTCTTGTGGAGTCCTTGGAACAATTTTCTATCTATGAATACCATTAGAGGAGCAATAATCTTCAAATTCATGACTGCAATACTCACCACCATTATCAGATCTGAGACATTTAAATTTCTTACCAATCTCATTTTCAACCAAGCATTTCCATTTCTTAAAAGTTTGAAATATGTAATATTTTTGTCTAAGGAAATAAACCCATACTTTTCTAGTTGCATCATCAATAAATGTAACATAATAATGAGAGCCACCAAGGGAAGATACTTGAGCTGGTCCCCATACATCTGTATGCAGAAGCTCTAATTTCTCCTTTTTGTTTTCCTTCACAGTTTTTACAAAACTCACTCTCTTTTGTTTTCCATACACACAACTTTCAAAAAAATCCATATTAACACATTTTAGACCTGGTAAAACTTTCTTTGAATGAAGTAATTTCATACCTTTCTCACTCATGTGCCCAAGTCTGTTGTGCCACAGTGCTGTATTAGAATCTACAATAGCTATTTGTTCTCCCTCCTCAACTATAACAATTGTTTCTAAACATTCATTTTTCTCTGAAACAATCAAAGTAGAAGGAACAATATAACCTATACAAAGATATAAGGTGCCTACTTTCACACCTTTTTCTACTACAAGGGAACCTTTTGAAACCATCCAATTTTTATCATTAAAAGTAACTACACAACCCTCATCACCGAGTTGCCCTGCTAAAATTAAATTCCTACTCAGCCTTGGATCATGTCTTACCTCATGTAGTAGCCAATGATTCTCATTCTGCAAGTTAATCTTAATTTTTCCCTTTCCAACAATTTGACAGTGTTCATTATCCCCCAAATAAACAAGCCCAAAATCCCCTTGGACATAATCAATGAAATAAGTGTAGCATGAAATGAAGCACCAGAATCTAAAACCCATGAATCATCTACACTTTCTAAAGATAGAAGCAAAGCATCCTCTTTGGATTTGTTACTTACCACATTTTCCTCCTAGTCTCCATCTGATTTATCTCCTTCATTTTTCTTTCGATTCCAACAATCTTTCTTTTTGTGCCCTGGTTTCCCACAATACCAGCAATCATTTGATCCTCTTGATTGATACCTCCTCCCCTTTGACTTTCCTCTTGATTTCCTACTATTTTCAGAGTTACTTCCTCTCTTAGTCATTTTGCCCCTGCTTTGTGCATTCAAAGCACTTCTTGATGTAGATCCACCTGAGGATTTCCTATGAGTTTCCTCACTCAAAACAACACCGATCACATCATCATATTTTAGGTTACTAGATCTAGGAACAAAATTACTCACTGGCATTACCAAGCCATTCCAGGTTTTAGGCAAAGAACACAAAATCAAGAGAGCCCTAATTTCTTCATCAAAATTGATACCCACAGAAGATAACTGACTAGTAATAGTATTAAACTCATTTAAATGATCTACAGCAAATTCACCTTCTGCCATTTTCATATTAAATAAACACTTCATGAGAAATACCTTGTTTGAAGTGGAAGACTTTTCATATAGTCTCGCTAGGATTTTCATCAAATCTTCTATCATCTTTTCTTTTGTAATATTAAATGCCACCGATGGTGCCAAGCATAATCAAATGCTTCTGAGTGCCTTTCTATCCAAAAGATCCCATTCAGCCTCTAACATAGTTCCCTGATTCTTTGCTTTGCCTTCCAACAACTTCCATAAATCCTTCTGATATAGATAGTCTTCCATTTACATCTTCCATAATTGGAAGTTCTGCCCATTAAACATATCAACCCTCATCTTACCCTCATCTGCCATTGCTCCCACTCAATCATGAGACTCCCACTCAATTGTGAAAGTTTCCTATAGAGGATAATTGAAAAACAACTAGGCTATAATACCACTTGTTAGGATAAACCATGGACATAAATAAAGACTACATGCAAATATAACCAATAATAGAAAATAATAGATCACACAGAAATGAACACAAGGCGCCAAGATTTAACGCGGTTCACCCAATCTCTAGGCTACGTCCACCAAACAACAAGTTTGATCTTATTACAATCCAGTGATTACAACCTCATTAGAATTCGTAATCCCTTACAGCTCAATACTGCCGCAAGAACCAATTTTGCATCACAACATAATGAAAAAATACCCAACTCTAAACCCTTTTATACAAGTATTAAACTGATTTAGGGTTATAACATGTCAGCCATAATTAGCTATATCTTTAGTGGCAAATCTACAAATGGCGAATAGTACCAAATTTTTTTTTATACTAATTATGAAGTATGTATAGTACTTTCCTAATCAATCACCACAATCTAACATCAATACCCTACCTAGGGTAACTCATTAATCAGTAAACTAAATAGCTTGACAATCCTTGAGTAACTTGGTCAATACTAAACCTGAGCTTAGTTAGCAAGCATTGAGCCAAGGGTGACTCAATCAATAATGAACTCAAACTTAGTGAACTCAGTCAATACTGAACTCAGTAAACACTAGGCCAAGAGTAACTCGATCAATACTAGACTTGGTAACAATAATCCAAGAGTAGAACTTGGTCAATATTGAACTTGGTAGACACTAAGCCAAAAGTAACTTGGTCAATACTAAACTCAGTAACATTAATCCAGAAGTAACTTGGTCAATACTAGCCAGGAATAACTTAGTCAATACTGAACTTGATAAACATTAAACAAAGAGTAACTTGGTGAATACTAAACCTGGACTTATATTTTTTGTACAACTATCATAAAGTGATAAAGGGATCAAGATTGTATTAAAATATTTTCTCTTGCTGAATTAAGGTAAATAAAGTGGGAAAGTTGGCAAGAATAAATTCTATGATAATGGATAATGCATCTTATTTTTCTTTCCTAGAAATCATTGAGTTTTTCTATGATAATGGTATTCAATATTTTCATTCCTCTAATTATTTTCCTCAATGAGATGGATAGGCTAAATCTATTAATAAGAATCTATTTAATATTTTGAAGAAATTGGTGTCAGATAATCAAAAAAATTGGCATAAGAAGATCAATGATGCTTTATGGGTTGATAGAACCACACCTAAAAGGGCGATTGGTATCTCACCTTTTGAATTAGTCTATGGAGTGGAAGCTAATTTTTTATTTCCTTTAAATCTTGTTACATGTAAATTAAATATTGTGATTAAAAAATATTTTTTCAAAAATGAATTAGAGAACAGGATCTTGTATCTTACCAAACTACAAGAAGAAAGAGAAGAGATGGTTGATAAAATCACTGAACATCAAGGAAGGGTAAAGAAGTTTTTTGATAGAAGATCAAGGCCTAAAAAATTAATGGAAGGTGATTTGGTGTTGTTATGGGATAAGAGACATGAGCCAAGAGGCATGCATTCTAAATTTCAATCTTTGTGGAAAGGGCCATTTCAGATCATACAAGTGAATAAGAATAATTCTTTCAAGTTGGCATATCCCACTGGAGAAACCCTACCATCTTCTTGTAATGGGTAGGATATGAAGTTGTATCAAATGCAAAATTGAAAGTAGGTAACCCCTGCATAGTAGTTAGATAGGTAGGTTTTCCTTTCATGCAGTTTGCTTTAGCTTAGTTGCTTTCTTTCCTAGGTAGTTTGTTGTTGTTTTCTTAGTTTAATCTATTATTTTTGTTTCCAAGTTGTCACCTTTTATGTGGAACCAGAGATTAGTATAGTTATTTCAAACATTATCATGCTTAAATCCCCATACAAAGCTAGTTGTTCTCCAAGTTTCAGTTCATATATTTTTGCTCTATGGTTTTTAGTTAAGTAAAGTGTCAATATCTTGAGTCCAAGTCTAGATTTTCCATAGGATGGCCTTTATTCTAATCATTCCTTTGAGCTAACCTAATATGGGAAATAATATGAGAAATGCACCAATCAAATGGCTTGGTGATTAGGTTTTGGAGGGTTTGTTATGTATTTCCCTAATGAGAAGAAGGTCTAGATATTCAGTTGATTCATCTTTCTTTGTTCATAATCATGTTGAAGACAAGGATTCATGATGTATACTAGTTTCTCATGGAAGATATGGAAGATATGGTAGATGATAAAGATTGAATGTAAGAGAAGCAAATAAATCATTAGAAATGGTGAAAGAACATGGTCAAAGGTGGTATGACTCTTATTACAATGAAATCAACAACTTATATTTAATCTACATGTCTATGTTGCAAAGTTGACAATTCAAATGACTTAAGGACTAAATGTATATCATCAAATCAATACTAGATCGGTGAATGATGTTTTAAAGATGAAATAATTAGTATTCAATAATGAATCTCCTTGGCCATTAGATCTTTAAAAAATCCACCCTTGTTGTTATGTCACTATGAAGAGTTGAACAAAGAATAATCATGGTGACATAGTGATGAGTTGACATTTGTTTGTGGGACCCAGTAGAGGGTAAGGTTGCCAAAAGAATCATCATCATAGATCAAAATTGAGATCAAGGGTTGTTGTTATATCACCATGGAAATTTTCTCAATTGTTAGTCATAGCAACATTATGACTGTTCAACATGTGTCCTGATGGGCCCATTATATTCCACACAGTACCATGAAGAGAAGCAGTCCAATATCAGAATCTTCAAGTAATGGAATAGTGCCACATGTCTTTCACAATGTGGATAGTTGGAAAGTGGACCCACATTTTGAAAGAAACAAAGATTTAAGATCTTCTATCACCACCATCAGATCTTAAAAGATCTATGATTATCATTATGTCACTTTCAAAAGATGCAAGAAAGATAATTAAAGTGACATAATGACAATTTGATGCTTGTACACAAAGGGACCCATGGAGGAAACTACAAAGGGATAAACAGAGGAGGTTATAATAATTTAATCTTGACTATTGATTTGAGATCAATGATGGAAATTCAAAGCTCTAGTGATTTTTATAACATAAATTATATAGACTTGGTGCCAAATAATAGAATATGAAGAATTTTATATTTCTACAACGTTTTATGAAGTTCTAGGAAGATAAATAGTCATCATATGCTTTCAAAAGTAACATGGATCTAGAATCATCAATAGAAAAGTTACCATGTATTCATATCATTGGATAATTTCATATTATTTTCTCTTTTCTATTTTTTGAATGTTGCTCTACTAAATGGAGGGATGACAAAAAACTATAAATGTAATCTCATTTGACAATACAAAGGTTGGAAAACTTGATAGTGAATTGGCTCTATAGTTCCATTTACCCTATATGTTTCTCATGTTTTGTTTCCCATGCATAGATTAGTTATGCATTAAGAGTTGAAAGAAAATTATATGTGATTCTATGGTAATCATATGGATTCCATTTCATTTTGATAACTATAGTAAAGGTGATTCCATTTACTTTTTTCATATATGGTTTGATTTCCTCTCTTGCTAGTTTTATAACATCCTAGATAGTTTCATGGAAGTGAAAGATAAATGTGTATGAATCTTTAGTTTTTTGTTGGATTCCATTTCATTCAAGGCTAAGAATTGAAAACAATTCCACTTTTCTTCATATGCATTCCTTCTTCCATTTCTCTTCTACATTTAGATGGTTAATATGCATTTAGAATAGAAGTTAAGAGTTAGAAATCTCAAGATAATCTACTATAGTCATTCCATTTAGTGTGATAGGTTATTCAAATATATTTTTCTTGAACTATTTGTGTCTATAAATAATTTGGTTATCATTTAATACTTTTGAATTAAGATCTTATAATGTCAAAACTTATAATCTCATAAAAACATATTCATTGCATATCATTGCATATCATAAGGGAGTTATACCTAGTAATTCAGAGGGCAGTGATATAATACATACATTGACCCATTTTTTGGTAAACATCCTTTTGTCTCTCCAAATCATTATGTATCAAAGAGTTAGGTTATAAAATCTAATAGGAGGACAAACTATTAACCAACAATATGCTAGAAAAATTAACAAGAAATAGGCTAAGAAGTGATATATGTTCGTTGAGCATGCATGATCCTAATATAGTGAAATATTCCTTAGATAATAAGGACTAGAGCAAAGCCATGGAAAGAAGAGATTGAGCATATTGAGAAAAATAAGACATGGACTATTAGTTCCTAGACTAGAGGACAAGAGTGTGATTGGAACTAAGTGGGTGTATAGAAACAAGTTAGATAAAAATGGTGAAGTCACAAGGAATAAGGAAATATTGGTTTGGAAGAGATATGCACAAGAAGAAAGAATAGACAATGGAGAAATATTTTACCATATTGCAAGGCTGGAAGGAGTAAGAACTTTGTTTGCTTAATCTACATACAAAGGTTTAAAAGTTTATCAAATGGATGTGAATTCAACATTTTTGAATGGTATATTAGAAGAAGAGGTTTACATTCAATAGCCAAAAGGATTTTTTAATGCTAATAACAAGAACATGATATGTTGATGATATGATATTGGGAGGTCAAGATATATTATGCAAGGCATTTGCAAATGAAATGAAGAAAGAATTCATGATATCTATGTTTAGAGAGATCAAGTTCTTTGTTGGTTTGCAAGTATATGAAATGAAATAGGGTATATACATCACTCAATGTAAGTATGTGAAAGAAATATTAAATTTTTTTGGATTGGAAGATTCAAAACTAGTTAGCGCAACTATGGTGACTAGACACAAACTATCAAAGAATGATGATTCTACTAATGTGAATCAAACATTGTACAAGTCTATGATTGGAAAATTAAAATATGTAGTGCGCAACAGACCTAGCATTGCATTATCCATTGGGATTTTTGCAAGATTCTCTATAAAATCCTAAGGAGAATCATTTGATGGCTGTTAAGAAAATTATGAGGTGTCTAAAAGGAACAAAAGACTATGGTCTATACTACAAGAAAGATCAAAAAATTGAGTTGATAGCCTACATAGATGCTAATTGAGATATAAACATTGATAACAGAATGAGTACAAGTAGTGTATCATTTCTCTTAGGAAAGAGATTGGTCACCTAGACTAGTAATAAGAAAAATTGCCTATCTCAATCTATTATTGAAGCTAAATATGTGGTTCTTGTAGTAAATTATACAAATGTGGTATTGATCAAACAACTACTCAAAGGTATGAAGGAAGAAATAACTAAAATTGTGGTACTTTATTGTGATAATACAAGTGCTATAAATATATCAAAGAGCCCTATAATGCACACAAAGACTATGCACATTGTAATCGAGTATCATTACTTAAGAGAATTGGTTCAAGAAAAAGAAGGATGGAATATGTGAATACAAAAGAATAGATAGTTGATATATTCACAAAAGCTTTACCCAAGGATTCTCATAAGTATCTTAGAGGTAAGCTAGGGGTGATACCCCTATCTAAAGCTACTTAAGAAGCATGAGTAGTTACCTACATCGACTGAGCTAAATGTTTCATGTTTAACACTTGATGCAATAGATATTACTTTAGGAGCTACCTAAAGTAATGAAGGAGCTGAATTAGAAGATTTATAGTTACATGAAACATGATAGAGGGAGAACTTGGAATTGATTATAACTACATATAGAGACGACAAGTCTTTGGCATTATTGTCAAAGAGGGAGATATAAGAAAGAGGAGTAGTAAAGGAACTTGACTATGCTCACATTAACCTATATAGAGGAAGAACATATACTACACTAATAAAGGGAGAAATTTAAAATTTATATGACTAGATATTATGGATGACTCCACTTAGGATGACAATTATTGGAAATTAAAGTTAGACTCTATAGTATGACTAGAAACTTGCTCCTAGCTAGATATGATTGTCCAAAAGATGAGATGTGGATAAAATATGATATAAGATGTTACACAGCTAATAAATTTAGGACTAAACCTAAGATTTATGATTTTTCAATTTTCAATTTTCTCTTTTGTTTGTATTTTTTAAGAAAATTATGTGTTCCCTAGTATTTAGATAGGTGTAGGACATGACATATTATTAAGATGATAGAAGAGAAGTATAGGTAATGATATATGAAAAAAGTGATTACAATCCTAAAGTACCATCTCCTCAAGATTATGTAAGCTAAGAAAAGGGAATATAACCATATGAAGAATTTTTTGGATAAGAAATAGAAGTCAATGAGATAGATAGAATAGAAGATAATGACCTCCTATTGTGAAACCATTTTGTTCAAAAAGAGTGGACAAGTCACAAGGTTTATGAAAACCATATTTTTCTTCTATTTTTCTATATTTTATCAAGACAAAGGGGTCAGTTAGATAGGATAGTGATGGATATAACAATTAGGATGGAGCTAGTGAAGGAGGTTGTGAGTGAATGGTTTGGGATAAAAAAGGTCTTGATTGGGTAGCTAATGGATAGGAAAACTAATGCTCAAGGACAAATCAACATTACCAAGATCAAAAGTGAAAGATGAAATAGTTTGCTGATGGGGAATATGCATGATAGGTTTTTTCTAGGTTTTCATCATGCTACTTGTCTAGGTTCCATAAGAAGTGGTTTTCACCATAAGATTTATTTGTTTCTCTTTACCTTTTTCTACTAAGGTGCTTGTTTGCCTTATTTTCACCAAGGAACTTTTTTCTCATTTTAAATTTTTGTTTATCTTTTTGAATTTTTGGAATAAAATCAAGACATTTTCTCTTTGGATAATGCTCCTCTAGAAGGATATATTATGATGGGAGAAGGCCACTTAAAGGTATGCTAAAATATGTTGATAGGGTCATGGAAAGGATATGGGGGACAAGGTTTTATGTATTGGATGAGATAACTAGGGTGGAAGGATAGAAGGTGGAAGGATAATAAATAAGTGTGGGATGGTGAATAAGGTATTGAAAGAATTATGTAATTATAGAGGAAAAAATAGGCAAGATCAGTATTGACAGACACCTTAAAGGGTGGTCAAATGATGGAGAATACATGGATAGAATAGCTTGAGGTTTTGTTGCATGAGGTGGTGGAAGGTGTTTGGAAGATGATGGAGTGAAAACCTTTGGAAGCTTATATGTCAACTCTAATTTTTACTTTTATTCAAGTCTTTTAAGAGAGACTTGGGAATCTACCTACCTTTTGATTTTTCTTAACTTTTGGGTGCTTTAGAAAGCATTAATTTAATGCTTGATTTAGGAACCCGTATCATATTTAATGTTATTTTCATAGAAAACCTTTGTGGTCACTTCAATATTTTTTATTTCTTTATATTAACATGTCAATTAGATAGGACATGGTGATCTACAAATATAAATGGATTCTTGTATTTCTTCTTTATATGTTGTACATTCAAATTACTTCCAAAAGACTTGATATTTATGGATGAATGAGGCTAATATAGTTAGTTTCAATGGATGGGTGGACCAAAATTTCTCAAGGTTAAATGTCTTTGTTGATCTTGATGTATGATGGGATAAGTGGATAAAAAGCTAGGAGTGAAAGCTATAGGAGTGTTACAAACTAGAATTTTTATTGTACCAAAAGATTTTCCTATCAATGCTTGATATAACTAGTAGACTTATAGAATATAGTAGATAATTATAAAATATTAGGAATCCCAAAGGAGAACATTGGTGGTTAGTCCAACAATCCCTCCCTAGCATTACCTAAGGAGATTCAAACATATCACCTAGCTTCAATACCACTTTTCATAAACTAGAGTTGTCATTGTACCAAGAGATTGACCTGCCAATTCTTGATACAACAAATAGACTTTAGAAATTAAGTGATAGATAAGTCATGTCATGAATCCAAAAGTTGACTGTTTTTAGTTTGTCCAAAAAGGAGATGAAGGGATATAAGGACCCAATATAGATGGAACATTTGAAGTTTTTAGCTCTTATATATAAGGACCAATGATCAATTTTGAATATGAAAATAGATAATGGATATTAACATCTATAGAGTGAGAAACTAATGGGGGAAAATTCTTGGTTGTCTAAGAATTTTGCATGTTGGTGTTGTTTGACCTTGGAGTTGGAAACTTGGTCAAAGAAAGATGTGTGACTCAATAAAAGAAGGAGGAGATAACTGGTTATCAAAGGCACTTGGCATGCACTGGGAGGTCAAAAATGCTCATAGTACTGTTGACCAAGTAGCTTGATCATTGTAGGGAATCGGTCACCAAAGGAGGAACTCAACATATACTATGGCTCAATTTACACTAGGAACTCAATAGTAGTGTTTCCCAAGTTAGCTTGGTTAATGAAAGGAGCTTGATTATGCTTGGTGAGTTATTGATACTCAATTGAGGTTTCTGACACTCAATTGTGTCTTAATGTTTGTGTTGCCTAAGTTTTATATAGTGTGAGCTAACCTTGGCATTTAGTTTTGTTAAGTGTATTTACTTTGTGTTGTAGCCAACTTGTGGCTTGAATGGGTATTTAATGTAATTGTTTATTTTAATTTTTAATGGGCTATGCTTACTTGTGGCTTAGTTGGGTATAGGTAAGCATATCTTGTGGAGTCTTAAGTCATTTTTTTAATGACATCATCCAACTTGGAGAAGAGCATGAAGTGGAGGAGAAAATTTTGGGAAGGGCTAGTAGCTATGGCTTGGTAAATTAGGAGATTTCTTGGTGGGCTTACGAGCATAAGTTGAGATCTTCCTTTGAGGTTTTTACTGAGTGTGGATCTTGACTAGCTAGTGTTGGGATTGGATCATGAGGGATCTTGTAGATTTTTTTTAAATTTCTATTGTATTTTTTCCCTAACATGGAAGGCCTTACAACAAGGCATAATGCATGTGAATAATTATTTTATGAATAAAGTCTTGAGAATTAGTATCAGATCTTACATTGATGCAGTGTTTCCACTATGTGGTTATTTGTAGGGATCCATATTGCCTCCAATAGGGGTACCTTTATATTCTCGCTAAATCAAGTGATATCAAAGCTTAGTTGTTCCTAAGTGTGTAGATTGAGCATCGAAGTTGAGGCAGTTTGCACCAGGACTTGGGTGAAGGCTGGAAGAGAAGGTTGATCTTGTGAAGCTTATTGATCTTCTAGACTTATATATTTATTTCCTTATGTTTTAAAAGGATCTTGGAAGATACCTCCAAGAATATTAAACATTAGGAAAATTGATGATCTATGTGATGGTGTGGAAGCAAGGCTCTTAGAGAAGATGGCATTGATGAAGAGTGACATGATTTCTCAAATTGTAAGTGTTATAGGTGGTGTACCTTAGCATGTGGGTACTAAAGATGGTTATGAGGAGGTTTCTAAATAATTTGAAGTTGTTGGATCAAGTGGTGGTGATAGAGATGATCATGTGGAGAGACCTATGGCAAATAGGGTTCATTAGTTTTCTAGACTTGGATCTCAAGATTGAGGTTTCTAATTTTTTTTAGGTACTTTGAATCCTAAAGACCTAATTCATTAGATTGGTGAATTGGAAGACTAATTTAAGCTTGAGGATATTGAGGATCCACTCAAAATAAGGTTAGCACAAACTAAGTTGAAAGGACATGTTATTTTTTGTGGAAAAGAATTGCAAAGAGATAGAGAGGAGGAAGGTGAAATGAAGATCACTAGATAGAGGTTGATGGTAACAAAGTTGAAGGCTAAATTCATTCCTTTTAATTATTAACTTTAGTTGTTCAAGAGTTTGTAGAACTTGAAATAGAAAGATATGACTATGAAAGATTATATCAAGGAGTTCGACAAGCTGACTATTCGGTCTAGACATAGAGAATTGTCAAAGGAGAAGGTGGATTAGTACATTAATGGTTTGAGATTCAGTATACAAGACAAGATTGGAATGTTGAAGATTTATTTGGTCAAGAATTCTTATCAATATACCCTAAAGGCAGAACATAAGTTGAAGAGGAAAATTCAAGATAATTCTAGAGCGAAGGAAAAGCAGGATGGCTCAACAAAAGCTAAACCAAGTGTTGAAGATGAACCAAGATCTATTGATCAAAAGTGAAGGACAAGTAGAGGTGAGTTTAAGGGTACTTTCTATATATGTGGTCAAGTAGGACACAAATCTTATGAATTCCCTATTGATTTTTCATTTTGCATGGTGCTAAATGACATGAATCCTTTTGAACTCCTTTCTTGAAAAGCTAATCGAGGATCAACTCCAAGGTTTTGAGAAATATTGCAACATACTAAAATCCACTCAATTGAAAATAAATGTGTATATTCATAAGGAGGCCTTTTCTGGTTCTAAATAATTTTGGATAATATGTTTGTTTTTTCGTTGTTTAAAAAGTAAACATAAAAGAGATATATTTTTGGTATTTTCTATTTTATGATGAATGCAATTTATTTACTCAACTATAAGAATTCCTATTTTAACCAATTATTAAAAAATAAAATAACAAAGATAAGGTAACAAGTGATTAAAGAAAATAACTTTAGAGGGAAATTCCAAATAGACATGAACCATGGTAACAACATGTCTGCGAGTTAAATCATTAAAAATATTAGGTGGGAAACCAATGAAATTAGGAGAAGTGCTTCCTCAATTCCACTAACACAATCATTGATGGGACCTTGATAATAATCAAAAGATGTTTCATGTTTCATCAAATTGCAAGGCCATACAAAGTGGACTCATGTGAGACAAGATGCTATGCAAGAGAAATAGGTGATCTTTTCTCCAACTTGGTACATCAACAAAATTTGTTAACATGAGGAAACCACTAGAACTAAAAGATCACATTATCAAAAAAGCACAATAAAACCATTGCATCCATTATTATTTATGATCATGCATTCACAAAAATAACACACTCTCACAAGAACAACTACACTCAGAATGAGAGCATCAATAACATATATTATGCATCAAAAGAATGGCTTGGAGAGCTCTTAAAATGAAAACTCATACTAAAATTAATAAAATTAATAAAATTATATACAAACTCAATCAATTAATGGGTGCATGAGATATAAAATAATGATAGAATGAGACGATAAGAACAATGTAGTTGTAAGATGTTCTAGGAGTCTCTAGAAGCTCTAAAAATAGAAGCCCAACCTTCTCTAGGAATTTTTGGGAGTTGAACTATTGTCAAAATGTGTTTCTAGTGCATGGGATGCTCTAATTTAGGATTTTTTAGTTAACTATCATACTTCTTCAAAACTATCAATGCACCTCTAAGAAAAGTGCACCTGTACACCTTGATCATAGGTTCCAAAATTCTAAAATTTTCTTATGTGTCAAAATTGCATTTCCAACATTTGGGTTTTCTTCCCCTTTAGACAAAAATAATGGGTGGATGGTTTCTCTTAAATTTCTCTATTATCTTCATTACTTGGAAATTTTTTGGAAAATCAAAAGCTCCATATTTATCCTTTACTAACTTTTGATAGTTACTTCAATTAGAGTATCTACCAATTCGTCAACCATTAAATCTAGCTTCAATAATACCTCTTCAGTTTTGACTGCTATCCTTTTGTCTTCATCTAACAAAGCATTCTCAAGTGTTCTTCAAAATTGTTAGACTACTACTTGTATCATAGTGAGCCTAGATTTGGACTCATCTTCAAAGATCTCAAGGCAAGCAGTGTTGTAATACCTTTCCACTTCCAAATTTTTCTCTTGGGTTTTCTTCCTTATCTTCTATATATCCATGTGTAGTCCCTCCATGACTTTATTATCATCTAATATCTTTTCAATCCAATCATCAAGTTTATCCAAATCTTTAGTTGTATATACTTCCATGACCATATGATACCTTTGACCTTTTATTGATGTCAAGGCATGTAGGTGTTTTTCTCAAGTGTGCACCACATCCATTAATACAAAATATTAGTTCACTATAGATAATAGTTTATCTATACTTCACTAAATATGGTGTAACAAGTTCAAGTTCACCTATATCATCTATACACCTTTCTCTTGAAAATTGTGATGCCATTATTGAAATGCCTCCAAAAATGGGTCCAACTATTCCATTCCTATTCCTTTCATCTCTAATGCTACAACAAGAGTAATCTCTAGATTATCCAAGTCAATAGGGCCCACAATTTTATGCAAATAGCCTCTTAATATCTCAATTTTTCTTCTTGAGTTCTATCAATTCAGACTCATCTTAGTCCATGTTCTTGAACACCTATTTTATGACCATAGTAATCATTACTTTTGTTGTGTCTACCGCAGGTCTTCTCAACATGATCTCCTTGATTTTTAATCCTTAGGAGTCTATTCCTAAGGTTAAAAATGTGGAGGAGGAATAGTTGTATGTGAAAGTAAGTCTTAATCTTGGTTCTTCATTTTGAAGGGTAGTGGTCATGCATCACCCATAGGTGGCTCAACCTTCTTTAGTTCTTTCATTAATTCCTTCATTCCCTCCTCCATAGTCAAGTCCAACTACCTCTTTTGATGAAACATGGCCTCCCACTTTAGCCATGATAGTGTAGTTCCCATTCGAGACATGTACTTGATTAAAGAGGTGGTTTCTACTGCAAAACCCTCCCCCCTTTTAGTCCTCTCTAGAGTCTTTTCTCATTGAGAAAGATCAACAATTGGAGTCTCAATGTTTGGTTAGGCTAAGGACCTAACCTCTATATTATGAGGAATTTATTTAGGCTATTGAGGTATTTTTCCTTCCTTTGATACTTCATTGGCATGTAGTTTTTGGGGCTCATCTTCTTTAATTGTTTTTTCTTCCATTTATATAGCTTGAGGAAGTGGAGTCACTAAGCCTTTATCTATAAATATTAAGTCTTGAAATGGTGGTGGTGGGATTCCTAGAGGTCCTTCTAGTAGAGGTGGAAATTGATTCTAGTCCTCCCCTAAGGATTCACTCATGGGAGTATCTCTTATTTTCTATCCCATCATCTCAGTACCTACTGGCATTAGGTCAAAATCAGATAGGTTGAAGACATCAGTTTCTTGACCCTCTATGTTAGCTATCCATTTTTGCTTCTCATCTTCTAATGTTGAAACATGAATAGGTTCTTTTGGAGAAAATTGAGGTGTCACTATTGAAATTCTTCTCCTCTCCTCCTCAACCCTTGTTAAATGGGTCCTTTGTCTCAAGGGAACATATTCAATCTATTCTCCTTCTTCTTCTCCTATATTTTATTTAGGGATTATTTTGGCAAGTTAAGGGGACTAAATATTCTTCTTTTTTAATCTTCTCCTTCTTATTCTTTCCACTAGTGATTCAAACCTTGTCCGTTTGGGATCCAATATGGAGGCTTCTTCCTCTTGTGTAGTTGTTGGTGGCATCCTCTATTCTTATTCCTACTCTTGTTCTTACTCTTCCTCTACTACTTCTTGTTGTAGAGGCACTTGTGGCTCTAGGATGGACTCTTGAGTAGGTACTTGCACTTTAGGCTCTGCTTGTTCAAGCTATACCTATTCTTGTTGAGGTTCTTGGGCCAGAGTCACTTCCTTCTTTTCCTTTGCAGGTGTTCTTTTCCTCTTATTTTTTCCTTATTAGCCTTGAAGTACTCAACCTCCCTCTCATTTTGATGCACTATTTTTGACATTACTAGGGATTGAGAAGGAAAGGTTGGCACTATGACTAATGCACCTTTTTCTTTAATTGGTCATGTCATGGCTTGTAGAGGATCAGCCTAAGGAACTAGATCCATCCTAAAAGGTTTCTTGATCCATTCCTTTTTTAACTAGACTATATGTCTGGCCTGATGATTGATGTTAGAATTTTTGTCTCTTATGGTCTCTCCATTAATTATCAATTAGTTATATATCTTTAGCAGGATCTTTATTTTTATTCTCTGCTAGATATAGAGTCATCCTACAATAATCCCTTATCTAAATATCATAGTCATCTATTTCATTTATCCAATGATCCTCTAATGTATCCTCATGTACAAATTTCTTCCCTAGTAGATGTTGTACCATCCCTATGTTGTCGAAGTAGGGGTGAGGGGGTTGTATTCTTCTAAGGGATACTGATCCCACTCAGAATCAATATTCATGATATATTTCTTTTTCTTGACTTCAAAAGCACCAATCATGCTATGCCAGACTCATGTCTTCTTATATTTCCTTCTCACTCTTTCGTATGCAAACATGAGTTGGCATGCAATTTCTAGCAAGATTAGCCTATTCTATGGATATCTCAATAGCTTTTTTAGGTTTTCTAAAGTGTTAGCTACCCTTAAGAAGGTGCATATTTTGAATTAGATGTAGTATGTGTTGATCTCTATGATCCTAGCTACTACTTATACTAACATCCTTTTTGCATAATCACCTTCTATAAATCTGATGATTGTGAAGATGAAGTCATCATTCATCACCCTATATATATTCCACACTCTACTTTGGGAGTTTCATTTTTACCAATTATTGATACACCATATAGGGCCAAGCATTAGAATCCTACATGCTCCCTTTCCTATAGAGGGTTGGGTAGTCTATGGTTCTTGCTACTAATAAGTATACAATTTCATGCAAAATTATAGATTGGATTTTATGACTATAAGTTGTTCATGCAAATTATCACTAATGATAGTAGTCCAATCAATCAACATTTTTTTCATCCTGATGGTATAAATAAAATGCACCATCTAGATGTGGAGGTGTCCTACTACATGAAGTCCCATGAATCTTCTAAAAAGTAAAATTACATATCCAATACCATCCTTTATATAACCCCTACTCATGTCTAATTTTTTGACTCTATGACCTACTAGGGTTCTATCCATCAGGAAGGAGGATTGAATTGTTTCTTTAGCTTCCTTTTTCATTCTCCTGATACCATCTCTCTACTCTATCATAGGTAATCTTCAAATACTAGTCTGCCCTAGGAAGATGGAATACCTTCTTAATGTTTATTGGTTAGAGGTCTATGACTATCTCTCCTATAACACTCTTGACAACCTTCTCTTCAATTACATAGTTCTCTACAAGAGTCATTATAAGTTCTAAATGGTGGTGTTTTGAAATGTTACAGGTTTCAAATTACCCCAATGAGAATAAGACATATCTAGGGGCAGCTAACTCCCATTTTCAACATGTCATTTTAGACATCAAACCAATGATAAGGTTTGAACCTACTTCTACTTTAGGATCTACAAAACCTAGGCTAGTGAACCTCAAATTCAATTGATATGGTACCAATGCAAAACATATTCTTGAATCTAACAAAGAAGATAAAACCCCTAAATCTCCTATTACTTATGCAATAACATAGATTTATACCAGGAAACTACAATCCAATGATATTCACAAGCTGAGTGAGGGAATTCTATTCTAGCTCTTCAACATGAAAGGGGAAAAGCATTTGATTAATAATGTTGAGTTCAACAAAACCTCAAATATGTAGTAGTAACAATGAATGATCCTGTAGCTGATCAGTGCCTTATCTATTGGGTAGTTTCATGAATCTAATGCATGCATCTATGATATCAGAGACATATTTCATACACCCAGACATCAAATCTATCCCATCACTTTGTGATTTAGACATAAATGTTCATCAAGACCTCCTTCTCATGAAATATCCTTCTCAAAGTAATCAACAACCCTATCAAACACATCAAGCATTTACTTGGCCCTTTGTTCCAACAACAAAACAAATCTAATATACAACCTTAAAGGGATGCAAATGAGTCTCAGTTCTTTGTTCCTAGACGACATAAGATTGCAAATTATTGAGATAGGAGATGAGAATCAGAATAAAACTAATGGAATTCTTGCTCACTTGTATTCATTTCCTTAAAATAATACAATCAAATGCATGAAATCAAAACATGAAAACACCTAGAAAATCTGAACTAGATGTATTATCTCTATTACTATCGTTCATACAAGAAGAAATGCTAAAGAATGGTTTCTTAGTATTGGGAATACATCAAAATTGGAACGAAAACATGGTATCACAGAAATGAGTAGTTTTCTCTTCACAAAACTAGAACCCTTACAATGAATCAGAGAAACAAAGATATAGACAATAAGTGAATTCCCAGATCTAATCTGAAGATGACATGTTTCCACTTGAAAAACCTCTCCTAACAATGAAAACACTCTCTCTAATCTCTCTCCCCTTTGATTTGATCTGGTTTTCATCAATCTTCTATTATTGAAATGAAAATTTCTCTTGTTGAATGATGAAAACCTTTTGAGTCACCAAAATCTGAAATCCTAATGAAATGTTGAGTTTAAACTGATTGAATTTGATCAAAATTGACCCTAACTGCATTTTTACCATGTTTTATGGATCCTGCAACTACATTTTCAATTTTTATCAATTTTATTGAGAAGGCCCCAAATTTTACATTTCTAGCTATAACTCGAACCAATGAATTCCTATGTGAAAACAAACTATAGAATCAAAGAGTTCATCTTCTCCAAGTTTTGGCAATATATAATATGCCTATATTTTCCTCTTAGAAACCTCCAAAATCTTAGTTTGAGAAGATGTCCCCCTACTAAAAGGTTTAGGTCTACACATCTTATTTTTTTCAAAAATTTAAAATATTCTAATGTTTGAACTTTAGAATATACCCTTTTGAATTTAAAATCTTGAACATGCACTTTAAAAAAAAAAAAGCATTTTTTTAAAAAGACATTTTTTAATTTTTTTTTTTTCTTATGTCTCCATCTGGGTCAACTAGGCTTTGACTAGCTACCACATGGTAGTGTCTAATTGGCCACCCCCTACACACCTACCATCTCATCACCATGTAGCACTCTTTTATTCATCTGAAACTTGCATATGCTACATCACTACTAGTCAAACCCATTGCCACTTGGCACTCTCCCACAATCTCACATTTCTTATCTAGTTTGCATCTCCATAATGTGGGCATGTGTTGGCCATTGATCTAGGCCATGTATCATTATCGAGTGCCTCTGCTTCTATCTTTCCACATCACCATGCACCAAGACTTACTGCCACATGGCAATCATCTGCAATCCAACATTTCTTAACTAGTGAGCATCTCCATTTTGCAGGCATGTGCCAACCCTCCGATGTGGACACGTATTATCATCTTAAGCTCTATCACCACATCATCACAATTATTTGCTTTTCTAAAATTTCCAACGAATCACCTCTAGCTATTGAGTCAGTGGTGGGGTCCCCACACATGGGCCAGTAGCTTACAAAAGCCTTTGGTATTGAGACATTATGCATATTGTAAAGAGGAGCATTTAAACACATAAAAAGTTCACCCCACAACCAATGTGGGATAAATTTTATTTCATGTGTTTTTGCATTGTTCTACATCTTCTAGCTTTTAGTGGCTTCCTTCTGCTATGCCGCTTCCTCCAGTGTGCAGCTTCTTTTCTTTCTACTACATCTACCACTTTGACAAGCCTTCTTGCCACTATGGAGTGGGTTTTCTTTAACATGGACAACCCTCAATAAAATACAATTATTTGGATACAAATATTTGTCTAGCCTACCCAAAAGTTGTGTGTACTATGTTGGCATGGCTTTGAATTTGTGTATGTTATGCAATTCTTAAGAAGAATTCCAGTATAGAAACAATTCAATGAAAAAAATAAAAATAAATTTGATTCCCATCCAACCTCCATTGAAGAGTGCACATGGTGTTTGATAGAATTCCAAGACCTCATTTCATCAGTAGCATTGATGTTCAAAGCCAACAATGTCAAGTTATAGTATCTACAAGCATAGAAACTCTTTGAAACCTGCAACCCATTGACAAAAAGCTCACTAAAATTTCATGTGGTTCCCTATATATAAAACCCACTATACTTGGATTTCATTTTTTTCACTTTCTAGTTCTCATTTAACTCAGAATCATCTATAAAAGAGTTGTCACAATCATAATATTCCATAGTGCCATTGTTTCCACCTCCATAACCCTTCCCTTTCATTCCCCAACAGCTCTCTAGGAGATTCCATCATTTAACGTGAGCTCTTCTTTGTCTGTGTTGGGTGTTCCTTGTTTTTAATGATGCCTCTACCCTTTTTTGTGCGATGACTTCTTTACTTGTCTCCTATGGTTTTCTCTTCATGTAGAGAGTGATCTATTGGCATGGATCTCTTCTTTACATGCTATGGGTTCTCTTATATGTTGTGGGTGTCCTTTCTAAAAAACATCCCTACCACTTTCTATCTACCTCTGCTGCATCCCCAATAGAGTCAAATTTAAATTCAGTAAATAAATGTTTTATTTCCAGATGTTTATTTTTCTCTATGCATGGGCAACTTCCATGGATGTAGGTGTTTGTTCTCCTTCGTAAAAGATGCCTCTGCCTTCTTTCTTAAGCTTGATCCTAGTGTTAAGTCCAACAAGTAAGACCAAATCCAAGATAAGTGGAGTTGCAACAAGAGAGTCTTCAAAAATATTGTGGAGTACAATGGTGTTGTTCCCTCCCATGAAGATCTCAGAAGTGTATTCACCCTTGGCTCTCTAGTTGTCTCCAACATTGCTAATGTCCCATCCCCAAATACAATATTGTTAGGGTCCACCATGGGAAACAGACTCTTAAAGGGAGCATGGGTCTCTTCAAAATTATATGAGCCAATTCTCAGAGTGGAGACTTGGATGAGAGACCCAAAGTAATTTTCTTGTTGTACCTTATCCTTTGTCACCCAAGAAATTTCCTCTCAGTTGGCAATAACACCCGCTTTCAGGGTCAAGCCATTGTTTCCACTCAAACCCACAAGCATAACCTTGAGCTTAAGAAGCCTAGTATCAATCTTGAATTCATACTTAACACTCTTGTGCTTGATGACCCACTCATAAGTCTATTCCCTATTCTCATGAATAAGCTCGATGGTCTAATAATCATACACAAACTCAATGCTCTCATCATTGTACTCTAAGCCATTTTGGTTTCTTGCAATTGTTAGCAATAGAATCTAACTATTTTAACCCTCAATGAGTTTAAAGATAGACAATTTGTTACTATTAGCTCAAGGTCACTGATATTGATCTTTCTAGTCCTATCATATAGAAGTTCAAAACTTACAAAGAGGAATTATTAAGGGCATGTTCATGTATCCAATCCCCACTTTCCTTGTCAATGATACTTCTTTATAAATCAATATCACTTTAAAACTCACAACATCTATAGGATCCAAGGATATTTCATTAATTTGAATGGAATTAGTTGGGCCCTAGATAGGTCTAGCTAAAAAAAATTCATTTTTGAACAACTAAATCCTCAAATTGATCTACCAATCATCTCGAACTGATTAGAATAAAGTTTGATCACTGAACCATCAACTAAAGCTCATTTTATCACTTATCTGGAAACTGCTAATTTAATGCTAGAGGGTCCTTTGAGTAGCCTTAAAAACTAACCAAAATAACTGATCAAGCTCTAAAATCTAGTACACTAATTCTCTATTTCACACACTTACACACCATCAAATCTTGTCTCATGAAAAATTCTTAGTCAAAAGATATCGATTGTCAAAGTTACCTTCTCAAAATTTCCTACAAATAAACATGTTAGAAACCATAAATCGCATTTGGATTTGGCTTTGAAAACTAGGCAAACTGATTGGTTCTCTGTCACAAGGAGAATATAAATCTATGATTTGGGCTCTTGAAAAATAACTAGGGACAAATGGAGAGTGGTCAAAGTGGGCTATTTGAATTTTTAGACTAGAAACAATGTCATAAATTTTTTTTTCCAAATGGAATAGACCTAGAAAAGTGTCCAAATAGATTTGTCAAGACTTTAAAATTGGCACACTTGAAGTATTTCTAGAGTAAAACATAGTGGTACAATCCATTTGATCTCACCTATCATAGATTTCAAGATATAACATCACAAATAGGGGTACTAAGAAATCTGCATCTTTTGACACTCGTAAAAAGTCAAAATTTGCATTTGAAATCACATTTGGAAACTAATCAAATGGATTTGTCAAAAGCTCAAAATTGAAACGTGGCAAGTTTCTAACCAAAGCAAACAGATTTCCACAATCCATGAATATTGAATTAATTTCTGGGGAAGATTGTGTGAAAAAATGCAATAAGTTTCTAACCTCTAAAATGCAATGAAAAAAGGAATTTTAGAATTTTGATGAAATGGGTCAAAGTTATAACACATCAAACAGGGCCTCCCTGAATTTTGCACAATTTGCAAATGCATGAAAATATTAGAAGACAAAATTTGAGGGATTCAAAACCTAGTCAAACGCATTCAAAATGACTCAAAACATGAAAGATAGGCTCTTTGGTATGGGAACTAAATACTCCTAAAGTATAAAGTCATGAAATATTACTAGGTGTGAGATATTCAGATGCAAACATGGCCTCCTATCGTTGTTTGACACTTAGGTGAAAATGCAGAATTGACAATTCCTCAAAATAGGACTTCACGAAATGACTCAAAATGATAATTTAACTTCATGAAATGAGTAGATGCACTAAAAGAAAGGTGTTAGAAACATTAAACACCTCATGTGCTTCAAATGGATAATCAAATACTAACTCATCAAAAAGCATCTACGATTTTGAGTCCCAATACTAAAGACTGGATGGATTTTGGATGTGATGTTGTGTTAACTAGGAAAAACCATATAAGTGTTGACACCATTGTACATTCTTTGTCTTGTTTTAGATGGTAAGGAATGTGTTCCAGTCTATATGCTTGAGCTCTATATCTTTGATCTCAGCATGACCATCTTGAAACCAGGATTTCCTCGGTGTGCCTTGATACTTGAACATAATTAAGTTTTGGAGCTATCTTTTTTTCCATTGAAGAGGATTATGAAACCATCTTATCTATACAAGAAAGGAGAAAATAGTTTGGAACATTAAGATTTGGCCTAACATAGACCTTAATTGACCCCAAATAGATGAAAACCTAGTAAAAATTAAGTAGAATGCCATAAAAGGAAGTCAAATCCCCCCGAAAGACCTACTATAAAGTTTAGTGCATCTAGCACACTCTTATAGGTGTGGTGTTGAACTAATTTAATGGACCCTAATTGGTCTTTTTATGCAGTTGCACACATGTGCACATGCACACCTTGGTCAAGTGCACACATGCATGTGCATAGTTGCACACATGCGTAGTGCATGTCCAACTCTGCAAAAAAATTTAGTTTTGGTATTGCATTTTCTTAGTCATTGGGAGGCATAAAGGCACACATATGCACCTTGAGGAGCTGTCCATGTGCACAACTTTAAATGCCTTAGGTTTCACATTTTTTTGACTTATTTTAATTATTTAAGCCTTGTTGGGGTGGGCACATGCACACCTTTTGGAGTTGTACATGTGCATGCCTTCTTAGCATCTTAATATCTTGGTTTGAGTTTTTTATGCTTTTGATTTGGTGTGCATGTAGAGCTAAACACCTATGCACCTCATGGAGTTGTGCATGTATGTACCTTTACTAAGGGCTATCCTTGTGTTCTAGTTACAAGAGGAGCAAAGGAGGTAGTGCATGTTGAAGGGTGTAGGGTTGTAGCGAAGTCTAGGAGGTAACGAAAAAGTGAAATAAAGAAGGGGGGTTTGGGGTCTTATATAGACCTTGGGCCCCAATGCAAACCTTAGTGGGTGCACACCTTGAGGATTTATGCACCCTTTGGAGGTGTACACATACGTGAGTGCACATCTCCTGAACAAGATGCAATGTGCACTAGAGTACTAGACCATTGTAAGAATGTGTGCTAGTGCACACTTAAGTACATGAAACTTCAAAAAATCTCATTCATCTCTATAGGTATAGGCTCTTTGGTCTTCCCAATTAGATATTGGGGCTCAACCCAAACTTCTAGGGGAGTCCAAAAATAACCCAAAATCTAGACTAGGAGTCTAGGAGACAAATGCAATCTACTAGGGCATCTCCATTTCTAGAAGAAATGGGGCTTGCATTTTGAGACCAGGACATGTCCTAAGAGTAGTGATAGAAGAGTTGCTATTGTGAATGAGGCTGAAACCCCTACCAGTAAACTTATGAAAGGAGAAAATTTACTAGCTTGATGAGTACTAGCTGGTTAGAGGACACTAGAATCTTGTTAGAGGACTAGTTTGTTTATGACTTGTTGTAAGCCTAATTGTACATTTTGCAAGGTGATTGTGGATGGTCGTAGTACTAAAAACCTTATTTCTGAGGAGATCATTCAAAAACTTGGTTTGAGAAGAATGAGAAATCCTTATCCTTATAGGATTGGCTAGTTGCAAGGTGAGCATAATTTGGAAGTGAGGGAAAAATACCTTGTTGTTTCCTAGATTGGGTAGTATAAGGATCAAGTGTTGTGTGATATTGTGAACATGAATAGTTTTCATTTGTTGCTTGGTAAAAATTGGTAGTATGATTACAGGGTTGTGCATGATTGTGTCAATAATTTTTTTATAATTATGAAAGGTGAAAGGAAGCATTCATTGATTCCTTTGCAAAATGAAGAGCTCACAAAAAGGAACTTGAGTATTGGTAGTTGAGTTGAGTTAAACAATTTTTAGAGAATTAGAGATCACTATGGAAGATAGACCTATAACACCAAGGATGGATATGAAGAAGTAGAGAAACAAGGGAAAGAGTGTACAAGTTTCAGACTTGGAGGATATATATGTGAAGAACCAATTTGGGATTTATGTGTTGAATCCTAGAAGATTTTCTTCTAGTTATTAAGAACATCTTTTCAAACCTAGGATGTCTAATGTAGGAGAATCATTGGTTGGATAGCAATCCTACATGTTGGTGTGGTTTGACCTTGGAGTTGGGAACTTGGTCAAAGAAAGATGTGTCTATCGATCAAATAAGAAGGAGATACTCAGTTTTCAAAGATGCTTAGAATATATTAGGAGCTCATTGATGATGGTTGCAGTGCTGACCAAGTAGCTTGGTCATTGAAGGGACTTGATCACTAAATGAGGAACTCAATGTATATTGCAGCTTGGTTTACACTGTGAACTTAGTAGTGGTGTTTCCCAAGTTAGCTCAATCAATGAAGGAAGCTCAGTTATGCTTGGTGTGTTGCTAATACTTAGTGGAGGTTTCTCATACTCAGTTATGTTTTGGTGTCTATTTTGCTTGAGTTTTTTGTAGTGTGAGTGGACATTGGAATTTACTTTTGTTATATGTATTTATTTTGTGTTGTAGCTGACTTGTGGCTTGCATGGGATTTAATGTAAGGGTTTATTTTAATTTGTAATGGACTAGGCCAACTTGTGGCTTGGTTGGGTATAAGTAAGGGATTTTTGTAGAGTCTTAATTCATTTTTTTATGAGATCATCCAACTTGGAGAAGAAAATGAAGTGGAGAAGTGAATTTTTAGAAGAGCTAGTAGCTTTGGCTTGGGAAAAAGGGAGATTTCTTGATGGGCTTGCAAGTACAAGTTGAGATATTCTTTGGAGGTTTTTACCAAAGTGTGCATCTGGACTAGATAATATTGGGATTGTATCTTGAGAGATCTTTTAGAACTGTGTTGTAGTTACTATTGTATTTGGCCCTAAATTGAAAGGCCTTATAGCTAGGAATATTGCATGTAAACAATTATTTTATGAATAAATTCTTTAGAATTGGTATCAGATCTTGCATTTTTGTTGTGTTTCCATTGTGTGGTTATTTGTAGGGATCCATATTGCCTATAATAGGGGTACCCTCAAATTCTAGTTGCATCAAAAATATGGCCAATGCTCTTATGTTTAGGGTATGTTTTTATATCAATAGGATCCTAAATATATTGATAGGAAAAGCTTGTTGGAAATATAGATAAGTAGGATGAGTTAGGGTTGTTATTTATGGAAATGTATATCTCAAGATGAGATGTTAGAATGTATAGATGAAGACTCTACAGTTAGAGACACAAAATTGTTTAAGTGTTAGACAATTTCTCTAGTAGTACAGAGATAATTTTTAGTGTTGTGAAGTCTACAAAGCTATTTGGCATGCACAAAGTTAAGGAGAGCTACTAAAAAATTTCCCAATAATAAGGCTAAGTGAATAGTATAGTATGGATGGTATGACATCAAATATACTTGATTTACCAGTAAAGGTAGTGAATAGAGCATAGTAGAGCACAACAATAAAAGATGAAAAATAGGTTAAGGAATTATTTTCATTATGAAATAATCACTTAATTATTTAGGGATGTCATCTTAGATGTTAACCCTATGTTAGCAAGAGTTAATTTTGTAATATGCAAAATGTGTGAAAGAAGTAAGGCCAATTGGACAGAGTTTTGTAAAAAGGATAAGTAAGAAATCAATTACTTGTAAAGTATGTGGTGTGAATGAGAACTACATATATGATATATGAAGATATGTGAAGGCCATGTAATGTGAGTTTTGATGAAAGATCAAAGATATGCAAAGTACACTGGTCAGGAGTAAAGAGGTTTTTGTATCTATCTCTTTTGTATAAGAGAACTATATTGTATAATTGCATGTTTGGGTAGTGAGCTCTTCTTTCATACCTTTGTAATTGTATTACCAACTCCTAACAAGGTTGAAGCAACTCCTAATAGGCTTGAGGCTTTTAACAAAGCCTAATCCTCTAACAAGGATTGAGACACTATATGTAATTCATAGACTCCTAATAGGGTCAATATCCTTAATAGAATTATTTTATTTAGTGGATCACTATGTGGGTGGCATCCCCACTAGGGTTTTCATTTGGCCAAGGCTTCCCTAGTGAAAAAAATAGTGTTATGAGTTCTCTTTGTCTATGGATTTATTTATTGTTCAACATTGTTGGTTTACTTTCATATGTATGTTGTAAAGTAATTAACAATATTAAGTTGTGGGAAAAAAATTGTATAATACTAATTCACCCCCTCCTAGTTTATCTATTTCTAACTATTTGTATTAGAGCACAATTGCTCAGAAGAGGCTTAATAGCTTGAGTAAGATCCCTATGGCTATGAAATAGTTAAAGAGGAATCTTGAAGAAACTCTTGAGAAAATTAATCTTCTTATAGAAGAAAGTTACAACCTCAAAAAAGGTATTAAGATGCAAAAGATTATATTGGTAAACTAAAAGATAATATCAATCATCTCAAATCTAGAAAAGAACCTAGGGAGAAAACTAGTGATAGTGATGAGGTAGAAACTCTTAAGAGAGAAAATGAGATTTTGAAACATGAGTTGAATATTCTTGAATTAAAATTGAGTTTGAAGAAAGATGATGGCAAGATTGGATTTGATCTTAATCTTGAGAATGAAGATCTAACATCCCATATGACTCAAGTGACATCAGAATTAGATTCTATCAAAATAGAGAATGTAGAATTAGATTAGTACAACACTATTGTGAAAGGAGAATTGACTCAAGCTAAGCAATAGTTAGTGAAACTTTATTCAAGCATCTAGAAAATTGATGAACAATTATTCTATTAGAGATCTTCTTATGATAAGACAAGTCTTAGATATCTTATTGGACAAAAATTAGCCAAGAAAATTGAAATTATGAAGGAACTAGATCTAGTTGTTGAAACCCCTAAACATAAGGAGAATAATCTAAATAGGATTGAACCAAGAAAGTCTACAAAAGTACCTAAAGAAGTTGAGCAAGTGATTCAACTTAAGAAATGTAATGAACCCAAAAAAATAGAACAAGTTGAAACACCTAAAGAAGTAAGACATTAATTTAGATGAAGATTCTTTTTATGTAATGAAGTTGGTCATATGGAGAGATATTTCACAGGTAATTCTTTCAAACCTATTACTAGTTTCTATTTTTTTTAATTAAGAAAAATAGGTTTTATAGGGACCTAAACCTAGAAAGTTTTACAACATTAAAACTAAGACATTAAAGTCTAACAAACATGAAACAACAACAAACAGCCAAAAAGAAACAAAGGCCAAAGGCTAGGAGGAAAAAGCCAATAGCCATTCCAACAAGGAAAACCAAACCTAATGGTTCTCCTTATCTAGATCTTACAGATTTTCTGCAGCTTCATTATCCTTCTAGTTGTATGCTCCTTCCTGGTTCATGTTCGAGGCTTCCTCCTGGTCCTAGTGATCCACCTATTCCTTATCAGCATTCAGATTGACCTCTTCCTTGCCAATATTCTAGCTGGTCAGATTCCTCATGTGGCCACTGATGCCAAATCTCATAAGAGTATCCCCCAGGTTGACAATGTTCTCATTCAAAGTGTGCAGAGTGTCCAAAATTTGGTTAGTTATAATCATGATGATGTTGTCTAACCTCTGGACTTTCTATTCAACCAAGGAAAATTTGTCCTCCTAATCATTTTTGGAGTCTTGGCCACTATAGTGCTTCTAATTGTCATCCTAGTCGTTCATCCTTCTAGTGTTCTCCAGGACTCTATAGGGGCTCTGGCTACAAACCTAGATATTCTTTTCCTTAAGAGCCTCAATTTCCTAAAACAACAATTTGATAGATCAGAAGCTATCTATCAAGTTGTTCTTTGTGTTGTTTAGAAGGTTGAAGCTAGATTCCTATGTGTTATTAGACAAGACCAGCAGAGCAGGGTTGATAAGCTCATCATAATGGGTTCTACCATCGAGGTCCTCCATCACTTGGATGTTTGTTGGCTCTCTAACAATTCCCAACCTAGTAGTATCCATGTTAAAATTCCTCTAAGCCCTCCTCCTATCCTTTCTTATCACTTCCCTACATTTTTCCATAGTCATCTCCTCAAGTATGGAAGAGAGAGAGACATGACCAAGGGTCTCGAAGGTCAGGGCAATGGGGTCTTCCTAAAGAAGGGCTTGGTCCTCTTTTCTTTTTCTAGGGTTATCTGAGGGAGCATCAAGGGTATCAAGGGTAACTTCCTCCTTGTCTCTCTCCCACCCCTTTTCCTTATCCTTTACAGTGTCCTTCCCCTTCACCTTTTCCTCATTCTCAGACTTAGTCTCAATCTCCTCTTCATCTTCATTTTCTTCTTTCTCCTTCTAGGGCTCTAGCTATGGAAGAATGGGGGGGAGACCTCTAGGGCTCTTTCTTTTGGGAAAGTGGGGGTTGTAGGCAACAGAGATGGCTTTGGTGGAGTCAACCCCCATCCTTAGATTTAACAATTTGAACATCCTCAAAGTTAGGACTAGTAGTTTCCTCTGAAGCATTACCCGAGTCACCGAGGGATTTTCCCCTAGTTTGAGCTTTTAGAAACTCATAAACCAAGAGGAGAAGGCCTTTGTGGAGGGCAAGATTAGTGATGGGTTTTCTCTTGAAACCCTCAATATTCTTAGTCATGGAGGTGAAAAGAAAGAAAGGAAAGGAAATTTTAACAACATGCCTAAAGTGGTTTAGCAACACAAAATGGTGTGTTCTTATCATGTTGAACCTGGAGTCAAGAGTGATATACTCAATGAGAATCCTGAGAACATACGTCCATAATTTTTTGATGGAATTGTTATAGTTGTCATGGTTTTGTATATAAAGTGTAGGAAACATAAGTTTTATGGTAATAATGGAAATAGTATAATGTTTAGGGATACTAACCCTAATGGTAATGAAAGAAAGATATCCTCAAGAAAATATAATGATGGAGAAGGAGCTAATAGAACAAGGATAAATGTGGTGTGTTACAAGTATAGTAACTTTAGACACATTGCTAGGAATTGTAGAACACTACTTAATCAGAATGGACCTAATTAAAGAAGGAGTACACATGTATGTCAAGTATGGAATAACTTTGGAAACATAGAGAGGTATTACAAAATGGATATGAAGAAAATTAATAAGGACCCAAACTATAGAATAAAAATCAATAGAAATGATAAAAGGAATAATAGTGGAAATAGCAATCACAAAGAAGAACTCAAAGAGCATGTTGATGAATTCAAGGAAGTATTTGTGAATGCAAATGATTCATCAATTTCACATGTGGTATTAGAAGAACCATATTTTGGTGCACCTGATGAGAGATTGAAATCAATCATTGTGTGAGATTCATCTTATTTGAATTCAACAGTTTTCTATCAAAGACAGAGTATCAAAAGGATGGAACATAAGTTAGAAATCTAGTTAGAGGTTGTTTAGTTTGGAAAAGGAACAATAGATCACAAAGATGATCAAGTTAAGAGTGCAAACCATTTTGAGATCATATTAGGCCATATGACTAAAAAAAAGTTTATTGGTTATCAAAGAGTAGTTTTTATGGATTGAGTTGTTGCATAATTAATGTGGAGATTGTTATGGAAAGATATAAGCCATGCAAGAATGAGTATGAGTGACATTCAACAATCTAAAGAATTAAGAAGATATCAAGAGAAATTTGACAAAAAATTGAAAAATATTTGAAGATTTTACATGTGCAAAGAACATGAAGCCATAGTTATGCATTTTATCGAGGTATTTCACTTCTAAATCTCATAGTTGTGTCAATAATTCAGTTTTAAGGATTGATAAATGTATGATCCACAATGTGGAAGATAAAGTTAGACCTAAGTTAAAGGTTAACCCTAGTAATAATTAATGTTAGTAATGACCCTAGTTTTTTTGTTGTCAAGTACACCTAAAAATGTCTCACCTGGAAGACATAAGTGGCTATTTGAGAAGAAAATTTGAGAATGTAGATGAGGATCATATATCAAAGGAATTTTATAACATCTATGATCAAGATATGAGCTACAAACAAGTATTTGAGTATTTAAAGTATACTAACCTAGTCAATTTTTTGTTCTACTATGAGTTTTGTAATGAGGAATGGACAAGGATACTCTTGAGTAGAATTCATTATGGTAATTTTTGGTTAGGAGATAATGTGATAGAAATATCCTCAAACCGTATTCATGATGTAATAGGATTGTGTAATGAAGGTAGCATGCTAGTCAGTGAGAAAAATGTTAACAAGTTAGTACTTGACAATACTAAGTCAGTCTACAATGGTAGAGGGATTTTCATAAGCAAAATTAGATGAAATGATGATAGGTTCTTGAGAAAAATCATTGTTTCAAGAATGTGTTATAGCTCTAGAGAAGATGACATGGCAATTTTCTTTATATAAGCAGCTTACAAAATCTTTTTTGACAAGGATAGGGTTAACCTATGTGAAATTATATGAGCATAGTTGTCAGAGAACTTGGAAAAGATAAAGAAAGTGACAAATAGTCATCTTAGATTATAGTCATTGATCACACATATGTTCTTCCATTTAATCAAGAGATTTCTATTCATGGAAACATCTACAATAGTAAGTAGTGATAGAAGCACAATGGAAAATATATATGAAGTGTATAACAAACACCTTGTTGAGAAGGTGAATGGTAGTATAAATTTGATAATAAAGACTTATTAGATAGAAATGAAGGAAAGATTCAAAATTCCAACCTCTATAATAGAAAAATACAAGGATATTTTCTTTGTGGTAGATAGAGACATTACCTACATGGAAGAAATTAAATCAAGGATGTTGTATATATGTTGATCCCTTGGGTTATGAATTAATAGAAGAAGAGATAGAAGAATATGCCAAAGCTATCCTTGAAATGGATAAAGATGAAGAATTTGATAGATTTGTGATATATGAGGAGCTAATGCAATCAACTAGTCATGCTCAGTTGGAGAAATCTACCAGGAAGAAGGTTGAGGTATTCATGAAGAAATAATTAGACCAAGCTAGAATAACAATTGAGGAAGTGAGCATAGTGATGCAGACTCTCACTAGAATGTAGCAAATTGGTTAGTAAGGGATGATGTGAACTCCACCCTTGGCATCAACAAGACCAACTGATAGTGTGACAATGGTTGTACCTCCTACTAAAAAACCTATTGCTCCCTATATAGTAGTTTCACATTAGAAGGAACCTATTACACCTTCTATCCACTTACAAAGGAGTTATAAGAATAAGAAGGAGGAGTTATTGAGGCAAAGAGAAAGTCAGTAAGAAGGAGGAGTTATTGAGGCAAAGGTGAAACAAGAATCACCTAATTCATGAACAAAAAAGAGGATGAAGGCTATGGCTATAGGACTAGGAAAGAGGTAAAAAGAAATCATGCCAATTTTGTGAAGAAAGAAGATGCCAAGTCAAATAGAACCTCAAAAATCCATTAAGAAGGAACCAAAAAGTGCGCAAACAAGAAGGAAGGCGTAGAAACCTAAAATAGAAAAGGTAAATAACACAATTAAAAATGATGAAAATTTTGTGCAATTGAAAAAGTTTTATCATTTGTATATAGGTATAGATAGACTATAGTTAGAGAATGTCATCATAAGGAATATTATTTTGTCAACCAAAAATTTTGAGGATGTGAAGGGTGACATTCCTAAAGACCTCTATGAGAGGGTAAAAAATAGGAGAAAGAGAGTTGTTGAAGAAGATAAGAATATTAGATAGAATCAACTTAGAAAATTATGCCAAATTGATAGTGATGAACATATGGCTAGTTTAATGAAGAATCTTGAGCCATATTTGAGGAATAAATGGAGAGTCATTCTAACAATGGGAGGAAATTATTAGGCAATCAATGAAGAAATAAAGAATACAATTATGTAGATGATGGTATATTTGAATAAGGAAGCAACAATAACACCCCAAATCACATTTGGAATTGACATCATGCAGATTGGTGCCGCCATGGTTACTATTGACACCATTGAAGATCCTTTTAAGGATCATGGGACACAAATTGTTGGTAATATTTCTAGTGATTCTAGTTCAAAAGAGGAATCCGACAAAGAAGAAGATAGAATAAAAGAAGAATATAAGAAAAGGGAGGGAGAAGAACAAAGCATGAAGAAATTGAAGAAAAGGAGGGAAAAAAAGAATAAAGAGAAGAAAGAGGAAGACGTAGAGAAGAAGAGGAAAGATGAAGAAGAGAAGAAAAGGAACAAAGAGGAAGAGAGGAAAGAGAAAAGAAGAAAGAGTATGAGGAAAAGTAAAGAGAAGAAGAATAAAGGAAGAAGAAAGAAGAGGAGGATGAGAAGGAAAGTTCCTCCAACACATCTCTCACCCTAGGTACATTAATAGGATCAGATGATGATGATCAAACTGAGTTTATATCATCCCTAAAAAAGATCATCAACAAGAATAAGAAAGTAAAGAGTTTGCAAAAAAATCTTTTGGATGTAATTGAAAAGTTACAAGGAACATTGATAGTGAAATCACTAGATCCTAACCTAGAGGACAAAGCCAAAGCTATGATTCAATCATTCGATTCTAAATTCCCAAATTTTTTAGAGGTAGCAATAGAACATGCACACGAAAAGAATGATGCTAAGATGTTTGACACTATATGTTAAAACATCAAAAATGACTTGGAATTTCTTGATGGTTACATAAGGAATTGAGGAGGTCTAAAATTGAAGGTGAAATTGTAAATGCCAAATGTGCCATGTCTTTCAATTTCACACAAGAAATTGATGAGGATCTGAAGAAAAGGTGTGATGTAGTGAAAGCATTGGAAGATAAGCTCAACCAATCTAGTGTTAAGATTGCAAAAATTGAAACAAAGGTCACTAAGACCTATGATGAAATAAATTTTAGAGAAGTGACAAAGAAAAGGATTACAAAGAGATTCTCACTTCTAAGAGAACATCTATCTATGAAGATAAGCACACTTGAGTAGTAGGCAGAAGAATCTTTGATAGCAAACATGTCATTTGATAATTTCATTTACTCAAACATGAATGGAGTGGAGATTGTTATTCAAACAATTATGCAATCATATTTTGTCTTTGATGTTATAGAAAATGTCAAGTCTTTAACAAGAAATAACTAATAGCTGAGCTTACTTAGGTATCGGAGGCAATTTCCATGTATGTCAAGCATTCAGTGATAACCAAGATCAGAGACAATTTTGACTGAGCTTAGTTGGTTAATGAAGAGGATCCTATATTGACTAAGTTCACTTGGCTACCAAACAAAAGTTAGCATGAAGTCAATATTCACCAAGTTAGGTTGGCTAACATTATAACTCCTATCCACACCAAGTTGGGTTGGTTAACAAAGGGATTCTTAGTGTTGATCTGGTACTCAATTATGTATTAGTCAACTATCAATATATTAAGTTTTATAAATTTATTGGTTAATATAAGTTGACTTAAGGGTTTATATTTGATTGATTAAAAGATTATTCAAGAAAACTTGACAAGGTAAATCATATATATGAAAGTGGATTGAAAGTGAAATTGAACAAGATGAATTGAGGAAGAAAGTTTGAAGGATATATGTAAAGGGTGGAGCATCCGAGTTGACTGAGCTACAAAGAACATTCTAATCAAGGATGATCAAGTAATTTAGCTAGTCTTGAGATTTTAATTAGAAAATTTAGTTGCATCAGCAATCAGGTCAAGTAATTGTTACTCTCTAATAATTGTAGTAGTGAATCAAATCTCCTAACAGAATTAGCCTAACAACTATTCAACAAATCCTCTAACAAGGTGGCATTTCTAGATTAAAGTGTCTAAAGACCTCTAACAACGCTACTCCTAATAGGGTAAATTAAATCCTCTAATAGGGTCACACCTAAAAATGTGTTTTATAACCTTTAACAAGGCTGGCTCCTAATAGTACTTACTTCAAAGGAGTGAAACTAATAACTAGTTATAATTGGTAGTTTTCCCAAATTGGATTTCCATATTAATTCTTGTTGTCTCTTGTGTTCACATTATTTCCTTTATATTTTTGCAACTAATTTAATAAAGGATAATCACATTAATATCTTAAAATCTCCATACTAACTAAGTGATGGTAATATATTTAGTGTTAATTGAGTTACATCATAATATTCAGTGTTAACTAAGTTACAACAAGTTATGGTTTTATATTGTGTTGACATCTTAAAAGGGACTTTGGATTTTTTTTTGTAGTAATTGATTCACCATTCCCCTCTCAATTACTCCTTTCCATTTCCAAAAATTGGTATCAAATATTTCGGTGCTTGTAGATAAGGTTTCAAGGATGTAAGCTAAAGATCAAGATGTCTTATAGAAGGGAGATTCCTAAGCTGAATAGAGATGACTTCGAAGCATGGCAGTAGCTCATGAAGCTACATTTGGAAACGATTGGAGATACAAACATGACATATCTAGAGAAAAAATATGTGGCACCTGCTAGACATTTGACTATAGATCAAATTATGGAAAATAAGAATCACAACATAATGATGATTAATATTGCCTCTACTCTCAATTATGTTGAATTTGATGAAGTCAAACATTGTCCTACTACTCATAAAATTTGGATCAAGCTGAAAGACATCTATAGAGGATATGATAATGTAAGGAGAGCTAAGGTAGAAAGTCTGAGAGGTCAATTTGATCAGATGAAGATGAGAGAAGATGAAAACGTTGCATAATAGAGTGAAAGAATCAAAGAAAGTGTGAGTGCAATCAGAGCCTCAGGAGGGAAAATTGATGATGTTCCAATGGTCATCAAGATACTTAGAACTCTTATTCCTATTTATGAAATTAGAGTTTCATCTATTCAAGAAATGAGATGTGATCCTAAAAATGATATAACTTTGGATGCACTAGTGGGACCATCGATATCCTTTGAGTTAGATAATTTTGATAACTATGTTCCCAAATCTAGTAGCATTGAGTTTGCATTTCTAGAAAAACCATTACTCAAGAAGAAAGGTGGAAAATCTAAAAGAAAAAAGTCTAACAGTGAACATGAATATAATTCTAATGATGACCTTTAAGTCATTGAAGCCCTACTTGCACGAAGATTCACTAAATCCAAAGAAAAGTACAAAGGTAAAATAACTTTAATTTATTTTTCTTGTGAAGAAGTTGGTCACATTGCTACAAGGTGTCCAAAAAAATAAAGCAAAGAAGAAATAAAGTATGCTAAGTAAAAAGAAAAGAAAGATTTCAAAAGCTACAAAGACTACAATGATAAAGGTAAGAAATCTTGTTACAAGGCTAAACAATCTAATAGTAATGACGAAGATGAAATGGTTTACATTGCTATAAAATATGAATCAGATAATGGAAATGATAAGATGACCCTAATTTCTCATATTAGCAAGAATGACACATGGATTATTGATAGTGGTTTCTCTAACCACATGACTGGTGATAAATCAAAATTGGAGAACTCAAAATACTATGATTGTGGGAGTGTCAGATTTGGAAATGATGAAACTTGTTATGTAAAAGGAAAAGGTTGCCTTACATTGACTAATGAACTTAGATGTGACAATGTTTACTAGGAGAAGGACTGAAAAACAATCTCATTACATTGACTGATGAACTTAGATGTGACAATGCTTACTAGGTTGAACAAATGAAATACAATCTACTTAGTGTGGCATAGTTGAACAACATTAGATTTAAGGTGGAAATCATGAATGGAAAGGCCAAGCTACTAGATGGGAAAGGAAATCTAGTTAGGACTAGAAATCAAACAAAAAGGTAATCTATTCTATCTAGATCTAACTAAAATTTCATGTTTTCCAGCTTAAGTAGAGGAAATTTGGTTATAGTATAAAAGGTTATATCATGTGAATTTTGATAACCTAGTAACAAAAAAAAAAGAATAAAAGCGTAGGAGGCATTCCTAGTCTAAAGAAACCTGATATGGGCATGTATAAATATTGTTAAAATTGAAAGATGGGAAAGATAAGTTTCAAAAGAAAGAACTATCACTCTAAAGAAGTTTTGGAGCTAGTTCATACAAATCATTGTAGACCTATTGGCATAGAAAGCTACTATGGAGATAAGTGCTTTATTTTATTTTGTTGATGATTATTCTAAGATGATAATAATGATGTACCTAAAAGACAAATATGAAGCTTTTCAAAAATTCAAGTGATATCTGGCTAAACTGGAGAAAGAAATAGGAAAGAAAAATAAATGTCTAAGATCAGATAGAAGAGGAGAATTCATCTCAAATGAATTCAATAAATTTTGTAATGAAAGAGGAATCAAGAGATAATTATTTGCACTTGGTACACCTCAACAAAATTATATAGTAGAAAGAAGAAATAGATCCATTATGAATTGTGCAAAAACACTAATGATAGAGAAAAATGTTGCAATCAAATACTAGAAGGAAGAAATCAACACAACAATTCATACCTTAAACCAAGTTTAGCTGAAGGACTCAGATCAAATACCTTCTGAATTATGGTATGGCTATAAATATAATGTCTATTATTTCAAAGTATTTGGAAGAAAATTTAATATCTTGTAAAAATCAAGGAAAGGAAAGTTTGATGTGAAAAGTGATGAAGGAATATTCTTAGGATAATCAAACAAAATAAAAGAAAATAAATGTTTGAATCTTTTTACTTACAATGTCATAGAAAGTGAACATAAAAAAATTGATGAGGTTGCAGAAAATAGTGAGGAACAAAGTAGAGAAGAACATGAAATATATAGAAGCTTTTTCTACTTTGAACTTGATACTATACCTAAGATTCAAGAAAATGCAAATTGGAAATAAGTAGTCCTCACCACCCATGTCCCCTAAATCTCTAGTTCAACCCAAGTTACAACTAGTACAACCCAAGTCTCAGTTAGAAGGACTTGAGTCTTAATTAGGACCTAAGTTTGAACTAGTACAAGCTAAGTCACAGTCTGATAAACCCAAGTTACATACAATGGGACCTAAGAATGATTGAGGGCATGGTGAACAAAATGAAACAAGTTCTAAATCCAAAGAGAAAGTACCTGTACTAGCCAGATATGTCATAAGGCATCATGCACCTAAGAAAATCATTGGAGATCATTCAAAAGACATAATGACAAGGAAAAAACTAAAAGGTGCATGTTTTCTTACTGAGTTTGAACCTAGAATTGTTAAAGATTCTTTAGAAAATAAAACTTTGATTGAGGTAATGAATGAAGAGATTGATCAAATTGAAAGGAACAAAACTTGGACTCTTGTTCTAAGACCCAAGGAAAAAATTGTAATTGGCAAAAAATGGGTATTTTAGAAATAAGTTGAATAAAAATGGAGAATTTTACAGAAACAAGGCAAGATTAGTATGCAAAGGTTATGCTCAAGAAGACAGTATTAATTATGGAGAGAATTTTTCTCCTATTGCAAGACTACAAGGTATTAGAAAACTAATTTATTATGCTACACTTAAAGGATTCAAGTATATCAGATGGATGTAAATTCATCTTTTTTGAATGGAATCCTACAAGAAGAAGTCTACATTGAGCAACCTAAAGTTTTCATAGATCCTAACAAAAGGGACATGGTTTCTTTATTACACAAATATTTATATGGTCTCTGATGGTGCTCAAAATTGCTTTCCCATTTTGAGTATCCATTCTAAGTTATGTGCCCCTATGAATGCTTTTTGTGCATATATACTCAGTTTTTGTATCAAGGTTTCAGTGGTGTTTGATCCAAGGGGATATTTTTGTCAAAATTGAAGTATCTCTAAAACTCCAAAAATTAGCATCAGATTAAACTCCTTGAAATTTTGGACCCAATGCAATTTGAACGGGCGAGAAAAAAGTTCGTACATAAAAGTTATGATCAGTCAAAGGTTGGTCAAACTAAGAATGGAGGTCATCAAAAAGGTGAAAAAATAATCATCTCCAAAGTGGTCAACAATGGATTTCAAAACAAAGAGCTCGTTGAGAGCTTTCCAATTGTGTTTGTTTCAAAAAAAAGAGCTCGTACATGGAAGTTATGACATTTTAAGTTCGGAGTAAGAGATGAATATGGACTATGTCATCATGATGTCAGCAGAGTGAAAAAAAGATTAAAAAAAATAGTTCATGGTCAGATTTGAACTCATGACCATTTACCTCCAAAACACATACTTCAACCGCTACACCAAGCATAGCTTTTGAAACATATAGGCGGGAATTTATATTTAAATGCTATCTAATGCCAATTTTGAATAAGGAAGGTCGTGCTGCTGGTGGGGTTGGAACCACTGATCGGTGGCACACTGTAAAATTCAGTTGGCTATTGCGCCATTTGGGTGCCTGATAATCTATCAGCGCGATATCATATTTAAACTTAGTAGTATTCTGCCTAACCTTAGTAAAATAAGATTATTATTTATTTTTTACCCCAAAATTGACATAGAGACAAATCTGTCAAAAATGGCTAAAAGGTTATTCTGAGAGGGGAATTAATTAAAGGGTTATTTTTGTAAAATTGTGTTATAGCCTTATTTTGGCTAATTTCATGTATAAAAAGGGGGTTAAGAGGCTCTTATATTCATTCAATAAAAAGGAGAGAACGTCCAAGTGCTGAGAGTAAGGGATATTTTTGAAGTGCTCATTCGCGTACTTTGAAATAGCGTGATGTTGTTGTACTTCAAAGGAGTGACTTTGTAAACATTTGTACCTAATTTTTGGAGATAATTGGATTGGTCCCCCCTATTGGAGTAGGACCTGAAGACATAGTCTGTGTGGACGAACTCTGAGATCAAATTGTTTGTATCTTCTTTCTCTCAATTTCTCTGTTATCAACTTAATTTTGTTGTTCTCTTATTTCATTTACGTTAATTTGATTCATTAAAGGTTTTTAATTAATTTTATGTAATCAATTAACATTCCTTTGTAATAGTCCTAGATCCTAATCAGATCAAAATTTGGTATTAGAGCTTCTGTTGGACTAGTATTGCAGATTTGAATGCTAACAAGATCCAAGATTGAGAAAGGTGAAGGAAAGCTCGAGGAATACAATCTTGAGATTGGAAAATGAAGGACTAAACCATCATCACAAATGGCAGACGAAGGTGGTGGACAAGCTTTTCCAGATAAGAGTATTCAAAAGATTCTTCAGAATTTGCAGACAATGGTAGAAGTTTTGGTACAAGAAAGAGAAGAGAAGATGCAAAGATGTGTAGCTCGAAAGGACAAAGGGAAAAAGAAAGGTGATGATCGTGATCCACCAAAGACACCTCCATCTTCTCCTTCTTCTCCCTCATCTCCTTCTCCCCCCTCTTCTCCTTCTTCTACCCATTTTGAGTTTTCTAATATTTTTAAGGGTGGACATAAGCCTTGAATCAAGTTGGATGTAAAGTTTGACTTGCCAAAATATTGTGGGGAGTTAAATGTCAAAAAACTAGATGATTGGATTCAACAAGTAGAAGTCTACTGTAGAGTTCAAAACCTTGTAGATGATGTTGATAGAATTCAGTTAGCCACTCTTTGATTAGGTGGTGTAGCCTTAACTTGGTGGGAGAGTAGGTTTCAGGATGAAACTTCATAGCATGGTAAGTTTAATTTGTCTTGGTCAAAATTTGTTACTGCTTTAAAGAAGCAATTCTACCCCCTAGGCCATATGTAGCAGTTAATGATGATCTGGCAACATTTTAGGCAAGGGAAAGGTCAGTTTGTCCAGGATTACACCCACGAATTTCATAAAAAGGCTATTTCATTAAATGTACCATTATATAACCAGGACACTTTACTCAAGTATATAGGTGGTCTTCCTTCTTACCTAAGGAATTCTATTCTCATCCTTAATCTTTGTAATTTGGATGAAGTATGTGTCCAAGCAACACATTTAGAATCAAGGGGTAAGGTTACTTTCATTGATAAGTCTGATAAAAAGCCATCTAAGTCTGAGGAAAAGTCCAAAGGCAAAGGAAAGGGTAAAAAGACAACAATAGTAAAGAAAGAGGGTGAGAAACCCACATGCTCACATTGCAAGAAAGAAGGGCATGATGATTCTAAGTGTTGGAAGCTGCATCCTGAAAAGAGGCCGAAGCGATTTGGTGGAAACAAAGGCAAACAAAAGACTGCTGCTATAACTCAACAAGATCTTGGATCTGACTCTAGAGATGAGACAAAAATTGTTGCTACTAGGATCCAAGGTAAAGGAAAAGGTATATCTCTCTCACTAGCTATAAATTCTTCTAGCATAAGTGCAAGTACAAGTAAAGAATCTTCTCCTAAGGATGATAAGCTAAGGAATGAATTATTTCACATTCAAGTTGTTATTAAGCATACTAAGGTTGATACACTATTTGACATGGGTTCTCAAGTTAATTTGATATTTGAAGAAGTTGTTAAAAAGATTAATTTGACTACAACGCCTCATCTGAAACCATACCCTCTTGGATGGGTTTGCGATGATGCATAGTTACAAGTAACTAAACAATGCAAGTTAAGATTTGCTATCACTACAAACTTTGTGGATGAGGTAGAAGCTAATGTAGTCCCTTTAGATATTTGTGGTCTTGTACTTGGGAGTCCCTATTTGTATGATCGACAGGCTATCTTCTATAGTGGGGAAAATAAGTATCATCTGTTTGAAGATAAAATTGAATACATTGTATGGGCACATAAGATTAAGACTAATTTGGCACTAGTTAATGCTGGTCAAATGAAAAGGCTAGTCAACTCTAGTAAGAATTTTGTATTGATGATTGTCAAAGCCAAAGAAGATGAAACATCTGAGGCATTTAAGGGATGTGATCCAAAACATAAATAAAAAATGGTCAAAGTTGTTTCCGCCTATGATGACTTGTTTCAAGAACTGAAAGGATTGCCTCCTAAGAGAAAGATACAACATGAGATTTAGTTGTAGAAAGATGCACCACTTCCTAATATCAACATGTACCACTTATCAGTGTTGCAGAATGAAGAAATCAAGAAGCAAGTTCAAGAGCTAGTCGAGAAAGGAGTTATCTATCCTGGTACTTCTCCGTGTGGTTCTCCTATTGTGTTGGTTCCAAAGAAAGATGGGACTTGGAGAATGTGCATTGACTACAGGGCTCTTAACAAGATAATGGTAAAGAATAGGTGCCCTCTTTCTAGAATTGATGATTTACTTGATCACTTGAAACATGCAATTTATTTCACTAAGCTAGACTTACATAGCGGATATCATCAAATAAGAATTGTAGAAAGTGATATTTGGAAAACTGCTTTTAAGACAAAACAGGGACTTTATGAATTGTTGGTTATTCTATTTGGGCTTTGTAATGCACTAGCTACGTTCATGAGAGTCATGAATGCTGTCTTTCATCCCTTTATCGATGATTTTGTCATAGTCTATTTAGATGATATTCTTGTATTCAGTAAGTCTTGGGATGATCATGTAATTCATGTAAAGAAAGTGCTTGATGTACTCAGAAAAGAAGAACTCTATGTAAAGATGTCAAAATGTGAATTTGCAAAGACATCCTTAGTGTACTTAGGCTATGTCATAGGGAATGGTCAATTGAAAGTAGACCCTGTGAAGGTCGAATGTATTGTAAAATGGCCTAAGTCAAGTATAGTTACAGAAGCCAGGAGTTTTTTAAGTGCAGTTCAACACTGGAGGAAGTTCATTGCAAACTTCTTTTTCATTGCATCACCGTTCCATGCATTAATCAGTACCAAGACAACTTTTCAATGGGGAAGTCTACAGTAGAAGGCTTTCAATACTTTGAAGGAAAAGTTGAGCACCGCACTAATTCTAGCTCTACCTAATTTACATCAACCATTTGAGATTGAGACAGATGCAAGTAGGTTTGCCATGGGAGCTATACTTATGCAAGGAGGTAAACTAGTATGCTACCACTCTGAAACTTTTTTAGGAGCAATAAGTAACTATCCTACGTATGATAAAGAACTTTATGCTTTAGTTCAGAGTGTTAAAAAATGGAAACATTACTTAATGGGAAAAGAAACTGTAATCCACACCAATCACTAGCCACTACAATATTTGCACTCATAATCTAAGTTGCAACAAAGTAGGCACTTTAGGTGGATGGGTTTTCTACAACAATTTCATTTGGTAATTAAGTATAAGAAGGGTTCCCATAACAAAGTAGCAGATATGTTGTCTAGACCTCTTGTTCATAATGCTTTGATAATCCTCCAAAATAGTTCTATGGTTCATGAAAGTTTTCAGGAACAATATGCTAATGATGAGAACTTTAAGGATATCTATGCAGCTTTAATCCAGGATAAACATGTGGAAGAGAAAGATTACTATGTGCAAGATAATTTTTTGTACCACTTGGGAAAACTATGCATTCCTAAAGATGAACAAACACATGTAACCCGTGAAGCACACACCTCTTTCATTGTAGGGCATTTCGGGGTAAGTAAGACATTAGATCAATTGAAAAAGTATTGTTACTGGCCTCATATGCAAGGAACTATCACTAAGTATATAAAAGGATGTGTAATGTGTGCAACAAGCAAACCAAGTAATAGGAAATTGGGTTTGTACACACCATTACCTGTACCATCCCATCCATGCGAAAGTGTGTCTTTGGACTTTGTGGGAGGTTTACCTATGTCTAGGAAGGGTCATGATTATTTGTATGTAGTTGTTGATCGGTTCAACAAAATGTGTATTTTAATGCCTTGTAAAAAGCAAGTTACTGCTGAACTAACTGCTCATTTGTACTTTCAAAATGTATGGATTCATTTTGGGTTACCCACTTCTATTGTATCAGATTGAGATTCTCAATTCTTAGGGGAATTATGGTCATCTTTGTGGGGACTCATGGACACTTAACTAAAGAAGAGTACAACCTTCCATCCACAAACCAATGGACAGACAGAGGTAGTGAATAGGATAGTTGTGCATCTACTTAGACATTACTACAACAAGCGTCCTAACTTGTGGGATGAAAGTATTCACTATGTGCAGCATGCTTACAACCATGTGACACACTCTTCTACAAAGAGGTCTCCTTTTGAGACTTGCTTTGGTTACTTGCCTAAGACACCAATGGATTTTTCTTTTGGGAAGGACGATGTTGTAGATGGACGCCATGATGCAAAAAAGTCTTTAAAGTTCATCCAGAAGGTCCAAGCAATCCATCAGGCAGTAGAAGCAGAGTTGGGGCAGAGCCAAGCAAAATAAAAGGCTCGCCATGATAAGCATCACATTGATCACCAATTCCAAGTTGGTGATAGAGTTTGGTTACATATTATCAAGGAAAGAATGCAAGGTGAAGGAAGGAAGCTCAAGCCTATCAGGTATGGTCCTTTTGAAATCTTAGAGAAGATTGGTACCAATGCTTTCTACCTTAATCTTCCTCCATACATGCAAATTTACTCAGTTGTCAATGTTGAGAATCTGAAGTTATATGAACCTCCAATGATCTTGGATGAAGACATTAGTGTTCAGGTTCCATCAGTTGATGATCTTTCACCAGAGTATATGTTAGAATCGCTAGAAGATGTTATCCTAGACAGGAATGTCAAAACTTCACAAAGAGGACCAATTGAATACCTCCAAGTGGGATTGAAGGGGATGCATCCAAGCAAGGCAAGATGGATGGAGATTGGTAAAGTGAGGGAACTATACCCTCACTTGCTTTCCAAGTAATCCAAACTTTTAGTGGTTCAAAAGCTTCTAAGTGGGGAGGCTTGATCCAGGGGGATATTTTTGTCAAAATTGAATTATCTCCAAAACTCCAAAAATCAGCATCAGATTAAACTCCTTGAAATTCTAGACCCAACTCAATTTGAACGGGCAAGAAAGGAGTCTATACACGAAAGTTATGGTCACTCAAAGGTTGGTCAAACTAAGAATGAAGGTCATCAAAAAGGTGAAAAAATAATCATCTCCAAAGTGGTCAACAATGGATTTCAAAACAAAGAGCTCATTGAGAGCTTTTTGATGGTGTTTGTTTCAAAAAAAGAGCTCATACATAGAAGTTATGAAATTTTAAGTTCGGAGTAAGAGATGAATATGGATTATGTCACCATGATGTTAGCAAAGTGAAAAAAAGATTTTAAAAAACTAGTTCATGGTCGGATTTGAGCTCATGACCATTTACCTCCAAAACACATACTTCAACCACTACAACAAGCATAGCTTTTGAAACATATAGGTGGGAATTTATATTTAAATGCTATCTAACGCCAATTTTGAATAAGGAAGGTCATGATGCCACTAGGGTTGGAACCACTGACTAGTGGTACACTATAAAATTTAGTTGGTCGTTGCACCATTTGGGCACCTGATAATCTATCAACGCGATATCATATTTAAACTTAGTAGTATTCCACCTAACCTTAGTAAAATAAGGTTATTATTTATTTTTGATCCCAAAATTGACACAGAGACAAATCTATCAAAAATGGTTAAAAGGTTATTCCGAGAGGGGAATTAATTAAAGCGTTATTTTTGTAAAATTTTGTTATAGCCTTATTTTGGCTAATTTCATGTATAAAAAGGGGGTTAGGAGGCTCTTATATTCATTCAAGAAAAAGGAGAGAACGTCCAAGTGCTGAGAGTAAGGGAGATTTTTGAAGTGCTCATTCCTGTACTTTGAAATAGTGTGATGCTATTGTACTTCAAAGGAGTGACTTTGTAAACATTTGTACCTAATTTTTGGAGATAATCGGATCAGTCCCCCCTATTGGAGCAGGACCCAGAGATGTAGTCCATGCAGACGAACTCTGAGATCAAATTGTTTGCATCTTCTTTCTCTCAATTTCTTTGTTATCAGCTTAATTTTTTTGTTCTCTTATTTCATTTACGTTAATTTGATTCATTAAAGGTTTTTAATTAATTCTATGTAATCAGTTAGCATTCCTCTGTAATAGTCCTAGATCCTAATCAGATTAGTGTTTCATGTTCCTAAAACCCTTCATTCAGCCTATGTGTGAGTTTTGTAATGATCAACTGACATTCTGAGCCATTCTACGAAGTTCTACTTGGAGTAGTCCTCAGTTCTGCATTTCCTACCTTATTGTCAAATAGTGACAGAAGGGCATGTTTGCATTTGAATATCTAGTGCCTAGTTAAGTTTCATGACTCACCACTTTGAGGATGTTTAGTATGCATAAAAAAGAGCCTATGTTAATAGTTTCAAGTTATTTCAAATCTATTTGACTAGGTTTTGAATCCATTAAAATTGTTGATCTATTATTTTCATACATTTGCACATTGTTCATATTTTTGGGTAGCCCTATTTGACAAGCTATAAGTTTTGACCAGTTGACCTAAATAAGAAATTTACTTTTGCATCATATTCTAGGGTTCAAATACTTCCTACATTCTTGATTTGAGCTTATGATGAATCCGTTTGATCAGTTTTCAAATGTGATTCCATTTGCAATTTATAGAGTTTCACTGGTAATCATAAATGCAAATTGATTGAGTGCCCTATTCGAGATGTTATAACTATGAATTCATGATTGCCTAAATAAAATTTTTTATTCCCCTAAATTCTAATCCACAAATACTACAAGTGTGACATTTTTCAAGTCTTGACGAATCCGTTTGCACACTTTTCCAGGGCCACTCCATTTGCAAAAAACACTATTTTATTGATGTTCACTATCCTGCAAATCTAGGTAGCTAACTTCATACCTTCACCAATTGCGTGTCATGACTCATCATGAGCCCAAATTGTAGAATTATGTTCTCCTCATGAAAAAAAACTATTTCCCCAGTTCTCAAGCCTTCAAGTGCCCATTTGCTTAGTTTTCAAAGCCTAAACCAAACACAATTTCTAGCTTTCTGACATGTTTATTTGCAGGTGAATTTAAGTATGCAACTTTGGTGGTCAATGTCTTTTGACCTTGATTTTTTCATGTGATAAGATTTGGTGGGCCTATTGAGTATGTCAAAAAGAATAGAAGTCTAGAGTTTCAGAGCTTTGCAAGGTGTTTATGTCAATTTTTAAAGCCGATTATCAGGCCTTCCTGTCAGCCAATCACAATTTAAAGAACAATGATAAAATGAGTTTTAAGTGATGATTCAATGCTTTATTTTGATTCCAAACAATTTAAGGAGATTATTGGATCAGTCTGCATGTTAGTTGTTCAAAAACAAAAATTTTTTTAGTCAACACCACTTTGGGGTCTGACTGATTACATCATATGGATGAAATTATGTATGGATTGAAGTTGCTTAGGTTGTAATTGCTGAACACAAGGGATTCCTATTTTTGTGATTATAAATATGGATATTATTTTCATTGCTTCTCCATCACACTAGATGTAGTGTTTTTTTCCTCAAAAAAAAGGTCCTTTCTTATAACAATACTAGCAAAATATTGGGGTTCATTAAATAAAAAGAGACTTTTGCATAAACATTTTGTAAGTGAAGAAGATTGTCCGTGCTTCGGATGCTATAGGGTTATATGAGGCATAGATTAAATGGTAAATATGGATGCTTTTATAAATCACCCTGATTCATCTTTCATGTGCCTTTTGACATAAACTTAGTGGTGGAATATTTTTTATTTTCTTTCAGACTGGCGCCCAAGAACACATTGACACTTTTGATCAATTTTTGAGGTGTTAAGAAAATGTGAATATCCTAATGATTAGCGGAGAGACAACAATGGACATGGCATTGGAGGAGACTTAGATAAAAAGGGGAAGTGGCATTATTAAATCTTCCACTCCCAGTGGTAGCCAGCAAGGTGAAAGGTGGGTAGTCCATGTAATGAAATAGGGATCCCACAGTCTACATTTTGGCAAAGGAGGCAACACTCACAACAAGCAAATTTATGGAGCCCGTGGTAGAGGAAGAAAGTAGGGGTGAAATTTTTAAGTACAACCCACATTCTAAACTGGAAGTCTACGCAAGAGGCAGTCCATGATAATTTGCATCTAATGCATAGGAGATAGTCCACATGATTTGAGAGTGGCAGTCGATAGGGTAGGAACTTCCATGCTAGGGGGATGTGTAGCCCTCAATAAAAACAATAAAATGCCCAAGTTTTGAGCATAAACCGTTGCATTAGAGGAGAAAGATGCCAAAGGAAGATGGAGGTAGAGCCCATGTTAAGGAAGAGGAGCCTCCCACCATTGGAAATAACACACCCATGTCTAATCCATAGTCACATGAATGAATAAAATCGTAGTTTGAATGTGCAGCCCACACAAAAGACAAGGAAAATGGGGATAAGCCTACCAACTTTATCCCACATGCATCCAAACTAAAACTTTTCAATGTTTAAGTATGTGGGAGGACAATGTTAATGTGTCTCAAAGGACACCCAACTTTTGATGCCGAGATTGTGTGTATGGAGAGGCCTATGTTGCAACGAGTAGGGATGCAGTCAAAAAATTTTGAACTATAGACCGACCAAAGAGAAATTCCATGTGCCAGATTGTCAGTCCAGTTGAGAAACCATAGGGATTTATTTGGAGAGCATTGATGATATGATGAGTCATAGGATTGGAAGGAGGGGAGAGAGAGGCCTATGACCTTATGAATCTCATAAGGTCAAGGGCCTAAAATTGGATGCCCATGATCTTACAAAATTCATAAGGTCATGGGAGTTAAATCTATCATACACAATGTCATGAGGAGAATTAAAATGATTATAATATTGTGGATGTATAAAACTCACAATATTCAAAGTTTAAGATATTTTCAAAAAGAAGATGCATGAGGGGTCCACATGAATGGTGATCAATGAATCGGGAGTGAACATGTGGAAAATTGGAGGGAGAAAGTGAATATAATATAAAAATTAAAATTTCAAATGATTCAATGCATGAGATTTTCAAATTGAAAGATTTGAATTATTTTCAAAGTTTTATATAGTTTAACTATATAAAGTTTTTAAATTTTTTATTTTTAAAATGTGCTGTGTATAGTTTAGGAGCCAAAATTTTGATTTAGTCTCAGGGGGCAAATTTTGTACAAAATGTACAGTGTAATATACCGTTGAAACTGGCAAAGAGTGAATTTTCTATTTTTGCTATCAAATTTTATGCAAGTATTTATAGGAAGTAGCTATAGGAGGTTTTCTAATTTTGGGGGCTTCTTAGTGAAAAGTGCATATTTAAAGTTACAAATGAAATTGCAATTAGATTTAGCCATGATTTCATCTAATTTGACTTCTCCAACAAATTAAAGAGTGAGTTGATGTTTTTAAATGTAGTTGGAGGTAATCAAGTTTTTTTTCCAATAGGAGAAGTTGATTTCATGACAAAAGTAGAAGTGACAAGCAAAGATCAGATTTTGAGGCTTTAGTATAGTTAATGATGAATTCTTGATATTTCTCCATGAGATATTTCTAGATTATGTAGGTGAGATATATCAGATATTTTGTACATCATTGATGATCTTAGTTGTAGGCAGTTGTAGGAAGTTCAATTTTCAGCAACTTTAGATTGAAGATTATTTCAAAGGAGACACATGTCAAATTCACCTTCCAGATTCTAAAATATCTTCTCCTATATATCTTTTTCTTCTGCTCTTTGTAGGGGTTATAGTTTTTGGATATTTTTCATTACAGTGTAACTACTCTCTGGTTCCACTATGGTTGAAATCCTTTCCCATTACTTTGATACCATTTTCTCAATGTTCCTCTGATATGAACAGAAATAGTGTATTTCTTTTGGAAGCATTCATATTATGCAATCATTCATTTTGTATCTATTAAATTTGGCATACAGATGATGTACTGGTTTCAAGAAAATTAATGCAAGAGCTTAACCTTCTTAGTTTCATTATGATTTTCATCTCCTTCTTTTGTTATTTGTAATGTTTTGTGTTTGAGAACAAAGAGCTTGAACTCAGTTGCAATCCCTTAAGGTTGTATGCCATGATGAATTTTCTATTGGAACAAAGATCCATGTAAATGCATGTTTACATTGATAGGGTTATAGGTTACACCAGAAGGATTTCATCATAAGTATGAGAGTTGTTATGAAGATTGATATCTGTTTGCAAGTCAAATAGATAGATCATATGCTTGAATATATTTTAGGTGTCCATCTGCATGTTAAGGTTAAGTTGATGCCCAATGGATAAGGGACTAGTCAGCTTAGAGATTGCATGTTCTCTATTGTTGCATACTCGAATTATGCTATGATATCAAATCTTTAATTGAATATCAATTTCCCTTTTTATGTATTGAAGAACTAGAAGTGTTGGTCATGTCTTATTTGTTGTTATTTTTTTTGGTTGCAATTGGCTACTGTAATTAGGAAACTTGTTAGAAAATCATAGAACATTATTGACCATTTCTACTATAGGGGATAGTATTACATAGAAGAATATCAAGTTAATAAGATAAATCCCCTAGGTTTTCTTGCCTTGGCTTAGCAGAGCCTAAAGTGAAGTGAGTCTTCTTGACTCTATTAATTGGCCCAGAACCAAGATTTAGCCTTGTTGAATATAGGATTTAGCTCATCCTTAGGCTTGTCCATATCTTTTTTTCCTGGAATCAGGTCTAAATCCACCTTATATGTTCTTTACAAGAAAGAAATCCAATAAAATGGCGACTCTATTGGGGAAAGACACAATGAAAATACTACAACAATAATAAATTGTATGTTGTTTTTCATCTCCATGCTAGATTTGCATCTCTCAATTGTGCCTTATTCCTAATAGCAGTAACTTTGAAGATTAGTAATAGATAAGTGAACACAAATTATTATTGTGCATTTAAGGTTCAAGAATAAGTTTTCTTTTACTTTGTTAAGGGTGTGATATTCCAATGTTGTGTGCTTTTTCAAATACCTCTTATAAATTCTACATTAGGTTGTTCTTTTGAGAAAGTTGGGAAAATCTTTCCTCATTTAGTGAGTGGCAACTCAAAGTTATATCTCTACACCAATGCAATTGTGAAGGTTACAATAGTTGGAATGTAGATTTGAAGAAGTCATCTCAAGCCCTTGGCAATAGTTGTAAAGAAAGTGGGTGATGCTTTGCAAGAGTTACTCTACCAAGACAAGATTTCAATCGGTTGTTGTTCACAGTATTGAAGAGGTTTGCAAGCATCACATTTAAGATACTTTCCTCTTTCTTGAATTTTTTTTAGGAAAGTAAGTTATACAAAAGTTTTCTCCATCAATTGATATTTCAGCACTACGTTGGAGAAGTGTTTAATGCATCTTAGCATATTCTATGAAAGATTGTTTCAGAAAATGTATTTACATCTAGGAATATGTTAGAGATTTAAGTTGGTAGATGAGTTTTCAAATCTACTACAAGCTATAAATTCTGAAAGTTATTTTGGTGAGTTGTAAGTTTGCAAGACATGACAGATTTCTTTTCACCCAATATGTAGTCCATTGACCAAAATCATAGATGTTTTTCTACCAAGAGATACATGCCATTATGTTTCAATGGTATCTATGGTTTCCCAAATGTCATTTCTAATGACCTTAGAAATTTTTTGCCCAAATTCAATGGGAACCATACTGTTTCAACTAGTCAGCATGTTCAAGTTTTTAGTGATTTGATGGGTGACTATGAGATTTCTCATGAGGATGTGCACATGAAATTATTTGTTCAAACTTTAGAAGGTGATGCTAGAGACTAGTTTTACTTCTTGCCAATATGTTCTATTTCATCTTGGAGTGAGTTGTATTCAGTCTTCATGGAGAAATTTGGAGAAAGGGTAAGCATATCTGATTCATATGATAATTTTTTAAGGATTCATATTGATGATGGTGAACTTGTTCCTCAATTTATTATCAAATTTGCAAAAACCTTAAATGAGATCCCTAAGAAATGTAGACCAGAGGATAAAGTATTCCTAATAGTTTATCTTGGTGCATTTGATAAGAAAATGAGTTATCAGTTAAGGGATAAAGAACCTCAGACTTTATATCAGGCTTTTATGACTGCTATGGATATTGAGAATAATTTGAAGTATGGACTTACTAGGAGTCATTTCTCTAAGGCTGCTTGCTTGCATAATGAAGACAAAAATAAAGAGCAGTATCATGTTGAGTATTCAAATACAGATTAGTTTATACATTCCCCTACTGTTGTAGATAATCTTATTGAAAATTTTGAATCAAAAACATGTGATGTTGAAATTGAAGTCCCTTTGTTTCAGAGCAGAGGTGATATTTTTTTACCAAACAGAGTGCATATGTTTGCAGTACCTCAGCAGTAGATATTAAGGTTGATTCACTTGATAATTTATATGTAGAAGATTTAATTTTAGTTGTTGCTTCTCCAATTGATGATTTTATTTGTGTTAGGAATGTAACTAATCATGATGTTGCAAGGCATTCATCTTAGTTTTATGTGGGTGGAGAAGCTGAAAGTTTTGCATCAAGTGATCTGAACATTGTTGCTTAAATGTTATATGATGAAGAGGTTTCATATGAAGAAGAAGATGAGACTAGTTACTCGAATCAAAGTGAGGAAAATGATATTTCATGTTCTTCTTCATATGAGTCTAATGCTGATTGGGAGGAAGAGATAAATGAGGAAAGTAATGTCCTTATCTAAGTGAAAGTATATTTTCTTCTTCTAGATTTGAAAATGAAAGTGAAAATCCATCTTTGAGTTGTATAAGCCAACATGTAGTTGACAGTTTTGAAGAGGAATTATTTACACAATGTGAGGACAAAGAGGTTATTTACAAAGATCAATTACCTAGTTGTGTAGATGAATTCCATGGGGTTGTGTGTAACTGTAATCATCAATATATAAGTAATTCTATAGTTACTACAATAACACCTAGTGATAAAATAAGAGATGATTGGTGGGTAAGTCATTTGAATCATCTTCGTGCAGATGATATGAGTAATATAGATTTACTTTCTACATGTTTGGTTGATGAAGTGGATGTTATGTCTTCAACTAATAATGATGATGATTCTATTTTTTTCTCTTCATGCTGAAAGTTCTCATGACAATGATGTTAGAAATGGTTTCAAAGTTTATACTAATGTTTTATATGATGAAGATCAACCTATATGTTGTCAGAATGTTCAAAGAGAACCCTTGCATGGAGTTATCAATCAATTATTTGAAGAGGACATGGAGGTTTCAGATTTAGTTGAGAATGAGTTTAATGGTGACACACTATCATACTTCTATAACAAATTAGTTTGTTCTTTTTTCTGAGTGTGATAGTGAATATGCTAATGATGTTGTATTTTTTGATCTTGAAGATGAGGTGTTTGATAGAGTTGTCTTTGAAAATAAACCAACACTTCATAGTAAGTTCTACAATGATTCATATGAGGTAAGAGCTAATTAGCTTTTCAATTGTGATTATGAGGGTGAGGTGTTGGATGACATGGTTATTGAAAATCTTCCTGCACCTTGCATGGAGTTTAATGATGTATGCTTTAATGTGACTGATCCATTTGCTAATTGTGAAGAATCAGTGGAGAGCCTTGAATTATTTTCAGTCATTGACAAGGGTAGTAGGTGAGAATAAATATGAATACTCTTTTGAATGTCAACCAGCCATACATAGAGATACACAATTTCATGGTGTGTCTAATCTTTTTCCAAAATTTGATAGCATGCATAATTCATCTATTGAAGATAGTTATTAGTTTGATCCTAGTACATTTGAGCATGTTGACCCCTATTTTCATAATGAACATTATGTTAAGGATGTCCTGAGTATGCACTATGAAAGTCAGAAAGCTTATTTTATTTTGTGAGCTGAGCTAATTGAGAATTTCTATGTGTTTGGTGAAACTGATGAAATTTTTAGCTTACCTCAAGGAACAGTAAATTAAAATCGAGTGTTTGATAGAGGTAAGAAGTTTGGAGGATTTTTGGTGGGCCAGGGTCACCATCTTGTATAGTTAAATTAAATTCCTCGTTTTCAAAATTATGTTCGAAGAAAGTTTTTGGAGTGGTCTTCTTTAGCTAGAGATCTAATTCCTTTCCATGCCCATAAGGTGCATGCATCCCCAGATAGATCCATTGATGGTGCTCAAAATTTCTTTCCCATTTTGAGTGTCCATTCCAAGTTTTGAGCCCCTATGAATGCTTTTCATGCATATGTACCCAGTTGTTGTATCAAGGTCTCAATGGTGTTTCATGTTCCTAAGACCCTTCATTCAGCCTATGCATGAGTTTTGTAATGATCAACTGACATTATGAGCCACTCTGTAAAGTCTTATTTTGAGTGGTCCTCAGTTCTGGATTTCTTGCCCAAGTGTCAAACAACGATAGAAGGGCATATTTGCATTTGAATATTTGGTACCCAGTTAAGTTTCATGAGTCACCACTTTGAGGATGTTTAGTATGCATAACAAAGAACCTATGTTCCAAGTTTGAAGCTATTTTGAATCCGTTTGACTAGGTTTTTAACCCCTCAAAAATTGGTGATTTACTATTTTCATACATTTGCATATTGTTCATATTTCTAGGTAGCCCTATTTGAAAAGCTATAAGTTTTGACCAGTTGACCCAAATAAGAATTTTCCTTTTGCATCATATTCTAGGGGTCAAAGACTTCCGACATTCCTAATTTGAGATTATGAAAAATCTATTTGATCAGTTTTCAAATGTGATTCCATTTGCAATTTATAGAGTTTCACTAAATGCATATTTATCGGGTGCCCTGTTCGGGATATTATAACTATGAAACCATGATTTCCTAAATAATTTTTTTTTTCCCTTGCATTCTACTTTGAAAATACTAAAAGTGTGATAGTTTTCAAGTCTTGATGAATCTGTCTACACACTTTTCTAGGGCCATTCCATTTGCAAAAAACACTATTTTACTGATGTTCACTGTCCTACAAATCCAAGTAGCTAACTTCAAACCTTCAAAAAATGTGTCTCATGACTCATCATGAGCCCAAATCATAGAATTATGTTCTCCTCATGACAATGAACTAATTCCCTAGTTCTCAAGCCTTCAAGTGCCCATTTTCCCAATTTTCCAAGCCCAAACCAAACACAATTTCTAGCTTTTTGACATGTTTATTTGCAGGTGAATTTAAGTATGCAACTTCAATGGTCAATATCTTTTGACATTGATGTTGTGATGATATTCTGTGGGCCTGTTGAGTATGTCAAAAAGAACAAAAATCCAGAGTTTCAAAGCTTGGCCAGGTGTTTATATCAATTTTTAAGGCCAGTTATCAAGCCTTCCTCTCAATGGATCATAGTTTAAAGAACAGTGGTAAAATGAGATTTAAGTGATGATTCAACACTTGATTTTGATTCTATATAGTTCAGGAGAATATTGGATCAGTCTGCATGTTAGTTGTTGGGAAATGAATTTTTTTTTAAGTCAGACCCAGTTTGGGGTCCGACTGATTACATCAAATAAATGAAATTATGTATGGATTGAAGTTGCTTAGGTTGCAATTGCTAAACACAAGGGATTCCTTTTTTGTGATTATAAATATGGATATTATTTTCATTGCTTCTCCATCACGTCTGATGTAATTATTTTTTCCTCAAAAGAAAGGTCCTTCTTTCTTATATCAATACTAGCAAAATGGTGGGGTTTGTTAAATAAAGGGGGACTTTTGCATAAACATTTTGTAAGTAAAGAATATTTCTGTTGCTTTAGATGCTATAGGATTGTATGATGCATAGATTAAATAGTAAATATGGATGCTTTTATAAATCACCCTGATTCATCTTTCATGTGCCTTTTGACATAAACTTAGTGGTGGGATATTTTTTTATTTTCTTTTAGACTGGCACCCAAGAATACATTGACACTTTTGATCATTTTTTGAGGTGGTAAGGAAATGTGAATACCCTAATGATTAGAGGAGAGATGGCAATGGACATGGCATTGGAGGAGACTTAGATAAAAAGGGGAGGCAACATTATAAAATCTTCCACTCCCATCCACTCCTAGCGACAGCCAGCAAGGTCAAAAGTTGGCAGTCCACACAATGAAATAGGGATCCCATAGTCTACATTTTGGAAAAGGAGGAAACACTCACAGCAAGCCAAAGTATGGAGCCCATGGCAGAGGAAGAAAGCATGTGTGAAATTTTTAAGGAGAGCCCGCATTCTAAATTGGAAGTCTACGCAGGAGGCAATCCATGACAATTTGCATCTAATGCACAGGAGACAATAAATGTGGTTAGAGAGTGGGAGTCAATAGGGTAGGAGCTTCCACGCTAGGGGGATATGCAACCCTCAATAAAAATAATAAAATGCCAACATTTTGAGCATAAGTTGCTACATCAAAGGAGAAATATGCTAAAGGAAGGTGGAGGTAGAGCCCACATTAAGGAAGAGGGGCCTCCTACTATTGCAAATAACACACCCATGTCTAATCCATAGTCACATGGATGGAGAAAATCATAGTTTGAATGTGTAGCCCACACAAAAGACAAGGAAAATTGTGATAAGCCTACTAGCTTTATCCTAGATGTGTCCTAACTAAAACTTTTTAATGTTTAAGTATGTGAAAGGACAGTGTTAATGTGTCTCAAAGGAAACCCATCTTTTGATGTCGAGATCATGTGTATGGAGAGGCCCATGTGTGTGGCTAGTTGGGATGAAGTCAACAAATTTTGAACTATGGATTGGCCAAAGAGAAAGTGTCAGGTGGCAGATTGTCAGTCCAATTGAAAGATCGTAGGGATTGATTTGGAGAGTATCGATGATACAATGAGTCATAGGATTAGGAGGAGGCAAGAGAGAGGCCTACGACCTTATGAATCTCATAAGCTCTGGGGCCTAAAATTGGATGCCCACAATCTTACAAAATTCGTAAGGTCGTGGGAGTTAAATCTATCATACATGATGTCAAGAGGATAATTAAAATGATTATAATATTGTGGATGCATAAAACTCACAATATTCAAAGTTTAAAATATTTTCAAAAAGAAGATACATGAGGGGTCTGCACGAATGGTGATCAGCAAATCAAGAGTGAACATATGGCAGATTGGAGTGAGAAAAAAAATATAATATAAAAATCAAAATTTCAAATGATTCAATGCATGAGATTTTCAAATTGAAAGATTTGAATTATTTTTAAAGTTTTATATAGTTTAACTATATAAACTTTTTAAATTTTTCATTTTTTAAATGCTTTGTGCATAGTTTGGGAGCCAGAGTTTTGATTTAGTCTCAGGGGGGGAAAGTTTGTGCAAAATGTACAATGTAATATATCGTCGGAACCAAAAAAGATCAAATTTTCCATTTTTTCTATCAAATATTGGGTATGTGTTTATAGGAAGTAGCTATAAGAGGTTTTCTAATTTTGGGGGCTTCTTAGCGAAAAGTGTAGATTTAAAGTTGCAGATGAAATTGCAATCAGATTTGGCCATGATTTCATCTAATTTTACTTCTCTAGCAAATTAAAGAGTGAGTAGATGTTTTTAAATGTAGTTGGAGGTAATCAATTTTTTTGCTAGTAGGACAAGTTGATTTCATGAAAAAAAAAAAAGTGACAAGCAAAGATCATATTTTGAGGCTTCAGTACAATTTATGATGAATTCTTGATAATTCTCCATGAGATATTTGTAGATTATGTAGGTGAGATACATTAGATATTTTGTGCATCATTGATGATCTTAGTTGGAGGCAATTGTAGGAAGTTCAATTTTCAGCAACTTTAGATTGAGGATTATTTCAAACGGGACACATGTCAAATTTACCTTCCAGATTTTGAAATATCTTCTCTCTTATATATCTTTTTTTTTCTGCCCTTTGTAGGGGTTCTAGTTTTTGGATATTTTTCATTATAGTGTAACTACTCTGTGGTTCCACTCTGGTTGAAATCCTTTCTCATTACTATGATACCATTTTCTTAGTGTTCCTCTAATATGAACATCAATAGTGTATTTCTTTTGGAAGCATTTATATTATGCAGTCATTCATTTTTGTATCTACTAAATTTGGCATACAGATGATGTATTGGTTTCAAGAAAATTAATGCAAGATCTTAACCTTCTTAATTTTATTTTGATTTTCATCTCCTTCTTTTGTTATCTATAATGTTTTGTGTTTGAGAATGAAGAGCTTGAACTTAGTTGCAATCCCTTAAGGTTGTATGTCATGATAAATTTTTTGTTGGAACAAAGATCCATGTAAATGGTTGTTTACATTGATAGGGTTATAGGTTACACTAGAAGGATTTCATCATAAGTATGAGAGTTGTTATGAAGATTGATGTCTATTTGCAAGTCAAATAGATAGATGACATGCCTAAATATATGATTATACTTCAGGTCATCTGCATGTTAAGGTTTAGTTGATTCCCAATGGATAAGGGATTGATCAGCTTAGAGATTTCATGTTCTCTATTGTTGCATACCTGAATTATGCTGAGATATCAAATCTTTAATTGAATATCAATTTCCCTTTTTATGTATTGAAGAACTAGAAGTGTTGGTCATGGCTTATTTGTTGTTACTTTCTTTGGTTGTAATTGGCTACTATAATCAGGAAACTTGTCAGCAAATCATAGAAGATTATTGAGCATTTTTGCTGTAGGGGATAGTCTTAGATAGAAGAATATAAAGTTAATAAGATAAATCCCATAGGTTTTCCTACCTTGGCTTAGTAGAGCCTAAAGTGAAGTGAGTCCTGTTGACTCTATTAATTGGCCCAAAACCAAGATTTAGCCTTACTGAATATAGGATTTAGCTCATCCTTAGGCTTGCTCTATTTTGTTTCCTAGTATTAGGTCTAAATCCACCTGATGTGTTCTTTATAAGAAAGAACTCAAAAAATCTCAAAAAAGCCCCCAAAGCCTAGTATCAAATATTCCATAGTCATCTAGTAAAGATTGGTTTTCAAAGAACTAATGACAACAACAATCTATACATTAAGGAAGGACCAGACAAGAATATAGTGCTGATAGAAATCTTTATAGATGATACATTATTCACTAGAAATGATGACTTATGAAAATCCTTTTCTAAGGAAATAAGTAAAGAATTTGAAATTTGAATGTTTGGAGAGATTAAATTCTTTTTTGGCTTACAAATTCAATAGAAGAAAGATGGTATCTATATTACTCAATCAAAGACATCAAGGAGATATTGAAGAAATTTGGAATGGAAGTTTCTAAACTAGTTGGAACACCTATCTATTGGACATAAGCTTTCCAAAAATGATAATTCCAAAGAGGTAGATTAGACTACATATATATCAATGATTGGAAAACTTTAGTATGTAGTACACACAAGACCTGATATTACATTAGCAGTTGGTATGGTGGAAAGAATATCTAGTAATCCAAAGGGAAATCATATAATAAAAAAAAAAGAATTATGAAGAATCTAAAAGGTACTGAAGATTATGGTTTGTGGCATTAGAAAGTAGACAAATTTGAATTGAAAGCCTTCACTGATGTTGATTGAGTAGGAAGTATTGATGATAGGAAAATAACAATTGGTGGAGCATTCTTTCTTGGAAAGAGGCTAGTGTCTTGGACTAGCAAGAAACAAAATTGGATCTCTCAATCTATAGTAGAAGTAGAATATGTTACAGTAGCAGTCAGTTCTTCCAACATCACTTGGTTCAAACAACTATTGGTAGGTATGAATAAAGAAATCAAGGATCCAATAGTTATCTTTTATGATAACACTAGTGCAATTAACATATCCAAGAATCTAGTGATGTATACCAAGATACAACACATTACAATAAAATATCATTTTTTGAGAGAATTAGCGTAGGACAAAGAGGTGAGATTGGAATATATGAATAAAAAAGAACAAATTATAGACATATTCACCAAGTCATTACCTAAGGATGCATTTTTGTATCTAAGAAGTAAGATAGGGGTCATTCCCCTATCTAAAGCTCACTGATTAGATTTTAATGATGCATCAACCAAGCATTTTGAAGATTAGACAAGTTGATGTAGTATTGTCAGACCAAATTGTTTATGAATTAGTACATCAGCTACATGGAAAATACATTAATTGTTTTCTTTGGCATGAGATGTCAAAGAGGGAGAGTTTGTTGTCATATCAGAGAAATTTTGTTATTAGATAATTTTTTTAGAAATTTTGTAAAGGGAGAGTTTGTAGAGAAAGTTTTTTGTCATCAACAAGTTCATGTCAAAGAAAATAATTCCAAAGGGAGAGATTAATGACAGAGGGAGTTCTGAGTAATATAGGGAGTTATCATGGATGAGAATTAGAATGAAACTAAGGATATTATCCTTCTTTTTCCCTTTAAAATAATTTATATTATGACATGTTGTGTTGCCATCAATGCCAAAGAGGGATATTGTTGAAAACAATTATGCAATTGTACATTATCTTTGATTTTATACAAACTATCAAGTCTTTACCAAGAAATAAGTGATAGTTGAGTTTACTCGAGTATCAAAGGTAGCTTCTTGTATATGCTGAGTGTTCAATGATAACCAAGTTTAGAGATAGTTTTGACCAAGCTCAGTTGGTTAATGAATTGAATCCTACATTGAGTAAATTAACTCGGATACCAAAGGAAAGTTAGCATGAAGTCAGTATTGATTGAGTTGGGTTGGTTAAAGAAGGGATTCTTAGTGTTGATTGAGTACTCAATTCTATATTAGCCAAATATTAATAATTAAGTTTGATAAATTTGTTGGTTAATACAAGATGACTTAAGGGTTAATATTTGATTTATTAAAAGATTATTCAAGCCAACTTGACAAGGTAAATCATATATATGAATGATCAATTTGAGGATTGAAAATGGAATTCAATAAGATGAATTAAAGAAGTGAGTTTGAAGGATATCTGTAAAGGGTAGAGCATTCAAGTTGATAGAGTTGTAAATAATATTATGATCAAGGAGGATCAAGTAATCAAGCCAAAACTAAGATTCGAAACAACAAAGTCAATTGCATCAACAATCAAGTCAAGTAATTGTTACTCTCTAATAATTTTAGTAGTGAATTAAATCTCCTAATAGAGTTAGCCTAATAGCTATTCAACAAATCCTTTATCAAGGTGGCATTTCTAGATTGAAGTGTCTAAAGACCTCTAACAAGGCCACTCCTGATAGGGTGAACTAAATTCTCTAATAGGGGGACACCTAACAGTGTGTTTTATAACCTTTAACAAGGTTAGCTCCTAACAAGGCTCACATCAAAAGAGTGAAAATCAATAACTAGTTACAATTGGTGGTTTCCCTAAATTGGGTTTCCATGTTAAATCTTGGTGTCTCTTGTGTTTATGTTATTTTCTTTATGTTTTTGCAACTAATTTAATAAAGGTTAATCATATCAAAATCTTAAGATCCCCGTGCTAATCGAGTGACAATAATTTATTTAGTGTTAACCAAGTTACAATTTTTTTTGGTTTTATATTATGTTTTCATCCTAAAAGGGACTTTGGATTTGTTTTTGTAGTACCTAATTCATCATTCGCATCTTAGTTACTCATTTCCATTTCTAGCAATTGCATTTTATGGGTTGTTGATGGAGCACACCCCAAGACAAAATTAACACAATAGAAAAAGGGAAATATTATTATTAGAAGTGATTTGCTATTACATTCACTACAACAAAAATAAATTCCATGATATGCCCTATGAGCTTACAATGTTATCAGATTCTAGAGAAAACCCTTCTCACAGTACCTTCTCCCAAATTCCACCAAAAATTGCCTTTACAATGCCAAAAATATCCTTAAGTAACCCAAATTAGGGTTAGGGTTAGGAATACATTTTAGAATATGAAATTTTACACCTACTACCAAAATAGAAGGTTCTAAAAAATATGTCAGAATTTGGTGTAAAATTAGAAGAATCGAGAAATAGTAGTCCAACTTTTGGGAGGCATAACTTTTGATCCGAGATTGTGATTGACAAACTGTTTACATTTCTAAAAAGCTCTCCAAGCTCTCTATAGCCCTATGGAAAAGATTTTCTTCTCCCCCATTTTTTGGTTCAATATGAGGCTATTTAGTGCCTCAAATCTAACTTTGAAGTATTCTTAAGAGGTCTCCAAGAAACTTAAAACTATAATAACTTTCAAGCCATAAAGTCTTTTGACTTGATTCTTTTTCTAGAGTGCTTTTAATTATAGGTATAATCATCCCTCCAATTTTCACCCTCTAGCTCATTATAATTATGGATCAATTACAAAATAACCTATTTTCTACATTGGCACATATCCCAAGGTGCTCAAAAACTCTAAACCAAAAAACCAATAGTGGAGCTATGAGAGTTGGAATCTTTATTTGACCCAAATAAGTATTTAAAAATGAAAATACTTTAAATAAAAACCAACACTAAGAATATTTTTGGGTGATATAGGATTTTCCTTACACCACTAGATGCTCTTGCATTAGATACCTAGGGTAAATTGAAAAGTGACCCTATTACTTTATAGCTAGTAGAGGGAAACCCAAATGGGAAACTTCCATTGAAGATATCCAAGTTAAGTCTTCAATTGGTCATCCTTCCAACTTCACCAGGTATTCTTCATATATCCTATTTCTAGTACTCTAGCCCACATGACTATCAAGAATTTCTTCAATCTTTGCCTTCATAGAAGTAGGAATTGGACATGGCTCTAACATCAACTCCACATTTGCACCATCATCATGATATTTTATTAAGTTTACAATATTGAAAATAGGAGAAATGTAAATCCAATCTGGTAACTCCACCTCATATGCATTCTCTAAATCCTATTTCTTCAAAATTTTGTAGGGGCCAAATTTCTTCATCTTTAGCTTGTTGTAGGTACCCACTAGAAATCATTGTTTCTTCAAATATACCATAACCTAATCTCCAACTTGGAACTCCTCATGTCTCTTCTTTTGATCTACCCTAGGGTTACTATAGGTTCATCTTGGTAACATGTGCTTGCACCTCCTTATGTAGGCTTTTGACACATGCAACAAAGTATTTTTCCTCGACACTTCTCCTCTCCCCTTGCTCCATATTCTTTAGCTCTAATGTAGTCCTTGGACTACTCCCATGAACAATTTGGAATGGTAATTTACTAGTAATCCTGTTCATAAAATTATTGTAAGAAAATTATTCTTGTGGTAGAATCAAATTCCATCCCTTGGGGTTATCTCCTACTAAATGCTTTGGCAAATTACCTAGACTCCTATTCACTACTTCTATTTGTCCATTAGTCTATGGATGATGTGCAAAAATGAACTTCAATTTTATCTTCAACTTCATCCACAAAGTCCTCCAAAAATACCCCATAAATTTTGTATCTATGGTAGAAACAATACTTTTTGGGAGACCATGTAGCTTCACTGCCTCTTTGAAAAAAAAAAAAAACTATAATATGTATTTCATTATGAGTCTTGCGGCATGCAATGAAGTGTGACATCTTGGAGAGCCTATCAACCATCATAAATACTGAGTCATTACCCCTTTGTGTCATTGTCAATCCAAGAACAAAATCCATACTTATTTCTTCCCAGGGCTTTGATGGACTAGGAAATGGCTGATAGAGTCCAGTATTGTGACTAAATCCTTTGGCTATTTGACACACTTGACAACTCTGCACAAACTTCTTCACATCCTATGACAATTGAGGCCAAAATAATGTTCTCAAATAATGGAAATGGTCTTATCTCAACCAAAGTTTCATTCCATCCCTCCACTTCATCTCTCCTTGTTCAAGTTCTCCCTCATAGAACTCCTTGGAATACATAATTATCTGCCCTTGAAAAATATATCATCCTAAATCAAGTAATCTAGCCACCTAGTCCTATCTAGAGTAATAGGTACTTTACAAGCCTTCCAAGACTCTAAAAAGTCAGGATCCTTAGGGTATAGATTCTTGAGTTCATCAAACCCAACCACTTCAACATGCATTAGAGTCAGCAACAACTATCTCCTACTTAATGCATTTGCAACCCTACTAGTCTTTTGCTTCTATGTTTCAATAAAAATGTATAACTTTGCATGAACTCTACCCATTTCAAATGTCTCTAATTCAATTTACCTTGGCTATTTAGGTACCACAATGCCTGGTGATCATTATAAAAGATAAATTCTTTTGGAAACAAAAAATTCCTCCATTTCTTTAAGGCCTAAACTATTGCACAGAACTCCTAATCATAAATAGAATTCTTCTTTGTTTCATTCAAATTTTCACTAAAATAGGAAATAGGCTTACCTTCTTGGCTCAACACAACCCCAATAGCACTACCACTAGCATTACAATCCACCTAGAACACATTGTTGAAATCAGGAAGTGCCAACATAGGTTGCTTTGTCACCTTCTTCTTTAGCAATTCAAAATGCCTTGCAGCTCCTATAGTCCACTTGAACTCTTTTCTATCTCCCCTCAACTTCCTGTAAAAACTAGCCAGACCATAGAATTACCTCACCTTAGTGGAAAACCTTGGAGTAGGCCATTCCAAGATGACCTTCACCTTCTCTAGGCCCATGTTGAGACCCTCAACTGATAAAACAAACCCCAAATAGACTAATTCCCTTTTGACAAAGCTACACTTCTTCAAATTAATCAATAATTTCTCTTCCCTCAACCTTTCAAGGATACTAAAAATGTGTAATAAATGTTCATCCAAAGATTTATTAAAAATCAAAATATCATCCAGATAGACAATAACTAATTTTTATAAAAATTTCTTTAGTACTTCATTCATAAGTTGCATGAAGGTGCTTGGCACATTGGTTAGTCCAAAGGGCATGACTAACCACTCATATAGACCCTCCTTAGTCTTGAATGTAGTCTTCTACTCATCTCCCTCTTGTATCTATATCTAGTGATAGACACTCTTGAGATCTATCTTTGTGAAGTATTGAGCTCCACTTAAATAGTCCATAAGATCACCCATTCTTGGCAAAGGAAATTGATACTTGATGGGTTTTTTTTTATAGCCTGAGAGGTTGTACACATTTTCCACTCTCCATCCTTATTTGGTACTAGCAATGTAGGTACTACATATGGACTTAGGCTCTCTCGAATCAAACCTTTCCTCAACAGATCCTGAACCTATCTATTTAGCTCCTTAGTCTCAGTAGGAGTCATCCTATGGGTAGCCTTGTTAGGAAAACTAGCTCCAGGAACTAAATCTATTTGATGACTAATTTTTCTTATTGGTGGCAAACCTTCTAGAACATTATCAAAGATGACATCTCCATACTCACTTAATAGAGTTGAAACTTCAAGTGGAATTTCACTACTACCTTCCTTATCTTTTCTAGGAATCAAAGAATAACACATATGATGATGTTTCATGTCATCCTAAAAATTTCCTCCATCAACAAGACATACCCTAGCACTACTACATACCTTTTCATCCTCCTTTATCAAGGGTTTCAGTTTGTGGAAAACTCCATCCTTTGTCATAGAGTGTGTCTTTTCATGACCATCATTTATAGCATGGTATTTGAATGACCATCATGTATAGAATTCCTATCAAACTCCCACAACCTTCCCAATAATAAATGGTAGAAATCCATTAGAATGATGTTATAGAATGCCTCATCATGGTAACTTCCAATCTTGAATTTAACCAAACATTGTTCACTAACTAGGAACTTATGATCATCCTACACCCAAGCAATCTGATAGGGTTGGGGGTGTTTCTCCCTCTTGAGCTTTACCATCTCCATTGGCACCAATTTTTTATTACTTCTATCATCAACAATCACATCACAAAATTTACCCTCACACTTGCACCTGATATGAAACAAACTCCTCCTTTGTCTAGGTTTAGTCTCACCACTCAGTAAGACCCTTTCATTAACTAGAACCTCTCCTCTTTTTTTATCCTCTAAATGTGATGATTATGCATCATTGTCCACATGAGCAACCCTTGCTTGAAAATCAACTCTCCTATCTATCTTTCCTTGGCATTGAGGACATTCAAAGACATGATGACCTTCATCATTGCATTTAAAACAAGTTCCACAAAAGCCTCCTCTTTCTAAACCTTTTCCACATCCTCTACCTCTTCCTCTCTGATCTCCAAAGTTTTGATTATAGGAGCAATTGAAACCCTCATTCCTCTAGTTTCCACTAGTACCCACATCTTCATTTTTCTTTTGGTTCTCATTTCAACCTCCAAATGACCTACCACTGCTCCTTCCTCCTTAACTACACCATCTTTTCCTTCCATCAAACTTCTTGTTTAGCTTGTCCTCAACTTGCAAGAAAAAATGGTATGCCTCTTCAATGTTAGTCATTCTAACTAGACTTAACACCTCTCAAATGCTAGGTCTTAACCTAAAAAGGTAACAAGAAACCTTCTCCTTGTTTGCTTCTACATGCCCCACTCCAATAAGGACTTAGTAAAATTCCTCTATGTATTCCTAGATAGATTTTCCTACTTTCTTTAACCCTCGCATCTTCTTGAACAAATCAAGCTTGTAATCAACAGGAATGAACAACTTCTTTAGTGTGTCCACCATGCGATCACATCTTGTGATTTTCTCCTTTCCTCTTCTATTTCTTTCCAACTAAATCACTTTCCACTAGATTTTGGCATGGTCTTTCATTTTGGATTTCACAAACTTAACCTTATCAGGGTCCCCAATATCCTCATACTCAAAATATTCCTCTAGCTCAAAATCTAGTCGATCAACTCATCCAAGTTAAGATTTCCTTAAAAACATGTCAACATTAATATTAGGTCTTTTTCCAAGCTTGGAAATGGCCCTAAAAATATTCTCATCCACCTAGTTTAGGACTTCTCTATCTCCTTCCCCCTCCTACCCAATATTTCCTTCTTCATTTTCTTCCTTACTTTCGTCGACTATAGCAACATTAACCCCTCTATGGATCTCCTCCTGCAATGCCTGAAATGGTTTTTGGAGGGCTCTAACTTTAGGAGTAACAAATCCAGCCCTTCCACCATGCTCCCTTCATGGAGGCATCTTGTTGTATCAAAACCCACAACCACATAGTCCTAGTGCAAACTGCCTCACAATCTATGCTCTATCTACATACTTAGGAAAACTAACTTTGATACCACTTGATGGAGCACAACCCAAGACAAAATGAATACAAAAGGAAAATGGAAATATTATTATAAGAAGTGATCTTCTATTACATTTATTACAACAAAAATAGACTCCACGACATCTCCTATCCACTTGCAATGTTATCAGATTCTAGAGAAAACCCTTCTCACAGTACCTTCTGCCAAACCCCACCAAAAACTACCTTTATAATACCAGAAATGTCCTTAAGTAACCCAAATTAGATTCAGGGTTAGAATACATTTTAGAATATTCCATTTGGCAGCCACCACCAAAATAGAAGGTTCTAAAAAACACATCAAAATTCAATGAAAAATTAGAAGAATCCAAAAATGTTAGTCCAACTTTTACGAGGCATAACTTTTGATTCGGGACTCAGATTGATGAACCATTTACATGTATAAAAATCTATCCAATTTCTATATATCCCTATGGACTAGCTTTTCTTGTCCCCTATTTTTGAGCCTATATGAGGCTATTTAATGCCTCAAATCTGACTTTGAAGTGCTCTTAGGAGGTCTCTAGGCAACTTAAAATTGCAATAACATTCAAAGTGTAGAGTCTTTTGACATGATTCTTTTTTTGGAGTGCTTTAAATTACAAGTATAATCATATCTCGAACTTACACCATCTAACTCATTATAATTGTGAGCTAATTATAAAATAACCTATTTTATATATTGGCACATATCCCAAGGTGGTCAATAACTCTAACCCAAAAACCTATAGTGGAGCCATGAGAGTTGGAATCTTTATTTGACCAAAATGGGTATCCAAAAATAAAAATACTTTAAATAGAGACTAAAACTAAGAATATTTTTGGGTGATATAGGATTGACCTTACACCACTAGATGCTCTTGCATTAGTTGTGTGCTCTCCTCAACATATTAGATGGAATAAAAGATACATGGGAGAAGAGCATGAAGAGTATAATAGTAAGTGTTGAAAACTCTATCTCTTGTCTAACAACCTAGTGTAGATGCAACGAATCAAAATTTTGACATGTAAATAAATTTTGACACCTTTGTCATTGATATCAAAGGGGGAGAAGTATACAGGAAATTTTTATGTGCTAAACAATATAAGAAATTGTATAGAATAATAATTATATACTATAGGGGAGTAGTATATGTATTAGGAGATATAAGGAAAGATGGTTATAAATGTAATGATCCACAAATTTTTATAATTTTCAAATTTTGTAAAGTTTTGAAGGCCAAATTTTGAAAAATAATTATTTAACATTTTTGGACTTATCAAATTTTCCCATATGTTTGAATCAATTCCAAAGGGGGATATTTTTGGAAATATGGATGAATAGGATGAGTTAGGTTTTTCATTTATGGAAACATATATCTTAGGATGTGATAGGAGAATATACAAATAAAGACTCTATAGTCAAAGACAAATAATTGTCTGAGTGCTAGATAATTTCACTAGTAGTACAGAGATAGTTTTTGGTATTGTAAAGTGTACAGAAATATTTGGCTGGTGTGAAATTAAGGAGAGGTACTACAAAATGTCTTGATGACATGGCTAAGTTTTCATTAAAATACAAACAATATGACATCAAATATACATGATTTACTAGCATTAAACAAAGTAGAATAGAGCACAATAATAAAAGGTGAATAATATGTTGGCAATTTGGTCAAATAGATGTATTGATTATCATCATTTATGGAAACATAAATTTAGCATTTCATTTATGCATTTAGTGATAGCAAATCATCTAAGTGTTAGATAGTTTACAACAACATAGAGAGAATGTGATGTGTATGAATGGCTCATTGAGAGTTAGATCATGCACAATTGAGGAAAGTTCTATGACACTATCATGATGATGTATACCGGTGTGCAGGTGTTTACAGATATTACGACATGAGATATGATTGAAATACCAATACAAGTATTTAATAGAGAAAAATATAGCATAGCATAGAATTAGATTGTACGACTTAAGGAATTATCTTGGTAACAAAATAATTAATAAGTCATGATGAGTCGACTATGTGGATATTATTCTATAATTTATTTTATATTATGCCAAGTGTGTGAAAGCATGAAGGCTGACTAAGCAATGAATCATGAATATGAGAGGTATAAGTAAAGATCTTATCTTGCAAATATAAGTGTGTGAAGCATGATGAACCATGCAACACATATATATAATCTATGCAAGATTTTTGATTGATGATATGTGAACTACATCTGATGTATGATTAGATCAAGTGTGAAATACAACATAAATAAATTATTGTATGTATATCTATTCCTATGAAGAACTAAATTATATAATTGCATGTTAGGGTAGTGACCTCTTCTTGCATATATTTTATTTGATTTACCAACTCCTAATAGGATTGAAGCAACTCCTAATAGGGTTGAGGATTCTAACAAGGCCTAGTCCTCTAACAAGGACTCAAGATACTATGTGTACTTCATAGACTCCTAATAGGGTGAATATCCTTAACAAGATCCTATTGTTTAGTGAATCATCTAGTGGGCATCATCCCCACTAGGGTTTTCCCTTGGCTAGGGTTTCCCTAGTTAATAAATAATAGTTTTATGAGTTCTCTATGTGCATGGTTATATTTATTGATCAAAATTATTGGTTTACTTTCATATGAAAATTATTAAGTAATTAACAATATTCAGTCGTGGACACAAGTTTATAGAATACCGTTTACCCCCTACCCTTCCCCCCCCCAAGTATTATCTATTTCTAACTTAATAGATTAAGGAATTATTTTGGTTATGAAATAATTATCTAATCATTTAGGTACAACATCCTAGATGTTTAGCCTATGTTAGCAATAGTTAATTTTTGTAATATGGTAAATGTGTGAAAGCATTGAGGTCGACTAGACAAAATTTTGTAAAAAGGAAAGGTATAAGTAAGAAATCATTACTTGAAAATTATGTGGTGTGAATGAAAACTATGTTTTGATATGATAACTTATGTGAAGTACATGTTATAAAAATTATAATAAAAGATCATAGATATGCAAAGTACAAAAATTAGCAGTAAATTTTTTTGTGTATCTATCTCTTTTTTACAAAGGCACTATATTGCATAATTGCATGTTTGGGTAGTCGAATCTTCTTGCATGCATTTGTAATTGTATTACCAAACCCTAACATGGTTGAAGAAATCCTAACAAGGTTGAGGCTTTTAATAGGGCCTAGTCCTCTAACAAGGACTGAGACACTATATGTAATTCATAGAATCTTAAAAGAATCAATATCATTAACAAGATTCTTTTGTTTACTAGATCATTTTGTGGATGCCATTCCCACCAAGGTTTTCTCTTGGCCAGGGTTTCCCTAGTTATAAAAATATGGTGTTATGAGTTCTCTTTGCCTATGTATTTATTTACTATTCAACATTACTTGTTTACTTTCATATGCATGTTGTAAAGTAATTAACAATATTTAGTTGTGGAAAAATAAATGTAGAATACTAATTCACCCCCCTCTTAATGTTATCTATTTTGAAAAAAAAAATTAATATATTTTTCTCTAAATCTTGTGGGTATTTATTCTTTTTCCAAGGACTATGAAGAATAGGAAATTTTTGAGGTGAACATGTGTTGGAATAATGTAAAGAATACTTATGAGAGGGGGGGTGAATCAGAAGTATCACACTTTAACCAATAAAACTTTTAACTGAAAATAAATTGCATGTATGTAAACACATCAAATAAACATGAAACTAATACATGCATCAAAAACACATAACACTGGAATTTGGTGACTCAGAAACCCTCCAAAAATAAAAAGGTAAAACTAGGGTGGGGATGATACCCACAAAATTACTGCAGCAGTATTGTTTAACCACTTCTGATGGTCTGCCCTATTAAAGGCTTTACACTATGTCAATAGTGACTTGGTTAAAGGATTTACAAACACTTTACATGAAGTGTCACTCTATTAAATGATTTCATCACCTTTTGATAAGGATCTACAAATAGTTGTTAAGCCAACCTCTCTACATAGGGTTTTCTTTCTAATACAATGGTAAGAGAGTATTAGATATTATAAACCTAATAGTTTGCAATCCTTGATTGCTGAATGCAGGCACTTGTTTTGGCTTTTTCTTTGATTTTGATCCTCTGAGATCTGATTTTTTTTCATCTCCTTTTCTTTGTTCTGATCAACTGAATATCGAATTCCTGCTCTTACCCTCTATGTCTCCTTTCACTAAATTCAACTATGTTTTCCTCTTAACATTGTTCTCTCCTTCTTTCATCCATCATGATTACAGTGAGACTTTTGTCTTCCTTAAAAAGACTTTGAAGACTTAGGGTTAGATATGGATCTATGATCGACATTGAATCTCAATTTCCTACTCAATACTTTCCTTTTTCTGATTGGTTGTATGCCTTTACAATTTTCCAATTGGCTGCATGTAGATTGCATAGGAAATGTGAAAGATTCATTCTTATCTCTAGATCTTTCGAGATTTTCCTTGTGTCAACTACAAAAATGGTTTATATCATAGTTTGTGCAATTACAAACTCTTATGCTGATATTCTTAGTTACTCGGCTCATGAAGCATTACTGATGCTTGACACATGGTTTTTCCTGGATAGCTCAGCACCTAAACAAAATTGTATCACTTGGCACTTGATATCACTTGGTACTTGATATTACTCGACACTTGATATTACTTGGCACTTGATATTACTCAGCACTTGATATCACTCAGCACTTGATAAAACTGGATTGCTCAGCACATGATTGTGACTCGGCTCCTACTCTTTGCTCGGCATGTATAGTGAAAAATGGTTAAGTGTATTTGACACTCAGCTATCAAAATTATTCTTTAAACCAACAATATCCCCCTTTGACATGAGTGGCAAAAACACTTAACTAAGATCCTGTGGTCTTGACATTATTTCATGCATCCTCTTATTTGCTTAAATTTTTTTTTAAGAACAAATAGCAATATACCTTATGACTCCCTGTGAGTTGATTATGTTTTGTACACTCAGTGAATTTTGTCCCGTTTCTACATTCTGACCAATATGTTATATCAAATTTTTTTAAAATTCTCCCCCTTTCATCATACTTATTATTACTTCATTCTGTATCTCATACTTCATTCTGTATCTCCTCCATACTTAATCTTTACTTAACTCCCCCATACTTAATCTCCCCCTTTTTGACACTTATGTCAAGGGTTTGATAGGGAAATTCCATACTTGGCCAAAAATGTACTATTTACTTCAAGGAGTACCTTCAGAGCTGCATCCCAATTTGCTAGTGCAATATCTAATGACTTATACTGGATGGCAATCTCTGCTGCTAGGTGTACAAGTCCATCAGATGTAGAAAGATTGGGGTCTTTCTTGAGGACTATTTTTGCATTCATCTACTCCTCATGAAGTACTTCCAAATGAGGAGTGATTGAGGATTGAATTTGCATCAATTTGGCTTTGGTGATTGCCTCCTCTACTGTTAAGGCAACTATCTCTCTTTGTGTGTCAAGCAATTGGGAAAAATGCTTCTCACTCTGAGCTAGATTTGTGGGGAGTTGTATGCCAAAAATCTTCAGGTTTCTCTTCAAGTTTAGTATTTTTTGGCTAGTGTCCTATGTGAATGTGGAAAAATCACACAACTTGTTGTATAGGGAAAATACATTTCCAAGTATAGTTTTGATTGTTTCAATTTTCTTAGCCAACTCCACTTGTGATAGTGCTATATCATCGAATATTTTCTTATTTACCTTGCCTTGTAACTTTCTTTCTGACCATTCCAGTAATTTGGCATCTGTATCCTGGTCTTCACTAGTCACTTGGTCAACTATATCAGATAATTTCTCTATGATTGGCCTTGACTCATCTAGAGACTTTAAGCTAAAAGCTCATATGAATATGTCTTTGATTTCATTCATGGTATGTTTGTCCTTGTGTTCTCTTCTTAGTTCTTCTTGTCTCCTTCTTCTATCCAATGCACTCTAAATTTCATTGATCTCCTCTTTAGTGAGAGTGCTAGATTCATAATGTGGAATATTTATTTCTTCATCAAGCTCAGGAACTCCATAGTGAAGTTTCCTGACTGCCCTTGATGAGCTCGAACCTGGTGTCCTGATGTGTAATGGTAACCTATCAATGCTCGGCTACTAAAGAGTCTGTGTTGGAGTACCATATTTGGGTAATGCAACCAATGTTTGTATTGCAGACTCCTCCTTCTTACTTGTCTCATCTTTTTCTTCGGCTTGTTTATCCTTTTGGTGATCAATAGATGGGGTTGAACTTACTAGCTATTCAAATGTTTCTTTAACTTCCCCTGCTACTGTACTTAGCATCTGAAGTGTATCAGTGACTACACTTGATTGAGGTGGTGGAGGAAGGAATAGAATACTAGTAGGTTGTATGGTTGAAGGTGGTTCTTGTGTTTTCACCTTGACTGCCTTTGTTTTTGCTACTAGATTCTCCAATTCATCAACACTGACCAATATAGGACTTGAACACAGTTTTGATACTAGTGTTGATTGGTCAAGGATTTTTGCTAAATCCTCTATAGTTAATGGATTGATGTTTGGACTAGAAGTATCTATAACATCCTTGATTTTGATAATCTCTACAAATGTGATGATGTCATGAGGAGGACTAAGAGGTGATAGTTGTGTGTCTTGCACACTTTGATCTTGTTGCTTAGTTGTATCTTTCTCTTCCTCTTTCTCCTCTGTATGTGCCTCTTCATCTTCCTTTTGTTCTTCAACCTTCTTCTCCACTTGTTCCTTTTCTTTTTCTTCTTCAACCTTTTTTTTTCTTTTTTCTGGCACTTGCCTCTACCTTATATTCTTCATTATAAACATCTTCTATTTTCTTGTAAATTATCCTCCATAATCTTGTAGACTTCATAACTACATCCTCAACTTTTTTATGCAAAATGCTAAAAGCTCTATGTTTGGGAGTGAATCTATTGTTATGCCTCTTAACTGCATTTGTTATTTGATCCTTAGTCAAATTAGGCAATAACCTGGCTAATGTTGATTCCCTTATCTCCCTTTCCATTTGCAAACAAAAATGTCATTTATCCTCTACAATTTTGTACAATTTCGTAGGCATTGATTCATCTAACTCTAGAGGTGTGTGCTTATAATCAGCCATCATAGCATACACTAATTCGTCTAATTTATTTTGTTCCTCCTTGGTGAGCTTAGAAAAATTTAGGTTCTTTAAACCTTTCAAACCATCATTCTTAATTTTTGAGCATAATTTATCAATGACAGTCTAAGGTTTGTGACTTACCACTTGAAATTGGCTGTTGTCCTCTGACTCAATCTTCTCTTCATCTATTTGAGGCTGGGCAACAAATTTTCTTTTCTTCTTTGGCTCGGTAGCAGTCTTCTTTGAAGCTTTCTTCTTCTCTTTTGCCTCCTCTTGGGATTTTTGTGCTGTAGCCCTTGTAGTAGGTCTCTTTGGTGCAGGAGCAACTACTTTCTTTGCCTTGGGTTGAGGAGCAGGAGGAGTTGTGGCCTTTCTTTTTGTGACCTTGGTTTTAACTTGTGCTTCCTCAGCTTCTTCTTCCTTAGCACTTTCCTCTTTATCTTCTCCTAACCCTTGAGTTGGACCTTGAGGTTCATCTCCCTCATCTTCAATGTCTTCTTCTTCCTCTTTTGCTATTCCTTCTCCTTCAACACCAAATTTTCTCTTGATTTTCCTTACCAATTTTTCTTTCTTCTTGACTGTTGAGGAAATTCTCAAATCTTTTACCACCCTTGATTTTACAACATCATAAGTTCCAAAGGCTTTTGCATTCTTGTCAACTTCTTCTGCAAGGAGAGTTGTTATTGCTGTAGAGGCTTGATCAATATCGAGTTCATAACCTAGTGGCTTAAGCCATCTCACTCTAGGTATGACTGCCTATATATAAGTATAATCAATATCTACAAGAAAAAAAATGTCTTTTTCATATTTCTCAATCAATGAGACTAGAATCCTCATTCTCTATTTCATGGACTTTTTGAAGTCCTCAAAGTAGCTAGTCATTTGGGCATCAAAATTATCATCCATCTGTTCAATATATCCATTGATCTGTTCAACAATTGTTTTATCTAGATTCCATTTCACCTTACCTATAGAAGGGAATTCTTTCATCAGATAGAAAAACATGCACACCAAAACTGATCCAAATTTGCAGTGAGCTCCCTTTCTCTTCCTTATAGCTCCCAAATTCTCATTAATCTATTGAAACATGTGCTTTGCTAGATCATAGGTATGATCCTTTTTAACCAATTTGTATGTAACATCAACTGCTATACAAGGCACACTATTTAACCTGCTTGACTGATAGAATTTGTGTGAAATGATTCTCATAGCAAAATCTAGTAGGGCTTTTATGATTGTATCAATAGTCATTCCCCTATTGTTCCATTTAGCACTGATATTTCTTTCTATTACTTCCTTTTTGTCACTACACAAGGTCTTTGGCTAATCTAGGGTTGGAATACCAGTAACCCTATGAATAGTTTTCTTGGTAAATTTCACTAGCCCTATTTCTAACCAAAAGGCTCCATCATGTATTCTACTCAAAACTATGCATACCCATTTAGCTTTGAAAACAATTGGAAACTCTAGGGTTTTGGTCAATCCCTTTCTCTTGATTATTGAGAACTCATCTTTTAGTATTTTGTTCTCACATATCTTGTCATATGCATTATAAATTTTTAGATTTCCTATGGCTCCAATTTTATAGTTGTAACATCTATGAACATCTTGGACCATGACAACTTTATCAAAAATAATAGATAATGCACCTGCGGGATCATTCTTGTATGCAACTTCTAAAATGGGCTTGAATTCTGGTTGCTTAACTTCATTACTAACCAACTATATTTCATGACTCTCTTTTCCCTTAGTGGTTCCAGACCTAGATGCCATTGTTTTCCAGACTAGGGTTTACAGTTTAAACAAGTTTATAAACACTAAGTAGCTTAGCACACAAGTAAAATACCTCAAATTGATGTGTTGCACTCATCTTTCTTATTCCATGTCTTATTCATCTCACTCCTAATGTGTTAAACATCTATCTTTGCCTTTCCATTGTTGAACTCAGAACTTGGTGCCTTTGACCTTGTTGGGCAATTCCTGCTGATATGACCAATTTTCAAGCAACTAAAACATGTGGTTTGTTTCAACCATATTTTATAGTTCCCCCTAAAATGTGTTCTTATGCAATTTTGGGGTATATGTCCATATTCCTAAAAATAGTGACAACTGTACCTGGTGTTGTAATCCCAATGACAACGACTTTCATTTCCTTTTATTTTTTCTGGCTGATTTGATGTCCACATAGGCTTTGATCTACATTCAAATGCCCTATGTCCATACTTCTTGCAATTATGACAATGTCCATCAAATCTTTGTGTCCTTGTGACATTGGATCTGCAATCTTGTGTCATGTGTCCTTGCATTTTACACTTGTGACAGTAACTCTTGCTTTTATGTGTGTTTGGCTAATTGATTCTCCTACTCCTATAGACATTAGTAGTATGCCCCTTTTTATTATAGTAATGACAAGTTGGTTTTGAATCCTTACCTTTCTGGCTTCTTTGTTCATCACGTTTTGATGATTCTCCAACTTTAGTGCTATTGTATCCAAGTCCTGATGTATCATGAGTTGATCTTGGGGATTTCAACAATTGCTCAAAATACTTGATGGCTTCATTGGGTTTGTTGAAGCTCTCTGAGATTTCCTTTTCTCTTCTCAAGTCATTCTGCAATTGTTCATTTTTCATCTTCAGTGTAGAGATCTCAATGTCTTTCACATTTATTTCATGATGAAGGTTCATCATTTGGGTGAGTGTATCCATCTGCATGTTTGAGATCCTTGTTAATTCAGTACTCTTTTCTTCTAGTTTGTTTGCAATATTTCTTTTGTCATTTTCCATCATGAATTTGTCTTCAACTGCTCTTTTCTTTTGTTCAGTGATTTCACATAACATTATGGCCTATGATTCATGTTCCATCTTGAGAGATCTTATCTCATTTGCTTGATCTTTGTTTTTCTCCATCAGTTATGCTATTGCTACATCAAATTCTTTAGTGTCTCCATTGGAAAATATGTTTGTGGTATCAATCTCCTTGTAGTTTATCTCATTTTTAGCTATGGCTAAATTCTTTCTTTTTTTTAAGGATTTTCTTAGTTCATCCCTTGTTTCCTCTACTTTGTGTAGAGCTAGTTGCACATCAATCACTTGGTTGTCAATAATCTTCCCAAGTTTGAAGACTTCCATTTTTAGATCTTTTTCTTCAAGTTGTTAGACTTCTTCTTGTGAGAACCAATAGCTCTAATACCAATTTTTGGAATATTCAAATATGGAAAGAATACTTATGAGAGGGGGGGTGAATCAGAAGTATCACACTTTAACCAATAAAAATTTTAACTGAAAATAAATTGCATACATGTAAACACATCAAATAAACATGAAAATAATACATGCATCAACAACACGTAACACTAGAATTTGGTGACCCAGAAACCCTCCAAAAATAAGAAGGTAAAACTGGGGTGGGCATGATACCCACAAAATTACTGCATCAATATTGTTCAACCACTTTTGATGGTCTGCCCTGTTAAAGGCTTTACACTGTGTCAATAGTGACCTGGTTAAAGGATTTACAAACACTTTACATGAAGTGTCACCCTATTAGAGGATTTAATCACCTTTTGATAAGGATCTACAAATAGCTATTAAGCCAACCTATCTACATAGGGTTTTCTTTCTAATACAATGGTAAGAGAGTATTAGATATTATAAACCTGATAGTTTGCAATACTTGATTGTTGAATGCAAGCACTTGTTCTGGCTCTTTCTTTGATTTTGATCCTCTGAGATCTGATTTTTTTTCATCTCCTTTGCTTTGTTCTAATCAACTAAATATCAAATTCCTACTCTTACCCTCTATGTCTCCTTTCACTGAATTCAACTATGTTTTCCTCTTAACACTTTTCTCTCCTCCTTTCATCCATCATCATTACAGTAAGACTTTTGTCTTCCTTAAAAAGACTTCAAAGACTTAGGGTTAGATATGGATCTATGATCCACATTGAATCTCAATTTCTTGCTCAATACTTGCCTTTTTTTGATTGGTTGCATGCCTTTCCAATTTTCCAATTGGCTGCATGTAGATTGCATAGGAAATGTGAAAGATTCGTTCTTATCTCTAGATCTTTCAAGATTTTCCTGGTGTCGGCTACAAAAATAGTTTACATCATAGTTTGTGCAATTAGAAACTCTTATGCTGATATTTTGAGTTACTCGGCTCATGAAGCATTACTAATGCTCGGCACATGTTGTTTCTTAGATAGCTCGACACTTAAACAAAACTGTATCACTCGGCACATGATATCACTCGACACTTGATATTACTTGGCACTTGATATTACTTGGCACTTGATATCACTTGGAACTTGATAAAATTGAATTGCTCAGCACATGACTATGACTCGGCTCCTACTCTTTGCTTGGCATGTATAGTGAAAAATGGTTAAGTGTATTTGACACTCAGCTGTCAAAATTATTCTTTAAACCAACAACATGGAGAAGTATAATAAGGGAATGAGGACATGCTCTAATCTTCACAAGGATATTTGGATAGCATAAGAAGAGTACCTTTCTCTTGATTTGGAATAAGAATACTATAAATGTTGGAAGCAATATCTTTATCTCACTTGGTAGGAAAATAACATATAGGACATGGAAGGATATGTTTTTTTCTAAAATGGAGGGATAACATCTTGGAAGAAATAAAATGTTATGTGAGGATCTTGATCTTGATAGTTATTTAGAGTCATTTTTCATCTATTGAATTTTCCTCTTGACATGGAGCCAATTCTAAGGAAAAAGGAGTATATTGTATCTATGTGATAGGAATGGTAGGACAAAAAGATTTTGTACCCTTGATTTAGAAGCATTGAAATTATTTTCATTCAAATAGATATTAGGTTGGATTTTTTTTAGAGTTACCCCTTGAGAGTAAACATAGTAAGTACAAAAATAATTAGGTTCTCTATTTGATGGAGTCATTTTAAAAATATTTTATTCTTTAGGATATGCATGAGTGTTGGAGAGAGTAGAGGCTACAAGAAAAAAACTAGTAGATACATGTTCATTAATTTGATCTTTCTTGAAAGTAGTATCTTCCTTATGAGTCATTATGATTTTCAATTTCAATTAAGACATAATTAATAATATTTTGAATTTTATGTTTCAACTCTATGTAATATGAAGTATTATTCTTGTTACTTTGATGATATACACAAATAAATTCAATAATTATACTCCACAAGAGGTGGTCTGAGAAAATGTGATAAGATTATTCTCAAGTCATTTTCCCAAAACTAATTCATTTGATTATCCCAAAGGAGTGAAGATTCTCTCTAAGGAATGATTAAGTTCTTCATGATGTTCTTGTAGATAGATAAGTCTCTCAAGTAAATAGCATATATTTGGTTCATCATTTTCTTGATAAAAGATAGCTTCTTCATGAGATTATAGCATAACCTCTTGATAAAAAATTGGATTGTCATATCTTGGAATTTCTATGATTGAAGGATATGGAAAAAAGATCATAATCAAACTTGAAAAAGGATAGATTGATCATAAATAATAATCATTTGATGGGTTCTCATTTTCTATCTCCATTTCTTGAATTTATGACCACAAAGCTTGACACTACTCAATGAGGATAAATATAGCTTGATCATCCATGTTATGCTTTTTTTATATTTATTGACTATTATCCCATACATATTGATATTGAAACATTCATTTTGTAGTTATAGGTATTGTTCCTTGAGCATTATTAATTGTACTTAATATAGTAGGTGTTTCCAATTCAAATACAAGATTAGTTCATAATATTTTGCCATGTTCAAATGTTACTAGTCTTAATAAATCTTCTTTATCTTGAAAAAAAGGATTATTATTGTTTAGATTTTATACCTTGGATCTTGTAAGAACCATGAAATCATGATATGTCATAGTATCAAGGAAAAGTGTCCCAATATCAAGAGATGTATATTATTCATGTAAGTGTGTTTACCCAAAATAGGTTGATAAGTGATTGTGACAAAGTCTAATATACGACAAAGATTTGATAAGTGTCAACATCAAAAGGCTTGTTATCTTGATTTTTAGAACCAAAAGGATTAATTAATAGTGATAAAACACACACAAGTAGAAACATTAGTTTGAACATTTGATAATGTAACTTGGTTACACTTCATAATTGTATAACAAATACTTTCATGTTTGATGACTATAACAAATAGGTCTAACAAAGGATCCAAAAGGGTACTAGAATATGCAAAGACCTTATTTATAGAAAAGGGAAATGAATCATTGTCCTATAAATGAGTGACCATTAATTACACTTCTAGAGCCTCCCAGAGAATGATTATCAACAACCTTAAGGGGACAAAAGATCCAAAAAGACCATTTAGTTCCCAAAAATGACCAAAGACCCATGAATGATCCTTGGTCAACTAGAAATGAAATAAGAGTTATTGGTATCCCAAAAATGACATTCTACAAGTTTTTAAACTAATTTTCAACCTTATGTATATGGAGGATCAAATTCATTAAGTCTAACACATTGGAATGTCTAATGTGAACATTTGTGGGTCTAACAGTACTGCAAAGGACTTAAGTTTTTTTCATTGGGGTAGATTATACTTTGTGTTAGTTAAAGATTATTAAAAAAATTATTTAGACCACCAAACACACGTATCCTTCCTTATTGACCTTGGTAAAGACTTGAAATATTAGTTTACTAAATTAGAAACACACCCAAAGACTCCTGAACTTATGGTAGGCCAATCAACATGAAGTGGATGGTGGAAACCAAATTTCCATGTAGTAACATCAATGGGTGCTTGATATGGAAAATTTATTGGGGTGATTAGTATTTAACTTTCACAAATATAACAAATCTTTTAGAGGTAATCAAAGTGGCAATCTAACTTATGGTTTTATTCTTAGGGTAATGTGTTCATATATATCCCCCATAGTCACACAAGTAAGATTAAGGCCTCTCATTCCTATAAGAGCTTGAAAGTGTGTAGTCTCACAAATAAATATTTAAGAAACTCCACTCTATACAACATCCAAGTCTATCTAAGGAAAAGAACAAATCAAGGTGCCTTGACCAAAATGAATAAGTCTCCTGAGATTTTCATCTCAAGGGATTGTATTGATTATAATGAGATGGAAGGGTTGGAATATACCTATTCTCACTTGGGTCATTCTTGGGAGATTTTTACCTCAATGAATAGGCTCCCTAAAGGTAAAATAAATAAATTGAATCAAATTCAAGGTTCTAAGTTTTTTATTCTCTCAAAGAGAGAAAATCATACCCCTCTATCTGTTCAAATTTATAGGAAACATCAAGAAAATTTAATTTACCTTAGCTAACATGATTATGAAAATGTCAAAAGCCTCTAGGTTTTTTATTCTTCCAAAGAGAGAAGAATGTAATCTCCTCACTTCTAACAAGATAATCCATAATCAAGCCATTGTTATCTATGGAAACATCTCTATCCTAAACTGATCTAAGTTTTTAATTCTCTTAAGGTCATTGGTGTAACTTATATTACACCCTTATACTAAAAAGTATCTTCCAACAATCTAGTGAAACATGGGATGTGTTGGGAGTCAAAATCGTCTTCCCAATTTGAGCACTATCCTAAAAATTAAGCCCTATAAGTGCATTTTAATGCATGATTACTTGACTATCCATTTGAGACCTAAGAGGTGTTAAATTTTTCTAACACCTTGAATCCAATATATTCACTCATCCCATGAAGATAAACTACCATTCCAAGTCATTCCGTGAAGTCTAATTTTGAGCAATGTTCAAATTTGCATTTTTACCCAAGTGTCAAACATTGATAGGTATCCTAGTTTGAAATTGAATATCTTACACCCAATAATGTTTCATGAATCACATCTTTGAGATTTTTTTTTATGCATATCAGTGAACTTATGTTTTGGATTTTGAGTCATTTTGATATGTTTTGACTAGGTTTTGAATCCCTCAAAGTTTGTTACTTATCTCAATCATGTTGATGCAAATTGCCTTGAATTTTGGAAGGCCCTATTTGATTAGTTATAACTTTCACCTAGTTGACCAAAATGAGAAAATTTCTTTTGAATTTTATTCTATAGGTCTGAGAATTATTATGTTTTAGATTTAAGCTCTTGATGACTCTATTTGATCAATTTTTGAATGTGATTCCAAATGCAATTTCTAAAGTTTTACTAGTGTCATAAAGTGTAAATTGATTGGTACCCTTGTTTAGGATGTCATAACTCTAAATCCATTATAGGTGAGATCATTTGGATTGTACCATTGAGTTCAAATCTAAAAATTCTTTAAGTGTGTTAGTTTGCAAGTCTTCATGAATTTGTTTACATACTTTTCCAGGTCCATTATGTTTGCAACAATCACTTTTCTATGAGTATTTCTAGTTCTACAAATCTAAGTAACCCACTTTGATTGCTCACCAAATGTGCCCATTTATTCATCATGAGCCCAAATTATAGAATTATACTCTCCTCATGACAATGAACGAAATCCCTAGTTTTCATTCCCTCAAGTGTTAGTATGACCTATTTCTGAATCCAAAATTGAATGCATTTTATGGTTTTCTGACCTATTTTCTTGCAGACAATTCTAAGAAGGCAACTGTGATGGTAAATTTATTTTGACCACACAGTCATTAGGGCACAAAATTTGGCAGGGTGAAAGAATGTGAACCTGAAAATTAGTATGCCTATTTTCAAATCTAAGTTAGGTGTTTTGGTCAATTTTTAAAGCCAGTAAGAGGACTTCTTGGCATGAAATTATAGTTTGAAAGGTTGAAAATTGAGTTTAAAAATGATGGTTAAAGTGGTTGATTTCGAATCCAATCAGTATGATGGGTTCAATAGGCCAATTTGAAATGTTAATTATTCAAAGAAATGGTTTTTTTTTAGCTAGACCCTCTTTGCAGTCTTGCTAATTGCGTTAATAGATTAATAAGGCATAGATTGTTAGTGGGATGGTTAAAGGAGATTACTTTGCTAAATTTTGTTAGAAACTATCAATACTAACCATTTTTGAAACTAATGAGAAGACATGAGATTGCACTAGGGAGGCTGATCCAAGTGGAACTTATGCTATGCCAATCAGATTGGTTGTTGGTGTTGGTGTCCAAGAATTAATGGCTTCTTAGAAAATTGTGAAGGCATTGCATGATCTCTAGAAGAATTTCATTCCTTTGTGCACTGCCACTCTAGTAGTAGATGGTGATATCTTAGATTTTCTCCTTGCTTCATGCCCAAACCCCCAAAATGTAAAAGACTAGTTAATTTTTTGACAAAAATCAAGTGATTGAATGCCATGCTAGAGCCTTTTTCCCACTCTATTTTATTGGAAATATTATGAAAAGCTAAGTTACTAAGAGGGGAGGGGTGCATCAGTAACTTATAAAACTTTATCCTTGATTAGCAATTGATCCTTTATGTGAATTTTGATTTAACTACAAGCATGAGAAACTAAAAACATGAAAGCATACATAACACTTTAACAATAAATCTTCCAAATAGAAAGTAAAACTAGCATGGGGATGATGCCTGCAGGCTTTAGTACTATAGTATAAAGTTGGACTATTAAGGCTTACAATGATCACTTTTGATGATATACCCTATTAGGAGCAATGAGGATTGCAAGGTCCACCTTGCAAAAGGATATACAAATTTGCAATAAAGTAAGCACTCAATAAAGATATTTACATAAGACTGTTTGGTCTACCTTCTTAAAGGATTTGACTGATCCACCTATTAGGATGAAGTAGTAGTTGATCTTTGATCTACAACTTGGTTTGTTGAATGAGATTCCTCTAATTGTACAAATCACCTTGCCATGATAGATGAATCTTTGTTGCTCCTTATACTGATGTAGCATTTGTAATTCACTCTTCTACTCTTCTTTGATGATTACATTACTTCCATTCAATGATTTGGATGTGATACAATGCATTAAATATATCAATCCAATTACATGATTACAAACTTGGCCATAATACAAGTTTACAAAAATATTACAAAGTCACCCAAAGTGTAGAAACTCAAGTTCTGAAGACTGACTTGGTGAGGTTCTGATACTCAACATCCACTGTCAATGCTCAACATCATCATGCACTTGATAGATGTAGAAGCTTGATCCATACTGATCAATTCCAAGTAGTCTTAAACTTGGCCTACACTGGTGACTTAGTGAATACTATGAAACTCAACATATAAACTGTATCACTTGATTCACACTGTATAGCTTGACCAATGCTATCACTTCAAGCTCAGAATAATCTAATTCTCTTGGTTAATAATGAAAAGCTCAGTTAACACTAGCTACAAACTTGGTAAGCATTGCACAACTTGGTTTGCACTATTAAACTTGGCATACACTAAGATGCTTGGTTTGTACTACTAATCATCACCTTAGTAGTAATTGCTTTGTGCAAACTTAAATCTATCTAAAGAACTTAGTAGTGTCTATATAACTTAGTAACAACTAAAATGCTTGGTTAACACTATTAACTATATAATATGCTTGGTATAATCTTGCAATCTAAATAAGTGTATGTCACTAATAAAAAACATGATTGAGATGTCAACAATCTCTCCCTCTGGCATTAGTGACAAAAAAACTTATCAATCAAAACTAAATTTAAGAATGTTCAACAACATCTTTATCCATCACCTTATGTCTCCAACTCAGTAAAGTATACTATTTTTTTAAAAAAATTCAAAATTGGTTTTGTAAAGGATACATTTTTGTACATGGCAATGCTCCCCCATACATAATATATAGTATACTATACATATCCTATACATTTTTCTATATTCTACAATTTTCTTTTTAATTTTCTCCTCTATTCTCTTTTTACATCTTATCCAATCTTCTCACATCTTCTCCCTCTTTTATTTCCTTATTACTTCTCCCCCCTTTTGACATTAACTCCAAAGATTTATACTATATTTACATAGTAATGCCAAAATGAGACAAGAAATCTGAATGTACCTTAGGTATGAGCACCAAAGTCTTGTCCCAATTCTCTTGTAAGACACTGCATGTGTGTAATGCAACATGCACTTCTACTAACAATTCAATCATGCAATTTGTAATAGAGAAATTATTTTCATGGATGAGCATTTTAGAGTGGGCAACATGCTTTTGTAGTGCATCCATGTTAGGGAGAATCATATTTTGAATATCTATCAATGTAGATCTGATTCTTACTTCTTCTCTAAGTAGTTCTACCTACATATCTATCAGAAATATGATCTTTTTGAAGTGAGCAGAGCTAGAACTTGGGTCAAGTTGCAACTGCTATGCACTTGCCTTCATATCTTCATCAATTTTAGACAATTTGTCTCTTATTTCTTTTGTGAAAATTGATGTATCACATAATTTACCAAAAATTAATGATACATTAATGTAAAGTGTTTAGAGAGCCCAAAATAGTAGATAACTCTACTTGATGAATGGCAATCTGTTGAGCAATAAGTTCTAAGACTTTAATCTCAAACTTCTTCTCAACTTTGTGTAGTAGTTTATACTATCCATCCAAATCTTCATTGTATTTTAGACTACCTCTACCAATTAATACAAAATTAGTTGAGAAGTATCAACCTTTATACTTAGAGCCTCTACTAGAATGTTATTTGCATCCTCAATAATCTTGAACTCCTTGATTCTTTCTTCTCTTAGCCTTTGCTTCTTGGCTTTCTTTTGAAGAAGTTCACCAAAGGTTTGCATCTAATCTGGATTAAGATTTGAGATGTCCCATTTGGGAATGATAATCTTCTCATCAATATATATATCCTCCTCCTTTTTTTTACCTTTACCCAAAAAATTTTTGCTCAGTTAAGGCTTGGTCTCAACTATCCTTGCACTTATTGCTTGTGTACTAGAAATGGAAACAATTGTTGAAATAGTAGGATTCACTAAAAAAATGGATACTATACTCATTGAAATTTTGGTGGTAGGAATACCTATTGTAGACAAAATTGATGTAGAAGGTAGAACTTGTAGCTCATTAAATGAAGTGTTTGGTGCTTCAGTCAATGATGTGTTGAGCTAGACCAGTGCAAAAATTGATTGAATGCTTGTGCTAGCAGTGCTAGTCACAATCAATCCTACAAAGGTTTTCTCTATGTTTGGTGTTATTAATATTTTTCTTAGAGAATGAGAAAGTGAGGCTATGACCACTACAATAGTATTAACTAGGTTAGTTTCCTTTACATCTTGTGTATCTTCCTCAGTAGCCTCTTGCTCTTGTTCCTCTTCATCATCAACATTATCAAAATGAGTTACTTCTTCATCATATTTTTCTTCCTGATCATCATCATCTTTATCACTTACATTTACAACACAATTTGTCAATTTGTGAAGAAGATAGAAATTCTTCCATGTATTTATGGCATTCTTCACAACAGGTTCTATTTTATTCAACAAAATAAGACAAGTATTGAATCTTAGAGTTAATTTTTCTTCATTTTTCTTTAAAGATTTTTCACCTCCTTGTCATTTAGATTTGGCATAAGTTTCTTTAAGGTTTGGTCATAAATATATTTTGTAGTTTTCATTGCATGTTCCCATCTTGGCTTAGTTTTAATCATTAATGCATCTAGAAATTGTTGAGTGAGCTGATCAAGTGAGTATTTCCACTTACCCATTTTGGATATCAATATATCTTCAATCTACTTCTGCTCATTAGTAGTTCTGATCTCATATTTTAATGCCTTGAAGTTTTTTATTCTAGAACCTAATTCCAATTCTTTCATTCTCTCCTCAAATGTGGGTGAGACCTCTTGAAAATTATGTCTCCTTGTTCTTTATTTACTTTCTTCTTGGAGGATCTCTTGGTGAACATGGCAGTGGATGTCTTGAGAGGCTTGATAATGATTACCTTACCCTTCTTTAGTGGCTCCTCTTCCTCTAATTTTTCTCCATCCTCTACCTCTTCATCCTCACCTTTTCCTTTAGTTAACAAGAGGGTAGAACTGGTTTTTAGTTTGGCAATCCATTTCTTTCCCTTGCTAATTGCTTAAGGAAGCTTGATCTCAAGTTCTATCTTGGCCTTTTCCTCATCATAGGTGCAAAAGTAAGTAGCCTTGGGATCAACTAGATCATTTATCAACACTTCAATTGTGTCTTTTTAAAAATCAATATTCACCTCATATGCTAGAGATTTTACCCATGCAATTCTAGGCCTTACTACTTGAATATACACATTTTCACTATCTACCATTAAAAAAACATCATTTTTATAATCCTCAACTAGTTTCTTAGGGATTCAGAATCTATTATTTATTTTCTCCTTGAAGGCATCAAAATAATTGTCCATAATACTTGTATAATTTTCTCCCATTTCAAAAATGTATTCATTAATCTGATAAAGTAGTTGCACATCTTTTCTCTAGACAATAGTACCTTTTGATGAAAAGATTTTCTAAATATAGAATAATAAACATGTCAATAGTGAGCCAAACTTACATGGATTGTTCTTTGATGTCCCAATGATTTCCATGGTTTTGTTGAGTTGATTCACAACTTGACATGACGCATTGTTCAACCTGCTAAAGTTGTATACCTTGTGTGTGATGATGTGAATGTCAAACTTTAGTTCCATATCACTCACACTACCTTTTTTCATTCCCCTTCCATCCCACTTGGCTAGGGTTTTCTTCTCTAGTTCAACCTGACTTAGGGTTTTGGTCATTTTGGATTTTGATAACATGGGGAAACTGGTGATCCTATGGATTATCTTCTTTGTGATCAAAATTGGTTACTCTAACTGCAACTGATTGTTATGCACATGATTGAGGATGTATCTTATCCATTTAATTTGAAATTCTCATGGCATGTGATGAATATGTGTTAAACCTTTTACTTCTAGATGTTGGTGTTTAGGTTTTAATAGACCATTAACACATATCTTATATAGGGTTTCATCCATCTCTAGTGTACCATTATCCTAAATTGCACATTTGAAATGAGTATAGATGTCGTTAATCAATAGTACCTTAGGATGGATTTGTGAGTGTGCTCCACTCAGATCTAGGATTTATGTAATTGTAGGAGTGAACTTGAAATCCAATGCCTTCCATTCTACACCATGAACCAACATGTCTTAACCTCATTTCATCATGCTACTAGTAGCTACCATCTCTACTCAGTAGGGTTTGAGAGAATTCAAAAACTTCTGTTAACAATTTGCTCAAATTTCTTGAATGCTCTTGAAGATCACTTTGCACAAATAGCTAAAAAATTCATGGTGAAAATGACTTTGATTTCATTCCTTTTATCAATTTCTTCCATAAATTACTAGTATGAATGTTAGATTAAATTAACAGAATATCATCCACTTTTCTTGGATTGATTACTCAGTGGAGTCTTTCATGAATTAGTAACCACATAAGATTTAGTCACTCCCAACCTCTCTTGGTAGAGTATATAACCCAATCTTGCTCAGTAAGGAAGGTAACTCGATAGTAACTGGTACTTCTTACTTAGTGATCCTTTCACATCTTGAATGTTGATATGGATCTTTTGTCCTATCAACTAGAACTGATGTAGATGTCTTATTTAGTAGCCTTGTTCTAGTCTTCTTTTGAGAAATCAAGTGGAAATAGCAAAGTCACCCAATTCTTGAGTGACTTGAGCATTATTTCTTGGACTTTTATTCTCAGTAGACTTTGGAACCTATTAATATTTTTTTTTCTTTCTGATATTACCAAATTTTTCTTTCTTTTCATCTTCTATTCTTCCAGTATTCATATAGTTCTTGGGAAGATGACCAAGTTCTGTATAGATGAAACATCTTTTGGTAGTATCTCTTTTCCTATGATGTTTAACACAATTTATTCCAATGTGTCCAAATTCTCCACAATAATGACATCTACACCAAATGTTATAGTCCCAACCAAATATAGTTTTCACAATTCATTCTATTGGATTCAATATCTTAGTTTTGCATTCTAATGACTTGTACCCATGCTTTTTATATTTGTGACATTTTCCTTCAAATCTTGGTTTCTCTTTGCATTCATTTTCTCTATGATCATACTAATTACAATTGTAGCATTTACCATTGATTTTGCTTTCCCATTGGTCCAACATTTGTTTGAAGTATGACCTATCTTACCATAGTGACTTCAAGTAGGTTTTTGATTCCTTTGAGCTCCTTACTTAGATGATTCACCTTCTTCTATGTATCCAATTCCTACTTTTCCTTTTTGTCTGTAATGATTTTTCTCATTCAACTGATTCATGTTTACTTGGGATTTCATCATTCTTTCATTGGTTTGTCTTTCAATGTTTAGATCATTCTACAATCTTTCATTTTCTGATCTTAGGTTCATGATTTCTTCATTTGTATTGGTGAGTTGATCAATGATATAGGTGTTGAATTTCATTGTTCTTTCCTTCTATCTCTTCTCTTATCTTGTTTTTCTCTTCCATGACTTCACACAATCTTACTGACTGAATTTCTTGTTCTCTTCTAAGTTTTCTTACATCTTGTTGAAGAGTATTATTCTTTTCCAATAGTTCTTTGATTGCTTCACTAGCTTCATCTAAATTTCTTGAAAGGATGTCTTCAATTCTTTCTTCAGTGTAGAGTGAATCATTCATCTAGATTTCAAGATATTTTCTTCTTTTTAGGGATTGAGAGAGTTTCTCTTTTGCTTTCTTGAGTTGTCTAATGGCCAATTCCAAATCTAGTTTCTCATTTTCAATAGCCTTGTCATGTTTGAATACCTCCGTCACCTTTGATCTTTGTTCAAGCTATTGAACTTTTATCTAAGAACCACAAAGCTCTAATACCAATTTTTAGGAATATTATGATAGGATAATTCACTGAGAGGGGAGGGGTGAATCAGTAACTTGTAAAACTTTATCCTTGATTGGCAATTAATCCTTTATGTGAATTTTGATCTAACTGCAAGCATAAGAAACTGAAAACATGAAAGCATACATAAAACTTTAACACAAAATTTGGTGACCTAGAAACCTTCCAAATAGAAAGTAAAACTAAGGTGGAGATGATACCCATAGGCTTTAGTACTGTAGTGTAAAGTTGGCCTATTAAGGCTTACAATGATCACTTCTAATGATCTACCTTGTTAGGAGCAATAAATATTGCTAGGTCCACCTTGCAAAAGGATTTACAAACATACAATAAAGTATGAACTTGGTAAAGTGATTTACATAAGACTATTAGGTCTATCTTGTTAAAGGATTTCACTAATCCACCTATTAGGATGAAGCAGTAGCTGATCTCTGATCTACAACTTAGTTTGCTGAATGAGATTCCTCTAATTGTACAAACCACCTTGCTATGATAGATGAATCTTTACTACTTTTTGTACTATTTTAGCCTCTATAATTCACTCTTCTTCTATTATTTAATCATTAGGTTAATTCTATTCAATGATTTGGATGTGATACAATGCATTACATATATCAATCCAATTACATAATTGAAAAATTGGCTGCAATACAAGTTTACAAAAATATTAGAAAGTCAACCAAAATGTAGAAACTTGGGTTCCAAAGACTAACTCAGTGAGGTTCTAATACTCAACATCCATTGTCAATGCTTGACATCATCATGCACTTGGTAGACATAGAAGATCAGTCCATACTAATCACTTCCTATTAGTCTGGAACTCAGTCTATAGTGGTGACTTGGTGAATACTGTGAAACTTAGCATATGAACTGAATCACTTGATTCACACTATATAGATCAGTCAATGTTATCACTTTGAGCTTAGTATAAATTGAGTCTCTTTGTTAACACTAAAAAGCTTGGTTAACACTAGACTCACATCACATTAGCTACAAACTTGGTAAGCATTGCACAACTCAATTTGCATTGGTAAACTTGACATACACTGAGATGGTCAATTTATACTACTAATCATCACCTTAGTAGTAACTACTCAGTGCAAACTAAAATCTATCCAAAGAACTCAGTAGCAACTATAGAACTTGATAATAATTGAAATGCTTGGTTAACACTATTAACTATACAATATGCTCAGTATAATCTTACAATCTAAATAAGTGTATGCCACTAATAAAAAACATGACTAGAATGTCAAAATATTCCCCATCTATTCACATTGAATGCATACTTCAAAGGGGAGAAAGTCCAAGTTTTGGAAAAAGGTAAATGGTTCATTATAATATTTAAATTTATCCCACCAAATTGTTGAATGCCCAAGGTAGCTATGAGGGGAGTCACATGTTTGCATCTTCCAGCCACTAGAGAAGATTAGAGAGGAGAAAATGTTGAAGACCTACTAAGTTGGAGCTACCTACATTCCAAGGTAGAACTCCATGGCACAACAAAGCAAGTGTAATTCAACAAAGAGCCCAAATGAATCAAGATGACTTTTGAAATAAGCTTGGTGTGATATGAAAGAGACATCTAGATGTCTTATGTGGACTTACACCTAAGCCATGAGTTGAATTTGCTCAAAGAGATGGTCAAGAAGGAATAAAAGAAGGTTGCTGGAAGGAAAGGATATAACTACTAATCAATTTAGTATTACCTACATCATGTGGTGAAGCTTTGTCTCCTCACCAAGTCAGTAGCCTTGTGAGCATTAGGAATTTTAGACAGATGTTTTGACAAAAAGATTGCAAATAACACTTGTAATGATACGTAACTTTGATATAGGAGGTATGGTTCAAAGATGGATACTGAGAAAATCTTAAGGTCCTTGTGCCACTAGTTCCTAAACTATGGTGTTTGAAGTTGTCAATAATTCTTGTTGGTTTCCTTCTCTAGGTGTCACAAATTAGAGAGAGTGTAAGGAAATCTGCTCATGGTTATTATGCATGCGGTAGCTCATGTTAAGAATCTAGATGCTATGGATCAAACTTATCTAGTGATAATGTGATCATGGCTATAGTTCACAAAGATTTAAAATGGTAGTAGAGTAGGCATCTCCTACACCTTTATGTGTTTTCTAAACCCTCATCAATAAGCAATGAGTTGTTTAGAGAGGGAGTCAATAGAGGAGACATTGGAAGAGTTATGAAGAAGAGCTTCAAGAGATTTGTCCCATTTGCCTAGGTTATGGACTTTTAGAATCTTTAATTACCATACAAAAAAATAACATGGTGTTTAAAAGGTCACACCTTTTGAGACACAAGGCCTACTCGTGTGGGGTCCAAGGTTGAAGCAAAAAATTTAAAAAAATTGAACAAACATGCCAACATACAATATGACATGGAATTCCATACCAAAAAAAAAGGTGGCATGTGGCATCCATCTCAATAAACTAAACAAGGACACTTGGCACAAAATTTGAAGTTAGAGATTTCATGGTAGATTCGAGATTAAGGCTCTAAGTTTTTCCATGTGGAAAGATCCAATGGTCAGTGCTTCCCCTTATTGTGAAGCTACTTGAACATTAAGAAATGTGGGGAAGAACCTAGTTGACATGTAGCAGTGGCCCCAGGTCGATGTTGATATGGCAAGACAGGTTTTTGGCTAGTAGCAAGGTGCCACATTGTGGTAAGGTGGAAGGCAACTAATAGATGATGATGTGGCAATGACTAAGCAGAAAGAGGTCCAATGAAATGATGACACATGGAAATATTTTGAGGACGAATTTAGAGGGTGTCATGTGGCACCCAATGTCAGGCCCTGACCAATGGCATGTTGCCATGTGGCATAGATGGTTAAACCCAGGTTTGACTTGGATGGATAGATAGAGGGAGATTTTAAATCAAAAAGGGATATATTATAAAATTTGAATTTAGGGAATTTTAAATTTTTGCATTTAAAATTTAAAAGGAATTGCAAACTTATAAGCCATAGTAAGAGCATGATTTTCAATTTGATCCCCTCAGCATTCTTGATATGCTGACATAGCACTATTTTATATTGTTAGAATTGGGAGAGAATGAATTTTCAATTTTTGTGATTTTCTTTTGCACAAGAATCCATTTGCTCAAGCTATTCAAGGTTTTGTCTCAAGTACCATATTTTCAATCTCATTCAGGTGTAGTAGTTCAGTTTTGATTTTTAGGAAGATGATGGACTAGATGTCTACCAAAAGTAGTAAGAATGTAGTTATGAATATTTTTCACTCTCATGGTTAGTTTAGTGAAGGTTTTATCAGAATTTTAGATGCATATCTAATGGTTTCTATCAGAAAAGGGTTTCTCATCATTAGGAGGAGATATTTCAAGTTTGTTACACAACAATGATGATAATCATATCAGATTTCAGTTGTAGAAAGATGAGAGATGATTTACAACATTAGGGAATGAAGATTCAAGTGGACACATGTCACTTTTAGATTAGGTCTAGGATTTCATTCCTTTCCTATATCTTTCTCTTTTTCATTCATTCTAAGGGTTCCAGTTTTTACTAAGAGACAAGTTGATTCTAATTTTTACCCGAAAGATCATTTGGTTCTAGTTTCAATACAATAGAAAAAGTGCATGAAAAAATTTGCAGCAGTAAATTTTCTAGTGTTCTTTCTAGTGGCTTACTCCAAATCATGCATCCTAGTAATGTTATATCCATTTTCAACAATAGCTTTGAGGGTTGAGTGTAAACTGTGGTTACGAAGAGAGTTCATCTTCAATCCATTCAACCATATTTTGTTTCCAAAGTGTTGTTGTAAAATTAGGGTCAAGGATGAACAAAAGGTTATGTTCTCTTTTCAAGTTTGTAAATCTACAAGAGTATTTTGATTATTTTCATTTTTCCCACAACTAAAGGTCTGGTTCAGATTTTTCAAGTGACAAATTATGTTTTATTTCTCACATGCGTGAGTGGTGACTCTAAATCTCTATACTAGTTTGTTCCTAGTTGTTTTCATTTTAATATTTTGAAGGACTTTCAAGTGTATGGGCAAATCTAAAGCTTTTGATAGTCTCTTGAAAATAAATTATAAATTCTTGATAAGTTCTAAAGTGGTGTTTGCAATCTATTGTTATAAAAAATAGAAGTGTTAACAATTAAATCATAATAATGATCTCTTTATCCTTTTTCAATGAGGTGGCAGCTCTATAATTTTTTAACAAATGGTGTAAAGGATTTTTAGTATGCACCCATGTCTAATTAGCAGGTCAAAGTTTAGCTTCAAAACTTAAGGTATTTATTTCATGAGTTTCATTTTCATGTAATGCGAAGTGTTGGAAATGGTTGCCTCATATTAGTGATTTTCAGCACTAGAAGAAAGATGTAGAAATTTTATTTTAAGATAGAGTCAGATCTCAGATCTGAGATTAGTTTGCTAAGTTCTGAAAGTTTGGAAACTTTGGTTACCAACATTGCTATGTTGAATAAACAAATCCACAATAAATTGTCAGTATCATAAGAACTGAAGAAGGAAGTACTCAAGGTCTAAATACCAAACAATGTTATCTAAAGGTTAAATCACTAATCAACAAGATACCTTTTCATTCTAGACCTGAGGAATCCTCCTTGCCTAGTATTTTCCTTGACATTCTAGTGCATATGTCAAAGGGGAGAAAGTCAAAGTTTATGGAAAAAGGTAAATGATTCATTATAATCTTCAAAGCTATCCCTCCAAATTACTAAATTCCTAAGGTGGCTATGCGGGGAGACACATATTTGTATCTTCAAGCTGCTAGAGAAGATTGGAGAGGGGAAAACATTGGAGACCAGCTAAGTTGGAGTTGCCTATAGTCTAAGGTAGAACTTCATAACACAACAAAGCAAGCATGATTCAAGGAGGAGCCCAACTAAATTTCCATGACTTTTCATATATGCTTGGTGTGATATGAAAGAGACATATATATGTCTTATGTGGAGCTACACCTGAGCCACAAGTTGAAGCAGCTCAAAGAGATGGTCAAGAAGGAATAAAAGAAGGTCATTGGAAGGAAAGGATATAACAACTAATCAATACAAAATTGCATGCATCATGTGGTGAAGCTCTGTCTCCTCACCAAGTTGGCAGCCTTATGAGCATTAGGAATTGTAGATAGATATTTTGATGGAAAGATGATAGATCATACTTGGAATGATACATAACTTTGATATAGGAGGTATGGTTCCAAGATGGATACCTAGAAAATCTTAGGGTCTTTGTGCTGCCAATTCTTGCATTATGGTGTTTGAAGTTGTCAGTCATTCTTGTTGGTTTCCTTCTCTAGAGTCTCATGAATTGCAGGGAGTGTAAGGAAATCTTCCAATGGTGATTATGTGTGTGGTAGCTGATGTTAAGAATTTGGATGCTATAGATTGAATTTATCTAGGGGTCAGTGCGAGAATTTGGGTCTCACTTTTGGCCAAAAAGTGGAAGTGTTTCTCCTGTTTTTGAAATTTTTTGTCAATTGATGTCAAAATTTGAGGTATTTAGAGATTGAATATTTAAAAACTCCTGAAATAAAAATTTTAGTGTTCAGAATCTAGTTTTTGAATATGTAATTTATTTGTGCACCCATATGATAGATTATTTTTTTGGTATAGATCTTTAAAAACCACTTTTTCAAAATGCCTATTTCAGGACCATACCATGCTCGTGTACGGACACCATAATTTGACACAAATAAATGAATTTTTACAAATCCTTTTAAAGGGAGTTACCTAATACACCTAAGATTGATGAAAATATTTTTCCTTAATTTTTTATTGAATATTTTTTTTATTATTAATTATTAATAGGCTATAAAGGTAAATTTTAAAACCTCTCGTGTACGGACCACATAATTTGATCAAAATCTCACTTTTTTCAATATATTTTTTTTAACATCAAAAGAATTGTATGTAGATTGATGACATATAAATTAATTTAAGAAAAATTATAAAATAAAAAATTTATTAAAGTTTTAGTGAATGTCACTCTTTAACATTTAGGAGATAGTTTTGATTAATAAATAATGGAAAAATAGAAAATAAACTAATAACATTATAAAATTTACATTTTTGAAATCAAAACAGTAAGACCTATAATGGGTTTTTGTCTTGTCAAAAAATTCAATAGGAATGACTATGAAAAAATTATGACAATACCAGAAATTATCGATTAAATGCCTTAGAAAAAAAAGGATCACAAAGGCATGGCTTGGTGGGACCAAGCCTATTGCATGCCTTTCCCCAAGGAAAAACCCCATGCAAAAGTTAGGAGCCATAACAAATTCCTGCTCACGTCTCATGAATCAGGCACCCAATTTGTAATTCAAAAATTGGGCACTCGAGTCTTTTAAAAATCGAATACCCAATTTATAAACAGGTACCCGATTTTTAAAGAATCGGGTGCCCAATTTTTAAGAAATTGGGTACTCGTTTCTAATGTACCTGTTGGGCCCCAAAAGCTGCCCCATCGACCCAATTTCAATGATTGAAATGATTGAACAATAGTTTTGACCTACAACACCAAATTTCATGACGCTTATTCTATTTTCTTGTCCTCTTATATAATTTGCAGGCTACTAATTCAAATTTAAAATTGGTGCAAACATGGGATCAAAACAATGAAGAAAGAAGAAAGTAAGAGTTCTAACAGATGAGGAGATTGCAACAAATAAAGAGAATGAATTACAATGTCAACAAGAGAGAAGACAAAGAATTAGAGACTTGAACAATGTTTCAAAGGAGAAAGACATTGAGGATACCACGATGGATGAAGAGGTCAAAGAAGAGAACCCAATACAAGAAAATTCAGTTGCACATTCTAATCATGCATTCAATACAGGTGTGTCTCCAAACTCTCAAATTTGCTCTCATGATGAAATTGGTTACTTTTTAGAAGCAAGTTACAATTTAAACGATTTAGATTTTCTTCATGAGAAGAAATTGTCAAACGATCATGCACAAAACACTCCAATTGAAATGCTTGCCCCGAAAGAAATACCAAGAAAATTTGAAAATGATATTCAAATCCCAAATAACAGTGAAAATAGTAAAGTGTTTGAAAATAAAAATTACATGAATGTAGACATAGAAAAACCAACTACTGAACAAACATGTCAGGATGATAGTAAAGTGTCTGAACATAATTTTCATATTCCTAATGATGTGTTAGATAATTTTGAGGGATTGGTTTCATGGAGACAAATTAGGACACATGCTAATAGATTGTATAGGCATTTTTTTTATAATAAGAAATTTGGGTTTCAATGTTAGCTAATGTTGCAACTAATTAAAATGTCTAAAATGCGAAAAGTAATGAGAAGGTTGGGAATGTATGCAAAAACCAAGAATAAAAATGAGTCTTTAAAACAAGTTGTATCCACTATTGCTAGTGCTTTTGATGTTATCAAAAAGAGAAGTCAGTCTAAAGATAAGAATGCACCATGAAAAGCAATAACAACAGCTTTAGTTAACAAATCAGCATCTGACAAAAGATTGATTACCAACATAAGTGGATATCTTAATGTGAATTGTAAGACTTTAGAAAGAGCTATAAAGAGAAGGGTTAACTTTGAATGTGATCCAGCAAATATTTTATGGACTTCTACTGGTAGACTCCCGAGATGTGATATGAAACTTACTAGTGAAATCAAAAATTTGATTGAAAATTTTTAGCATGATAATACAAGAGTATCACCTAATTCAAGAGATGTTCTTAAATTGAGAATTGGGTCAAAAATACATGATCCACATCCTAAACACCTTTTGGACATGACTCAAACTGAATTGTTTACAAAATTTGTAGATGGTAAGGTATTAAATATTACCATTAGTCAAAGATATTTTGAAAAGTGTAAACCATGGTATGTAAGGATTAACAAGGAAAGAATCACATGTTGTTGTAAAACTCATATCCAATTTCATTACCATTATGATGTATTTCAATCTATATGTGGTACCATGCATAGTAAAGAAATCTTTCAAGAATGTGGTATAAAAATACCACCTCAAACTATAAAAGATTTCATATCAGGTTTTTTTTGTAAGCCACCTAATGATCAATACTTTCTTTTCAATGCATGTCTTTCTAGTACATGTGATATGTGCGACAATCTTTCTTTGTTAGATGAATGTTTGCATGAAAATGCTTTGACTACTTTTGGACAACAATTAGTTGAGGTAAAAAGATTCAAAACTATTGAATATCCATTGAAGGATGGGAAGATTGGAAGAAGGTGTGATCTAGTTATAGATAAAGTTAGTTGTCATGCATTTATGGATGAGTTTAAGAGTGTGATCATACCAAAATATGTTAAACACTCTCAATATTCTAGATGGCTTGATGGACAATTTCACATATGTAAGAATAAATTTCCAATTGGTACTATGCTTTTAGTTGTTGACTTTGTAGAGAACTACACGCTTACACTGCAAGAAGAGGTACAACCACAATATTATAATTTAGTGCAAGTAACAATTTATGTTCATATAGTTTATAGGCATGAACCTGATAGTACAGAGGAGGATCAAAAAATATTGAGAGAGTGCCATTTTTATTTAAGTGATAATAAACTCCATTCATCTAAGTTTGTCCAATATTGTTTCAAGGTCTTTTATGATAATTTAAAAGAGAGACAAATTCGAATGACACAACATTGGATATGGTTAAATAATTGTACACAACAATTAAAGAATGCTAGAAAGTTCTATTGGTTGAGTAGGACACATAAGCAAACTAACATCCAACATGTGTGGAGTTTTTTTGAGGCTGGACATGGTAAAGGAGAACATGATGGTGTTGGTTCATGTGTGAAGAGAGCCCTTAGTAGAGAGCAATTAAAATTTGAGGAAAAAGCTAAATTCAAAAATGCACATGCAATTGTTGAATGGTGTAACAAATATTTATACTTAGGATCAAGTCAAAACTCTACAATCAAATGTTTTTTCTACCTAGTTGAAGAAAATAATATCCCTTCAAGATATGATTGTGATACAATTAGTGGTTCAGCTAAATGCCATTCATTTAGGAGTTCAGATTCTAACACTTGGACTATATGGATTAGGGAGCTTGCTTGTTTTTGTCAATTTTGTCTTGCAGGTGAATGGGAAGAATGTGAGAATATAGAATGGGTTGAAGATTGGAAACAAAGATCATTAGCACCTACTGACATGCATTTTGAAGATGATATAGTAAATGAAGGCCAGAATGTTACTTTTGCATCAAAAGAATATGATAGTATTTCAGACCTCATAGAACCTGATATGCACAATTTAATTAGATTTTTTTGTGATCTCATGCTTCAATTTATATAATTTTCATATGTACACTCATGTGATTAAAGTTTTTCTATACTTTATCTTATCTTGTAGGACATGTTTATGTTGTTATTGCACCTAGTGATAATGATGAATAGACTGAGTATTGGCTAGCTAGATGTGTGGAACCTAAGAAAAAATTGACATGTCATCAAGTAGACGATGATGGTTTTGAGTATCCAATCAGGTCTGTTGTTGTAGCTAGCACTTGGCTACGTAGATACCTAACAAGAAGAAATGGTTTGCCAACATTTGAAGACTACCAAACCGAAAAGAAGATTTTACACTATTCTCATTTGGTTGTGGCAACAAATATCAAATTAGAAAGATACAAAGGGAGACCCACCAATAAGGTATTATGGACAATTTCAATGGACGAGCATGAGAAAATCATAGATGCATTGCAAAAGAGAGAGGATGCAGATGGTATAGTGGGATGACTACATTTAAATCAAACACATGTAAGTTTTTTCATTATTGTATTATTTTTATATATATGTACTTATATAATTATATGTATGTTTGTGTTGTCAATACCAATTTAGAGAACTTATATACCTCTTATTCAGGTCTCAATTACAATTTATGCAAATTTAAATGTTAAAGTGGATCGAGCATCAAAATCTTGTGCAATTTCACATAGTAAGTACATACAAATTACACATATATATTTACATAGTTAAAATACCTTGAATACTAATTTATGTGTTTATTAACATGTTTGTTTTTGTTTTACATTTTTATTTTATAGGACCTCATTTGAAGAGATGTGTTCAACCAATTTTATGTTTCAAATGAGTTCACTGAACTATAAATATATCATTGACATTGTCTTACATATATTGTGAAATATGTTGTACAAACTAATTCAAAAATAAGAGTTTACTTCTATTTGAAAGTTAAAGGTATGTGCACTTGATAAATTATAAATTAATTGTCAATTTAAGTAATGACCTCCTATTTTGTTCCATTACTTTTACATTCAAGCATGTTTAAATTAATGTTTGTTTGAAGTTTCAAATTACTATTGATTGTAATATTAAAAATAAGTCACTTTCACATGATAATTTAAAGATCATTACTCATTTTATTGATTATATGTTAGATCATTACTCATTGTATTCATTGTATTAATTATATTTTACATTACCAAACAACACATTAAGATCACTTATTATGTACATTGTTAGGTACATTATCCATACATGTGTGTCTTAAGGGGACATGAGAGTCCTAATGGGTCATGTTATATCTATTATAGGCTATGATATGTATTCATATGTTACTACCACATAATAGGTCTTATTAGGTGATAATGAGTCTTACATTATCAAACAACACATTAAGATCACTTATGATACATTGTTAGGTATGTTATCAATACATTTTTTAATCTAGTAGGTCAATTTTATTTGTATGAATCTCAATGCATAAATTTGATGTGATATTTATCCAATAATGCTCTATAGATAGTTAAAATTATTGTTCATCTTGCATATATACTTACAAAATGTGTCATATGTTCATGAATAAAATATGTTAGAATAAAGAAAATGGTTTGAATATACTTAAAACATGGTGAAACATAGTAATATATGTAATACATACACAAGCATGATAAGAAGTCGTAAAAAAATAGTACATGGTCTAACATACAATTTTAACTATCCTAAAACAAAGTGTATACATCATAAATAATATATACATCATAAAAACAAAATCTATAGGTGCCAACAAGACCTAATCTATCTGATCAAATGTCCTCTTTGCTCCACGCGAAGAGGACTCAGATGGATCATCATGTGTAATATGAGTCATCTCATCATGTCAAACACCCTGTGAGGTAGATGTATCACCCTGTGTAACATGAGGCACATCTCATCGTGTACATGCTTAATTGAAATGGGTCTCAAAATCTAGTTTGCAAATAAATTAAATATTCACTACATAATAAAATAAATTATACCACATGAGATGGGTGTCCCTTAGTAATAGGAGGAGGTGCAGTATCAAAACTACCAAATGCAGTAGTGGTGAGGTCCTATAATTTAAAATACATACATTTTTTTAATTTGATTTTAGAGCATAATGAACTATACATTATGTACATAAATCACAATACTAACCTCGAATGACAATGTAGGTACCTTCATCTGGCTAAGTCCTATGCTCTTAGCAACACTCGTGGTCACATAGTCCTAAAATTATGGATACATAAATGTTTAGTCAAAATTAAATATACATGAATAATTACAAAGTACATAATTTGTACACTACATTTTTTATACACTATAAATTTAACATGTATATATAATGTATATATCATACTTGAGTTGTAGCTAATGTCATAGATGTGTCTAAAGGTATGCTAGCACAATAATCATAAGATGGAGTCAAAAATAGACTATATCGAGGCCTATATGGATGAGTATGATATCCATGCTCCTATTTGTAAAATCAAAACACATAAAATATATATACATGTGAGTCAAAATTGTTCAGATTATAAGTTAATAATAATGTACATACATAAAAATAATACAAATTATTTGTCTTCAGTCAAAAGTTCATACCGCATGTATTTGAGGTTGTGCCTCAATGGTAACTGGAGTAGGACTTGTACTAACATCAATATGTGTAGATGCAAAAAATCCCTACAAAATAAAATAAAAAGAACATATGAGCACATGTTATTAAATTTAAATTTGAATGTACATTTTTATAGTGTAATTCAAAGTGCATATCGTATAAGGTACGCCAACGTCTATAGGTCTCAAAAAAAGACTATACTGCCTCCTAGGAGGAACAGTATCATCCATCCTCTGTTATTTGAAAAGTACAAATTAATATAGTGAATACAATTACACATGTATGTAGAAAGTAAATAATTATGTGCACTTTATATTTATATTGAAATTAAAATTTTACCTACTGCTCTTGACTCTCTCCAGGATCTCCCTGTTGCATGAGGTCAACAAATGATGACACGTCTATCTCGTCACTACCATCACCACGGGAAACATATACATCATCATCAAAATATGCACCCTCAACATAATGGCCATCATGTGCTGCACCACAATCGCTCTGGGGGCCTATGCATATGCTTCCACAACTAGTAAAAACATGTCCAAGTGGAGGAGCATGTACCGACTGTGTCCACTACTGTACTAAATTGCCCAAAAGGGCACTCAAATAGGTAAAAGCAGATGAAACTACATGATGATGGTGAGGAGTAGGCACAACAAGTGCAGGAAGAGGTACAAGGGGCTTAGCTTGCCTATGATTTCTCATTCTATCACTCAGCTTTGCCCTAGGCCTATCCTAAGGCATCCCTCTACCAACCCCCTGAAATGCTTTCATATCAAAATAGTTGGGTTTCAAACCCAGCTCAAACTAAGCCCATAAATTCCTAAGGAAGTACATGGGTGCCTCATGGTTAGCATGTGGTGGATGGTCAAATACCATCCACCACCACTCCCAAAAATGTGTTGCTATGTACGGATGTGTACACCACCTAATGGAAATGTGAGGCTTCTTATCACTAATTGGTTCACCCATCTTAGGGTTTACAAAATGATGTTGAAAATTCCCTTTACCTATATGCAGGTTATAAACCTCTCTGTATGATAAGCCATCAGAGTAAAAGGCACGCATGCTTTCCCTCCATGATCTAAATGAATTGATGTCTAAATCAAAATGATGGATGGAGTCAACCATGCCTTGCATGCTATCTACAAGATGTAGTAGGTGAGGGGGGGGGGGGGGGGGGGGGGGTGGTGCCTCTCACGTCGGATAGCCTCTATATCACTCATGAGGTCATTGAAGTTAGACCTCATGGTATCACAGAGCTCATCTGCGGTGGGTGGTGGAGGTGTGGGTGGAGGTGGAGGTGGAGGTGGATGTGGAGGTGGAGGTGGAGGTGGAGATGGAGGGGGAGGAGGTGGGGGTATGGGAGGGGGAGGGGGTGGCAGTGGGTCCATCAAATATAATCTGCATATATATTTAGACAACATAAAACATAAAACATGACAAAAATACATCACAACATAATACATGACAAAATTACTATTTAATAAAATTTAAATCTAAAATTTATCAACTAGATCTATATAAATGTGCATATCTTTATTAAAATATATCAATTAAATAAATAAAGTTAAACACTTAAGTCAAATTAAACATTAAATACTAAATTTTTAAGTCTAAATATAGTCCAAAAATATATATCTAGGTTAGTTCAAGGTTTCTTTTCTTAAAATAGGAGCCACCAAGCTAATTTTTCTTTCATGTACACTTATTTTGTGACACTAGGGGATTGTATGAACTCATTATGGATTATACATGTTCTTGTCTCAAGATGAAATAAAGTTAAGATTATGACAAGGTTATGGTTTACAATTTTGTTATGTTAACAGTTTTCACGATGGCTAAGCTTAAGATTATTATAATGATTGCGATCCTTTAATGTTAGGGAACTTACCTAGGATTATGGTTTTAGTTAAAATTATATTTACTTGTTTCGAATCTTTATTATGGTCCTATTGTTCATAGGATATATAATAGATGGCATTAAGATGAGAGTTAAGGTTATAATTATCTAATGAAAGCTTAGAGATAGAATTATGATTTGATTAAAAAATATTTATGATTATAGTTTAAATCCTAACTATTATCCACTTTTTAATGTAAACTATAAGTGTAGATCATGTCAGGTAATGAAATAATACATGTGAACCCTATCCCTAACCATATAATAATCCTAATTCTAATCATAATCCATAATTATTACCTTATGAAGCTTTGGCTATCCATTTTATTGCTAGAGTAATCCCTTGGCTATCCACAAAATGTTCCTAATAGATTTATATAGAAGACCAAATTGATTTAAATAAAATGAACAGGAAGAAGAGAAACTTACACCCAATATTCAAGGAGAGAATCTTTTAACATACTTGAATTCTACCAACCAAGGTGAGATAATTAGAGTTCTAGTTGTTGAGTTTTCCAAAGATTTTCTTGTTGATATAAAGACACATTTCATTTATATGTTAGGGTTTACTACAAATGGAATCCCTAGGTACCTAACCACTTAATTATGAAATCTCCATCCAATACCATATTTACTACACAAGGTAGGGGACTCAATATTTAGCCCCAATAAGATAGATGTAGAGACATAAATCTTACTACCCGATACAAAGAAAAGAGGTCCAATTTGATCATTAGATGACTCGTGTTGCACTCTTCTAGCTTAAAAAGAATACAAATATATTATCAATAAACTATGTATGTTAGATAATTATTAATTATTTGGAGAGTAGATCCTCTAACTTTTAGAGACAATTGGTTATCTCTAAGGAGATAATGTAATGAGTCAATGTTCAACAATAAAAAATAAAAAGGATGCAAGAGGACACCCTTTCATAATTGATCTAGAGAGTCCAAAAAATTATGATCTAACCCCATTAATTTCTTTAGTAAAACCCTAACACCAATCATAAGAGAGAACACCATTTGACATTTAATATTGGATGGAGGGCTTGCAACATCATCATAGTGAAACTCCATTCCACCCTTTTGTAGACATTTTCATAATCAATTACTTGAGCATGCCTACACTCTATCCTAGAAATGTTTCTCAATCCAAATTCTTCCAATAGGTTATCAAGTTCTCCAATATGCATAAATATCCTTAACAAAACACTTTTGTGTAGGGTTAATGATCTTGGGTAGGATATCTTCTAGTCTAGAGGCTAAGACCTTGGCAATAATTTTTTTGTATGATATGTATTTAGGAGTGTCCCATCTCTAATTTTTAATGAGATTCTTATCTCCCCTTGGAGATCAATTGATTACTTGACCTAGGAATTTTATGAGCCCTCTGTTGATCACTTGATCAATTTTATGAGCCCTCCATTGATTACTTGACGTAGGGATTTCTCATTACTAATTTTTTGGATGGAGGAGTTGATTTATGATAGAAATGGGTTTATCACTTGGAATAATGCATCTTCATTCTAGGAATGATGGTTCTCATTTTATCTCTATCTTCTAAATCATTTTGAACTATCATCGTCTTCTAACCAAAAAAATTGATAGTAAAATTAGGGAAAAGATCTTACTATATATATCACTAGGGGGTGGGTATTTCTTTTTATAGAATAAGGCAATATTTTGCTATATGGCCTTCCATTCTACAAATGTAATAAACATTTAGGCTACCCATACAGGAAAATAGGAAACAAATAGGGGAATCTCCAGTCTCCAAAAAAAACTTTTAGGCACTTCCAACCCAAGATAAATAGAAATTAGTCCACCCTAACATAATTATCTAGTTAGGGATTGGGGTGTTAGAGTGCTTCAATACCCTCCTAATTAGATATTACATGATGAATACTCACTTAGGATATAAAGGTTTAGGCATCCAGTGGAAAGACAAGTTATTCACTTCTTTAGATATATTCTTAGACATCCAAGGGTCTAGTCCAGGCTCCTACTCGCACTGATGTGGACACCTCCAATTCTTGATGGTCAGGGAGGGTTACTTAATTAGATGCCTGATTCATTCAAGTCTCTTCTAATTTTTTTATAATGTATCATTTTGAGACCTTGATATCAGTGTTTAATTAGTTTTAGGATAAGGGTTCAATTTGGTTTGTACTGTTTGATTAGGTTTACATGCTTAGGTTTCAATTAGGACAAGAGTTAATAGATTGAATTAAGTTTTAAAGTGCTAAATTTGGTTTTAGATATAGAATTATAGTTAGAGCTTTTAGATTAAAAACCAACATTTATTCAAAAAAGTTAGGTTTGAGTTTTTTTTTAAAGTGTTCAATATATTATTGAGTTCTAGTTTAGGGTGATTTGGTTTAATCTTAAGGTCAACGTTTAACTTGGTTCAATCTTCTAGGGTAATGGTTCAATTTGGTTAATGGTTGGGGAAAGGATTTTTAAGGTTAAATTCAAGGTTTCTACCCTTAAGTTGGGATATATAATTAGGTTTATGATCATGGTTTAATTCAATTTGGTTTATAAGTATAATATTAAGTAGTTAAGGGCAAAGGTTACCTTTCAATCTTAGGGTTTGACATTTATAAAATTAGTACTCAAGGTAAGATAGGAAAGTTAAGATTAAGGTTAAGATGATATTAAGGGTTATAATTAGAGTTAAATTCAATACAAATTGACATTATAGTTAATCCTAAATGACGCCCAGCCAAGGGATCCAAAGAAATAATCAAAATTTTTACTAAGCAAGCAATAACATACATACAATAATTTACATTTATAAAAAACATAAGAGATTGCATTCCTTAATGAGCACATTTACATTTCATTTTGAAATAATTTTAAACTACTAAAAGTAAAATAAATAACACATCCACATGAAAGAATATTAACTACTTCAGTTCAATCCATTTAAATAATGTATATACATTTTTTCTAAATTCCACTTGGAAAATTAATTCAGAATGCACAATCATCCACTGTACATGTCATAGGGTATGAAAGGCTAAAAGAATATGCATTTATAAAATTGTTTACATCATCCATTTTTGATCCATGAAATAAAGTACAATATAATTTAAGTAAAATCATTTTAAATACTATAAGTTTTTTGCTTGGATCTCTTGGCAGGCTATTATGTGATTAAGTACTTTATATATGTTTAGGGTTTTATTTATATGGTTAGGTCAAGATTATAGTTTAAACAATGAATTTAGGTTGAGGTTATAGTTAAAACAAGGTCAAGTTTATATAGTTTTAGGTCGAGGTTATATTTATTTATAAAATTACATGTTTAAACAATGAATTTACATCTAATCTAATCATTTGAGGAAACCTCCACTTGCTAAATAGCAATATGTTGAGCAATGTGCTCAAGCACTTTCTTATCAAATTTCTTCTCTGCTTTCTCAATCAATTTCTTTTGACCACTAGAGTCCTCATTAAACTTCTACACTACTTCTTCCAATTGAAATAGAATGTGTTGAGAAGTATAAACTTCAACAGCTATTACCTCAATCAAAATATCCTTGGCACTCTTTATGATTTTATATTCTCTGTCTCTTTCTTCTCTTAATTTCTTCTACTTGGCTTTTTTTTGGAGGGGCTAACTAGCTAATTGCATTTGATCTACAGTGGCATTATCAAAATCCCACTTTGGAATTTCAATTTCCTCATCTAAATCAATATCTTCCTCTATCTCCTTTCCACTCAAAAGCCTTGTATGAGGTTGAGCCTTGAGTTCAACTACCTTAGTATAAATTTCCTTAGAATTTCAAATGGAAATAATAGTAGAGATAGCAGAACTAGTAGTAAAAATTGATATAGCACTAACATATGGAATAGTGACTAGAATGCTTACTAAATCCAAAATTTATATACTTACAAAAGTATCAAAAGCTATAGAAAACAAAAATGTACTTACTGTTGAAGAGCACAAAATTGTAGACCATGCTATACATACTGTTGAAGAACCTGACTCGAGAACTAAAGAAAAGGGAGGTTGTAGCTCAGTAGATGAAGTGGTAGACACTTCCATTAGTGATACGCTAAGTTGAAAGGGAGTGAAGAGTGATTGGACATTTGATCTTTTTGCTATGGTCACAATCAAACTTGTTGAAGCTGACTCTGAATTTGATGTAGCTACTAATTTTCTTGGAGAATGAGGAAATGAGGCAATGACTACTATAGCTATCTTCATAAGATCAATCTCCTCATTATCTTCTTTGACTTCCTCAATAGCTTCTTCCTCTTTATCTTCTTCAACTCCTTCATTGTCAAAGTGAATTTTTTCAAAATTTGTTTCATCTTCCTCCTCATCATTACTGTCATCATCCTTGACTTCTACTGGAGTGTCACTCAATTTTTGCAAGTGATGGATATTCTTCCACATGCCTGTAGCATTCTTGACTACATTTTCTATATCCTTTGACAAAATTAAATAAGTATTGAATCTAAGAGTCATCATGTCTTCATATTTCTTCATAGACTCTTTTATCTCAACATCTATAACACTTACTAACAACTAGCTCAGGTTTTGTTCATAGATATCTCTTGTTGTCTGCATGGTTGAGTCCCATCTTGGCTTCAATCTCTCTAATAGATCTTTAAAAATATGAGAAGCTGTCTGATCAAGGGAATACTTCCATTTACCCATCTTGGTTAGCACCAATTCCTCAATCTACTTCTTCTCAACCTTTGTCCTAGTCTCATACTTCAATGATTTGAAGTTGGTTATGCCTGCACCTTCTTCCATTTGTTTTAGTCTTTCCTAGAAGGTGAGAAGAGGCTTGCTAAACACAACTTCACTACCTTTCTTCTTGGATCTTTTGCTAAACACTACAGTAGATGGCTTTGATGGCTTGGTGATGATTACCTTGCCTTTCTTCTTCACTGGCTCTTCTTCCTTCTCTAACTCATATTCATCCTATACATCATCATCATCATCTTCTCCTTTACCTTTGGTCAAAAAAAGAGGTGTGTTGGTTTTGAGTTTTTCTATTCTCCTCTTGCTTTTGTTAATGACCTAAGGAAGCTTGATTTCAAGCTCTATTCTTGCCTTGGCCTGATCAAAGGTTCCAAAGTGTGGTGCCTTTGGATCATTAGGTTCATTCAATAAGGCTTCAATTATGTCTTTTGCTTCATCAATGTTCACCTCATAGGGAAGAGGTTTTATCCATATAACTCTTGGAATCACTACCTGAATGTAGACTTTGTCACTATCTACCATGAAATAAACATCATACTTGTAATCTTCAACCAATTTCATGGGAATTCTAAATCTATTATTCATTTTCTCCTTGAAAAAATCAAATTAGTTATGCATTATGCTATCAAAATTATCACCCATTTTTGTAATGTACTTAGTAGGATATGGAAAACTTCAAGAAATTTTATTGCAAATTCGGCTCGAAGTTGCTTAATCACTCTAAAATTTGCTTGAACACTTTAATATTTTTGTGAAAAATGATTTCAATTTCCTACCCTTTTGATAAATTTTTCCATTAATACTTGGTATGAAAGTAGCTATGATGATATCATTATGTGCAATAGGTTGTCATCCACTAACTGCTCAAATTGCTTGGTGAATACTTCATAACTCAATAACCAAATATGTGTGACTAGTTACTCCCAACCTTGCTCAGTAGAGTCCATGACCCAACCTTACTCAGTGATTATTGATATTGATCTTTTTTTGATCCCCTTGTATCTCAAATACTAATTTGGATCTTTGTTTCCGTTTCAATTCTTGAACTATTTTAGATGTGACCACAATAATGTAGTTCCAGTTCTTACTTAAGAACTTAATTGGAAATGGTGGAGTCATCCACTTATTGAGTGACATGACCATCATTACTTGGACCAGCTTCCTTGGTGGATTTATGAATCCATTGTTGCCTCATTTTCTTTATGATGCTATTTTCTTTTTCCTTCTTTTTATCTTCAATTCTACTTGTATTCATGCAATTTTTGGCTAGATGACCAAGTTTTGTACAAATGTAACATCTTATGGTGGTACCTCTCTTCCTTGTTTGATGTTTAACATAGTTAATGCCAATGTGTCCATACATTCCATAGTAATGACATCTGTACCAAGTGTTATAGTCCTAACCAAATAATGTTATCACAATTTTCTCTACTAGATTAAATGATTTTGTTCTGCAATTTGATGCCTTGTGACCTTATTTCTTGCATTTGTAACATTTTTCTTCAAATTTTGGTTTCTCTTTGCATTCATTAGCCTTGTGACCATTCTGATTGCAACTATAACATTTACCATTGAATTTTGTTTTTCCATTACTTCAACATTTATTTGATGTATGACCTATCTTACCACAATGATTACAAGTAGGTCTTTGATTCCTTTGAGCACCTTGTTTGGAGGTTTCACCTTCTTCTTTGTATCCAAGTCCTACCTTACCCTTTTTCCTGTAAGGATTCTACTCACTTTCCTGATTTAATTGATCCATTTCTACTTGGGATTTCATTATTCTTTCATTTATTTGTCTTTCAGTGTTTAAGTCATTCCTTAACCTGTCAATTTTAGATCTTAGACTCATGATTTCTTCATTTGCATTGGAGAGTTGATCAATAATATTTTCTTACGAAAGGGATTGATTTTGAATTTCATTGTTTCTTGCATCCAAGTCTTCTTTTTCCTTATTCCTTTGTTTTGATATTTCACACAATCTTATTGATAGAATTTCTTGTTCTCCTTTCAATTTTCTTAATTCTTCTTGTACAAAACCATTCTTTTCTAGGAGTTCTTTGATTGCATCATTTGCTTCATTTGAACTACTTGAAGAGAAAAAATATTCAATATTTTCTTTAATGTACTGATGATCATTCATTTTATTTGCAAGTTCCTTCCTTCCTCCTAGGGATTGGAAAAGTTGCTCCTTAGCTTTCTTGAGTTGTACAATGGCCATTTCTAGATCTAGTTTTTCATTGTCAATTTCCTTATCAAGTCTGAAAATTTCCATTGTCCTCGATCTTTGCTCAAGCTATCAAGCTTTATCCTGAGAACCACAAAGCTCTGATACCAATTCTTGAAAATATTCAAGACTATGCTAGGTTACTAAGAGTGGAGGGTTAATCAATGACCTTAAAACTTTTAAAAAATTTAGACCTTTATTGCAATAACCCAATAACCATTTAATTCATTAACTTAGATCTAACTGCATGGATGAGAAATTGAAAGCATAAACATTCATAACACATGAACATAATCATTTGGTGACCCAAAAACCTTCCAAATAGAAAGTAAAACTAGGGTGGGGATGATACCCAAAAAACTTCAATACTATAACATAAAGTTGGCTTGTTAAGGCTTACAATGATCACTTTTGATGATCTACCCTATTAGGAGCAATTAGGACTGTTAAGTCCACCTTGTTAGAAGATTTACAAACATACAATGAAGTATGTACTCAGTAAAGAGATTTGATAAAAGACTATTAAGTCTACCTTGTTAGAGGATTTTGGAGTTGATTCACTTGTTAGGATGAAATAATAGATCTTTGACTTACAACTAATTTTTTGATAGAGATTCTTTGAAGTATTGATCACTTGTATGTGATAGATATAACTCTGCTACTCTTGATATGGCCTTACAATACACTTTACTCTACTATTGATTCACTTTCGCATGCTTGTATTTTATTCACATTATCTCACATCATTACATTATTCCCTTGGATATGATACAATAAATTTCATATATATCAATCCAATTCACATAATTTCAAAGTTGGCCAATTTACAAGTTAACACTAATATTACAAAGTTGGCTCAAATGAAAACACTTGGGTTCTAAAGACTAACTTGGTGAAGTTCTAATACACGGTGTCCACTATCATTACTTGGTAGCATTATGTTTTTAGTAGAAGTGGAAGCTTGGTCCATACTAAACATCTCAGAGTAGTCCCAAAGTCAGTCTACATTGGCAACTTAGTAGATACTATGCAACTTGGTAGAAACTAAATTCTGCATTTACCATACCTGAACTTGGCAAACACTAATCATCTCATCACTTAGTTAACACTAACTTTTATTTACATGAACTAATGGCTCGGTAGAAAATATGAAGCTTGGTAACTACTAAACTGCTTAGTAGGAACTGTAAGACTTCACACTGCCTAAATTTACTTGGTAACCATTGGAATGCTCAATAAGAACTGTGAAGCTCTGTGGCTACTGAATTGCTTGGCAAACACTATAGACTATTCAATGAGCTCAGTATCCATTTAGAATCTGAATAAGTGTTGTCACTAATAAAAAACTTGACTTAATGTCAACATTAATTACCATACTATAATACTACAAAATTGACTCATTGCCATGATACCAATTTTGGTCTATTTCTGACCAATCCTAAAGTCCTATTCCATTAGGCAAATTCTTATTCAGCTACTCGCTACTTGACTTAATTGTCAAATGTAGAAAAACCTAATCTGCATTCATCATGCTTATTATTTAATTTCTATAGTATTTACTCATATTAGTCACATCAAACCTATTGATTAATATCTAATTTAATTACTAAATATTTATACTTTAATTAAATTAAATTATATCTTAAGGCTAATGTAATATGGAATTAAATTTATTTAATTTAATAAATGTGCCTATTATAATTAATTAAATGAAATTATTTAATTAAATGGAGAACTTACTTCTAATTAATTAAAAAAAGTTATTTAATTAAATGGGAAGCCATTCCTAATTAATTAAATGAAGTTATTTAATTAACTACGAAAAGTGTCTCTAATTAATTAAATAGAATTATTTAATTAAATAGAAAAGGTAATTATGAGAGCATATCTCATTTTATTAAATTAAATATCTCACCAAAATCTCTCTTCAGTTCAAAAAAGGAAATTCCCAGTTCACTGCTGATCAAATTAGAAGTGAACCAGATCACTTGCTTTTACACTAAAGTCTATCTAAGCTGACTAACTCTTACACTCAGATCTAAGTTAGTCAACTCCCTTTAATTTGGAAATCTTCCTTTATGACTGAACTTCATCTTCAATCCTGACTGTTGATTGAAATCAATCTCGATCATTGATGGATTCCAGGAAAGTCTATTTAAGAGACCTTCATCTCTTCATTTTGGGAGGTTGAATGAGAATTTGCATTGAACTGCTGCTAGATTGTGCATTCATTTTGAGCTCATTACTTTCATAAGATATTCATTTTCTAGTTTAATCTCATTTAGCATAATATGCATACATTTTAGCATAATCTTCTTTTACATGTTCTTAGATTAAACATGCATACTCCATTCTAGATTAATTTGCATTCTCATATAGATTAGTCGCATTTTCTTTTAAATCCTTCATTCATAGAGGGTTTGGTTTCTTAACACCTCAAATTTGAGGATATGTAACATGCAATTCCCTTTAGATAGAAGGCAACAAGTCGCCTTTCTGACTAATTTTCAGATGAACAATCCAATGTTCATTTCGAGATGAATCCATAAATAAGGACCATGTTGAAGTGTGTGTGTTAGCATAGGCTACATTTTCACATATACATTTTTTGGCGCTCTGTACTATGGAATTAAATTTATTTAATTTAATAAATGTGCCTATTTTAATTAATTAAACAAAATTATTTAATTAAATGGAGAACTTACTTCTAATTAATTAAACAAAGTTATTTAATTAAATGGGAAGCCATTACTAATTAATTAAATGAAGTTATTTAATTAAATAAGAAAATTTTATCTAATTAATTAAATAGAAGAGGTAATTATGAGAGCATATCTCATTTTATTAAATTAAATATCTCACCAAAATCTCTCTTCAGTTCAAAAAAGGAAATTCCTAGTTCACTGCTGATCAAATTAGAAGTGACCCAGATCACTTGCTTTTACACTAAAGTCTATCTTAGTTGACTGACTCTTACACTCAGATCTGAGTTAGTTAACTCCCTTTAATTTGAGAATCTTCCTTTATGACTGAACTTCATCTTCAATCCTGACCGTTGATTGAAATCAATCTCGATCATTGATGGATTCTAGGAAAGTCTATTTAAGAGACCTTCATCTCTTCATTTCAGGAAATTGAATGAGAATTTGCATCGAATTGCTGTTGGATTGTGCATTCATTTTGAGCTCATTACTTTCATAAGATATTCATTTTCTAGTTTAATCTCATTTAGCATAATATGCATACATTTTAGCATAATCTTCTTTTACATTTTCTTAGATTAAATGTGCATACTCCATTCTAGATTAATCTGCATTCTCATATAGATTAGTCACATTTTCTTTTAAATCCTTCATTCATAGAGGGTCTGGTTGCTTAACACCTCAAATCTAAGGATATCTAACAAGCAATTCCCTTTTGATAGAAGGCAACAAGTCACCTTGCCGACTAATTTTTGGATGAACAATCTAATGTTCATTCCAGGATGAATCCACAAATAAGGACCATGTTGAAGTGTGTGTGTTAGCATCGGCCACATTTTCACATATACACATACCACACAATAACATTGTTCCTAAAAGGTCACACCTTTTGAGACATAAGGCCTACTTGCATGGGGCCCAAGGCCGAAGTGAAACATGAAGAAATTTTGAACAAATAGACCAATGTGCAATATGATGTGGAATTTCATACCAACAAAAAGGCAATATATGGCATCCAACTTGATGAATCAAATGAGGACACTTGGCACAAAATTTGAAGTTAGAGATTTCATGGTAGATCTAAGATCAAGGCTCTATATTTTTCCTTGTGGTGAGATTCAATGATCGGTGCTTCCCCACATTATGAAGCTACTCGATTATTAATTAATTCAGGGAAGCACCTAGTCAACACATGGTAGCAAGATTGGGTCAATATTGATGTGAAAAAATATGTTCTCAACCAATAGAAAGGTACCATGTGGCAGTAAGGTGGTAGACACCCAATAGGAGATGACATGGTGGTGACTAAGCAGTAGGATGTCCAATGAAATGATGACACATGGCAATATTCCAAGGACCAATCAGAGGGTGTCATGTGATGCCTGGGTGGTAGGTGATGTGGTAGACCCCAACCAATCACGTGTTGCCATGTAGCATAGATGGTCAAACCCAAGTTTGACTCAAATGGATAGGTGGAGGGAGATTTCAAAATACAAAAGTATAATATTTTAATTATTTTCTTTTAAAAAGAGTGCATGGGCATTTTAAATCATAAGGAGATATATTATAAACTTTAAGGACTTTTAAATTTTTGCATTTAAAATTTAAAATGAATTGCAAACCTGTAAGCCATACGAGGAGCATGATTTTTAATTTGGTCCCCTAAGCATTCCTGGTATGCTAATGTAGCACTATTATATATCATCAGAACTGGGAGAGAGAACATTTTCCATTTTTGTGGTTTGGTTTTGCAAAGGAAAGCCACTTGCTCAAGCTATTTAGAGTTTTGTCTTAGGCACACCTTTTTCAGTCTTATTCAAGTCTAGTAGTTTAGTTTTGATTTTTAGCAAGATGAATGCAGTTATGAACAGTTTTTCACTCTTGAGGTCAATTTAGTGGAGGTTTTATCAGCATTTTAGATGTGCATCTAATGGTTTCTCATCATTAGAAGGAGATATTTCAAGTTTGTTACATAACAAATATGAGAATCATATTAGATTTCAGTTATAGAAAGATGAGAGATGCTTTGCAACATTAGAGAATGAAGATTCAAGTGGATACATGTCACTTCCAAATCATATCTAGGATTTCATTCATTTCCTATATCTTTCTCTTTCTCATTCGTTGCAAGGGTTCTAGTTTTTACTAAGAGACTAGTTGGTTCTAGTTTCTTAGATGTTTTCATTGTTGTGATACCACAAGGATGGTTCTAGTTAGGTTGAAATTTCTTTCATCACTATGATACCATTCTCTTTAGCATATTTCTCTATTATGAATAATAATAGTAAAGCTAATATAGATAGTTGATTTCAAGAGTTATTCATATGCATCTTAAATGTATAGTTTCAAAGAAATGAATACAATGAGCAAAAATCTTCTTAGTTTCATTCTAATTCTCATCTCCTATCACTATAATTGAAATTTTTTTATGGTTTAGGGACAAAGAAATTAGACCCTTTTTCATCCCCTTAAGGTTGTATGTCTAGTATTTTTTTTGTTGGAATGAAGAGCCAAGTAAATGCTTGATGTATTTGATAGAATTAGTAATTATTTCAAAAGGATTTTTCATGAGTATGTCTTTATGAATACCAATGTATGACTCACAAAGTGATAGGATAGATCTAATATCTTGATGCATGGAATATATCATTGGTATCACAGATGTATGTGTGTGATTTGTGGAACTACCCATAAGATAAGGCACTGATCAGCTATAGGATCAACTTGTTCTTACTATTGCATATTTGGGGATTTATTGAAATCAAAATTATAGTCATCCATTTCCCTTTCCATCTAAGAGCTAAAAGAATACCCTCACTTATCTTATCAATTTCTTAGGTCATATTATTAGTTGCTTCATGTTTTTTATCTTTAGATAAGTATAGAAGATATAAGGGTTTTATTCACTTTTCTTAGATTCAAGTGTATACTTTGAATATTGGTACCATAGAAATGAATTTGAGGTACACCTACCTAGGTTTTGCTAAGCTCTAAGTAGAAGAATGATCTAGCCTTATAGTTGGCCCAATTCCTAAAAGGATATGTTGCATGTGAGAAGTAGCTACCCATAGATGTATACTATTCTCATTGGGATATCAAAACACCAACAAGATGATCCTTGGCCTGTGGGTATGCCATATTAAGGATCAACCTCTAGTATGAAGGGTTCACTTCCGTTGAATCATCTATTGAAGCTAACTAACTTTAAGATAGAGAGAATGTGTGTGATATAGCTTCAACTTAAACTAGAAATGAAGATGATTCACCAAAACTATGAGGTGATGTGACTTTGAATGAAACCAAAAACTATAAATGAATGTAATAGCTTGATCATAAAAAGACCCTACTAACATTAAGTGCATGAAATGTAAAAAGGTGTGGGGTTTAAAGGAAGAAAACTTGTTCTTTAAAACCAAGATTGAACACAAATTACGCTTTTTCTTCTTCTAATACTATCTCCCATATGCCTCATAAACACTTAACTTTTAAGACAAGGATTTGTAAAATTCTCACTAATTGAAGGGTAACACCACTTAGAAGATAAATGGACAATTAGATATAGGGCCAAAGAAGATCATTGTTATATTATTTTAGAAGGAGCAAAGGCACAAAAATTGCATCACAATATGAGACATGAGCTACAAACAAGTCTATCTTTACAAGGGAAAAAAAATGTCTCTTGCAATGAGATAGAATGAAAAGACTAACTCAAATAATGCCCAAGAATGGGTTATAAATAGGTCCAAAATCCTTAATCTACACCATTCTCCAAATTGGAAATGAATCCATGATTTCCATCAAATCAACTAGTAGGTGAAATTTGTCATCTCCATGGATTATGCTAAAATTTGAAATTTGACATCTCTCTAAAAATCAACTAGTAGGTTTATGCAACAATATGGAAAACATATAATTTGTCCTTCAAACTTTCTACTTCATCAATTTCTAAACTCCAATGATTTTGGTATAATTAAATCTTACCATCCCCTAATTTGCACTTAAATATATACTCAAACATAATGATTTATAAAATCACCATCTATTAAGTATTTACAATATGAACATGTGAATATAATAAAATATCAACCCCATTACCAAATGCGTCATATATCCTTATTTCCATCATTTAATCCAATCCCTTTGATTTTGCATTTGAAATAACATTTATGTAAAATGATTTATTATCATCATTTTATTAAAAAATTTACTTTAATGGTACAAAATGCAAAATAAAAATCCATAAAATAACTTTTTAGAATATCCCCCCATGTAGAGAAACACTCACTTGCACTTAGACATTTTAGCATACCCCATCCTTTACATCATTATACAACCCTTTATGTGAAAATCCCTTATAAAATACATCATAAATATGCCAAAAATGATTATAAAGGCTAAAATATGTCTTTTACACATTCAAATCCTTCAAAAAGAAGCCCAAGTTTGAACTAGAGGTATTTTGGGAAAGTTTCCATGACAAGAAATAGTTAAAATCTGTTGGAAATATTCAAGATATGACAAGTTACTGAGAGGGGAGGGGTGAATCAGTAACTTCTAAAATTTCAAACAATAAAGCTGTATACTGATATATTCACCATTCATCCAAGTAACCTACTGTAAGCATGAAACAAAATCATTTGCAACACTTGAACACACAGATTTGGTGACCCAGAAACCTTCCAAATAGAAAGTAAAACTGGGGTGGGGATGAAACCCACAAGCTTCGTTACTGCAGTATGAAGTTGGCCAGTTAAGGCTTACAATGACCACTTCCGGTGATCTGCCCTGTTAGGAGCACAAAGGATTGCTAGATCCACCTTGTTAGAGGATTTCCAAACATACAATAAAGTATGCACTCTGTTAGGAGATTTACAAAAGACAGTTAAGTCTACCTTGTTAAAGGATTTACAAAAACTAATTCACTTGTTAGAATGAAACAGTGGATCTGATTACAACTGATTGCTGATAAGATCCACTATGCTCTGATTCACCTTGATGTGATAGATAAAAACTTTTTTGCTTCAAAACTCGACTTGCTGAATATCTTCACAATTCAGCCCATATACTTTCGCACGCATGTATTTCTTTCTCACTTTCACACTTTCACACTTTCACATTTCCACTCATTACCATTGCCATAACTGTCCTTGAATGATACAATACATTGCATCTATATACCATCCATATAAACAATACATGCAAGGTCGGCTAAACAATACATGCAAGGTCGGCTAAAACAACAAGTGCAAATCTCTATACAAAGTCGGCCCAAGGTAAAAGCTCGGGTTCACTGAACTGACTCGGTGTCCTTCTGATACTCGGTGTCCACTGCATTACTCGGCATCATCATGCACTCGGTAGAAGTGAAGGCACGGTTCATACTAAACACTTTGAGTAGTTCTGAACTCGGTAACCACTAGAGACTCGGTAGAAGAGATGTCACTCGGTGAATACTTCTATCTGAACTGTTGCTCAGTGATCAAAGGAAATACTTGATAGAACCTTGTGACTCGGTGATAGTTAGTTTCCTTGATATCCGTCTGAGCTCGGTAAAAATTAATTTCCTTGATAACCTCAGGAGCTTGGTTATCATGAAGTTCTCGGTTACTTAGTACATCTTTACTCGGTCAAAACTGATTCCTTTCTTTACCTTGAACACTCAGTAAACACTGGTTGCTTTGTTCACCTTGATCACTCGGTAAACACTGACTTCTTTGTTCACCTTGATTACTCGGTAAACACTGACTTCTTTGTTCACCTTGATTACTTGGTAAATACTAACTTCTTTGTTCACCTTGATTACTCGATAAACACTAAGAACTAGGTAAAGCTTGGCTTCCGGTGAGAGCTCGGTAAGCATTCAGAATCCAATAAGTGTTGTAACTAATGACAAAAATGTATCATTATGCCAACAATCTCCCCCTTTGGCATTAGTGACAAAAACACTTATGAGACAAAATTTATCTGACATGCTGATGACTGATTCTAAATATACATAGCTTCGTTATATACAACTCCCCCATAGAATGTACATACAACTCTTTTGTAAAAATTTTCTGAAAACACTTATTCACCCATAGTATACATATCCAACAATAATCTCCCCCTTTTTGACAATAATGCCAAAGAATAAAAAATATATATACTTATATAGAAACACCAAAATGTGAGATGAACTCTGAATGTACCTGGAGAATAAGCTGGAGAGTCTTATCCCAATTCTCTTGCAAAATTTTGCAGGTAGAAAGAGCTATTTGAACTTCAGCCAAAAGTTCAATCACATGATCTGCAATGGAGAAGTTATTATCATGGATTAATGTCTTTGAATGTGTAATATGCTTCTGCATTGAATCCATGATGGGAAGGATCATGTTTTGGATATCTATCAATGTAGATCGGATCCTTGCCTCTTCCCTCAATAGCTCTGCCTGCTTCTCTGACAAAAATTTGATTCTGAGGTGATGAGATGAGCTTGAATTGGGGTCAAGCTTCAAGTTCTATGTGCTTACCTTCAGATCTTCATCAATTTTATTTAGTTTTTCTCTTATTCCTTTTGTGTATTCGGTAACATCACAAAGTTTAGCAAAAAGAGATGTTACATTATTAAAAGAATTTTCCATATTTGCCAAAACTGAGGTTAATGCAACCTGATTTATTGCAATGTTCTGGGCAATGTTCCCTAATACCTTATTATCAAATTTCTTTTCTGCACGCTCAATTAGCTTCTCTTGTCCTGAGGCATCTTCATTGAATTTATTAATTGCCTCTTCCAGTTGAATCAAAATGTGTTGATAGGTATCAACATCAACACCTATAGCCTCAGTAATTATGTTTTGGGCTTCCTCAATTATCCTATATTCCTTATCCCTTTCTGATCTTAACTGCATCTGAGTAGCCTTTTTCTCAATAAGTTGACTAGCATACCTCATTTCTTCAATGGTAGCATTATCAAAGTCAATCTTTGGAATTACTATCTCTGTGTCCAAGTCAATGTCTTCAGGAATTTCCTTTCCAGTGATCATAAGTCTTAATGGTTGCTTTTGTTTGACTTCTGAGATGACTGGTTTGACCTTTGGAATAGACACAACAGTAGAGACAGAAGGACTAGCAGTAAAAACTGGGATGTTTGAGGTTTGAGTGCCAATAGAAATATGTACAGGGTCAAAAATTTGAGTGCAGGCCAAAAATGGTGATACACTCGGTAATATAGTATCTGAGCTCACTGTGCCTGAAGTAGATGGCGACAAAATTGTAGAACAAATTTGAGTTGTCAAAATTTGAGAACTTACAGCAATACCAACTGATGATGATGGAGTCAAGGAGGCTAACTCAGTAGATGAAAAGGGGTGCAGCTCGGTAGATGAAGTGGTAGTCACTTCCACTGATGATACTTGGAGCTGAGATATGGCAGGTATAGATGGTAAAACTGGTGTAGATGAACCTGCTGAAGCTGACTCCAACCTTGATGATGTCACAGGTTTGTCTGGGGAGTGAGGAAGGGATGCAATAACTGCTGCTGCAATTTTTACCGTATCATCCTCCTTATCTTCCTCTTTAGCTTCTTTCTCTTTGTCTTCTTTCTCCTTTTCTTCCATCATTGCATGCAACTCTCCTGGTGTAACTATGATGGATGGAGTGCTATCTGATTCATCACTACTGCTGCCACTGTCATCATCCTTTATTTCTACTGGGTCTACACTGGGCTTATGTAGATGATAGATGTTTTTCCACATGTTTGTAGCATCATTTACAACATGCTCTATATCTTTGATCAAAACCAAACAAGTGTGGAATCTGATCATCATTTTACCTTCATAGGTTTTCAATTCAGATTTTACCTCTACTCCAGTGAGACTAGGCTGAAGATTCTTCAGGGATTGCTCATATATATCTTTTACCGTCTTGGTGGCTAACTCCCATCTTGGTTGTACTCTCTCCAGTAGTTCTTTAGAGATATGAGGAGCAATTTGGTCTGGGGAGTATTTCCATTTTCCCATTTTGTTAAGTACCAGTTCCTCAATTTGCATTTTCTCTGCATCAGTCCTTGTCTCGAATCTCAATGCCTTGAAATTTGCAATGCTAGCTCCTTCTTCCAATGTTTTGAGCCTTTTCTCGAATGTAGGTGCAGGTTTGACCAATACAGGTTCCTGAATACCTTTTCTCATTCTCCGAGTGAATACTGCAGTAGGCTGCTTCTTGGGCTTGGTAATGATTACCTTGCCTTTCTTCTTTGTCGGTTGCTCTTTTTGTGATTCTTTTTCTCCTTCTTCTTCTTCTTCACTTTCTTTATCTTCATGTTTTCCCTCGGTGACCATAAGAGAACTCATTTCAGTTTTCAGTTTGGCCATTTTCCTTTTACCTTTGCTGATGGCCTATGGAATTTTGATTTCCAGTTCAATTCTAGCCTTTGCTTCATCATAAGTACCAAAAATTTGTTGCCTTGGGTCTACTGGCTCATTTACTAGTGCTTCAATGATATCCCTGGTTTCATCAATATTTACCTCATATGGAAGAGGTTTTACCCATGCAACTCAGGGTCTAACTGCCTGTATGTATACCTTGTCACAATCAACCATGAAACAGACATCATCCTTATACTCTTCAACAAGTTTTGGAGGTATTCTGAATCTATTGTTCATCCTTTCCTTGAAATCTTCAAAATAATTGTCCATTACTTTGTCAAAATTCATACCCATATCTACTATGAATTCATTTATTTGATACAAAATTGGAGTATCTTTCCTCCATACAACTGTACCTTTGGATGGAAAGAATTTCTGTATATAGAAAAATAAACAAACTAGCAAAGAACCAAATTTACAAGGGTTTGTCTTTGCAGTCCTTATGCTTTCCATGTTTTTATTGAATTGTTTTAATAGCACATCAGCTAGATCAAACTCCATATTTTTCTTTACAATTTTATATGCTAAATCTACAGCTTCGCAAGGTACACTATTCAGCCTGCTGGAACTATACAGTTTGTATGCAATAACATAAATACCAAATTTCAGTTCTATATCTAAAACATTGTTGAGTTTTAAACCTCTTCCATCCCATTCGGCTTGGGTTTTCTTCTATAACTCATCCCGTCCTAGGGTTTTGGTGGTTTTGGCTTTGCTGAGCATTGGGAGACCCGTGATTTTGTGAATCATCTTCTTGGTTATCAAAACTGGTTGTTCCAACCACAACTAACCATTATGTACTCGGCTCAAGATATACCTCACCCATTTCACTTGGAAACTTCTTGGCAGATGCGGGATATGGGTTAAGCCTTTGGTTTCCAAATGTTTGAACTCAGGTTTTAGGGTTCCATCCATGCATAACTCGGCTAGGGTGCTATCCATATCTAGTGTCCCTATTTCTTGCATAGTACACTTGAAATGAGTACGGATATCATTGATTAGAAGTACCTTTGGAGGAATCTGTGATTGAGCTCCATGCGGGTCGAGTGATTCAGCGATGGCAGGAACAAGCTTGAACGTTGGTGCCTTCCATTCCATTCCCTTTACAAGAATTTTGGATCCTTTCTTTGCCTTGTTGCTGCTGGTGCTTGTGGAAGCCATTGCTACTCGGTGAGTAAGAAGATTTCGTAAGAATACTTCACTGGAAAATTTCTTCAACTCACTTGAATTCGCTTGAAAGTCCTCTTTTTGTAAATCTCGAATTCGTGGTGAAAAATGAGGTTGAAATCTGCCCTTTTGATAAAAAATTCATCATTAATGTTCAGCACGGAGGTAGCTACGATTGATAGGCTGTCATCCACTAGCTCGGCTTAAACTTCACAACTCGGTGACCAAAAGAAAATAGGTTAATCCGCCCTTAACTCGGTAAGAGAAGAATCAACCATGCTCGGTAAGTGCAACTTGGTGAAAGAAGCCTTATTGCACCCGACTGAGCTCGATAAGGTCATGTACCGACCATGATCCTGATGTATCTGAAATACTGATTTGATCATATTTTCATTCTAGGACTGCTTAGGATATTGATTGTAGATACAGTCCTGGTCTTATCCTGATGAGTCTTAATTGGAAATGGGAGAGTCACTCACTTCTTGAGTGACCATTCCATCACTTGAATTATCTGGCTCGGTAGACTTTGGAATCCATTGTTGCTTCATTTGTTTCCGAATATTGTCTACTTTGATTTTCTTTTCATCCTCGACTTTCTTTATGTTCATGCAGTTTTTAGATATATGACCAAGTTCTATACATGTATAACATCTTACAGTGGTATCTCTTTTTCTTAGGTGATGCCTTGCACAGTTTATGCCAGTATGACCATATTCTCCACAATAATGACATCTACACCAAGTGTTGTAGTCCCAACCAAATATTGCTTTGACAAGTTGTTCAGCTGGATTAAAAGATTTGAATTTGCATTGTGATGCCTTATGACCTTGCTTTTGGCATTTGTGACATTTACCTTCAAATTTTGGTTTCCTTTTGCATTCATTGGCTTTGTGTCCATGCTGATTGTAATTGTAGCACTTTCCATTAAATTTGCCTTTTCCATTGCTCCAACATCCGTTAGATGTATGACCTAACTTACCACAGTGGCTGCAAGTAGGTTTTTGATTCTTTTGAGTACCCTGTTTAGAGGATTCACCTTCTTCCTTGTATCCAAGGCCTGCTTTACCATTTTGTTTATGAAAGTTTTCTTCATTTTGCAGATTCAATTGATCCATGTCTTTTTGAGATTTTACCATTCTCTCATTGACTTGTTTTTCAGAGATTAGATCACTTTGTAAGCTTGCATTGATTTGTCTTTCAGTAATTAAGTCATTTCTCAAAATCTCATTCTCAGATCTTAGATTCATAATTTCTTCATTTGCATTAGATAATTGAGTTACAAGATTTTCAAGCTGAGAGGATTGATTATTCCTTACCTCTAAGTCTTCAGCTGCCTTGTTCCTTTGCTCCAAGATTTCGTATAGCCTGATGGACTGGATTCCTTGTTCCCTTTTGAGCTTTCTTACTTCTTCCTGCAGAGATCCATTCTTTTCTAAGAGTTCTTTGATTGCTTTGTCAGCTTCATCTGAACTATTTGATGGTGAGAGATCTTCAATCTTTTCTTCAACATACTGATGGTCATTCATTTGCTTTGCAAGTTCTTTTCTTCTTTTCAAGGATTGTGAAAGATGCTCTTTTTCTTCATTGAGTTGAGCCATGGCCATTTTCAGATCTAGCTTTTCATTCTCAATAGTTTTGTCAAGTCTGAATATCTCCATTGTCCTTGATCTTTGCTCAAGCTGTGAAGCTTTTATCTTGAGAACCTTATAGCTCTGATACCAATTGTTGGAAATATTCAAGATATGACAAGTTACTGAGAGGGGAGGGGTGAATCAGTAACTTCTAAAATTTCAAACAATAAAGCTGTATACTGATATATTCACCATTCATCCAAGTAACCTACTGTAAGCATGAAACAAAATCATTTGCAACACTTGAACACACAGATTTGGTGACCCAGAAACCTTCCAAATAGAAAGTAAAACTGGGGTGGGGATGAAACCCACAAGCTTCATTACTGTAGTATGAAGTTGGCCGGTTAAGGCTTACAATGACCACTTCTGATGATCTACCCTGTTAGGAGCACAAAGGATTGCTAGATCCACCTTGTTAGAGGATTTCCAAACATACAATAAAGTATGCACTCTGTTAGGAGATTTACAAAAGACAGTTAAGTCTACCTTGTTAAAGGATTTACAAAAACTAATTCACTTGTTAGAATGAAATAGTGGATCTGATTACAACTGATTGCTGATAAGATCCGCTATGCTCTGATTCACCTTGATGTGATAGATAAAAAAATTTCTGCTTCAAAACTCGACCTGCTGAATATCTTCACAATTCAGCCCATATACTTTTGCACGCATGTATTTCTTTCTCACTTTCACACTTTCACACTTTCACATTTCCACTTATTACCATTGCCATAACTATCCTTGAATGATACAATACATTGCATATATATACCATCCATATAAACAATACATGCAAGGTCGGCTAAAACAACAAGTGCAAATCTCTATACGAAGTCGGCCCAAGGTAAAAGCTCGGGTTCACTGAACTGACTCGGTGTCCTTCTGATACTCGGCGTCCACTGCATTACTCAGCATCGTCATGCACTCGGTAGAAGTGAAGGCACGGTTCATACTAAACACTTCGAGTAGTTCTGAACTCGGTAACCACTGGAGACTCGGTAGAAGAGATGTCACTCGGTGAATACTTCTATCTGAACTGTTGCTCGGTGATCAAAGGAAATACTTGATAGAACCTTGTGACTCAGTGATAGTTAGTTTCCTTGATATCTGTCTGAGCTCGGTAAAAATTAATTTCCTTGATAACCTCAGGAGCTCGGTTATCATGAAGTTCTCAGTTACTTAGTACATCTTTACTCGGTCAAAACTGATTCCTTTCTTTACCTTGAACACTCGGTAAACACTAGTTGCTTTGTTCACCTTGATCACTCGGTAAACACTGACTTCTTTGTTCACCTTGATTACTCGGTAAACACTGACTTCTTTGTTCACCTTGATTACTTGGTAAATACTGACTTCTTTGTTCACCTTGATTACTCAGTAAACACTGAGAACTAGGTAAAGCTTGGCTTCCGGTGAGAGCTCGGTAAGCATTCAGAATCCAATAAGTGTTGTAACTAATGACAAAAATGTATCATTATGCCAACAAAAATCATAGTCCTATAGCACACAAATTAGAGCAACAACTTTTAAATTATAAAATAGGATTTTGATTCTCATCTCTCCATTTGCTCATTTTTCATGATTTCTCACTAAGGCTTCGACTTTCATTTTTCTTCTTCATACTTTTATTTCTTGCACATTCTTTATGCTCCTATAGCATTTCTATGGAGGCTATAGTTGCATGAATATCTCTAATTTCTACATGCTATAGGAAGGAGATCTCTAGTTATTCTTGTCATTTATCTGAATGCACATGAATGAGCTAGGGCATCATTTTCTATATGATCTTTTAGCTCTATTTATTTTTAAAAATATTGTAGTCTACATGATTTTCTATTACTTATCATTTACTTCCTTTAGATTGTAAAAGAAGAATAGAGAGATCATGCCTTATGAATCTACTTGCTCCTATAACTCATACAAATTCTATTATGTATTTTTCATATAGTCTATTGTTGCATGAAATTTCATATTTTCCTTTCAATTTCATTGATTTTTATGAATATCAACAGATTTTTTACTTTTGTTATGACGTGCATGTGAAATGCATCCTCATATTTTTCCACTATGGCTCTATATTGAAATGCATCATTGAATACCCAAATGTTATCATGCATTTATTACCTTCACCTCTTTTGCAGATTTATGAACACTCTAAAAATGTTACATATATGTGGGATGTGGATTTTTCATGTCCAAAAATTTGGATATCTCTAGTTTATCTTTGGTTTTCCTACCTCCTTTCACATGCAACATGCATTTATTTTGTATTCTTCTTTTTGCTATAGGAAAAATGTCTAGTTCTTGTCACCTCTACCATTTTTTCATGGATACTACATAAGCAATTTCTAATTTATTTAACTTGTTGTACTTGCACATGGACAAAACAAATTAAATTTAACAAAGTAGGCTTCTCTCCTTCCATGTCTTTTTGAGGCTTTTGTGCATGTTTTGAGGATAGTCATATGAGTACTTTTTGATTTTTCATGCATGATATTTATAAGATATCAAATATTTATTAGATCTATCTAGATCTAATCTCCCTCATTGTCTTGTTGTAACCCTTGCATATTCTGAAAGGAAACTGGAGCTAGTGATCAATCATCTAAATATATAACTCAAGAAATGTATGGTATGTTGTATTTTCTTTTTTTCATTTCTGATGCATGTAGTTTCTTTCAATATGCTCTATGTGTTGGCTATTCTCATGGCATGTGTGAGCCTATATATTTCATTGATCATTATCACATGCACTTTTCCTTGTACCTTCAATTTTGCTCCTTTATTTTTAGTTGATTGTGTACTTAATTTTTCTCTTATTTTGCAAATGAACACAAATTGAATCAAGATAACATAATAATGACAAACTAGGGTATTGTAGAAGCAAATTTACCTAGTAATTAGGCTAGTAAGTGTCACCAATTGGAATGATATGAAAATTGGTAACATTCATTAGTTCTAAGAGAGGAGAGCATACTTACCTAAAAGTCATCAAGATAGTCAAAGATCACAATGCTAATTACTAGATTCCTACTAAATTACTAAGACGCACAACATTTGGAATCTATTTCAAAGGCAATCTACAAGCCAATGTATAGTATTCAAGATGTTTTGATTAGAAATATTTGATAAACATTTTCTATCAAGCATCCTACAAACACATCTTATCCTATATAGATCAACCAAACAACATCAAATCATCAATTAGGTATTAGTAGAGCCTCAAATATGAAAATAAAGTAATCGAAAATCACTAAAGAAGTTCCCCTAAAGGATACACTTTCCAAAAACAACTCAAGAATTCCTAAAGGTGACCCAAGATCACTAAAGGTGACTCATGAACTTCCAAAGGCTACACTTTCTAGAATAAACTCAAGATTTATCATAAATGATCTTTCATTTATAAAAAGTTCAACTTTATAAAGAAATTACCTTTATGACCCCATAAATGATTCTAAACTAAAAAATTAAGATTAGAATGTGAAAATATCTCAAAAATGATTAGGAAGATACAAGGATATACCCTGTGGTGGGTGTGATAAATGTGTGTAAATTAGTGTACTTTCAAATGCAATGCAACACTTCAATAAAAAATTATGTTGTTAGTCCATTATAACTCAATTATCAAATTTTATTTAAATTAACATAACAAAAGTATCATATTTATCTTTTTCTAAGAAGAGTATGATCAAGATCTTTAAACTTCTCTTAGAATTTAGATCCTAACCAATGACATTACAATCCTAGAATGAGAGATTTAATTCCATTACTATTCAATTAATTTGAAACTATTATGAGTAAATGAAAGCTAAATTTGATTGATTTCATTGTGCAATTGAAGTTTGAGATAATTAACTAAATGCAAAATGAACAATTAAGCTATGTGAGTAAAAAATTCTACTATAATTACTTAATGCAAGTGAGTGGGATCAATTGATCTTGGAAAAAATTGATTTTATAGAAATTGCATGATAAACATAGTGGTGTAGATTGATTCTTAAGGAGTCATTCAAATTAACCCTTAACTAATTCATGTGTGTCAACTCCCCTTGGTTTAATCACAACTAATTTGTTACTTTGTGATGAGTTGTAATTGAGGAGCTTGATTAATTCATTTTAATTAATAACTTAATCCAAGGGATTTAATGATTTTAATTTAATTTAATAGCTCAACAAAATTAATGATATTTATTGATCAATTAAAAATGAGTGAGTGATTAATTAGACATTTTGATGAGTTATACAAGTATTTGGATAATCCTACTAGCATAATTAAGAAGGCTATGATTTATGTGCAAGATATGAAGTATAAAGATCATCCTACTAAATAGTAGAACTCATGTTTGAAGAAGCAAGAGGTGGAGGAGTAGGAAGTTCAACACTTGTCTCAAGAAAAAAATGATTCAAGTGTCCAATGTTTTCCTCACATGAATTTTTCACCCTTGATAAAGGGTTAGGTACATCATAAATATCATCATCATTATCAACAAAATGTGCAAAAGAATACAAGAGTGATGTGTGATCAACAACTCCCATAGCTATGACATCTCTAGTCTCCATGTCCCTAATATAGACATAATCGAGAGTGAATTCAGGGATTCTAGTTCACTAGCCTAGTTTTGTTGACATATCAATCAAGTTTGTTATTAGTGACACACACTTATTTAGATTGTATATAACTATCAAGCTCATTGTATAGTTCATTTTTTTTCCAATTACTTTAGTTTCTATCAAGTCCTTTGGACAAATCTTAGTGGTTACTGAGTGGCCATAGTTACAGTGAAGATCAATAGTGCAAACTGTACATCTTAGTGTATTCCAAGTTTGCTAGTGCAAGCCAAGACATGTAGTTTTCACCAAGTTTAAAGTGTATGTGATGCAAGTTCAATGTTAACCAAGCTTCCTAGTATTAATCAAGTGACTTAGCTTATACCGAGCTCGAGGTGAGAAATTTTACTGAATCTTTCCATGGTAAACAAGTGATTTAGTTTATATGATGAGTTTCACAATATCCATTGAGTCACCAATATAGACCAAGTTCAAGACTACTCAAAAATTATTAGTATGGACTGAGCTTCTATGTCTACCAAGTGCATGACAATGTCGAGCATTGATAGTGGATGTTGAGTATCAAAACCTCACTGAGTCAGTCTTCAGAACTTGAATGTCTTCATGTGGGCCAACTTTGTAATATTTGTGGTAACTTGTATTGTGGTCAACTTTGTAATTTGTATAATTGGATTGATATATGTATTAAATTGTATCATATCCAAAATGTGTGTGTATGAGAATATGAAGATATGAATGCAAAAAAAAATAGACAAAAGTAGAAGGAGTGAATTATAGAGGCTACAACAGTATAAGGAGCAGTAAAGTCATATCTATCATAGCAAGGTGATCAATACTTAAAGGAATCGCATTTAGTAAACCAAGTTCAAAATTAGAGATTATCTACTATTTCATCCTAATAGGTGGATCAGTCAAATCCTTTCACAAGGTAGACCTAACAGTCTTTTGTAAATCTCTTTACCAAGTGCATAATTAATTGTATGTTTGTAAATCCTTTCACAAGGTTGACCTAGTAGTCCCTACTACTCCTAATAGAATAGATCATCAGAAGTGATCAATGTAACCTTTAATAGGCTAACTTTATACTACAGTACTAAAGTTGTGGGTATCATCCCCACCCCAGTTTTTCTTTCTATTTGGATGGTTTCTAGGTCACCAAATATTTGTGTCATAGTGTTATAAATGCTTTCATATTTTTAGTTTCTTATGCATGCAATTAGATCAGATAAAATGAAATGGATTATATGCTAATTGAGTGATTAGATTAAGGGTTGAAATTTTTGAAGTTTTAGAAGTTACTGGTTCACCCCTCCCCTCTTAGTAACTTACCTTAGTCTTGAATATTTCCAACAATTGGTATCAAAGCATTATGGTTCTTGAAAGAAAGCTTAACAACTTGAGAAAATATCAAAGCTATGGAGATATTCAAACTTGACAAAGCTATTGATAATGAGAAGCTAGATTTAGAAATGACCATTACCCAACTCAATAAAGAAAAAGAAAAAATCTCTCAATCCTTGAAAAGAAGAAAAGAACTTGCAATTCAAATGAATGATCATCTCTAAATTGAAGAAAGAATTCAAGATCTTCATTAAAATAATTCAGATGAAGCCAATGAAGCAATCAAAGAACTCCTAGAAAAGAATGGTTCCTTGCAAGATGTGGTAAGAAAACTAAGAAGAGAACAAGAAATTCAATTAGTAAGGTTATGTGAAGTCATGGAACACATAGACAAGATAAAAGATGAGATAGATGGAAGGAACAATGAAATGCAAAACTGATCCCTTCAATAAGTAGACCTTACTAATCAAATCTCCAATGCAAATGAGGAAATCATGAGCCTAATATTTGAAAATGAAAGAATGAGAAATGATCTAAATTCTGAAAGGAAAATCAATGAAAGAATGAGAAATGATCTAAATTTTGAATGAAAAATACATGAAAGATTAAGGAATGATCTAAAATCTGAGAAGAAAATCAATGAAAGAATGATGAAATCTCAAGTAGACATGAATCAATTGAATGATAAAAACCTCTATAGGAAAAAAGGAAAAGTAGGAATTTGATATACAAAAGAAGGAGAATCATCCAAGCAAGGAGCTCAAAAGAAACAAAGACCTACTCGCAATCATTGTGGTAAGATAGGTCATACATCAAACAAATGCTAGAGGAATGGAAAAGAAAAATTCAATGGAAAATGCTACAATTGAAATTAGCATGGTCATAAGGCTAATGAATGCAAAGAGAAACCAATATTTGAAGGAAAATGTCACAAACACAAGATGGACACAAGTCATCAGAATGCAAAACCAAGGTATTGAATCCAATAGAGAAAATTGTGAAAGCAATATTTGGTTGGGACTACAACACCTAGTGTAGATGTCATTATTGTGGAGAATTTGGAAATATTAGAATAAATTGTGTAAAGCATCATTTCAGGAAAAGAGACACTACAAAAAGATGTTTCATTTGTATAGGACTTGGTCATCTTGCCAAGAACTGCATGAATATGGGTAGAATTGAAGATGAGAAAAAGGTAAAAGCTAATAACATCTAAAAAGAAATTAGATAGCAATAGGTTCCTAAGTCTACCAAGGATACAAGTCCAAGTAATGATTAAGTCACTCAAGAATTGGGTGACTCTATCATTTTTTCTTAAGTTCTCATAGGAGAAACTAGAACTTTGCTATCAAAGAAGACATCCAAAATAGTTGTAGATTGAAAGAGAAAATTGATCCAAATTAGTATCCAAATACAAAGGGATCATCGAGTGCAAGTGTCTACTAAGCTATCTTCTCTACCGAGTGAGGCTGGGTCACAAACTCTACTGAGCAAGGTCAGGAGTGATAAAGATGTTCATGGTTACCGAGTCACAAAGACTTTGCCAAGTGTTCAATGTAGTGTAGTGGATTATAGTCTATCAATATGATGTTAGTAGATCTACCTTCATACTGAGCATTTATGGGAAATTTTTAACAAAAAGCATGAAATCAAAGACATTTCTTACCATGAAATTTCGAGTGCTATTGCGAAAGTGTGATCTATAGAGCTTCCAAGTGATTTGAGCAAATTTCCAATCAAAGTTTTTGAATTCCTCCAAACCCTACCAAATGGATATGGCATCCAAAAGAAGCAAGGTCAAGTGAGGATCTCGCATGTTGGTTTGTGAAGTGGGGTGGAAAGCACCTAATTTCAAGCTCACTCCTATGATCGCCGAAACCCTAGATTCTAGTGGAGCTCAATCTCAAATCCCTCCAAAGGTACTTCTAGTTAACAATATCCACACTCATTTCAAATGTGTTATTCAAGAAATTGGTACAATGGATGATGCCCTAGGTCAACTATATGTGAATGGAGTTTTGAAACCTAAGCACAAACACCTAGAAACCAAAGGGTTAACTGATATCCCTCACATGCCTTGTAAATTTCAAGTTAAATGGATTAGGTTTATCCTCAATTGGGTGCATAATAGTTAGTTATGGTTGGAGCAACTGATGTTGATCACAAAGAAGATGATTCACCAAATCACTAGCCTCCTAATGCTAGCCAAGGCCAAAATGACAAAAACCCTAGGTTGGGTAAAGTTGGAAAAGAAAACCCTAGTAGAATGGGAGAATAAAGGAATGAAAATTAGCAATGTTTCTGATATTGAACTAAAGTTTTGCATTCACATCATTGCACATAAAATTTATAGCTCTAGCAAGTTAAATAGTGTTTCATGTGAAGCTATAGACTTGGCATACAAGGTGGTAAAGAACATTTTGTCATTTGATCTTGCCGAGCTATTGCTGAGACAATTCAACAAGAACATGGAAAGCATAAGAACTTCAAAGAATAACACATGTAAGTTTGGTTCCTTGTTGATTTGTCTATTCTTTTATGTTCAAATTTTTTTTCCTTCAAAAGGCACTATAGTATGGAGAAAAGATGTGCTTGTGCTTTATCAGATAAATGAGTATATTGCAAAAATGGGCAAAAATTATAATAGTATCATGGACAATTATTTTGATGTATTCAAAGAAAAAATGAACAACAAGTTTTGAATCCCCAAGAAACTAATTGAAGACTATAAGGATGATGTATGTTTCATGGTGGATTGTGAAAAGTTTACATTCAGGCAGTTAAGCCTAGAATTGCATGGGTAAAACCTCTTGGTTATGAAGTCAATATTAATAAAACCAAAGATATTATTGAAGCCCTTTTCAATGAGCCATTTGATCCTTAGGCTACGTATTTTGGAACATATGATGAAGGAAAAGCCAAGATTGAACTTGAGATAAAACTTCCTTAGGTGGTAAATAAAGGGAAGAAAAAAATTGCAAAACTAAAATGCTATTCAACCCATTTGTTAGTTGAGGGAAAAGAAGAAGATGAGGAAGTAGAGGATGTGAAAGTAGGTGGTAGAATTTGAAGAAGAAGATCCATTGAAAGGAAAGGTAATTATTACCAAGCCAACCAAGCCATCCACTGTAGTTTTCAGAAGAAGATCTTTAAGAAAGAAATCTGACAAAGAAGGAGGAGACATTGTATTTAGCAAACCCCCACTCACCTTCCAAGATAGATTAAAATATTTGGAAGCAGGGGCATGCATAACAAATTTCAAATCACTAAAATATGAGATCATGATAGTAGAGGAGCAGAAGTAGATTGAAGACCTAGTGATGAATAAAATGGGTAAGTGGAAATACTCACCAGACCAGCTTGCTTCTCAAGTTCTTAATGAGTTGTTTGAAAAGATAAAGCCAAGATGAGATTTTTCCATGAAAATTGTCAAAAACATATAAGGGAAAACCTTGAGGTAGCTATTACCAAGAATATCAAATATTGAGGTAAAAGAGTCATTGAAGAAAAATGAAGAAATATTAACTCTAAAGTTTAATACTTGTGTAGTTTTGATTAAGGACATTGAGCATGTTGTTAGGAATGCAACAAACACTTGGAAGAATAGTTATTTATTATATAAATTGAGTGATTTTCAAGTCAATGTCAAAGATGATGATGATGATGAAGATAAGGAGAAAGATGAAGAAGAGAATGTTGAAGAAGTAACTCATTTTTACAATAAAGAAGATGAAGAGGATCAAGGACAAGAGGCTACCAAGGAAGAAAAGCTAGATGATGAGGAGACTAATCCAGTTAAGATAGCTATAGTATTCATTGCCTCACTTCCTCATTCTCCAAGAAAACCAATAATCACATCAAGTGTAGAGACAACCCTAGCACATTTTATTGTGACCATTAGTGCTGATCCAATCTTCCAATCTTTCTTTTCTCCCACTCAGCTTAGCACATCACTAACAGAAGTGACCTCCATTTCATCTACCAAGTTGCAGATTCCTCCTTCATCTATTGAGTTGAGTACTTTAGTTTTGAGCACAATAATTTTGGAATCTTTAGGTATTTCTATAAATATTCCTTCAATAAGTACAATATTATTTTTCATAGCTAGTCTTAGCATATCTATAATTGTTTCTATTTCAGGTAAAAAAGCAATAAGTGTAAGGACAGTTGAGCCCAAGGTTCAATCGAGCACAAAATTTTTGAGTAAAGGAAAAGAGCTAGATGAAGATATTGATTTAGATGAGGAAGTTGTTATCCCTAATTTGCACATTTCCAAGCTTACTTCAAACCTAATGCAGTTATTTGGTGAACTCCTCCAGAAAAAGGCTAAACAATAGAAACTAAGAGAGGAGACATAATGGATTTAAAATAATTGAAGATGCAAAGAATATTTTGGTAGAAGCCATAGGTATTAAGGTTGACTCTTCTCAACCAATTTTATATCAGCTAGCAGAGGTAGTACAAAAATTTAATGAAGACACCAAGGAACAAGAAAAGTTAGTGCAAAAATTATAGAATAAATTTGATAATAAAGTGATGGAGAAAATTGCTCAGCATATAGCTATTCATCAAGTAGAACTTCCTACAATTTTGGGCAATTTAGAAGCATCTTGTACAAATGTGTCATCACTTTTTGGAGAGCTTTGTGATGTTTCTACATTTACAAAAGAAATAAAGGAAAAATTGTCCAAAATAGATGAAAAATTGAAAGCTAGTGCTCACCAGCTACAACTTGACCCAAGTTCAAGCTCTACACATTTTCAAAGGATAATATTTTTGTCATATTTGCAAGCAGAACTGCACAGAGAAGAAGTAAGAATTAGATCTACATTGATAGATATACAAAATATGATTCTTTTCATCATGGATTTATTGAAGAAACATATTGTATATTCAAAGTCTCTCATCCATGACAATAACTTCTTCATTGTATATCATATGATAGAACTATTAGAATAAGTCCAAATTGCACTTTACACATGCAAGATTTTGCAAGACAATTGGGATAACACCTTGGTGATAATTCTCAAGTTACATTCAGATTTTCTATCTCATTTCAGTGTTACTATGTAAATAATTAAGACAAGTCTTTGGCATTAATGTCAAAAAGGGGGAGAAAATATATATTGGAAAAATCCATATGCTATGGGGGAGATTATGCAATAAGTTGAAAAATCGAGAGGAGAGTAACCTATGTATAGAGAGGTATATTGTATATAGCAAGAAGATGTATAGTATACTGTATGAAGGAGCCATACCATGTATAGATATATCCCTTACAAAATCAATTTTGAAAAATCTCAAAAATAGTATACTCTATTCGGCTAGTATTACAAGAAATGGATAAAAGGCATTCAGGAATCTTTTTGAATTTAGTTTTGGCTGATAAGTATTTTTGTCACTAATGCCAAAGGGGGAGATTGTTGACATATCAGTCAAGTTTGTTATTAGTGGCACACAATTATTTAGATCATTTATAGCTACCAAGCTGATTGTACAATTCATAGTGTTTGTCAAGTATTTCAGTTGCTACTGAGTCCTTTGGAAAAATCTCAGTGATTACTAAGCAACCACAGTTATATTGAAGATCAATAGTGTAAACCATGCATCTCAATGTATGTTGAGTTTACCAATGCAAGCTGAGCCATGTAGTGTCCACCAAGTTCACAATGTATATGATGTGAGTCTAGTGTTAACCGAGCTTCCCTGTCATACCTGACCACTACTTCGAGTTTTTTGCATAGTAGGACTTTGATGTTATAAGTTTCTTTCTAATGTTATGTTCTTATTATCTATAGAACTTGGTTTTATTAATGTCCTTGGAACATGAGATTATTGCTAGACAAACTTTTCTGTTTCAGAAATACTCTATTTTGAGATTTGGTAGAAGCACTTATGAATCTGACAAACTTTCTGATGTACTTAGAAATAATGTTTGATGTTTCTAGTTTTAATGATATTGTTGTGTATAGATTGCAGGAAAAATATGACTGATAAAACTATTGAAAAGTTTTTTTAAATTAAGCTCAGGTTTTATGGTTGTAGCTTTCATATTTTATTGCATATCAGCATATTGTTTAGGATTATCATGTTTTATATTCAGTATGACAGTATTAATGTTAATACGTTGTAAATTGGACATTTGCAGAGCTTTGGTATGATGTAATTGCAGTTAATCCATTGGCCTATGATGATTTTAGTTAAGTAATATGCATGTTGTTTATTTAAAGGGTTCTACATGTATCCTAAGTTTATTTTTTTTAAATATATTGCTATTAAAAGGGTTTAAAACCTGCAGCTATTATAGCAAATGTGGCTATTGTTTTATTTCCCTAAAACCCTAATGGCTTTCGCATACATTATGCTTAAGGGATTTTGCATTTGTTTAAAACTCAGCCAAAATATGTCGGTGGCAATGAGGTAGCCGTATGCACGACACCATGTGAATTGCAGATTCATTCATTTCATTTTAATGTGGCCTTAATAATATTGAAGGACTTGGTTAGCCAGTTCTATTGTCAATGGGATATTATGATGGGAATGACCAAAAAATTTGGCCACTTTCCTCTATTTTGTTTTACACCTATGAGATGTTGCTAGGGTTTTAGCAATATGAGGGGTTTCAGTTGGAAAGAGATACTTGCTTATGAAGTCGAGCAAGGAGAATATTCATTGGGATTTATTTACTATTTGACATTTGGATTCTTTTGCTATCCTTCATTGTGGAGGTCGGTTGCGAGTTTTGTGTGGTACCTTTGTGGAGATTATTTTTCAGTTTGGACATTTGGGGCTTTTGTATTAAGCATATTTCATAGCGTTTTTGCCATCTTCTATATTTTAGGCAGGGGGCATTTTCTAACTTATTCTCTTACTATTATTTTAGTGTTAATTGAAAGAATTAGGAGATGCTACATTTTTTTTTTTAAAATATCGACACCCAAGTGTGGGTGTATGCAGGGTTCAGCAATGAAATTGTCGAGTTGTGCATATCCCCATACTCAGATGTAGGTATGGTGTAAACACCGTGGTTTTGTAGCATGCAGTAGAGTTTTGTTTTACATTATGGAAATGAGTAACATTATGAGGTTTTTGGCTTCCATAGAGCCACGTTCTATGTGCTTTAAGTTTTGGTGTATATTATTAATTGTCATTTTGTTAAATAGATTGCATGCCATATATATATATATATATATATATATATATATATATATATATATATATATATATATATATATATATAGCACCACCTTAATACCATGTCGTGATTATAAATCTAGGTTTATACTGTAATGAGGAAATGAGAATACATAGTGGGTATCGGTTCCTGTAAAATCCAAACCCTATGAGAATGAAGTTTTGTAGTTTTATTGTTTTGAATAAACAACACTTATGTGGGGCATTCAACAGTTTGTGTGTGGACTATGTTATAATCTTGAAAAAATCATATATGTGTTAAGTTTCCTATTGGATTAAATTCGGGTAGAAAATGTTAAAATATGACTATGTTTCAACCCGTAGCTTGGTTAAATTTTGTTGTGTCTATTTTATATTAGGTCTGTAGCATTTATGGAAAAGAGAAAATAGCATAAAAGATGATAGTCTATGGTATCAAGATTTTGTCAAATACTTAAGAGGAAACTTGAAAAAAATAGAGATATCATTGTGACAACATAATTTACTCATTATGTTATGGAAATTATAGAGAGGTATCAAGTTATAATAGCTGGTGTTTTATTGAAGGGTGTATGTGATCTGGTTTCATTCACCATTGTATAAGGTATTATGTGATAGTTGAAAAATTTGATAGCTGATGTTTCTCGGTGCCCTAAATGAAAATTATGTTGAATAGTAAGTGTGCATCTTAAAACATAGTAGACTTCCATTCTAGTTAATTATGGTTATTGGTAATAGCCTATGAGTTTCCGTAAATAGAACTTGCATTTGGGAATTGGAAATAATGTTGAACTTTGGGTATCATTATTGATGATCTTTTGTTTGAAATATTAGCTAAGCTTGGATATGGAGAAGTCTGCCAGATATGATTAAATTAGTTTGGTTATGTTATGAAGCTTTCCAATGAACATTTATATGATGTTTTGAAATTAAAATTTTATTAATTAGAAATATTTTATTCTAATGATGTTATTCAATTCATTATTTGAATTAAAAACTATTTCTTAGTTAGAAAAGATATACCATTGATATATGTAGATGGAATTTATTTTAAAACAAGAATATCAATTGTACTTGTTCTTACTATTTTGTCATTCCGAAGGATAAATATAGATTTTTGATGATAGCAAGGTTAAATGGTATAGTACTAAGATTGGTAAATATCATTAAACTAATGTGTCATTTTAGTTATATTTACAAGTTCTTACTATTATAGTATTTGTTTTTGTTGTTATAGTAATCTAAATTTACCTTTGAAATAGGCAGAATAAGATGTGTTAAAAATAGATTAAAGGATGTAGTATCATGTTGAATATTGATTTTATATCTATTTCATGTACATTCTTAGTATATCTATTTGATGTGTATTTTATGAATAGCTGTGATGAACATATATCAGGTTGGCTGAATTTTGTTTATCCTATTTAGTTAATTAAAGCAGTGATAACTTTAAAATGAATTGGGTGGGTTAATTACATATAAAAAAATTGGCCTTACCTATGACTTAAACCTATAAGGTTAAGTATGGAGTACAAGGAAAATCTCTATTCTGTCTTTGACAAGTATAATAGAGAATTTTGTTATGTGTTGACTATGAGCATACCATACATGCATGTAGAATCTTAGTGCCATAAAAATGACACCTCAGTATATATGTGATTCATTTACGGGTTATTCTTAGTGTGAGTTTAATTTTGCATTTATAAGTAAATGATTACTTCTTGCATATTAATTTCAGAATTGCACTATGTTAAGTGGATTAGATATCTGCATTATGGATATGTATATGGTTATTCTAACATGTATGCAAGTGGATTACACTTTTCAACTCAGTGTGTACTGAGCCCTCTTTGTGTTGTGTTGCATTTCTGTGTGTTTTTCAGGTGCTTCAAGTTGATTAACAAGTAGCTAAGGATGACTATTGAAGTTATATCTAGAAACTAGAATTTGTTACTTGTAGTGTCCATATGTTGGACATAGGTGTTTAAGAATGACATTGTACTTCATTATTGTACTAAACTCAATATGTACTAGCATTATAATGGAAACATATATGGATGATATCATATTTCATCTTGAGTATTTTGGATTGAGAGTGACTCAATCATTGTATTTGTACTTATATTAAGTTGATTAAATTTAAAAAAAATGGTTGTGTTTTTTGTACTTGTTCTTGGTTTCTTATCTTTTGATTTTTGTGGCATTACATTTGGTATCAGAGCACGGTTAAAATAACCAAGACTCTTGGGTTATAGGGTTTAGCCTGTTATCAACACGTTATTAATAGTTAATTGTTTATAGGTTGCTATCATGCCTCCCGTCACTAGAGGAACTCGAGCACATGACATTCCCGAGGATAACCTTGCTGGTAGAGGCAGAGGTAGGGGCAGGGGCTATGGTAGAGGTCCTAGGCACCAGAATGATGCTGGGGTTGGTCAGTTTGATCAGAATGCTGGGGTTGGAAACAACTAGGATAACCTAGCAGACCAAGCTATTGTACTTCAAAGGATACTGGAATGTCTCGATAATATTGAGACTAACAACCAGATTCCTGGTGGGGGAGTGAATGATAGGATACCTCTTATGTAGGGTATTAACCTTCCTATAGAGGATGATCCAATGGCAAGAGCTTAGCTCAAGGATCTTTCCAAGATGAAAGGGCCATTATTTTATGGTACAAAACAAGGTACAACAGCAGAAGCTTGGCTATTGAATTTTGAGCGATGCTTTGTCTTACACTGTTACTTGAGTAATGTGAAGGTAATATGGACGGTTATGCATTTGAGGGGATTTGGTTCCTTGTGGTGGGAATAGGAGTTGGAGAAGCTAGGCATTGATATCTCTCTTGTTACCTGGGAGCTCTTTGTAGAGCATTTCAAGGAGAGGTTCATGTCTGAATATTGGCATCAAGCTCATGCAGAGGAGTTCTTTTAGATTATGTAGTCTGGCTCTATAGTGGAAGCTTATGAATGTAGGTTCTACAAGCTTAAGAAGTTTTTTGGGTGGGCTGAAAATGATAAGGCCATGATACAACACTTCATCAGAGGGCTTATGCCCAAGATTGGGGAGGAAGTGAGAACTTTCTGACCTTTGACTATGCAAGAATCCTTGGAGCAAGAAAAGCTGATTGAGATGAAGTTTGGTTATCATGGGCTTCATACAAAGCCAACATGAATCCACCTACTATGAATGTCAGTAAGAATCAAAAGCCTCCACAAATTAGTTCAAAATCAGGATTTTCAGGTGGGAAATTCAAGAAGAAGAAGTTTGATAAGGACTCCAAGGGCTCTGAATAGGCTAAGCCATCTCAACCACCTCAAAGTGTGTAGAGTAATAAGCCATCTCCTAATCCTTTTGGTCATAACATGGGATTCAAGAAATCTATTGAGTGTTTTCATTGTGGACAGTTAGGTCATTATCAGTCTCAGTGCCCTAACTGGGATAAGTTGAAGGTTGGACCTAAGCCAGCTAGGTCGAAAGTGACAGTTGGTGATTCTGCCAGAAACCATCATATTTTTGCAACTTTGGATCAAAAGAAGGCCAAACACTAGAACACGATTATTGAAGCTCAGGGAAATACTCAAGGTATGAAAGTATCTATCTTATTCGACTCTGGAGCTATAGACTCATTTATTTCTTCTTCTTTAGTTGCATATAGTGGAATACCTGTGGGTAGGGCAAGGAACAGATGGCAAGTGGAGTTAGCATCAGGTTCTAGGGTGAATTCGGATATTGTTGCTCCTAATTGTAAGATTTTAAGGAAATCTTTTACTACTTCAGCGAACCTTAGGGTTATACCTTTAGAATCATATGTCATAGTTTTGGGTATGGATTGGTTAGAATAGCATCGAGCCATTATGGATTGCAAGGATAAGACAATTCATTGTGTAGATGATTTTGGATTAGCTAGGGTTATTGCTGGAATCAAGAGACCCATTTCTTTGCAGACAATTTATGCCAAGCAATTGGCAAGGTGTGCCCGAAAAGGCTGTAGTTTGTTTGCCATTTTGGTAAACGATGTAGAAGATTCTTTTGTTAAAGGTTCTTCTCTCAACCATCCAATCTTGTAGAGGTTTTTGGATATTTTTGTTGAGGAGATTCTTGAAATACCTCCAAGAAGAGAAATTGATTTTCGAATTGATTTAGTGCCAGGAACGGAACCAATTTCCAAGACTCCATACAGAATGACAGCTCAAGAGCTGGTTGAACTTAAATTTTAGTTGGAGGAGCTTTTGGAGAAAGGTTTGATTCATCCTAGTGTATCACCATGGGGTGCTCTTGTAATCTTTTTCAAGAAGAAAGATGGCTCCTTAAGCCTTTGCATAGATTATAGGCAATTAAACAAGGTCACTATTAAGAATAGGTATCCCTTGCCTAGAATTGATGACTTGTTTGACCAGGTCAAGGGTGTCTGAGTCTTTTCGAAGATTGATCTGAAATTTGAGTATCATCAACTTAGAATCCAAGAAGCTAATATTTATAAGATAGATTTTCACACTAGGTATGGGCACTACAAATTTACAGTAGTACCTTTTGGGTTAACAAATGCACCTTCTATCTTTATGAGCCTAATGAATGGTGTGTTTAGAACTTACCTAGACAAGTTCATAGTGGTTTTTTTGGATGATATTTTGGTGTATTCTAACACTACTAAGGAGCATGAGTAGCATTTAGAGCAAGTTTTGGAATGCCTTCATAGGAACAGACTGTATGACAATCCTGAGAAGTGTGAATTCTTCATATCAAAGATTTGTTACTTGGGGCATATCATTTTTGGGGATGGAATTTTTGTAGATCCATCCAAAATTTGGGCTATTGTTGATTGGCCAGCACCTACGAATGTGTCCGAGGTTCAAAGTTTCATGGGCTTAGCAAGCTATTACCACATATTTGTGTCAAAATTCTCCAAAATAGTGCATCCTATCACATCTCTTCAAAGAAAAGGGAAGAAATTTGTGTGGACAGATGAATGCGAGGTAGCATTTCAGAAACTTAAGGAATGTTTGACCAGTGCACTAGTTTTGGCAATCCCTGATTCAGCTAAGGAGTTTGTGGTCTACACTGATGCATCTTTGGATGGCGTAGGGGAAGTGTTAATGCAAGATGGATGTGTTATAGCTTATGAGTCCAGAAAGCTAAAGAGTCATGAGGTGAATTACCCTACTCATGATCTCGAACTTGCTGTGATTATGCATGCTTTGACCAAGTGGTGGCATTTTCTTCTGGATCAATGATTTGAGTTACATTCTGATCATTGAAGCCTTCAGTATATTTTCACACAACTAGACCTCAATGCTAGGCAGCGAAGATGGATGGAGTTCCTATGTGAATATGATTTTGAGATTAAGTATGTGCAAGGGAAGGAGAATGTGGTTGCTGATGCACTTAGCAAAAGGAAACATGAATTATCTTCCTTGATCCTAACAGTCGATCTTAAGGATAAGGTTTTATAGAACCTTTTTGTAGATCATTGGTTTCAGGATGTTAAGGTTGTTAGTGATAGTGGCAACATCTTAGAAGGGCATTTTGACGGTTATTCAGTGAATTCCAAAGGTTTGCTGTTGTATAGAGGAAGTGTGTACGTTCCTGAGTTGGGTGATTTGAGAAATTTGGTTATGGTTGAGGCCCACAAAGCACCATATTCGGCTCATCTGGGTGTTAAAAAAATGCATGCTAACCTTAAGAAGCATTATTATTGGCCTAAAATGAAGAGAGACATAGCAGATTTTATGGCTCAATGCTTGGAATGTCAGTGGGTTAAGGCTGAACATCAGCACCCTACAAGATTATTGCAGCCACATAGTATTCCAGAATGGAAATGGGACACCATTTCTATAGATTTTATTACTGGATTTCCTATTACAACTCATAGGCATGACACTATTATGGTGGTAGTGGACCAATTTTCTAAGGTTTCTCACTTTATTCTAGTTAGATCATCCTATAATGCAACAACAGTTGCCAAGATTTATATGGAGCAGGTAGTTACGTTACATGGAATTCCTAAAAAGATTATTTCTGATAGGGATCTAGTGTTTACTTCTTCTCTTTGGAAATCCATGCAGCGTGAATTAGGTACTCAGCTAAATTTTAGTTCAGCTTATCACCCAAAGACTGACGGACAAACTGAATGTGTCAACTAGATTCTAGAAGATATGCTTAGGATGTATGTAATGGATAGAAAAAATAAATGGGAGGAGTATCTACACTTGGTTGAATTCACATATAATAGTGGATTTCACAGTTCCATAGTTATGGCACCATTTCAAGCATTGTATGGTAGACCTTGTAGGACACCTCTCAGTTGGGATGATTTGAAGGACAAGACTCTTTTAGGACCTGATATGTTGCAAGATTTGGAGCAGTAGGTTAAGAGGATCAAAGAGCATCTTATTACTGCTCAAGATAGACAAAAGAAATATGCTGATAAGCATAGAATTGACCATCAATTCTTGGTTAGTGATAAAATGTTTCTTTGGGTAAGACCATGTAAGAGTCCAATTCGTTATGGAAAGGGATCCAAGTTAGCACCACGATTATTAGGTCCATTTGAAATTTTGGAATGGATTGGACCTGTTGCCTACAAACTTTCCTTGCCACCGAGTCTTTCACACATACATAATGTATTTCATGTTTCAATTTTGTGTAAGTACATACCTGACATTGCTCACGTGCTTGATTGGAACAATTTGCAAATTTTGGATGGTCAAATCATGCTGGAACCAGTGCTAATCATGCAAAGCAGAACTATGAGTTTAAGAGGAAGAGAAATAAGATAGGTAAAGGTCCTATGGGACCCCAATGATGAAACATTTTATACCTAGGAGGACACTGAAATAATGAGGGCAGCTCATCCGCACTTGTTTGCTGACTTCCAGGAGAAAGTCAAAGCCTACTGTGGGAGGGTGTCATGCTTGACCACTACTCTGAGATTTTTGCATATTAGGACTTTGATGTTATAAGTTTCTTTCTGATGTTATGTTCTTATTATCTATAGAACTTGGTTTTATTAATGTCCTTAGAACATGAGATTATTGCTAGATAAACTTTTCTATTTCAGAAATACTCTATTTTGAGCTTTGGTAGAAGCACTTATGATTCTGACAAACTTTTTGATGTACTTAGAAATAATGTTTGATGTTTCTAGTTTTAAAGATATTGCTGTGTATAGATTGCAAGTAAAATATGACTGATAAAACTATTGAAAAGTTTTTTTAAATTAAGCTTAGGTTTTATAGTTGTAGCTTTCATATTTTATTGCATATCAACATATTGTTTAGGATTATCATGTTTTATATTTAGTATGACAGTATTAATGTTAATACGCTATAAATTGGACATTTGCGGAGCTTTGGTATGATGTAATTGTGGTTAATCCATTGGCATGTGATCAATTTAGTTAAGTAATGTTGCTTAAGCTTATGAGTTCATGTTTTAGGTTTTTTCCTAACCCTACATTGGCATGTCATATATATATATATGCGGGTTGTGTATTTAAAGGGTTCTATATGTATCCTAAGTTTATTTTTTAAAAATCTATTGCTATTAAAAGGGTTTAAAACCTGTGGCTATTATAGCAAATGTGGATATTATTTTATTTCACTAAAACCCTAATGGGTTTCGCATACATTATGCTTAAGGGATTTTGCATTTGCTTAAAACTCGACCAAAATATGTCAGTGGCTATGAGGTAGCCATATGCACAACACCATGTGAATTGTAGATTCATTCATTTCATTTTAATGTGGCCTTAATAACATTGAAGGACTTGGTCAGCCAGTTCTATTGTGAATGGGATATTATGCTGGGAATGGCCAAAAAATTTGGCCACTTTCCTCTATTTTGTTTTACACCTGTGAGATGTTGCTGGGGTTTCGACAATATGAGGGGTTTCAGTTGGAAAGAGATACTTGCTTATGAAGTCGAGCAAGGAGAATACTCATTGAGATTTATTTACTATTTGATATTTGGATTCTTTTGCTATCCTTCATTGTGGAGGTCAATTGCGAGTTTTGTGTGGTAGCTCTGTGGAGATTTTTTTTAGTTTGGACATTTGGGGCTTTTGTATCAAGCGTATTTCATTGAATTTTTTCCATCTTCTATATTTTAGGTAGGGGGCATTTTCTAACTTATTCTCTTACTATTATTTTAGTGTTAATTGAAAGAATTAGGAGATGCTGCAAAATTTTTTTTTAAATATCAACACCCGAGTGTGGGTGTATGCAGGGTTCGGCAATGAAATTGTTGAGTTGTGCATATCCCCATACTCTGATGTGGGTATGGTGTAAATACTGTGGTTTCATAGCATGCAGTAGAGTTTTGTTTTACATTATAGAAATGAGTAACATTATGAGGTTTCTGGCTTCCATAGAGCCACGTTCTGTGTGCTTTAAGTTTTGGTGTATATTATTAATTGTCATTTTGTTAAATAGATTGCATGCCATATATATATATATATATAGCACCACCTTAATACCATGTCATGATTATAAATCTAGGTTTATACTGTAATGAGGAAATGAGAATACATAGTGGGTATCGGTTCCAGTAAAATCCAAACCCTATGAGAACAAAGTTTTGTAGTTTTATTGTTTTGAATAAACAACACTTATGTGGGGCATTCAACAGTTTGTGTGTGGACTATGTTATAATCTTGAAAAAATGATATATGTATTAAGTTTGCTATTGGATTAAATTCGGGTAGAAAATGTTAAAATACAACTATGTCATTTTGGTATCAGCATTTTGTCAAATACTTAAGAGGAAACTTGAAAAAATAGAGATATCATTGTGATAGCATAATTTACTCATTATGTTATGGAAATTATAGAGAGGTATCAAGTTATAATAGCTGATGTTTTATTGAAGGGTGTATGTGATCTGGTTTCATTCACCATTGTATAAGGTATTATGTGATAGTTGAAAAATTTGATAGCTGATGTTTCTCAATGCCGTAAATGAAAATTATGTTGAACAGTAAGTGTGCATCTTAAAACATAGTAGACTTCCATTATATTTAATTATGGTTATTAGTAATAGCCTATGAGTTGTCATAAATAGAACTTGCATTTGGGAATTGGAAATAATGTTGAACTTCCGATATCATTATTAATGATCTTTTGATTGAAACATTAACTAAGCTTGGACATGGAGAAGTCTGCCAGATATGATTAAATTAGTTTGGTTATGTTATGAAGCTTTCCAATGAACATTTATATGATGGTTTGAAATTAAAATTTTATGAATTAGAAATCTTTTATTGTAATGATGTTATTTAGTTCATTATTTGAATTCAAAACCATTTCTTAGTTAAAAAAGGTGTACCATTGATATATGTAGATGGAATTTATTTTAAAACAAGAATATTAGCTGTACTTTGATCTTACTATTTTGTCATTCCGAAGGATAAATATAGATTTTTGATGATAGCAGGGTTAAATGGTATAGTACTAAGATCGATAAATATCATTAAACTAATGTGTTAGTTTAGTTATATTTATGAGTTCTTACTATTATAGTATCTGTTTCTGTTGATATAGTAATCTAAATTTACCTTTGAAATAGGCAGAATAAGATGTGTTACAAATAGATTAAAGGATGTAGTATCATGTTGAATACTGATTTTATATCTGTTTCATGTACATTCTTAGTATATCTGTTTGATGTGTATTTTATGAATAGTTGCGATGAACATATATCGGGGTGGCTGAATTTGGTTTATCCTATTCAGTTAATTAAATCAGTGATAACTTTAAAATGAATTGGGTGGGTTAATTACATATAAAAAAATTGGCCTTACCTATGACTTAAACCTATAAGGTTAAGTACGGAGTATAAGGCAAATCTCTATTTTGTCTTTGACAAGTATAATAGAGAATTTTTTTATGTTTTGACTACGAGCATACCATACATGGGTGCAGAATCTTAGTACCATAACGATGACATCTAAGTATACATATGATTCATTTACGAGTTATTCTTAGTGCGAGTTTAACTTTGCATTGATAAGTAAATGATTACTTCTTGCATATTAATTTTAGAATTGCACTATGTTAAGTGGATCAGATATCTACATTATGGATATGTATATGGTTATTCTAACATGTATGCAAGTGGATTACACTTTTCAACTCAGTTTGTACTGAGCCCTCTTTGTGTTGTGTTGCATTTCTGTGTGTTTTTCAGATGCTTCAAGTTGATTAACAAGTAGCTAAGGATGACTGTTGAAGTTATATCTAGAAAATAGAATTTGTTACTTGTAGTGTCCATATGTTGGACATAGGTGTTTAAGAATGACATTGTACTTCATTATTGTACTAAACTCAATATGTACTAGCATTATAATGGAAACATATATGGATGATATCATATTTAATCTTGAGTATTTTGGATTGAGAGTGACTCAATCATTGTATTTGTACTAGTATTAAGTTGATTAAATTTTAGAAAAATGGTTACATTTTTTGTACTTGTTCTTGGTTTCTTATCTTTTGGTTTTTTTGGCATTACATTCCCAGTGTTAACCAAGTGACTCAATTTATAATGAGCTCAAGGTGAGAATGTTTATCAAGTCTTGCCATGGTAAACAAGTGATTTAGTTTATATGATGAGTTTCACAATGTCCACCGAGTCACTAGTGTAGATCAAGTTCAAGACTACTTAGAAGTGATTAGTATGGACTGAGCTTCTACATCTACCAAGTGCATGATGATCTTGAGCATTGAAAGTGGATGTTGAGTATCAAAACCTCACCAAGTCAGTATTTAGAACTCGAATGTCTTCATTTTTGTTGAATTTGTAATATTTATGGTAACTTGTATTATGGCCAATTTTATAATTTGTATAATTGGATTGATATATATGTATTGCATTGTATCATATCCAAAATTTGTGTGTATAAGAATATGAAGATATGATTGTTAAAAAAATCAGAGAAAAGTAGGAGTCAATTACAAAGGCTACATTAGTATAAGGAGTAGCAAAGTCATATCTATCATAGTAAGGTGATCTATACTTAAAGGAATCTCATTCAGGAAAATAAGTTACAAATCAAAGATCATCTACTATTTCATCCTAACAAGTGGATAAGTCAAATCCTTTCACAAGGTAGACCTAACAGTCTTTTGTAAATCTCTATACCGAGTGCATAAGTAATTGTATGTTTGTAAATCCTTTCACAAGGTGGAACTAGCAGTCCTTATTGCTCCTAATAGGACAGATCATCAAAAGCGATCAATGTAAGCTTTAATAGGCTAACCTTATACAATAGTACTAAAGTTGTGGGTATCATCCCCACCTTAGTTTTACTTTCTATTTGGAAGGTTTTAGGGTCACCAAATCTTTGTGTCATAGTGTTATGAATGCTTTCATATTTTCAATTTCTTATGCATGCAATTAGATCAAATTAAATGTAATGGATTATATGCTAATTGAATGGTTGGATTAAGGGTTGAAATTATTGAATTTTTAGAAGTTACTAATTCACCCCTCCCCTCTTAGTAACTTAGCTTAGTCTTGAATATTTCCAAAAAGTTTAGGGTGATTACATTAAAATATATTTATTTTTATTCATATTTACAAATTTTCAATTATTATACATACATATTGATGGATAATTGACCAAAGTAGAGATTAATTATTATTATTTGTTAAGCTTGAGTAGACTTGAATTGAAGACCTCTAAGTTGAGAGGCCCAAAACTTACCCTTGTACTATAGCTTTTTGTCTAAATTTTATTATATTTTAATTATACATTAAAAATAATGTGTGATTTTATTTACTTATAATTTTTATTTCTTAATTACAAAATATTATGATTTAAATAAAATTAATTATTATTACTCAAGGTGATTCTAAACCAAGACCTCACAGGTGAGAGGCTTACAAGTTACTATTGTGTTGTAGTCTCTTACCTTTAATATTAAATATTATTATGACTAGTTGATTTATACCTAGATATATTACACCGAGAGTAATCTTTCTCAATGCACCTATTTTCATCAAATTGCAAGGTTTTTATGTTGCCTACTATTGGTGAAAAAAAGTACTTTGAGAAGGATTATTCTCAACATTATCATTGTATATAGAGACTATTTGTATAAACATAATTGTCTCTCTATGGATGTTCCAATTCTTTGATGAAGAATTGAAGCCATATCATGTCCTTGTTTGCCTCTATAACAACAACATACTCTATATTCTATAATCAAGAAACCAATCTCATTGTTGTCCCACCAACAATAAATACATAAGTTTTAGTACTCCACCTAGTATCAAGATCCCCTTCCTAATATGAGTCAACATAACCTTATAAATAGTAGTAGAGCCCTCAAACTATAAATACATACTAGATGTTCCTCTCAAATATCTAAGAATCTATTTGATTTTGCTCCAATTGTCAATCCTACGATGACTTATATACCTTCTAACAACTTTCACTACATGTGCAATATCTAATCTATTACATACCAATGATAATATAGCAAATATATTTATAAAGGTAGTGAGAAGGGAGAAGTTGAACTCTTCTTCAACTTTGGTTGGTCTTCCAGACTAAATAGAATAAAGGAACAATTGAGTCTAGGGTGGTTCAATCTAGTGGGAGCCTTATGTGGTAGTAGTATTTCTATGTGATCAATCTCCAAGTGGGATGTTGGTGTTTAGTGTGGATCCTGGTCAATTGCTAACTGGAAGATTGTTGATATGTGGTGATTCATTAGGGAAGTAATGTACACTTTTCATAAATTCTTTGGGGTTGAGAGCATCAGCCCAAAAATAAAATTGGTTAACTCGTTAAGGATTTATGAGTTGACTTGTCAACCATTTTCTAAGGTTGACTCATCAAGGGTTTTTATAGGTTAACTTGTCAAAATTATCTAGCTCTAATTTTATAAGTGGTAAAAGCTTGTATAAAATGACTTAGGATTATAGATTTTAGTAGTCTATGATGAGATTGTATTTTCTTGTGGCAGTATTGAGCCTGAAGGGATCACATATTGTAATTATGTTATAATCACTCGATAATAAAAATATTGAACTCACTGTTTAGTGTACATAGCCAAAATATTGGATGAACCACATTAAATCTTTGTGTCTTGTGTTTACTTCCATGTATATTGTTATTTATGATATTGGATATATTTCCATGTAATTATTATTTCTATCTTGTTTTAATCCTAACAAGTATATATATATATATATATATATATATATATATATATATATATATATATATATATATATATATATATATATATATATATATATATATATGCTAGTAATAGAAATAGTGCAACATGAAAGACATTTTTTTCTTTTTGTTTTTCAAAATAAATGGTTTAAGGGTTACTATTATGGTCCTAGTTTGGTTTGATTCTATTTACAATTAGTATTAAGATAATATATTAATGTTAGAAGTTTGTACCTTTGGTAAAATGGTGGGGATTATCTCATGTAGTGCCCACAATCAATGTTCAACTCTCCACAAGATCACTCCTTATTGTGTTTCTTAATTGAGAGTTATTTTATTTGAACCTTGGAAAAAATAGTGGGACTTCTTGCCTATAGTGCTTACAACCAAGGGTTAAAGAAAATTATTAGTTTCTACCTATTACACCAAATTTTGGCTTGTGCCTTTGGTAAAATGGTGGAGCTTATTTCCTATAGTACCTACAACCAAGGTTCAAGTCTACATAGGTTCATTCTCTATTGTGGTTCTTAATTGATATTTGTTGATTTACACCCTTGGTGAAATAGTGGGGCTTGTTTCTTGTAGATCTTATGACAAAGGGTTAAAGAACATTATTGGCTTCAACCTATCACCCAAATTTTTTGGTTTGTGCCTTTGCTAAAATAGTTGGGGTTCTTTGCTATAGTGCCTACAACCCAAGTTTAACTCTCCATAGGGTCACTCTCTATTGTGGTTCTTAATTGAGAGTTGCTGATTTTGGTGCTTGGTGAAATAGTGGGGCTTCTTGTGTGTAGTGCTTCTAACCAAGGGTTAAAGAATATTATTGTCTTTGACCTATTACCCAAATTTTTTAGGCTTATGAATTTTGTAAAATGATGGAGCTTCTTGTGAGTAGTGCCTATAACCAAGGTTCAAGTCTCCATAAGGTCTCTCTCTAGTATGGTTCTTAATTAAGAGTTATTGACTTTGAACCTTGGTGAAATAGTGGGGTTTGTTGCTTGTAGTGGTTAAAACCAAGGGTTATGGAGCATTATTGAATTTTCCCTACTGCCCCAAATTTTTAAAGGCAAGAGCCTATAACATAATGGTAAATTATGAGCCTCTCATTAGGGACATATTGGGTTCAAGTCTACTCAAAAATAACATGCAATAATAATAAATCTCAGTAAATAATAATAATAGTAATAATAATAATATCTCTAGGTTTTGGCCCATTACCTATGAAAAAATGGGTTAGTGATAGGGTTCCTTCTACTATTATATGTAAGGTTAGTCATATTGGTAAGATTTACATTATTATTAGGGTTCGTGTTCCTATTATATTTATGGTTACTATTATTGTTATACTTAATGTTAATGTTAAGCAAGTTGTAAGGTTACATCTAAGAAATTTTTTAGGGTTAGTGCTTCTATTATGGATAAGGTTAGTGGTTTTTTTATAGTTATTTTTTATAGTAGGGTTAGTGTTCTTTCTATAATTAAGGTTTAGGTTATTGTTAGGGTTAGTATTCCTATTATGGTTAAGGTTAGTTCTATTATTTTTTATCAGGAAAATAGGATTTGAAGGGGGCCTCAAACCCTTTCTATCTTGATTTTGAGAGGGATGTCTAGCCTAACATAGATGTGACACTACCAAGAGATATTCAACAATATAATGATGGAAAAAGGCAACACAGGGGCCAAAAAAGAGAAAGTAGCTAGAAGATGGGAAATAAGAAACATTTGTTACATATAGTAGTCCATAAAGGAAAATTAGATCCTAATGAGATCCACTAGACCTCAAGAAAAAGAGGGGCTACCCCCTAATCTCACAAAATAACAAGAATATTTAAGAACAAATTGTTCATCCTCATAAGAGTTCAAATGCTTAGACTACCTAATACCATAAAAGAAAGAAATCTTGTCCATATCCATTCAAATTCTAGAACCAAATGACTCCATATGGGAGAAAAAATGTATCTCCATCCAACCAACCAAAATGATACCATTCCACTACAACCAACTTAGAAAGAATATGAGGAAGAAGAGAATCAAAGGATAATGCCACTTTTGAATCTTCACTCTATTTTGACAAGCAACAAGGAGAGGACTTGTCCAACAACTAACATCTTTGCTTCCACAAAAAATCATCGCTTAAATAGATAATTCCTCCTTCTCAATTAAAATTAAGCAAATAAGAAATAATAGTAGCAACAACCCTCTAACCTGAGGTCCTCCAAAAGGGGCCAACAAGGCCATAAGATAAGATCAACTTCGGTAGAAGCCTGTGAGGGAAGAGGCAGAGAAAAAAATAGAGTTCTCCAAATGATAACTAAGTAAATGAGTCAGACTCTAAAAAAGGGATAAGCTCCCCTAAAAACCTTATTCCTTAACTAAAAATAGATAGGAGCCAAGGAGGGCACTTGAAAACAAACAAGATCCTCTTGATACCAAACTAGAAGAGCTCACTTTCCAAAAATAGAAAAGTTCTTCCAAAAGCACATGACCTTGAAAAGACTTATCTTGAACAATTTGGAATAACTAAAGATCAAAGGAATCATAAAAACAATATAGCACTAGATCCCCCAAAATGGTAGCAAGAGACCCAACCTAAATAGAGGGGTGTCCAAATAGAAATTTAGATCTTAGGCTATCTAAATACAAAGAGGTAGATCAAACCAAGAACTAAGATAAAGCTTGAAGAAACACCTATGAGATCAAACCCATAGAAACCTAGCCTTGGGCCACCACAAAACTAGATCACCTATAATGATAAAGGGCCCTAGAGGATGGAATCTCCATCCAAAATGAGAAACCACCAAAGCTATAAAAATAATAAACCCTAACGAGAATAGGGTCAATAAGCTCCAAATCTAAACTAGCATAAAGTCATTGAAAATCTACCACCAATAAAATCCTCCCACAAACTGAGTCTACTGTCATCCACTTCTCCCCATCGATATCTAATTCATTGACACCAAATCTTAGGCACAAAGAGGAGAAGAAATCCCACCCACTAATGTAGAAACTTACATTAGGTATGCACTCTCCACCATTCTACTCATAGGGGCAGCATTAACCAGAATGAAAACCTCAATGTCTCCATCATCTTTGCAATCTAAATTTGTTTCTCCATCCCTAGTGCCAACTATGATCCTCACATCTGTGTCTAAATTTCTCCCTTGACACACTCTCTTTCCTATGGCTCCCATCCACCACAAACAAAAAGGTTACTTCTATTGTTAAAATTAATGGTATTATTAACTATTTGATTTATTTTTATTATATTTAAGATTTTTGTTAGGTTTCTTATTATTATTACGGTTAAGGTTAATGATATTATTGAGGTAAAGCTAATTGTTAGGGTTAGAACTCATATTATAATTAAGGTTAGTGATATTATTATAGTTAATGTTAGTGCTTGGATATTTTTTTGGTGTATTTTTTTATGTGGGTTAGTGCTATTGTGACACTAGTGTTAGTGTTATTTTTATACCTAAGGTTAGTGGTAGGAGAATTTTTAGGTTACATTTAAGAAGTTTTTTAGGGTTCTTTTTATTTATATAGTTAAGGTTATTTTTTGGGGTACTTCTCCTATTATGACTAACATTAATGTTATTATTATACTTAAGGCTAGTGTTAGGGTTGTTAGGATTAGTTATACACAATATAATAATTATATGCAAATATAATGATGTAGGAGCATCTTGGGTGTAAAAGAAATCTTACATCACCCAAAAATATTTCCTTTTAGTCATTTCAATAAGGGTTGTTAATGTCAATTACTTTTCTATGGAAGCTTGCTAATTAGTAAGTCAGTCATACAAGCTCTAAATGTTCTAATTTCAGTGGTGAAGGTTCATTTTAGTTATATTAATTTTTCAATAGAGTTTCATGGTCAAATTGTATGTTCTTGTGAAGTTATTAAAAGTTTTTGGTGTGTAATTTTGGTATAAAAACTTTAGGCTCACTCTTGAAGGCCTTAGAGGCCCTAGATGAGGCCCAAAAACTCAACAAATGGGCCATTTGTTCTTGTTGATCATAAGCTAAGGTTTTTGAAAAGTGACCATAATAGCCAATTGGAGCAACAGTTCAAGAGTTATAGTCTTCCAAATTTGGACTACTCAAAACTTCTAAAATAAATGTTAAAAGTGTATTTGGCCAATTCTATATGTATTGTTAGGGTATGTTAGCATTAGGTATTAATTTTGAATGTCTAGAACCTTCTTGAGTGGCATAAAATTGCTTATTTAAGAAATCATAGATTTATTTTCTAGATTACTGTAATCAAGGTGCCCATGTAGGTTACCATATTGTAACTCTAAATTCTATAATTTTTCATTTGTGATGATAGTAAGAAGCCCATGCATTGTTCTTATAATTATTGTTGTTTCTTTTTTTTTGTTATTTGTTTACGGTGTTAAGGGGAGCACCCTTCATCAAGTGGTATTAGAGCTGGAGATCCTTAGTGTGTATACAAATGACTATAAGGAAATTCATACCAGGATCATGGATTGGGCTGAGCATGTAGAAAAATTGTTGATTTTGAGACAGTTTGCACTAGGGTTTTAACAGAAGCACAAAAATGCCTCCATGAAGAGGATTTTAGAACCCTCCAAAGGAAAATGCAAGCATTGCAAGAATAGATCCATAGAGCAATGAATCTTGTCATAGGAGATGATGAAAGTGAGGATGAAAGAGAAGAAAGAGGAAATGTGGACCAAGCCACAATAGAGGAAATTCTTAACCTAGAGGAGGTGAGTCTTTTTGAGCTCATTTCCAGTATTGGGAAAAGACCTAAGTTTTATGTACCCATATTTTTGGGAAATCTCAAGCCAAAGGAGTTGATCTATTGGATCAATGAATTGTAAGAGTATTTTGAATATGATGATATTGAAGATCTGGATATGGTCAAATTTGATAAGGCCAAACTAGAGGATCATAAAAAGATCTAGTGGCAAGAGATCCAGTTGGACCGAAATAAGAGAGGAAAGGATAAAATAACTAGATAGGATTGCATGGTAGCTAAAATGACATGACTACTCATTCCTGTGGACTATGAGCTTAATTTGTTGAAGAAAATTCAAGGGTTGAAGAAAGTGGGAAAATATGTTCAAGAGTATACCAAAGAGTTCTACTACATTCTCATTAGAACCAAACATGTAGAAGATGATAAGAAGAAAGTGACCCATTATCTTAATGGGTTAAGGCCAAGCATTCAAGAGGAGATGGTTCTTTTTTGAGTGACCAATATTGAGAAGGAATACCAATTTACCTTAAGATTTGAGGAGAAGCTAAGCAAAAATTTTGATAACAAGAGTAGTGGTAGAGGTCATGGTGGAAGATCTAGTGAATATTATTATGGAGGTTAGCATGATTATCAGAAGAACAAGGATGAGGTTGGAAGTGGTAATTAGAACTAGAGGGGGAATAATCCACTCATTTTCATGATCAAAACAATAGATATTAGAGAGGAAGAGGTAGAGGACAAGGATCTTGAAGAGGAGGCTACCATGGGAAATATTTTCACTATAGAGAAGAAGGGCATAGAGCATTTGAATGTTCCCAGCACCAAGGAAGGATAGATTGAAGAGTATAAGTCTAGGCTATAGTTGCACATGTTGATGAAGATGTTAGATCATCACATTCTAAAGATGATGAAAGAGGAAAAGTCCTAGTTAATAGAAAAGTCTTGTTGAGTGGTGAGAATGAACATGATCAAAGAAGGAGCTTGTTTCACACAAGGTGTAGATGTGAAGATAAGAGTTTTAATGTGATCATTTATTGTTGAAGTACTAAAAATTTGGTGTCAGAAATGATGCTCACAAAATTAAAGTTGAAGTTTAAGAAACACCCACACCCATATTGTACTGCTTGGGTATAGGATGACCACAAGGTCATGGTTAGTGAGCAATTTTTAGTGAAGTTCCAGATCAAAAGCTACTAGGATGAGGTGCTTTGTGATATCATACTTATGGACATATGTCATTTGTTGCTAGGTAGGTTGTGGTAGTTTGATAGGTATGTTATACATGGTGGGTGAGAGAATACCTACACTCTGACAAAGGATGGAGTGAAGCATTAGTTGAAGTCATTGAAGGAGAAAGAAGAAAAGATATGTAGTGTTGCAAGAATATTTTTTTTTTTGAAAAATATTTTCTCAGAGATATGAAGTGTGAACATATGTGCTTTTCTATAATTTTGAAAGATGGCAAAGAAGAAGTAGAGGAGACACTTGTAGAAGTTGTAGACATTTTGGAAGAGTTTTCTAATATTGTGTTAGATAATGTGCCTGATGGATTACCCCCATTGAGGAAGATCATTCAACAGATGGATTTGATTCTAGGAGCTATTCTCTAAACAAGGAAACACATAGAATGGCACCAACAAAAAGTGAAGAGTTAAACAGACAAGTTCATGAGTGTTACATAAGGGATTGATTTGAGAGAGTCCAAGTCCATGTTTTGTATTAGTAGTATTAGCACCAAAGAAGAATGGAGAATAAAGGATGTGTAGATTCTCATGTTATTAACAAGATCATAATCAAGTATATATTTCCATTGATTAGGATGGATGATATTATAGAATTTTTTAGTGGAGATGAGTAATTCACAAAGATAGATCTGAAGAGTGGATACCATCAAATTCATGTCAAAGAAGGTGATGAGTGGAAGACTACTTTCAAGATAAGGGAAGGATTGTATGATTGGTTAGTCATGCCTTTTGGGCTAACTAATGCACCAAGCACTTTCATGCAACTCATGAATGAAGTACTGAAGGAGTCTCAGGGTAAGTTTTTCATTGTCTATCTCGATGATATTTTGATTTTTACTAAAACATGAGAGGATCATTTGATGCATATTTGAAAGGTGTTTGATAAGTTGAGGAAAGAGAAGTTGTTGATAAACTTGAACAAGTGAAGTTTTGTGAAGAAGGAGTTGGTGCACCTAGGATTTTTAGTCTTAGTAGAAGATCTAAAAATGGACCCAAAGAAAGTGAAGGCTATCCTTGAATGGCATACTCCAAAAATTGTTGTAGAGGTAAGATATTTTCATAAACTGGCTAGTTTTTATAGAAATCTCATAAGAGGTTTTAGTGGTATTTGTGGACCCTTAAATGAAAGAAAGAGAGGGGATAGGAAAGAATTTAAGTGGATTGTACATGTAGATAATATTTTGAATCTATTGAAACAAAAAGCTATAGAGAAACCTTCTTTAGCACTTCCATATTTTAACAAGGTGTTTCAAGTAGATTGTGATGCTAGTGGTACTACAAGAGGAGTTATTTTGGGCCAAGAAGTTAGACTTGTTGCTTACTATAGTGAGAAATTGAATGAAACCAAAAGAAAATATTTTGTTTATGATTAGGATTTTTATGCTATAGTTTAGGCATTGAAGAATTGGAGACATTCTCTTCTTCGTAAGGAGTTTATTTTATATACTGATCATCAATCTTTACAATATTTGAATAGTCAAGGAAAATTGAACCAAAGTGGTGCAGGAGCACCCCCAAGCCACTCAAATAAACCTAATAAGAATTAATGGGGTCTCTTAAACCATGAAGAATAATCTAGACTCCTAAGGCTTTCTTTTATTCATTAAGATCCTGATTGTGTGAACCTTTTAATTGTAAAGTGGTTATATAAACCTACTATCTAAAGATGCTACAAGGACTATTCCTTTAAGTAGGATCTTAGATATAGGTTCTTTAGGCTTTAGGGTCACTCTAAGTCCTTAGGTTTGTGTTTAGGACTTCAAGTTCTTCATTTTTAGTAAAAAGTTGTTCTAAACAAGAAAAGTTTCTATTTGCAACAAAAAGTTGTGCAACTTTTGACAACTTTTAGAAACATGACATAATATGTAGTTTTTGTTTGTAATAATCTCCCCAATGGTCACAACCATTAGATTTTGGTTGGAATAGTTGCGGGAAGCCTTCATATGTCCCTTTCAAGTGGGTGGAAGGCATTATGATGTATTTTTTCTTCAAATCAATAAAAATAACTAATTTTTTCTACAAATTCCTTGAGTTTTTGGTTTATTGTACAAATGGTATGGATTTTATAGGAGGGAAACCTAGTGTAGATGAAAGCCTAATGTTTTAGCCTTCATTTTATTCTAGTTTGAGATCTTGAAGTGCTTGGAATCAAGAGATATTCCTAAACTAGTGTAATTTACTACCAAACCCTCACTAGTTAGGTTTTCAACACTTTAATGGCTATAATTCTCATTTCCATTGAGGGAAAATTCTACTTTTTGGTAGAATGAGAGTCATGTATTAGTTATAGATTTTGGAACTTTCTTGTAGAGATCAACTGGTGGTTGCATAGATGAAGCAATTTTGAGTTGGAAACTCCATGTGAAAACTTTGTGACAACATCAAAGATGGAGTGAGATGAAGCACTTTGGAGTTGAACCTAGTCAAAAAACCTTGGAATCTATGAAATTAAAGTCCAAAACCCTTGTCTAAGTAACCACATTGGTTCTAAAACTTGTTTGGAGGGTATTTCCATTGAAATCTAGTACTAAATAAGATAATTAGGCCTGTAAAGATTCTCCATTTTTTGGGGTTCAAAGTTGGAGTCAAGTCTTGAAATTTGGAGTGTTTACACACCTTCTAAAAGGGTATTAGGAAGTGCCACTAGTTTCATCAGTCCTTGTGAATTCTACAAGTTAGGCCTCAAAACCTTGCATAAGGGCTACTAGGTCAAGTGCATTATCCTAGAAGGAAATCCACATAGTTCTAGGACTAGTTGGTTTGAGGAGTTAGTAAGCCATTGGAAATTAGGATTCTAATCCATGTCCAAGTGAACCAGCCACTTACACTTGTTCACTCTGAGTCAAGAATTCACCCTAATAGATGCGATATTGTGGAATTTAGCATTGCTCTCATGATGGAATGCTTTTTTGAAATAAGATTTGATTGATGTTTTAGAACCCCTTAAAAGGTGTAGAGCCTTGGGAGTTTCCTCTCTCGTATAGGGAGTGAATAAGATCTATTAGGATTCTAATTATCCTAACTATACCAATTTCTCTAGATCACAAAGGAATTTGAAGTGGGTTGATTTTTTGTAGTGTTATAAATTTGTTTTGAAACATAGGAGTGGGAAGTTTAACAAAGTTGTAGATGCTCTTAGTATAAGACAACTATTGCTAATAAAGATGCAGGTTGAGGTGGCTGGGTTCAAGAAACTCAAGCATTTGTAGTTAGAGGATCATAATTTTGGTGAAGTGTGGAAGGCTTGTACAAAACCTATTACACTTGATAAGATGAAGTGGTTGGATTTTATAATCCAAGATGGTATGTTTTTTAAAGGAATCCAATTGTACATTCCTAAAAGATCAATGAGGGAGAAGGTCATCAAAGACAACCATAGTGGAGGATTGACTGGACACTTTGGGAGAGATATGACCATTTCTTTGGTTGCTAAGAACTATTATTGGCCACAACTATAGTAAGATGTCAAGAAGTTTGTATAGAGTTGTAGAGTATGTCAGATGGTGAAAGGAGCAAAGTAGAATACAAGATTGTATCATCCATTACTTGTGCTAGAGAAGTTGTAGGAAGATTCCAGCAAGGATTTTGTATTCTCTTCTTAATTTTCTTTAGATAGGGGAATGACACCTAATTTACATATTAGATACCCATATTCATCCTTAGGTAATTACTTTGTTAATATATCATTTATATGTTTCTTTGTGTTTACATATTCTAATCTTACTTCTTTTTCTTGCACTAGTTCTCTCAGGTAATGATACTTAATTATAATGTGCTTGGTATTTGTATGCTTGGTTATGTTTATAGCACCTGAATTATCATAGTATATCACCATAGGTTCAATAATATCTTCATCCATTTGTTACAATAATTTATTGATCCATACAATGTTGAACAATTTACTCCCGCTACAACATATTTAGCTCCTATTGTGGATTGTGAAATATAATTGACATAAGAAGATATTTGAATAACTAGGGCAAGAGGCACACCTAACTATCCAGTCACCTTGTTGAGTAACACAAAGGAAGAAAATAACATAGAGAACAACACCAAGGAGAGGAAGAACATTGAAATGCTTTATTGATTCTTCAAATTATCAACATATAATCCTAGCTATAAGGCCTTCTAGGTTATGACCAACAAGATTTTATGAAATCCTTGACTAGGAACTTTTAAAGGTCCTTAATTCATAATTCTAACTTCCTTAACTCATATCCACACTCTCCATCATCCCTATCCTAACCTAAACATCCCTACTTATACTTAATAAAATAACTTACAAAATATTTTGGATAATTACATAATAGAAGGTTGACCTCAAAATGGTATGTACACTGTTAGAGTAATTAGATATTTCCTAATTAACTCTAGTTGCTTAAGCTAAAATTTAGGCATATAATAATTAATTCTTTTATTAATTATTATTATGCAACCTAGGTTAGACCTTTTTAGGGTTTTGATCTCCTTTATAAGGATGATCTCTCATTGTAAACATTTCAATGTTGATTATAGAAATCTTCTTTTTTGCTCATCAAAAATGTCTCATATATGGATTTGGAAATTCCTACCTCCATATCTTTTTGCCTCTCTCTTTCTATGATACATGTTTTCATGTAGGTGATTCTTGGGAGCTATGGGGTTGATCTATCATCAACTCCGAATTGGTATCAGATCTAAATCTATTGTAGCATGTTCATTAATTGGAGAAAAAGGAGAATGAGGATTTGATAGAAAAAAATCTAGATTTTTTCAAAAAAAAATTGTGAAAAGAGGGGGTCATTAATTTTTGGAGTAGGTTGGGGCCAAATGGACATCATAGATAAATTCAAAAGGTGTCAAATTCCCTGGTTCCATATAAAGTTTATCCATTTTGGACAATGTTGATCCGAGAGGCAAAAAAATTTTGCATAGTAGGGCCATGCAACCTCTACGCATAATCTAAGATGTAGGAATTTTTTATTATTTTTTAAAAGTACTTTTTTTGGTCATTGCAGTTTTAAAAACTAGGTAGTAGTCACTGAAACTGCTAGTGGTCCCAGTAACCACTAGTGGTCCTATAGACCACTATGGTCCCAAGACTGCAAGCTATTGGCAGGCCTCCTCCACTCCACCACAGTGTGGCCCACCTTAGCCACACTCCAACTTTACCATCCTCCTCTACCTAGATGTTGCTCCACCATTGCTCACGAGTGGTGCATTTTAAAAAAAAAAAAATTATTATTTTTTTAAAATTATTTTTGTATTGCTTCTAGGGGCCCTTTTTTTTTTCAATATCTCAAGGATACAAAGGAATTTTTTCAATCCAAAAGAGGTGCTAGAAAGCTAGTTCCAAGATGGCAATGATGGAGACGGATTTTTTGGGTTTTTTTCTTCATATTGATACCTGTTTTGGTGCTTGAAGTTTTTTGATGACTTCTATCTTCTAGGAGGTATAACTTCTTCATTATAACTCTGTTTTCCTTTTTGGAAAGTGTGCCAAAAATCTCTTCATGAGAACTTTCTAGATTCTTTATCATTTCACTAGTATTTTATACTAGGTATTAGTGATTCATATTTGAAGCCTTTTTTCTCTTCTCTCATTTATGCAATCTATTTGTAAGCTAGGGTTGGTTTATTGTATTGTGGGGGTGTTTTTATATTATTTTCTCTTATTATATTAGTATATCAAAAATCTTTAAAAACCATTTCTAAAACAATGATCAAGACCACTTCTTCTCTAAAACTTCTAACCCCTCACAATTACCACACTTGGAAGACCTCAATGACTTGGTTTCTTTGGTCAAAAGGGTTGTGGTCACATTTAGATGCCATGTAGCCTTTTTTTGGATGCCTTATGAGATCATGCAACATCGAGATGAAATGGATGAGGAAATTGGATTTATTACATTACAAGTATCAAATAGTCTACAGTTTTACTTGGATGGGTGCAATATGCCTCTAGCAATGTGGACTAAGCTTCATGACTTGTTTGGTACTATGAATGATTTCAAGGAACTTTAGATAGAGGTAGAGCTTACCTCACTTGTGCCAAATTCCTTTTTGAGTATTTATGACTTCTTGATGAAATTTAATCAATAGAGATCCTTTTTTCAAGGTTGTGGATGTATATGCTATATTAGTATGTTACAAACACTAAATTAAGAAATCAAAAACATTTACAAACTAAAATACCATAACATAAATGAGAGACTAAAGAGGAAACTCCAATTGGAAATATGAGCCAAATGAATGGACTCTCCCAATAGGATTTAGCTCTTTGCTTGGTAGATGAGTCTAAAGATTGGGATGTATGCTCAAGATGCTCAAACTATGCTTCAATGGTGGGGATGAGTAAATTGCAAATTGGTAGCTTTGTGAGCTCTCAATTTGGCATTATAAGGGTATGGTTGATGGCTTTTGGTTCTCAAACTAGCATTATAACTTTGGCTTAAAGGTTGTGATGAAATGGCTTGGGAGGGGATTCAATTTACAGGCTAAGGGCTTGAGGGATGGAGGGTTAAGATGGAAGGAAATGAAAAAGCTTAAGGAGGGCTAGGATGCACTCAAAGGGGAGCACATGGATTGTGCTTGTTTTAGCACCAATCAGAGAGTGACACATATCATAGGGTGAGTGGATGGAGGAAAGGGGAAGGATGAGTCAACAAAGGAGGCTCAAGGGATAATATCTTCATAAAGACCCTTCATTATGGCTTGTAAGAGCAATGAATGAGCTTGTAAGAGTCTTTATGGCCTTTGTAAGAGAATTCATGGCTTGGTGGTTGGGATATTTTGGAGGGAGTTAAGATTGTTGACTTTGCTTGGCTTAGGAAAGTCTTAAGCTTACTTAGGGCATGTGACAACATTAGGGGGGGGATTAGAAGTGATTTAGGATTATACTAAGCTTGTTAGAGATTTGCAAGTGGATGGCATTCAATGAGTGTGGGTGAGTTAGTGGCTAAGCTTGCTTAGTATGAGTGGATGGGTTGGATTAGGCTAAAAAGATGGTTTAGGGATAAGTTAGGGGATTATTAGATTTAAGGGTTTTATTTATCAAATAGATTTATTTGATGAATGGGGATTTAGATAGAAGAAAAGGATCTAATTGATAAATAATAGGTTATTTGATTTATCAATTAGGACTATAGATGATTAATTAAATTAATCAGCTAGGGGATAGAAAAGGATTAATTAAATAAGAATTTAATTAATGATGCCTTTAGAGATAACTAAATAGGATTACCAAAGCGGTGTAATCAAATTTAGGTGTCTACATTTTGCCCCTCTTTGACATAGTGTTGAGACAACTCTATTTCAAAAAAGTTTGAATGAAGAAGACACAAGGAAGATGTTTTAGCAACAAGGTTGCCCCAGTCTCAGATAAGAAGAGGAGAGACTAGACGTAGAGATCCCCCCTCAAGAAGGTGATAGGGAGAGAAAATGAGGCTCGATGGCTTCTTGAAAAATAAAAGAATCTAGGATGGGAGGATGAAGAGTGGCTTAAGAGAAGAGGCAAAATTAGCTCAATCTCTCACTATGGGAGAATGATAAAGGGGAAAATCAGAGGCACAAGAGTAAATAAGCTTAAGACTTTCAGGATTGGGGGGAGGATGAAGGAGCGGAGCACTTGTAAAAGGAATCCAAGATAGGGAGATGGATGAGGGGATTATAATGCTGATGCAACAGGATTTCAAAGAGTTAGATTGGTGGAAGATGGGTTTTAGAGATCCCTAGGACTAGGATTGTGGATCTCAAAAGATGAGGCTTGGTGAATTGATTGGATTGGTGGATCCCTAAGACTAGGATTGTGGATCCCTAAAGCTAAAAGTGAAGATTAATTCAAAGAGATACCGATGCATAAGCTAGGATAAGTGTTGGATATGGATGGGGGAATAATGGAGATGAAGGGAATCCATTGAAGCTTTTTGAGTAGGGGGATACTTCAAAGAGAAGTACCACCATGTAGTTGAGCACTAGATTTGCTATAGGACCATTGGTTAATTTCCAAAGTTACCAAGAATATCAAGGCCTTTTCACCAACTGTCCAGAGGACTAATGAATTGACTCAAAACAAACACACAAGGATTGCCCCAACATCACACATGAATCTTGAAAGAATCAGAGTGGAACCAAGACTAGGTAACCCACAAGAAAAAAAGAAAAACAAACAAAAGACCTGATCAAGACCTTACACTCAGATTGCCCCATTCTCAGTATACCATGATATGGAAGATCGTGGAAACTTTGAGGAGGGAACAAAAAGATTTCTTGGAAAAGATACTTCAAGACCCAAAAGGGAAGATTCCAAATCAAAAGAAAGTGAAAATCCAAAAGAGAACCATTTGCCAATGAGATGGGTAGGACGAGGTACTAACGGACCAAGATAAGACATGAGGAAAGCTATATTCGGCAAGGATCTATTGGAGAGCACCTAAGCTAATGGATCTGGATGAGTGATGCATTTGGCAAGCTGAACTAAGAAGGATAACACTTCGGTGATAAGAGATCTAGCTAAAGGATGCATTGGAATAGCTAACCAAGATGTGTGATGTGTGCAAGATGTCGATCAAGGTTGAACTGACACAAACGCTAGATAGATACAATGGTACTAAGCTAAAGAGGATGTACAAGCTGATAGACCAAGATATGTTACAAATTTACAAGGTTGTTCATGCTTGGGTTTTGTGAGATGGAAATGTTTGTGAAGGGTGGGATGTTTGTAATAGGTGATAGGCAGATAGGTAGATAGTTTGCAAAAAGCTTAAGTGAAAATGGGATTCTTTGTGTGCATGTGATAGGATACAAACTAGGATACAAGCTTTAGACAAGACTTGGATATACAAGCTATGATACAAGGGGGGATACAAGATTTACAAGCTAGGGTACAAAATTTACAAGTTGAGGTACAAGATTTACAAGCTTTACAGGAGATATTTACAAGCTCCATTAGATTTTGGATATTTGGTTGGAACACCAAGGGAACAAGTAGGTGTTTTATGGGATGGTGGGTGAATGGATGAAGGATAGGATAGTGATAGATAATGGATTAGTCTTAGTAAACAAGGTGCCTGAATTACCAGGTTTTCACCAAGGTACCTATCCAAGGTGGTTGAATTTCCAAGTTTTCACCATTGTATGCTTATTTCTCTTTACTATTTTTTTGTATTTTTTAAAAGTTGGGTATACCAAAGATCTTCAAGCATAGAACTTCTTCAGATGAATGATGTTAGTAGGATCATTCAAAAGTTCTCCTTCTGGTGTAGATAGCTAATAGGCTTCAGAGCCAAAGGATGCAGTGACAATATAAGGACCAAGCCATGTAGGTTCAAACTTTCCTTTCTTTTCTTGATCTGCTTGGACTTTCATGTTTTCTTTGAGGACCATGTCACCTGGCTGAAAGTGTCATGGAAGCACCTTCTTGTTGAAATTCCTTTTGAGATGAGTTTGATAGACTGTGAGATGATCATAGGCTTGTTGTCACTTCTCGTCTAAGAGATCTAGCTGGGTGAGCTGAGCTACTCTGTATTCTTCATCTGATATTTGCCCTTGCAAAGATATGTGCAAGGAGGGAAGTTCAACCTCTATAGGTAGTACCACTTCAGCATCATAGACTAGGGAGTATGGAGTTGTGCCTGTGGATGTACGGAAGGAAGTTCGATAGGCCCACAGGGCTGGATTTATTTGTAGGTTCCAATCGCAGACGAAATCATTAAAAACTTTCTTTAGGATTTTGAGGAGGGTTTTGTTAGTTGCCTCTGCCTGGCTGTTACCTTGTGGGAAATATGGGCTAGAAAAGTGGTGATGGATGCAAAGGGAAGTGCATAATTCTTCCATGTTGAGATTTTCAAAGTTACTTGTGTGGTCGGTAAAGATGGTGCATGGGATGCCGAAGTAGTAAAAAATGTGGTACACTATGAACTTGGAGACCTAAACTCCTGTAGCTGAGACTAGGGGGACTACTTCCACCCACTTAGTGAAATAGTCTATAGCTGTTATTATCCATTTATGTCCATCAGATGTAGATCCTGTGCTAGAGTGTGCACAAGATTTGCGTGCTGCTGACATGGGAGACACTTTTGGACAAATTCATAATAGGCTTTTTCAATGGTAGGCTAATAGTAGCTTGCTCTAAGGATTTGTCATGCTAGGACAATACCACTCGTGTGGGCACCGCAAAGTCTAGAGTGTACTTCTTTTAACACCATTGAAACCTCATTTTGGTCTAAACATCGAGAGAGAGTATCGTAATAACCCCGACGATATAGGGTATTTGCTATGATAACATAGCAGGATGATTTTTGAATGAGGTTCTAGCATTGGGTACGTGTGAGGTGAGGGGATATGATACCATTTTTAAGGTAAGCATGAATCTCATGGTACTAAGGGGATTGTGGACCAACCAAGATACAAACATGGTTTGAGTCATCATTTGCATAGGCAGGTGTGAGGAGCTGCTCGACTAAAAACTCATACTGTGTAGCTGCGTGGGGAATTTCCAAGAGTGAGCTGATAGTAGCCATAGCATCTACTTCTTTTTTCTGTATTCGAGGTACTTGTGTAAATTGAAGCATTGTAAAATGCTAAATTAGCTGATCAACTAGCTCTTTGTAGGGTAATATATTTTCATCTTTGGTTTTATATTCATTTAGGGCTTGCTTGATGATGAGCTAAGAATCGCCAAAGATTTGTAACTCAACAATGTTCCATTCTGCAACTATCTTTAATCCTGCTATGAGGGCCTCATATTCAGCTATATTGTTGGTGCTAGGGAATTGTAGCTTGAAGGATTTTGGAATGTAATCTCCTTGAGGTGTGACCAACAATATTCTTGCCCCTGATCCATGAGATGTGTATGAGCCATAAAAATAAAGTTTCCATGGGGGTTGTTCTTCAATTAGACAGATATGCTCATCTGGAAATTCTGTGATCAAAGGATATGCATCTACTAGAGGTGCATTAGCTAAGTGATCTGCTATAGCTTGCCCTTTGATTGCCTTTCTATCCACATACTAGATGTCAAATTTGCTAAGGAGCATAACCCATTTGGCCAAATGGCTTATAAGCGTTGTTCTGGAGAGCATATACTTGAGAGGGTCAATCTTGGAGACTAGTTGGATGGTATGACTTAGCATGTAGTGGCAAAGCTTTTGAGTTGAGAAAACAACTACCAAACAAGCTTTTTTCATAGGAGTGTAATTGAGTTCATAACCAACTAGGGTTCTACTAGATGTAGTAGATGGCTCTTTCTCTTCTATAGTCATCGAGCTGTGCTAGAAGTTCCCCTAGAGTATTAGGTGTTGCTGATATGTACAAAATTAGGGGACAACTAGGAACTGGTGGAACTAAGATACGGGGATTGGTGAGATACTGCTTAAGCTGATCGAAGTTGCGTTGACATAAAGAATCCCACTTGAAGTTCTCATCCTTCTTTAGTAAGTGTGAAAATGGTGTACACTTATCTGCAAGCTAGGAGATGAAGTGCCGAATAGATTGAAGCTTTCCCTGAAGAGAGTGAAGTTGTCACAGTGTCTAGTGAGGAGGCATGTCTAAGATAGCCTTGACCTTCTTGGGGTTGATCTCTATACCTCATTTAGACACTATAAAGCCTAGAAGCTTACCAAATGTGACCCCAAAGACACACTTCTTGGGATTCAGCATGAGATGATATTTGGCTAACCTATCAAAGACTTTCTCCAGGTCAGGAAGATGATCCATGAAGGTATGAGATTTGACCAAGATATCATCCACATAATCCTCCAAAATGCTATGGATGAGATCATGAAAAATGGTTGTCATAGCTCTTTGATAGGTAGCCCTAGCATTCTTTAGGCCAAAAGGCATCATGTTGTAACAAAAGGTTCCCCAAGGGGTAGTAAATGTTGTCTTATGCTGATCTTCTTCTGCAATCTTGATTTGATTATACCCAGAAAATCCATCCATGAGGGACAAAATTTCATGTCCAGTTGTAAGATCTACAATCATATCTATGTTGGGCAAGGGAAAATCATCTTTTGGACAAGCTTTGTTAAGATCTCTAAAATTAGTGCAGATTCTGATATCACCGAAAGGTTTAGTGATGGGGACCATGTTGGAGATCCACTCTGAGTAGTCGATAGGTCGAATAACCTTAGCAGCTAACATTCTTTCTAATTCAACTTTGACCAGTAATGCCACCTTGGGGTGCATTTTTCTAAGCTTTTGTTTGACGGGCTTAATCTTTGGATCGACTACAAGATGATGAACTACAAGCTTTGGATCAAGTCCTAGCATGTCCTGATATGACCATGCAAATCAGCCAATGTTCTCTCTTAAGACCTCAAAGAGGAGGTCAGCTTGGTCTTGTGATAGGGATGCAGCAATGTGAACAAGTCTGGGGATCTTTGAAGAACCAATGTTGACTTCTCTAGTATCTTCAATTAGAATAGAAGACACCTCTAGTCGATTATCTTGAGGAGGCAATGCTAAATCCTCATGTTCTGCTTGTGGCTCTAGATTTTCTTGCTGAGGGGTTCTCTTCGCTACCTTAGCTAGTCCCAGATTCACCTTAGTTCTAATTTTGGGTGTATCAAAACTAGGTTGGGGATTTTCTCCAAAATACCCTTGGGATCTAGCTTGTAGTTATAGGCAAAATCTAGCTTTGTTTGCTTATGGGGAGTTTCAGCTCCCATGAATTTTAGAAGTGCTTCCTCTAATGTGAACTCATCAATGTGTATGATGCTTTGTTGGTCCCAATCTATGAGTTGTGGATGGGTGAGTGGTAGGTCAATGAGGTGGATGGATAGTTCTTGGAGAACAGAGTCTCCGAGGGAGATTTGGTCTAGGATATCATCATAGGCTCTCTTTTCAACTTCCTCAGGAATGTCTTCAATTTTGACAAGGTCACGGTGAATGTTTGAAAAAGTGTGATCATCCGTATTGGTGCCCCATTTGTGGGTATGCCAAAGCCAAGACTTGACATTGATTCCCACCTTGTGTGCATCGATGGGGCACTGCATGCCTCTTTCTTCTAGTCCTAGGCCACCACCTTGATAGTTCCATTTGTCAGTGATGAGTTTATATTCTTGGGGCTACTTCTAGCTGAATTGATCAAGGCATGCTTGATTTCTTTGAGGTGCACCCTTATGTAACCAATTGTTGATATTTGGAGTGAGCTCCTCATAAAGAGGGAATTTTGAGGATACAAAGGTTGTTGGGCCAAACTATTTGTATCAAGGAGGTGAAATCTCCTTAGCTTTGTGATATGTCGGTCATCCATGGGCATGTGGATCAAGTGGGAGTGCTCCGACAGCAAATGCATCTGACAGACTATACTCTCCACAGCCTTTGTTATTGATCTTCACGATAAACAGGGTGGAGGCAAGGATGGTTTCTGGGTCATTACAAGTGTGGGATGAGCTGGCGATGGATGTACCGATATCAATTCTAGGGAAATGGTTTTTATATGAAGCTTCAACGACATTGTAGTAAGAAAAGGGTTCTGGATCGGCATGGATGGTTACCTTAGTGCCCTGATGCAAAAATTTGACGCACAGATGATAAGTGGATGGAACAACTTTCATGGCATGAATCCATGGGTGATCAATGAGGATGTTAAATGGTAGGTTTCGATCAATAACATGGCAGAGTGTCTCTTGGATGACTGGCCCAACCTTTATTGGCAGTAAAATAGTTCCTTCTATGGTTCTTTCCAAGTTGTCATAAGCTTTGATGGTGATAACCTCACTGATGATATCTGCCTCAGTATACCCAGCTTATTTTATGAATTTTAGGGTGCAAATATTCAAGGCTGATTCATTATCTATCATTACTATTTTCATGGAAAAATTGGATACCATGATGGCTATGCGAAGCGAAAGGATGTGATCTAGCTTGACCACAGGTATGTCAATGGGTTTGAATGATAGGGAACATGAGGAGGATAGGTGTCCAACAAGATTATGAAAATTAGTAGCATTAATATCTAAAGGGACACGAGACTCAATAAGAGCACTGTCAAGGATGTTCTTGTACACAGGACTTGTGGGAAGAAGGTCTAAAATGGAGATTTTGGCTAGCATGTTCCCAAGGTGTTCCAAGATATTGTACTGGCTTTTTGATGGAGCTGATGGTGCTAGTGAAACTGGTGGGCCTGTGATGTTAAATTGCACTCTTCGAGTGGTGGCTATAGACTCATTGTTTGGTCCTTGGATATTGATAACATTGACATAAGGCTCTTTCTTGGATATATAACCTATGAGGCTACAATAGTCTATATAGGATGAAGTGTGGTCATTGTTCTTCCCATGCTGTTGGTTTGGCTGGTGGTTGTTGGTGTTGTTGTTTTTGTTTTGGATATGTGCTTTTCCAAGATTTTGGTTGTTGTGAGGAGGAAAAGCATTTTGATAGATCTATAAGCCTGCATTGGGAAAGGTTTGGGCACCAATGATGATGATTTCCGATCAATGAGGTCCTGCACATAATCTTTCATTTTCATGCATTTGAGGGTGGTGTGACCTTTTACCCTATGAAATTTGCAGTACTCATTGTCTTTGTACCATACAACTTTGGATTGGCTTGGGTTGATTTGTTGGGTAGGAGGAAATTTGATGAGGTTTTCCTTGACTAATTTCTCAAAAATGACATCCAAAGGTTCACCAAGGGGTGTATAATTTTGAGGTGCAGGTTGGAATCTGGGCTTTTGTCTTGCAGCTACATTGATGGCATTAGCTTGATTACTAGACCCTTGAAAGTTGGGTCTTGGATTGTGGTTTTGATAGCTTTGGTTATTCTGCTGTTGGTAGTGGATAGCTTGCTGATTGTTTGGTTGATATGGTGGGTTGGACTAGTTTTGAGAAGGACCAAGAATATTCACATGTCTAGTGTCAGTGATGCCATCTGTTGCAACATGCTTGTTTTTGTTCCAATACCTAAACTTTTCATTGGAATGTGATTGATTTTGGTTGGCTTCCTTGTAAATCTTGACCATAGCATCTTTAATGAGTCCTTTCTCAAGGATCATTCCTTTCTCTTTGATATATTTGTAGGTCTGCAAACAGTTCATGGTCATGTGGTGAGCCAAGCTAGGATGGGCATTATCAATAAACATTTTCACCAAATGGTGCTTTGGTAAGGTGCAAGATATGCGAGTGGTAAGGGTTTACCATCTTTGTAGATATTTGAGAAGGCTTTCTCCACCTTTCTGCTTAGTCTGGACAAGATAAACTATGGATAGCTCTGTTTCAACAAGATGGGCATATTGGGCTACAAATGCCTTAGACAATTCAGCAAAGTTTTTAATTGTGCCATAGGGGATTCTATAAAACCATTCAAGAGCTGGTCCAGCCAAGCTTTTGGGAAAGAGACACAAGAGGAAGACATCATCGTATGCCACTTCTTGGCAGTGCATGTAAAATTCTTTGATATGTATGACAGGGTCTCCTTTTCCTCTAAATTTGTCAAACTTGGGTGTCTCAAAATGCTTGGGAAATGGTGTCATGGTAATGGCTCTGTCAAATGGGTAAGGACACACATTCTCAAACTTGAAGGTTTTTGGATCATTTCCCTCTTGGATGTTCTTCAAAGCTATTTTCATGGCTTTCCATTTTGAATTAATGGGTGATGGATGGGGTGCCCCCAATGTAGGAGTGCCTTGAGGTAGGTATGTGCTAGATGGGGCAATGGAGTATGGATGGCTTTGAGGTATGGGCTAGTAGGGATTGTACATGGCTTGGGAAACTGAATGGTGGATGATGGGTTGCTGAGGTAGAGGTGGCACATATTGCTACATGTGTTGTGAGGCTTGTTGTTGATATTGGATTTGAGGTTAGGATTGAGGAACATAAGCTGGCTATGGGATAAATGGATTTCTTTGTGGAGGTAAGGTATAAGATGGTTGTGAAGCTTGGGGAAAGGATCGGGGAGCTTGTGGATCTTGACTTTGGATTTGAGGAGTTTGACCAATATATGTGGGCTGCACCCCCATCTGGGAAGGTGTTTGCATGGCAAAAGAGGCCAAGTAATTGGTGGTTGGTGGTGGTGGATTTCCTCCTAGAAGTGGCATAGAAAAATAGTTGGTAATAAGAGGTAATGGATTGGTTGGTGGTGAAGGTGGTGGGAATTTAAAGCTTGAGAATGGAACTGATGGGGTTTGATATCTTGGTGGCTAGATTTGAAAGCTTGGTAGAGTGGTGGTAGGATCTTGGGTCACTTGAGAGCTGGGCATAATATTGGTAGTAGCTTGTGGAGTTTGATAGCTTTATGGAGTGAGGGTAGTAGCTTGTGGATTTGTGGCTAATGGCATTGAGCTCCAAGAACCGAGTGGAAATGATGGAATTGTGTTTTGAGCTAAGGTAAATAAGCTGGGGGTGATGAAGGGTTGGTTACTTGGCCCCATGGGTGACATCCTGATTATGTATTACTGAGGTGGGCCAAAGATACTAGCACTGGTTTGGGAGATGGGTGGACTTGGAAGGCTGGGTTGGAGAGCAGCAGCAGAAATAGTGAAGGGAGTGAATGATGAGGTGTTTTGGGCAAAGGGGGTTTGGGATGGAGTGGTATGGACCAATGGTGGAGTGGTGGTGGCTGGATTGGCTTGTGGAAGGGAGATCTCAACTTGAGTGGAGGATGTTATGTTTGGGTCTGTTGGATCATATAGGGTGGATTGAGGCTCTTCTTTTGGCACATATTGAGGATAATTCAAATCATAAGAGCCTATGGGTGGTGGTAGTTGCTCAAACAAGGGGTAAGATGGATCTCATAAGGGGGGAGGTCTTCCAAAGTCAAAGGCTCCAATGTTGTCCCTTCGAAAGTTAGCCATGATTGTTTCCTTATTTTTGTCTATAATGGCATTCACCAATACTGCATTTCCTGGTTGGTTCATGAAAGCTTCAATGTTAGTAGGTGATGGTATAGCATTCTCTGGACTGAAGGATGGTTGAGTGCTCCAGGGGAGTGATGCTATTGGATCCAAATGATAGGGCTCCATTGTTTCCTTCTTCTTCTTGCCTAAGCAAGTGATGGGTGGCATGAACATGCAGAATGTTTCCTAGGTATGAGATGCAACAATGCTGATGGATGCAAAAAGGGGGGAAGGTTTTTCTATGCAAATGATTTCCTAGGTTGAGGCAAAGCTATATGACAAAACCTAAGGAGGATTGGGTTGGGGATTCTAACTTCAAAGATATGTTGCCAAAGCATGAAAGGTCTGCTTTCCTATGTGCAAGCTTGGTGGTGATTGTGTCAACTTAAGGATAGACTGATAATCCTTTAGGAAGAACATGAGATTGACCACTTGTGGATCCCAACCTTTAGCTCAAGGTATGAGGGATAACAAGTGACAAAGCTAGATTACCCTAGACAAAGCTCTATCAAAGAGATAACCTTGGTGAGATTGGTGGATTTAGGAATGGCAAACTGTTGGCAAGGTGACAACAATTTTGAAGGCTTGGATGTGAAGTTTTTGGATTGTTGGCTAGATGGTTTGGTTCTAAATGAGATGGATGAGCTAAAATGATTAAGAGGACAACTAAGAATGGTTGGCTTACCTACAAGGATGACTCTAAAGTGGAGCTTATGCAAGAAGATGTAGAGAAACAAAGGGGTCTAATCATAGAAATCATGCCTAGTTGGTAGGGCATAAGCATTGTTAACTCCTGGATGTTGGTTAAGTTGGATGGTGCAATCTAACCAGGTGTCTTGAAGGGATTTGTCAACAACGTTTTCCTCTACTTTGTAGAGTTTGTCAATTCAAGAGCTTGGTGTTAGTTCCTTTCTCTTGGCTGAAAGTTCTTGGTATGCCTGAGATGGCTTGAGTTTAACTTTGTGAAATTTCTATTTGGGTTTGGGTTGTTCTGACATGAATTCTTGAATCTACTTGGCTTTGAGAGATCTCGATTGTTTTTTTTCAACTTGTTCAACTTCTGGAATAGGTAGTGACTACGCTAAGTATGCCCTAAGCTAGGATTGACCAAGTTTGGCAAACATTCATTCAAAAAATAAAAAATCAAGAAATAGATAGAAACAACCAGATAGAAGTTTTTGATTCTCAGAATGTGATACTTGTGCCGAGGAGTGTGTATGTTCTACAAATGTTTTGATCAGTCACTTCAAACACATTAACATCCTAGATGGTTGTCTACAAGGCTGACAGTTGGTTTAGCTAGGGAGTCCTTGATATACCCAAGGTACATAAGGCCCAAATCCGTAGATGAAATCAAAAAGATGTCACACAGCTGAGAGGAGCGGTAACCCACTTCTCCTCTTTCACTTCTCAAGGGTATAAAGTTCCTCGAGGCTTAGCTTGAGTGACAAAATCTTGATTCCAAGAGAGGTGTCTTTGGATTCACCTCTCAATTTTTACACTCCACTGAAACGTTGGAGTTGAAGTCATCCCAAGGGGTGATGAAATCGCCAAGCAGGCCTCCTAAAAAGAGAAACAAGGTTTTGGATCCTAATCTTATGCACCCAAGATGGCCTCGACAGACAATAAGGGGAGAGAAGACTTGGATGACCTTGGGCTAAAATACAGGATTCTTTTCCAACTAACACTTAAGTTTTTTGATCTAGACTTTGCAAGCACTCATGTTTAAAAGACAATGTTCAATTCCAACTTTGAAATACACCAACAAAGAAAAATCAATTGAAGAATGTGAACAAGAAGAAGAGTTAGGGTCAACAAGAAAGTAAACCCACACGCCCGGAGGCCCTCCACATCAAGTATCAATTAATTTGCTTTAAGGCATTCAAGATTGAGTGTTTGTTTGTTTTAAACCCCAAAAAAAGATGTGTAAATCTCAGTTTCAAGCGCGCGCCTAGAGGCCCTCCACGTCAATAGTTGTTCAATTTTAGTGCCCAAACTTGAAGTGTGATCAATTTAATCTAAATTTTTGGACATTGAAGAAATCTTATAAGTTTAAGACAAACCCTCAAAAAGCGAATTATGTAGAATCTACTTATGGAACACCTAACGCTCTCTTAGGTGGACCCATCCCCATAAATGGCGCTGAGATTGCAACCAATGGTTAAATTGATGGGTGATTAAAGAGGGTGAGTCCAATGAAGAAACTACTAAATTTGATTTTTGTTGATTTTTTTTTTAATTTAACAAATTTCTTAAGTGTTCAAAAATTAACTTTGTCTAAGTTGCATGCAAAAGAGAGATTTGTTTGTTCTTTTTAATGCACTAAAAATTGAAGTGTGAGATATTGCAATGGTTAATTGATCTTTTGCATTTAAGATTGAGTTTTTTGTTTTAAGCATGCATTCCAAGAAAAATATGTTTAACCATTCAAGTTCATTCCATGAAAAACCTAAAAAACATGAGTAAATATGTTGCTCCAACCTGCAATAAGACAAAAAAAAAAGCAAAATGATTAGTCACCCAAAATCTTCGAAAATGAAAGCTTAACTATGGAAAAAAAAATTTAACTTTTTTTGTTGTTTTTCCTAGGTGTAAAAATTCTTAGAATGGTCTAAATCCTATAGAACCACTAAAAGTCAAATTTTGATTTTATTTTTTTAATTACAAATTGCAGAAATACAGATTTTAGAACAAAAATGCAACATAAATAGGCAGAGATGACAGCTCAATAGGTCGAGATGCCAAAATTTGGAGACGCTGATCTGCAGAGATGCCAATCTGCGTAGACGATAGAGAAAGAAGCGAAGATGATAGGTCAGTTTTGCAGTGCAAAAAATAGGAGACAAGCGTAGATGCTGATTTGCGGAGATGACAGTTTGGGTTGGCGGCAGTGGAGATGACAGAATAGGAGAGGTGGCAATAGAGATGATAGAATAGGAGAGGCAATGGCAGAGATGAAAGAGTAGCTGGTGGAGGTGCTAATCTGTGGAGATGATAGATTAAGGATGCAGAGATGATAGCGTAGCTGGCGGAGATGATAGAGTAGTTGGCAAAGATGACAGAGTACCTAGAAAAGATGTCGGTTTGGTTGCACAGATGATAAAGTAGCTAGTGAAGATGATAGTTTGTAGGCATAGACGCCAAACTACAGAGATGACACTGTGCGAAAAAAGCTAAAAAATGCAGATTTTTTTCCAGAATTTTTATTATTTTTGTTATTTTCAAATTTTTGAAGGTATGTCTTCTTCCCAAGTGTACCCTTCAACCTGCAAAAATAAGTGAAACACCCTACAACTCACTCAAAAAACAACAAACATTAAATTTTTAGAAAAAATAACATATAGATAGAAATTGATGATTAAATGACCCATAGTGGGGTCCCACCGGGCGTGCCAAAATGTATATGCTATATTAGTATGTTAGAAACACTAAATTAAGAAATCAAAAGTATTTAAAAACTAAAATACCATAACATAAATGAGAGACTAAAGAGGAAACCCCAATTGGAAATATGAGCCAAATAAATGGACTCTCCCAATAGGATTTAGCTCTTTGCTTGGTAGATGAGTCTAAAGATTGGGATGTATGCTCAAGATGCTCAAACTATGCTTCAATGGTGGGGATGAGTAAATTGCAAATTGGTAGCTTTGTGAGCTCTCAATTTGGCATTATAAGGGTATGGTTGATGGCTTTTGGTTCTCAAACTAGCATTATAACTTTGGCTTAAAGGTTGTGATGAAATGGCTTGGGAGGGGATTCAATTTATAGGCTAAGGGCTTGAGGGATGGAAGGTTAAGATGGAAGGAAATGAAAAAGCTTAAGGAGGGCTAGGATGCACTCAAAGGGGAGCACATGGATTGTGCTTGTTCTAGCACCAATCAGGGAGTGACACATGTCACAGGGTGAGTGGATGGTGGAAAGGGGAAAGATGAGTCAACAAAGGAGGCTCAAGGGATAATATCTTCATAAAGACCTTTCATTATGGCTTGTAAAAGTAATGAATGGGCTTGTAAGAGTCTTTATGGCCTTTGTAAGAGCATTCATGGCTTGGTGGTTGGGATATTTTGGAGGGAGTTGAGATTGTTGACTTTGCTTGGCTTAGGAAAGTCTTAAGCTTACTTAGGGAATGTGACAACATTAGGAGGGGGATTAGAGGTGATTTAGGATTAGACTAAGCTTGTTAGAGATTTGCAAGTGGATGGCATTCAATGAGGGTGGGTGAGTTAGTGGCTAAGCTTTCTTAGTATGGGTGGATGGGTTGGATTAGGCTAAAAAGAGGGTTTAGGGATAAGTTAGGGGCTTATTAGATTTGAAGGTTTTATTTATCAAATAGATTTATTTGATGAATGGGGATTTAGATAGAAGAAAAGGATTTAATTGATAAATAATGGGTTATTTGATTTATCAAATAGATCTATAGATGATTAATTAAATTAATCAGCTAGGGGATGGCAAAGAATTAATTAAATAAGAATTTAATTAATGATGCCTTTAGAGATAACTAAATAGGATTACCAAAGCAGTGTAATCAAATTTAGGTGTCTACAGTGGAAAGACAAAGATTGATGTTGATTTCATTTATTTGATTCTCTCTAAGCTTCAAGGGAATTTTTAGATATTTTCTTCCACATTATATTTCACCAAAGATGCTTTGGGGAATAGATTATGCCTATTTTTGAGGTCTTTTGTGATCAATTCACTAGAGAGTAGTCAAATATTACACAATTGGATACTATGACTAGTTCTAAGATGAAGGCATTGGTAACTTAGATATCTATAGGAAAGATGAAGCAAAAACTAAAGCATAAGTTAGATTTAGTAGGAAATGAGAGTTCCTCCAAGCCTTCTCCCAAATCTAATGCTTGGAAGCCCTCTCAAAAGCATAATACTTCTATGTCTAGTGAGTCTTCCTCCAAGACTAAGAAGTACTCTAATAAACCTTGTAGTTTTTGTGGTAAGGAAGGAAATCTAGTTTTTAGGTGTTGGAAACATCTTCATACATTAGTGGAGGCCATGCATCATTCTAATATTGCTTCTCTAAAGCCTCCACCTCCACCTATAGGGAAAGGACATTCTCTTTTTGCACAAGCATTATCTTCTATAGCTTCTTTGATTCTTGATTTGAGAGCTTCCCATCATATAACACACTCACCTAATTTTCTTACCTCACTTTCTCAAAGTGTTACTACACAAATTGTAGTTGGTCATTCTCCTCAACTTTTAGTCATAGGTTCAAGAACTATCTCTTTAGAAGGTGGTTCACTACAAGATGTTCTCTTGGTTTTGGCCATTTCTACAAACCTCTTGTCTATCTTTCATATTTGTCATTAAGGCTCTAGAAATATAGTTGAGTTCTCACCACATGATGTGGTTATTCGAGACATCCATGATCCTAACTTGGTTATTATTATAGGGAGTGTTGATCTATTTCATCATTGCTCATGCACATATAATGAGAAAACTTTGGTATGAGTTTTTTGGCCATGTCAACTATAGATATCTATAGTACATGAGTACACAGGAGCTAGTGATTGGGTTACCTCAAATCTCTTATACTAATGGTGTGTGTCAAGTTTTTGCACTTGGAAAACATCACACAGATCCTCTTCCACCAGGTATATCCACATGTGCTAAGGCACCATTGGAGTTGATACATAGTGATCTTATGTCATTTCCCACTCCATCTTTTTCAAGTGCTCGATATGTGCTCGCCTTCATTGATGACTTCTCTATATGCACATGGGTGTACCTTTTGAAGTACAAGTCTGATGTGTTTGATTCATTCCAAATCTTTAAGACATTTGTGAAGAAGCAGTCTGGTCTTTCAGTCAAGAATATATGCATTAACAATGGGGGGGCCTATATAAATAGTTTCAATTTTTGGAGCGTGTTTCCTTATGAAGAATTTCTTTAATGATTGGCCTCTTTTTTGAGCCTTTCAATGAGCCTATCATTGGACTATGCCTTGGAGATCACATTATTTTTGTGATTGGTAGTTGTTTGGTATGAATTCTTTTTTTTCCTCATTAATTGATCACATTTTCTATGACTTGTGGTCAACATCTTTTTCCTTTAGAGGCAATGCCTATATTTTGAGAAGTATGAAGACTTGGTTTGTGGTTTTTTGGTGGAATAGTAAGTTAGCATTTGTCCTCGATGGTTTGGCTATGGCTTGGTGGCCTTTGTTCCAACTTGGCAATTTGTGGAGATTGGGCATTCATTGGTGATCCATGCCCTTCTTGAATTTTTTTTGAGATTGCAAGTGGCTTTGTGGCTTTGATTGCACATTTTTTTAAATGTGCATGTTTTGTCTTAGGTGTGGCACCAATTTTTGGTGACATGTTTTTGCAACTTCTCACGTGTTGATGGGATTCTTGACTTGAGAAGCATCTTTACTCTACTCTCGAGGAGCCACCAAACTTGCAAGAAAACCTTGATGGAAATGCATGCCAACTCACCTTACCTTCCTTGGGCCTCACCTTTGACTCTAGCCACATTGTGGTGATTGTGTTATTGAATGGGTGTTATCCAATTTTTTGGGATGACTCTACTTTAGAAACTTGATTGCTTTTTTTTATGGTCCCTTTGCTTTCTTAGCTAAGGGTTAACAGAGAAAGAGCAGTAGTAATGATAATGGGTTCCACTAGTTTATTGTATTTGGTAGCATTTATTAAATCTCCCCTCTAATCATGAGCCCTTGTCAGCATACAAAAGAAAATAATGCATTTTCAATGCTTTCTTTTTGGGAGATTGGGCAATTTGGGCTTGACATAACTCACCTTTTTCTTTAATTTGATGCAATTTTGTGCATTTATAATTAATGGTCAAACTTTAGTGGGTCTTCTATTGTGATTTTGTAGTATCACATCTTTAAGTCACCTTGGATTGTGGACTCTCATACTCAAGAAGGGCTACACATTTCTTTTAATGCCTTTGTCTTCTCACTATTTGTATCTAGGTAGACTTATTTGGCATGGTCACCTTTTTTTCTAACAAATTTATTTGTGACATGTGGTAGTACCTTGGCCACCAGTTTTTAATCTAGCATTGACCCTTTGTATGACATTGTGTTTTCAATGGTCAAATATTTTTTTTGATAGGGGTCATTTTATTGCATATTTTTGCCTCAACGACTATTTGATTATCAAATTTGGGCTCATCACTTGCTAATGTTAGTGCCATGTAATCATTGCATCACCACTTCCTATCACCTCCTCGGTCTCTTTTTAGACCTACCTTCATGTTTTAACTCATTTCTTAGGCATATGGACTTTATTTTTCAAAAAGGAGATATCTCCAAAAAGCTAGTTCTGACACCATCATAGTCATATAATTAGTTTTTAGTTTTAATTATTTTTTTATGGAATTTTTCTACTATCAAAGTTTAGAGTTCCTTTATGAAATTTGAGAGACATATCTTGAGCACTCAATCTCCAATTTGGAAATTATTTATATAATTGGAAAGGTCTTTTTGAGCTCTTTCCACTGATGTTGATTATTTTTCTAGATTCTACTCTAGGAACATTCTATTCAGTTCTCTACATTTTTTCATTCTAGTAGATATCTTGGTTGTTTTAGGTTCAAGGAATACTTTTGTTGCTTTAGATGATTCGTCATAACTTTTACTATCTATTTTATTAGTCTTGTGTCTCTTTTGGTCCATTCAGATATCATTTTTATGCATACTTTCAAATGCACTAAGATAGAATTCTATATTGCATCTATATTTTTGTTTCAGTAGTTTTGTCTTGTTTTTCCTTCTAATTTGAGTAGTGTCATCTAAGGACACTCATGTAGATTATTTTATTCTTAGGATTCACCATATCTTGTGCCTTATTGTACATGCATTACTCATGATTAAAGTGCCATGGGGGGTTGATGTGTTGGCTTTGTTTTCCATTTTCCTTTGTCCAATGAGCTTCCCTTCTAATACATTAGTCTCATGATGTGTTTGATATTGATCACCATAGTACACACATATTTACTCTTTTGCGCATCTTGATTGTAGTTCCTTGACTTAAAATTCTTTTGGCCCACTTTTCTAGTTGCATGTCACCTCACCCTTATTTGCATTAGAGGGCTTCTTCTATTGTTTCTCATTCTTCCTTGGTTCGATGGAGTGAGCTATGTATTTAGTTTTTTTCCTATGTATTAGATAGATGTAGTCATTGGGTACCTATGCATTTTAGTGAGATTGATCATTTACCATATAGACAATTGTCTTTTCATTCCTACTTTGGTTGCAACCTTCCATGTTCAATTGATCAACTCTTCAAGCTTTGGTGTTTCATGTCATCTATATCTTTGAGTTAAATTGTTTTCCTTTCTATGCTTCTTAATTTGATTTAGATTATAGAATTATCTACCTAGTTAGATTCTATTTTAGTGGAGGTTCTTCAAATTATTAGTTACTTTTTGATATACTTTGTAGCTTCTACATGCTTCAGTGGTGTTCTTCATGATCATCTTTTGTTCCTATCTTCTAGGACATTTCCTAGTTTGGAGGCTTCTTTAGTCCTTCACTAGTTTCTTTCAAAATTATTTCCATCTCTTTTTAGAGTAGAGTTTTTCCCATGTGGTTTGCTCTATTTCTTCTCTTTTTAGAGATTTGGTTGTGCTTGGGTACTTCATTAGGCCTTGTTTGTTGGGACCCAAATTCTACTTTCAGTTGTAGCTTCTATATTTTTAGCTACTCCCTAAGTTTATCTTAAGGGGGGTGTTAGCATAATTAGATATTTCCAATTAACTCTAATTTGCTAAACCTTAGGCATATAATTATTAATTCTTTTATTGATTATTATTATGCAACCTAGGTTAGACCTTTTTATGGTTTTTGATCTTCTTTATAAGGATGATCTCTCAATGTAAACATTGATAATTGAGATCACTTCATTTTTTATTACAAAAATCTTCTTTTTTTCTTATCGAGAATGTCTCATCTATGGATCTGAAAATTCCTACATATATAGCTTTTTGCCTCTCTTTCTATGATAGGTTTTTGCATGCAAGTGATTCTTGGGAGCTATACAGATGATCTATCATCAACTCCAACACACACATCCCAAGACAAGATCCTTACATTAAATTCATGATCCAAATTAAATACATAATTTGGTTAAAATTTAGGAACTAATCATAGAAAAACATGGTAAAAGAAGGAACCCAACATTAGGAAACATTAGGTTCACTTGGCACACAAAGCAATAGTAGTTCACCAAAGCACTTGATCAATACTGGACAACTCAACCAATAGTGAACAACTCAACCAACACTGAACAAATTGGCCAACACTAAACAACTCAGTAAACACTATAGCTTGGCAAACACTAGAACTTGGCACTAATAAGAAGAATGAACAAACATAAGAATGATAGAAAGTTAACCCAAGATGCTACTACACCTAAAAACTAGGGTTAAAAGGAATGATTCTCCTAAATCATTGAGATGTCACAACTAGATTTGAATCCAACTCAAATTGAGAAATCCATTTAACATCTTCAACTAGTTTTTTCTTCTACTTCACCAAATACTCATAGTGATATTTTCCTCTTGTGCTTATACCAACTCTCTAATATGATATTTGTTCAACCTCTTCCATCTATTTCTTAGGATAATCATCTAATCTAATTACTTAATTATTTGTCTCATGATACTCATACAAATCCAAAACATTGAATATAGGAAATATATACATGTCATCAAGTAACTCAACTTCATAAGCATTACCACTATCAAATTTCCTCAAGATCTTTCAAGGGTCAAACTTCTTCATTTTTAACTTATTGTATGTTCCATCAAGAAATCTTCCTTTCTACAAATAAACCATTGCCTCATCACCAACTTTAAAAACCTAATGTTCCTAGACTTATCAGAATTCTCCTTATACTTATGATTACTTTATTCCAACTTCAACTTCACTTCCTAATGCAAAGACATCACAAAAAAAAAAAATTATATTCTTCCCCTTCAACACTTCTCTTCACTAGCAACATCCCTCAAATCTAGAAAACTCCTCTAGGATGCATTCTAGTAACAATCTCAAAAGGTATTTTTCTTGTACTCCTTTTCATAGAATTATTATATGCAACTCAACTTGTTTCAATACCATATCCCAATTACTTAGCTTATCTTCAACTAAATATCTCAATAAATTACCCAAGCCTTTATTTACAACCTTTGTCTATCCATCTATTTGTGGATGGAATGTGGAACTAAACTTCAACTTGGTATACATCTTCTTCCACAAAGTCTTCCAAAAGTAACCAACTTACTATCTCTATCAAAAATAATACCTTTTCATAATCCATGCAATCTAACAATATATTTAAAGAAAACATCAAAAATATGCATAGCTATTAGAATTCTTCAGAATAACTGAGAAGGGGGGGGGCGTGGTGAATCAGTTATTCAAGGTCCAAATGCCCTATTAATACCCTTTTCATATGTTCACACTTAAATCAGTCATATAAGCAAATTACTATAAATTAACATGCAAAGATAAAACATTCAAGATCAACACATGACACAATGATTTGCGTGGAAACCCAATTTGGGAAAAACCACCAGTAACATGCTACTTGATTCTCACTCTTCTGAAGTGATGCCCTATTAAAAGTCTGCCTTGTTAAAGGCTTATAACACATTGTTAAATGTGACCTTGTTAGAGGATTTCACCAAACTGTTAGGAATGGGCCTGGTTAAAGGTCTTTAGAACATCCACTTGGAATGTAACCCTGTTAAAGGATTTATCTAATGGTTGTTAAACCAACCTAAGTCCATAGGATTTATCATACTATTACAATTGCTAGAAAGTAACGATAATGGTCTTTTGATCTGACATAACTTACAACATACTTTGCAGATTTCAGATCAATCTTTTAGTTCAATCCTTATGCTTAGCTTCAATCACTTCAGCTTTGACTACTTGTCTCCCTCTCAAGCTTCATCTCCTTAGGTCTTCCTACTCATTTTTCCAATGCAATCATCCTTGAGGTCGTCTATTAAACAAAGTTCTTGTGCTTTCTTCTCCTTAGCACATTCTTTAGCATTTCATGCTTTTATGCTTGACTATGGCTCTCTCTCACACTATCCCCTCTATTCCACACTTCTTCTCTCTCTTTTTTTCATTAACTTATGTCTTCTTATATACAAGTTTGATTTTCCTTTGTCTCTCAATTCTCCCTCTCTAATTTTTGGTTTTCAAAATGGATTAGGTAGGATACAATGTATCTACCCCATATCTTGTTTTCTTCTTGAAACTTTGCCAGTTATATCTTTAAAATGTTCTACATGGTGTTCTGTGCCACCAAGTCATCATTCTTATCTTCCTTTTAATTCATAGATTTCTAGATAACAACTTTGTCAGCTTAGATCTGGCGAATCTTCAATTTCCTAAATAATGCAGCAACTCGGCATTATTGAGTTACTGGTGCTCGACACCTCTGTGTTACTCAGAACCTATACCAGCTCGGCACTTGAACTTTCTTCGCACTTGAATTTCTTGGCACTTGAACTTGCTCGGCACTTGAACTTGCTTGGCACTTGAACTCTAATAAACTTAGTTTGAGCTTTACAAAAACCTTAGATCTTTGATATGTTTCAATGTGCTCATTCTTTCTATCTTTTAGTATGTCATCCAATACACTGTTTCATTAATGGCTTGACTGATCCTTGTACTTCATTACAACATCATAACTTCAACCTTTCTCTAGGCGTTCTAGTTACATCTTATTGATTGCCTCCACCTTGACAATCAACTAATTGATAGTATTTGGATCACTAAAGAAATTGTCATCCCTACAAGTAGCAAGTTTGACATCAATGAAAAAATAATGATTGAAGACATTCTTTACCAGTTCCATATATTATTCCAATAATTGTTCTTATGATCATTTCAATTATTTCCAACAATCTCCCTCTTTGGCAATGATGGAAAACCAAATTGATCAAGTAATCAATTCAATTACCACCAAGATTGTATTGATTTGCTGCATTTTCACTACTGATCACATATATCTCCCTCTTTCATATATATCTCCCTCTTTCTTTGCATTGATCAGTTTCTTGCATATTTCTCCCTCTTTGACATAAATGCCAAAGATGTAGCATCTTTATCATACAAAATATAAGCTTTGGCTTCTTGTTGTCTTTCTCCCTCTGTCACCATGCTTGTGACTGATTTGGTGTTTCTATTCCCACTATCATCCTTTGCATCAACCTATTGATATTTCAATGATTTATTCCTGTTGATGCAAGGCAACTTCCTTGTTGCCTTAAACTGCTTGACTTAGGGGTATAACCCCCAGCTTGCCTCTAAGATATTCATAGGCATCCTTGGGCAATGGTTTGGTGAAGATATCTACAGTTTGTTCCTTTGTGTGAATGTATTCCAACTTCACTTGTTTGTCTTCTAACAATTATCTGACATAATGATACTTGATTTCAATATGCTTGGTTTTTGCATGCATCACTGGATTTTTGGATATGTTTATAGCACTTGTATTATCACAATACAATATCACTGGTTTTGTTATTTCTTCTTTCATTCCATTCAATAGATGTGTGAGCCATACAATGTTTGTACAATTGACTGTAGCTGCCACATATTCTGATTCTGCAGTGGACTGGGATATACATGTTTGCTTCTTGCTAGTCCAGGTAACCAGCCTTTTGCCTAGAAATAATGCACCTCCACTTGTGCTTTTTTTGTCATCAATGTTTCCTCCCCATTTTGCATCTGTATATGCATTGAGTTCAAATTTTCCATTCTTTTTGTAGTATAGACCAAAATCATCAGTCCCTTTGAGCTATCTCATTATTCTTTTTGTTGCTATGAGATGATTTTCTTTAGGATTAACAAAGAATCTAGCCACTATTCCAACTGCTAATGCTATGTCTGGTCTACTATGTACAACATATTGTAGTTTTCCAATCATGGATCTATACATTGTTTGATTGACTTCAGCTGACTCATCAATTTTGGATAGCTTATTCCATGTAGCCATTGGTGTGCTGACTGGTTTGGATTCCTCCAATCCAAATGTTTTAAGAATTTTTTTGATGTATTTTGATTGTGTACTAAATATTCCATGTTTGAGTTGATGAACTTGCAATCCAAAAAAAAATTTGATTTCTCCAAACATAGACATTTCAAATTCATGTTTCATTTTGTCAGCAAAGCATTTGCAAAGTAATTCCTTACCACCAATTACTATGTCATCCACAAAAATTTAAGATACAATAATGTCTTTACCTTCTTTAGCTTTGATGTACACGTTGTTGTTATCATCAGTTCTTTCAAATCCAATTTGCACTAGATACTTGTGAAGTCTCTCATATCATGCTCTAGGTGCTTGTTTCAAACTATAGAGTGCTTTATGTAACTTACACACCATATCCCTATTGTTTTCATCAACAAATCCTTCTGGTTGTTCAATGTAGACTTCTTCTTCTAGTATACCATTTAAGAAGGCAGATTTTACATCCATTTGATAGACTTTGAAATCTTTGTAGGTAGCATATGCAAGTAATGTTCTTACTCCTTCCATTCTAGAAACAGGAGCAAATGTTTCTCCATAATCTATTCCTTCTTCTTGAGCATAACCCTTGCATACTAATCTGGCTTTATTTCTAGTAATCTCACCATTCTCATCTAGTTTTTTTTTGAATACCCACTTGGTGCCAATCACATTCTTGTCAGATGGTCTGGGGACCAAACTCTAGGTTTTATTTTTTCTTATTTGATCAATTTCTTCTTCCATAGCTTCATACCAGTCACCATCTTGTAATGCACCGTATACTGTCTTGGGTTAAGATTTACTGATTAGACATGATTCATGTCTTAGTCTACTCCTTGTCATTGGTCTTGCATATTTGTCACCAATTATTTGTTCAGCAGGGTGATGTCTTTTTACATATTTGGATAATCTTGGCTCTGTCCTTGTTTTCATATTTGATCTTTCAGATTTAGGATCACTATGCACTTCATTGTTAGGTTTTTCTTCATCATGTATGATGTCTTCTGAATCGGATTGTGCATTTTCTTCATTCTGTAACTCGGCTTCTGAATGCAACTCGACATTCACTAGTTGTGAATCGGCTGAAACTGACACTTGTTGTTGACTTTCAATTTGATTGACATCATCCTCATCAGTAGTTATTCCTTCATAAGAATATACAAAGGTTTTGTATTCTTCCATTTTCTTTGGTTCTTTAGCTTGGACTTCTGTGTGCTCATCAAAATTTACATTTGCAGTTTCCACAATTTTGTTAGTGTTAACATTCAAACACTTATATGCCTTACTTCTTGTGGAGTAACCAAGAAATATACCTTCATCACTTTCTGCATCAAATTTTCCATTTCTAACATCTTTAAGGATAACACATTTGCAACCAAATATTTTGAAATGTTTTACATTTGTGAGCAACCATACCATAATTCAAAAGGTGTTGTATTTGTACCTTTCTTAACTTGTACTCGGTTCAATGTATGAACCGCTACACTTATAGCTTCTCTCCAATATTTTAGAGCAACATTCTTTTCCATCATTAATGTTCTGGCACAGTCAATTACAGATCTGTTTCTTCTTTTAGCAATTTCATTCTGTGGGGGAGTTCTAGGAGCTAATGTCTATCTTTTGATTCCTTTTTCATTACAGAATATCTCAAATTCATTTGATGTAAATTCACCACCTCTATTTGATCTTAGACATTTTAAGCTTTTTCCAATTTTCTTTTCAACTCTCGCCACATACCACTTAAACATTTGAAAAGCATCAGATTTTTGTTTTAAGAACATAACAGTCATCATCCTAGAATAGTCATCAACAAATAACATTATGTATTTATCTCCTCTATAGCTTTGTATTTCCATTGGACCACATAAGTTAGTGTGAACTAACTCAAGTATCTCTTTAGATGTATAGTTTTTGCTTTTGAAACTTGACTTTGTCATCTTTCCTAGCTGACATTGTTTACACATGACATTATTAGGCTTCTTCAATTTTGGTAGCCCTCTGACTTTCTTCATTTTACTAATTTTGACCAAGTTGTCAAAGTTGACATGACATAATCTTCTATACCATAACCATTCATCATCAAATTTTGCAAATAGACAAGAAGCATCATCCATATCAAGGTAAAACAAATTACTCTTTGTTTGATCTCCTTTTCCTATTAGTTTACCATCATTGTCATATATTTTTGCAATTTTGTTTTCAAATTCCACTTTGCAACCTATATTGCCTAATTGTGAGACACTCATTAAATTATAGTTTAATCCTTCAACATAGTATGCATTGTCACATGAAATTTGGTCTGTGAGCTTAATGGAACCTTTTCCTCTTATTTGACATGGAGCATCATTACCAAATCTAACACTATTTCTATCATACTGAGTAAAGTTAACAAACTTACTTTTGTCTCCTATCATGTGATGTGAGCATCCACTGTCTATGATCCATCTGTCATTCTTGTTTATACATGTCACCAGTGTTGTGGCTTCTTCTTCATCAGATTGGTCCTTCATGGCTACATAAACAATTTCATCATCATTGTCATCAGAATTTTCTTCAACAATATAACACTTCTTACCTTTTTCTTTGTAGTCCCTCTTGTCATCTTCTCTTTTGTTCTTGTATTTGTTGCCTTCCTTGGAATCTTTTTTCTGTGGACACCTTGCAGCAATATGACCTACTTCATTGCAATTGAAACAAATGATAGGCATCTTACCTTTGAATTTTCCTTTGCCCCTATGAAATCTTCTAGCAAGCAATGCTTCCAATTGTTCCACATCTTCCTCATTAGTGCTACTGTCACTAGATACATACTTCATTTTTCTTCCTTTCCTTGATTTCACCTATTTGACATCTTTTAGTGATAACTTGGCTTTAAAAGTAGATTCAACATTTTTAGGTTTGTAGTTCTCAAAGTTAGATAACTCAAATGCAGTGAGTCTACCTATTATACCTTCAATGCTTAGGTTATTTCCTGGTATACATCTTAGCTCTTGTATTGCTGATACTCTAATAGCATAGATAGGAAGCAAGGTTCTTAAGAACTTACTATTAATAGTATCTTCATCCAGTTGACCATTCAAGCATCTTATCGCACTTACCACTTCCTTTATTCTTGCACCATACTGAGTAGCATTCTCATTTTCTTCCATTTTCATGTCATCAAATTTTACTTTGAGACTTTCTCTTTTTGCTCTTTGTACATTCTGATCTCCTCCATAGATGTCTGATACGGCTTTCCACATTTTGAATGCAGTGTCACATCCTTTGATATCATCAAATTTAGCATAGCTAAGTGCAGAGGCAATTTCTAGCATTGTCTAGTTGTGTTCTTGTTTGTTTTTCATGTCTTCGGTAGTAGGAGCACCTGTTGGATCTACATGTTTAGTGACAATTGAATTTTGGGTATAATCTCCTATGGATCCAAGATGTAGCTTCATCAAACTTTTCCATGTGACAAAGTTGTCTTTTTTGAGCTTGGGAACTTCTCTCTTTGGCATTTTGATCTTTTTTGCTAGTAGTCCCTTTAAACTAAATTAGCAGTCAGGCTCTGATACCAATTGTTAGAATTCTTTAGAATAACTAAGAGGGGGGGGAATCAGTTATTCAAGGTCCAAATGCCATATTAATACCCTTTTCATATGTTCACACTTAAATCAATCATATAAGCAAATTACTGTAAATCAACATGCAAAGATAAAACATTCAAGATCAACACATGACACAATGATTTACGTGGAAACCCAATTTGGAAAAAACCACCAGTAACATGCTACTTGATTCTCACTCTTTTGAAGTGATGCCCTATTAAAGGCTTACAAAACATTGTTAAATGTGACCTTGTTAGAGGATTTCACCAAACTGTTAGTGTCATGTCCCCTATTCAAATAATTTAAAAAAAAAAAACTTGGTTAAGGCAGGCAGGCTCCAAAAAGGTGAAATTTCGAAAAAAGGGGCTAATCTTTGGAAACCAATGGACTAATAAATAAAAATTATTATTAAATTATATTTTATTAACCCCTCTTGGACGTGAGTTAGGGTTATGCCCTCTTTAAAAGGGGTTTGGAGGCATTTTGGGCTCATTCTACATCTTGATTCTTGCTAATTTTCTTGTTGTTCTTCAGAGGCTGCCAAACCTGTGGAGAAGGAGACCTAAGAATGGGAGTTTGCAGGTTTCCAAGAAGGCTAAGTATGGGAGTTTGAAGCCAGTCCATGTGCCTGCTCATACAGAGTTTGCCTTTGTGCTAAATTGTGCCGATTTGGGTGTTTTCGGGGTTGTTTTTGGTTTGAGTTTGGGTTTTCAGTTGAGTTTTTCATATCAGTTTGGTTTGCTGCTGTATTCCAGACTTTATGATGTTAAAATAGGGCTGAATATATGTATCAGGTCATGATTAAAATTCTAAGATAGTTTATGAGTGTTTTGTGGTGTTTCCGAGCATTTTTTGTGTTAATTTCGGGAGCCCGATTGAGCATAGTTTTGCCCTACATTTGTGGGCTGTTGTGTAAAGGCTATACAAATCTGGAAATGTCATTTTTTAGGCTGTTATGCTGCTGAAATTTCTGTAAAAATGTCCATTTTTAGATTTATTAATAATTTGTGAAGTTGTGAAGTTTTTGGCACTAATTTGGACATACCCGATTTGGGTTTTATTGGGAAATTGGCAGATCTTTGTAATATTGGTTGTTTGATTTTAAAGTTCTGATTTGAAGCTAGAAATATCATAAAAAATCAGTAAAGGGACATTACAGTGGTATCAGAGCCATGATCTTTCCAGCCTGAGGGTTTGTAGAAGTTGCATGTCAGTTTTAACAACTACCCAGATCTTGCATGTCAAGTTTTGATAACTACCTAGATCTTGCATGTCATATTTTATGATTGCATGAAACTAAGTGAAAGAGAAAAAAGATATTTGCAGTGAGAAAAGAATAAAGAAATTTTGATCAAACCCCCAGTTGAAAGCAAAAGTACAAAATCCAAGGAAGAAAAAAGTATGGCTGATCCAGATGAGATGGCAAAGAAATTCTTCCAAGACATCCAAAATACTCAGAAGCAAACAGTGGATGGTTTGGTGGAAACTAGAGAGGCTTTGCGAATATTGACAGAAAAATTACAAGGAATTGCATCTATTAATGAGAAAGGGAGCACTTCAGAGGAGCCAAGAAAAGGGAGATCCACACCATCTAAATCAACCAAATCTATTTTCTTGCCTGCAGATGAGCCACCAGTACCAAATCCAGCCATTAATCCAGTGGAAGAGGTTATAGGTAATTTGATTACATTAAGAGCTACTTACAATGGCTTAGATGATGACTTTCGTAGTTTAGTTCCTTTTAGAGAATATGTGGATATGATGAACACTTTGATGCCCAAGAAAGAGAACAGGAGGGAGCATGACACAAGTGGAAGAGAGCTCAAAAATAAAATAAGCAAGTTTACAGCACCTACTTTTGATGGAACAAATAAAATTTCAGCTAGAGCATGGCTACAAAAATTACAAACTTTCTTCACACTTAACCCCATGAAAGAGAGTGATGCTATTCAATTTGCAAGTCTACACTTGGAAGATGCAGCCTATGATTGGTGGTATCATGGAATGACTACTCAAGGTCGCGATCAGGTAACTACATTTGAAGATTTCAGTCAAATGGTGATAGATAGATTTGATCTCAAGGATGATGAAGAGTACTTTAAAGAATTTTCAAAGTTGAAGCAAACCAAATCAGTTAATGAGTATATAGAAGAATTTCAAAAAGTGGCTGTTATGGTACTTGATATGAGTGAAAAGAGGATCGTTTATCTTTTTCTTGATGGTTTAGAAGATTCTGTTAAGGGTTTGGTTAAGGCTTTCTCACCCTCAACCTTACAGGAAGCTATCAAAAGAAGCTTGCAACTTGAAACTTATGTGCCTATGAAATCAATCACTAATAAAAAACCCCCAAATCTTTGGCAACATAAGGGAAATTTTTAGAAAAAGACTTTCCCAACACTACCACCAAAAGATGTGACAAATGTGGCAAAAAAGAAGGTAGATGAAGAGACTAGGAGTGAATTACGAAGGAAAAAGCTTTGTTTTACTTGTAGAGAACCATGGGTTCCAGGACACAGATGTTTGGGGAAAGGTCAAGTGCACTATATTGAAGTTGCTTCAGAATCTGATTTAGATGAGCATGAGGAATTTCATGATACTAAGGAGGAGGTAGAAGAAGAGAAAGTAAAAGAAATCAGCAAGGATGGCACTTTAGCAGCATTATCAGGAGTCCCAAGATACCATCCCTTCCGAATTCGAGGGGTACTAGCAGGGCAAAGGTTGACTGTTCTTCTTGATAGTGGGGCAACTCACAATTTTATTGATGAGGGATTTGTCATGAAAAGAGGGCTTAAAGTAGAATATTTTGAGGGATTCAATGTTACTGTAGCTGATGGATTCACTATGCCTTGCACACGGGTGGTGAAACAACTCAAGATGACCTTAGGAGATTATGAGTTATGTGATGACTTCTATGTGGTTGGTATTGGGGAGACAGATCTTGTATTGGGTGTTCAATGGTTGCACTCTATCGGAGGCTATTACATGAACCATCAAACTATGGAGTTTAAATTTCATTCCAATGGGAAAGAAGTCATATTGAGAGGGTTATCGAATGGAGCACCTAAGGCGATCTCTGCAAAGAGGATGGAGAGGACTTTTCGAAGAGGACAAGTAACATGGGCAGTAGAAGTCATAATCCAACCAACAAGCTCTCCAAAGAATCAAGGTAATTTCAGTTTTGAAATTAAAAATATTCTTGATAAGCATAGTATAGTTTTCAATGATTTGCCTCTAGGATTACCACCAGATAGAGGTTTTGAGCATGTTATAGAGTTAGAATAGGGTGCCAAACCAGTTATAACAACCCCATACCGCCATCCAAGAGGTTATAAGGAAGAAATTGAAAAAACTATTAAAGAACTCCTGGACATGGGATTCATAAGGCCTAGCTCTAGTCCATTTGCATCATCTGTGGTACTTGTCAAGAAAAAGGATGGTACAATGAGAATGTGTATAGACTATAGGGCTCTAAATAAGAAGACAATAAAAAATAGGTATCCCATACCACGCATAGATGAACTCATTGATGAGTTACATGGTGCTGTATACTTCTCAAAAATTGACTTAAGATCAGGCTACCATCAAATCTGAATGAGGAGTGAAGATGTGGAAAAGACTGCTTTCAGATGTCACTATGGGCACTTTGAATTTCTTGTTATGCCATTTGGACTCACTAATGTACTTGCAACATTCCAATCTTGTATGAATAAGGTATTCAGTCAGCATCTTCGAAAATTTGTTTTGGTATTTTTTGATGATATCTTGATATACAGTAAAACATGGGAGGAGCATCTAAAGCACATAGACACTATTTTGGGAATCTTGGAGCAGCAATCCTTCTATGCTAAGCTATCTAAATGTGAGTTTGGTTTGAAAGAGATCCTATATTTGGGACATATTATAAGCTCTAAAGGAGTACAGGTTGATCAACAAAAAATTCAGGCAATTTTGGATTGGCCTCCACCCACTAATCTTACACAGTTGAGAGGTTTCTTTAGGTTGTGTAGCTACTATAGGAGATTTGCCAAGGGATTTTCTCAGCTTGCTGCCCCCTTGACTAATTTGACAAAGAAAGGAGCTTTTGTTTGGACAGAAGAGGCACAAAAAATATTTGATAAGCTTAAGGAGGTAATGAGTTCATGCCCTGTGCTTGCAATTCCAGATTTCTCTTTACCTTTTGTTGTTGAATGTGATGCTTCGGGAGAAGGTATAGGGGCTGTCCTAACTCAAAGGGGACATCCAATAGCATTTGAGAGTCAAAAATTAAATCAATCAGAGAAAGGGTACTCCATCTATGATAAGGAAATGTTGGCAATCATGCATGCACTTCATAAGTTTAGGCAATATTTGGTATGTGGGAGATTCATTGTAAAGACAGACCATAATAGCCTCAGGTTCTTCTTGAACCAAAGGGATTTGAATGATCGTCAACAAAAATGGGTAAGCAAATTGCAAGCTTATGATTTTGATATTGAATACATGAAAGGAAAGAATAATGTGGTTGCTGATGCTCTCTCAAGAAAGCCCACTTTGTGTTCCTTATCATCTATCTCTGCTGATTGGAAAGTCTCCATAATTTTAGAGTATGCTAAAGATTCATTTGCCACCAAGATTTTGGATAAGTTAGTGGATGATAACAGGTACAAGGTTGTTGATGAATTGATTTATTACAAGAACAGAATCTTCTTAGTGCCAGGGTCAAAAACTAAGGAGAGGATATTGAGGGCCTTTCATGACACACCTTTGGCTGGTCACTAGGGATACTTCAAGACATACAGGAAAATTCGAGAGCAGTTTTCATGGAAGGGTATGAAGGAGGATGTCCTTAAACACATTAAGGAATGTATGGTATGCCAACAAAGCAAGAGTGAGCAAAATTTTCCTGCAGGGTTGTTGCAGCCACTTCCTATTCCCGAACAAAAATGGGAAAGTATTTCCATGGATTCCATCACTGGGTTGCCCAAGGTTCAAGGTAAGGATTGCATATATGTGGTGGTAGATAGACTAACTAAGTATGCACATTTCTTTCCTATCACATCTGATTTCAAGGCATCACAAGTGGCCGAATTGTTCTTCAAGGAAATTTTTAGATTACATGGTTTGCCTAGAAACATTGTTAGTGACCGGGACAGTAGATTCCTCAGCTCTTTTTGGAAGGAGCTCTTTCATTTGGTAGGAACTGAACTCACTCTCAGTACTAGCTATCAGCCTCAAATAGATGGACAAACAGAGATAGTTAATAAATGGATAGAAGGATATTTGAGGAACTATGTTTCAAATCAACAACATGCTTGGGTGAAATGGTTACACCTAGGGGAGTATTGTTACAATACATCTCATCACATGTCTATTGGTATGCCTCCTTTTCATGCTCTTTATGGTTATGATGCCCTTTTCTTTGTTGATCTAATACTTTCTGATAGTAGAGTACCCGCAGCAAGTGATTTCATCAAGCAAAGCCAAGACATAATAAGGTCCCTCAAGGATAATCTACAACATGCACAAAACCAACAAAAGATATATGTTGACAGGAAAAGGATTGAAAGATCTTTTGAGGTGGGAGATTTGGTATTTTTTAGGTTGCAGCCATATAAGCAAAGCACCTTGAAGAGAATTGGGGCAGAGAAACTCAAGCCAAGGTTCTATGGGCCTTATAAAATCATCAAGAAGGTAGGAGAGGTAGCTTATGAATTGGAGCTCCCACCAAACAGCAAAATACATAATATTTTTCATGTATCTTGCTTAAAGAAGGTTCTAGGCCAAAAAACCATAGTATCTATAGAATTACCACCTCTTGATGATGAAGGGAAATTAGTTTTGATACCAGAAGAGATTTTGGATACAAGAGAGAAAATGTTGAGAAATAGGAGCATCATAGAGCATTTGGTCAAATGGAAAGGATTACCACTAGAGTATGCAACTTAGGAAGGAGCACATATTCTTGAGAATTCCAACCTTCATTGCTTGGGGACAAGCAATATTTGGGAGGGGAGGACTTGTCATGTCCCCTATTCAAATAATTTAAAAAAAAAAAAACTTGGTTAAGGCAGGCAGGCTCCAAAAAGGTGAAATTTTGGAAAAAGGGGCTAATCTTTGGAAACCAATGGACTAATAAATAAAAATTATTATTAAATTATATTTTATTAACTCCTCTTGAATGTGAGTTAGGGTTATGCCCTCTTTAAAAGGGGTTTGGAGGCATTTTGGGCTCATTCTACATCTTGATTCTTGCTAATTTTCTTGTTGTTCTTCAAAGGCTGCCAAACCTATGGAGAAGGAGACCCAAGAATGGGAGTTTGCAGGTTTCTAGGAAGGCTAAGGATGGGAGTTTGAAGCCATTCCATGTGCATGCTCATACAGAGTTTGCCTTTGTGCTGAATAGTGCCGATTTGGGTGTTTTCGGGGCTGTTTTTGGTTTGAGTTTGGGTTTTCAGTTGAGTGTTTCATATCAGTTTAGTTTGCTACTGTATTTCAGACTTTATGATGTTAAAATAGGGCTGAATATATGTATCAGGTCATGATTAAACTTCTAAGATATTTTATGAGTGTTTTGTGGTGTTTTCGGGCATTTTTTGTGTTAATTTCGGGAGCCCAATTGAGCATAGTTTTGCCCTACATTTGTGGGCTGTTGTGTAAAGGCTATAAAAATCTGGAAATGTAATTTTGTAGGCTATTATGCTGCTTAAATTTCTATAAAAATTTCCATTTTTAGATTTATTAATAATTTGTGAAGTTGTGAAGTTTTTGGCACTAATTTGGACATACCCGATTTGGGTTTTATTGGGAAATTGGCAGATCTTTGTAATATTGGTTGTTTGATTTTAAAGTTCTGATTTGAGGCTGGAAATATCATAAAAAATTAGTAAAGGGACATTATAGTTAGGAATGGGCCTGGTTAAAGGTCTTTAGAACATCCACTTGGAATGTCACCTTGTTAAAGGATTTATCTAATGGTTGTTAAACCAACCTAAGTCCATAGGATTTATCATACTGTTACAATTTCTAGAAAGTAACGATAATGGTCTTTTGATCTGAAATAACTTACAATATACTTTGCAGATTTTAGATCACTCTTTTAGTTCAATCCTTATGCTTAGCTTCAATCACTTCAGCTCTCACTGCTTACCTCCCTCTCAAGCTTCATCTCCTTGAGTCTTCCTACTCATTTTGCCAATGCAATCATCCTTGATGTCATCTATTAAACAGAGTTCCTATGCTTTCTTCTCCTTAGCACATTCTTCAGCATTTCATGCTTTTATGCTTGACTGCGGCTCTCTCTCACACTATCCCCTCTATTCCACACTTCTTCTCTTTTTTTTTTTCCATTAACTTATGTCTTCTTATATACAAGTTTGATTTTCCTTTGTCGCTCAATTCTCCCTCTCTAATTTTTGGTTTTCAAAATGGATTAGGTAGGATACAATGTATCTACCCCATATCTTATTTTTTTCTTGAAACTTTGCCAGTTGTATCTTAAAAACATTCTACAAGGTGTTCTGTGCCACCAAATCATCATTCTTATCTTCCTTTTAATTCACAGATTTCTAGATAACAACTTTGTCAGCTTAGATCTGGCAAATCTTCGATTTCCTAAATAATGCAGCAACTCAGCATTATTGAGTTACTGGTGCTCAACACCTCTATGTTAAAGAGAACAAATTTCCACAATCCATTATATTGTACTGGTATGTTTCTGGATTCGATTGTGTTAAGATTTTTACCTCTATGTTACTCAGCACCTATACCAGCTCGACACTTGGTTCTGCTCGGCACTTGAACTTGCTCGACACTTTCTCTCTAATAAACTTAGTTTGAGCTTTACAAAAACCTTAGATCTTTGATATGTTTCAATGTGCTCATTCTTTGTATCTTTTAGTATGTCATCCAATACACTATTTCATTAATGGCTTGACTGATCCTTGTACTTCATTACAACATCATAACTTCAACCTTTCTCTAGGTGTTCTAGTTACATCTTATTGATTGCCTCCACCTTGACAATCAACTAATTGATAGTATTTGGATCACTAAAGCAATTTTCATCCCTACAAGTAGCAAGTTTGACATCAATGACAAAATAATGATTGAAGACATTCTTTACCAGTTCCATATATTATTCCAATAATTGTTCTTATGATCATTTCAATTATTTTCAACAATAGCATCAGATGTCTTCTTACATGGTATGAAATGTGTCATTTTAGAAAATCTATGGACAACAATAAATATGGAATTATACCCTCTTGTTGTCTTAGGTAATCCAAGAATAAAATCCATAATGATGTCACTCCAAGGTTTCTCAAGAACAAAAATAGGTGTATACAATCTACCATTCTAATTTATTCCTTTTACAATGTAACAAATTCCACAACTCCTTACATACTTTTGAACATCCTTGTATATTTTTGGCCAATAATACTTATCCTTTAGCAAACTCAATGTCTTATCAATTCCAAAATGGGCAAGAAAACTACCACAATCATTTTACTTAATCAAATTAACTCTCATAGAACTTCTTGTTATACAAAATTAATTTCCTTTAGATAAAATACCTTCTTGAATGAAATACTTGTCATACTTACTCATTTGTTCTTATATATTATCTACTTTGAACTCTCTCCATGCCTTAGAATGAACACAAAGAACATATTCTACTCAATACATCAACAACTCCATAAGTAACTCCACTTCTATAGTTGATAAATACTCAATCCACTTCATATGTCTCTAATTCAACTTTTGTTAATTTCCCAAATCTTGTAAAGCTTTATGATTAGTATACAACACAAAATCCTTAGGAATCAAATAATATCTCCACTTCTTCAAGGCTTGAATAGCACCATTAAACTCTTGATCATACACAAACTATACCCTTTTAGCATCATTCAACTTCTCATTAAAGAAAGCAACAAGCTTACCTTATTGACTCAACAAGCTCCTATTGCATTGCAACTTGCATTACATTCAACTTGAAATACCTCACTAAAATCAAGAAAAGTCAAGGTAGGTAACTCAACAATCTTTTGTTTTAAAGTCTGAAAACTCTTATCAGCCCCATGCATCTTCTTAAAATTATTTTTATATCCTCTCATTGTCTCAATCATAGCATTATAAATAGAACTTAAATTATTTATAAACGTTCTATAAAATCTAGCCAAACCATGAAATGATCTTACCACACACATATTATTAGGTATAGGCCATTCTATAATTATTTTAACCTTCCCATGATCCATTCTGAAACCATCATCTAAAATCACAAATCCTATATACAAAATGTCCTTTTGCATAAAGGAACACATTTTCAAATTAATCAATAGCTTTTTCTATTTTAATCTCTACAATACTTTTTTAACATGCTCAAGATGTTCTTAATTGGTCTTACTGAATATCATAATCTCATCCAAATAAACAATCACAAGCTTACCCAAAAATCTCTTGACAACATCATTCATCAACCTCATGAAAGTACTAGGTCCACTAGTCAAACCATAAGGAATAACCAACCATTCATACAAACTATCTTTTGTCTTCAAAAGAGTCTTTTATTTATCACCTTCTCTAAGTATGATCTAATGACAACCACTCTTCAAATCAATCTTGATAAAATACTTTCCTCTACCCAAATAATCCATTATATCATCCATCCTTGGTATTGTACACCTATATTTCACTATGATCTTGTTAATATCTCTAGAATTAGTAAACATTCTTCATATTCAATTCTTTTTATATGCCAATAAAGCTAGTACAACGCATAGACTCAAACTTTCTCTGATCAAACATTTATGCAACAACTCTTGCACTTGTCTATTAGGTTCATCATTTTTTGTAGGTTTCAATTGATATGGTTCTTTGTTTGGAAAACTAGCTTTAGGAATCATATATATATAATGACTTATGCTCCTTACAAGTGGTAAACCATAGAGAATATCTTTAGCAACAATCTCCTTATACTCATTCAATAAACTTTCAATTTCTTCTAGCACTCAGCTAAAACAATTAGTTTCTATTGTCACTCAACATCTACTATCTTCTGTTTCTTAGCCCCTATCTATCACTCGATTTCTACTACCAAAAATTTGTTTCATAGGGATTACAAAAAATACACTTGGTTCTTCTCCAACCCTCTTTCAAATTATTTCTCATTGACCACACAAACTCAAATATTAGTACAATTGACCTCATCTATACTTTCAATCAAAGGCAACAATACTTGCTTTTTTCTTCTCACCCAAAGAGTATATGGATTTAATCTACCATCATGCACAACATATCTCTCATACTACCAAGGTCTACCCAAAAAAATATGACAACAATCCATAAGCATAATATCACATAGAACTTCATCAAAATAGTTTCCAATTTTGAATTTCATAACAAACTGCTCAATTAGCAACAATTTATGCTCATCCATGATCCATGATACATGATAGGGTTTAGGACGCTTTGTAAAAAATTCCATTAATGCCAAATTTGTTGAACGACCATTGTTAATAATTACTTTATAATAATTTCCTACCATCTTACATCTGGTCTTGAAATGACTTCTCCTTAGGATGGGTTCCTCATCAACTCTTTTATTTCACAAAGTTCTACTTACCAATAGGTTCTCTCCAACCTTAGGTCTACTTGGTGAACCCTCAAGGTCTACTTGAATCATAGTATTTTTGCTACCAATTTTAGTTTCTACCAACTTCTCCATAGGATCTACCTCTACCCCTCTAGAATCTACTACATCTACATCTCTATCTTTGTTCATGCTTCTTTGTCAAGATCTCTATAGCTTTCAAGGCATTTTGATATGCCTCTTCCACACTTTTCAATTTCACCAAACTTATCTCATATTGAATTATACATCTCAATCCACTCAAGTATCTTGTAAATTTCTCAACCTCATCATTTACATGTCTAGATTTGATGTCCAATCTATAAAATTCCTTAGTATACTCTTTCACAATCATGTCCTTGTCTCAACTTTTGCATCTTTCTCAATAAGATATCTTGGTAATTAGTAGGAAGGAATTTATTCTTTTCTTTGTTCACCATTGTCAGCCTGGTCTTGGTCTTCTCATTTCCTCTCCTTTTTCTATCAGTTTAAAAATGCTCCCACCACAATGAGGCATGACCTTTCAACCTAGTGATTGCAATCTTCACCTTCCTATTATTAAAAGTTCTTTCAGTCTCAAAAAATTTCTCAATATCAGAGATCTAATCCAACACAACATTGGAGTCCAATTTTCCATCATAAGGAGCAACTTCCATAGTAGGATTTGAATGTGCCCTAGACAATAATCTCAATAATCTTTCCTTGTCTTGATCTTCCTCAAGTTCAAGATTAGGGTTTGATGCTATTGCTTCATCATCACTCACATAATCAAGATTCACTCCTCTCCTCTAGGTTGTTTCCATAGCATCTAATTTGGCTACAATTTGTCTCAACATGTCCTCAATAGTAGTTCCAACATTTCCTTTGCCTCAAACCATCATTAGAGATAGGTTCCTACAAGATTGTCCACCAATATAACTAAGAGAGGGGTGAATCAATTATCCAACTAATATTAGAAATATCAACCTTATCAAAATTTAACCATATCAAATATAATTAGAAACCACAACAAGATACTCATGAACAATAACACCAGATATGTTAACTAGTGAAACCCTTTATCAGAGGGAAAGCCTTGGTGGGGATGGTACCCAAAAGATGATATACTAATATAAATATTCCTTGTTAGAGGATGGACTTTATTAGGAGTCTATAACAACATTCAATACATATCACTCCCTGTTAGGAGATTCCAACCCTAAGAGGAGTTGTATCAACTCTTTTAAGAGTTATGGAAGATATCAGGACCCACTACCCAAATAACATCAAGGGAAATACCAATGAACTTGTTGTCCAAATGATCTATGTATTATTCCTTGCAAAATAATAGAAATGAATTGTACTTTGTTCTTCTTCTTCTATGTCCTATTAACCAAACCTTTGATCCTTCTAATCTTGTAACTAGATCACAAAACTCATATCCAATAATCCCTTGGATCGGTTACTCTCATTTAGTAAACACTCTTCTCCTTTTTGTTAGAAACAATATTCCACCAAGATAACTAAGAGGGTGGGTGAATCAATTATCTAACAATTAATACATTTATTTTTTTAAAACAAACTTAACTATTCAATCAAAGTAAATGACTACCATAATAAGATGCACATAGAAAATTACACCAGATTTGTAGACTAGGTAAACCCTTGATTAAAGGGAAAATTCTGGCGAGAATGATGCCCACAAGATGATGTACTAATATAAACATTCCTTGTTAGAGGATGGACCCTATTAGGAGTATATGATAATATTTAGTACATAGAGTCCCTGTTAGAAGATTCCAACCTTGTTAGGAGTTGTGCCAAACCTGTTAGGATTTGTGGTACAATGTATGCAAGATGAGACCACTGCCCAAACATGTAATTTCAATTACAAGAAGAGCTCATTGCTTAAACAAGAAATTTACTATTATATTCTTCCTTTCTTTGTTCTATCAACTGAACCAGTCACTTTCATATCTTGTAGACTAGGTCACAAACCTTGGATCCAAATATTAAAACTTGGATCACTTAGTAAAACCTAACAATAAAGTTTCCTTCACTTCTACTCTACTCTGCTCAACTTCGCACTCCAATCTCTCTGTTTCTTATAGTCACTTCACATCAATACAATTCCATACAATATCATGATACATGATAAAGGAAAATTTCCTTTGTTTATACTTGGTCCATAATAAAATTCCCTAAGATTGATGTTAGACCTTCTTAATTAATCATTATAGGACCATATTAAGAACATGTTACACTTAGCAATAACATTAATCTTCTGCCTTGGAATTTGAATAACTCTCTGTACATGCAATATTATGACAATTTTTCTTATCCATATCATCACCAATATTGCTTCTTCATATCCTCAACCTCAATTCTTAGAATAACAACTCTGCTAAGAGATATAACAAGTTTACTAGAACATGCCTATGTAAACTCTGTCTCAAAATAGACATCACCAAAACTTATGTAACTTCTTCCAGACTTATCATTTATTTTTTTGACATTAACTAAATATACTAGATACTTAGAAGTATCTCCCATAACCTTGGATGGTTAGAATACTCAACTAGTCATCCATACCAACTTGATCTTTTCGCTATTCTTCTATCAGATACCACAAAAAATTGCAATGTTCATATCAATGACAAACTTAGTCATGAATGTAACATACCATCATAGCAACATATCTACAATACTCCTCCATATGAATATCATCAATATTCATATTTTAAACAATCTTGTAACAATCTCCCCCTTTGGCATTGATGGCAACATAGATGAAAAACATCTAGTTCCAAGAATATCAACAAAAAGACTATTCATCTTATTTTTCAAATCCTCTTCATCAATCATTCTCCTCCATTGATATACCTCAATGTTCTTTCTATCAAATCATCATTCCATGTTTTTCTTCTTCTAAACTTATTATACTTAGGCTAGAATTTTCCAACTGTCATGTTGTACATGTTGTTTTTCATGCTGAACATCCCCCCTATTGACATCAATGTCAAAGGTTTTAGAAACCAACTTTACTACATCAAACTCTGCAACAACTAATACTTAGCTCAAGTGTCAAAAGACACTATTCAAAACAATATCTAACAAGAGTCCTAGATGACTCGCTCCATCACAGATACTCCCGCATAGAGGAAGCATCAACATTCAGTCTATACAACAATGGTGCTCTATTACACTAGACCGATACACTTTACATCTTCTTCTCTAATGTAGGAAGGGGTATAACCCCAAGAATACCTCATAAATACTCAAAAGTCTCTTTGGGAAGAGGCTTCATGAATATATTTGTTATCTATTCTTTAGTTTTCACATTCTCCAATCTGATTTCTTTTTCTATAACTTTCTCTCTCAACATGTGATAATAGAAATGTGCTTATTCCTTGAATGAAACACTAGATTCTTACCCATATTTACCATGCTTGTGTTGTCACAATGTATGACAAGAGGTTTATTGATTTCTATCCTTATATCCTTTAGCATCTACTTCATCCAAGAAACTTAATTACAATTATTTGCTACTATAAAATATTTTGCTTCTACTATCCTTTGTGATGTGCAATCCTACTTCTTTCTTAACCACAAACCAATCTTCCTCCAAGAAAGAAGGCTCCACCAATGGTGCTCTATTTATCATCGATACTACCTGCCCAATCAGCACTAGTATAACCACTTAGAGTAAAATCATTATATATGTCATTCCACAATATGAACTTAGATGTTCCCTTTAGATATCTACGTGTCCTTTTAAATTCTACATAATGTACGTCTCTAGGATTATCTTGAAATCTTACAACAATTCCAACTACATTTTCTATATTCGGCCTTGTGTGAGTCAATCCTTCAATCATAGATCTATACTTCTTTTTCTCAATAGTAGGTGTTGCATCTTTTGTAGATAACTTGTGTCTAGTTACCATAGGTGTTCCAATAGGTTTTCATGTTTCCAAGCCAATTTTTTTTTAATAAATTCTTTATGTACGTAGTCTAAGAAATAAAGATTTCTTCTTTATTCTGTACAATCTATAATCCTGGAAAATATTTCATCTCTCCTATCATACTCATTTAAAATTCTTTCTTCATATGTTCTACAAACTTCTCACTTTCCTCATCATTTCCTCCAAATATGATATCATAAAAAATATTACCAAAATCATCAAACCATCATTAATTTCTTTCCAATAGAGATTAGTATCTGCCATACTTTTTCTATATCTAAGCTTTTTCAAATTCTTGACCAACCTTACATTCCAAGTTCTAGGTGCTTTATTCAAGCCATATAATGCTTGCCTTAATCTATGCACTATGCCCTTGTCATCAGTCAAAGGATAACCTTTAGGCTACTCAATGTACACTTCCTCAAGTTCTCCATTCAAAAATGTTGGCTTGACATCCATCTGATACACTTTGAATTTCTTATGTGTTGCATAGACTAAGAATAATCTTACTACTTCTATTCTAGCCACTAGAGCATAGGTTTCCTCATAGTATATTCCTTCTTACTATGAGTAACCTTTATGTACCAATCTTTCTTTGTTCCTTACAACTTCACCTTGTTCAATCATCTTGTTCCTAAATACCCATTTAGTTCCTATTACATTCCTATCTTCTGGTCTATGGACCAATTCCCATGTCTCATTCTCTACTATCTAATCCAATTACTCTTCCAATAATCATCTTTGCATGCTTCATCTACATTCTTAGGTTCAACTTGAGATATCAAACATAGTTTTTCGTTGACTCTACTTCTTGTCATCACACCTTTATCTTTGTTTTTGATGATCTTCTTAGATGGGTGATTCTTTATCATGTTCTTTCCTAAAATAGGAGTTGCTATCTTAACTCTTGGTTCTATAGAAGGTTCTAAGATTTGTTCCTACCTTGGCTCTCCTTCATTCTACAAATCATTGTTAGTCTCATAAAATACCTCATCATTATTGACATATAAGTCAAGTTTGTTATTAGTGAAAACACTCATTTAGATTTGGATGGCTACCAAGCTCATTGAATAGTCTACAATGTTTGCCATGTAAGTCAATAGCCACCAAGCTATATAGTTTCTACTAAGTTTTTTGGACTAACTCTAGTAGCTACTATGCATTTCAATGGTTACCAAGTGTATTCAGTTAGTCTAAATCCCAATAGTTCAAACCAACCAACTTTATGCTATAGTACTGAAGTTTTGTGGGTATCATCCCCACCCCAATTTTACTTTGTATTTGGAATGTTATTGGGTCACCAAATCATTGTGTTCAAGTGTTGTGGATGCTTTTATATTTTCAGTTTCACATGCATGCAACTAGATCAAATGCAAAAAATTAAATGATAAATGGTTTATTGGATTCAAAATTAAAATTGGTGTAAAAATTTTAGAAGTTACTAATTCACCCCTCCCCTCTAAGTAACTTAGCATAGTCTTGAATATTTCCAACAATTGGTATTAGAGCATTGTGGTTCTTAGAAAAAAGTTAATAGTTTGAGAAAAAGATAAATGATATGGAGATATTTAGACTTGATAAGGTAATTGACAATAAAAAATTAGATCTAGAAATGGCCATTGCACAACTCAAGAAAGCTAAGGAACAACTTTCCCAATCCCTGAAAAGAAGAAAGGAAATTGAAAATCAAATGAATGACCATCTCTACATTGAAGAGAGAATTGAAAATATTTTCCCTCCAAGCAGTTCAGATGAAGAAAATGATGCAATTAAAGAACTCCTAGAGAAGAATTGTCCCCTGCAAGAAGAAGTAAGGAAACTAAAAAGATAATAAGAAATTCAGTTAGTAAGGTTGTGTGGAATTTTGGAACAAAGGAACAAGATAAAAGAAGGAATAGATGGAAGAAATAATGAGATCCAGAACCAATCCCTTCAGCATGTAGATCTTATGGATCAAATCTCGAATGCAAATGAGGAAATAATGAGCCAAAGATAGATCAATGAAAGATTAAGGAATGATCTACATTTAGAAAGAAAAATCAATGAAAGAATAAGAAATGAGCTAAGATCTGAAAAGAAAATTAGTGAAAGATTGAAAAATGACTTAAGCACTAAAATCAAATCAATGAAAGAATGATTAAATGGTAAGTTAGGTCATACATAAAATAAATCTTGGAGTAATGGCAAAGAAAAATTTAATGAAAAATGATACAATTGTAGTCAGCATGGTCATAGGGCTAATGAATGCAAAGAGAAACCAAAATTTGAGGGCAAGTGTCACGAGTGCAAGAAACAAGGTCAGAATGCATCAAAATGCATAACCAAATAATTCAATCTAGCAGAGCAAATTGTGAAAGCAATATTCGATTGGGACTACAACACCTAGTGTAGATGTCATTACTATGGAGAATTTGGACACATTGGCATGAATTGTGTTAAACATCACATGACGAGAAGAGATACCACCATAAGAAGTTTTACTTGTACCAAACTTGGTCATCTAGCCAAAAATTGCATGGATACTAGTAAAATTAAAGATGAAAAGAAGGAAAAAGTAGACAACATTTGAAAGTAGATTAGGCAGCAATGGATTTCTAAATCTACTGAGGATGCTAGTCCAAGTAATGATGGTCATGTCACTCAAGATATGGGTGACTCCACCATTTCCAACTAGTTTTCTAAAGGAGAACTAGAACTGCATTATCAAGATCACATGATTCAAACAATTCCAATTGAAAGATGACAAAGATCCAAATCAAGTATTCAAGATACAAAAGGATGACTAAGGAAGAATGGTATTAGTTATCATCGAGTTACCTTCTCTACCAAGTAAGGTTAGTTCACGGACTCTACTAAGCAAGGTCAGAAGTAACAAGACACACATGGTTACTAAGTCATGAAGCCTTCATCGAGTGATCATTGGATAGTGGATGATAGGCTATCAAGCATGATATCAAGTATGATGTCAACTCAGGTACCTTCATACAAAGCATTAATGGTGAAGCTTTGACAAAAAGCATGAAATCAAACTCATTTCTCACCATGAAATCTAAGTGCTATTGTGAAGAAGCAATTTATAGTGCGATCAAGAAACTTCAAGAAAATTTCTAGCAAGTTATCAAGGTTCTCATAGTTTATCAAGTACAATGGCATCAAGCAGCTGTTGGAAATAGAGATGGAGTAACTGAGAGGGGAGGGGTGAATCAGTTACCACAAAAATAAATCCATAGATCCTAAGATGTCTTAAAATATAGTTGCTGCTAATACTCGGTAACCACACAAATGAATGCTAAAACTTGATAGATGTTCTGTTAACTTATTGAGCATTTAAAGTGATTAACATGCATGCATAAAGAAATAACATGAACACAAGAGACACCAGATTTAACGTGGAAGCCCAATTTGGGAAAAACCACCAAGTAACTAGTTATCAATTTTCACTCTTCTGAAGTAAGCCCTGTTAGGAGCCAACCCTGTTAAAGGTTACAAAACACACTGTTAGGTGTGACCCTATTAGAAGTGGCCTTGTCAGAGGTCTTTAAAACAATTCAACTGAATTGTCACCTTGTTAGAGGATTTACAAAATGGCTATCAAACCAACTCTATTAAGAGGTTTTGAATCAGTGTTATAATGATTAGAAAGCAACAATGAAGTGATCTGAAATATATGCAACTTATCTTTGCTGAATACAAATCTCTATTCTGCTTTACTAGATCCTCACTGATCGAATACAACTTTATATCTCCATAAGCATATCTAATCCTTCTTCAACATTTGCTCATATATTCAATATTCGCTCATTCCTTATCCATACATTTGCACTCTTATTCATCCACACTCTTACATCTTATGAATTCACATCTTGACCTTTCATATATACCTTACAGATTGTCAAGTCGGCTCAATTACTAGTTACAACAACTAAAAACATTAAATTAGTTGGCTGGACAAAACAATTAAACTTAATTCTTTAGAACAATAAAATTCTTAGTTGCTCGACCCAGCTCGGTGATGATTGCTCCAGAATGGTTTCCCTAGTGTTAACCAAGTGAACCTCAGTAAACACTACAAACCTTGCAACTTCCTTTGGAGACTGAGTTAACTCGGTAAACACTAACCTTTCTTCGCTTACTGAGTGAGCTCGGTAAAAGCTAACTTTCTTTCGCTTACCAAGTGAGCTTGGTAAAAGCTAACTTTCTCTTCAATGATCGAGTGAACTCGGTAGACATTGAACTTGATAAACATTGACTTTCCCTTTGTTAACCTTGGGAGCTCAGTTAACATTAACTTTCTGCTATAAGATCCTTTGATGCCCGAGTGAGCTCGGTAAGAGCTAACTTACTGTGTAATGTTCAAGAATGTTTAGTAGACACTGTACATTGTTTTGTTGACCGTCTGAGCTCGGTAGACTCTATCTGATGGCTGATATGACATTTGTGTAACATCAAAGACAATACACAATTAACAATTTTGTCCAACAATCTCCCTCTTTGGCATTGATGGCAACACAACATGTCATAGCAGAAATGAAATTTGAAAACAATTCTTTCTCTTAAATGGAAACACAACATGTCAACATAAAAATTCTCCCTCTAAGATAGAAAACTCTCCCTCTTATAGCAATCTCCCTCTGTGAAGGAATTACATAGTAAAATCTTTATATTTTGAACAAATTTCAAAGAGATATGACAGTAAAACTCTCCCTCTTTGATAACACATGCCAAAGACAACTCAACTCAAATGAATTTTAGTGTACCTTTAGTACTGATTTGTATGCAATATTTCCTGCTTATGCTACATCAACTGATAGACCTTCAATCTGGTATGAGTTGATGCTTCACTAAAAATTTATTTTAGTGAACTTTAGATAGGGGAGTGACCCCTAACTTACCTCTTAGATATAAGAATGCATCCTTAGGTAATAGTTTTGTGAATATGTCAGCAATTTGTTCTTTTGTATGAACATACTCCAATCTAATCTCCTTATTTTGCACCAATTCTCTGACAAAATGATATTTTATTGCAATGTGCTTGGTTTTGGAATGCATCACTAGATTCTTAGATATGTTGATTGCACTTGTATTATCACAGAACATAACAACTGGTTCTTTGATTTTCATCTTCATGCCTTCCAACAACTGTTTAAACCAAACAATATTAGAATAGTTTACTACTATAGCAACATACTCTACCTCTGCTATAGATTGAGATGTACAATTTTGCTTTTTGCTTGTCCAAGAAACCAACCTCTTTCCAAGAAAGAATGCACCTCCACTTGTACTTTTTCTATCATCAAGGTTTCCTGCCCAATCAGCATCAGTAAACACTTTCAAATCCAAATTTCCTCCAAACTTATACCATAAACCATACTCTTCAGTTCCTTTCAAATATCTTATTATTCTTTTGATTGCCATCATGTGATTTTCTCTTGGTTTTGCTGAAAATCTTGCTACAATACCAATTGCAAGGGCAATATCTAGCCTAGTATGAACTACATACTGCAACTTTCCAATCATAGATCTATACAATGTTTGATCTACTTCTTTTGATACATCCTCTTTGGTAAGTTTTAATCTAGTACACATAGGAGTCCTAACTGGTTTACAATTTTCCATTCTAAACTTTTTCAATATCTCCTTGATGTATTTTGATTGAGTAATGTAGATACCATTTTTATTCTATTGAATTTGAAGACAAACAAAAAATTTGATCTCACCAAACATAGACATTTCAAATTCCTTGTTCATTTCTTCTAATAATTCTATGCACAGATCATCATTCCCTATGAAAATAGTATCATCTACAAATATTTTTGCCAAGACAATCTTATTATCTAGTCCTTCCTTAATATACAAGCTATTGTTATCATTAGTTCTTTGAAAACCAATCTAAATAAGATAGTTGTGCAATCTTTCATACCATGCTCTAGGGGCTTGTTTCAAACTGTACAATGGCTTGTGTAATTTGCAAACCATATTCTTCTTATTTAGATCAAAAAAACCTTCAAGTTGTTCAATGTAAACCTCTTCATCTAGTATACCATTGAGAAATGCTGACTTGACATTCATCTAATAAACTTTGAATCCTTTGTGAGTAGCATATGCTGGTAAGGTTCTTACTCATTCCAATCTTGCAACAGGAGCAAATATTTCTCCATAGTCTATTCCTTCTTCTTGAGCATATCCTTTGCATACTAGTCTAGCTTTGTTTCTTGATACCTTACCATCTTCATCCAACTTGTTTCTAAATACCCACTTGGTTCCAATCACATTTGTATCTTTAGGCCTGGGTACAAGAGTCCATGTCTTATTTTTCTCTATTTTCTCTATCTCTTCATTCATAGCCTCAATCTAACTATCATTTTCCAATGCATCTTTGACATTTCTAGGTTCAAAATCAACAAGTAAACAAGTACCTTTCAACTTATATTTGTCATGGTTCCTTCAGATTTATCTCCAATGATCTAATCTATTGAATGATGTCTCCTGACATACTTAGCTAATATAGGTTCCTTGCCTTTTGAATGGATTTCATTATTATCTTCTTACATTTCAACTTCAGGTTCTGTCTATTTTGGCTCGATAGATACTTACTCGGTAGACACTGAATTTAACTTGGTTTGCTATGGCTCGGTTTGAACTTCTTATAACTCAGTTATAGATGACTCGAAAGTAGAAGTTTCTTGATTATCTAATGTAACTGGTACTATATCAGGTTCACTGAAGACAAACCTTTTATAATCTTCTAGTTCCCTTTTGCTTTCTTCTTCAGTCCTTTCTACAAACTCATCAACTTTCACATGTGCACTTTCTATGACTTTGTGAGTAGACAAGTTCAAACATCTATATGCCTTACTTTTGCATGAGTATCCAAAGAATATATCTTCATCACCTTTCACATCAAATTTTCCTTTTCTAGATTCTTTCAAAATGTAACATTTACTTCCAAATACTTTAAGGTAACTTATATTAGGTTTATAGCCATACCATAACTCATAGGAGGTTTTGAATGAGTCTTTCTTCAGCTATACTCGGTTCAAGGTATAAACTTTAGTGTTGATAGCTTCCTTCTAGTATTTGATAGCAATGCTCTTTTCAATCATTAAAGTTCTTGCACAATCCATGATGGATCTATTTCTTCTTTCAGCTATTCCATTTTTCTGGGGTGTTCTAGGGGTTGATACCTGTCTTTTGATTCCTCTTTCAATGCAAAAGTTCTTAAACTCATGTGAAATGAATTCTCCACCTCTGTCTGACCTCAAGCATTTTAATCTTTTTCCTGTTTCCTTTTCTACTCTAGCCAAATACCATCTGAACTTTTCAAATGCTTTTGATTTGTTTCTTAGATACATGATTGTCATCATTCTTGAATAATCATCAAAAAAAAGAATGAAGAATTTTTCTATAGTATAGCTCTCAATTCTAATGGGTCCACATAAATCAGTATGCACAATTTTTAATATATCTTTAGACTGATAGTTTTTACTTTTAAAACTAGTCTTTCCCATCTTTCCAATCTAACAATTTTTGCATAGACCGACCTCAGGTTTCTTCATGTTAGGAATGCCTCTTACTTTCTTGAATTTGCTTATTTTTACCAAATTATCAAAATTTACATGACACAACCTTTTATGCCATAACCAACTTTCTTCTACTTGAGCAATGAAACATGAACATTCACCTAGTTCAAGATAGAACAAGTTACCTTTAGTTTGAGTGCCTGATCCAATCAGCTTTCCATTTCCATCCAACAATCTTGCTTTACCATGTATGAATTCTACTTTGAATCCATTATTGAGTAGTTGTGCCACACTTAACAAATTATGCTTTAGTCCTTCTACCCAATAGGCATTATCACATATAAGTTCCTGGGTTAGAGAGATTCTTGCTCTTCCTTTTATACAACAAGGTTCATTGTTACCAAATCTTACACTGCCACCATCGTAGTCTTCAAAGTATTCAAACTTAGTTTTGTCACCAGTCATGTGATGAGAACAACCACTATCTATGATCCATGTATCATTTTTGCTCATATGAGAAATGAGTGCCATTTTCTCATCATTATCAGATTCATTTTTCACAGCAATGTAGACAATTTCATCTTCTTCTTCATCATTAGAATCATTAGAATCTTTAGCCATAAAACATGTTTTCTTACCTTTATCCTTGAATGATTTGAAATATTTCTTTCCATTCCATTTGTGATCTTTCTTTTCATCTTTATTCTGCTTGTTTGGACACCTAGTAGCAATATGACCAACTTCTTCACATGAAAAATAGATTAGGGGCACTTTACCTTTGAATTTTCCTCTACCTCTAGAATATTTCTTTGCTAGAAGGGCTTCAATTACTTCAAGATCACTATCTAAAATTTGGTTTGATTCATCTTCACTTTCTAACTGAGATTCCTTTTTCTTTTTGCCTTTCTCCTTGAGTGAAAGTTTGGCTTCAAATGCTGATTCAATGTTTTTGGAAGCTGGAACATAGTTATCAAAGTTGTCCAGTTCAAATGTAGTCAATCTTCCAACTATAGCCTCTAGATTTATCTTATCATTTGCTTCACATCTTCTTTCTTCAATTGCAGAAACTCTGATTGCATATATGGGAAGTAGAGTTCTGAGAACTTTACTTATAACTGTCTCTTCACTAATATCTCCTCTAGAAGCTTTGATTGCACTCACACATGCTTTAACTCTTTCAACATATTTTGCAATTTTTTCATCCTCTCTCATCCTCATTTGATCAAATTGTCCTCTCAGCCTTTCTTCTTTGGCTCTTCTAACATTATCATCTCCTCCATAGATCTCTTTCAGCTTTTCCCACATTTCAAAGGCAGGTTTGCAATCCTTGATATCATCAAATTCTTCATAACTCAGAGAAGATGCTATATCTATCATCATAATATTGTGAATCTTCTTTTCAACAATATCATTAATAGATAGTGTACCAGCTAGTTTTGCATATTTTTCATCAAGGTATTTTAGTCCGATGTCTCCAATAGAAGCTAGATGAAGTCTCATCAACCCTTTCCATGCTAAGAAGTTATTTCGGTTAAGCCTTGGAATTTTCCTCTTGTAAGAAATTTTGATCTTTAGCTTAGATCCTTGAAATATTTCCTGTAAGCACCAAAAGATCTGATACCAATTGTTGGAAATAGAGATGGAGTAACTGAGAGGGGAGGGGTGAATCAGTTACCACAAAAATAAATTCACAGATCCTAAGATGTCTCAAAATATAGTTGCTACTGATACTCAGTAACCACACAAATGAATGCTAAAACTTGATAGATGTTATGTTAACTTATTGAGCATTTAAAGTGATTAACATGCATGCATAAAGAAATAACATGAACACAAGAGATACCAGATTTAACGTGGAAACCCAATTTGGGAAAAACCACCAAGTAACTAGTTACCAATTTTCACTCTTCTGAAGTGAGCCCTGTTAGGAGCCAACCCTGTTAAAGGTTACAAAACACACTATTAGATGTGACCCTGTTAGAGGATTTAATCATCCTGTTAGAAGTGGCCTTGTCAGAGGTCTTTAAAACAATTCAACTGAATTGTCACCTTGTTAGAAGATTTACAAAATGGTTGTCAAACCAACTCGGTTAAGAGGTTTTGAATCAGTGTTACAATGATTAAAAAGAAATAATGAAGTGATCTAAAATATATGCAACTTATCTTTGCTGAATACAGGTCTCTGTTCTACTTTACTAGATCCTCACTGATCGAATACAACTTTGCAGCTCCATAAGCATATCTAATCCTTCTTCAACATTTTCTCATATATTCAATATTCGCTCATTCCTTATCCATACATTCACACTCTTATTCATCCACACTCTTACATCTTATGAATTCACATCTTGACCTTTCATATATACCTTACAGATTGTCAAGTCAGCTCAATTACAAGTTACAACAACTGAAAAACATTAAATCAGTCGGCTGCACAATACAATTAAACTTAATTCTTTAGAACAATAAAAATTTTCACTACCCGACCTAGCTTAGTGACCACTGCTCCAAAATGGTTTCCCTAGTGTTAACCAAGTGAAGCTCGATAAACACTACAAACCTTGCAACTTCCTTCAAAGGCTGAGTTAACTCGGTAAACACTGACCTTTCTTCGCTTACTAAGTGAGCTCGGTAAAAGCTAACTTTCCTTTGCTTACTGAGTGAGCTCAGTAAAAGCTAACTTTCTCTTCGATGACCAAGTGAACTCGGTAGATGTTGAACTCGACAAACATTGACTTTCCCTTTGTTAACCTTGGGAGCTCAGTTAACATTAATTTTTTGCTACAAGATCCTTTGATGCCCAAGTGAGGTCGGTAAGAGCTAACTTACTGTGTAATGTTCAGGAACATTCGATAGATACTATAAATTGCTTTGTTGACCATTTGAGCTTGGTAGACTCTGTCTGATGGCTGATATGATATTTTTGTAACATCAAAGATAATACACAATTAACAATTGTATCCAACAGCAGCAACAAACTAAAGAAAGGATCTGAGATGTTGGTTTGAGGAGTTAAGTAGAAATTGTCAAATTTCAAATTTGTTCCCGCAGTTGTAGAAACCCTTGACTCAAGTAGTTCTCAATCACAAATTCCTCCTAAGGTACTCCTTATTAATGATATCTATACTCATTTCAAGTGCTCTATTTAAGAAATTGGTACCCTAGAAATGGATGATGCCCTAGGTGAATTGTGTGTTAATGGAATTCTTAAACCTAAGCATAAACATTTGGAAGACAAAGGTTTAACATATATTCCCCACATGCCCCAAGGTTTTCAAATTAAATGGATTAGATACATTCCAGGTTGGGTGCATAATGGTCAACTATGGCTTGAGAAACCTATTGTGATTACAAAGAAAATGATTCATCACATCACTAGCCTCCCCATGCTCACAAAAGCTAAAACCACCAAAACCCTAGGTTGGGCTAGGCTGGAAAAGAAAATGCTAGCCGAGTGGGATGATAGAGGCATGAAAATTAGTAGTGTGATAGATGCAGAGCTAAAATTTAGGATTCATGTTATAGCACATAAGATATATAGTTTGAGCTTCCTTAACAGTGTATCATGTGAAGCTATGAACTTAGCTTATAAAGTTATGAAAAGTAATCTATCTTATGACTTGATAGATCTATTGTTGAAGAAACTCAACAAAAACATGGAAAGTATTAGGACATCTAAGAACATCCCCTATAAATTCAGTTCACTCTTGACATGTTTGTTCTTTTATGTTTAGAATTTCTTCCTTCCAAAAGCATGGTAGTATGGAGAAAGGATGTGCCTATATAGTACCAGATAAATGAATACATTGCAAAAATGGGAGAGAACTATGTCAGTATTATGGAAAACTACTTTGAAGTGTTCAAAGAGAAAATGAACAATAGGTTTAGGATACCTAAGAAGTTAGTTGAGGATTACAAAGATGATGTATGCTTTATGGTAGATTGTGACAAAGTTTACATCTAGGCAGCGAAGCCCAAAATTGTGTGGGTAAAACCTGGTCCTTATGAGGTAAATATTGATGAAGCAAAAGATATTATTGAAGCTCTAATTAATGAACCTATTGATCCAAAGGCACCATACTTTGGAACCTATGATGAAGCCAAGGCAAGGATAGAACTAGAGATAAAACTCCCTTAGATAGTTAATAATGGAAAGAGGAGGATAGCTAAACTTAAAACTAACACACCTCTCATGTTAACTAAAGACAAAGGAGAAGATGAAGAAGAGGTAGATGATGAAGAGGAATCAGAAAAGGAAGAAGAACCTATGAAGAAGAAAGGCAAGGTGATCATCACCAAGCCACCTAAGCCATCCACTATAGTCTTCACAAGGAGGTCCAGGAAGAAAGGAAGTGATATTATCCTTAGCAAACCTCCTCCCACCTTCCAAGAAAAGTTGAAACAAATGGAAGAAGGTGTAGGTATAAAAAACTTCAAATTCTTGAAGTATGAAACAAGGATAGAGGCAGAGTAGAAATAGGTGGAAGAACTGGAGTTGAATAAAATAGGAAAATGGAAGTATTCGCCAGATCAAATAGCCTATCAAATATGTAATGAATTGTTAGGAAAAATAAAGCAAAGATGAGACTTTGCAATGCAAACAACAAAAGATATTTATGCACAAACCTTGAGGCAATTACTACTGAGCATGAAAAATGCTGAAGTAAAAGAGTCTTTGAAAAAAAATGAAGACAAAATGACTCTTAGGTTTAATGCATGCTTAATTTTGATCAAAGATATAGAGCATGTAGTTAAGAATTCTACAAGCATGTGGAAGAATGTTTATCATCTGCATAAACCAAGTGACTTCCTAGTAATGTGAAGGATGATGATGATGACAGTGATGAAACTTATACTAAGCCTATAGATAAAGAAGATGATGAGGAGACTGACCCAATGAAGATAGTAACTATACTCACTGCCTCATTTCCTCACTCTCCAAGAAAACTAGAAGCTACATCAAGCTCAAAGATAGCTTCAACAAGTTTGATTGTGACAACCATAGACACTTCAAATGTTCAATCACTCTTCATCCCCACTTAACTCAATGTATCATTAACAAAAGTGACTTCCACTTCATCTACCAAGCTACAACCTCTCACTTCTTTAGCTACCAAGTTGATGTCATCAGTTATGAATACATTATCTTCTACAATTTTGAGTTCTTTAGTAGTAAGTACTTCAATTTTGGATACTACAGTTTTGTCTACTTCAGTTTTGAATACATTGGTTATGACCTCTTTAGTTTTGGATTTAAAATACATTCCTATTAGTATTCCATTGGTTAGTACTATATCAATTTTTACTACAAGTCCTAGTATATCAACTATTGTTTCCATTCTAGACACAAAAGAATTAAGTACAAGGACAGTTGAACCTAAGGCTCAACTGAGTACAAAATTTTTGAGTAAAGGAAAGGACATAGAGGATGACATAGACTTAGATAAGGAAATAGAAATACCCAAATGGGATATTCATAATCTTTCTATAGATAAAATGTATGAGTTTGGCAAAATTCTTCAGAAAAAGGCAAATAAACAAAAGTTAAGGGAAGAAAGAGATAAAGAGTACAAAATTATAGATGATGCTAAAAATATTTTGTCTAAGGCTATGGGAATTTAGGTTGATATTTCTCAACCTATTTTGTTACAATTAGTAGAACCAATAAAAAATTTCAATGAGGACTCTAGTGGACAAGACAAGCTAATTGAGAAAGCTAAAAAGAAATTTGATAATAAAGTGCTGGAGCACATTGCTCAACAAATTTCTATTCAATAAGTTGAGTTTTCATCAATTTTGATCAATCTTGAGACCTCCTGCACAAATGTGACATCACTTTTTGTGAATTTATGTGATGTTTCTGAGTTCACAAAGGAAATAAAGGGCATACTATCAAAATTGATGAGGATCTAAAAGACAATGCTCAATAGTTGTAACTTGACCATAGTTCAAGCTCTATACATCACATCAAGATTACATTTTTGTTAGACATGGAAAGCAGAGTTGTTAAGATAAGAAGCAAGGATCCGATCAACACTAATTGATATTCATAATATAATCCTTCCTATCATGGATACAATGCAAAAACATATTGTTTAGTCAAAAACCTTGATCCATGACAACAACTTCTCTATTGCAAGTCACATGATAAAAATCTCTACAGAAGTACAAATTACTCTACATACATGCAAAATATTGTAAGAGAATTGGGATAAAACCCTAACACTTATTCTTAAGGTACATTCTGATTTTTTATCTCATTTTGGTGTCTCCATGTAGATAAGTTTTGAATAAATCTTTGGTATTATTGTCAAAAAGGGGGAGATTATTGATTAAGACACAAGGTATACTATATATGGAGAGACACATAGTATGGGTGAGAAACATGCTATAAGGAGAATTTATATAATAGATGATGTATAATATACCTTACAAAGATAAATTTTGAAAAATCTCAAAATAATATATTCTACCAAGCTAGTATCACATGGTGATGTATATAAAATTTTGGCTGATAAGTATTTTTGTCACTAATGCCAAAGGGGGAGATTGTTGACATATCAATCAAGTTTGTTATTAATGATACACACTTATTCAAATTTTGTATGGCTATCAAGTTCATTGAACAGTCTACAATGTTTTCCATGTAATTTAGTTGCCACCAAGCTCTATAGTTGCTACTGAGTTTTTTTTACTAATTCTAGTAGCTACTCAACATTTCAATGGTTACTAAGTGTATTAAGTTAGTGTGAAACCCAATAGTTCAAACTAAGTATCTATTTAGTCTAGTAGTTCAACTTGAGCAGTTCAGTGATTACAGAGCATTATAGTTTTTACCAAATTCACAATTCATGTAATGTGAAGCTAGTGTAAATTGAGCTTATGTGTCTACCGAGTGATTTAGTTTATGCCAAGTTACATAGTATCTACTAAGTCACTAGTGCAGATCAAGTTCAAGACCACTTTGAGTTGATTAGTATGGACCAAGCTTCTACATCTACCAAGTGCATGATGATGCCGAGTAATGATAGTGGGCACTGATTATTAGAACTTCACCAAGTCAGTCTTCAAAACTTGGGTGTCTTCATTTGGACCAACTTTGTGATATATGTCTTAACCTATATGATGGTTGAATTTGTAATTTTGTAATTTGGATTGGTATATATATGTAATGTATTTTATCACATCCATATGTAATAAAATGAGCATGTAAGAATACAAATGTGAATAATTGAATCTAAGGAGAAAATAAAGAGTGAATTATGAAGGCCATATCGAAAGACAAGCAACAAAGACATTCATCACAAAAAAGTGATCAGTACAATCAAGGAATCTCTATCAGCAATCTAGTTGTAAGTTAGAGATCTATTATTTTATCCTAATAGGTGAACTAGTAAAAATCCTTTCACAAGGTAGACTTAACAATCTTTCTTAAATCTCTTGATAGAGTGCATACTTCATTTGTGTTTGTAAAACCTCTAACAAGGTGGACCTAGCAGACTTAATTGCTCCTAACAGGGCAGATCATCAGAAGTGATCATTGTAAGCCTTAACAAGCCAACTTTATGCGACAATATTGATTTTTGTGGGTATCATCCCCACTATAGTTTTCCTTTCTGTTTGGAAGGTTTTTGGGTCACCAAATCATTGTGTTCAAGTGCTGTGGATACTTTTATATTTTTAGTTTCACATGAATGCAATTAGATTAAATGTGATAAATTAAATTTTAAATGGTTTATTAGATTCAAAATTGAAATTTGTGTAAAATTTTTAGAAGTTACTGATTCACCCCTCCCCTCTCAATAACTTATCATAGACTTGAATATTTCCAACAATCATTCCTTGGCTTAGTAATGACATCATAATCTAAATTATAATCAACTATTCTTTCTTGTATCCTAAATTTGTAATCAATTCTCATATTTTCACTTTCCATAATGGTTACCAAAGATATTTCTTCTTATACTTGATTTTCATTAACCAATCTAGACTTGTTAACATAGTCTTTCAAGGATCTTTCCATACTTTCTCTAAATTCTTCAACTTTGTCAAAGATTAGATTCTTTCTAGCTTTTATCAATCTCTTAGGACATTTACTTGAAAAAAGAAAAAACACTTTACATGTCCAACAAAAAAATAATTCGTACCTTATGGTTCTTTCTATGAAATTACATCAATGCCTTCTTCTATCTTTATGTCTTCTTTTGGTTTGGATTAGTCTTCACTTGTTCTATTGTTCCCTTGTATACAATAGAAGGACTCTAGATTTGAAAACTCAATATCATACTCTGTACACAAATATGATAATTCACCAAGAATTTTCATCATTTAGGTGTCAAAATTTCTTATGTCATATGTAGGACTATCTTTCTTGAACATGTTCACCATGGATATCCCAAAGTTGTTAAACTTTATCTTCAAGGACCTAATGCTCTAATACCAATTGTTAGAAATAATAGTCCACCAAGATAACTGAAGGGGGGGAGGGGGGTGAATCAGTTATCTAAAAATTAATACATTTATCTTCTTTAAAAAAATTAACCATTCAATCAAATTAAAAAACAACCATAATAAGATGTACATAGACAATCACACTAGATTTGTTGACTAGAGAAACCCTTGATCAAAGGGAAATCCATGATGGGCATGATGCCCACAAGATGATGAACTAATATAAATATTCCTTGTTAGAAGATGGACACTATTAGGAGTATTACAACATTTAGTACATGGAGTCCTTTTTAGGAGACTTTGAATCCCTTTTAGGAGATTCCAAGCCTATTAGGAGTTGTGGTACAATGTATGCAAGATGAACCTACCACCCAAACATGCAATTTCAACTATAAGAAGAGCTCACTTCTCAAACAAGTAATTTACTATTATGTTCTTCTTTTCTTTTTTCTATCAATTGAACCAATCATTTTCAAACCTTGTAGACTAGGTCATGAACCTTGGACCCAAATATCAAAACTTTGATCCTCAGCAAAACCTCAAAAATGAAGTTTCCTTCACTTCCACTCTACTTTGCTCAACTTTTCATTCTGCTCTCTACTACTTACAATCACTTCACATAAATACAATTCCATACAATACCACACTACATGATAAAGGAAAATTTCCTTCCTTTATATCAAGTCCATAATACAAATCCTTGAGTTAGCTAATAGACCTTCTCAATTGATCATTATAGGACCACATTAAGAACACATTACACTTAGCGATAACATTAATCTTTCACCATGGATCTTGAATAAATTTCTATACATGCAATATTATGATGATCAATCTTAGCTACATCATCACCAATATTTCTTCTTCATATCCTCAACCTTGACTCTTAGAATAGCAACTCTGCTAAGAGATATAACAAGTCTACCAGAACATGTCTCTGTAAACTCTATCTCAAAATAAACATCACCAAAACTTACATTACTTCTTCTAGACTTATCATTTCTTCTTTCAACATTAACTTCATATACTAGATACTCAAAATTATCTCTCATAACCTTGAATACTTAGAATACTCAACTAGCCATCTGTACCAACTTGATCTTTCCATTGTTCTTCTGTTAGATACCAAACAAAAATGCTATGTTGACATCAATGATAAACTTTGTCATGAATGTAACATACCATCATAGTAACATATCTATAATACTCCTCCATAGGAATATCATCAACATTCATGTTTTCAACAATCTTGTAACACTTTTCACACTTCTCACTCAATACAATGCTTGATACTTCTTCATACACTTTACAAACAAGGAAAACATCTTTCCTTTATACCATATTCTTCAAAATAATTCCTTGAGTTTGCCTTGAGGCTTTCCAAATTAATTATAATAAGATAATTAATTAATTCACAATTAAAATAGCAAAGCCAACTCACAACATATATAAAACTTCTCACGCACGACTTTAGGACCTACACACTCGCTAACATCACCATCAGACTATCCTTGATCACTAGTTGACTGTACATTACCAAATTATGTCACTATCAAAGGATATAATGAAAAAATCTAAAATAACTTTTGAGGTAATCTATCTTTGTACTTCCTTTTGTAGATCAAGTACAAATTCCATACATCTTTTACATATGTGTTTGAAATTAAAACTTGTCATCAAGACATTTTACTAAAAATGTTCATGAATGTGCATCACTAAAAACTCAAAAGCTTTTCTGTACAACTAAGATCTCTATCTTCTATTAGGATAAACCAAAATAGAAATAAAATCTACATGCAAATATAAGCAATAACAGAAAATAATAGATCACATAGAAATGAACACAAGGCACCAAGATTTAACATGGTTCACCTAATCCCTGGGCTACGTCCACCAAACAACAAGTCCAATCTTATTACAATCCAGTGATTACAACCTAATTACAATCCGTAATCCCTTATAGCTCAATACCACCACAAGAAGAAATTTTGCATCACAACATAATGAAAACTACCTAACCCTAAACCCTTTTATACAAGTATTTTATCCATTTTAGGGTTACAACATGTCGGCCATATGTTGGCCATAATATGTCAACTACAACATCAGCCATGGCCCAAAAAACTTTTCCCACTAATTATGAAGTATGTACAGTACTTTCCTAATCAGTCACCATAATCTAACAATCTCCCACTTGGAGACTGATCCTATATCAATACCACTACCACATGGGGCTCCCACTGGATCAAACCACCCTAGACTCTGATGTTCTTTGATTCATGTTCAGTATAAAAGACCAATCAAAGATGAAGAAGAGTTTAGCTTCTCCCTTGTTACAACCTTTGTCAACATATCTACTAGATTTTCATTTGTATGGATCTTCTCCAGCTTTAACTATCCATCATCCAAAATTGACCGAATGAAATGGTACTGCAACTATATGTGTTTGGTCTTAGAATGCAGAGCTGAATTATTTGCAAGATGAATGGTACTTTGACTATCTATGAAAAAATAATTATCCTTTTGAGGATGTCCCAATTATTCCAAGAAGAAAAGAAGCCATATCATCTCCTTGGCTGCCTCTGTAGCAGCAACATACTCTGCCTCTGTAGTGGATAGAGCATTAATCTTCTGTAACCTAGAAACCCAGCTCATGGCTGCCCCATCAATAGTAAAGACATAACCTATAGTACTCCACTTGGTATCAATATCTCCTACCAAATCCAAGTCAACATAGCCCTACAAATCAGTAGTAGAGCGTAGAGCCCTCAAAGTGTAAACACTTATTGGATGTTCCTCTCAAATACCTGAGAATCCACTTGATAGCATTCCAATGCTCAAAACCTGGGTGACTCATATACCTACTAACGACATCCATTGCATGTGCAATATTTGGCCTAGTGCATACCATAGCATACATCAAGCTTCCTATAGCTAAAGCATAGGGTACCTTGGACATCTTATTCTCCTCTTCTTGTGTCTTAGGACACATCTCCTTAGTCAATTTCAAATGACTAGGTAAAGGTGTGCTAACAGCTTTAGCATTCTCCATAGAGAAACACTACAACACCATCTCAACATAACAAGCTTGAGATAGTGTTAATGTTATGTTCTTCCTATCTCTACAAATCTTCATACCAAAGATTTTTTTTTCTGCGCCCAAATTCTTCATAGAAAATTCATGTGCTAACTAGTATTTTAGCCCCTTAATATGATCCATGTTAGACCCAACTACAAGCATATCATCAACATATAAACATAAAATAATGTAGCTATCATCATCCAACCTCTTAAAATAAACACAATAATCTGAATGACACTTGTTATAGCCATGCTCATGCATAAACCTGTCAAATTTTAGATACCATTGCCGAGGTGCTTGCTTCAAGCCATATAAATTTTTCTTCAATTTGCACCCTAAGTTCTCCTTACCTTTGACCTCAAATTCCCGTGGCTGAGCCATATATATTTCTTCATTAAAATCACCATGATAAAAGACTATTTTAACATCCAACTACTCTAAATACAAATCTTCAGTAGCCACAAGACTTAAAATAGTATGAATAGAATTCATTTTAACAATAGGAGAAAATATCTCATCAAAATCAATTCCTTTTTTCTATGAAAATCCTTTTACAACTAACCTAGCCTTAAATCTTTTCTTACCTCCTTCCTCTTCTTTCAACCTGTAAATCCACTTATTCTATAAAGCCTTTTTACTTACAGGCAACTTGCATAGATCCCATGTCTTATTCTTCAACAAAGAGTCCATTTCATCTTTCATTGCAAACTCCCACTGAATCTTAGTATCCACCTACATAACTTCATCATAACTTTCAGGTTCACCAACATCAGTAAGTAAAATAGAATACAAAGAGGGAGAAAATATTTGTGGAGGTCTAATTTGCTTCATTGACTATCTAACATTCACTAGTGTGTGTGGTATTTGTGGTTGCAGTTGTTGCACATCATGAGGAATGGTTGAAACATCAGCTTTTGGAGTATCACCTAGCACTACATAATCATCTTCTTTCTTCTCATGTTTCGGCAACCGATCTTTGTACAACACTTTCTCATTGAATATGACATCTTGACTTTTAAAAAATTTATGATTTTCAAAATCCCAAATCCTATAACCAAATTCATTAATGCCATATCCAACAAAGACACATTTCTTTGATTTAGCTTCTAGCTTGGTTCTATTTTCAGAGTCTATATGAGCAAAAGCTTCACAACCGAAGGTCTTGAGAAAAGAATAACTCACCTTCTTACCAGTCCATGCCTCCTCTAGAATACAACAGCCCAAAGGAGTAGAGGGACCTCTATTAATCAAATATACTGCAGTATTGATAGCTTCCACCCACATGTGTAAGGGCAACCCAGCATGCAGCCTCATGCTCCTTGCGCACTCCATTATAGTCCTATTCATGCGTTTAGCCACTCCATTTTTCTGCAGAGTCCTTGGAATAGTTTTATGTCTACAAATACCATTATTGGAGCAATAATCTTCAAATTTATGACTGCAATACTCACCACCATTATCAGATCTGAGACATTTTAAATTTCTTACCAATCTTATTTTCAACCATGCATTTCCATTTCTTAAAAGTTTGAAATACATCAGATTTTTGTCTAAGGAAATAAACCCATACTTTTCTAGTTTCGTCATCAATAAATGTAACATAATAATGAGAGCCACCAAGGGAAGATACCTGAGCTGGTCCCCATACATCTATATGCACAAGTTCTAATTTCTCCTTTTTGTTTTTGTTTCCAGTCTTTACAAAATTCACTCTCTTTTGTTTTCCATACACATACACACAACTTTCACAAAAATCCATATTAAAACATTTCAAACCTGGTAAAACTTTGTTCTCCCTGCTCAACTACAACAATTGTTCCTGAACATTCATTTTTCTCTAAAACAATCAAAGTAGAAGGAACAATATGACCTGTACAAAGATATACGGTGCCTACTTTCACACCTTTTTCTACTACAAGGAAACCTTTTGAAACCTTCCAATTTTTATCATTAAAAGTAACTACACAACCCTCATCACCGAGTTGTGCCGCTGAAATTAAATTCTTACTCAGCGTTGGAACATGTCTTACCTCATGTAGTAGCCAATGATTCCCATTTTGCAACTTAATCTTAATTTTTCCCTTTCCAACAATTTGATAGGGTTCATTATCCCCCAAATAAACAAGCCCAAAATCCCCTTAGACATAATCGATGAAATAACCTCTATGAGGTGTAGCATGAAATGAAGCACCAAAATCTAAAACCCATGAATCATCAACACTTTCTAAAGAGAGAAGCAAAGCATCCTCTTTGGATTTTTTACTTACCACATTTGCCTCCTCTCCATCTGATTTATCTCCTTCATTTTTCTTTCGATTCCAATAATCTTTCTTTTTGTGGCCTGGTTTCCCATAGTACCAGCAATCATTTGGTCCTCTTGATTGAGACCTCTTCCCCTTTGACTTTCCTCTTGATTTCCCATGATTTTAAGAGTTACTTCCTCTCTTAATCGTTCTGCCCCTACTTTGTGCATTCAAAGCACTTCTTGATGTAGATCCACTTGAGGATTTCCTATGAGTTTCCTCACTCAAAACAACACTGATCACATCATCATATTTTAGGGTACTAGATCCAGGAACATAATTATTCACTGCCATTACCAAGCCATTCTAGCTTTCAGGCGAAGAACACAAAATCAAGAGAGCCCTAATTTCTTCATCAAAATTGATATGCACAGAAGATAAATTACTAGTAATAGTATTAAACTCATTTAAATGATCTGCAATAGATCCACCTTCTGACATTTTCATATTAAATAAATTCTTCATGAGAAATACCTTGTTTGAAGCGGAGGGCTTTTCATACAGTGTCGCTAGGGTTTTCATCAAATCTTCTATTTTCTTTGCTTTTGTAATATTAAATGCCATCGATGGTGCCAAGCATAATCGAATGCTTTTGAGTGCATTTCTGTACAAAAGATCCCATTCAGCATCTGACATAGTTCCTTGATTCTTGGCTTTGCCTTCCAACGACTTCCATAAATCCTTCTGATATAGATAGTCTTCCATTTGCATCTTCCATAGCTAAAAGTTTTGCCCATTAAACTTTTCAACCCTCAGCTTACCCTCATATGTTGTCGCTCCCACTCAACTATGAGACTCCCACTTAACCATGAGACTTTCCTACAGAGGATAACTAAAAGATAACCTTGCTCTGATACCACTTGTTAGGATAAACCACAGACAAAAATAAAAATTACATGAAAATATAACCAATAACAAAAAATAATAGATCACACAGAAATGAACACAAGGCACCAAGATTTAATGTGGTTCACCCAATCCCTAGGCTACGTCCACCAAACAGCAAGTCTAATCTTATTACAATCCAGTGATTACAACCTAATTACAATCTGCAATCCCTTACAGCTCAATACCACTGCAAGAAGCAATTTTACATCACAACATAATGAAAACTACCTAACCCTAAACCCTTTTATACAAGTATTTTATCCATTTTAGGGTTACAACATGTCGGCCGTATGTGGGCCATAATATGTTTGCTACAACGTATGAAGTATGTATAGTACTTTCCTAATCAGTCACCATAATCTAACATCTTCTACTTAGCTAGTCTTTGCAAACTACTACTATGTAGACATCAATGACAAACATAGTCATGAATGCAACATGTCAACACTCCAATGCTTAGGATACTCCCCTAAAGTAGTATCATCAACATTCATGCTAACAACTTTAAATGTTCCCTAGACAATACTCTCAATAATCTTTCCTAGTGTTGATCTTCCTTAGGTTATGGATTAGGGTTTGGTGACTATCTATAAGGCCTTCTGGGTTATGACCAAGAATATTTTATGAAATCTTAGACTTAAAGAACTTTTACAAGTCCTTAATTCAGACTTCCAACCTTCTTAACTCATGCCCACACTCTCCATCATTCTTATCCTAACCTAAACACCCCTACTTATACTTGGAAAAATGGTTTACAAAAGATTTTGGATTATTACATAATAGAAGGTTGACCTCAAAATGGTCTACACACATCCCAATATAATATCCTTACATTAAATTCATGATCTAAATTAAATACAAAAGTTACCTCAAACTTAGGAACTAATCATAGAAAAATTTGATCAAAGAAGGAACCAAAAATGAGTAAATATCAGGTTCACTCAACACACAAAAGAACACTTGGCCACCAAAGGACTTAGTAAATAATAGACAACTCAACCAATATTGAACAACTCTAGCAACAATGAATGACTTAGCCAACACTAAAAAACTTGGCAAGAACTCCAACTCAGAAACTACTAGAAAGTAGAACTAATGGGAAGAATGAATAAAGATGTGTAGGATAGAAAGGAAACCCAAGATGCTCCTACATTAGACAATTAGGGTTGAAATGAATGATTATCTTGAATTATTGAGATGTCACAACCTAATCTAAATCCAACTCAGATTAAGAAATTTGTGTAGTATCTTCAACTAGTATGTTCTTCCACTTCACTAAATAATCCTAGTAATATTTTTTAGCAATATGACAAGGTGGATAAGTGATTTTTGTCTTTTATGGAAATATATATATTTTGGTATTTCATTTTGAAATTTAAAAAAAAAAATTTGTCTAAGTATTAGAATGTTTGCAACAGCATAGAGATGGATTGGGTATGAATGAATGACAAAATTTGAGTTGGCTCATGCACCGTTGAGGAATGATTTTTGACATATTCATGATGATGTATGCTAGTGTCCATATTTGTACAAATAGTATGGTGATAGTTACAATAGAATTACTAGTATACATAATTAACAGAGCATGATAGTAAAATGAATTGTACAACTTAAGGAATTATTTTGGTAAAAAAATAATTACTTAACTATGATGGGACAACATCCTAGATGTTAACCCTGAGTTATTTTTATAATTTTCCAAGCATGTGAAAGCTTCAAGACTAATTTATCAAGAGTTTTGATAATTTTAATGTGAATTTTTGTGAAGTATATGTGATATTGAAGATTTGTGTGATGAAAAATATTATGAATGATTAGAGTAAGTGTGAAATGCAGTTGTAAGACAATATTACATGTATATTTATACTTGTGAAGAAACTTATTTGTAAATTGACTGTTAAGGCAGTGGGCTCTTCTTGCATACATTATAATGATTCTACCTACTCCTAATAGGGTTGAAGATTTTAATAGGGCCTAGTCCTCTAATAAGGACTCAAGAAATTATATGTATTTGATAAACTCTTAACAAGGTCAATATTGTTAACATGATTCTTTTTTAAGTGGATCATTTTGTGGGTACCATCCCCATCGAGATTTTCCCTTGGCTAGGGTTTCCATAGTTAACAAATAATGGTGTTATGAGTTTATTCTATGTATGGTTTCATTTATTGTTTGGTATTATTGGTTTACTTTCATATGCATTTTGTAAAGTAATTAATAATATCCAATTATGGGAAAATGTTTCTAGAATACTGATTTTCAGCCCCCTCTCAGTATTAACTATTTCTAACAATCTATTCATCTTATTCTTTTACCAACTCTTTGATCTAATAGCTATTCAATTTTCTTCAATCTACTTGTTAGGATAATCATATGATACATAAACTTCTTTATAGTCTAAATGCTATTAGTTGTTTGATTGATGAAAAAGATTTTAAAAGATAAGATAACAAGAGTACCTAGAGAAAGATTGAGTTATGTGGTGTATAAAAGGAGCATTAAGACCAAGTAAGACATTAAAGATATCATGTATTATTGATCTACTTAAGGCTAAAGTAAATGGTTACCTAAGCTAAGCTAGGAAGAAGTGTTTTCATAAAAAGTGTCTCCCAATCCTGGGCGAGAGAATGGTGTTTGCCAAGAAAACCTAGTTCAAGATGAGCAAGAATTTAGTATGTGTCATGCATCAGTAAAATTTAATTACTATCAATCATCAAGGAAATAATGTTGGTGACCAAGTTGAGAAGATGTAGTTGATGCAAAGAAACCCAGTGTTGGCTGAGCATCAAAATATTGTTATTGTCGAGTGACAACAAAAAGTGTTAAATCGAAGATTTGACAAATCTAAGATGACTAATTTAATTTCTTGAATTATGTAAAGCATATGGAAGATAAGTATTATGATCTAATGGCATATAATTCAACATAAAATATTTTGAGGTGAATTCAAGGAAGATTGTAAGAGAAGTTTCTAGAAGGGACTAAAATGAAAAGTGGGTAGATTAATTAAATCTTACGTTACCCTAAAATGGATGATTGTGGTTTAAAAAAAAAACCTAAATTCCCTATTTATAGAGATAGAAAGCTAGAAGAAAAGGTTTTCATGTGCAAGAACCTAACGAAAAAAAGAAGTCTAGGGTGTTTCTTCATATAGTGGAATAGAAGAGTCTACAATTGGCATACAGAGCAAGAAGGCTTAAGAGGTTGAATGCTTGAAGGGTGAACAAGCTATCAAAGATGAAGAGTATGAATTCCATGTAGAATGGATGACTAAACTAGTGATCTATAATCTACAAGTTAGTTGGCTTTATTATCAAACCAAGTCATGGTGTTACTTTCTAATAATTATATTAGTCTAGATAAATCCTTTGGATTAAGGTTGACCTAATAGTCATTTGTAAATCCTTTAATTGGGTGACATTCTAATGGAATGTTCTAAAGTCCTCTAAAAAAGCTCACTCCTAATAAGGTGATTGAAATCCTTTAACCAGGTCACATTTAATAGTGTTTATTGCAACCTTTAGCAGGGTTGGCCTTTAATAGGGCATCACATCAAAAGAGTGAAATTGGGTAGCATGTTACTGATGGTTTTCCCAAATTGGGTTTTCATCTAAAATACTTGTGGAAAACTATGTGAATGAGTTTTTCGTATTTCATGTTTACATTTTTGAAAAGTTATTTTGATCTAGGAGAGTGACCTCCTAAGTTAAGGTATTGGATATTATAATAGATGCATGTATGATATGGTTTTATGGATATGAATCTATTAAGCATTAAAAAGTTTTATTTGTAAATTTGGACCTTGGATGATTGATTCACCCTCATCCTCTCCCCACTCTCATTTATTCTAAATATTTCCAAAAATTAGTATCAAAGCATTGGTTCTTGTAAGGAAATAGTTTGAGATGTACAAAAAGGAGGTTCCCAAACTAAACAAGGAAAACTTTCTTGGGTGCAAAAAATTTGATGAAGCTACATCTATGAGGACTTGGATACTATGCACAATCTACAATTAACACTAAGCATGTTGATCCTACTAGAGCCCCTACTATTGATGATCTAAAAAAGAAGAAAGAACACAATTAGAAAATGTTAGAGCTTGCATCTATCCTAAGCTACTCAAAGTTTGATAACATCAAAGGATGTAACTCTACTAAGAAATGTGGGATGCTATAGAGATGGTCTATGGAGGAGACAAGAATTTTCTAAGAGCCAAAGGTGAAAGTCTAAGAGGAAGTTTTGATGACATGACAATGCAAGAAGATGAGACTATAGTCTAGTATTTTACAAGAATCAAAGATATTGTGAATGCTATTAGATGTGAAAATGGTGTTATTGAAGATGAGACTATGATCAGAAAAGTACTGAGAACCATGTTTCCTATATATTCTATTAGAGTATCTACCATACAAGAACTAAGGTGGGTTCCTAGTAGTAATCTAACCCTTGAAGGATTGATGAGTAGACTCACTACTTTTAAACTTTCTAATTTTGATAATTATAAAATTGAAAATGGTGTATCTTCTTTCAGAGCTAAACTGGCACTAAAAGAACCTAAAGAGAAGAAGAAAAAGGTTAAGCATGTTTTAAGTGACAGTGATAGAGATGATGATGATTTATAAGAGCTTAAAGCATTGTTGGCTAGGAGATTTCATAGAGGAAAAGAGAAATACAAAGGTAAGCTACCTATCATGTGTTTCAATTGCAATGAGGTTAGTCATATTGTTGCTAGGTTTCAAGAGAAGAAAAATAATAGAAGTGGAGATAAATACAAAGGTAAAATAGATGAGAACAATAAAGACTATAAAGACAAAGGAAAGAGGTCTTGCTACATTTATGAAGAGGAAACAAAAGATGGATCTAATGAACATGATGTTGAAGTTGTGTATGTTACTATGAAAGATGATTCTGATGAAGATGATGCAACTACATTGATTACAATAGAAATAGTGTTAGATTTGGTAATGATGCACCCTATCTAATAAAAGGTAAAGGAACAATAAAACTAACAACTTGTTGAGTGTTTCACAATTCAATAGTTTAGGTTGTAAAGTTCAATTTGATAACAAGAAGGATAAGATCTATGACATTGATGGAAAAATAATTAGAAATGGAGATAAGAGTAGAGGTAATCTATTTAATGTTGAAATGAATGATGCTACTTGTATTGTTGTAGAATCTAATGATGTATGGCTACGGCACAAGAGGCTATGTCATGTTAACTTTGATAATTGATTTAATATTAGTAACATGAAAATAGTTGAAGGTTCTCCAAAACTAAAGAAACTTGATAATGTGGTTTGAAAAAAATATTAGTTAGGTAAAATGATAAAAAAATAGTTTTAAAAGTAAGAATCTCCTTAAAAGAAATTTTTGAATTAGTCCATCCTAATTTATGTAGACCACTTGATGTGCATAGATACAAGGTGAGAAGTACATTATCCTATTTATTGATGATTATTCTAGGATGATGATAGTTTTGTTTTTGAATCAAAATTTGATTCTTTTCAAATGTTTAAGTGGTACTTGGAAAGAGTTCAAAAGGAGACTAGAAAAATATTGAAATGTTTGAGATCTGATAGAGGTGTAGAATTTATGTCAAATGAGTTTTAAATATTTTGTAATGATAGATGAATTAAAAGACAAAATTTTACACCTAGGATCCCTCCACAAAATGGGATTGCTAAAAGGAGGAACATATCTATAATGGGCTTGTTAGAAAATTGATGATGGAGAAGAATATTGCTTTCAAATACTAGAGAGAAGTTGTAAGAACAATTGTCTATACCTTTTCACACCTTTTGAACTATGGTATGGATACTCACCCAATGTTAAATATTTTAAGGTATTTGGAAGCAAGTGTTACATTCTTAAGGACAACAAGAATGGAAAACTTGATGCTAAAAGTGAAGAAGGTATTCCTAGGATATTCCACAAGAAGTAAAGCTTATAAGTGTTTAAATACTTACACTACAAAGTTGTGGAAAGTGCAAATATGAAATTTGATTAATATACAAAGGTACGTGAAGTTGAACCTAAGAAGGAACCTAAAAAGTACAAAACCTTCATATACTACTATGAAGACATGAATGTTGATGAACCTATTAACCAATTTGTAAATCAATAGCAACAAGTATCAGTGACTTTGAGTCATATACAATGAATGTTGAGTTGCATTCAATAATTGTGTTGCATTTAGAAATTGAGTTGTAGATAGAAGTCAAGGTACATTCTAATAATTTAATTAGTGTAAATGAAATAAATGTCAATTTACATAATAGAGAAGTGTACAGTGAATATAAAGTTTATAGACCCATTGAAGAAAGAAGAGCATAACCAAAATTGTTAAAGTATGTCAGAAAATATCACCCTATTGAACAAGTTATTGGAGATAAAGAAGCTAGATCAATGACAATGAATAGGTTGAGAAGTGATACATGTTTGTTAAGCATGCATGATCCTAAGTTAGTAATGGATGCATTAGAGAATGAAGACTAGGGTAAAGCCATGAAAGAAGAGATTGATCAAATTGAGAAGTACAAAACATAGACTCTAGTACCCAGACCAAAGAATAAGGATGTGATTGGAGCCAAGTGCATGTATAGAAAAGAAATAGATGAGAATGGTAAATTCACAAGGAATAAGGCAAGACTAGTTTGCAAGGGATATGTACAAGAAGAGGGAATTGAATATGGAGAGATATTTTCCCCATTTGCAAGATTAGAAGGAGTAAGAACTCTACTTGCTTACTTTGCATACAAAGGTTGCAAAGTTTATCAAATGGATGTAAAATCAACATTTCATGAATGGTATACAAGAAGAGGAGGTTTACATTGAACAACTAGAAGTATTTGGTGATCTAAATAATAAGAAAATGGTATGTAAATTACACAAAGATTTAAATGATTTAAACCAAGCTCCAAGATAATTGTGTAAGAGGCTTCACAACTATCTTGTGAAGATTGGTTTTGAGAAAACTATTGATAATAGTAATCTATACTTGAAGAAAGAAGGAGGTAAAGGGATTTTACTAGCTGAAATATATGTTGATGATATCATACTTGGAGGAAAAAAATTATTGTGTAAGACATTTGCAAATAAAATGAAGAAAGAATTTGAGATGTCTATGTTTGGAGAGAGAAATTTATTTGTTAGTTTGGAAGTATATTAGATGAAGTGTGGTATTTACATCACTCAATCTAATTATGTAAAGTAAATATTTAAAACTTTTGGTATGGAGGATTCAAAACCTATTAGTACCCCTACGGTGATAGGACATAAACTATCCAATGATTCTACTAAAGTAAATCAAACATTGTACAGGTCTATAATTAGAAAATTGTAACATATAGTTCATAGTAGACCTGAAATTGCATTAGCTATTGGGATTTTTGTAAGGTTTTCTACAAATCTTAAGGACAATCATTTGATGGTTGTTAAAAGGATCATGAGATACTTGAAAGGAATAGAAGATTATGGTCTATACTATAAGAAGAATGATATGTTTAGTTTGAGAGCCTATACAGATGTTGATTGGGTTGGAAATATTGATGACAAAAAAAGTACAAGTGGTGGAGAACTTTTCTTAGGAAGGAGATTGGTCATCTAGACTAGCAAGAAAAATTGTATATCTCAATCTGCTATTGAATTCAAATATGTGGTTGCTATAGTAAATTGTACAAATGTGGTATGGATCAAATAACTACTCAAAGGAATGAAGGAAGAAATTACTGAACCTATGGTGCTTTATTATGAAAAAAGTGTTATAAACATATCAAAGAACCCTATGATGCACAAAAATATAAAACACATTGAAATCAAGTATCATTACTTGAGAGAGTTGGTTGAAGGCAAAGAAATAAGAATGAAAGATGTGAATACAAAGGAACAAATAGTTGATATATTCAAAAAAGATTTACCTAAGGATGCACACGAATATTTTAGAGGTAAGAAGAAGAGTGTTGCCCTGCATCAATTTAGTTGGATGTCATATTTTAAAATTTGGTGCAATTGATCTCACATTAGGAGTTGCTTAAAGTAATGAAGGAGTTGAATCGAAAGATTTATAGTCACATGCAAGGTGATAGAAGGAGAACCTAAATTGATCGTATCTTCATGAATAAATGGAAAGTCTTTGGCATTTTTGTCAAAGTGGGAGATAGAAGAGAGAGTTCAAAGAAGGAGATATAAAGTTAAGGGAGATATTAGATCAGAAAAGGAAAAGAAAGAGGCACATATATTGGTAGAGGGAGAGATTTCAAAGATAATAATTTTCTTTTTGGTATTGTTGTTGGTATTGGTTTTCCATTAATGCCAAAGAGGGAGATTATTGAAAAGATTTTTTTGAAGTGTACAACCTATTGGGACTGAAAATTACATGGTCAAATTTCAGTCACATATTGAAAATTTTGAAGAATCAATGCCCTGAAGATTCTTTTTATGCATATGTAGTCCGTTGTCAGTTTGAGGCCTAGATGGTGTTTGAGTGGCTTACCACCTTTCATTACATATGCATGTGATCCAAAATGTTATTTTTCCATCCTAAATCATTCGGTGAAGTCCCATTTTGGGCTACAGTCAAAATTCACAATTTTACTCGTGTCAAAATGCGTACAGTAGCCCAATTTATCTTTGAATATCTTTTACCCAGGAATGTTTCATGACTCGCCACTTTGAGAGTATTTAGTGTCCATAATAAAGAGCCTATATTTTAAATTTTGAGCCATTTTTAATCTATTTGACTAGGTTTCAAACCCCTCAAAGTTGGTCATTTACAGTTTCGTGCATTTGTGTAGTTATTCACAATTCTAGGAAGCCCTATTTGACCAATGATATCTTTGACCTAGTTGACCCAAATGAAGAAATTATTTTTGCATTATGTTCCAGGGTTTAGACACTTTATATGTTCCAATTTTGAGATCATGAAAAATATATTTGATAAGTTTGCTAACATGATTAAATGCCCAGTTTACATTGTTTTTCTATGACTAAGGTATCCAGATTGATCCGTACCCCTATTCGGCATGTTATAACTTTGATCTCATGATTGGTAAGCCTAAAAAGATTGTACTATCATGTTGTGTCCTAAAAATCCTTGAAGTATGCTAATTCTCAAGTCATGATAAATCCATCTGCATACTTTCTTATGTCCATCCATTTACCAAAAATTACTTTTTGACACATTTCCTAGTTAAAAATTTTCAAGTGCCTGTTTTCAAAAAATTTCCAAATTCATCCTATTATTTTTCATAAGCCATAATTATGGATTCTTATCCTTTTAATAGCAAAGAACCTATACCCTAGTTTTTAGAACCCCAAGTGATCAATAACCTAGTTTATAATGCCAAACTCGAGCCTAGTTTATGTTTTTTAACACTATTTTCTTGCAGGATATTGAAGTATGGATGTTTGGCGATTAAAATGTTTTGACTAAGAATTCATCATGGGTTAGAATTTTTAGTATGGTAGAGCCTATAGGATTGAACAATCATGCCAATTTTTGTGGCCTGGGTACCTGATTGAATCAGTTTTTAAGGCTAGCTGGCAGGCCTCCAAACACAAATTCACAATTTGTAGAATTGATTAAAAGTGAGTTTTAAATAATGAATCGATGATCAAATTTGAATCCTGTGAGTCTGAGATGTCCAAATGGATCAGTTTGATCGATCAGTTGTTTGAAAAAAAATAAAAATTAGCCAGACCTACTTTGGGGTCCCAACTAATTCCCTCTGGCTCCTTATGAGGTAATATTATATTATTTTGTTATGCATATGATTCAATCTTGTCATAAATAAAATGGTGGAAATATTTTCATAAAACAAAAATACAAGGAGCACGTGAAGAGTTTGAAAGAGAGAATTTGGAAAGTGTTCCATTAAAGAGGCTTAGAGGATCACAAGATGATGTTGATTTGTCAACAAATTTAAAAGATAGTATTGATCAAGAAACTTCCACACCAACTAGAGTCCAAATCACTTTAGGAATTGTGATGTCTATTGAGAAAGAGGATAAGATAAACAAAAAAAGTTTTGAATCAGAAAGCAATAGCATAAATCATGACCAACATGATAAAAAGAAGAAGCATCAGTTGTCCACTATGGAATTTAAGGAATAGGTTAAGGCATTGCATAGATTCTACAATATTCAGAGATCAAAAATGCATGAGATCAAAAAACATTCTTTTAGTCCATGCAATTTCTCTATATTTTCTACAACTTCTATTCATCTTCAAGATGATGCATCAAAAATCTCAGATGTTGTAGGGAAACTACACCAAGAATATCCTTTTAAGAAAGTAGAAATCCATTCCATTTTGATTACAAGACCCAAGTCTCCTATACATTTCACACTTATAGATGAGAATATAGCCAAAGGTAGCAACTAGAATTCTTTGTGGAATGCTGAAAATAAAGCAATTAATTTAGCTATCAAAAAGAAAAGGTGCAAGAAGGAAGCCATTTCAAGACTACAGAAGAAGACAAGAGCAGACCTGCCAATTGGAGATTAGAAGTCAGCATATAAAAAGAAGAAACTAGAGTCCATAGTTGGAGAATGAAGAGGGAAGCCACATCAATAAAGACAATATGTACCCCCCTTTCCACCAACATCCACAACTGATAAAGAAGAAATGGGGGTTAAGAAATTGGGAAATTTTCTAATATTTTATTTTGGCAAAAATGAGTTAGCAACGCTTGTCGAACAGGCTAAACAATATACTTGGGTATTTGGAAATAAAGCAAAGACGAAGAAAACTTCAGAAAGCATATGAATAGAACAAGCATCCATAGGCAAAAAATGACACACATAATGCAGAAAGAGAAGGCACAACAAAATAAGAGGACAAATTTTTAATCCCACATTGTTAGGATTAAACCACAGACATAAATAACAATTACATGAAAATATGACCAATAACAGAAAATAATAGATCACATAGAAAAGATCATAAGGCACCAAGATTTAATGTGGTTCACCCAATCCTTGGGCTACGTCCACCAAACAAAAAGTCCAATATTTTTATGATCCAGTGATTACAACCTAATTACAATACATAATCCCTTATAGCTCAATATTGCCACAAGAACCAATTTTGCATCACACCTTATTTTAAACAATCCCTAACCCTAAGCCCTTTTATAAAAGTATTTTAACTACTTTAGGGTTATAATTAATAATTACATGTTAGCCTAAAATCCTAATAAAATAGGGCCCAAAAAATTTATGAAGTATGTACAGTACTTTCCTTATTAGTCACCACAATCTAACAATCTCCCACTTGGGGACTGATCAGGCTCCACACTAAAAAACACACATTGGGTGGGTGATGAAGCTTTTAGTTCTTAAAATATGAAAGCACACACTACATGTAACATCTTTAAGACAAGAGGCTTTTGGAATCCAAGCTCGCACGTGGGGCCTATTAACGGCCAGCTGGAGGCAATAAATACTTAATTTTGAACAAATATGTGCACATGATGATGTGGCAAGATTAGAGGTAGGATGCATAGGATTGTGTCACTTGGCACATCCTATGGTGGGCCCTTCCCCACTTGGGGAGGTTGATTGAAGGATAAATTATGTGGGCATGCACCCAGGTGCCACATGGCAATGGGTCCAAGCTGATGCTGATGTGGTGACCCCTATTAGTGGGTGACATGGAAAAAATTAGGATATGGTGCCACATGGCACACATCAGGTGAACTGAGGGAAGAGTCAAAACATTGATAAAATATTTTTGTTTTTATTAAAATTAGTGAAATGGGCGTGTATTTGAAAAAATCAACGAAATAAATGTAAAACTCTATAGTTTATACTATATAGTTTTTATAAAAAAATTCAAAAAAAATTGCATTTAAATGTGTAAAACTGGAGATGGGAGCCTAATCTTCAAATGCATGCTAGAGGCCCAATTTTTACTCAAAATATAAACTCCAACATACTGTGGAATTGGCAAAAGACAAGCTAGCCATTTTTGAAGTTGGTTCTTGCACATATCATCATTAGTGCATGCTATAGGAGGTTTTGTTTCTCAGAGTGATTTGCATGTTTTATCAGGTTTTTTGAGTTGTTAGTTGCAAAATTCAGTGAAAAAACACCTTATACATGTTCAATGACCTTGGTATCTAATTATTTTGAGGCTTTATTATGTTTTGGCTTCAAATTGATCAAATTGGCATATATCTGGGTTCAGTTATCATTTTTTTGTCTTTTTCTAAGATACTTTGCATTTGGAAAGACAAAAACAAAAAGGATATGATTAGTAGTTGATGGGAGAAGGTAGAGAGAGGTCATTCAGCTTCTTGGGAACAAATTTTGAGGGGACACTTGTCATCTTTTAATCAAGTCTAGGAATTTCTTCCTTGCTATCTGTTCTTTATTGTTCTCTTTTGTAAAGGTTGTTGGTTGGTTTTCAATTTTCAGTTCTAGGAGCTTTGCTGAGCCTATGAAAGCCACACACCCAACATTCTTTCTTGTATTGAGCAGTTTAAGTTTTATGCAAATAGTTCTTGTTTGTTAGGTGATCTGTGAAGTATTTCTATACATCTTTCATGTGTTCATTTTCAAGGAGAATGAATAAAGGACAACAAAGGGGTTTTAATTTAAATCTGAATCTTGTTTCTTGCTCATGGATTTGTAATCTTTTCTAGTTTTTTAATGAAGAGCATAAACTAGGTTGCATCTTGCTTAAAAATGCATGTGGTTGAAATGTCTTGCTTGTGGAACAAAGATCCATGTAATTGTTTGATATTTATCATAGGGTTTGCAAATTTCGTGATGGGATGGTCTTAGTATGAGATTCATTTTGAAGCAGATGTCTATTCACAAGGCGAAAGATAGATTAGGGATCTTAATGTAGGAGTTATGTCAGAGATTTCTAGGAGATGTATGGTTATAATTCATGTAATTTCCCAATAGATAAGGCACTGATCAGAGATAGGATCATTAGGTTTTGTTGCTCATACTTAGGTTTTGCTAATATCAACATATTAAATCAATTTTCCCTTTTATGTTGAAAGTTATTCAAAGCTTAACCCTCACTTAGCTTACCAATTTCATGAGTTGTGCTATTAGTTGTTTCATGCTTGTGATTTCTTGGTTAAGTATAGAAGATTTAGGGGTTTCATCTCTTATTCTAGATCCTAATTATGCTCATTGCACTGGTCACATAATTAGATCTTAAGAGGTTCACCCACCTAGGTTTTGCAAAGCCTGAAGTGGAAGAAGGATCAAGCCTTATAGTTGGCCTGGTATCTAAAATGACATGTTGAAGATGGGAGTTAGTTGCCCCTTGATGTGTCTTGTTCTCATTAGGGTAATTTGAAACCCGTAACATTTAAAAAACCAACAAAACATATCATGGAATAATAATTATTTTGTCAATGATGGAAAACCTACTGCTTGTTGATAAGACAACTAGTTTTTGTTCTGAATGTTATCATTTGTTTGATTGATGAAAAGGATTTTAAAACATAAGATAACAAGAGTACATATAGAAAGGTTGAGTTATTTGGTGTATAAAAGAAGCACTAAGAATAAGAATGACATTGGTGAAATCATGAATTGTTGATATACTTAAGGCTAAATTAAATGATTACTAAACCTAAGCCAAGAAGAAGTATTTTCTTAAACAATGTCTACCAAGCCTAGCCGAACAAATAGTATAAGCCAAGAAAACCTAGTTCAGGCCGAGTAGAAAGTTAGTATGTGTCAAGTTTTAATGAAATTTAGTTAGTGTTGAGCATTAGGGAAATGATAGCAGTGACTGAGCTAAGAAAACATAGTTGATGCCAGGTAAACTAGTGTTGGCTAAGCATCATAAGATTTTTATTACCAAGTGAATAATGTAGATGTCGAGTGACAAAAAAAAGTGTTAAATGAAAGATTTGACAAATTTGGGCTCACTAATTTGATTTATTGAATTGTGTGAAGCATGTGGAAGATAAGTATGATGAGTTGGTGGCACAAAATTTAGGACAAACCATTTTGAGGAAAATTCAAGGAAGATTATAAGAGAAGTTTGTAGAAGGTACTAAAATGAAAAGTGGGTAGATTCATTGGATCCTACTTAACACTAAAATGAATGATTTTGGTTAAATGGAAATATACCTAAATTCTCTATTTATAGAACTAGTAGGCCAGAAGTAGAGATTGTCATGTGTGAGAACCTGCTGGTGTTTGAAAACATTACCAACTTTCAATTACCCTAATTAGAACAAAACACATCTAGGGGTAGCTAACTCCCATTTTCAACATGCCCATTCAGATACTAGGACAACTATAAGGCATGACCCTTCTTCTTCTTTAGGCTCTGCAAAACCTAGGCAGTTGGACCTATAGATTCTTTATATGTTACCAGTTGTCAAGCATACACTGAATCTATTATGAAGCAAATAAAACCCTTATTTCTCTTGATAACTCATGAAATAATCATCAATCTATAGTAGCTAAATGCAAATCTAGAAATCTCACAAGCTGAGTGAGGACATTCTATTATAGCTCTTCAACATGAAAGGGAAAAGTGTTGATTATTGATGTTGATGTTCAAAAATTCCTCAAACATGCAGAAAAACTTAATGATCCTATCTCTTATCAGTGCCTAATCCATTGGGTAATTCCATGAATTGAAAACATATATCTATGACATCAGGATATATTCCATATACCTAGACATCAGATCAATCTAATCACCTTCTGATTCAGACATTAGTGTTCATTAAAATCTCATTCTCACAAAATATCCTTCTCAACATAACCAGTAACCCTATCAAACACATTAAGCATTTACTTGGCACTTTGTTCCAACAGCAAAATATATCAGACATACAACTTGAAGGGGAAGCAAATGGATCTCAGCTATTTGTTCCAAGACCACATAAGATGACAGATTACTGATACAGGAGACAAGAACTAGAATGAAACTAGTGAAATTATTGTTCATATATATTCATTTCCTTGAAAATATACATTCAAGTGCATGAAATCAAAACATGAAACAACCTAACATCTCAGAACTATCTATATTATCTGCACTACTATTGTTCACATAAGAGAAAAATGCTGAAGAATGGTATCACAGATTTGAGAGAACTCAAGATTGGAACCATGAATGGTCTCTCAGTTACAAAAAACTGGAACCCTCAACTGGGACCAACTACTGGAACCTCTCAAATGGAAGAAAGAAAGAATAATATAGCAAGGAGATGAATTCTCGGATTGAAATTGAAGACAACAAGTGTCCATTTGGAATCCCATCTTGTGCAATTGAAAACCTCTTTCATCCTTTTACCCATTGAACTAATTTTTTGTTTCATCATTACATTGTAACTAATTGGGAAATATCTCTATTTAATGATGAAATTCTTTGAATCACCAAAATATCTGATATCTTCATGAAATGCTAAAGGAATCAAACTTTAATTGATTTAAAATTAGTTCCATTCGACCCCAACTGCATTTTACTATCTTTTATGCATATCCAGGTCATTTTCATGCTAGAAAACAATTTTGAACTCTAATACCTGAAATTGGTTACAATCTGGGAACCTAGAAGAAAACCTGGTACTGCTCAAACAGACGAATTCCTGTGCAAAAACTAACCTTGGAATCAAAAAGTTTGTCTTCTCACAATTTCAACGGTATATAACATCACCTATTTTGCTTACCAGGAACCTCTTAAATCTTGATTTGAAAAATCCCCTTTTGGTAGAAAACCAGGTCTATCTGCAACGTCTTTTAATTTTAAAATTTTCAAAAATTTTAAATCTTCTTAAAGTTCAAACTTTACATTTAAGACCTTTTTAAATTTAAAATGAACTTGCACATATCCTTGTGAAAGTAATTTTAAAATAAAAATGTTAAAACCATTTTATTTCTCCCTTTATGCCTCCATCTAGGTCAAACTTCTATTGACCAAGCATTTTTGCCACGTGGCAATCCGAGATTCGTCCACCTCTGCTCTGGTCACCACATCACCATCTTTCGAGCCTAGTGACACATTTCACTTGCCCGCATTCTCACAAGACTTATCGACCTTGCAACTTCTTTTTGCGGGTGTGCGCCCACCGCCCAATCGTTCCACTTGTCATCATCGTGTTGCACCTAGGTCTAGGCGCACTGCCACATGTCGCGATTATGCATTCCCACATTTTTAATCTAGTTTGCATCTTCATATATCAGTTTTGTGCTGACCACAAGATTTTCCACGTGGCAGCATCCTGTGCTCCCATGTTGCTCTGCCCATTTGGTGACATCTCCTTGTGTGCGGGACCCGCTCTACCACATGGCAATTACTTGCATTCTCCCATTCTTTATCCAATGACCATTTAGGAAATGCGGGTGTGTGCCCACCCTAGAATCAATCCACGTGTCATCATCCTAAACTCCATCGCCACATCAGCATGCCGACATCTTTGTGTAAAACTATGCTTAGTCCCCTCCGACTGACATCACTTCCACATCGACCACATGGGCGTAGGGCCCAACATGCAACTAGCACTTCAAAAGTGCTTGTCTTGAAGATGTTATGTTATATGCTTGAAGTGGTATTTAAAAAACTAATTTCTAAGTTAACCACCCAATGTGGGATAAAACCATTTCATAGTATTTCCCTTTACTTTGGTGGAGAATCAGCGCTGGGTTTGTTTCAACGTGTCTAGTCTCCTCATTTGTTTGACAGCATGGAAACTTGCTTTGACTATGCTTTTTTTATAGAGGATGACTTCCTTCTTCAAATCATGGGGTCCTCTGCTCCCAATTAGCGTAGATGCCCATTTTCTTTATCACTAACCAATCCCTTTTCTCATGTGGGTGTTCCCCTTTTTTTATGTGTGATCTTTCAAATGCATAGGCTTCTCTATGCATGATCTACCTCTTTTTATGATACTCAGCAGGTTTCTTTTGACATTTGTGTAAGCTTCCTCTTTGATCATTATTGCCTAGATTACCTTTCCTATTTGTTGTGACTTCTCTAGTCAACATGGAGGCTTCTTGTTTTCTATGAAGTACTCTTTTTTAACTTCTTATAGCCTGTTGCTACAACACACGGCTTCCCCAGTAGATCTTAAGGCGTGAGCTTCCTTTTAATACCAGCTGTTTGTTTTGCTCATGCTACCTCCTCTTCTTTTGAGGCGTGAATCATCCTTTTAAAAGCATGTGCTCTCTACTTGTAGATGGTGTGGACTAAGGCCTGCCCTTCAATGCTTGGATGCGAATTCTTTCCTTCAAAATGTTTTATGTCCCCTTTTTGCTCTAGATTACTCTTTGATGGCGTGGCCCCTTACTAGTTTCAAAAATGTGTTTGCCTCCTTTTAATCATAGTGCCTCCTCTTCCTATGCTATTCCATTTTTAACAAGGCATATTTTTCCTAAAACGACAGCTTTCTCATCATATAATGAGTCATCTGTTATTGACCCCTATTTTTTTTCTTAGGAGGACTTTGGGGTAGGTTTAGCGGTTGAGTTATCCACTAAAACATTATATAACTTACTTGTTCCATGTTTTTTCGTGGGTCAATTCTTCTTGACTATTCCTCACTCTTTTGCATCTACTATCACAACTCGGAGAGCTAGAGTTGAGTGGTATGCTATACCTAGATGCCAACATTAGTCTTTGACAACATTGATAATCTTTTCAACATGCAAGATGCCTATTTCAAATGCTGTCATGGATTGCTTTTTGTATTTCAATGCCAGAAAGTTTGCATTTTAGCCTAGCAAATCAACATTTAAAAACACGATGGAAACTCTCACTAAAAGACCATTTTCTTACTGGAAAATGGGTTCCTATGCATTTGAGATTTCTTTGAACCTCAAGATTTCATGCATATATGTTGGTGCAGTTATATTAAAAACCTCACATGTGCCCCCCAAATCCCTCCTGTTCTACTTTCTTTGCACATATAATGTCTTCAATCTTTCAATGAAACTTCTAATGCTTAGCCTATGTTATAGCACAACATGGAGATCCCTCACATTAAATAGCATAAAAGCAATAACAAAACCCATACAGATGCATGTTATAAACACCATTCTCCAAAACCAAGTAATCAGCCTTTGAAAAAGATTTTCCAAACTGTCTAATAAAACACATCATCCAAACAAAGAAACTGTTCTTACTCCAAGAACCTTCTGAATGGTATTCCACAAAGGTTTTCTGCCTTCCTCATTTTATAAATTCAATGCAATTAGTTGGACCCCAAAAATGGGTCTGACTAAAAAAAATTTTGAACTCAAACAACTGATGTCACAAAATGATCCATAGAATAGCTGATATTGACTGGAGTCCAATTCGACTATTGAAAACAATGTTGAAAACTTGTATATCACTTATCTACAAATTGTGAATTTCATGTCAGGAGGTTTGTCGACTGACCTTAAAAACTGATCCAAACACCTGACTAGGCTTTGAAAACTGACCCACTAACTCTTTGCTTTGCACACTTCTATCTTGTCAAATTTCATCTCATGACAAATTCGAGGTCAAAAGATATTGAATGTACAAGTTTCCCTTTTAGAATTACCTACACAAAACATGTCAAAATACCATAAACTAGGTTCAGATTTGGCTTTGAAAATTGGGCAAATGAGCACATGGGGAAATGAAATATGGGGCATTGGTACTCTATCATGAGGTGAGTATATATCTGTGATTTGGGCTCATGACGAATAACATGATGCAAATGGGGGATGTTCAAAGTAGGCTACTCAGAAATTTGCAACTAGGAACACTAACTAAAAAGTGATTTTGGCAAACAGAATTGACCTGGAAAAGTGCGCAAATGGATTCGTCATGACTTGCAAACTAGCACACTTAAATTATTTCCATAGGACAGTCTAGGGGAACAAAGAATTTGACTTGACCAATCACGGGTCAGGAGATATAACATCACAAATAGGGCTTCCAATCAATCTACACTTCTGGTTACCAGTGAAACTTTTAGAAATTGCAAATGGAATCGCATTTGAAAACTGATCAAACGGATTCATCATAAGTTCAAATCTGGAACATTTAAAGTCTTTAACCCCTAGAATATGATATAAAAGGAATTTTTTCATTTGGTTCAACTGGTCAAAAGCTATAGTTTGTCAAATAGGGCTACCCAGAATTAGGAATTAAGTGCAAAAGCGTGAAAACAGTAATTGACCAACTTTGAGGGATTCAAAACATAGTCAAACAGACTCAAAATGACTCAAAATTTGAAACATAAGTTTTTGGGTATGGATTCTAGATAATCCCAAAGTGGCAAGTCATGATGCAATTTTTGATGTAGGATATTCGATTACAAACATGCCCTCCTGTCACTGTTTGGCACTTGGATGAAAATACAAATTAGAAATGCACTCAAAACAGGACTTCACCAAATAGCTCGGAATGATATTTCAACTTCATGGAATTGGTGGACATGCTAGATGGAGGGTGTTAGAAACATTGAACACCTTTTAGGCCTCATACTGACAGCTAGGTACATTTGCATTTATGGGGCTTTCAAAGGCTTGACTTGATTCAAAATTTTAAATGGACGCTCAAAATAAGAAAAATAATTTGAGCTCCAATAGTGGCTCTGTTTAGGGATGCATGCCCCTTGTGGACATGGAAATATTTTAGATCTCTGGTAGAAGCAAACCATTCCAAAACTTCAAAACTCTCCTAAACAACAAAACTTTCTTGAACAACTTTATTGAAAGCAGGGAAAGACTACACTACTATGTACAAGCGATGGCCCTGGGCCACCAAAAGTTTCAGAACTTCTTACCTCTATCATACACTTGATTTTCATTTACATCCTCCTGAGGCAAACTGGAACTATCTCTTCCATCAATTCCACCAATTAGATTAGCACCTTGAAGTAAAACACTCGACAAAATAGAATTCACACTTTCATCCCCATAATGCATACATATATCAGAATTACCCTTTACTTCATGCTCATTATGAGAGAACAACTCAGCATGCTCATAATTATACAAACTGGACTCAGAATCAAAATCCAACAATGATTCATGCACATTGATCGAAAACACAAAGACTTCATATTCTACATCATTCACCAAGTTGCATGTACCAAAAACTTGCAACTCACCTTGTGTCTCTTGATGTGAAGAATATGCATAATCTGATTGTTGCCTACTCATAGTCATATCATTCACTAAATCAGATTTTTCCTTCACTGAAACCTCTTCACACTCAAAACATTGATTAGTCACCATAAATGAAAATTCATTCTGAAAGTGTTGATCCAAACTATGCTGATCATTATCATTTTCTTCATCAAACTGAATGTCAGAATAAACCTTGAACTCGTCTTTACAAGACCTATCAACATATAAAGAAAATCTATAATTGGATTGACAACACTCACTATTTTCCACTTCACCATATGAAACATCGAAACAATGTTCAGCAAGATCAACATAAAAAGAATCTGAAACAACCTTAACCTTCCCTTCATTAACATAATCAACATTCAAAAAATCCTCATGTGCAAAGAAATTTGAGGTTTTTTTATATACAACTCCAAAGTCTATCAAAGATTGTTCAGATTCTACCTCATTTTCCAGATCAAACTTTGGCGAATTGATTTGACTAAATGAGAAAGTATTATGAGAGAACATATGAAGATCCTTAGAAATACTTATGTGCTTTTCAAACTCACGAGCCAACAAAATAGATATTTCATTAGAACTCAAGAAGACTACCTCACAAATCTTCTCATGGCTATGATTGTCATCTGGGCAACATGAAGAACTTACAACAACAGGATCCTTAGTGTAATAATATGGAAAATCAACATTATCACAATATTCTTTCTTATCATGGCAATCACTAGATCTACTATTGTTACAACTTTCTTCAACTTCATATGTACTGTAACAAAATTTATCTTCTCTTTTATATCCATCCTTTTCATGTTGATTGCTATTACCTGATTCATTAACATCTGAATCCACCTCTTCACATTTGGAAGATAGATTATCTTGCTCTACAGACTCATTGTATTCATTACTACCCTAGCTTTCAGCAAACTCATTATCATTAGAAGACATATCATGAAATCTATAATCACCACTTTCCATCTCCTCAATGAATTTTTCAATTTGCAAAATTATTTGTAACCTTATAGATGTTGGCCAATTGACTGAATCAAGCACTAGAACATCAAGGAAAACATTTAGCAGGGAAGATTCATCAGCTCTACAATGAAAAGGCATCTTACTAATTACTGATTTAAGCCTTAAATAAAATTTTTCAGCACTTAAACCTTGAGTCCTTCCTACCTCAATTCTTATAAGATTGACAATCCTTTGATAAACTAGTCTATTCAACATAGAAATGTTATTATTGACAATTTTCAAACTCTTAGAATTTGGCAAACTAATCTCAGATCTAAGATTTGACTCCAGATCTGACTCCATTATAAAAAAAAAATTCTACCTCTTCTTTCTAGTGGTGAAAATCACTGAAAAGAGGAAACTTTTTTAAACACTTGACTTCCATGAAAAGAAGCATGAAAATCAAAATACCTCCAGTGCTGATGCTGAACTTTGATCTGCTAATTTGGCACAGGTGCAAGACTAGAATTCCTTCACACCACTGATCAAACTTTGTAGAGCCGCCACCTCTTTACAAGAGGAATAAAATAATCACTTCTGTGATCTACTTTTACATTTCAATTCTTTATAACAATAGATTGCAAAAAACACTTTAAAACTTATCAAGAATTTAAAACTTCCTTTTTAAGATCTATCAAAAATTTCAGATCTGCCCATACAATTGAAAATCCTTCAAAATTTTGCAATGAAATCAACTAGGAACAAACTAGTATAGAGATTTGAGAGTCACCACTCACACTTTGTGAGAAATAAAACATAATTTGTCTTTTGACAAATCTGAACTAGACCTTGAATGTAGGAAACTTGCAGATCACTGACATCTTGAAAAGAATTTACACTTTATAAATGAATTCTTGACTCTGGACTTTCTCAACAACACTTGCAAACTAAATTGATTGAAGATAGACCTATAAAAATCATAGCACACAATTTTCATCCAATTTTACAGCATATTGTTGTCCAGGGATAAAACTTACTGGGGTGCATGATATTTGAGTAAGAGACCTAGAAAACACATCAGATAACCTACTGCTGCAAATCCTTTATGCACTTCTTCTGCTGTATTGAATCTCTTCTTTCAAATTCTCAAGGTTTGTCTTAAATCTGATTCAATACAGTCCCCAGTAGAGTCACCATTTTGTTGGTGACTCGGATGGGCAAAACCCAACTGAGAGTAGGACTAAAATTTTCAATGAACACTAGAGACTCTTATCCTTTCAACAAAATGGATTGCCATCTTATCTCCCCAGTAGAGTTGCCATTTTGTTGGTGTTTGAAAACGTTATCAGTTTCCAATTACCTTGATGAGAACAAAACACATCTAGGGGCAGCTAACTCCCATTTTCAACATGCCCATTCAGACACCAGGCCAACTATAAGGCATGACCCTTCTTCTTCTTTAGGCTCTGCAAAACCTATGCAGGTGGACCTATAGATTCTTTATATGGTACCAGTTGTAAAAGCATACACTAAATCTATTATGAAGTAGATAAAACCCTTATTTATCCTGATAGCTCATGAAATAATCATCAATCCACAATAGCTAAATGCAGATCTAGGAATCTCACAAGCTGAGTGAGGACATTCTATTATAGATCTTCAACATGAAAGGGAAAAGCGTTGATTATTGATGTTGATGTTCAAAAAATCCTCAAACATGCAGCAAAACTTAATGATCCTATCTCTTATCAGTGCCTAATCCATTGGGTAATTCCATGAATTGAAAACATATATCTGTGACATTAGGATATATTCTATATACCTAGACATCATATCTATCTAATCACCTCATGATTTAGACATCAATGATCATTTAGATCTCATTCTCAAAAAATATCCTTCTCAACATAACCAGTAACCCTGTCAAACACATTAAGCATTTACTTGGCACTTTGTTCCAACAACAAAATATATCAGACATACAACCTGAAGGGGAAGCAAATGGATCTCAGCTCTTTGTTCCAAGACCACATAAGACTACAAATTACTGAGACAGAAGACAAGAACCAGAATGAAACTAGTCAAATTACTGTTCATATATATTCATTTCCTTGAAAATATACAGTCAGGTGCATGAAATCAAAACATGAAACAACCTAACATCTCAGAACTATCTATATTATCTGCACTACTGTTGTTCACATAAGAGAAAAATGCTAAAGAATGGTATCACAGATCTGAGAGAACTCAAGATTGGAACCATGAATGGTCTCTCAGTGACAAAAAATTGGAACCCTCAACTGGGACCAACTAATGGAACCTCTCAAATGGAAGAAAAAAAGAATAATATAGCAAGGAGATGAATTCCTAGATTGAAACTGAAGATGACAAGTGTCCACTTGGAATCCCATCTTATGCAACTGAAAACCTCTTTCATCCTTTTACCCATCTGATCTAATTTTCTATTTCATCATTACATTATAACTAATTGGAAAATATCTATGTTCAATGATGAAATTCTTTGAATCACCAAAATATATGATATCTTCATGAAATGCTGAAGGAATCAAACTTTAACTGATTTGAAATTAGCTCCATTCGACCCCAATTGCATTTTACTATCTTTTATGCATATCTAGGTCATTTCCATGCTAGAAAAAAATTTTGAACTCTGATACCTGAAATTGGTTACAATCTGGGAACTTGGGAGAAAACTTGGTACTACTCGAACATACAGATTCCTGTGCAAAAACTAACCTTGGAATCAGAAAGTTCATCTTCTCATGATTCTGGCGGTATATAACATCACTTATTTTTCTTACCAAGAACCTCTTAAATCTTGATTTGAAAAATACCCTTTTGGTAGAAAACCAAGTTTGTCTGCAACTTCTTTGGATTTTAAAATTTTCAAAAATTTTAAATCTTCTTAAAGTTCAAACTTTACATTTAAACCCTTTTTAAACTTAAAATGAACTTGCATGTATCCTTTTGAAATCAATTTTAAAATAAAAATTTTAAAACCATTTTATTTCTCCCTTTATGCCTCCATCTAGGTCAAACTTTTGTTGACCAAGCATTTTTGCCACGTGGCAATATGGGATTCGTCCACCTCTGCTCTGGTCACCACATCACCATCTTTCAGGCCTGGTGACACATGTCACTTGCCCACATTCCCGTAAGACTTATCAGCCTTGCAACTTCTTTTTGTGAGCATGCACCCATAGCCCAATCGTGCCACTTGTCATCATCATGTTGCACCTGGATTTGGGCACACTACCACATGTCACGATTATGCGTTCCCACATTTTTTATCTAGTGTGCATCTTCATATTGCAATTTTGTGCTCATTGCAGGATCTACCATGTGGCAACATCCTATGCTCCCATGTTGCTCTGCCCATTTGGCAACATATCCTTGCGTGTGGGACCCACTCTTCCACATGGCAGTTACTCGCATTCCTGCATTCTTTATCCAACAAGCATTTAGGAAATGTGGGTGTGTGCCCACCCTTGGATCAATCCACGTGTCGTCATCCTGAGCTCCATTGCCACATCAGTGTGTTGGCATCTTTGTGTAAAACTATGCTTAGTCCCCTTTGGCTGACATCACTTCCACATCGACCACATGGGCATAGGGCCCCACATGCAACTAGCACTTCAAAAGCACTTGTCTTGAAGACGTTATGTTATATGCTTGAAATGGTATTTAAAAAACTAATTTCTAAGTTACCCACCCAATGTGGGATAAAACCATTTCATAGTCTTTCCCTTTACTTTGGTGGAGAATCAGCGCTAGGTTTGTTTCAACGTGTTTGGTCTCCTCATTTGTTTGACAGCGTGGAAACTTGCTTTGACTGTGCTTGTTTTATAGAGGATGGCTTCCTTCTTCAAATCATGGGGTCCTCTGCTCCCAATTGGCATAGATGCCCATTTTCTTTATCACTGACCAATCCCTCTACTCATGTGGGTGTTCCCCTTTTTTTATGTGTGAGCTTTCGAATGTATAGGCTTCTCTGTGCATGATCTGCCTCTTTTGATGATACTCTGCAGGTTTCTTTTGAAATTTGCATAAGCTTCCTCTTTTATCAATGTTGCCTAGATTACCTTTTCTATTTGCTGTGACTTCTCTAGTCAACATGGAGGCTTCTTATTTTCTATAAAGTACTCTTTTTTAACTTCTTATAGCCTGCTGCTACAACACGTAGCTTCCCCAACAGATCTCAAGGCGTGAGCTTCTTTTTAATACCAGCTGCTTGTTTTCCTCATGCTACCTCCTCTTCTTTTGAGGCATGAGTCATCCTTTCAAAAGTGTGTGCTCTCTACTTGTAGATGGCATGGACTGAGGCCTATCGTTTAATGCTTGGATGCGAGTTCTTTCCTTCAAAACATTTTATGTCCCCTTTTTGCTGTGGATTACTCTTTGATGGCATGGCCTCTGACTGGTTTCAAAAACGTGCCCGCCTCCTTTTAATCATAGCGCCTCCTCTTCCTATGCTGTCCCCTTTTTAACAAGGCATCTTTTTCCTAAAACAACAGCCTCCTCATCATATAATGAGTCATCTATTATTGACCCCTATTTTTTTTCTTAGGAGGACTTTGGGGTATGTTTAGCGGTTGAGTTATCCACTAAAACATTATATAACTTACTTGTTCCATGTTTTTTTGTGGGTCAATTCTTCTTGACTATTCCTCACTCTTTTGCATCTACTCTCACAACTCGAAGAGCTAGAGTTGAGCGGTATGCTATACCTAGATGCCAACATTAGTCTTTGACAACATTGATAATCTTTTCAACATGCAAGATGCCTATTTCAAATGCTGTCATGGATTGCTTTCTATATTTCAATGTCAAAAAGTTTGTGTTTGAGCCCAGCAAATCAACATTTAAAAACATGATGGAAACTCTCACTAAAAGACCATTTTCTTACTGGCAAATGGGTTCCTATGCATTTGAGATTTCTCTAAACCTTGAGATTTCATGCATATATGTTGGTGCAGTTATATTAAAAACCATGCATGTGCCCTCCAAATCCCTCCTGTTCTACTTTCTTTGCACATATAACGACTTCAATCTTTCAATGAAACTTCTAATGCTTAGCCTATGTTATAGCACAACATGGAGATCCCTCACATTAAATAGCATAAAAGAAATCACAAAACCCACATAGATGCATGTTATAAACCCCATTCTCCAAAACCAAGTAATCGGCCTTTAAAAAAGATTTTCCAAACTGTCTAATAAAACACATCATCCAAACAAAGAAACTGTTCTTACTCCAAGAACCTTATGTATGGTATTCCAAAAGGGTTGCCTGCCTTCCTCATTTTATGAATTTAATGCAATTAGTCGAACCCCAAAAATGGGTTTGACTAAAAAAAATTTTGAACTCAAACAACTAATGTCACAAAATGATCCATAGAACAGTTGATATTGACTGGAGTCCAATTCGACTATTGAAAACAATGTTGAAAACTTTTATATCACTTATCTGCAAACTATGGATTTCATGTCAGGAGGTCTGTCGACTAGCCTTAAAAATTGATCCAAACACCTGACCAGGTTCTGAAAACTGACCCATTGAATGTTTGCTCTACACACTTCTATCTTGTCAAATTTTGTCTCATGAAAAATTTGAGGTCAAAAGATATTGACCGTCAAAGTTTCCCTTTCAGAATTACTTGCACAAAAACATGTCAAAATACCATAAATTGGGTTCGAATTTTGCTTTGAAAATTGGGCAAATGAGCACATGGGTTAATGAAATATGGGGCATTGGTACTCTATCAGGAGGTGAGTATATATCTGGGATTTGGGCTCATGAAAATAACAGGATGCAAATGGCGGACGTTCAAAGTAGGCTACTCAGAAATTTGCAACTAGGAACACTGACTAAAAAGTGATTTTGGCAAATAGAATTGACCTGGAAAAGTGTGCAAATAGATTTTTCATGACTTGCAAACTGGTACACTTAAAGTATTTCCATAGGAAAATACAGGGGAATAAACCATTTGACTTGACCAATCACGGGTCAGGAGATATAACGTTACAAATAGGGCTTCCAATCAATCTGCACTTTTGGTTACCAATGAAACTTTTAGAAATTGCAAATAGAATTGCATTTGAAAAGTGATCAAATAGATTCGTCATAAGTTCAAATCTAGAACATTTAAATTCTCTAACCCCTAGAATATGATACAAAAGGAATTTTTTCATTTGGGTCAACTGGTTAAAAGTTATAGTTTGTCAATCAGGGCTACCCAAAATTAGGAATTAAGTGCAAAAGCATGAAAATAGTAACTGACCAACTTTGAGGGATTCAAAACCTAGTCAAACAGACTCAAAATGACTCAAAATCTAAAACATAGGTTTTTGAGTATGGATTCTAGACACTCCCAAAGTGGCAAGTCATGACACAATTCTGGGTGCAGGATATTCGATTACAAACATGCCCTCCTGTCATTGTTTGGCACTTGGATGAAAATGAGAATTAGAAATGCACTCAAAATAGGACTTCACCAAATAGCTCAGAATGATGTTTTAACTTCATGGAACCAGTGGACATGCTAGATGGAGGGTGTTAGAAACATTGAACACCTTTTAGGCCTCATATTGACAGTCGGGTACATTTGCATTTATGGGGCTTTCAAAGGCTTGACTTGATTCAAAATTTTAAATGGATGCTCAAAATGAGAAAGCAATTTTGAGATCCAATAGAACCTAAGGAAGACAAGAAATCTAGGGTGTTGCTTCATATGGTGGTCAAATAAAAGTGTCTATAATTGACATACAAAGCAAGAAGTCTTAAGATGTTGGCTAATTGAAGAGTGAACAAGTTGTTAAAGATGAAGAGTATGAATTCCAAGAATAATGGAGGGCTAAACTAGTGATTTACAATTTTCAAGTGAGTTGTATTTATTATCAAATAAAGTCTTGTTGTTACTTTCTAACAATTGTATTCGTCTAGATAAATCCTTTGGATCAAGGTTGACCTAATAGTCATTTGTAAAACCTTTAATCGGGTGGCATTCTAATGGAATTTTCTAAAGTCATCTAACAAAGCTCATTCCTAATAGTGTTATTGAAATCCGTAAACCATGTCACATTTAACAGTATTTATTGTAACCTTTAATAGGGTTGGCTTTTAACAGGGTATCACTTCAAAAGAGTGAAATTGGGTAGCATGTTACTACTAGTTTTTCCAAAATTGGGTTTGAACATAAAATCCTTGTGTCAAATTGTGTGAATGAGTTTGTGGTATCTCATGTTTACATTTCTATAAAGTTATTTTCACCTAGGATAGTGACCTACTAAGTTAAGGTATTGGATATTCTAATGGATGCATACATGATATGGTTTTATGGATATGAATCTATCAAGCACTAAAAAAAATTATTTGTACATTTGGACGATAGATAACTAATTCACCCCCCCCAATTATTCTAAAGAAATCCATTAGTGATGCTCATACAAATTAGTAATGTTAGGAGATATATCAATGTCATTAGGTAACTCAACTTCATAAGCACTACCACTGTCAAATTTCCTCAAGAACTTACAAGGTCCAAACTTCCTCATTTTTGGCTTATTGCATGTTACAATAGGAAAATTTTCTTTCTTCAAATGAACCATTACCTCATCACCAACTTCAAAAACCTAATATCTCCTAGACTTATCAGCATCTCCTTATACTTCTGATTACTTTCTTCCAACTTCAAATTCACTTCCTCATGCAAACACTTTATAAAACTAGCAAATTCTTTCCCTTTAAAACTTCTCTTTTCTTCACTGGCAACATCCCTCAAATCTGATACTCCTTTGGGCTACATTCTAGTAACAATATGAAAGGGTGTTTTTCCTATACTCCTATTCATATAATTATTATATGAAAACTCATCCTATTCCAATACCATATCCCAATTACCCATCTTATCTCAAAATAAACATCTAAACAAATTACCTAAGCCTATGTCTATCCATCTATCTTTGGATGGAATTTGTAACTAAACTTGAACTCAGTATCCATCTTCCACAAGTCCTCCAAAAGTAACCAACAAACTTACTATCTTTGTCAGAAATAATACTTTTTGGTAATCCATGCAATCTAACAATATCTTTGAAGAAAATATCAGCAATATGCACAGCATTTGATGTCTTCTTACATGGTATGAAAAGTGCCATTTTAGAAAATCTATTCACAATAATAAATATGGAATCATACCCTCTTGTTGTCTTAGGTAATCCAGGAACAAAACCCATACTAATGTCACTCCAAGGTTTCTAAGGAACAAATATAGGTATATATAGTCTAGTATTGTGACTTGCTCCTTTAGAAACTTGATAAATTCCACAACTCCTTACAAAATTGTGAACATACTTATCCATCTATGGCCAATAATAGTTATCCTTCAGCAAACTCAATGTCTTATCAATTCCAAAATGTTCAGCCAAACCACTACAATTACTTTCCTTAATCAAAATAGCTCTCATAGAAATTCTTGTAATACCCATTAGAATTCCTTTGAATAACATACCTTCTTGAATGAAATACTCATCATACTTACTCATTTGATAGGATAGATTTGGTGCTCTACACTCTCTCCACATCTTAGAAAAATCAAGATTAGTATCATACAACTCTTTTATTTCATCAAAACCAAGAACTTTAACCTTCATCTCACTCAACAAAGAACATCTTCTACTCAATGCATTAGAAACTCAATTAGTAAATCCACTTTTATGTTTGATCAAAAATGTGAAACTCTTCAAATACTCAACCCAATTCATATGTCCCTTATTCAACTCATGTTGACTTCAAAAATACTATAAAGCTTTATGGTCAGTATAAAACACAAACTACTTAAGAATAAAATGATGTCTTCACTTCTTCAAGGTTTGAACAATAGCATAAAACTCTTGATCATGCACAAAATAATTCCTTTTTGCATTGTTCAACTTCTCACTAAAAAGAGGAACAAGTTTACCTTATTGACTCAACACAACTCCTATTGCACTTCCACTCACATCACATTAAACTTGTAATTACTTATTGAAATTAGGAAAACCCAATAGAGGTAATTGAGAAACCTTTTGCACCAAAGCCTCAAAAATATTATCAGGCCCATGTGTCCACTTAAAATCCTTTTTATCTCCTCTCATTGTCTTAGTAATAGCATTACAAATAGAACTAAAATTATTTATAAACTTTCTATAGAAACTAGCCAAACCATGAAATGAACTTACCTCACCCAAATTCTCATGTATAGGCCATTCCAAAATTTCTTTAACCTTCTCAAGATCCATTACCAAAGCATCAACTAAAATCACAAATCCCAAATACACAATTTCTTCTTGCATAAAGGAACACTTTTTCAAATTAATTAACTATGTTTCCTCTTTCAATCTCTACAATACTTGTCTAACATGATCAAGATGTTCTTCCTTGGTCTTATTGAATATCATAATATCATCAAAATAAACAATCAAAAACTTACCTAAAAATATCTTGACAACTTCATTCATCAACCTCATGAAAGTGATAAATGCATTAGACAAACCAAAAGGTATAACCAATCATTCATACGCAACTGAATACCTTTGAACAACATACCTTCTTGAATGAAATATTTATCATAGTTACTCATTTTATTTGGTATATTTTGTGCTCTATGCTATCTTCATGCCTTAGAAAATTATGTTTAGTATCGTAAAACTCCTTTATTTTATCAAAACCAAGAACTTCAACCTTCATCTCAGTGAAAAAAGAACATCTTCTACTTAATGCATCAACAAAATGTTTAGTAACTCCACTTTTTATGTTTGATCAATAATGTGAACTCCGCAAATACTCAACCCACTTCATATATCTCTAATTCAACTTATGTTGACTTCACAAATACTATAAAGCTTTATGATAAGTGTAGAACACAAACTTCTTAGGAATCAAATAATGTCTCAACTTCTTCAAGACTTGAACAATAGCATAAAACTCTTGATAATGCATAGAATACTTCCTTTTATCATCATTCAACTTGTCACTAAAGAAAACAATAGGTTTACCTTCTTGACTCAACACAACTCCTATTGCCCTACCATTTTCATCATATTCAATTTTAAATACCTCATTGAAATCAAGCAATGCTAATACATGTAACTTAGCAACCTTTTGTTTCAAAGGCTCAAAACTCTTATCAACCTCATATGCCCACCTAAAATACTTTTTATCTCCTCTCATTGTCTTATTCATAACATTACAAATAGAAAATAAATTCTTTATAAAATTTCTATATAAACTAGTGAAACCATGAATAGATCTTACTTCACCCACATTATTAGGTCTAGTTCATTCCAAAATTGCTTTAACCTTCTCAAGATCCATTCTCAAACCATTGATTAAAATCAAAAAACCAAAATACACAATTTCCTCTTGCATAAAGTAATACTTTTTCAAATTAGTTAATAGTTTTTCCTCTTTCGATCTATGAAAAACTTGTCTAACATGCTCAAGGTGTTCTTCCTTGGTCTTACTGAATATCATAATACCATCCAAATAAAAAATCACAAACTTACCCAAAAATCTCTTGACAACTTCATTCATCAACCTCATGAAAGTACTAGGTGCATTAATCAAACCAAAAGGCATAACCAACCATTCAAATGAACCATATTTTGTCTTTAAAGCAGTCTTCCATTCATCACCTTCTCTAATTCTAATTTGATTATAGCCACTCTTCAAATTAATCTTTGTAAAATACTTTTCTCCACTCAAAAAATTGTTTACATCATCCATCCTAGGCATAGGAAACCTATATTTCATTGTGATCTTGTTAATAGCTCTGGAATCAATCCACATTCTCCATTTTCAATTATTTTTAGGCATCAATATAGTAGGTACAACACACAGACTCAAAATTTCTCTGACTATAACTTTTTGCATTAACTCTTGCACTTGTGTATTCAATTCTTCATTTTCTGTAGGTGTCAATCTATATGGTGCTTTGTTCAAAAAACTAGCTCTAGGAATTAGATACATATAATGTCCTATGCTCATTAGTGGTGGCAATCCATTAGGTATATCTTCAGTAAAAATATCCTTATACTCATTCAACAACCTTCAATTTTTGATGGCATTCAACTAAAACAATTAATTTCTATTGTCACTCAACATCTACTATATTCTATTACTTGGCTTGTATCTATCACTCAGTCACTACTACCGCAACTTGGTTCTTCTCCAACCCTCTTTCAATTTTTTTCCCATTGACCACACAAACTCAAATAGTAGTACAATTAACCTCATCTAGACTTTCAATAAAATGCAACAATACTTTCTTTCTTCCATTCACCCAAAGACCATATTGATTTAATCTGTTATCATGTGTAGCATATCTATCATACTACCAACATCTACCCAAAAAAATATGACAACAATCCATAGGCATAATATCACAAAAAACTTCATCAAAATAGGTTTCAAAATTGAATTTCACAACACATTGCTCTTTACCAACAATTTATGCTCATCCTTGATCCATGATACATAATAGGGTTTAGGGTGTCTCAATCTCTACAACTGCAAATTTTTAACTATTTCCTTTGATTCAAAATTCACAAACCAACATAGAAAAGAAGGGTTTGAGGATTATAGTTCTATAAAGGCTTTCCTTGGTTAAGCCTTAGGTTAAGGAATTAATAGCTCAATGATAAATGTAAATGTATATGATGATAAAGAACAAAATAAATGTTAGGATTCAGTTTGGCCATGTGTATTTAATGTAGTTATTGGTCTTGAATTAGCAATGTAGGGTATCTCCACTCTTTAAAAAAGATCTACCATAATTCCATCATAGTGCCATGGAAATGAATATGCATCAATGAAGAAGAAAATGAATACCTCAATGTGGATTTCCTTCTTGGATGGCCAACAATATGCTAGATCTTAATGATAAAATTCTCACAAGGGATTTTTCAATGCTATATAGAAATATCCTTTCTTGAATGATTGAAAAAGGATGGACTGCTTGAACTTTTTAATGAAAAAGAAAGAAATCTTCACTAGAGAGAAAGAGCTTGAGTACAATAATTGCTTGATTATATGAATTGAAGCCTCCAAGTCTCCTTATATATGATTTTTTGGGTAGGGAGACAATATAAGATGATTGGATAATGGTCATAAACTAATTAAACCCCTTAGGACTTTTAGGCCCTAAGCTCTAGAACTATCAGGGACTATGTCAATCTAGGTCGACCTAATCTAGCACTATGCCAACCTAGGAGGACTAGGTTGACCTAGGTCAACCTAGTCCATGAGGATAGTTCTTAGGTGCTATAGAGAGTAGACACATATACTAGAAGGATAGGGTAGAAAGATGGAAGAGAGAAGGAAAGAAGAGGAACAAGCTTAGGCATATCCATGGTCTAAAAAAATAATTATGAAAAAGAGGGAGTTGAAAGGTCCTTAAAGGATATTGCATCCATTTCAAGATGGTACAATGGATTTTTTAGTGAATTTTGGTTGAAGATCAATGAAAAATAAATATGCCAAAGGCAAAATTTGAATTTTGGGATAACTTGTTAGTGAGATAGACTTAAGGCTCGCAAGTGTAAGAGGTGATAAAATACTTGGAATAGTATATGATTTGATATTCTATATATGGTTGAAGTTATGATGATTTCTAATATTTGGCATATGGATTATTACTTTTGAAAGTTGAAAGGATGGTGTAGCATTTTACTTGGAATTGGTGAGAATTAATTGTGGATCGTGGAATTTAATTTGATTAAAAAAACTTAACTATAAAAGGTTTCATTTGCATCTTAGCATGGGTCTAATTAATTATTTGTGCATTAGGGAACTCCTAACATGCTGACCTAATTTCTTGAACTTGTAACTTGTATCAAGGAAAGTAATTTCCTTGGTTGTAATATGTGGAATGTATGAAATGAAATTAACTATGTGAGCCTTTATTTTGAATATCAAAGAAGAGTTAAAGGATTGCCAAGTACCTTGGTAGTAGTATGAGTGGAAAATTTTATCATTCCTAAGAGTACTTCAATGGAACTATTAAGAAAAGCATGTTTTCACTAGTCAGTTCATTAATTAAATTTGTGAATATTTGAAGGTGAATTAAATATTCTCATCTCAGACATTGAGACTTCTTGAAGGTGTGTTTAATCTTCTCTCTTCAAGTAGTATGCTCTAGTAGTAAGCCTTTATTTTCATTAACTCTTAACAAGGTTGTGAACCCTTTAATAGGGTCTTGGTCCTTTAACAAGGATAGATGTACTAAATGTATTGTATCAAATCCTAATAGGTTTAGGTCTTCTAAATGAGTATATTTTCATCTTAGTGTGTGATCTTGTGAGTATCATCTCCACCAAGGTTTTTCCCTTAACAAGATTTTCCTCCTAGAATAAAAATATTTTATGTTATGGTGTTGGATTTGATCTTGTTATGCATTGTTTGATTCTTGATTGGTTATTTTTTCAGAAGTTTGAAGTTTATAATTATTGCACAAAATGGACTCAACACACACCCCCCCCCCCCACTCCCCCCCAAATGCTAAATTGTGTAGTGTAGACTATTATTACTAACATAATGGCTCAATATAGAAGAATTAAGTTCAAAATATAAGGTGAATAGCAAAATCATATTGTAGGAGAAGCACAAGATGAGAGGTTGAATCGTCTTAAGGGGAACAAGTTGATTTGTGTTGTAATCAAATATGGTTCATGTTTCTTGGTGCTAGTCAAGTGCTATTTGGTGTTTTCATCAATGTTAAAGGGAGATATTATTGACATAACTTGTGTACATTGTCTTGAAGAGTTGTCACAACATATATTTGAGGGTTGTTTGATTAGTTATTTTTTTTCATTAATATCAACTTGAAGGTTGTCCAATGTCTATTAACTATTCACTAAGGACCATTATTATATATTGTGTAGGCTATAAATGAGGTTTGTATCTGATTTATGTGTTGATTTAGGATGAGCACTTGATATGGGAGAATCAAAGATATGTTGGAAATAAAATAGGGAAACTAAACTCTTGGTGGGGGAGTGAATTGGTCCTTTCAAAAATGTATCCACTAAAACACTCACCACATATCCATCTCACAATTTTCATATAAAATGAAATACCAAACTAAGCATGGTCATCTATAGATGAAAATAATAAACATTCAACACATTTATGAAACAAGATATTTGGTTACTGATAAACCCTCCAATGAGAAGGTAAAACTGGGGTGGGGATGACACCCAAAAATATTAACTATTGTAGTTGTAAAGTGTATCTAATGAAGGTTGCAATGTTTAATCATAAAATATGATCTAACCTATGAAAGGTCATCCCTATTAAAGGCTTACAAAGATTTTTAGGTCTTACCCTATTAAATGATTTCAACACCCTGTTACAAGTGTGCTTGGTTAAAGGAATTTAACTTACAATGAAGTAAGCACTTGGTTAAGAGATTTACAAAAAAGTCTACTAGAACTTGAAACCTATTAAGGCTACTCTATTAAGAGATTTTACTAATTCACCTATTTGAGACATTCAGTTACAACTCCTTTGATAGATAAAAGATCACCTCTTTCCAAATGTATACTTGATCCTCTCTAATCAAATATGTCAATTTTGTCCTCTCTGCTTTCCTCTGTTCTCTCTAAATAGTTTTGCAATGCATATCCCAATTCATAACTCCTTAATCACCATGAATTCTCTATCTACACATACAAACTTCTCTCTTTTCTCCTATTGCATCTTTAGGGTTTTTCTTCCTTAAGAAGACCTAGTTGACTAAGGGTTAGGTAAAAATTAATGATTGTGATTTACCTATTTTTTTGCTTAGGACAACCCTCAATTTGATTGGTTGCATGTACTACATAGGGATTCTTAATATAGATTCATTCTTACCATCTAGAATCATAAAACAATCCTTAAGTTGGCCCAAAAATGGTTTACATAGAAGTTTGTGCCATTACAAATTACTATGTCCAAAACTATTTACTTGGTACTTAAAGCCTCTGATGCTTGGCATTCATTATTTCTTCAATGTTGTAACTTGTCTCCTAAATCATTCAACATCCACTATTCGCTCAACATGTGAATCACTCAACAAAAACTAACTTGCTTGGCACTGGAGTAACTCGACACTAACTATCTGTATATTCTTCTTGGCTTGCATTAACTAACAACTTATGCCCAACGTACACTACTTACTCAGCATGCTTTAGAGGAATATGACTACGTGTTTAGTTACTCATATGTCAAAACGAATATGAGCTTTCAAATTTTGAATTCTTGCAAGGGTGAGATCTCCTTGAATGGCGGGTCTTTGGTGCCTGGTCTGAAACACGGACAACAAGATGAAGGAAGGCTGGCAGATCTTGTCATAAGGGATCAATCAGGTAGTGTGAAGGGGAGCCCAGGTGTCCATCCCAAGGAAGCAGCTAAGATTCCTTTAGTTCCCATAGAAAACAAGTTAGGAACCACAAAATGGTCTTCGTTATTTGGGGTAAAACCTTCAAGTAATTCCTCTTTCCTGCCTGTTAAAACTATCTTAGATTCTAAGAAAGGATCCTACATGATTGCTATTCTGGACGAGATAGTGGATCACAACATTCAAGCCATGGCTACTACTTTGGTTGGGAGATTTTTGGGACCTAGATCGAACATTAATGATGTTAGGTTGTTCATAAAAAAAAATGGGCTCTCAAGGGTCAGGTCTCAGTCACTTCTATGGTGAAAGGCTTCATGTCTTTCAATTTTACATGCTCGTAAGATCTTGCCAGCATTCTATGTGAAGCACAATGGGCCTTTGGTCGCTCCACCTTGTGCTTCAGAAGTGGTGTTCCAGAATGAGTCTGAATGATTCTTTCTTTGCTCAAGCTCCTGTATGGGTCAAACTACCAGAATTGTCATTAGAATTCTAGAATGAGGACATCTTTGTGGGTATCACGAGTACCTTTGGGGAACTCCTCTCAACAGATCCAATATCTGCCTCCAAATGACATTAAAATTTTGGTCGCATATGCATTGGGGTGAGTGAAGGAATAGACATGCCTGATTTCATTGCTTTTCACTCTAAACTAGGGGTGCATAACTAGAAAATAATTTATGAAAACATCCCCTTTGTATGCTTCCTTTGCCTAAAGGCGGGTCACAAAGCCCACTAGTGCCCCACTGCGGTAAAGAAGCTGCCCATCAAACCAGTCATCTCTGACCAAGTCAAGAAGAAATCTCGCCCCTTTGGTAAGGGTAAGATGAAGTTTCTCTAGAGGTGCAAACTTTCTGTGGTGTAGGGGAGGAAGGCCATTAGCCAGAAGGATAAAGCCTTGAAGGTTATCCCTAAGAAGGTCACTCCCAAGGAGCAAGCAAGTCTCAAGAAGAGTCTTGCCTTGGAGATGCAAGTTTCAGCCTCAAAGGAGGGTCCAAAGATGTAGGAAAGTCCCCACTCCTAAGCTATGGGACCAATAGAGGAGTTTGCTCCACCTTTGGAAGCAACTGAGCAGCTTATTTCCATAGTGGAGCAAGAACCTCTCTCAGAAGCTACAGAGTAGCTTAGTTTGAGGCATGAAGCCTCGACCTATATTATTCTAGAAGCAAAGGAGAGCCAGGATATACTTTCCCATAATCTCATAGATGCCCAAACCCCTTTAGGGTTGAAGTGGGGAGAACCTCCTATTCCCAAAGGGCTAGAGGCCAAGCTCCACCTTCTCATTAAAAACACAGATCCAGACTAGATCGCTCAGTGGGAAAGTTAGTTAGAAAGTAGTCTGATGATAAGCCTAGATGGCTGGTGCATGGTAAAGAAGAAAAAGAAGAACCACAAGAACTAGAACAAAGTCCTCCCTCCTTTATCTCCAGTGTCTACCAAAAGTAGGGTCAAAGCTAAAGTTGGGATAACCCCTAAGGGAGCAAGAAGAAAGAGCTCAAATCAACTTCTACAAGAAGAAACAAAAAGGAACCTGGCAGATGGGAGCTAGAGAACCATCAAGGACTTCTCAAGTAGCAAGAAACGGAAGTCATTTCATGGAATATAAGGGGCCTAAATGGGGCTCATAAACAAGATCTAGTTAGAAATATGATTAGAGACCATAGACCTAATTTTTTTATGTTACAGGAGACTAAGATGAAAAGGGACCTGGGTAAGAGGATATCCTTCAATAAAGCTTTTAGTTGCATGGCCTCATATTCAGAAGGTGCTTCTAGAGGAGTACTAATCCTATATAACTCTAGGGTCTTCAAGTTATCTACTCTTTTCAGCACTCACCATGCTCTTCTGTGTGAGGTTTCTCACATCTTTAGCAATGATTCCTGGCTTATCCTAAACCTATATGCCTCCAACACCAAGAAGGATAGAAAAAGTTTTTGGATCAAACTCCTTGACATCCTTTCCAATTGCAATGTTAATAAAGGGATCCGCATGGGGGACTTCAACATGCCTCTCTTTAATGCTGAAAAATGGGGGGGTCTCACCCCAAATCAGGACAGTAAGCATGACATTGCTTTTTTCATTTAGAATCTTGCCTTCTTGGATATGGACCTTCAAGGGGGTAGTTTCACTTGGTCTAACAGGAGATTTGGGGGAGACAACATTCAGGTTCACCTCGATAGAGCCCCAATTTCTCCTGAATGGCTTCTTTCCCATTCTTGCAGATTACCCCTCCTCCCTAGGGTGGGTTTCGATCATTCCTTGATTTCTCTCTCTTTTTCCCCTCTGTCTAGCAAAAAGGTCTTCCCTTTTCACTTTAAGAAAATGTGGCTTTCCCATCCAAAACTAGAAGGAAAAATCTCTTCTTGGTGGAACTTTGAGGTTGACAGTACTGCTATGTACAGAGTTGCCCAAAAGCTAAAAATGTGAAAAGGAACATTAAATCTTGGAACAAAACTGACTTTGGCTACATTTTCCAGGAGAAAGATGAGAAAATTGATCAGCTCAATTCTATCTAGGAAGAAACCCAGCTCTTTGGATATAATGCTAACAACAGGTAGGAGGAAGTGGCAATGATCTCGGATTTGCACAACATCATATCTAATGAAGAGCTTTATTGGAAACAAAGATCTAGAGTTAGCTGGTTGATAGAAGGAGATCGTAACACCATATTTTTTCACCTGACCACCCTTAAGCATCGAGCTAATAATAGAATATCTAATTTCAAAAAGGGCCAAGTACTGGTTTCTAAGGAAGAAGAAATAGTGAAGGAAGTTGTTTGCTACTTCTCCTCTCTCCTCATAGTTGGTACCTCCCTCTTTGCATCTGATCAAGAGAATATCTTGGTGGCCATCCCCCCCTACTACAAGATAATCATAATTCCATGCTAAAAGCTATCCCCACCCTAGAGGAAATTCACCAGGCCCTCTTTTCCCTCTCGGGGGATAAAGCTCCAAGCTCGGATCGTTTCCCTACCTTTTTCTTTCAGACTTATTGGAATGTGGTTAAGAAGGATGTGGTTAAGGCGGTACAAGAATTCTTTGGGGCTAGGAATCTACTCAAAGAACTTAATGGTACTTTTCTTGTCCTCATCCCCAAGATTTTGGGAGCTGACTCTTTGGAAAAATTCAGGCCCACTAGCCTATGCAATTCTTTGTACAAGATCATCTCCAAGGTTCTCACTTCAAGACTCCTCAGCATTCCTTCCCTGATCATTTCACCCCAGCAAACTGGCTTTTTCCCCGGTAGGCAAATCCTTGATTCCATCATTTCGGTTCACGAAGTCATTCACTCTCTTGAGGTGGGCAAAAAGGAAGGTTCCCTTCTCAATTTGGACTTGTTTAAGGCTTACGACAGGGTTGACTAGAATTTCCTCTTCGCTATCCTTTGGGCCTTTGATTTCAATGCTCAAGTTTGCAAGCTCATCTCTTAGCTAGTGTCTTCTCCCTCTTTGTCTGTTGTAGTTAATGGTCTCTCCACTCCCTTGTTCTTCCCTTCAATGGATTTAAGGTAGGGTGACCCCATTTCTCCTGTCCTTTTTGTCATCTTGGCGAAATGCCTAGGCATAATCATCCAAAATAAGATCCAGGCTAGGGTTTTGAAAGGTCTTAGGCCTTCTTTAGGGCCCTCTACTTTCACCCACTAGCAATTTGTGGATGACACTATCTTGGGTCGAAGCCTCTTTCTGGGAGGCCATGACTTTCAAAAGCATTCTAAACTCCTACACCAGGGGCTCAAGATAGGCTATCAATCTGGATAAGAGTTTAGTTTTCTTCCTCAATACCCCTTTGGAGAGGTAGAGGAAAATTTCTCACATCCTAGGATGCGGCATTGGGTCCCTTCTAGTGACTTATCTTGGGCTACCTCTTGGAACGAAACCTCCAGATTCCTTTTGGATCAGCATTATAGATAATTTCAACAAGAAACTTGTAGGTTGGAAAGGGGCCACCCTTAGTCAAGCTAGAAAATACTCCTTGGTTAACTCTATTCTCCAGAACCTCCCTATCTATGCCCTCAGTCTTTTCAGGATTTCGGTTAAGTTTGTGGAAAGAATGGAGAGAATTCAGAGAGATTTTCTCTAGACAGGGACTGATGACCACAAGAGATATCACCTAGTTGCATGGGACTTAGTCTGGCAGCCCAAAAGCCAGGGTGGTCTTGATATTAGAAAAATTTCTCACCTCAATCAATCCCTTTTAGCTAAACATCCTTGGTGCATCTTCCAAAGCATAGGTTTTTGGAGGGATATTATGGCTGAGAAATATATAGTTAGACTCTCTTAACTCCTTATTTCAAGGGGCTAAGCTATCGACGGGGTCCCATATTTGGAATGGAATCTTGAAGGCCCTCCCCCTTGCTAAATCTAGGACAAAATGGAAAGTTGGAATGGGAGACAAAATCCTTTTTTGGCAAGATACCTGGCTGTGTTAGGAACCCCTCATTAATCACCCCATATATGGTAGATGGGCTGATCAATGTATTAGAAGATATGGTTTGATGGTAAGGAACTACAAAAATGGTAATGAATGGCACAATCTGGTTGAACTTTTGTAGGACCTCAAGCCTTTAATGTCTTCTCTAAATGCCATCTTCATCAACCAGAATGGTGACTCTTTAGTTTGGGGAGATTCTTCAGGGGGCCTTTACTCTATGGCCACTGGTTATCTAGACCTTATGAGCAAAGAGGAGAAACCTATCTGGGCCAAAGCCTAGATCCTTGGGCTTACGCCTAAGATAAACATTTTCTTTTTGCTCCTCCTTCAAGATAAAATCCTAACCTAGGATAATTTAGTGAAGAGAGGCCAAATTTTACCTAATACATTCTTCCTCTACAAGCAAGACCTGGAAACGGTTAATCATATGATCATCCACTGCCCCTTCTCCTCGAGGGTGTGGAGCCATCTGACAACTAACTTGGACTTCAACTGGTGCCCTCCAGCTAGCATCCAAGATTTCTTTAGTCAGTGGAGAAGCCACCACCAAGGTTTTAATTCTTAGTTATTGAGCTCCTGGATCCTCCCATAGTTCTGCTGGGGAATCTAGAAGGAGTGCAACAATAGGATATTTAGAGACAAAGAAGCCCCTGAGGTTATAATTGCTGAGAAAACCAAAAGCCTCATGATAGAGAACTATGACATAACCAAAGAAGGAGACATAAAGGTAGGAGGGAACAGTAAAGCCAGGAAAGATGATAGGATCAAAAGAAGATAGGAGGCTATTTGGTCTTTCCCCCGTGAGAACTGACACAAAGCCAATTTTGATGGGGTAGCTAAGGGGAATCTAGGTCTAGCTGGATGTAGAGGTATCATAAGAAATAGTTTGGGAGGTGGTATCACTACTATCTCTTCCCCTATTGGCCACCAAACCAACCATCTAGTTGAAGCCAGTGCTTCTAGGTTCATTGTTAAGTTGCCCCTGGCCTCAGGGATTGAGCAGTTGTGGCTTGAAGGTGACTCCTTAAATATAATAAATTGCATCTTAGGAGTCACTAAACCCTCCTGGACCATTGAAAGCATTATTGAGGACCTTAAATCAGACTTAAGGAAATTTAAAAACTACTACATCAACCACGTTTATCGTGAAGCAAACACAGTCGCTGACTGGTTCACCAACCAAATGGTTGCTAACAACTCAGTGATGACATGGGGAAGCAATAATGATTTTCTGGCGACTGTGATTGAGCTAATCTGAAAGGAGAAAATCCACGGCACCAACATAATGTCTTTTTAATTATGATAGGATTTGAAAAATTATACTTCAAAAAGGGATTTATTAGGAGTTATGTGGAACCCCCTCCAATCCATAATCACATGTACAGAAGACACGAGCTAAAGGAAGCCAAAAAAAATTCCATAAACATGCGCAAATTTTTTTCACTCTCAGCGCCTTTTGCTACTCTAAACTCGGCAATACTGCTAGTGGGTTAGGGTTTGTTGAGCCAAAAATTGCAATGGTGGGAGAAAGGATCAGAAGAGAGCCATGGGGCGAAGCAGAGAGATGGAAAGAGAAGAGGAAGGTCTAGAGAAAGCTCTAGAAGGGAGGCATCGCCAAATTCATAGAGAAGCTTCATGGATTTGATGTAGGGGTTACTAAAGCTATGGTTGATTCCTTGCAAAATGGTAGAGTCAAAATTGATGGTGTTTCCCACAAAATCTCTGAGGGTCTCATTGCGGAGGTGATTGGCTTTTCTTAGGATGGCATGAACTTGTACAAGGACAAGAAGATGTCTACCAATGCTGTCAATGACTTTGTTAAGGATGATAAGGAGAAAAACAATTTGGTCAAGATTGACACCTACTATGATATTGATTCCATCAAAAAAATTTAGAGGTATGTTCTCAGGATCATCATTGAATATGTTACTCTTGACCCCAGGTTTGATAGAATTAGGACTCATCATTTTGTTCTGTTAAATCATTTTAGACACAAAATGAAAATTTCCTTTCCATTTTTCATTTTCACCTCCATGGCCAAGAATATAGAGGGGTTCAAGAAATGCCCTGTCAAAAATCTTGCCCTTGATTAGGGTCTCTTGCTTCTGATTTATGAGTTCTTGAAAACCCAAACTAGAGGTAAAACCATTGGGGACTTGGGTAGTGCCTCAAAGGACACTACCAATTCTAATTATGGGGATGAGCTTGTAGTGAAATAAGAGAAAATTGACACTCTAAGCAAAGCTATCCCTGTTACCCGTGACCCTTGCATCCCTAGCAGGAAAAGCCCCAGATGTCTTCCCCCTATCCCCCCCTCTCCTCATCCTAAGGAGGTGAAAGAGGCTAGTGATGATGATGTGGAGTTTGATATAGAGTCTGAGGAGGAGGACTTGGAGAAGGGGAAGGAAAGTGAGATGGAAGAAGATAAGGGGAGAGATAATGACAAGGAGATGGAAACCCCTATGGACCCCAAGGTTAACCCCAAGAAAAGAAAAGTGAACCAAGCCCTGACCCAGGAACATCCCAGTGATCTTGTTGAAGTTCCCCCTAGCCCCACACCACCCAATTCACCTCAGGAGGTTCCCATTTCATCCTCGGAGGAGATGATTGAAATCATGGTTGAAAAAGGGGGGGATGTAATTAGAAAGAACAAGAGGAGGGACTGGAGGAACTTCTATGGGGACAAGGTTAGTTTGGGTATTGTTAGAGAATCTGCTAAAATCTAGGTGCTAGAGGACCTTAACAGAAGCACCCACTATGATGAACTCCTTGACTCAGCTCTTTTGGTTATCTTTGACAATGTGTGGGAAACTGGTCTCAACTTCCTAAATAATGCAAAGAATAGTCTAATTGACAACTTTCATTCCATCAAGTGGATTTTTTAGGAAATTGAGGCTCTGAAGGATAGGAGCAACTAGCCCAACAACTAGGATATTGAAAAGGACTAGTAAGCCAAAGGGAGTAAGGACTAGGTGGGTAGCCAGGAGAAAGATAGAGGCTAGGTCTCCAGAGACCATCAGGATGATAGACTCACCTAGCTAGAGTAGAAGGTCCAAAGGCTAGATTTTGTCCACCAAATAATCACCAAACAAATAGTAGAGACCCTTCACACCTTGAATGAGAATATTGTCAATCTGGGTGACTATCTGACTACAACTAGCCTTAAAAGGGATATGGAGCAAAACACAGAGCAACGATTCAACTAGGATGAATTTTAGAAAGAGGCTAGTGACCAAGTGAATCAGGGGAACCAGATGAACACTCCTACCAGGATTCAAGATGAAGCGGCCAGTCAGAAGGAAAATGATGTTGCAGAAACCCTACAGGCCTTGGACATAGATGGCCACTAGCTTGTTTTCTTGGCTTTGTCTCTGGCTTTTGTACTTTGGCTTCGGGCCTTGTTTTGTTTCCTACCTTCTAAGACAGTTTTTCTATTTGTTTAGATTATTTTTTCTCACTCTTTTTACTGTAAAACTTTGGGTTTTAGGATCCCTATAAAACCTATTTTACCTAATCAAAAACAAGATATATCTAGATATTTTATGTGTAATTTCATGTACTATACATAGGTATGGAGATATTTATGATTGAAGGATGTATGAAAATACAATTGAGTTGATCATTTAATGATAAATAGTAAATGATTTGATTGATCAATCATATACATGATGTTTCAAAAGATTAAATTTAGGGTTTATGATCTATAGTCAATTATGTAATCATGGTTATAGTTTTACATGATTTGGTTAACATGAAGACATGTTTCAGATCGATTGAAGGAAATTTAGAAAGGAATATTAAGAACAAGTTAAATGTTTGTATTTGATCTATAGTTGGTCACATGTAGGCCATTTCCAATAAATATTTCATGATTTAAATTTATTTTATGTTGTGTAAAATATGTAGAATTAATGGATTATGATGGATTGGTTATACATTGGCAATCATGATTAAATTTCTTCAAGTTGTGCATGTTCATTGGAAAAATTAAAATAACTAGATGTTCTTTGTTGAATCAACATGTAATTAAAAATGATGATTGAGTGGTGTGATGTAATGATTGATTAGGGTTTGTTAATTTGTTTTAGTTAAGCTGAGGTTGATATTAGGTGTAACACATTTAGGTTAAGGTGATAGTTTTTATAGAGAAGTGAGATCGAGAAGGGTTGTGTAGTTGAATTCTTACAAACAAATTATAAGCAAGTGAAAATGATAATCTAAATTGGATCTATACAAGTGTGAACCCAGAATAGTGAGTTATACATTTTTTCCTAAATGGGCAACAATATGTACATTTTGAAAAGAAAAAGTCCCTTTTGGATGTATATTACTATTATATTTTTATAAATCAAAAGATAAGTAAACTAGAGTCTTTAAGAAATTTTTGTCTATATTCCAAATATATTTTTTAATCTTAATTTTTGAAACTTATTTGAATGGATTTTTCTTTCTCATTTAAATAATAGTATGTTGCTGAAGACAACATTTTTAAAGAATGACACTCACTTTATAGAGCATAAATTTTGTTCTAAAATGGATATCCAATTGATGCTTTCGAATTTAGTTTTATAACCATATCTAGTGACTCCAATTGGTTTCATGACTATATCCTAATTATTTCATTTTTTATTTATGTTAAGTTACATGAACTATAATTTTGACATACATTCACTTCAAAGCTTGCAATTTGGTCTATGTTTGTCCAATTTTTATTTTATTGAAAGAATAACCTATACCATATTTTTTTTTTTTTTTAAATTTCTCTAATTTGGACATAGAGGTCAATATATGGTAAAACATCTATATTTATTAAAAATAAAAGTACAAATTTATATTAAACTTAATTTATATTAACTTTATAATCATTGGAAATATGTTTTGACTGGTATCATACTAAATAGATAAGTTTGTGAAATGAATTCATTTGATCATTCGAAAGATAAAGGCAAACTGATTCTTTATCTATATTTTAATAGGTGCAAATGAAACTCTATTGCAGGTAAACGATTGAGGAAAATAGAGGTTATATCAAATATTTTTTTTATCTAAGAATATTTGATCTAGCTATTTTTTATTAATTCCTTGAAATGAGACCTTTCAAGGCTTAAATAATCATATTTTCTTAAACACATAATTTTAGCACAAGTCAACATATCTAAAAAATTATAACCCACTATTATGGGGTCACTCACAAAAAATGGTGAAGTGTTAGTTTCATATCACTCTTCTTGAATCCTAATATGTTCTCAAGTTCAAATCCTCTAACAAGGTCACTTTTAACAGGGTGAGTAGGATTCTGACATATCTAAAGTCAATTCTTTTAATAGAGTGGCTCAATAGTTTGACTTATAAATTCCTTAGCAAGGCCACTCTTAATAAAGTAAAGGTCATAACAAGGCTAGAGGAAAATCCCTTGATTGAGTGCCTCCTAAAAGGGTCTTCTCGTAATTGAGAATTATTGTAAGCTCCTAACAAGGCCAAGACTTTAATATTGTGCATTTCTTAAGGATAAAAAATACTTGTGGGTATCAATTCTTGTTGTGGTTTTTCCCTTTGACCAAGGGTTTCCATAGTAAAGATATTGGTGTTATTGTGTTATTTGTGTGGATGTTTTAATTAGTTGTCTTATTGATAGTTTCACAAGTTAACATAGAATGAATAAATAAATATTATATTTGATATTGATTTATCAATATTGTAAAAAATTTCTTATATTTTAAATCTAATTAATTGTTGATTAAACCTTACATATTCATTAATAATAAAAAACTATTATATATGTGTGTGTGTGTGTGTGTGTGTGTGTGTGTGTGTGTACATATATATATGTATGTATGTATGTATGTATTTGTATGTATATATATGTGTATGTATATATATATGGATGTATGTATATATGTATGTATGTATGTCTATATATATATATATATGTATGTATGTCTATATATATATATATATGTATGTATGTCTATATATATATATATGTATGTATATATATATGTATGTATGTATATATATGTATATATATATATATATATATATATATATATATATATATATATATATATATATATATATATATATATATATATATATATATATATATATATATATATATATATATATATATATATATATATATATATATATATATATACACACACACACACACACATACATATACATACATACATACACATACATACATACATACATACATATATAAACAACTGAAGCTTAGATTAATTATTATTATATGATAAACGAAGTTAGATTTGAACCCAAGACCTCTCACATGAGAAGCTCGCAAATTACCATTGCATTGTAGGCTTTTACCTATTAAAAATATATATTTAATTTTAAATTATTTAATCTAATTACTCTATTTAAAAATTCTTTAAACATAAAATAATTTATATTTGATTAACCTAAACTATTTTTAAAGATACCTTTAATTTTCTTTACACTTACAATGGATTCCATTTTTTTAAAGGTTTATCAAATCATCACCATCACCCTTGAATATTGAACATGCATATTCTCAATAAATAGTTTTTGGGAATTTATTAATCAAATTAAAAGATAAAGACATCAAATTATTTATTTAAACATTGACTAAATAGTTAATATGCATGTGGTAGGGATGTGCACTACTTATAAGCATAGGAAAAGGTGAACAAATAAACTACTCTTCACATTTTATTTATCAATTATAAGAAAAATCCTAGCTTTCTTCATGATGCCCCCTTGAATGAAATGCTTTTTGCAAATCCACATGCACCCAAGATATAAAAGCCAAATATTATTTTATGTGAAATTTCAACTATCATCATTATTGAAAGTGGGCCTAATATTATTTTTTCAATGGAGATCAATTACATGACTAATATAGAAATATTTCTCCTTAGATAAAGATTTAAAAAGTTTCCAATTGTCTTTTCTTAATATTAATTAATATAATTCCATGACAATTTTTTATTTAAGAAATTAAAGAACTAAAAATTTTAGTCATTAGTAATACTGATTAACATATACTATCATAGTCATTAATAATTATTATTATTAACAAATAATGTCATTATTATTAATCTTATTATTATTACTACTAATCTTAATATTTTCAATAATTTAGGGTTCAAAAGAATGTTCCTCAATTTTTACATTAAGGAAGGGAATACAAATTCCAACTTTCAATCACCCATCTATTTTAGTACCCAAAACTTTTGCATGTACAAAGAATATTTAAATGTCCTTTTTAATCTTTTATATTAAATGAAGATGGATTTTTCATTAGACCCATTGGTCAAATAAAGGGATGTACACACATATGTACCAGCATAATATGTGTTGCAAAAGGGGAAGGAGTGCACTAGGCACTAAATTATTGAATAGTTGAATTTAACACCTCACACCTCAATATCACTGATTTATATGCAATGATACATTGATATTTTCTTGTATGTCTTTTAAAGAAAAAGGGTATTTATATTTCTTTTTTCTTCTTACTATTAATCATTAAATGTATTGGGACAACTATTTGTCATTAATCTTTTGTACATTTCTAATTATTAGATATTGTCAACTATTTGTTGAATTGTTAAGTTACTTTAATCTTAAGTTATAATTTATGTTTTTCTTTTTTAAATTCTTAATTTATACATTATATTGTAATTTTCAATTTCAATATTTTGGAATATTTTTGTATTGTTATATCATTAAAAATGAAGTCCCCCTCTTTTGATCATTGGTGATCATACTTTCATATGATGTCTATGTTTACTAATATATTGTTTATAGATTCAATTTGAGTAATTTCTCTTGGAGTGATTTTGTAACCTCCTCTCTTCTTCATTTTTTTTTGTTTTCTTTCTATGTGTGTGAATAGTGTATTGTATCTCTTTAATTACTTAATGGACATGCCTATTCATTTAAAAAAATGTGGGCATATATTAGTTTACTATTTATAATTAGTTTATGTGAGTAAAATTATGAGATGTTTAACTATTCGGTCTACTATTCTAGTTTGTACAATTTACAACCTTTGAACCTTATTTAATTATGAATTTATTTTTTTGTTTTATGTTCTAAGAGCCTAGATGTTGTTGAGTTCAAGTCTCTTAGAGATAAAAAATCAAAGTGTGGGAAGGTATTGGATTTCCTTAAAATTTTATTTAGGTAAGATTGTGAAAAGTCCTTACCATTAGATCTTTTTCTTTTGATTTGTACAATATACAACATTTAGACCCTATTGAATTATTAAATGTGTACCTATTTTTTAAATTGCTTAGTTGGTGCCATTTAAAAGATACAATCCCTTTCAATTATTGTTCAAATTATCTATTTATATGTCACATTATAATTCTCAATCACAATGTTGTCTAATGTCTTCACATTTTTATCCCTCTTAAAATAAATTATGCATGTAATAAGTTCATTATTTATAGCTAGTGCACAAGCAAAATCATCACAAGGGTTTATAGCTAGAACCTTTATCTTAATTTATATTGTTGCAATTGTTGAATCCTATTTAATTATCACATTTTTTTCTTATTTGTGTCAATTTATTAGTTTTTATTTCACATCAATTTAAGGACATTATATGATTATCTTTTTCAATTGTTGAAAATATCCAACTCTCATGTCGCACAACAATGTATTAGATAACTTGGTGGTAAATAAGTTATGTCCAGTTATCCTATTGTCCTTTCAAACAATTTTAGTACCAAACAACATCATAAACAATCACTCAGTGTACTCATTCAACTTATCATTTAACTATTTCAATCACTTTATTCCAAATTCTTCATTTATTATTCTATTATAAATGACTGACAATAATAAAATTTAGTAGTTACTAATGACTAACTTAGTTGTTACCATGTTGTATTAAAATGAAAATAACATGTAAATCAACTTGCAACATGTTGCCAACTCTCAGTCCATCCTATTTTAAGCTTCTAGCTTGGTTAGTATTCATTTTACTTATGTTCGAGTCCTTGTCTAGGTATCCCATAGGTGGCTACATTCTCATCAAGCATCCTCAAGGCTTTCCTTATGGATCTCTCCAAGTTTTCCTTGGTTTGCTCCCCCCTGGGCCTCTATGTGAAATTATTTCTTTTTATATGCATCAAGGTCTTAGAAAATCTAGGTTTGGGTGGGTTTCTATCTAAGTGTCTTCATAATGAGAAGGAAGCCTATTTTAGTTTTGCAATTCACTCCTATCACTATTATGGTTTTCCTTTCAAATTTTGGCCTATGCTAGTATGAATGCTGATGATACTACTTTGGGGGAGTATCCTAAGCATTGGAGAACATTGACATGTTGCATTCATGATTGTGCCTATCATTGATGAGAACATAGTATGGTTTCTATAGAGACTGGAAGAATAGAAGTAAGATACCTTATGTGATCTACAGTTAAGGATATGTTTCTAAGAGTGTCTTGATGATGTGGTTAAGAGGAAAAACTTTGAGTTGAAGATGTACGGCATTTATGTTTGATTTACTGTTAGCAACATAGAAATAGAGCATTTGTTTGGCATTTTTTGATGTTTTCATTGTATCTTTTAGCCAAGATATAATGAAGTGATGTGTAGTCAACCAGTGATAGGGGACAGTTAGATGATGACATTAGCAAGTGCACAAGACCTAGACTCACACGTGTAAATTTTTGTAATAGACTGTGAGCCAACAATTCTATTGTAATTGTAATTAATTATATATCTTATTTTAATTATTTGGGAAAGCATTAAGGCTGACTCAGGAATTATTAATATGAAGATATGGTATAAAGGAAAGATGTTTTCCTTAATTGTAAGAAGGGAAGTAGAGAATCAAGTATCTATTATGCATTGTATTTGCGGAGTGTGAAAAGGAGTAGAGTGTTGATTGAATGTGTGAGGCCTCACCCCAACCCTTCATAGCCTTAGTTGTTACTTTACCATTTTGATACTCACGACTCAAGATGTTGAGATGTTATCAAATACTTGAACATATCATATTATTTCATGATTGTGTGATGTTATTTTCAGATATTTGATGTCCGTCATTTAATATTTTATGTATATGTATGTTGATGAATTAAGTAAAAGGTAAGATTAACATTTTGGTTTTAGATATTTTAAATGGTTAAGAATTGAATAGGATGAGAGGAACCTTGATTTTGTTATAGATGGATGTTTTAATTTATGTGATTCCTGATACGTATATATACATATGTACATGTGATTTTTGGGACTACTAATGTGTGCAAATATTTTAGTCAAGGAAAATCGATGGAGGAACAGAAATGATCCCTGTGTGCTAATTTTGGAAACCTTGTTGTTCGCAATTCAAGTATTTTAACTGTGAGATGTATGGATTTTCTTTCTGTGTTCAGTGAATGTTAATGTTCATAACTATGTTCTTTTAGTGTTGCTTGACACTCGTGAATTGTGTATGCTCTTCAGCATGCTGATTAGGCTTAGCTATGTAATCTCTGGACCTAAGTCAAATTAAGTTAGTGTCAGTTTGCTAATTGGGTTCTTAATCAAGTTTAGTCACCCTTAATCTGGATTAGTGCTTAATCTTCTTTTTTGAGTTGTTAGATGGTCCTATTTAATTCCTAGCTTTTGTTTGGCTCTAAACCTATTCCTGAGGCTTTAAAACATGAAATATTTATACCCAAGGGGTATGGGTATGGGTTGGGGGTCTTTTCAAACCCCTAAGCCCCTTTTATTGACTTTTGAGGTCACTCAAAAAGTCTCTTTTTTCCTTTGTGCGAAAATTGACGATGGCTACCATGAGTTGTCTCACCTCACCTCCACTTAGTGGTTAACCATAGTATGGGTTGAGTTAGGAGCTTCTAGATTTGTAGGTGGGTGAGTGAAGTTATTGATCCCTTTGGTGGTTCAGTTTGAGGCTTATTTAGAGGCCCTTCTCGGACTAGTGAAGGTTGTTACCCAATCTCTACATTTAGAGAGAAGTCTTGGAAGATTGAAGCAAGGAAGGGAAAAGCTCTACTCAAACTTGTTAATTTTCCATTACCTCTTTGTGAAGGTAGGAATTCTCATCTCCCTTGTTCAGATTTTCATGTTTCCTTCATGCTTATGCTACCTTGTTGTTGTTTGAATGCTTGTATGTATGTGGGTATGTTGGGAAGGTTTGAAAACCATGCCTTTTGAATGTTTTCCTTTCATGTTTATGTTTGAATTTTAAGATGTTCTTGCATGGGTGTTTTGGCATTACTCACTCTTGGAGAGGGCAGAAGTGGCCAATTTCAGGAAAAGTCATTTTAGTTGGACTCCAATAGTGTAGAGTCTCTTCTCAGGACAAGAAGAGGGAGAGAGGGTAGGGTGTTATGGGTCCCTACCTGTTAGCACAAACCATGTATGAGTTTTGGCATGTAAGAATGGAAGAACAAAAGTTCTTGATTTATAGCCCCGATTGGGTACCTGGTTTGGTGTTGTCTGACATCTCCTGTTGGAAAAATCCACCTTTTCCTAGTTTTGATTCATTGTGAATCCTATTGTGAAAACCTTGTATGAATATGCATGTTTGAATTTTTTCTTGGTCATGCTTGTTGTCACCTGATCAGATTTTGTTCCCTCCACGGTTCTTAGAAAAATGTTGTAGAAATTGTTATGGAATCTTTGATGAGGGTCATGAAGGAAATTCAATTAAATTGTTGTGATTCAGGATTGAAATCCTATGTAAATTGTATTTCAAAACTTTTTTGTAATGGCAACAATGTTGGGTTTTCTTCCTAGTTCTTTCCCGGCTGAGCCTTTGAATCAAGTTTGCCAATGAAATGGTGATTGAGTATAATTACTTATTATGTGATTTAATCATAATTTTAAATTAGATGGATGCACATCAAAAATAGGATGGAAATGATGCTGATTTAATTAGACTAATATTTCAAGTTTCCTTGTATGTTGAAAAAAATAAAAATAAAAAATCATATTATGGATGTAGATTTAGTTTTCATGATTATCAGAATCAAACAATTCTTGTATTATTGAATCAAACGAATAATTCACATCCTTGGTATATTAAGTTGTAACAATCCTTTTAGATTTGCTTTGAAAAAAAAATAAAAAAAATAATACCCCCTCTTGGTAAGATATCAACTTTATAATCTATACTTAGAAAAAAAATTCCGAAAAAAAAAAGTATTCCAAGAGAGTGAAAACTCTCTGGATTTTGTATGAGGAGGCAATTTAATTCCCCTCATTACAACAAAGAATCTTATAAAGATTCCTTTTATATTTTGTTTGAAAAATATAAATATAAATTAATCAATTTATAAATGAATGTAACAATTCAAAAATAGAATATTAACATATTTAAGAACTAAATATACGTTTAAATATCTATTCTACCTAGAAAACTTTATGGGTTAAATGCATAAGCATCTCCCTTGGGCATCAGATTGAGTTTTTCTATAAAAAAAGTATTTTTGTCATCATGAGGATGACATCACTCACCCTTGGCCTTTCACAACTCACGCTAACTTTCACCCTGGAATATAGTGTTTTAAATTTGTTAAGTTTTAAAAGAAAGTTTGCTTTTCTCCTTGGGGGGCCATCTTGGTTTTCACCCAAGACATGTGAGTGGGGGGGGGGGGATATCATTGATGCAGGGTCAATGTACTTGGGAAGTGCTTTGAAGCCGTGACGTACTTGTGGTAAGAGTATAAATTGTGATGGGTTGGCATCAGATTTGTTGGCAAGAAGATTTGAGAGTAAATGGTGTTTAAACTTTGGTATGTTATTCTCCTTTGATCATAGGTAAGCACTGCCCATGGTGTAGGGGTAGCTTAGGGGTGGGATAGTTAGTAGGTAAGTTTAGTTAGTTTTTATATTGTGTTTTGATTTTGTTAATAGTATTGTTAGTGTGTAGTTTAGGTTAGTTAAATTTTGTTATATTAAATTATATGTTATTCTTATTATTATTGGTTATCTTTGTTTGTAGCATTTAAAGTTTCTTTAATTCAAGATTAGTTTTAGATAAGAGGGATTAAATGTTATAGTATTAATTTAGTTATGTTAATAATTGTTAATATAGGCTTTGATTTAATTTGTTGAGTTAGTATTTCTATAGAAAGTTTAGAATAATGTTAGTAATAAGTTTGGTTTGTAGGTATGTTAGTTTTGGTGTTAGTTTTTAGGATAATTTTAGTATATGATAAGATGAGTCATTTTTAAATTTGGTTTAAGTTTTATGATTTATGTTAGAGTTAGAGTAAGTTTGTATGTTTTAAATTAAGTTCTTAAATTATTTAGTTAGCTTAATTGTTTATGAAAGTTAAGAAATATGTTTTCGTCTAAATATAAGTTATGTAGTATAATTAGTTGTAGCTTAATTTTGTTATAGTTAGTTTTAATTTTAAGTAATTATTATGTCTTGTAACTTAGTTTTATTTTAAATATATAAATTAGCTAAGTTAAAGTTTTAGACTTAATGATAAGATTAATGAAATTTCTTCTTTAGAATTTATTAAAAGCTTGAGTTAGTATTAGTGTAGAATACTAATTAATTTTTGAATATTAATTAGTTTCAATTTAGATATATGTAAAATTGAATTTAGTATTTAATTTAAGTTAATTTTTTTTTTTTTTTAATTTAGTTAGTGCTTAATCAAAACTTAGTTGTGTTTTAAGTTAATATTTATTTTTAAGATAGTTGTTTGATTAGTATTAAATTAGGTTAGTTTAGTATGAAATTAATATTAAATTTAATTTAGCTTAGATTGAATTTAATTTCAATTAAATTTTGTTTAGATTTAAGTTAAGTTTTAGATTTTAGAGATGTTAGTATTAAATAGTATCTTGTTAATTTGGTTTTAGTAAATTGTTTTATTAAATTAACTTAGTTTAAAGATAGTTAGCATTAGATGTAAATATTAATTGATTTAATTAAAGTTGGTTAGTCCCATGTATTTTATTTTAGTAGCTTAATTAATAATTTGTTTAATTAATGATCTAATATCTAAAGTTATTCGAATAATTTAAAGATATTGTATACAAGTATATAAAATTACCAATGTGATAAAACTTTTAAATTAGAAATTTGATTGTTAAAATAATTAACCGAGTTAATGATGAAAGATAGATTAATGATCAATTCATGCGGGAAGATTATAAACTTAAGACGAAATGTAGAGAACCTTTATTTAAACTATGATTGCAAACATATCTACTTAATGAATGTTAATTATTGTTTTAAAAAAAAAATTGTGTGTGTTTTTGCCCCCGTAGTTTGGGCATGACAGAATGTGTGTAAGTGATTTAAGGGATTATTGGATGCATAGTTCATGATTTGGTTACAAGATTAGAAGGAGTAGAAGTCTAGTTGACATGATAGAGATAGAGGAAGGAAGTACAATTAAGTTGTATTATTCTATAAGGAATAATACAGAGATCATTTGGATAGGGGGTTCATTCATCATATCCTTGAAGTTGTTTGGGTAGTGGTTCTAGTTGTCTTCTACAACTCCTAACAAGGTTGGTACAACTCCTAATAGGGTTGGAATCTCCTAACAAAGATTCAAAGTCTACTAACAAGGATTCATATGTACTGAATGTTGTAATAGAAACCTAACAGGGTCTATCCTCTAATAAGGAATATTTATGTTAGTACATCATCTTGTGGGTACCATCCCCATTAGGGTTTTCCCTCTAATCAAGGGTTTCCCTAGTTCACATATCTAGTGTCATTATGTATGAGTATCTTGTTGTGGTATCAGTTTACATTACTATTATGGTTAAGATTGTTTAAATTTCTTATTAGTTATATTAGTGGACTGTATATTCTAGCTAATGGTATCAGAGCTTAAGGTCCTTGAAGGATAATCTTGACATCTTTGGGAGGTTGATGGAAAATATTTTTAGAAAGGATAGTCATAGATTTGATGGGGCCAACTATGATAGTTGGAAGGAAAAGATGAAGACTCATCTATTGTGCATGGATCCAAGATATTGGCTCTTGAAAAAAGCTTGAAGATAATTGTTAAAGAAGACAACCTTGATGATTGTAGTGAAGAAGAGAGAGATCTATTCATGTGTAACATGAGAGAAAGAGAAGCCCTACTAACAACTCTTCTAGAGAATGAGTATAGTCAGGTAAATTCATTTGCAACATCTCATGAAATTTGGAAATCATTAGAATCTACTTTTGAAGGTGATGATCATGCAAAAAGAATGAGATTACAAAGTTGGATGTGTGCATATCAAGATGCTAAGATGGTGGAAAATGAATCTATAAGAAGTTATATTGGTAGAATATTAGAAATGGTTGCAGGTATTTGGTCTCATGGTGGAACCAAGGATGATGATGAAGTCATATGGAAGATCTTGAAAGTTTGACACCACCTTTCAAAAAATTTACATAGATGATTTAGCTAAGCTAGTGATACCTTCCACTAAGGATTTTACTAAGGAAACATTACTTAGAATATTAGAATTAGCAAGAGTAGATCTAAGATAGTCTGGTGAACTTGTAAGAGTCAAAATAATCTTTAGTTCCCTAAAAATTCAACTTAATTTGACAAGGAGTGAAAGCACCCATGTAATTTTTGTTGGAAACAATAGAGGTTATGAGGACAAGAACATTAAGGAAGGAATGGCTCTTTTGGTGGGAAGAGAAAAAGATCATAAGAAAATCTTTAAATGTTGGACTTGCAATGAATTTGGTCATTATGCATCTAAATTTTCTAAAGGAGAAAACAAGTATAAGGGAAGGTTTAACCCTAGAAGAGATAGAGATAGAAATTTTTTGTATGCAAATGAAGATGAAGAATTTGGTAAGAAAGGACAGAGTGAAAGTGATGATAAATTAGGATTTGTGGCTATCAAGGATGATGATATCGATAGAGAAATTAGAGAAGAAAGAGCTTTAGTTACCCAAGTAGAAAAGAAATTTGATTGGATAATTGATAGTGGTTGTTCACATTACATGACTGGTGATATGAATAAGTTTGTTAAGTTCAAGAATCATGATGGAGGAATTTTTAGAGTTGGTAACAATGTAGCCTATCAAAGATAGAGATGGTAAGATGATTGGAACTAGCTAGATCCAAAGGTAATGTATTTCAATTGAATCCTTCTAACATGACATGTTTGGTAGAAAAAATTGATAATAGTTGGTTGTGGCATAGAAGATTTTATCATATGAACTTTGACAATATTGTGAAGGTTCGTATTACATTTGTAGTGAGAGATATGCGTAAGATTTTTAAGCCTACTATTTTTGTATGAAAGGAATGTATTTTGGATAAGAAAAGAAATGTGTCTTTTCCTAACAAGAATTTTTCTACTATAGAGAAATTAGAGATTGTTCACATAGATTTGAGTGGTCTTGCAAGAACTAGAGGATTCTATGGTGAAAGGTACTTTATGATTTTTGTTGATGATTTCACCAGAATGATATGGGTAGCATTTCTCAAAGATAAATCTGAAGCTTTTGAGAAGTTTAAGATATTTAAGAATAGAGTTGAGGATGAATCTAGTGTTAACATTAAGTGTTTGAGATCTAATAGAAGAGGAGAATTCAACTCTAGAGAATTTAATATATTCTATGAAGAAAATGGAATCAAAAGACAACTATTTGCACCTAGAACAATTGAGAAAAATGAGATTACTGAGAGAAGAAATAAATCTATAGTAGAAGTAGCAAGATCAATGTTATTTGAGAATGAAATTTCTAAGATATTCTAGAGAGAAGCAGTAAACACAATAGTATATACTCTGAATAGAGTATAGATCAAAAAAGGTATGGACAAGACACCTTATGAGCTATGATTTGGACATTCACCATCAGTCAAATATTTAAGAATATTTGGGAGAAAATATTTTATTAAGAGAGATGATGAAATTGGTAAGTTTGATCCAAGAAGTGATGAAAATATGTTTCTTAGCTACTCTTTGAAAAGTAAGGCTTGTAGATTTTTCAATTATAGAACTAAGACAATGGTTGAGAGAGAAAATGTAAGGATTGATGAGAAGTTTGGAACCAAAGAAAAGATGGTAAATTATAATGCAGATGAAGAAGAGGATAACATTGGAATTTTAAAATAGAATGTTGAAATTTTGTTGAAGACTAATAATGACTTGTATAATGATGTGCTAACTTTTGAGCATAGAGGAGAATAGAGCTTTGAACCTAGAGAAGAGAAGAGTTGAAATGTCTTTGAACCTAGAGAAGAGTTGAAATTTCAACTCCTACTCCTAACAGAAATTTGACATGGAATCACCCACCTAAGAAAATAATTAGAAGTAAAGACAAAAGCATTATGACAAGGAATAGAGTAAATGAAGAGATATTCCTAATATCTCAAGTTGAACATAAGTGTGTAGATGAAGTAGTCAAAGATCATCATTGGATCCAAGCAATGAAAGAAGAATTGGATTAGATAATAAAGAATGATATATGGGAATTGGCTCTTAGGCCAAAAGACAAGAATGTGATAGGGACTAAATAGGCTTTTAGGAATAAGATGAACGAGCAAGGAGAAGTTGTGAGAAACAAGGCTATACTTGTTTGTAAGGATTATTCACAACAAGAAGGTATTGATAATGAGGAGACATATGTACCTATAGTAAGAATGGATGCAGTAAGGATATTCCTAGCCTATGCAGAAAACAATAAATTTAATGTTTATCAGATGGATGCTAAATCAATATTTCTAAATGGAAAATTAGAACAGAAGGTTTATATTGAGCATCCTGAAGGATTTCTCTTATTTGGAGATAAAGATATGGTATGCAGATTGAAGAAATCTATTTATGGTCTAAAGCAAGCACCAAGAACCTGGTATGTAAGGTTGGATAGTTACTTGGCAAAGCTTGGATTTTATAAAGGTACAATAGATGGTAACTTATATAAAATAAATTGAAGATGGTTTATTGATCATTGTAATATTTGTTGATGACATCACTTTTGGAGGTAATTATGCAGCTAGTGATAATTTTTTTGAAGAGATGAAGAATGAATTTTAAATGCACATGATAGGAGAAATGAAGTTCATCTTAGGATTGCATGTTGTGCATAATAATGATGGTATATTCATTTTGAAAAATAAGTACCTAAAAGATTTGTTGAAAATATTTGGTTTGGAAAGTTGCAAACCTATTGGCACACTTATGATAACTGGTCACAAGTTATCTAGCAAAGATGAGATACCTATAGTAGAGCAAAAGAAGTATAGATCAATGATTAGAAGTTTGTAGTATCTAAGCCACACAAGACTAGATATAGAAAATAAAAATGGAATAGTGGCTAGATTTCAAGTTGATCCTAAGGAATATCATTTTGCAACAGAAAAGAGAATATTCATATATCTGAAAGGGATATTTGACTATGGAATTTGGTATGACCGATCAAAGGATTTTAATTTGTGTGCATATACTGATGTTGGATTGGGTAGGTAGCATTGATGATAGAAAAAGAACCACTAGTGGAGCAGTCTTTCTTGGAGGAAGATTGGTATCTTGGTTAAGCAAGAAGCAATATTGAATTTCATAGAGTTCTATTGAGGCAGAGTATATTGCAACAACAAATAATTTTAATTAGGTTATGTAGATGAAGTAGATATTGAAGGATATTAGAATTGAGATTGAAGTGCCTGATATCATTTACTATGATAACATAAGTATAGTGAGTATGTCTAAGAATATTTTCTTGCATTCTAAGACAAAGCATATATCTTTTAAGTATCATGTATTGAGAGAAAAAGTAATAGAAAGGGAGATTAGATTAGAGTATATAAGTACTAAGGATTAGATTGTAGATATCCTTATGAAGCCTTAGCCTAAAGATACTTTTGAGTACTTGAGAGCTCTACTTGGGATGATTCCCTTACCTACTTTTGAATAGGTAATGCAAAGAGTGCATCAGTCCAATAGCACAGACCACCATTATTTGACTAGATTGTATGATGATATTTCCTATATGGGAGAGTATCTAGTATGTACTTAGTCATTAAGGACTCTTGGTATTTGATATTTGGTAATGAATAGTGTCTTTGGACACTTGAGCTAGCTAATGACTTGGAGAAATTGGTTAGAAATTGGAATGTAACAAGTAACAATTGGTTTTCAAGATTAACACCTTTGATATTGATGTTAATGGGGGAGAGAATGTACATGAAAAACATATCCTAAGAAATGGGTGAGAATCATAGAAAAATTCATGTAAGTGTGCAAAAGTAAGTGTAAGTGCACAATAAGATATCTTTATGAGGGAGATATGTAGCAAAAAAGTATTGTAAGTTTTTAACTATGAATAATTGTTGCCGATCCTAAAGAAGATGAGGAGCAGTAATAGCATCAGACTTCAGTTTGGTATTCTTGGAAATTAGAATTTTTTCATCTATGTTTCTATCAATGCCAAAGGGGGATATTTTTAGCATGAATACCAATGATAATATGTTGGGAGAGTATCCTAAGCATTGGAGAACACTGACATGTTGCATTCATGACTATGTTTGTCATTAATGACAACATAGTATGGTTCTATAGAGATTGGAAGAATAGAAGTCAAAGATCTTATGTTGAATAGTGAGTGACTAAGGGCTAAGTGATGCATAGTTAAGGACATGTTCCTAAGAGATTCCTAATGATGTGGTTAAGAGGACAAAGTCTGAGTCAAAGATGTACGATAGTTGTGTTTGATTTACTATGAGAAGCATAGAAATAGAGCATCTATTTGGTAGTTTCTAATGTTTGCATTATATATTTTAGCCAAGATATAATGAGGTGATGAAAAATCAATAGTAACAAAGGATAGTCAGCTAATGACATCAACAAGTGCACAAAACCTAGAGTCACATGTGTAAATTTTCGTAATAGACTATGAGTCGGCAATGCTTTTGTAATTGTAATTAATTATATATCTTATTTTAATTAATTGGGAAAGTGTTAATGCTAGCTTAAGGAATTATTATGAAGATATGGTATAAAGGAAAGATGTTTTCCTTGCTTGTAAGAAGGGAAGTAAAATATCAAGTATCTATTATGCATTATATTTGCAAAGTGCAAAAAAGAGCAGAGTGTTGATTGAATGCGTGTAAGTAATCCAAGGGATTATTGGATGCACAGTTTGTGATCTGGTTACAAGATCAAAAGGAGCAAAAGTCTAGTTGATAGGAAAGAGATAGAGGAAGGAAGCATAACTAAGTTCTATTATTCTACAAGAAATAAGATAGAGATCATTTGGATCGTCGATTCATTGGTCTTATCCTTGAAGTTGTTTGGGTAGTGGGTCTAGCTATTTTTCACAACTCCTAATAGGGTTGGAATCTCCTAATAGGGGCTCATATGTACTAAATTTTGTAACAAAATCCTAACAAGGTCTATCCTCTAACAAGGAATATTTATATTAGTACATCATCTTGTGGGTACCATCCCCATTGGGGTTCTCCCTCTAATCGAGGGTTTCCCTAGTTAACATATTTGGTGTCATTGTGTATGAGTATCCTGTTGTGGTTTTAGTTTACATTACTCATATGGTTAAGATTTTTTAAAGTAGTTATTAGTGATATTAGTTGTATAATTGACTCACACCCCCACCCCCCCTCTCAATTAGATTAGTGGACTATATATTATAAAATCCTATGTTGTCAAATTCTCATTGTTGGTACACTTCATCAGTTATGATCCTGAAGAGAAAAGTATGTTGACATCTCTAGGTGTATATGAGGGAATGATTTATGATGAGATGATTAGAATAATAAGGATCTACAACCAAGAAACTCTCAAAGTATCAATCCAAAGTTAGAATCTATTTCTTTATTGATAAACAAAGTTTTATCAACCTAACACTAGTACATTTGGGCTCAGTTTTCAACCTTTATTGGTTTAAATTTTGACCTAGTTTTTGACCAAACTTCAACCAAATTCGACCAACACATTGGTCAAAAAATTTTTGGTCAAAAACTTTTTAAATTGCTAGCAAAATTTCTGCCAAGCATTGGTCAAAATTTCAACCAATGCTTAGTAGAAAACTATAAGGCATTGTTCAAAATTTTGACCAATGCTTGGTAGAAAAATACTAGGCATTGGTCAAAATTTTGACCAATGCTTGGTAGAAAACTGCGGGGCATTGGTCAAAATTTTGACCAATGCTTGGTAGAAAATTGTTAGGCATTGGTTGAAATTTTGACCAATGCTTTGTAGAAAACTGCTGGTATTGGTCAAAATTTTGACCAATGCTTGGTCAAAATGTTTTTGAGGCTCACAATTGTTGAGATCTATTTCAGCAATGGCCCTTCCTGTGAAATTGCCGTCTAAAACCTTTCTAATGAGATAATGTGTTATGAGCTCTTCATTAGTTATAACAAGCAAGATTCTATCAGATAACAAAAGCCAAGAATTGAGGACTTCAAGGCAACCATTTTGGGACTGCTAGGAACATATGGATATGAGCAGACAATTCTAGTATTGAACTAAAATCTATTCCTCAAAAATTTCTTTATATCATTGTTGCACTATATTGCAATGGTCTAACCAGTAGGTAGCATTAGAGAATGATAATTTGGCTTGTACTGATTAATAATGGTAGTGGTAGAAGTAAAGACATGTCAGTTGCAAGTTATAAGACTTTTTATGAGTTCCATATGATAGATGGTTGGTCAAAATACACATAGTTCTCTTCTTTAAATAGTTAGAATGGGGTTAAAAAAAGAATAAATTTAAGAAAGAATTTGTTAACTACAAACTAATGCATGCATCAAAATGACAAACTTTTTGATAATGAAATCTGATTTTGCAGCTTTGACATGTGAGCTGAGATGTGATTTAAGCATGTTAATGTATGATTAATTTAAAATTGACTAAACTTGGAAAAACTTAAATATCAACTATTAGATTCAATAAAGTTTTAAAGCATGGTTCAAATATGTATAATCATGTTTTACCTATAGATAGTCCTTATTTGAAGTGTCTTTTGTATGCATTCCTCATAAATGGTGATGAATTCTTGGTGTTACAATGCATGTGATGTCCCCACCCCTTTTCATGCCATCTCCATTTTTTGAAGTCTCTAGAGGAGACAAAATCACCCCACCAAAGCGCCTCATCAAGGTTAGTCCTTAAATCCACTCACCAAGTTAGCTCACCAAGTCGCCTCACCAAGTTAGCTCGCCCACATGTCCCACCAAGTCCCCAAGTCTACTCACCAAGCTGACAGTTCAAGTGCGCTCACCAAGTCCACTCTTTAAGTTTGCTCACCAAGCCCATTCCCTAGGTCAACTCTCTAGGTCAGCATGCCAAGTCACTCCCACCCAGTCACCTTAATGAGGTGACTCTTTTAGTTAGCTCACCAAGTCTATTGTTCAAGTATGCATGCCAGGTTGGATCACCAAGCTAGCCCACCAAGTCATGTCACCAAGTCTACTATTTGAGTACGCTCAAAAAGTTGACTCTTTAAGTTTTCTCATCAAGTCACCCCACTAAAGTGCCTTATCAAGGTTGGTCTTTAAGTCTACTCACCAAGTTAGCTTGCCAAGTCACTACACCAAGTTGACTCACCATCTCACCTCACCAAGTGGACTCGCTAAGTCAACTCGCCAACTTGCCCCACCAAGTCGACTATTCAAGTATGCTTGCCAAGTTGACTCTTTAAGTTTAGTCATCAAGTCACCCCACAAAAGTGCCTCATCAAGGTTAGTCTTTAGGTTCGCTCATCGAGCTTTCTCACCAAGTCAACTCACCATGTCGCATCTCTAAGTGGCCTTGCTAAGTTGGCTCACCAACTTGCCCCACCAAGTTGCCATTTTAAGCCGTCTCACCATGTTAGATCATCAAGCCAGCTCCCCTAGTCAACTCGCTAAGCTAACAATTAAAGTACACTCACCAACTCAACTCTCTAAGTTTGCTCACCAAGTCTACCCCCTAGGCCAACTCTCCAGGTCAGCTCACCAAGTCACCCCCACTTGCCCCACCAACTCACCACTTTAAGTCAACTTGCCATGTCAACTCGCTAGGCTAACTCCCCTAGTCAGCTCACCAAGCTGACAATTCAAGTACGCTCACCAAGTTGACTCTTTATGTTCGCTCACCAAGTTTGCCCCCTAGGTCAGCTCACCAAGTCACTTCCACCTAGTCACCTCAACGAGTTGACTCTTTAAGTCAGCTCACCAAGTCAGCTCACTTAGTTTTTTTATCACCTTGCCTAGGTATGTTGGCTTGTTATGTGTGCTTGCCAAGTTGCCCCACTAAGTTGCTTCTCTAAGCCCACTCACCATGTTAGCTCACTTGGTCAGCTCACCAAGTCGACTATTCAAGTAGGCTCGCTAGGTGGGCTCGCCAAGTCCATAGAAATCAAATATTTAACAAGTTATAAAACCATAATAAGTTCAAGGCCATTCATCCACTGAATCATTATTTGAATGCCAAGTGTGAATGTACTTGGCTATGCTTCCATTATCATTGACCAAAAGGAGACCAAGTATTTGCATTACAATTGAAATGGTAGTTAAAATCTTATAATTAAGAGAGCTCAAAATTTTAAAGGAAGCCCTCATATTATTCCTAGAATTGGCATAAATTATGGCTAAATCTAACCTACACAGCATGTTAGTGAATTTGAACTATGTACAAAGGAAGTGTACCAATATTTTCCCCTTTTGCAACCATTTGAAATGAAAGTTGAAGTGAATCATCTTCAATCAAACTTTGTGCTACTCTGGGGTGACTAGCCAATGCCTTCATTATATCCACTATATTTCCTTCACTCACTCCATTAACTACCTACATAAATCTAGTATGGTGTTGCTAGCTAATAAACATGTAACATATCCAAAATCTAGTTTCTTGCACCAAGCAGAAGCTATATAAAAAAAAATCTGATTCTAGAAGTACTAACAATTCACATAAATCATTGACCATGAGGAAATTATTAGGAAAAAAGGCTATTCAATAACCACTTGGGGGACTCTGGAATAAAGAAGAGACCTTCCTGCAAATATCATTCATGACACATATAAGTGGACCAATGTTGAGTTTCCTCAAAATGCAAAATAGCAATCTCAATGCTGTGATTTTTACCAGACGTCAACTTGGATGGAGACCATTTACTATTTATTGTGATATTTTATTTGATGAAAACATGTAAAGCACATTACCTATAATAGAAAGTTCGCATCATGATACCAACATTCCAAGAAGATATGCTCTTAGTATCCCAGTGGTTATTGAAAACTATAAAGGAGTCAAGTAATAATGAATCTCATATTTAATTTGCATAAAATAGGAAGGACAAGATAAATTTCACTAGTTTTCTTCAAATCTTAAATTACACCAAAAAAATTTGCATAGAATGCCAAGCAGCCCCACTGCTTTAATATCAACATTTTCTTAGCAAAAACCTAGAAAAGCTTACCTCTGCATTCCTTATTCATGATTCTAATGAAGCAAAGTAGTCTTGTTGTTGGCAAGTATAAACTAAGGTGTAAAATTCAAAGCACACATTGTTGACTTTTGTGTAAGATTGGTGAATTACAGAGTTTCATTCTTTGCAATCTTTGAATACATATAAGAAGATTATGCAGACTGTTACAAATATGAGACAGTAAATTTTTTTTTTTTGAAATGAAATAGAGTATCCCTCTGTGTTTTAGTCATTCTTCTTTGAGTAGTGGGCAGGGGTTGGTGGCTTGATTGTAGTTAGTAAGACTCTTGTATTGCTAGTGAGGTTTGTTGTTAGTGAGACTTATATTATATAACAATTTATTGTTAATTTGTTTCATTTTTTTAGCTTTATATGTATTTTTTTTTCAACAAATTTTCTTTCTTTTAATTTTTTATTTGTTTGACACACAGACAACTTGTTCCTGTATTAGGATATCGTGATATGGCCTAGATGATAGCTCATTGTTAGGCAAGTAGATAGCTGTGCTAGTTCATATATGAATCCATATTTGATATGCTTGTTTGTGTATTTGGTGTGTTGGGGGGTGGGGAGGAAGTGGTTATATTTGAATTAATCAAATGGTCTACACTCGTCTATTTTTTGGCATATGTTGTATGTCAGTTGTATTGTATCTAGGGTTTTATAAAAGATTGTTCCATCTATGTTCAATGCCCTTCTTATATCTATGCTCATGTGACATAGATAGAAGGCCATTGAATAAAATGGCCATATAGTATAAATATTCCTTTTTAGCCTGGTGCTCAACAATTGCAAAATTAAGAGTGCAATAAAGGAATATATATCCTTCCCATGACAATTCAAGTCAAATGGGATCAATTAAATTGCATGTTAAGCTTTGAGTTGACTATAAATTAATGCAACACTCAAATCTTAAAGAAGAATCTCAGTATTGGACCAACCTACATCATAACCCCACAAATCCACTGCCACTATTCCTTGAACAATACAATTATACAGACATGATTCCATGAAAGTTGTGAAACTTAATTGAATAGTACCATAAATGTACAACCACAAGCCACAACTAAGCCAAGTAGGAAAATATTTTTTTCTAAGGCCTTATTTTTTTCTATACTAATCATATCAACATATAGCGTATAGGCTACTGAAAATAGGAATCAATTATGATTGTAAGAAGACTGAATGATAATTATATCCTAGGGTATTTTGGAAGCAAGCTAGATTATGATAAGAGCAAATATTTTCTCAAACAAAGATCCAGTTAAAGGTTTGTCCAGTCCAAGACAAGCATCTACAAATTAACTAGAGGCATAGTAGAAATCTAGTTATATATGCTTGTTACATAATTAAGACTATTAATATAGATGTTATTTTCAAGGTCCTATGGCAAGTGATAGCTCTTTAAAGCACTACTTGAATCAAACTAAACTGAAAAAATGTTACTTTACCTTGAGAGAGTTATATCAATACTTTGGCATGTGATATCAATAAGTCCATCATCATAATCACTAAGGCTGCAGCGATCTATCCATATATGCCGTGAATTTGGCTTTATTTGAATTCCATCAACATCAAGCCCCTGGCCACCTTCAAATTCTAAATTGTTTATAATGATATGTTCACACTCTTTTAACTGTAAGCCCTTGCCCACTAGCTTTATTCGATGCCCACGTCCATCAATTGTCTTCTATGAGGAAACTCTCAAATAAGACAAAAGATTAATCATTTATGGCACTTCAAAAACAATCCACAGAGGTTCCTTCTATTAATAGCCTTCACAAAGGGTTCCAAGGCCACTATCTATCCAGCTAACAAGCATTTTGTCAAACATTTATTATAGCCTCAATATTTTATTTCTATATGCAATAAAATTTTGATATTGTAATGTTCAAAAGACTTCACTTACAATCACTGAGCACATGTAAAATCGTGTTGGTTGACTAAAATTGGTGAAAACATTTTGAAGCTATATTTACACTTGCCCCAAAGCAATCTTTGCTAATCTATGAATTTATCATTTACAAACCAATGAATGCTAAAATAGAAATTCACAAATTTTTTTTTTTCTAGCACATTGGACCATCAAACTATTGGACTTTCAACAAATGACAAAATCTTTCATGTACAGATGCTAAAAAATTCCTGTTTTATCTATTTAATAATGAGTGAAATAAGATGAACATAAATACATGGAGAAGTTGGAACCTAAGAATTGGAAATTTAGAAAATTTAAGACATGCATTACGTATACTAGTTTACATTGAAACATCTAAGCCTAAGAGGGTTCCCTAAATTTTGAAAACATTTTTTTCATGTTGTTGCACAAAAGCACACATAACACTAAGAAGTTTTATATGGTCAAAATTTGACTCCTAAATTTCCTTGATGTTGCACAAAACATCAAGTTTGCATGACTTCAAAAACTTCACCAGAGGTTATACCACCATCTTCAACCGATTATGTTTGGCTTTGACTTAAGCCCTTTAGCAACATAAGGATCAACAACTTGCATTAAGAGTTGCAAAACCTTGTGGAAGGAGACTGCTTTAAGTTGAGCAAATATACAATCAAGCTTTGAGTTCATTGCCACATAATATGGATATCCAAAGCCCTCTAATATGGTATCTACCATTAATTTACATATTACTAAAGTCTTTGAGATCCTATGAAATATAAAGCTTCGTAAAAACTTGGCAATAAGAACAAGTTAATTAAAATTTATCCACTTTGACCTACACCACATAACCAAAAGAGGTGGCATTGTAGATAGGAATGGCCTATATACTAGTGGCTGGTGTAAAAACTCAAGTCAAAATTGGCATTTCATGCTTACAGATCAGAGACCATAAAATCCTTTGTCTAAGCAATAAAAAATGTGTGGACATAATAAGGGCCATAACTAAGAACATCTATGATTGACTATTATAAAGTGATTAAGCTAAAGCTTTTTTTAAGTTCTAAAAAAAACATTTCAACTTAAATCCCATGAGAGGACCACACAATAAAGATCCAAATATTAAACATTTCCAAGTGATGTCCTCCTAACAAAGAACCCAATGAACATAATCTATATCAATCATTTGCATGCAAGGCCAACAAATGCAGCTTTCAGGCATCAATATACATTTATATTCACATTAAATATGGATAATCAAGCTTTACAATGCTTGCAAACTCAAGAACAACTACATGTTCCCCATATTAAATGGTCTAGTTATTTGTATACTTTCACATTTATAATCAAGTACAAGGTAGGGAACATAAATGTGGTTACTAGTGCTCTGGTTCTCAAAGGATTTCATGTACGGCTATGACTAATGAGGTGGTAGGTTTGAAGCATCTCAATGATGTATTACACTAAAATCTAGCCCTTCAAGCCACTAATAGTCCTTGTAAAGAATCAAATAGAGGCATTATGAGTTCCCATTTGGACTTCATGATGCATGATCAATTTTATTCCAGAGAAAAGAAATTGTGATGTCCTCAAGCTACCATGAGGAAGACCATATTATGTGAAGCACGTGCTAGTTAGCTATCAGAATAATATGCAAGAAATAAAATCCTGCAACAACTAGAAGAGTGTAAATATTTGTCTTCTAAGACTTCAGATATTGTGATCTAAGTGAACATATGTTACATTTGAAAACTTGCCAAGCTTAGGCAACTAAAAATGGGCAAAATATTGATACTTAGTATCTTGGAAAATTTAAAAACATAAGCAATGTATTAGCATGGATTTTATATTAAGTCATACACAGAGGTTTTGATGGTATATTTTGGTCATTGTCGTGGATCAATTTTCCAAGATTGCTCACATTGTAGCTTGTGAATACCACAAAGATGCATCTTATAAGGAGAAATGAAATTCTAAGTCATTCTTGGTATAATTTATGGAAGAAGCCATTAACATGACCACAGTGTAGTTGTGGATGTTATTCTCAAGTTTAAGAACAACAAAAACTAATTCATTGAATGCTAGGAAAGTTGTTGCACTGTTTCCTCAAATACAAATGAAGACTTTGGCAATGGTTGTATCCATAATTTGCTTTAACAATTTAGTTAATTGCTTCACTAAGTATGTCCCTTTGAAAATGGTGTATACCCACTCTTGTAAAGAGTTCACACAGCAGAACTATTTTTAAGGGATGAAGAATTTATTTGAAACCATGAAAAAGGATATTTAGAAGTGACCAAATACTAAAACCTATAAAGAGAAGGCTCATAGGAGGATGCTAAAAATGATAAAACATAGTCGGTGATCTACAATAGTGTATGTGCAAAAGGATTGATTTGAAAAAGGCCAATGTAACAAATTACAATGAAGAATGCTTGTCAATACAAGATTCCACAAAAATTGATTAGTGATACTTATTTCCTCTAGATTTTCCAAAAAATCTTCTACATCTTAAAACTATTGATATGTATGAATAGAAAGAGGACAAAAGCATGATACAATCATGTAGCAAGGCAGCTAATCGACCTTCGATTTGGACCACCCAAATGTCCAAAATTTTTCAAAATAAAGAAAGTGAAAAAATACTAGAATATAAAAGAGTCTAAGTTTGGCTATCTTGGCATGGATTCAAGAAATAATAAGCAGTCAAGTTGGCACATCTTAAACAAAAAATAATTTTATCTTAAACCAAGCAGTTCAATACTTCAAGATTTTGAGGATTTGATATAGAAGCATTGATTAGAAGGATTATGACTTAGGGCTTCTGGATTGAGAGCACAAATTCCTTAGCATCATGGAAGCCTTTTACTGGCAGATTGCCTTCCAACTTGGCTCTATCTACCATCTCATCTACCTTTTTTGGGCTTCGATTGTAGACTAAGATGGGGAAGCCTTTTTCTGTAATGTTGACAACTAGATTCTGCCCCATCACAATCAATCTAGCCAATCCTATTCTTGACAATTCAGCCATCTCTTTTTCTTGTATTCACATAATCAAAATCAAGAGTAAGGTTAACATCCAAGGGAGGCTTAGAACTTTTAGCTTATAAAGGACATTTGAAACAAAGTTCCTTGGATTTTTGTGGCAATGTCATTATATAGAGCTCTAAGTTCAACCATTTTAGCATCAACTATTGAACCATACTATTTTGTTGTCATCTTCGAAAAGGCTAAACCATCCAAGAGAAAGGTTTTCACAATAAAGGCAACATATGAAAATCTCATAGTGATCCAGATTGAAATTTAAACTAGTAAACTAGGTAAGGGATACAAACACCATAGTCAGATCAGCTCTCTCAAGCTCTCAAAACATAATGTAGCTTTTTTATAAGAGCTAGTGTTTTGTTTAGTTAACCCCTAAGTTTTTTCCTTGTGTTTTAATTGGATGTGAATATTTGAATTCCACTTACACTTTCCTACATTGTTTCACTACCATGCAAATGGAATGTTACTATAGTTACAATAAAATATTATTATGTTTAACTACAACATCCTTCAACCATGCAGAAATATAAGCTTGTGCTTCCAATCATCAATAAAAGAAACACTCAAGTACCAATGCTTAACTAAGAAACACATTCTTTCACATAAAACAATGCAGCTAAGTTGATTTTACATGCTTAGTTATTAATTATTATATGAGAAATGCATTGCATGTCTATCCACATTGGAATAACATCAAATATATAAAAATAACTTCATAAACTTTTAGGTATAATATATGAACCGAGTTACCTCAAGTTCATATTCATCATCAATTGATTCGCCACTATTGTCAGATTATGCCTCATCTTCACGTATTCTCTTGCTTGGCAATGCATCCAAAAGTTTTGTCCATACACACCCAATACACTTACTTGCCTAAAACAATCATAACAACTAGAATTTAGACCAAGATTTTGTTCCAATTTTCCATACTAAATCAATGTGAACCTAAGAAACAGTTAAAGATGGTGTAAAAAAAACTTCAACCATGTAAAGAATAGAAAAATGATTATGCAGCTGGTCTGTCAAACCAATTTAAGACATAAGAGTACAATGCACTTTGAAATCTTCAACAATAAGGATCTGAGATATGCCAGCCCATATGAATTTTATATAGGAGAAATTTGTAAAGGCCACAATCACTACAATGTAAACAAGCCCAAAATAATCTTGCAAACTTTTCAACACCAAGCAAGCACAAAAATATAAGAATGTATCTATTAAGTAACAAGAATGAACCTACTCTAAACTTGACCATAATTAATGAAAAGAACTTTCCATATAAAAAATATGCAAAGGTTAAAAAATCAATGTCATCACATAAAAATAGAGATCATTCATAGATGTTGCAACCTAGCCCAAACAATTAGAAATATATATATATATATATATATATATATATATATATATATATATATATATATATATATATATATATATATATATATATATATATATATATATATATATATATATATATATATATATATATATATATATATATATACATATCATCGAGAGGGTTTCCTTGTTTGATTTAGTTAGCATCTACAAATTGACAATGTAAATAATATTACAAAACCTTCAAGATTTCTATGCACCCAAAAAGAACACTCGCATTTGAAAACTCAAAGTCTAATGTACCACATATCTCGATCAGTTTCATCCTATCAACTTTTAAATGCATCCAGATAAATAAGTTAGGTTTTTGAATAGCAAGTTCCAGAACTTAGGGTGGTTATATGGATAAACAAGAAACCAAAGTTTAGAGAAGACTAACTTGAGGCCATTACTGTAGCATTGTCATATGTGTGATGATAAAAAGCAACACAAGAGTAAAGGTTTGAATTTTGTTTAAGTTGTTCACCGAAAAGAAAAAGAAAAAAGAGAAAAAAATTGCTCCTAGGTTATATCCTTCATTCATATTGACTACAAAATCAAAGGATTATTATTGGCCTAATAACAAGCTTAAAATATGCAAGTACAAACAAACCTTATTTCTTCTTGCACATAGGTAAAAAGCTACTGCAGTGAACACTAGATGACCAAAATTAGCACTTGATCTCTGGGACTCTGGTAGAGTAGCTATAAATCTTTCTTTGTATCTGTATAAGGTTAATATTAGAATTTCATATTCGATCATGATTTTGGGGTGACAAGACTTAGGGATCATATGCTAACCCCACAGTTCTCAGAGAGCTCAAGGTCAAAGTATAAGAGTATAGGATTTCATTTGGTATGCTCTTAGGCCTTACTCCGATGAAATCATTATACCCACCCTAATAATTTCTTGAAGAATAGAGCATACTATAAGCCTTTGAGCCATAAATTTCAAAAGATTAGAAATCCAAGAAAACAAACCATTTGGGTCCTAAAATCTAAACTAAGGAAACCTGGTTTCTCAAGTTCCATAGAACACTATATAAATATTTGATTAGTAAGTTGCAAAAGGTCTGAAGTTTAAGTAAACAAACCATTTGAGAGCTAAAAACTAAGTCTTGGAAAATGGAACTTACAAAGACAAGACTCTTTGGGCAGACCCAATCAATCTAAGACATCCAAACTAGATTCCAAGTTCTTAGATGTCCAGCTTTGGCCTACAAGGAAAATTAAAAGTGCAAACTCGTCATCATTTTTGAATATAATCCATTAGTTTCAAAAGAGAAAACAGAAAAAGAATTACAACTGATTCAATTTAGATAATTAACCTACCTGATTCCAAGTGCATTTTGCATTGCAATCAAGGATCTAGTATATGCCTTCTCAAACATGGCACTTAGCCTAATGGCCTTTTGTCTATCAAAGGGAACTTGTAATTTGTACAAACAATGCATTCAATCATTGCAAATTAAATGTCATTGTTGTAATTTTTCTAATAAAATCATAAAGAATGAGAACTGGAAATCCATGAAGGGTAAGCAATGGGAATCATCTAATGGTCAAGGAATAATTTCTCCTCTTGTTAAATTATTTCTTCCTAGGCAACATAGATCCAGTCCTGAGGAATGCAGTGTAATGGCAAGGATAGATGACATTAATAAGATTCGACCCAATGTTATATTATCTCACTACCAACATGTGGTATGATCTTTTCTATAAGGATTATGCTATAAATTTGAGAAATGACCCAATCCTTTTCAATGTAAAATTAGATGAACCCACAACATCAATAAAATCTTGTTTTTGATGGAATGCACCTATCCATTTAGTATGGTCTGGAGTCCTATTGAAGATGGGACATCAAAGGTTATAAATTTTTTTTTCTAAATTTTAGTAATGAGTTTAATAACTAGTTTTTAGCCACATTTTATAATGAGATTCACCCATAGCAGAATTCTAAAGTTTATAGTGCAATTACTGATAATAAATATGGTTTTCAATCCAAAATATAAAATTTATTCCCACCAACATGTGCAACATAATTTTATTATAATTCTTACTTGATTTCAAAATTGATTTCAAATAGGATGTATGAAATACCAAGAATCCATCTTCATGTGTTGTGCATTAAAGAAGAAGATTGTAGCAGGTATCAAAGTAATGTAAAAATACTTGATATAAACTTGGATTTCCTCAGCATCCACATCCACTAAAGGTATTGATGAAAATTTTGACACTTCACATGCATATTTTGCAAGCTATAGACACAGTGAGCTTGTATAGAAAATAATAAAATTAATGCCAACAAGTCCATAATCAATCAAAAACTCCTTATAATTAAAAAATAGGGTAGGCATTAGAGAGGAAAAATTACAATTTCATCAAGCTACATGTAGACAATATATGTGGCCCTTCCAAAATGAAGAACCAAAACTTTGTCCAATGTATCCCTAATGTGCTTGTCAACTTTCTGTTTCCTCGTGAGAGTTTGTAGTAAGTAGCTCATCTCCTTAGAAAAAGGAATTCAACTTCACCCTTTTTCTACAAACAAACATTGGCTATTACCAAAATGCAAGCAATAAGGGACACCTCAAGCTGCTATATAACATGTAAAGTAGAGAATGGATTTAATAATAAACATCTATCCTAGAGAGATTTAGAATAAGGTCATAGGAGGAATGTAAAGCAGCTCATTATGCCAGATCGAGCCCAACATTTAGTAGCATAACTTTTGAAATATATAGATGTCATTTTTTTGGGAATCAACTACACATTTATTGAATGAAATCAATCTATATGATGCATCTTTTCACATGGAATGATTCACAAGAGACCATCTCTTGTGAGGTTGAATGTTCTACTTGTCATTGACTGCATCAAGATATGATCATATCAGTGATGTAGTGGAATTAAAATGGCAAAAAATAAACACCGCATAGTATCAATCAGCACCATAAGGTAAACCAAGTCTTCTCGAGGGTCCAACCATCCAAAAAGTATTTTTGCTAGAGCATGCTAAACAATGGAACTTCCTCATGATCATTCCTACTAATCTTGGTGCCCAATTTGTTTATAGATATGAATGCTCACCAAAATATGACAATGACAATGTTATTTGGTGGGTAGTTCATCCATGACCATTAATACCTTCTTATAACCATTTATTAAATCCCAACATTCTAAGACTCACAGAATCTGCTCTAAACTTTGTTAGTGTAGAGTCAAGTTGGCTCTACTAGGACCCAAACTCAGTCGAGTCAGCCAAGCTTGACAAACTTGTAGAGTTGGAACTGAGAAGCTTCACATTTAGATTGTGTGTTCAAACTTGTATGTGATAAACCCATAAAGTCTAGTCCACCTGGCCTTGATGGCAATGCTGGCAAGCACCTAGCCTAGATGGCGGTGTTGGTTTCCAACTATGAAGTTTCATCTCCTTCTAAAAAAAGTAGGAAAAGATTAGATTGCTACCAGCCATGTGTCTTATCTTGTGTAGGAAGTAAAGAAATAGATTTTAGTCTTGAATCTTCTAGTACAAACCATTGACTTCTTGAAGAAGCCCAATTTTGTCTTGTAGTGACAGATGTCTCTGAGAAGGAAACAACAGATTGCTGCCAACTATGCAATTTTTTCTTCTTGAAAAAAGTTATAATTATTCTTTATTTTATTTTGTTTTATTTTTTATTATCTATGCACATTTTGGATGTTGGGACAAAACTCCCAGGAGATCATCTTTTCTATTGTATGTTGTTGTTTGAGCTCTACATGGTCTTGGGATGAAACCCTTGAGAGTTCTCATCTGTTGTGCATTACTATTCAAACTCTCTCTATTGAGTTTTGTGTAATCTGAAAGCTTAAATTAGCATTGTAAAGAAATTCTATGTCAATTTCAAGAGTAAATATATTCTTAAATTTATAGATGTTGGCTAAAAATGGGATGCTTTGAGACTGCATAAGCATAATTGACTATTTCTTTTCTTGAATTGATGTTATGTATAGTTATTTGTTTTGAGGTTTAAATAGTTTTGAAAAAAAAAGTTCAGATCATATAGAACTTAAGGTCTTTATAGTGGTACCAAAGCCAAAATCCTGCCAGTCTAGGATGTTAAGGATGATTACAGAAATGGAAGAAAAGGATAATGAAATAGTAGCCTCTAAAATTGTTGGATGGTATAACAAATATCAAAAGATGAAAAATCTTTTAACTTTTGCAAAACATTTATGTTTGTCAAGTAATACTATGTCTATGCATGAGGTCAACACAGTCTTTGATGAGTACAAAAATGAACCAAAAAAGGTCAAGGCTACTGAATCTTTTGATAGGTACCACTGCACTACATAAGAAAAAGGAGAAAGGAAATGAAAGGAAATGGATCTTGAATTAGGCACTCAATCAGAGTCAAAAGACTCATTCTTGAAAGAGAAAGAACCCAAGATAATGGGACTTGAAGCATTGAAGAGTACTTTAGAGTCTAAAATTAAAATTTTAAAACCAAAGACAAATGAAAAGGGAAGTTACAAATATGAAGCTATTCAAATCTTTGAAGAGTACCAAAAAGCAAACAAGATGGGTTTAAGAAACAAATTCCCTTTGACGAATTCTTAAGTGTGGTCATAATCTTGAGGCATATTAAATGAACTTGATGTAGTACATCAAAAGAATAACAAAAGAAGAATCAGAAGTTAGCCTTGAAGAAGGGTTAATGAAAGAAGAAAAGAGAACAAATACTAAGATGAATCATTTTACAAGTTTGGCAGATGACAGAAAGTGGAGTAAAGAGCTCTCTACTATAGGAGATAAACTTGGTGACATGTCTTTTTCAAAAGATGTTTTACTTACATCGGTGGTGGATCTAGTGAGCTATTTGCATACAATGGATCAACCACCTTCCAAAGTGATTCAAACAGCAATGGTTCCAATAGTGACCTTCTTGGGTGAGCATAGGTTGCTAAATCACAAAGATAAGAAGGTGGGACTTGTTTTTACTCATTGCATGAGGGAGTTTATAAGAACTACAACTCCATGGGTTCCTGAGAAGGATGATAAAATAAGGGAGATCTTTCATTTAATTGTTGAAAGTTTTTATTTGTTAGATGACATCAGATGTTTCATAATTTCCTCATTGCTATCAGGAGGATCATGACAAATACATTCATGATTACATGAGGATCATTTTGGCTTCAATTATTGTTGAAAGGGATTTTATTTGCTAGCCTATCATATCTTTGTTATTGGCTATTCAAAACCAAATACAAATTATTTCTACAACTACTTATAACTTGGAACACAATGTTTTCAAACAATGTAAAGAGAACCTGAAATCTTACTTGTTTCATGAAGAGTTAATGGAAGAGGAGTTCAAAATAGAAAATTAGTCATTTATTGTAGTCATATCCAAGGAGAAACCCTCACTTGGAAATGCAATTTTTATGATATTTTAGTTAAGAATTACTTCAAAATTGGACTACTCTAATTAAAAATTTATTAGTATTAAGAAGAGTCAAGAAGTAAAACAATACTCAAGCCCATGCCTAAAAGTAAAATATATTTCAGATTTATATGTTTGGGCCTTTCTAGAATTTGCACAAGAAAAAAGATCACACAAATCACTTATCCATAAGTAGAGTCAAAATGAAATAACTCCCCATGACAATATCACAAACACATAACCAGTGGTCTTGAAATCATCAATGTATTTCATAGATGAGAACTCTATAAACCATGCTGGCAACATTCTTCATAACCCTGAAATGCAATGCAATGATCTTCAACATTCAAATGAAATCTATAATTAACATATTCCTTGAATATGAGTCATTGGCCAGACATTTTCTACACTTTCTAAACCTAGGTCAAATGCCAAATCACAAACTATATCATTGAATATGTTATTGCTTGGATATCGATTCAGGGAATCCAACACCTCCTCATGTGTGTTGCTTTGCCCATCGCTCTTTGAGAACCCTTCACACATCACCTCACAAATCACCTCAAGTGCTCACTGTTAGCTCTTAATTGGAAACCCTGCTCCTTTGCTCCTTTGATCCTCCAGCTCCCACACTCTATGAAAACCAAAGTGAATGCTTGTGCAGCTCTCGCACGCATAAACATAACAATGAAATTGGAAACCTTTTTCATTTTGACATGTTAAGCTCATGTTGGTCAAATTTGACCAACATGGGCATGGACTTTTAAAAAAAGATATTTTTCCTTCCATATTCTGACCAATCTAAAACATTCTAATAGATGGTCAAAAATTTTGGTTGAAAAATGGGGTCAAATGTACTAGTGTAAGTACTTTCCCCTTGGAAGCTGATGTAGGAGCATCTAGTGGTGTAAGGGCAATCATGTATCACCCAAAAAATATGCTTAGAGATAGTTTATATTTAATGTGTTTTCATTTATGGATACCCATTTGGGTCAAACAAAGGTTCCAAATCTCATAGTTCCACTATTAACTTTTTGGGTTAGAGTTTCTAAGAACCTTAGGATGTGTAAATGTGAAAAATGGGTTATTTTGTAATTGAGCCAAAATTATGATGATTTAGAGGGTGTAATTTGGAGGGATGATTATACTTGTAATTTAAAGTGCTCCTAAAAAGTATCAGGTCAGAAGGCTTTATGATTAGAAAGTTATTATAGTTTTAAGTTTCTTGGAGGCCTCCTAAGAGTGCTTCAAAGTTAGATTTGAGGCACTAAATGGCCTTGTACGAACCCAAAAAATGGGGGATGAGGCAAGATGGTCCATATGGCTATAGAGTGCTTCGAGAGCTTTCCAGAAATGTAGACCATTCATCAATTAGAGCCTTGGTTCGAAAGTTATGCCTCCTGAAAGTTGGGCTACCATTTTTGGATATTCTAATTTTACACCGACTTCTAATGAGATTTTTGGAACTTTCTATTTTGGCAGTGGATGCCAAGTGGCATATTCTAGAATGTATTCCTAATCCTAAATGAATTGGGGTCTATTTAAGAACATTTCTGGCATTGTAAAGGCAGTTCTTGGTGGAGTTTGGGAGAAGGCACTATGAGTAGAATTTCTCTCCATTTTCTGTCTATTGTAAGCCCATAGGGCATGTCTTTGGGTCTTTTTTCTTTGTACTAAATGTAGTAGCACATTTTCACTGATAATAATATTTCCCCTTTTCTTGTTGTGTTCATTCTAGTCTTGGGTTGTGTTTCCATCAGAAGCGAACATCTTTGAGTTCATTTTATGAAGCAATGTTGGGAAAAGAAGAGAAATAATTTTAGTTATTCAAATATTTAAAAAAACATATGTCTAAAAGTAAATATCAAACTTTTATTCTAGAAGATATAAAAATGTGGAAATACTAAATCTGGATGTGAAGACATTCTTTGGAACACAAAAATTCTTATGATGGAGTAGTTCATGAAGTTTGAACCCAATGTAAATAAAATATTTTTTCAAACTCTCAAGATGGAAACTTCATTTCCTAGATTCTCCAAGTTAAGAGATAAATATTGAAGGAAATCTTTGTGTGGGAAAGAAAGTGATAAGGTGTCCAAGGCACTAAAGGAGTATTTCTCATGATGTGATCCCAAATGAAAGGAAAAGGCAAGATTACAAAAAGATAAGTTTATGCTACTTTCCCCACACATAATTAATTGAAGTGCAAACCCTTGTTCCAAATTATAAAACCAAAAGGGTAGTTTCCAGTAAGCTAGAACTAATCGATTCAGTAAGTGAATAATCTCACTGCTATAGGAGATTTAAGTGAATTTTATGCTAATTAGATTTATGAATTATCATATGGGTAGAAATAAAATGATTCAAAGATTCATTAGTCTTCCTAATTTATTATAAATCTAACTATTAGAACCATTAGTTGTGAGTTATTTTTATCATGTGGTGCCAACATTTAAATTCCCAAGTCTATATGATAAGATTTCTACCAAATGGAGTTCTTCATATTGTAATGGCTATTTTGTCAAAATAAATTTTATTTTCTATGTAAAACTATAAGATAATGGCAATTAGAGAAACATGGTATGATTGTCTGATTGGATTAGAGAGTGAGTTAAAGTACCTTTCTGATACTTCAAATTTTACAACCTAGGTGATCTGTACAAAAGACTTAATGCCTAGTCCATCCATCCAAATACATAGAAATTGAAAGAATGTGGATTATTCAAAAGGTGTCATATTCCCAATGGTTGTGAAAGTGCTAGAGTGGGTAAAAGAATGTATTGAAAGATATAATCCAAAGATAAAGCATATAATGTTACTTCACCAATTTATTATGCTTTCTATGAATAAGGAATTGATACAATCTGCCTTTAGCATCCTAGTGAAGGAAGAATACTATAAAATCAATTTATCTTCATTTGCATCAATGTTTAATAAGAAACATACTTTGAGGAGAGAAGACATGTAGAGAACATGGTTTTAGACCCCTCATGGAAAAAGAGTAAGATGCCAAGGAATCTTTTTGGTACCAATCTAAAGAGGGAAATTTTGGATATCTTGGCACTATTGCTAAGATTAAAAGGAAAAGAGGATATTCTTGATTTTATCGAGCATCACTTCTACTTGGTCTAGTTCATTTGTATTAAAAGGAATAAAAATTGATTGGGCTCAAATTATATGTGAGGATCTTTCCTTCTAGTTTAAATTTGGCAAAGGCATTTAGACAATTCTTTATGTCATCATATTTGATACATGTCTTAACCACACATCATCTCTAGCTTGGTCTTCCCAATATCAAAGATTTTGACGAGAACATTAACGTGTATGAATTTTATCCCCACCTCCAATTGCAAAGGAGTTTTGAAGAGTATGTAAAGGTAAATGATACCTTAACAATGAGGTTGTGTTTATAGCTTTTCTTTTACTTGAGACTTAAAGGATTGTTTCTTTGGGTTCCACTATAATCTCTCACATGAGGACTTGATGATTTTTCATTTTTTGTCTTTAATATGGGGGTGTATGTTTCTCTTTCTAATCTTGAATTTTCCCAATCAATTTTATAATTTTGTCTATTTTGGGTTTATGATGAATGAATACCGAAGTCCAACCCTAACCTTTTATGAAATGTCTCCTTTATATCTTAATAATTCCTAGTAGAGAAGAAAGACAAATCTCCACCATTTGAAGAGGTATCACTATATGATGCATTAAGATCCCCTACCTCTTCTCCATCTTTCCCCTTGGCTTCAAAGATGTATGTGAAACTTAGATTTTCCATGGGTACTTCTTTTGGAATGTGGTCACCCTTTATTTCCATTATCTAAGTTAGAACCTGATCAACTACTTCTTGACAATGTGAACATTTGAACCCTGAATGATTAACTTTGTGCATTCTACAAAATCTAGGAATGGGAAAAACACTTGGGTCTACTTCTTCACCTAGATATTGTAATTTTTCTACCATTCTATCTATGAACTCTATCACGATCTCTTCTTTTGGGATTGGAATCATGGTCCTTTCATTTTGATCATCTAATGTTTTAGTTGAAGTTGTATCAAAAGCCATCACTTTTTAAGAGCCTAATTTAGATTATAGAAATGTCACCTCATTTGGTTCATTATATTTTGTAATCATAATTTTCAATTTTGGCTTAGCATCAATCTTGATCTGATTATTCAATCCTTTCTGAGGTAGCCACAGTTGAGTAAAATTAATTGAAAACTATCTTCTTAAGTATTTTTTCCACTCTCTACTTAGTAGCAATCCATATGTTTTAGAAATTTCAACCACATGTATATCTATGCTATCTTGAAGTCAAGGGTCAACTATTAATTGTATTTAAACATCTTTCAAAACACCAATAACCTACACTTATGTTTTTTCAAGTTGTATCACTATTCCATTAGATGGCTAAGGAGTGACTCCAAACCCTTGTGCTATCAAAAGTAGCATAAAATTCATTATAAGAAGCTCCTAGATTAATTAAGAAATTGTGAAGATTCCTCCCATATATTATAATGCTAAGCAAAAATGGAGGCACCTTAACCTTTTCTTTAACCATAGTTGGCATGGGCTCTAAAGAATTGACCTATTATGATATTGTCTTTTGAGGAACAATATTCACATTATGGGGTGCCTTTGTATGATTGAGAGTTTTCATCAGTTCTTCCCACTAATTAGGATAGATTTTTAGCATGTCAAACATGGATATGTTGGCCTTTTTTCATTTCAAAACTTCCATTGCACTATACTTTTCATTAGACCATGCAGAATTCTTCAAGATTGTAGGCACATTTCCTTGATTTTGATTTGATGGCCTCCATACAAGGGTATGATAGGTACTAGATTGTTACTTTCTCTTAGATTTGGAGGAGCTATTTGTAATGTCAGATGAATACCATTAGTCATGGGTTCCTTTTGACTTCGCAAATTGGAGGTATTTTCATTATCATTTTAGAAGGAAAACACTTCTTCTGGTTAAGTATTTGGCTCCTAACTGAATGGAAAATAAAATTCTTCATTGGCTTATTGTTCTATTCCTATATTTTATGAAGAATCATAGGATTCTAGCATCATGGCATTGAATTGCATAGGGGACTCATTACTATTGCTCTATGAATTTTGATTCACTTGCTAATTTCCATTGTAATATGAACCATCATTATTAGGTACATTCTAATTACTTCCATACTGATTGATTTCCACATATTGGGCATTGTTTTTTTTATTATATGCAGGAATGCTTCCATTGTTTGGATGAGTGTTTCATTGTCAATTCTATCTTTTGAAACCGTTGTTGTTATTAGGAGGATTGGAATTATTTCCTCCATTTTTTTTCCCAATTGTAATTTCCTATATTATTTTTTCCACTAGAATTCCTATTGTAGTTCTAACCATAATTTTTGTTGTTGTAGGGACTAGCATTTGCTCTCTAAAAGTTGTTATTATTTCCTTGTGAAAACCTCAAGTGCATCAACTCATTGGTAATTTGGAAAATGGTTTGTTGCATTTGACCTAGCTCAAATGCAACACTATTCTTTGTTTCAATGGATGCTACTACATTTTGCTCAAAGAAAGGAGTTTTTGGAGGTTCATATCCTACATATGTTAAAGTTGGAACTTATGGAGTAGGTCCCCACTATAGTGGAGTTGGATTCACATAACTAGTGCTCCAATGGGATATGTTGTTATTATGGTAATAGCTTGAGTTGGGGGCATCAATCCTCCTCCATTAGGATTGGCTTGTCTTGTAAAGGTAATTACTTCCAAGAAAACCTTGTCCAATGTGTCAATATTTGTAGTAGGAATTCTTCTTAGGAAAATAATCATAAGATGGTCTATAAAATTTAGATAAATCTGAATTGCTTCTTCAATTAGTATAGTGTATGGTGTTTCCATCTTGTGATATGCCATATGAAAGTAATGATTGAAGTGTGAAACTATTTTGGTTGGTTCTCTTTTGATTGATATGAATTAATGATGTATCATAGCTAGGTTGATGAAAGTTTTGAATTGTTCCAAGAAATATTTTGAAAGTGTCCCTGTCCTTGGTGCATCCTAGAGGTAAATTGACATACCAATTAAAGAAAACTTCTCCCAATGAGTATGGGAATAAGATAATAACAACATTCTCATTAGAAATTTTCTTTTGGTTGCAAATTTCTTTGAAAAACTTGATGTGATCTTCAGGTGTTCTTATCTCTCCATAGATGAACCTTGGGAAAAATTTCTCAAGATTCTTAGGAAGGTCATTGAGTACACCTATCAAGTGGATGGGTGAGTCTACAATATTTTCAAAGAAGCCTATTGGTGGAGGATTTGGTGGAATAATGGGTGGTTGGTTTGGAGCTAGAACTAAGGAGGATTCTAAAATGTTGATTGGAAGTGACAAAATTTTGGGAAATCCTTTGTCACTATGAGGCTTACAAAAATGACTGAGTTTTAAGAACTTAGGCTCACTATCTAAAGATCTCAAAGCTTTCTAAAATGGAGATGCTGGATCAAGATCATCTAGCTTGTATCAATTTTGAAAAATGTGCACCTCCATAAAAGCACACTTTCTCAAAAAAATGGCACACCTTGTGCACCTTCAGACAATGACAAACAAAAAAATTTCTAAACTTGTAAAATTGTAGAATTTTGAATTTTCAAATTATTTTTCTATTCCAAATGGTTTTAGGCCCTCCTTCAAGTGCCACTTCTATTGATCTATCATTTTGCATGATGCTTAATGGCAAGAATCCTTTCAAACTCCTCTCTTGAAAAGTTAATCTTGGATCAACTCCAAGGTTCTGGGCAGTCTTGCAACCTACTAAAATCCACTCAATTGAAGATAAATGTGTTTGTTCATAGGGAGGCCTTTTTTGGTTCTAACCAATTTTAGATAAGATGTTCAATCTTCTTGTTGTTTCAAAATAACCACAAAAGAGATATATTTTTGTTATCTTTTGATTCTTAATGAATGCAATCTAAGAAATGCAACTATATGAATTCCTAATTTAACCAAGTGTTAGCAAAGAAAATAAAAAAGATAAGGTAATGAGAGATGAAATAAAATAGCATGAAAGGAAAATTCCTAATGGACATAAACCATGGTAACAATATGTCTATGAGTTAAATCATTGAAAAGATCAAGTAGAAAACTAATCAAAATAGGAGAAATGCTTCCTCAAATCCACTAATGCAATTGTCAATGGAAACTTACTAAAAACTGAAGCATGTTTCACTTCTCATAGTATTGCAAGGCCATAGAAAGTGCACTCATGTGAAACAAGAAGCTATGTAGGAATAATAGGGTGATCTCTTCTTCGACTCGTTACATCAGTGGAACTCATCAACACGTGGAAAAAACTAGAACTAAAATATCTCATGATCAAATCAATAAAACAAAACCATTATATCCATTATTATCATGAACAATATTCACAAAAATAACACACTTTGGTAAGAATAAATACACTTGGAATAAGAACACCAATAGCATATATTATTGCATTAAAATAATGTCCTAGAATACCTGTTACATTCCTAAATTTATAAGAAATCATCTCCTCAACTTGTGTTCAGAGTGAGAGATCTCTTAATGAAAACATATTCTTAAAACTAATAAAACAAATCTAATTATATACAAACTGACTCTCTAAATGGTTCTAAGTAGGTCTCCCCCTTGTTTATATCAATTAATGGATGTGTGAGCCTTTACATGACTTAAAATAAATAAAGAATAAGAAGATAGGATGAAGGAAGTTGTAAGAGGATCAAAGAGTCACTGAAGGCTTTAAAAATAGAAGCTTGATCTTATCTAATAGTGTATAGGAGTTAAATTATCATCAGAATGCATTTTTGGTGCATGTAAAGCTCTAAATTAGCAACTAGAAATTACCTACTGGCACACTATCACTTTTCAAAATTGTTAACGCACTTTTGGAATAGTGCACCTTGCACACCTTATGCACTTTGGTGATAGGTTCAAAAATTCCAAAATTTTCCCAAGTGTCAAAACTAAACTTCTAGTTTCTGGGTTTTATTCCTCTTTATGCCAAAGCTATGCATGGATTTTTGCTCTTGAATTTCTCTATAATATCCATCACTTGAGTGACATCTAGAAAAAATAGAGCCTCATATTTATGCTTGACCATTTTCCAATAATTACTAACATCCATTCGGGTCTCCACAAGATCATCAAGTCTAGTGTTCAATTCTAACAATACCTCTTCATTCTTAAATGCTTGCTTAACATCTTCATCAAATGAAGAATCCATGAAATTTATATTGAATTTTTGACCACTGATTGCACTAACTTGAGCTTTATTTTTGACTCATCTTTGAAAATCTCAAGGGAAAAGCATCATAATATCTCTTTGCTTCAAAAATTGTCTCTTGATAACTTCTAAATATCTTCATGAAGTCCTTCCATGACCTTATTTACCACATCTATCTTCTCAATCCAATATTCTAATTCATCCAACTCTTTCACCATGTATACATCCATGAGAGTATAATATCTTTGACCCTTTATTGTTGTCAAAACTTTAAGGTCCTTAGCCCAGGTTTGCACTTTGTCCATCGCACCAAAATTTTGGTTTGCTATAGATAAAAACTTCTTTGCACTAGATTAAATGTAATGTAATAGATTTAGATTATCCTATATTAATATCTCTACACATTTCTACTCAAAATTCTCACACCATTGTTGACATGCTCCCAAAAAATGAATCAACCTGCACATTCCCTTTATCTTTCTTTTCCAATGTCACAACAAGACTAAGTTCTAGATGATCTTGGTCCAAAGGGCCTAAAATTTCATGAAAATATCCTCTTAGAAGCTCATTTAGTTTGTGCAACATCACCAATTTAGACTCATTTCCATCTAACTTCCTGAACACCTCCTTGACACCCGTAGTGATCATTACTTTACTTTATTCATGTCTACCATGAGATTTCCTAATAGGACTTCTTTTATCTAATAGTCCTTAGGAGTCAAATATTTTTTATCCACATGTAGAGGGGGGATGGCTATATGGGCAAGTAAGTCATGGTCTTTATTCTTTATTATGAAGGCCAATTGTTGTGCATCACCCACAAGAGGCTTAGGCTTCTAAATTGATTTTACCAGCTCATCCATACTCTCCTCAAGAGTCATATCCAACTACCTCTTTTTCCAAATCATAACATCCCTCTTTAGCCATATTGGTTTAGTGCCTATGGGAGACATATATTTGGTTGAAGAGGAGGTTTTTACTACTGACCCTTTACCCTTATCACTCCTTTCTAGAGTATTCTCCTTCTAAGATAGATCTACATTGGGAGTCCATGTATATGTTGTAGCCCAATTTCTTGCCTCTCTATCTTAAGAATTTTTCTAAGGTTCTTCTGGTATCTATCCCTCCTCTGATACTTCATTTTTGGCCTCTATTTTAGCTCTTCTTCAGGCATTGCTTGCTCTTGTCCTTTGGTGATAGGAGGAAGAGGAGTGAATAAGTCTTTTTCTAAGAAACATAAGTCCTAAAATTATGGTGGTGATGTACCCAAAGACCCTTTTGGTAGAGGTGGCATTTGGTTCAAATCCTCTCCCAAAGGTTGGTTCTCTTGTCACTCACCATTTTAGTTCCTATGAGCATAAAATCAAAATAAAAAATGTTGAAAATATCTATTTCTTGTCCTTCTTGAGAATCAATCTACTATAGCTTCTCATCTTTAGAAATGGTAACTTGAATAGGTTCCTTAGGAATGGATGGTGGTGTCATAGTGGAGCTTCTTCTTCTCTCTTCTTGAGAAGCCCTAGCTAAACAAGTCCTCTAACTCAAGGGGATATTATCTTCATCATCATCTTCCTTAGGGATGGTTTTAGGAACTAAAGGAATGGGAATAGATTTGTTTTTAAATCTCCCCCTTCATGTCCTTTTCACAATAGGTCCAACCCTAGCCTTCTTGATGCAAGGAGCTCTCCTTAATACCATAAAAATATAATAGAAACATAGAAATAATACAGAATATGAGAAAAAAAAATGGACTTCTTATTTGCATAAAAAATGTGGAATTATAAAATTCATAAGTACAATATGCTAGCCCACATTGGTGCCTTCATTACAAAAATCTACAAGACAAGTTGTCAACTATCACTCAGAGTTGTCCTAGACAATGTTCAGGCCTTTCTTAAATAGGCAGTTTTGTGCCACCCAGGAAGGTTCTAGATGCTCAAACTTAATACCTAGGGCTAACAGACCCTAACAATATACATAAAGTGGGCTAAATATATCTTTGACAAATTATTCTAGAAATTTTGGTAGCCCAACTTTTGAAGGTCATAACTCACAAACCATTGCTCTGATTGGCTATTATAACCACTTTTTGGAAATGCCATTTTGTTATCTACATGCTTACAAAAGTTCTAGCACCTTCCATCAAGTTTTTGGACCTCATCCAAACACTCTAAGGCCTACAACAATGAGCCTAAAGATCTTTCAACAAATTTTTCCACCAAAAATTTGCAATAACTTCTTCAATACTTATGCTTGAGCAATGAGATTTTTATGGTAAGCTTACAACTATAAAATGAAGCTTCCTATAGAAAATGAGAACATTCTGAGATCATATGAAAAGCTTACTAAAAATAGCATGCTCCCATAAATAGTAACCACACTATCTACTAGTCCTTATTAAAATAGAAAAGACTAAAATACAAATATTTATTTTAGGATGATGCAAGATTGCTCTTACACCTAGGATGCTCCTACATCAGACACCCAAGGTAATTTGAGAAGTGACCCAATCATGTCTTAGGTGTTTAGAGGAAAACCAAGATAGTTAACCTCCTTCTTTTCTTTCCATGATGAACCCTCAACTACTTTCCCTTTCTATTTGACTAGATATTCCTCATAAGTTCTATTTCTAGTACTTTTTCCAACACGATTTTCTAGTATCTCCTCAATCTCCTTTATAGCCGAACTAGCTACCAGAATGCTCCACTACACTTTTATAAATTCATCTCCATCACCTTCTTCATAATACTCTATCAAATCTAAAATATTAAATACTAGTGAAATATTAAATTCTGCAGGCAACACCACTTCATACACATTTCCAGAACCATGTCACTTCACTATCTTGCATAGTCCAAACTTCTTCATCTTCAACTTATTATATGTACCCACTGGAAAACACTCCTTTCTCAATTGAACCATGACTTCATCTCCAATCTCAAATTCCTTATATCTCCTTTTCACATCTTTCTTAGCCTTATACTATGTATTCATCTTTATGATATGCTTCCTCACCTCCTCATGGATGTTCTTCAAATGTTTAGCAAAATCTTATGCTTTAGCACTACTTATCTCTCCTTTATCTAACTACCTCAATTCAGAAGCATTTCTAGGACTACTCCCATATACAATCTAAAATGGCGATTTACTAGTACTCCTATTGACATAATTATTATATGTGAATTCTGCCTATGGTAAAATCATATCCCATCCTTTTGGTTTATCTCCAACTAAGCAACTTAGCAAGTTTCCCAAACTATGATTCACAACTTCTATCTATCCATCAGTCTATGGATGATGTGATGAACTAAACATCAAATCTATCTTCAACTTCTTCCATAATCTATATTCTCACTTGTTCTCTAAAAAACAATTCTGCTACATGAACAACATCACTAGTCTTCTTGCAACGAATAAAATGTGCCATCTTTGAAAACTTGTCAACCACAATAAAAATAGAATCATGTCCATGTTGTGTCCTTGGTAATCTGAGAATAAAATCCATGTTGATATCCTCTCACAGCTTCTCTGGTACATGTAATGACTGATACAACCCTCTATTCTACTTCAGTGCTTTCACAATCTTACATACTCTACAACTTTGTACAAATTTCATCACATCTCACTACAACTATGGCCAATAATAATTTTTAGCAACCAAATCTATGGCTTTATCTCTTCCAAAATGTCTAGCCAATCCTCCACTATGCTTCTCCTTTATGAGATTCTCTCTCATTGAATTTCTGCGAACGCACAACTAGCTTCCTTTGAACAACATATTATCTTGGATCATGAAATCCAACCACTTTGTCCTATCAAGTGTAAAAAATTTTGTACAAGCCTTCCATGCTTCACCAAAGTTAGGATCATCTGGATATAATGTGCTGAGTTCCTTGAACCCAACCACCTCTATCTACATTTATGTTAGCAAAAAATTTCTTCTACTAAGAGCATCTACAACTTTGTTAGACTCCCCACTCCTATGTTTCAAAAAAAATGTCTAATTCTGCAAAAACTCAACCCACTTTAAATTTTTTTGGTTTAATTTTCCTTGACTATTCAAATAATTCAAAGTTGGGTGATCAATATACAAAAAAAACTCCTTAGGAAGAAGATATTGTTTCCACTTCTTCAATGCTTGAACTATAGCATAAAATTCATGATCATAAATAAAATATTTTCTTTTTACATCATTCAACTTCTCACTAAAATAAGCAATAGGTCTACCTTACTCGCATAAAATAGCTCCTATTACAACACCACTAGCATCACAGTCTACTTGAAACACCTAGTTAAAATTGGGAAGTGCTAAAATAGGTTTCTTAGTAACTTTCTATTTCAACAAATTAAAACTTTTATTTGCTCCTATAGTCCACTTAAACTCTTTCCTATCCCCTCTCATTGCTTTAGTTAAGGGTCCAAAAATACTACTAAAACTTCTTATGAACTTTCTATAAAATGTAACCAGTCCATGAAAGGATCTTACCTTTGTCACACTCCTTGGACTAGGTCATTCAAATATAGCCTTCACTTTCTCTAAGTCCATTTTTATACCTTCTCCTAAGACTACAAATCCTAGGTACACCAACTCTTTCTTTACAAACCTACACTTCTTTAGGTTTATCAACAACTTTTCTTTCCTCAACTTATCAAACACCTTGTGAATATGAATCAAATGATCCTCTAATGTCTTACTAAAGATCAATATATAATCTAGGTAAACAATGAAAAACATACCTAGAAACTCCTTTAGTACCTCATTCATGAGCCTCATGAAAGTTCTTGGTGCATTGGTTAGCCCAAAAGGCATGACTAACCACTCATATAGTCCTTCCCTTGTCTTGAAAATAGTCTTCCACTCATCACCTTGTCTAATACAAATCTAATGGTACCCACTCTTTAGATCTATCTTTGTGAAATACTTAGCTCCACTCAAATAGTCCATAATATCATCCATCCTTGGAAATGGAAATCTATACTTTATTTTGATCTTGTTGATAGTTCAAGAATTTGTGCACATCCTCCATTCTCCATTCTTCTTTGGTGCTAATACTACTAGTACCACACATGGACTCAGACTCTCTTGAATCAACCCCATCGGCAACAACTCATGAAATTTCTTGTTCAACTCTTCACTTTTTATTGGTGTCATTTTGTGTGCTACCTTTTTTGGCAAACTAGTTCCTGGAACCAAATCTATCTGATGACTGATCTTCCTCACTGGGGGAAATCCTTTAGGTACATTATCTGATACTATATTTAAAAAAATTCTCAACATATCTACAAATTTTGTAGGTACCTCTTCTACTTCTTCTTTACTATCTTTAGAAATTATAGAAAAACACATATGCTCATGCTTCATACCTTTAATAAACTCTTTTCCATCAACAAAACATATTCTGGCAGCACTTTATTTTTTATCCTTTAATGGCTTCAACTTATGTTTCACTCCATCCTTAGTTAGAGTGTAGGTATTTGTTCACCAATCATGTACAACATGCCTATCAAACTACCACAACCTACCCAACAAAATATGACATATGTCCATAGGTATGATATCACATAGTACCTCATTCTGGTAGCTTCCAATTTTGAACTTCACTGAGCACTACTCATTGACAATAACCTTATGGCCATCTTGCACCCAAGCAATATAGTATGGATGTGGGTGTCTTTGCCTTTTCAGCTTCAACTTGGTGACCATCATTTTTGACACTAGATTTTTAGTACTTCTACCATTAATGATCACATCACAACATTTATCTTCACATCTGTAACTTGTGCAAAACAAGCTCTTTCTTTTTTCAGGTTCATTCTCACTACTTAGTAAGACTCTTCAGTTAACTAGGACCTCTCCTCTTTTAGCATCTTCAAAGTGTGAGGATCTGACATCTTTATCAACATGTACAAATCTTGTCTAACCTTATGTTCTTTGATTTGTCTTTCCTTGGTGTTGGTACATTCAAATGCTCTATGTCATTCTTATCCACAGTGAAAACATTTTCCATGGAAGCCTCCTCTTCTAGATCCTTGTACATTTAGTACAGAGAAAATAGACTTCAAAACATGTCCTAAGGGCTTACAATAGCACAAAACTGGAGATAATTTCTCCTTTTGGTACCTCCTCTCAAATTCCACTCTGAACTACCTTTTACAATGCCAAAAATGTCCTTAAATAGACCTCGGAGGGTTAAGGACTAGGAGTACATTCTAGAAAGTGCTAGTAGGCATCCACCGACCAAGTAGAAGGCTCCAGAAGCCACGTTAGAAGTTGGTGCAAATCTAGAAGAATCCAAAAATGGTAACGTAACTTCCGGGAGGCATAACTTTTGAACCGTAGCTCTGATTGACGAACCGTTTACATTTTTGGAAATCTCTCGAAGCACTCTATAGCCCTATAGACCAGCTTCACTTGTCCCCCATTTTTTGGCCCTTTTTGAGGTCATTTAATGCCCCTAACCTAACTTTGAAGCATTCTTAGGAGGCCTCCAAAAACTAAGAAACTACAATAACTTTCAAACCATGGGGCCTTTTGACCTGATTATTTTTCTAGAATGCTCTAAATTGCAATTATATTCATTTGGACAATTTACACCTCCTAGTTCACCAAAATGATGGCTCAATTACATACTCCTTTTTTTGGCATTTACATGTATCCCAAGGTGTTCAAATACTCTATCCTAGAAAACTAATAGTGGAACTGTGAGAGTTGGGACCTTTATTTGACCCAAATGGGTATCCAAAAATGAAAACACATGAAACAAAAACTAATTCTAAGTACATTTTTTTTTGGATGACATAGGATTGCCCTTATACCTTTGGATGCTCCTGAATCAGACACCTAGGGTAGATTGAAAAGTGACCCTGTCACTTTATGAATGGTAGAGGAAATCCCAAATGGGAAACCTTAGCTACTGAAATCCAAGTTGAGTCCTCTATCAGCCATCCTTTCCACTTGACCAAATACTCTTCATACTACCTATTTCTGGTTCTCCTCCCCACACGATGATCTAGAATTTCTTCTATCTCCTCCTTCTTAGAAGTAGGAATTGGACATGGCTGTAACATCAGTTCCTTATCTCCATGATCATCATGATACTCTGTTAAGTCTGTAATGTTGAAAATAGGAGAAATGTGAATATCATCTGGCAACTCCACCTCATATGCATTTCCTAAGTCATGTTTCTTCAAAATTTTGCAGGGGCCAAATTTCTTCATTTTCAGCTTGTTGTAAGTACTGGCTGAAAATCTTTCCTTTCGTAAGTGCACCATGACTACATCCCCTACTTGTTCCTTATGTCTTCTCCTTTGATCAGCCCTAGCTTTATACTCTTGATTCATCTTGGTAATGTGTGCTTGAACCTCCTCATGTAGATGCTTGATATGTTCAGCAAATTCTTTAGCTTCAACACTTATCCTCTCCCCTTGCTCTATCTTCCTCAATTCTAGCGCAGTCCTTGGGCTACTTCCATATATAATGTGGAATGGTGATCTACCAGTACTCCTATTTATAGAGTTATTGTAAGAAAACTTGGCTTGTGGTAGAATCAAGTCCCACCCCTTGGGCTTATCCCCAACTAAACATCTTAGCAAATTACCCAGACTTCTATTTACCACTTCTGTTTGGCCGTCAGTCTATGGGTGATGTGTGGAACTAAATTTCAAGTCTGTTCTCAACTTTTTCCACAATGTTCTCTAGAAATACCCCACAAATTTAGTGTCTCTATCAGAAACTATACTCCTTGGAAGACCATGTAGTCTTACCACTTCTCTGAAAAACAAGTCTGCAATATGGACAACATCATGAGTTTTGTGGCATGGAATGAAATGTGCCATTTTGGAGAACCTATCAACCACCACAAATGCTGAGTCATTACCCCTTGGTGTCCTCGACAATCCAAGAACAAAATCCATACTTATGTCCTCACATGGCTTTGATGGAATAGGCAATGGCTGATATAGTCCAATATTGTGGCTAAATCCCTTGGCAACTTGACAAACCTAGCAACTCTGTACAAACTTCTTCACATCTTGTGAAATCTGAGGCCAAAAATAATGTTCTCTAAGATTGGCAATGGTTTTATCTCGACCAAAATGTCCTACCATCCCTCCACTTTGTTTCTCTTTAATCATATTTTCCCTCATGGAACTCCTTGGAATGCACAATTGGCTACCCTTGAATAACATACCATCCTGAATCAGATAGTCTAACCACTTAGTTCTATCTACAACAACATGCTCTTTACAAGCTTTCCATGCTTCAGCAAAATTAGGATCTTTAGGGTATGGATTCTTGAGTTCATCAAACCCAACTACTTCAACCTGCATTACTATAAGCAACAACTGTCTCCTGCTTAGTGCATCTGCAACCCTGTTAGATTTTCCACTTCTATGTTTCAACACAAATGTATAGCTCTGCAAGAACTCTACCCACTTCATATGCCTCTAATTCAATTTACCTTGGCTATTTAGGTATTGCAATGCCTGGTGATCACTATAAAAAACAAAATCCTTTGGAAATAAATAATGCCTCCATTTCTTTAAGGCCTAAACTATTGCATAGAACTCTTGATCATAAATAGAATACTTCTTCTTTGCATCATTCAATTTTTCACTAAAATATGCAATAGGCTTACCTTCTTGGATCAATACAGCCCCAATAACACTTCCACTAGCATCACAATCCACCTAGAACACCTTTCTAAAATTTGGAAGTGCCAACACAGGTTGTTCTGTTGCCTTCTTCTTCAGCAATTCAAAACTTCTCGCAGCTGCTACAGTCCATTTGAACTCTTTTCTATCCCCTCTTACTGTGTCAGTTAGGGGTGCACATATGCCACTAAAATTCTTAATAAACATCCTGTAAAAACTAACCAGACCATGAAATGATCTTACCTCAGTAGAAAACCTTGGAGTAGGCCATTCCAAGATGGCTTTTACCTTCTCTGGATCCATTTTGAGACCTTCAGGTGATATAACAAACCCCAAATAGACTAACTCCCTTTTTGAAAAGATACACTTCTTCAAATTAATTAACAGTTTCTCTTCCCTTAACCTTTCAAGGACACTACAAATATGCAATAAATTTTCTTCCAAAGTCTTGCTGAAAATTAAAATATCATCCATATAGACAATAACAAATTTTCCCAAGAACTTCTTAACTACCTCATTCATAAGCTGCATGAAGGTGCTTGGGGCATTCGTCAATCCAAAGGGCATGACTAACCACTCATAAAGACCCTCCTTAGTCTTGAAGGCCATTTTCCACTCATCTCCTTCTCAAATCCGTATCTGGTGATAACCACTCTTGAGATCTATCTTTGTGAAGTACTGAGCTCCACTCAAGCAGTCCATAAGATCATCCATTATTGGCAAAGGAAACTAATATTTGATGGTTATCCTATTTATAGCTCTAGAGTCTATACACATACTCCACTTTCCATCCTTCTTTGGTGCCAATACTGCAGGTACTACACATGGACTTAGGCTCTCCCGAATCAAGCCCTTCCTCAATAGCTCCTGAACATGTCTATTTAGCTCATCTGTTTTAGTATGAGTCAACCTGTGAGAAGCCTTATTAGGCAAATTAGCTCTTGGAATTAGATCTATTTGATGACTGATTTGCCTTACTAGTGGCAATCCTTCTGGAACATTAGCAGAGATAATATCTCCAAACTCACCTAGTAAATCTGAAACTTCTAGTGGTATTTCACTACTACCTTCTTTATCTTTCCTAAGAATCAAAGCATAGCACATATGCTAATGTTTCATTCCATCTAAAAAATTTCTTCCATCAACAAGACAAATCCTAGCACTGCTACATACCTTTTCACCTTCCTTTTTCATGGGCTTAAATTTGTGGCAAACTCCATCCTTTGTTAGAGAGTATGTGTTTGCATGACCATCATGCACTGCATGTCTATCAAACTGCCATGGTCTACCCAAAAATAGATGGCAAACATCCATTGGAATAACATCACAGAGAACTTCATCATGGTAACTCCCAATTTTGAATTTCACAAGACATTGTTCACTTACCAGGACCTTATGATCATCTTTCACCCAAGCAATCCGATAGGGCTGGGGATGTTTCTCCCTCTTGAGCTTCAGCTTAGAGACCATCTCCTTTGACACCAAGTTGTCAGTGCTACCACCATCAATGATCACATCACAACATTTTCCACACATTTGCACCTGGTACGAAACAAACTCCTCCTTTGTCCTAGTTCAATCTCACCACTTAGTAGGACCCTTTCATTTACCAAGGTCTCTCCTCTTTCTGCATCCTCTAAATGTGATGACTGTGCATCCTCATCCACATGAGCAACCCTAGGTTGACCCTCAGCTCCCCTATCTGTCCTTCCTTATTGTTGAGGGCATTCAAAGGCACAATGACCTTCTTCATTGCAATGGAAATAGGTACCACGAAAGCCTCCTCTTCCTTTTGCATGTCCTCTACCTCTTCCTCTTTGATTTCCAAAGTCTTGATCATGGGAGCGATTGAAACCCTCAATCCTCTGGTTCCTGCTAGTACCCACATCTTCATTTTTCTTTTGGGTTTCATTTCAACCTCCAAATGACCTACCACTTCCCCTTCCTCCTTGACCATACCCTCTTTGTCTCCCTTCAGACCTCTTATTCAGCTTCTCTTCAACTCATAGGGAAAATTGGTATGCCTCTTCAACGCTGGTCATTCTTACTAGACTTAATTCCTCCTGGATGCTAGGTCGCAACCCACTGATATAACAAGCAACCTTCTCCTTATTTGCTTCTACATGCCCTACTCTAATCAAAAGTTGATAAAACTCTTCTATATATTCTTGGACTGATCTTCCTACTTTCTTTAGCCCATGCATCTTCTTAAACAAATCAAGCTCATAGTCCACAGGAATGAACTACTTCTTTAATTTGTCCACCATGCGATCCCACCTTGTGATCTTCTCCTTTCCTCTTCTGTTTCTTTCCAATTGAACCTCTTGCCACCAGATTTTGGCATGGCCTTTCTATTTGGCCTTTGCAAACTTAACCCTATCTGGGTCCCTGATATCCTCATACTCAAAATATTCTTCTAGTTCATTGATCCAGTTGATCAACTCATCTGGTTTTAGATTTCCTAAAAATACACCCACATCAATTGTAGGTCTTTTCCAAAATTTAGTAATGGCCCTAAAAACCCTTTCCTTTGCCTAATTTAGAACTTCCCTATCAAATTCCTCTTCTGGTCCAATTTCTTCTTCTTCATTATCATCCTCACTGTTGTCACCTGCGGCAACATTTGTTCCTCTACAGAGCTCCTCCTACAATGCTTGTACCTGCCTTTGGAGGGCTCTAAACTCCTTAGGATTAATAGCTTTGGCCCTTCCACCATACTCTCTTCATGGAGGCATCTTCTTAACTCAAACCCACAACCACACAGTCCTGGTGCAAACTGCCTCATAGTCAGCGCTCTGTCTACACACTCAGGAAAACCGGCTCTAATACCACTTGATGGAGACACAACCCAAGCACAGAATGGACACAACAGGAAAAGGGAACATGTATTAACTATGAAAATAAGCTAGTACATTTAGTACAAATAAAATAGACTTCAAAACATGCCCTAAGGGCTTACAATAGCACAAAATTGGAGATAATTTCTCTTTTTGGTACCTCTCAAATTCCACTCTGAACTACCTTTTACAATGCCAAAAATGTCCTTAAATAGACCCCAGAGGGTTAAGGACTAGGAGTAAATTCTAGAAAGTGCTAGTAGGCATCCATCAACCAAGTAGAAGGCTCTAGAAGCCATGTTAGAAGTTGTTGCAAATCTAGAAGAATCCAAAAATGGTAACCGAACTTCTGGGAGGCATAACTTTTGAACTATAGCTCCGATTGATGAACCGTTTACATTTTTGGAAAGCTCTCAAAGTGCTCTATAGCCTTATAGACCAGATTTTCTCATCCCCCATTTTTTGGCCCTTTTTGAGGTCATTTAATACCCCTAACCTGACTTTGAAGCATTCTTAGGAGGTCTCCAAAAATCAAAAAACTGCGATAACTTTCAAACCGTGGGGCCTTTTGACCTGATTCTTTTTTTGGAATGCTCTAAATTGAAATTACATTCATTTGGCCAATTTACACCTCCTAGTCCACCAAAATGATAGCTCAATTACATACTCCTATTTTTTTTGGCATTTACACGTATCCCAAGGTGTTCAAATACTCTATCCTAGAACACTGATAGTGGAACTGTGAGAGTTGGGACCTTTATTTGACCCGAATGGGTATCCAAAAATGAAAACACATGAAACAAAAATTAAGTCTAAGTACATTTTTTTTTGGGTGACACAGGATTGCCCTTATACCTTTGGATGCTCCTGCATCAGATAATGAGTGACTCTCTCCTTATCAACTTTTGCATGGCCAGTTCTAATGAGAACTCAATAGAACTCTTTAGTAAACTATTGAACAAATTTTCCTACTTGCTTCAACCCTTCCATTTTCTTCAATAGATCAAGCTCATAATCCACTAGAATGAATTGTTAGTTCAATTTATTTTTCATCCAATCTCATCTAGTGATTTTTTCTTTTCCCTTTCTATTTTGCTCCAACTAAACCTCCTGCCACCAGATCTTCACATGTTTCGTTAGTTTTTCCTTCGCAAACTTGACCCTATTAGGATTATCAATATCTCCATACTCAAAGTACTCCTCTAGTTCATTGATCCAATTGATCAGCTCCTCCGGATTAAGATTTTTTAAAAATGTGGGAACCTCATACTTAGGTCTTTTTCCAATCTTGGTGATGGCACTAAAAGGAATCTCTTCCTCTAGATTTAGAACTGCCTCTACTTTGGCATTTTTTTCTACTTAATCCTCATCCTCACTTTCATCTCTTCTAGGAAGATTCATTCTTCTATGCATTTTTTGTTCTAATGCTTGCATTTGTGTTTGGAGGGCTCAAAAACCCTCAAGTGTAACACCTATAGCTCTTCTACCATGCTCTCTTTGTGCAGGCATTTTTGTGCTTCCATTGAAACCCTAGTGCAAATTGACTAAAAATTGATGATCTATCTACATGCTCAGCCCAAACCACAGTCCTAGTGTGAACTACCTCATAGTTGATGATCTGTCCACACACTCAAGAACTCTAGGTTTGATATAACTTGATGTAAGGAAGTCTCCTGAATACCATGAAATCATAATAGAAACATAGAAATAATATAAAATTCAAGAAAAAAATATGGACTTCTTATTTACACCACAAATGTGAAATTATAGAATTCATAAGTACAATATGCTAACCCACATGGGTGCCTTCATTACAACAATCTACAAGACATGCTGGCAACTATCACCCAGAGCCATACTAGACAATGTTTAGGCCTTTCTTAAATAGGCAATTTTATGCCATTCAAGAAGGTTCTAGATGCTCAAACTTAATACCTAGGGCCAACAAACCCTAACAATACACATAGAATTGACTGAATACATCTTTGTCAAATTATTTTAGATATTTCAATAGCCCAACTTCCAAAGGCCATAACTCATGAACCATTGTCTGATTGGCTATTATAACCACTTTTTAGAGATGCTACCTTGTAATATATAGGCTTAAAATTGTGATAGCACCTTCTGTCAAGTTTTTAGATGTCATTCAGACACTCTAAGGCCACCAATGGTGAGCCTAAAGATTTTTTGGCAAATGATTCCACTGAAAATCTACAATAACTTCTCTAATACTTATTCTTGAGCAATGAGATTTTTATGGTAGGCTTACAACTCAAAAATGAACCTTTTTTTAGAAAATGAGAACATTCTAAGCTCATATGACAAACTTACTAAAAATAGCGAGTTCCAATAACTAGCAACCACCCTATCTACTAGTCCTTATTAAAATAGAAAAGACTAACATAAAAATCATTTTTCTAGGATGATGCAAGATTAATCTTACACCTAGGATGCTCCTACATCACTTCTTAGTAGCTAAAGGAATGGCCTCTTCCTCTTATGTAGGTGGTGATACCTCTTGTGCTTGCTGCTCTAGTTCGTACTCCCATTCTTGTTCCTGAGGGGGTACTTTTGCAATATCTTGGGCTTGAGCCACCTCTTCATCTTGAGGCTCTTTAGCTTTAGACTCATCTTGTTTTGGGGAATCTCTTTTCCTCCTATTATTTCCTTTATCTTATCTAAAGTAGGCAACATCCATGTCATGTTGATATACCATTTTTGGCCTAACTAGAGATTGAGTAGGGAAAGTTGGTACTATAACTTTTGCACCTTTACCCTTAATAGGGTGTGTTGTGTCTTGAAAGGTAATAGTCTATGGAACTAGGTCAAGGTTAAAAGGCTTCTTGATCCCATCCCTTTTCAATTGAATTATGTGTCTATCCTTATTGTTCATGCCTCTCAATCTCTATGTTCATAATCAACCTATCATATCTCTTGTCTTTGTTATACAAGGGATCCAAGACATTTTCCATTTCTTTCTAAACAACCTTAAGTAGGACCATTATCTTTAAGGTGCTCCCTTATAGATATAGAGTTTTCCTACAATAATCCCTTATTCAAATATCATAGTCATCTGTCACATTCATCCAATGATCTTTCATGGTATCTTTTTGCACAAACTTCTTCCTTGCCAAATGTTGAACTCTGCCAATATTGTCAAAATAGGGATGAGGGGAGTTGTAAGGTTCCAAGGGATATTGATCCCACTCATAATCAAAATTCATAATTTCCTACTTCTACTTTAGCTCAAATGCACCTATAGTAATAGGCCATACCCATGTCTTCTTATGTTGTTTTCCCACTCTCTCATATGCAAATGCGAGTTGTCTTGCAATCTCTAATAAAATGAGCCTATCCGATGGATATTTGAGGAGTTTCTTTAGATTCACCATCATACCAACTAACCTTAGGTAAGTTAATATTTTAAAATAGATGTAATAGGCATTGATCTCTACAATCCTTGTTGTTTCCTCTACTGACATCCTCTTAGCATAATCACCCTCTATGAATTAGATGATTGCAAATATGAAAGCATTATTCACTATGCAAAATTCTTTTCTCTAATCTAAGAGCTTCTTCTTTACCAACTAAGGGTATACCACATAGGGCCAAGAATTGGCATCTTGCATGGTTCCCTTCTTGTATAGTCTTGGATAGTCAATTGTCCTCACTACCAATAAGTACACCAAATATGATGTCATGTAAAACTTGGGATCAACTTTAAATCTACCTGTTGTTGATCTAAGTTTTCACTTAGTATTGTGGCCAAATCAAATGGAATTTTGGATTTTCTTATGGTCTCTATGAAATGTACCATCCAGAAGTGAAGATGCCTATTTGTTAGTAGACCAATAATTCCACTCAAAAGTACAATGGCATATCTAATGTCATCTTTCATATATCCCATAGTCATGTCTAAATTTTTGGCTCTACATCCCATTGATGTTATATCAATAAAAAATGATGATTACATGATCTTTGTGGCCTTCTTGTCATTCTCCTTGTACCATCTTTCTACTTGATGATAAATTATCTTCACATATTGATTAGGTCTTGGTAGATGGAAAAAAATTTCAATGTTCCTTGGTCTTAGGTCTAGGACTATCTCCCCTATGACACTCTTGACAACTCTTTCTTTATACACATAGATCTTGACTGAAGTCATAATGAGCTCAGAAGATTACATAGATATGAGATGTAATGTGACATTCACCAACCCTAATCTGATAAGTACCAACACCATTGAGGACCTCTCTATAGGCTTATTGTAGAGTACAAGGAATACATTCCTGACTATGTGTTCCAACTCAATATCTTTGATTTCCAAATGATTATCCTAAAAATTTAATTTCTTTGGTGCACCTTGAAACTTGAAGATAATGGATTTTGAAGAAATCTTTTCATAAATTGAGGATGATGAGGAATCCATTTGATCTTCATAAAATAGCTAATTATTAGTTCAAAGAAGTAAAAATTAAACCCTAAACAAACTCTAATTTCAAAAAACTCAAACCCAATACATAGTAAAACCACTTGAAATCCCCCAATAGTTTTGGTATGTAATATAGTGTACCTTGCACACCTTGATAGGTGTGCTAGGTGCACTTAACAGCCTTAAAAGGGCCATTTTGTGCATAGTTGTACACCTACACATGTCCAAACCCTTATGGAGTGTGTACATGTGCATGTGTTCTATTGTGCACATGTGTTTTTCATGTGCAAAGGGAGGATTAAGTTGGTTTTACTAAGGATGCACACTTGCACACCTTGATGTGTGCACCCTTACTTGATCTTAGTGTTAAGTGTAGAACAAATGGTGCAAAAATGTGCACCTTGATAAGGTGCATATTTGTGATACCATTATATATGTGTTCATAGTTTGTGGAAAATGGTGTGCATGTGTGCACCTTCAAGAGGTGTACACATGTGCACCTTTCCTAGGGTTTCTTAAGTTCTTTAGGTTCTTTCTAAGGTTTTAGGAGGGAGCAAAGGTATGCACATGCACATCTTGAATAGGTGTGCATGTGTGCACCTTTGATAACTTATTTCTTTTATGTGTGTGTACAAATTGGTGAAGTGTCACACCTTTAAAGGTGAAAAGCTCTAGTCATCAATGGTGATGAGAGAATAATGGAGAGAAGAGGAGGGGTCTCAAGCTTTTATAGGCCTAGGACAATGCACACCCTTTGGAGGTGTGCACTTACACATGTGCATAGGTGCACATCTCTAAAGGGAGATAGAAGTACACTTGCACATCTAGCACACTTGTGCACTTATTCAAGGTGTGCATGCACACTAGGTGCACTAGTGCACACCTTGGCAAAAATCATCATTTCTTCTCAAATTTTCCATTTTTAACTATTGGGTTTCTTAGATAGAGGACTAGGCAATACCTAGACTCCAAGTAGGATCCCAAAAATGACACAAGCCCTAGACTAGGGGTTTGGGGAAACACAATTTAACTAGGGAGTCCCTATTTCTAGGAGAGATAGGGCATGCATTGTGAAACCACAACACATAGGACCTTATTTTTAAGTGTCAAGATCTAATACCTAGAATTTAGTCAAAGCCTTTGAGAAAAAAGTTAAAGTAGTTGATTATGAGGTGATAAGACCCCAGTATGACCCTATTAACTATGTAAAAGATCATCTAATGTTAGGGTACACTCATAAAAATTCTAGATATTGAAGACTATTGGGTTGGATGTTATAATGAGTACCATGCTAGATAAAGGTACTAGTCTAAGTTGACACTAGATGAGATTAAGTTGTAAAATGATACTATTGATATTAGTGATCTTGTAGATAATGGCTCTTACATGTGTCCCTCAACCTATGAGAAATTCAAGAACACTCCTATAGTGTCAACTCTTCTTGATGGCCCTATTATTGATACAATGGAATTCTTAATGTGTGGTGCCATTAAGAGGATGGAAAAATGGGTGGAGTAGACCAGAGTGAGGAAAAAGAGAACTAGAGTCATGAGTTCTACTAGTGGAATAGCTATCAAAATTTCCCAATCATCTATTTCTACTTCTACTACTATTGCTACATCAGCATCAGCTAGACCAACACAATCTATTGGTGGAGTAGGAGATCAACATCCTAAGATAAATCTTCAAATCACTCCAACTTATGGAGGAGGATTTTTTCTAGATACTAGAAAGGTTGGAGAAAAGAAAGAAAAAGGAAAAGAAAATGAAAAGGAGAAATCATTAGCCAAGGCCTCCTCCCCCATGCTAGTCATCAAACTTGATGGTGATAATAACCCTTTGGAAGGCCAAGAATAGGAAGTATCCCAAAAAGGTAACATTCTAGCCATCTATGTTACTAAAGCAACTACCTTTCCTATTGCCAACCAAAGAAAAGTAACACCTTTAGTTTTAAGGAAGCTTTTTGATCCTATAGCCTTACAATCAGCAATGAATGTTCTTTCAACCAAATATTGGTTGGAAAAGACTATTGATCAAAAGAAGAGAAGATGTGAGGAGAATGCTCCATCTCAAAGTTAGAGTGGGGTTTCCATTGCACCAAAATATTGATCTACCAATGGCTAATAAAACCACTTAACTTCTAGTACACAAAAGGTAGTTAAACCCTTGTCACAAATCTGAAGGGGGGCATTGAACAAATTTCTAGCAATCTCCCCCTCAGTGTTACCTAATAGTCTGATGATTCAAACCTGTGACCAAACTCTGATATCACTTATTAGAGTAGGGTTGTTGTTGCACCAAAAGACTAGTTTATCAATGCCTGATACAACCACTCAACTTATAGTACATAGAAGGTAGTTAAGCCCTTATCACAAAACCTAAGGGAAGTGTTGAAAATTTTTCTTACAGTAAGGACTTTATTATACATGAAAGTTCATCTTAACCAATATCAAAGAAGACAAAGAAGTAGAAGACCACAACAGCATCTGCCATGGATTCTTCTACTGGTCACATGCTTGTGGAAATCGTAGAACCTCAAAAGGATGGAAAGTTTCATGAATTGACTCCTAATTATTTTCATATCAAAATGGTTGACATAGTCATTCTAGTTCATGATTCTATGGTCAACATCTCAAAATAAACAAATGTGAATATTGAGGATGGATTGGAGGAGTTAAGGTTAGAGAAATAGATACTAAAAGCCTTGAATAAAGTATTGATGGACTAAATTCGAGCTACACTTGTAAGTACCTCTACAAGAACATTCAACCCAAGTGCAAAAGAGAACAAGAATGCACTACTTATGCTATAGTAGGAGAGGCAATTTGGGAAAGTTGGTCATGCCTAGATTGATAAAATAAAGGCCTAAGGTCCCCCTCTCATTGAGAACCTTGGGAATCTCCTATTAAACACTAACATATTGACAGTAGTATCACCAGTAGACTTCAATACAGAAAGCATCAAAGAGACTAACAAAGAATATTTTCTTGTTGCAAGAGGTGATTGACATGAAGATGAATGTTGATGTGTCCCATGGATACTAAAGTTAGGCCAAGAACCATTGCTTGATTGGAAGTAATTGTTGGAATTTAAAATTGAGATCTCAGTGAAGTTTGAGCATGAGTTAAAAGATGTATATAATTTAGTGATGAAATTAATGGATAAGATATTTGAAAATTTAACAACTTTTCACATTGAAACATATGTCACCAACAATGGCTAGGTTGTAGACATCAAATGAATAAAAACTAAGTTTTTGATATTTGTTGAAGAGGCTACTGACCCATCAAATTTCCAAGTGGCCAATATTTTGGATAGATATTTTCACAATAAATTATGTTCTAAGGTATGCAATAAAAAAGCTCCAATCAAGGATCTCTAGAGTGGAAGAATTGACAGAAATGCATGATTATTGGATGTTTAGAGCCGAAAATGTTCTAATCCCAAGTGTCTATGAGATGAAGAATAAACTAATGCAATGAAGGCCTAAAGATCAAATCCATTACTTCAAAGAAGAACTGATGCTTTAACAAAGTATTACATTCTTCCTGCAAAGATATGACATGTTTCACTTCATCTCTCTCACTTTTTGATATTGTAGCCATATTTCGCATTCTCCTCATAGGTTAAAACTTTGTAACGAATGACATATCCTATCAATCCTATTTTTAGAATGTTTAAAGATGCTTTGTTGAGAAATAAAAATGTAAATGACCAATTCTAGAGGGCCTATAAATGTAACTTTTTGGGAAGTAAATAAGATCAGAAAAAAACTTGATGTGGGAAGAATCCTATAGCTAGGACTATTATGTGAGACTCTGTGTCCATATTTTGATACTATCATTCATGTTAGTCTAGTTTTAGTTCTTGTATGGTGCATGGAATGAAATGTATTGTTAATGAAAACTATGGGATTGTAAATAAATTGGGCTTTGCTTCTTTCTTTTCATTGGTTATAAGCTTTATTTCCCTCATTTATAATATCATCTCATTTCCTCTATTCTATGCAAGTTAGTGCATGTACATTTTCATTTCTATGTGAGAAGTTCTAGATATGGTTAACATAAACTACTAAATAGCAATCAAATAGTTGTAAAATCTCAATAATTTGGGTAATCTAGGTATTGCTTAGTTGATCATGCTTTCTCTTCTTATGTAGCATGCATTGTTAGATAGTATTGTATTGTTGCATCTTGCATTCAGTAGATTAAATAAACTACATTTAGGTGCTAGAAGAACTTAAAAGTGACTCGTGTAATTTCATAGTTGTGAATCTTTATGATTCATCATCAAAAACTTGCCTATATTGTTTAAATTTTTGGGCAATCTGGTCATGCCTCTTCTACTCTTGAGTTAAGAGCATACCCCTAAGTCTTGTTGATCTACTAAAAATAAAATTCATTAAAAACCTTTGCATATAAGGGAGTTGTACCTTTTCAATCTAGGGGTCCTTGATAGAACACCTACATTGACCCATTTTATCATTAACTACTTTGTCTTTCACCAAATTGGGTAGGTTAAGAGTCAGGGTATAAACCAAATCAAGGAAGAAAAGTTGTTAACTAATGCAACCTAACAACATTACCATATTTGACACAAAGATTTTTAACATGAAAACCCTATAAAGGAAAAAACCACCTACGACTAGCAACCCAAAATTTTCACTCTTTAGAAGTGAACTCAGCTAATATCCAACCTTGTCACAGGTTATATACATATTGTTAATGTCACCTTGCTAAAGGATTTTAACCAAAAGATCACTCTTTGATCCTATCTAAAGAGTAGATTGTCTAAAGGACTTACAAACACCACTAATTGATGTTTCCATATACGATTTTACAAACTTATAAGGTCAACTCAATCTATTCTATTTTATGCTATAATGATTAGAAAGTGGCATTATAAAATGATCTATTAAGTATAACAATACCTTGCTTGTTCAGATCTCCTTTCTACTCAATTTTTTTCTGATCTCTATTCTCTATTCTCTTGAGTAGTTGATTCATTTCTTTAACTCTTTCTCCTTCCTCCAACTTTACTTGGTTCACCTAGCTTAACTATCTCTTTTTAGCTTCAACAACTTCACACAATCACCACCTTAACAATCAACATCAATTAACAAACAAAAATTGTCTTGATCATCTCCTTAAATAGTCATCTCTTTCTTTCCATATTCTTCCATTTATTGTTTCTTAGCCATAATCATTGATATCAAATTCAATCAATTTAGTCACATAGAAAATAGAACTTTCATAGAACTTTTTGTCCATCTTTATCCTTCTTCAAGTTTCATCATTAGATCTTCCTTGAATTTTCTTAGTCCTTGATCTTGTAACAAAATTTAGCTTGTGGCTTTGAACATCTTGACCTTCCATTTTCCATCAAAATTTGGCCTTAGATTCCATATTTACAATCTTGATCTTCCATTTTTTACTCAATAAACATAACATTTCACTTAGGTAATATAGTACTCAGTCAATACTAGACTTTCTTGGGTAATACTAAACTTCTTCTTTACTTTTCCAACTACTTGATGAACACTATAGTCACTCAAAAAATATTGTCTTCCTTCTTAAACATTGTCACTTGGTTTAGGTTGTATAGCTCAATACCTTACAATATTACATAATTGTAAAATAGTGAAACCAACATTATATTATCACTCTTCAAATCATCAAAGTGCTTATTGAACACCATACTTATCAACTCTATCTTCAACATACTTTTTTCAAATACTCATCATCAATCAAATAATATGGAACTATGTTGGATTAGCATAATGTCTAGCCAACTAAGACTTTCAACATCAATGACAATAGAACAACTTATATGAGTCTCTTACATACATTCTTAGAATTACCAATTACATTATTAGTTGAGGTTAATGCAATGTTCTATTGTCTCTTTACTTTTTTTATCCTTCATATTCTCATGTCACACAACAACATTTCAAAATCTCCTTTTAGTTTTGATCTCTGTTAAAATAAAATGAATACATATATAGAGCTATAAAAAATAAATGAGCACACATATACAATTATTGTTTGGAAGTAATGATTAAAATAATGGTTATATACCCATAACTATTGAACCTTATTTTACAATTCAAACTATTATCTAGTTCATATACATACATGTGACTGCTTTATGAACATTATCATTGAAGGCATGACAAATATTCATCAATATTATGTTGAAATTTAACTTTGAAGAAACATTGATAGTCATTAATAATTAGAACATTTTGTAGCAATAATAAAATACATGAATCTTTACCATTTTTAATGTTTGATACATTTTGCCTCTTAATTATTAGGGTTTTAATGTACTATTTGTATTCATTTTTATTTATTTATGTTAGTTGATGTCATTATTAAAAACATCATTACTATCAAACCTAACTCTTTCACAAAATAATTTTTTTAATTAAATTTTGATAGTCATAAATAATTGGAGGATTTTTTCTTGGTGAGAAAAACATCTAATCATCTACTTTTTCATTGTCAAGTATATTTACATTAACTATTGAAACTTTCTCTCATTTATATTCATTTATAGGATTATTTAGTTGATGTCATTTTCAAAGATTGGCTCTTTGAAAAAGTTTTTTTTTTTGAAATTTTGACAAGTATAAACAATAAAGGAATTATTTTTTGTAACAAGAAAGTATCTCTATCTTTAGTTCTTCTTAATGTTTTATATATTTATCATGCTTCATGATGTTTTCTTATTTATATCCATTTGTATCTTTCTTAGTGGACATCTTTTCTAAAGACATGACAACCACTTAATGACTCCTTGATTGAAATGCATTTTGATAGGCATGATTATAATCATGAAAAGAAAAATCCCTCAATATTTGGCTTTTCTCAGTGCTACATATATTTACCCTACTTAATTATCAGATTTTTTCTATTATATAGATATAGTTATAATGACATTCCCCAGTTGACGTAATTTTTAAAGGAATAAAAATAATTTATCATTGTTTTTTAATTTGGATGAGCTTTTGATATCAATGAATAATTTAAGAGTTTTTCCATAACAATAAAAGTTTCTTAATTAATAAAGTAGATTAATTGACAACATTATTTTAAGGTTTAACAACTCCAAATTGGCTCTTTCACAAAAAAATAAAGAAATTTTGATAATAATGACTCATGAATAATTGAAAGAATTCTTTAAGATGAGAAAAATATTTTCAGATTTTTTTAAAATTTGAAGGAACTTCTTAGGATGTCTAGGAGCTTTTTAAGAATTTTTTGTTTTAAATATTTTGTTAATTTTTCATAAAGATTTTTAATTTTATATTAATATATAATAAAAAATTAAAAATTATATTATATAAATTTATTTTAATTTTCACTATTAATTGTGTGCAAAATAGTGTAACTTCAAATGAAACACAAAACTTCAATACAACATTATCTTGTTATTTCATTATAACATAGTTTTCAAATCCAATTAAAATGAACATAACAAAATTATCATATTTCTCTCTATTTAAGAAGATTGTGATCAAGATCAAGTTAATATGCACTAAAGTTTAGAACCCAACTAGTGACAATACAATCATAGAATAGGAGATTCAATTTAATTATGTAGTTAACATTCAGCTATTATGAATAACTAAAAGCTAAATTGATTAATTATATTATGCAATTAAAGTTTGATAAAATCAAATAAATGCAAAATAAACAATTAAAGTATGTGAGTAATAATTTCTTTAGCTATTACTTAATGCAAGTGAATGGGATCGATTGAGCTTGGAAACATTCATTTTATAGTAACTGTGATGAAATGAGTGGTGTAGATTGATTCTTAATGAGTGATTAGGATTAAGCCTTAAGTGATCCATGTGTGTCAACTCCCATTGGTTGATTCATAACTAATGTACATCACCTTGTGTTGAAATATAATTTAGGAGGTTTACTAATGCAGTTTAATAGATTACTTTAGCTAAAGGATGTAATGGGTTTGATTTAATTAAATAGGCCAAGTTAATTGATGAGGATTATTGATCAATTATGATGATTGAATTATTGATTGGTAATTTTGATGAATTTGATGAATTATGCAAGTGATTGAACAATCATACTGACATAATTACAAAATAGGTTATGATTTAGGGAAAATAAGGCTTTGAGTTCACTAACCCATTTTAGGGAGATTCCATTTGGCTCTCTTTGACATGATTTGTTAACAACATGCTAGTCCAAAGAAATGATGATGTTGACTCAAAGAATAGTTTGATATGGAGCAATGAAATTGTTCTTGATTTGCAAATCAAGAATTTTGAGCTTGATTAAATGAAATTCAATTGATTAAAAGAGTTAAGCCATCAATTTTGAACTTGATATAATATAAGAACTCACCATATTGACTCTAAATATAAAGGAAAAAAATCTAATAAGAGCTAAGTAGAATATTTAATTTGATTTGAAGAGATGAAATTAAACACTTGAGAGATTGTGATAATGCAAAATAACCAATTTGATTTGAAGTGATCAAATTAATCAAGGTCAAAAGATATAAAAAATAATGATGCCTGATAAAATAGGATAACCAGCTTGATTTGGTGTAATGAAACTAATCAATTGTGAAATGGTTTTATTTAGACACTATATTAATCAACTTGATATGATTTGATGAAGTCAATTATTCAAGAACTTCAACTTGATGGAAGAGAAATAAAATACCCTTGATGTTAATAGTGCATTTGATTGATTGATTAAATGATTTGATTTGATGAATGATTGAATAATTCTAATAAGATCCCTTGTTGGATTTGATGAAAAAATCATTGATTTAGGTATGGTCAGGCCCCCTTAGTAGTGAAATCAATATAGAAATTGATGAAATCTTGACTTCAACCATTTTTGGTGATGTTTGATGGACATAAATATGATTTAGATCAAGTTGAAGATATTTAGAATCAAAGAGAGCCTAATTAGAATTGATTTAGCATTGATAAAAGACAATATGACCAAGTTCTATCAGTGAATTGAGCAAGTTAGTTTTGGTTTTAGTCTTGATTTTTAGTTGGATGAGTAACACAATTGTGATAATGTTATTCAATTATGATTTGATAAGATAGTTTTTGATTGATTTGATTTGGACAATTAGTTAAACTTGGATTTTGATTTATGATTTTAGATTATAATGTAGATTAGAGTTATCATTTGTGATAAAAAAAATTCTAAGCTCACTATATCAATGCAAGCTAAATATGTATGCAACTACTTTAAAAATGAATGAAACTAAACTAAAACCTATAAGACTTCTCACTTTTCATTTGAGGTGGATCAAATTTTCATCATAGAGACTTTTGTAATGGACATCAAAGGTTGTTACAATCTCCACTCATAGATTGACCAATAATAAAGATATGAATATTTCCTAGAACAAATGCAATGTTGAAATTGAAACTAACCATCAAGACATATAGGCCAAGATGACTTGTCAATTAATTTTTTGTTTATTAATCTTCTTTTGTTTGTGCGTAAAATATGATTAGTAACCCATAAATACCCTTATTTTTGTGTTCATATCCATGGGTACAATATCTCATATATACATTTACTAGGTATCTTATTTAAGAAAACAAATAGACAAGGATAATTATCCAACCTCATTGAATATTCCATATAGAGAAGGTTGAGGTACATGTGGCTATCTAATCATGATTGAGGCACTTATGTTGGACACCTAGTTTGTGTGAAACCTTAGGATGATTTAAACAATCACCATCGATAGAAAAAGTAAAATTTCATGCCCAAGTCCCTGCTTCTCTATTCTTTAGACATCTTCAAGTTTCTCAAAGATTATGAAAAGAAAAAATCATCAATTATGTAAAGAAAATTCAAATTTTTAGAGATATTTCTCTAGTCTAAGGATGTCATAGAGATAGTTAGAAAGATATAAAGAAATAGTAGTTCCAACTATGTCAAATGTTTTCATTGTGATTTCAACATGTGTATATTTTATTATCTAATTGTAAGTATTTTTGTATAAGAAATGTTGAGAAACACTTTTGGTTGGTCAATGTAAATTGAAATCTAATAAAGTGCTAAGAAACATTGTTGATTGATGTGTTGAAAAATACTAGTGTGATATCTTTTATAATTAGGTGATGTTAAGGAATGCATTTTTTTGTGATATTAATAGTGACCATTTTGTCATGCCCAAAATATAAAGGCAAAACGCAGAGACTTTTATTATTATTATTTAAAATAACTATGATTCACAAGATAATATGGTCAACAAGGGTTTAGATGTTTAACTACAATGAAATTAATTGTTCGAGTAGTTTTTAAATTTAGATAACCATAAGTACTTTGAAGATAGGTACATGTTTGCCAACCAAAAGAAGGTCACAACTTAGTTTGGAACATTACGTAAGATAGATAATTTGGATGAACTGAATGTTTCCTAGGCAATCAAAATTCCAAGCAACTATAGTCCTAACCCCTACAATTATTTTAATGATTCTTTAAGTTATTACCTCCTAAGGAAAACACTAGATTATCACTGCACTTATTCAACACATTTAAACTATCATGGTAACTAAATGTGATCTATCTCTTAATTACATAATCTTGTTTTAGATACAATTTAATTATGAGTAATATACCACTAACCCTAAAAATGATTTAATTAACAAGACTCTTTCATTAACTTGATAACTTGAATATCATTACAATTTTAATCATTTAACATTGAGAAAATTTGAAACTCTAGAAGATCAATAAAATTTAACTATTTATCACATGTTAACTATGTTTAAAACTTTAATCCAAAATCTAATCTAACTTTAGGTGTACGCACGCAATGTAGGTAAACTTGTTATTAGTTATACTATCTATATTTTAATTTATAATTTCCTCCAACATACCTATAACAATATTATTTATTGATTTATCCTTTATAATTAAAATTGAAGTCTAGAATCAATTCAATAATCTATAAGTTATTCTAAACTTTATTTAAAACTATTACAAAATTTAAGTTCAACATTAAAATGCAAATATGGCTTTTCCATGAGCTGGAGGAGGTCAAAGAATAGGTGAGACATATGGAGGCAACAAGGAATGGGATGGATGCTAACAAGAGGATGGATTCGGCTGACAGGCTCAGTCTGGAGGAAAGAAGGATACACAACTTGGAGAACTACAATCACAACCTTGTGAATCAGATGTTCTCTTTGTTTAGCTCCATTAACAACAACATCATCTCTCTTACATGCTAGATCAAAGATAAAGAAATGCAGGATGATGAGGAAGGAAAAGAAAGGGAAGAAGCTAGAATGGAGGACAACTCTGCAAAGGACAACACCATTCCTGATCAGGACTAGGGGGACCAAAGGGTGCAACAGCTGGAAGCAGAGGAGAATCAATTAGCCTTCAAGGTTGCTCAGGTTATGCAAGAGCTAGAGCGAAAGAAAGAGGAATAACTCTCACCTATTCTTTTGTTTTTCTATGTCTTTTGGCTTTTGTTCTGGATTTAGGCCACGGTAATACTTGTCTTTTTTTTTGGTCTTTTCTTAGAACTTTACTTTTTGGCTGGGCTTTATCCTTATTATCAGCCTCTAAACTTATACTTTTTTGGCTGGGCTTTCATGCTTATTATCAGCCTTATATGTTTTAACTATAAAACCTATTTATCTAATCAAAAACATTAAAATGCAAATATTGAGATCAATCTAATTTAACTCACAATATTATAAAACTAGTTAATAGAACACTAAAATTATTTTAATTAAAATACTCTAATTCCAAATTAAAACCTTTAAATTAGAACTACTTTAATATTCAAACAACAAACACACTATTATATACTAACATCTAAACTAACAAGAAAAAAAAATACAATACTACACTTAATTTAAAATTAAACATACTTCTAAATCCTAACTAACATTTTACTAAACTATCCTAAAACTAAATACTACTAACTCTAACAACTTATACTATAAAAAAAAAATACTAAACTACTAATCAAATACCTATCCACTAACTAACAACTACACTTCACAAAAATAAAATTAACATTTCTAATCCTAGGCTACCTACCTATTCCCTCCCTTTTCCAAGTGGCCTAGCCACCACTTGGCTCCCCTCATCATAACCCCCTCTTCCCTATGCAGTTGTACACTGCCCCCAAGGTTTGCCTCAGCGTAGACTATCCCCCTTGCATGAGTCTTGTTCAAGTGGGAGGTCAATGCATAAATTGGGGGAGATATAGGGGGTGGGAATATTAGAAGTTAAGGTTTTAAATTTAAACAATTTTCTTGCCCTCGCCAAAATTGACACGACACATGTACTTGTTGCAAGTGATAGGGCATTGCCCACACCTAGCTTGTAATAGGATGGGAGAAAATGGTAAGAAAATGTGGGGAGAATTTAATTTAGTAGGTAGCTTTAAATTTATTTTTTCATTAGTAAATGAATAGGTATAATGACCTAGGTAAGTACCTTGCCTTCTCAAGAAGAATGGATTTAATGCTAAAGTTTTGTTGTTGAGAGATGTCAATAGGATATGCATTTAAATGTTTTAAATTTCAAATGTATTTAATTTATATTCTTTTTAAAATATTTAATAATGATTTTGGTTGAAATTCAAAGGAATAACTCAGAGAATATTCTCTATAAACTTGGGGGAATTAAAATTTTCCCCATACATTTTTCAGAGAGGTTTTTGTAGACACCTAAATCTGATTACATCACTTAAGTAATCTATTTAGTCATCTCCTAGGGAATCATTAATTAAGTATTTAATATTTAATTAATCTATTGTCATCCTCTAGTTAATTAGTTAATTTAATTAACTCTAGTCCAATTGATAAAATTAAAAGATCACCTAAAATCAATTTATCAATTAAATCCCTATTCCTCTATTAAATTGAATAAATCCTCAAATCTATTCAATTTAATTCTATATCCCCATTTTATTAAATAAATCATTTAATAAAATATCTAAAATCCTAAGAGCATCCCTAAACCCTATCATAACCCCTAATCCAACCCATTCACACATACTAACCTCACTTAGCCACCTAACTAACCCATCCCATCAAATCTAAGCCACTTACCCCCTAAATCCCCCTATAATCCAAGCCTAATCCTCTTCTAATCATGTGCACAATCATAAACATGGGTTAAGACTTGCTAACCCAAGCCAAAGTCAACAATCTCATTCTCCCCTCACCCTCCAACATTTATGACCCAAGCCAAAGTCAACAATCTCATTCTCCCCCCAACCATCTCTATTTATGACCCAACCATCCCCATTTATGGCTCAACCTCCCTCATTACTCCTTTGACCAACCCATATCCTACCCTCTCACATCCAATCACCCTGTGACATGTGTCACTTCCTAATTGGCTTCAAACAAGCACAATCCATGTGCTCCCCTTTGAGTGCATCCTAGCCCTTTGTCACCATCTTGCCATCCTTGCATCTTGACCATCCATCCCTCTACTCCTTGGCCTATAAATAGAAGCCTCTCCCTTCACAAACATCGTCCACTTTTCAAGAAAACTTATAATGCTATTTTGAGAGCCTAAAAACTACCAAAATACTATTATAATGCTGAAATAACTCCATGAATCCATTGTTGAAACTTTGCCTCATCAACTCCATCCATCCATCTAGAACTTGAGCATACATATTTTAATCAGGGAAAAATCCTTTGTATCATGTGTTATTCCATTAGGAGCCTACCATTCTTGGTTTGCTTCCTTTTGTGGTGATAACCCTTGGTCCTATCTTAAGTGTTAGCTTGCTTAGTATTGTTAATGCTTTCATTTAATAGTTAGTATTCATATTACAACACTAAAATAGGTGATACAGTTTTTACTCCTACGAATGCACATTTTTCTTTGAAGCCAATTTTTGTCTAAGTGTTGAAATGTTTTTTCTTTCTATATATATATTACAAGAAGTGATTTCTAACCTAGTAACAACATTAATCCCTTTTAGCAAGCATACTAATACAAGGAAGTGTATAAGGTTATTCTTTTCTTTTCTCCTACAATTATGTTTAATCAATCATCATATAACAAGGTGTATGTTCCATTTATTCAAAATTCGAGGTGATGCATAACTCTTAACCAAATTTGATTTTTTCCATTATGAAATTTAACAAGGAGAGAGATAAATTCGTTGTCCACAATGTAGGATTTTCATTTCCCCTAAATAGATAAAACATAGAATTGGAAGCTTCAACATATCAAATTAGATTTCTTTAACATAATTGAAAACTTGATAATTCATAATTTGAAGATATTATCTATTGAGCTATTTTCCCACATACATATGCATAATTTGAAATCACATAAGAACAATACAAGGGGGTTTTCATAATCTCTTTCTTTCTTTATTATTCATCCTAGTTCAAGGCTCCATCGGGAAAGAACCAGTAAGAAAACTTGATCTCCTTGCCAAATACATCAAAATTTAAATATATTTTTACATAATATTATAATTCAATTGAAATATCTTATAGGGCTTTCACAAGAGATCTTTTTCAATATCTTCAATGCATCAAGAGAACCATGGGAAAGGCAAGAACCAACATGGAGGAAAAAAAACATAGTAAGATGAACCATTCAAGCATGCATTCCCAACCCAATTTTGCACAATAGGTTTGATATTGAACCAAAATAGGGGGGAGGTGAATTTTCTCAATAGGAGATGTCAATCACCATACCATTACATAGCCCTTTTGAGGCCAACATTCAAGAACTTCCATTCTTCTACAAATGCCCTTTTGGGGCCAATATAACAAGGGTATTCATTCCTTCCCTTCTTCAAGAATTCAAATTTTCATACAAGGTATGGGATGACAAATAGGGTCCCATACACCCTACCCTCTTTCTCTCCTCTCACCATGAGAGGAGACTGCACACTATTGAGGTCCAACTGAGGCCCTTCCTCCAAGCGTGGCCACTTCTTCTCTATCCAAGGGTGAGTGATGCCAAAACAATCCCCATGAAATCCCCTCAAAAAAAAAACATTGAGGCAAGCATAAGAATAACATCAAAAGAAAAACAAGTTAAGATCTCTCCAAATCAACCCCAATACACAAGCAATCAATACAAAGAGCCACACAATGCCATATGCATGATTCAAGCATGAAAACCATGAGGAAACAAATTCAAAAGAGTAAAGAGCTCCTAGCTTCACAAAAATTAATGTTAAAATGGTAGGTTGAGAAGAGCTTTTCCCTTTCTTCCTTCAATCTTCCAACCTTTCTCCAAAACTAGAGATTGGGTAACAACCCCAAAACTCCTCCAAAATGCCTCTAAGTATGATCCTTAACTCAACTAGACTTCAAGTAACCTCAAGATAGAGTTTTGGGTCACCAACTCAAGTAAAGAGACAATCAATTTTCGCAATCAACCAAAAGTAGGGTTTTTGAGTGACCCTAAAAGTCAACCAAGGAGGCTAAAAGGGTGGAAAGTACTCACCACCCATACCCTTACCCCTAAGGTACTTAAATTTAATGTTTTTAGGCCTTAAAGACTTAATAAAACCCAACCAAAACTAGGAGAATTTTAAGACCAATTAACAACCTTCAAAGAAAGACAATGCAAAGATAGCACAAATTAACAAAGGGTTTAGTTTCATCTTTCCATGGGGTTTCCTAGCTAAATTTCCTACACACTCATTGCACACATTAGTAGTTCAAAAAATAAATGTATATATATGTAAGAATACATATCAAGAAATTCATGTAAATTAAAACATCCATTTTTTTACAAATCAATTGTTTACCTCATTCTATTCATTAAAATTGGAAAAAAAATCAAAGTGTTAATTTTGCATTCATTTACTTCATCATTAAAGATGTTCATAAAGCATTAAATGATGAAACCAAATAACATAAGTAAAGCATTACACATCATAAATAGAATACTAATGTTTAGTGCATCAAATAATGTTCTGACATATCGAGTCATGAGTATCAAAATAATAATGTATCATCGATGCTAGGATGGGTCGGGGTGAGGCCTCACACATTTTTTGAGTGTAACAAAATATATTTTAATTCCAATAGGAAACTTCTCTAGATAATGAAATAGGTTGATAGAGTTTGGTGAAAAGACTACCTAATAAATGGATGATTGTACTTAGAATGACAATTGCTAACAATTAGAGTTACATTCCATAGGATGACTAGGAACTTTCCCTTGGCTAAATATTATTGTCAAAAAGATGAGATGTGGATAAAATATGATATAATATGTTACACAACTGATAAATTTAGGACTAAGTGTAAGATTTATGATTTTTTAATTTTAGATTTTCTCCTTTGTTCTTATTTTTTAAGGTTTTTGATTTTTTTAAATTTTTAATAGATTTCATTTTTTTTGATTTATTCATAAATGTGTTTCACTTTTTTAGATTTTTGGAGATTACCAATTCTCAAACACGATCAAACTATGTGTCCCCTACCATCTAGAAAGGTGTAGGACATGATGGATTATTATAATGATGGAAGAGAAAGATATGTAATGATCCATGGAGAAAGTGAATACAATCCTCAGGTACCATCTCCTTAATATTATGTAAGCTAAGAAAAGAGAATATAACCATATGAAGAATGTTTTGGATAATAAATGGAAGTCAATGAGCTAGATAGAATAGGAGATAATGACATGATATCATGAAAGCATGCTGTCCAAAATGAGTGGAAATGTCATGAGGCTTATGAAAATCATGTTTTTCTTCTATTTTTATATATTTTATCAAGACAAAAGGGTCAATTGGATAGGATAGTGATGGATATAAAAATTAGGATGGAGCTACTGAAGGAGGTTGTGAGTGAATGGTTTAGGATAAGAAAGATCTTGATAGGGTAGCTAATAGATAAGAAAACTAGTGCTCAAGAATATCTCAACATTACCATGATCATGTTATAATATATTGTCCTCCAATATAACTGAGAGTGGGGAGGGGGGGGGAGGGGGGTTGTTGAATCATTTATTGAACTATTATCAAAATTATCAACCTTAATCAAAATTAGCCATATGAGCAATATAATTAGAAACCACAACAAGATACTGATGTAAAATAACACTAGATATGTTAACTAGGGAAACCCTTGATCAGAGGGAAAATCGTGTTGAAGATGATACCCACAAGATGATGTAATAATATAAATATTACTTCTTAAAGGATAGACCCTATTAGGAGTCTATAATGACATTTAGTACATATTAGTCCCTGCTATGAGACTTTAAATCCATGTTAGGAGATTCCAACCTTTTAGGAGTTGTGCCAACTCTATTAGGAGTCATGGAAGGCAAATAGATTCACTATCCAAATAGCTTCAAGAGAAAGACCAATGAACCCATTATCCAAATGATATCTGTATTATTCCTTGTAGAATAATAGAATTGAATTGTGCTTCCTTCCTCTTTCTTTGTCCTAATAACCTAAAATACACTCCTTATAATCTGATAACTAGATCACAAATCTTGCATGTAATAATCCCTTGGTTCACTTACATTCACCAAATGCTCTACTTCTTTTCACACTTTACATAGAAAATATATTCTAGAATTGTCTTACAAATAAGGAAAACATCTTTCCTTTGTACCATATCTTCAAAATAACTCCTTGAGTCAGCCTTGAGGCTTTCCCAATTAATTATAATAAGCTATTTAAATAATGCACAATTACAATAGCACTTTCAACTCAGAATATATATAAAAGTCCATACATTCAATACATGGGCTTTTGCACTCATTGATATCACCATTAGAATGCCTTTAATCATTGGCTGACTATGCATCACTAAATTATATCTCTAGAAGAAGTTATAATAGGATCATTAGAAACAACTTTCCATATACTCTATCTCTATATTGCTCTTTGAAAATCACTTCTTACTCATGTACATCTTCTATTGGAAATATAAGAGTAGTAACTGAGAGGGGAGGCATGAATTAGTTACTACTAAAATAAATCCCAAATCTGTTAGATGTTAGTACAAAATGCAAACTAAAAATTGAATATTGTTGAAGCTTGGTAAATACATACAGAATGTTGTAGCTCAGTAAATGCTTGACATATAAACTTTATATGTTTTCTATTATTACCACTACTTTACTTTAGTTGCAAACACATAAAAGAAAATATCTTGAACACATTTGACACCAAGATTTAATGTGGAAACCCAATTTGGAAAAAATCACCAATTGCAACTAGTTACTATTTTTCACTCTTCTGAAGTGAGCCCTATTAAGAGCCAACCTTGTTAAAGGTTACAAAATACACTATTAGGTGTAACCTTGTTAAAGGATTTAACCACTCTATTAGGAGTGGCCTTATTAGAGGTCTTTAGACAATTCAATAGAATTTCCACCTTGTTAGAGGATTTGCAAATAGCTCTTAAGCCAACTCTATTAAGAAATTTAGATCACTACTACAATGTTTAAAGAGTAACAATGAGATGACCTGATTTGAATGTAACTGAATTTCTAATTATAGATCTCTGTTCTAGCTTGTACATGATCCTTCTTGATTGAATATAGCTTTGCTTCACTCCAAGGATATTCTACTTATCCTTAAAATTCACTTCCTCTTCTTATTATCAAATCTTCAATAACATCTTCATACTTTCTTATGCACACTCTGAAATCACAACTTGACCTCATACTTATATCTTTTACTTTGTCAAGTTGGCTCAAATACAACTTAAAATAATCAATATTCATCACTTTAGTCGACTAGAATCAATACATAAATCAATTAAGCTTAATATGTCAAAATAAGAAAATTCTTCATTAGCTGACCTAGCTTGGTAGAAACTAACTCAGAAATGATTTCCTTTGTTAACCAACAAGAGTTTGGTTAACACTAAAAATTCAAAAAAATCCTTTGGCAACCAAGTGAGCTTAGTTAACACTCATTTTTTGTATACTTTCCTTTGACAACTAAGTGAACTTGGTAGACACTACCTTCTAAACTAGGCAATCATAGGAATGCTGAGTAGACACACAAACTATCTTCATTGCCCAAGTGAGATTGACATATACTGAATGATAATGATATGACTTTTTTTAACATAAGAAACAACACACAATTAATAATTTGTGTCCAACAATCTCCCTCTTTGGCATTGAGGGCAACACAACATGTTATAGCACAATGAAATTTTGGATTAGTTTTTTGAAAACTCCCTCTATCAGTACGAACTCTTTCTTTCATTGGATTCTATCTACAACAATTGTTACCAAGTTCATTCAGAACTGTCTCTCTCTCTCAACAAATTTTTGCTTTGGAAAACTTCTCCCTCTTTGGTTCCTTACTTTATTCTAATTCCAAATATTTCTCAAAGATATGATAGTAAACTTCTCCCTCTTTGACAACACATGCCAAAGATAATAATTCCATAAATACCAATGTACATTAAGTACTAATTCATTTGCAATATGCTGCCAATAGTGGCATGTTGTGATTTTTAAGTTGTTGATTTGTTATCCTTGCCATCAAGGTTCATATCTAATGGGGATGAGGTCCCCCATTTGTGGCCTCACTGGTTCATAGCTCCAAGTCAAAAACGTTTACCCCTAAAAAATTAAAATTAAAATAAAATGAAAATTTTCAATATGCCCTTGCCAATTCTGCACCAACTAATTGATCTTCATTAAGTTTCATTTGATGCTTTGCTAAACTTTATTTAGTAAATTTTAGATAGGGGAATGACCCCTAGCTTACCTCTTAGATACAAAAATGCATCCTTAGGTAATGGCTTAGTGAATATGTCTACAATCTATTCCTTTGTATTAACATATTTCAATTTAACTTCTTTTTCTTGCACCAATTTTCAAGTAAGAAGTAATATTTTATTACAATGTTCTTTGTTTTAATATCCATTACTAGATTCTTTAATATGTTAATTACACTGGTGTTATCACAATATATGAATATTGGATCCTTGATCTCTATCTTCATTCCTTCCAACAATTGTTTGAACCAAACAATGTGAGAACAATTAACTATTACTACTACATATTTTTCCTCTACTAGGGATTGAGATGTACAATTTTTCTTCTTGCTTGTCCAAGACACTAGTCTTTTACCAAGAAAGAATGTTCCACCAATAGTGCTTTTTTCTGCCATCAATACTTCCTACCCAATCAACATCAGTAAATACTTTCAAGTCCAAATTTCCTCCAAGTTTATACCATAAGCCATAGTCTTTAGTACCTTGTATATATCTCATGATTCTTTTGATTGCCATCATTTGATTTTCCTTTGGATTTTTTGAGAACCTTGCCACTATTTCAATTGCTAGAGCAATATCAAGCCTTGTGTGTACTACATACTACAATTTTCCAATCATTGATATGTATTAGGTCTAATCTACTTCTTTGGAATCATCATTTTTTGAGAGCTTATGTCTAGTAGACATAGGAGTTCCAACTAATCTTGAATCTTCCATTCCAAACTTTTACAATATTTCTTTAATATACTTAGATTGAGTGGTGTATAAATGATTTTTGTTTTGTCGTATATGCAATCCAACAAAGAATTTTACCTCACCAAACATAGACATCTCAAATTCTTTACTCATTTCTTTTAAAAAATCTTTGCACAAGTCACCATTTCCTATAAATAGAGTATCATCAAAAAATATTTCTACCAACACAATCTTCTTGTCTAGTTCTTCCTTGATATGCAAACTACTATTATCATTTGTCCTTTGAAAGCCAATCTATACCAAGTAATTATGAAGTCTTTGATACCAAGCTTTGGGAGCTTGCTTGAGACCATATAATGCTTTGTGTAACTTGCAAACCATGTCTCTTTTTCTAGGATCTACAAAACCTTCTGATTGTTGAATGTAGACTTCTTCATCAAGAATTTCATTAAAGAATGCAGATTTGACATCCATTTGATATACTTTAAATACTCTATTTTTTTGTATATGCTAGTAAAGTTCTAACACCTTCTAGTCTTTCCATAGGAGAAAAAGTCTCACCATAATCAATACATTCTTCTTGAGAATATCCTTTGCACACTAATTCTTTCTTTATTTCTTGAAACTTTTCCATCTTCATTCATCTTATTTCTGAATACCCACTTTGTATCAATTACATTTTTATCCTTGGGTCTAGGAACAAGAGTCTAAGTTTTGTTCTTTTCTATTTGATCTATCTCTTAATTCAATTCTTCAATCCAACTTTTATTATCTAGAGCATCTTTAACACTTCTAGGTTCAAATTTAATAAGTAAACATGTACCTTTTAATTTTCTTCTTGTCATTGTTCCATCAAATTTGTCTCTAATGATTTGGTAAGGTGCATGATGCCTTCTGACATATCTTGCTAATATAGGCTCTTTAGAATTTCAATGAGTTCCGCCTTCTTCATTTGAATTTTAGTTTCAAGCTCAGGTCCTTCTGTCTATGACTCAGTTCCATCATGCTTGGTTTGAACTAGCTTGATAGTCTCTGATTGTGACTCGAGTCCTTCTAACTATAGCTTAGGTTGCACTGTCTGCAACTCGATAATTATTGGAGATTTTGGGGACTTAGGATACTAATCTTCCTTTCTCTCAAATATATTTGGTAAGGTATTAGGTTCATAGTAAACAAATCTTTTGTAATCTCCTCACTCCTTGTTTCTCTCTTCTTCACTCTTTGCTACAAACTCATCAATTCTAACATGTGCACTTTCTATAAATATATGAATAGACAAGTTCAAACATTTGTATGCTTTACTTATGCAAGAATGTCATAGAAATATGCCTTCATCACCTTTTACATTAAATTTACCTTTTCTAGATTCTTTTAAGATATAAAATTTGTTCCCAAATACTTTCAAGTAACTTATATTAAGTTTGTAGCCATACCATAGTTGATAGGGAGTTTTGTTTGAATCTTTCTTCAACTATACTCTATTCAAGGTATGAAGTACAGTGTTAATAACTTCCTTCTAGTATTTGAGAGCAACCTTCTTTTCAATCATTAGGGTTCTTGTACAATCTATGATAGATCTATTTCTTCTTTCAGCTATACCATTCTATTGTGGTGTATCAGTTGCTGATACTTATCTTTTAATTCCTCTTTTAATGCAAAAATTATTGAATTCATTGAAGATTAATTCACCACCTCTATATGATCTTAAGCATTTCAACCTCTTTCTAGTTTTCTTTTCTACTCTTGCCAAATACCACTTGAATTTTTGAAAGGCTTCTAATTTTTCTTTTAAATACATTACTGTTATCATTCTAGAATAGTCATCAATGAAAAGAATGAAAAAAAATTCTCCATTATGGCTTTCTATTCCATTAGGTCCACATAAGTCTATATGAACAATTTTCAAGACTTCTTCTAACTGATAGTTTTTTCTTTTGAAACTAGTCTTTCCCATCTTACAAATTTGGCAATTCTTGCATACACCCATGTCAGGCTTCTTCAAACTAGGAATACCTCTTACTCTTATATGTTTTCTTATCTTAAATAGATTATCAAAGTTTGCATGACATAACCTTTTGTGCCATAACCAACTTTTTTCTACTTGAGCAATAAAACATGAACAATCACTGAGATCAAGATAAAATAGATTACCTTTTTTTTTCTTTCTAGATCCATCTAGTAGTTTGGCCTATCCATTCATGAATTCTACCTTGAATATAATGTTATTCAATTGTGCTATACTCAGTAGATTATGCTTTAGTCCTTTAACCCAATAAGCATCATCACATACAAGTTCTTTTGTCAATGATATACATCCATTTCCTTTTATGTTACAAGGTTCATTGTTTCCAAATCTCACACTACCTCCATCATAATATTTTATGTGCTCAATTTTTTTTTTCACTAGTCATATGATGTGAATACTACTATCAATAATCCATATATCATTTTTGCTAACATGATACATAACTGCCATCTTATCTCTTTCATCATAAGATTCATCTTTTATAGCAATATATACCATTTCATCTTCATTGTTATCAGAATCTTTAGCTATAAAACAAGATTTCTTACCTTTTTCCTTGTAGTTTTTGTAGTTCTTGGATCCCTTGCCTTTATTCCTATTTCTCTTATTTTCATCTTTGATTTCCTTATTTGGAAACCTAGCACCAATGTGACCAACTTCTTCACAAGAAAAGAAGATCAGAGGAACTGTACCTTTGTACTTTCCTCTTCCTTTGGAATGTTTCCTTGCAAGTAGGGTTTCAACAATTTCAAGATCACTATCTAAACTTTCTTCTGATGTTCCTTCTTTTTCACTTCTTGATTGACTGGACTTTGATTTCTTACCCATTTCTTTGAGTGAGAGTTTAGCTTTAAAAGAAAATTCAATAACCTTTGAACTAGGAACATAGTTATCAAAGTTATCTAACTCAAAAGTTGTCAATTTTTCAACTAGAGCATCCAAAGATATTTTATTATTTAGATCACATCTCATTTCTTGAATAGAAAATACTATAATTGCATAAATAGGAATAAGAGTTCTAGGTACCTTTCTTACAACTATTTTCTCTTCAATGTCTCCTCTAGATGCTTTGATTGCACTTACATTGGCCTTGATCCTTCCACATATTTTGCAATTTTTTTAAATCTTCTCTCATTCTCATTTGGTCAAATTTTCCTCTAAGGCTTTCTACTTTGGCTCTTCTTACATTTTCATCTCCTCCATAGATATCTTTTAGTTTGGGCCACATTACATCAACAATTTTTCAATCGTTTACCTCATCAAGTTCAACATAACTAAGAGCAGATGCAATATCAATCATCATGATATTATGATTCTTCTTTTCAACAATATCTTCAACTGATAATGTTCTAGTGGGAGTTTTGTATTCAACATCAAGATATTTGCAACTTGAATCAATGATAGTAGTCAGATGTAACCTCATAAGTGCTTTCCATGCTGCAAAATTGTCTCTATTTAGCTTGGAAATTTCTCTTTTGTAGGACATCCTGATCTTTAGCTTAGGTCCTTGAAACCTTCTCTGCAAGCAACAAAAGCTCTGATACCAATTGTTACAAATATAAGATGAGTAACTAAGAGGGGAGGGGTGAATCAATTACTACTAAAATAAATCTTAGATCCCTTAGATGTCAGTACAAAATGCAAGCTAAAAATTGAATATTGTTGAAGCTCAATGAACACATACAGAATTTTGTAACTTGTTAAATGCTTGACATATAGACATTAGATTTTATCTATGATTACCACTACTTTAACTTAGTTGCAAACACATAAAAGAAAATAGCTTGAACACATTTGACACCAAGATTTAATGTGGAAACCCAATTTGGTAAAAACCACCAATTGCAACTAGTTGTTGTTTTTCACTTTTTTGAAGTGAGCCTTGTTAGGAGCCAACCCTATTAAAGGTTAAAAAACACACTATTAGGTATGACCTTGTTAAAGGATTTAATCACCCTATTAGAAGTGACTTTGTTAGAGGTCTTTAAATAATTCAATAGAACTGCCACCTTGGCAGAGGATTTGTAAATAGTTGTTTTTTATTAGGAAAACAAGTTTTACAGGGATCCTAAAACCCAAAGTTTCACAGCATAAAACAACTTAAAGCATAAAAGATAGAAAAAAAGTTGCCTCAAAAGGCCAAAAACAAAAAGACCCGAAGCCTGGGAAACAAAGGCCAGGAACAGAGCCTGGCAGGCAAAGTAGTGTCCCTTCTTCTCCATTACCTGTAGGGTTTCTGCAGCATCACTTTCCTTCTAGTTGGCCTCTTCCTCCTAGATCATGGGGGGGGAAATGCATCTGGTCCCCCTGACTTTTTTGGATTCCAGTCTCTTTCTGAGGGTCCTCCTGGCTGGTTTCGTGCTCTGTACTCTGCTCCACATTCCCCACAAGACTGGCATTGGTTAGATAGTCCCCCATATTAACAATGTTTTCATTCAAGGTATGGAGGGTATCCATAATCTATTTAGTCACAACCTGGTGGATGGAATCTAGCCTTTGGACCTTCTACTCGAGCAGGGTGATTCTATCCTCCTAATTTGTAAATAGTTGTTAGGCCAACTTTGTTAGGAGATTTAGATCACTGCTACAATGATTAGAGAGTAAAAATGAGATTACCTAATTTGAATGCAACTGAATTGCTGATTATAGATCTTTATTCTGGCTTTTACTTGATCCTTCTTGATTGAATATAGCTTTATTGCTCCACAAGGATATTCTACTTATCCTTCAAATTTGCTTCCTCTTCTTATTATTAAATATTCAATAACATCTTCATACTTTCTCACACACACTTTGAAATCAAAACTTGACCTTATACTTATATCTTCCACTTTGTCAAGTCAGCCCAAATACAAATTAGAATAATTAGTATTCATCACTTTAGTCAGCTGGAATTAATAGATAAATCAATTAAGTTTAATATGTTAAAATAAAAAAATCCTTTGTTAGCCAACCCAGCTTGGTAGAAACTAACTCAGAAATGATTTCCTTTGTTAGCCAATAAGAGCTTGGTTAACACTACAAACTTATGAAAATCTTTTGGTAACTAAATGAGCTTTGTTAGCACTAGTTTAATCCCACTTTCCTTCATTAACCGAGTGAGCTCAGATAACACTCCTTTTCTACATGCTTTCCTTTGACACCCAAGTGAACTCGATAGACACTGCCTTTTGAACTAGGCAATCATAGGAATGCTCAGTAGACATACAAAACTATCTTCGCTACTTGAGTGAGCTCAACATATACTAACTAATAATGATATGACATTTGTGTAACATTAAAGACAACACATAATTAATAAATTGTATCCAACAATCTTCAACTTAGACTTTGCACATTTAATCTCATCATCAGGACAAAATGTACGACATATCCTTTAACGTGCTTCACTTGTGCAACAAAACTCTATCAATATAGGTATGATCTATGTCTTCTACTCTCCTATTCTTCACAGATTTTTTGCTATGTTGATATGAATGAAAAACACAATCATGAATGCAACATGTCAATATTGTCCAATGCTTAGGATAATCTCCCAAAGGAATACCATCAACATTCAAACTAAGAATCCCCCCTTTGGCATTGATAGAAACATAGATATAAAATATCTAGGTTCCAAGAATACCAAACAATACTTTTTTTCTACTGCTAAACTTGTCTTTTCAAATCCTCTTCATCAATCAAATCTAAAAATCCTCTAGAACACTGCTTGATTTGTGTCTTCATTTTGTATATCTCCTCTATAGAGATATTACTTCTCTTTATGTGAATCTTTCTAAATCTCCCTAAAATATATCTCTCACCATACATACTTAGGAAATGTTTTTCATGCATTCTCTCTATCATTGACATTAATGTCAATGGCTTCATTATATCAATTTACTCCTTCAAATGTTTAACTAGCTCAAGTGTCTAAAGACATTTTTCAATACCAAATACCAAGATTCCTCAATGACTACTCATTATAGACACTTCCTCATATAGGAAGCATCAACATTCAGTCCAGTCTAACAATAGTGCTCTATACCACTAGACTGATGTAGTCTCTACATCATCTACTCTAAAGTAGGCAAGGGCATCACCCTAAGTATACCTCTCGAGTACTTAAATATTTCTTTAGGTAAAGGCATTGTAAATATGTCAGCAATTTGATCTTTAGTGCTCACATACTCCAATCTAATCTCTTTTTCTGCTACCTTCTCTTTTAAAACATGATACTTAATAGATATATGCTTAGTCTTAGAATGCAAAATAATATTCTTAGACATACTTATTGTACTTATGTTATCATATTAAATGGAAACTAGTTTTGAAAATTCTATCCTAATGTCTTTCAACATTTGCTTCATCCACATCACTTGATCACAATTATTTGTTGCTACATACTATGCCTCAGTTGTACTAGATGCAAGATACAATCATGTTTCTTTCTCAGCCAAGAAACCAATCTTCCTCTAATAAATAATTCTCCACCAACGGTACTTTTTTTTTCATCTATATTGCCTACCCAATCTGTATCAGTATATGCACATAGAGTGAACAAACTTGATCTATCATATCATATTCCATAATCAAATATCCCCTTCAAATATCTAAATATCCTCATTACTACTACATAATGATACTCCTTAGGACCATCTCAGAATCTAGCTACAATCCTAATTGCATTTGTTATATCTAGTCTAGCATGAGGTAGACATTGTAAACCTCCAATCATGGATCCATACTTCTTCTTAACTATAGGTATCTCATCTTTTCAAGATAACTTGTGACAAATTATCATTGGTGTACTAACAATATTACAACTTTCAAATCCAAATCTCTTCAACAAGTCTTTCAAATACTTAACTTGTGAAAAAAAATTCCATTTTTCTTCTGTACAATCTACAAACCTAGGAAAAACTTCATTTCTCCTATAATACTCATCTCAAACTCATTCTTCATTTCTTTAGCAAACTTATCACTTTCTCCATCATTACCTCCAAATATTATGTCATCAAAAAATATTACTATTTTCAACAAACCATTCTCTATTTCTTTCAAATACAAGTTACTATCTGTCATACCTTTAGCAAATCCAAGTTTTGCCAAATAGCTATCTAATCTTGCATACCAGGTTCTAGGTGCTTGCTTCGGACCATATAGAGATTTCTCTAGTCTGTATATAATGTATTTTTTTTCTATCAAAGGGAAACCTCTAGGATTCCCAATGTATACCTCTTCTTTGCATTCTCCATTCAAGAAGGCTGATTTTACATTCATCTGATGCACGTTGAATTTCTTGTTCATAGCATATGAATCATCCTATTCTAGCTATAGGAGCATAAGTCTTCTCAAAGTCTATTCCTTCTTGTTATAGATATCCTTTGCACACAAGTCTATCTTTGTTTCTTATAACTTTATCTTTCTCATTCATCTTGTTTATGAATACCCATTTGGTTCCAATAACATTCTTGTCTTTAGGGCTTTTAACTAATTCCCATGTTTCATTCTTCACAATCTGATCTATTTCTTCCTTCATTTCTTGAATCCAATGATCATCTTTATAGGCTTGATCTACATCCTAGGTTCAACTTGAGAAATTAAACATAATTCACGTACTTCTTCATATGTATGATTTCTATTTCTTCTCCCAATGATCTATTTAGGAGAGTGGTTATTTGATATACTTCTTTTAGGAGTTGTCAACTCAACTCTTTCTTCTTCTCTAGGCTCAAATCTTTTCTCTTCAATCTAATTTATATTCTACAAATCATTTTTATTCTCAATGATAACTTCTACATTATATCTAAAAATTCCAATATTATTATTCTTCATGATCATCAATAATAGTTACTAAAGCTATCTCTTCTAATACATCATCTTTCTTAACTAGTTTACGCTCATTATCTTTATCATCACAGTCATTCAAGAATATTTTCATACTTTCTTTAAATTCTTCATCTTCATCAAAAATTGAACTCTTTCTATATTTTCTTAATCACTTAGGATATCTAGATGAAAAATGATCAAACTCTTTACATTTCCAACAAACAAACTTTTCATACCTTCTGGCTCTCTTCACATAAGAAGATCAATACCTTCTTTGATATTCTTGTCTTCTTTGGATCTTTATTTGTCTTTTCTTGTTCTTCTATTCATTTGTATGCAACAAAAGCTTTTTGGATTAGGAAACTTGATGCTCAATTCTTTACACATTTTTGATGTCTCATCAAGTAGCTCCATCTTTTAGGTGTCAAAATTTCCTCCATCAAACTTAAGACTATCCTTTTTGAAATGACTCACCACTAATCTCACAAAGATGTTGAGATTTCCCTTCAAGCACCTGATGCTCTAATACCAATTGTTAGAATATATAGTCCACCATTATAATTGAGAGGGGAGGAGGGTGAATTAGTTATCCAAATATTATCACAATTATCAACCTTCATCAAACTTAACCATATAAGAAATATAATCAAAAATTGCAAAAAGATATTCATGTACAATAACACCAGATATGTTAAGTAGGGAAACCCTTGATTAGAGGGAAAACTTCGGTGGGGATGATATCCTTATGTACTAATATAAATATCCCTTGTTAGAGGATGGACCCTATTAGGAGTCTATAACAACATTCAATACATATCAGTCCCTATTAGGAGACTTTGAATCCATATTAGGAGTTGTACCAACCCTGTTAGGAGTTGTAGAAGGTAGATGGACCAACTATTTAAATAGTTTCAAGGGAAAGACCAATGAACTCACTATCCAAATGATCTTTGTATTATTCCTTATGGAATAATTGAATTAAATTATACTTCCTTCCTCTTTCTCTATCTTGTCAACTTGACCTCTAATCCTTTTGATCTTGTAACCATATCACAAATATCACATCTAATAATCCCTTGGATCGCTTACTTAAATCCATCAAACACTACTCCTTTTTTCACTTTGCATAGAACATATTTTCTTAAAATTATCCTACAAACAAGGAAAATGTCTTTCCTTTATACCCTATCTTCAAAATAATTCCTTGAGTCAACCTTTAGGCTTTCCCAATTAATTATAATAAGATAATTAATAAATTTTCAATTAGAATAGCACTATCAGCTCACAATATCTATAAAACTTCACATATAGGATACTAGGGCTTGTGCACTCACTAACATTACCATCAGACTATCTTCTATCATTGGTTGATTGTGCATCACAAGATTATATCTCCACTAGAAGATATAATAGGATCATTAGAAACTACTTTGTTGGAAATATAGATGGAGTAACTGAGAGGGGGGGTGAGTTAGTTACCACAAAAATGTTTTAGATCCCTTGGATGTTAACAATAAAACTAATTGCTACTATTATTTGGTAAACACACGAAAAATGTTGTAGCTCAGTAAAAGTAGAGTGTGATTTACTTTTAACTAATTTTAAACATTCACAGTGATTAACATGCAAGCATAGAAGAAATAACATGAACACATTGTAACTAGTTACTATTTTTCACTCTTCTGAAGTGAGCCCTGTTAGGAGCCAACCTGGTTAAAGGTTACAAAACAAACTATTAGGTGTGACCTTGTTAGAGGATTTAATCACCCTATTAGCAGTGGCCTTGCAAGAGGTCTTAAAACAATTCAATGGAACTATAACCTTGTTAGAGGATTTACAAATGACTATTAAACCAACTCTGTTAAGAGATTTTGGATCACTGCTACAATGGTAAGAAAGTAACAATAAAATAACTTGAATGAGATGCAATTGAATTGCTAATTACAGATCTCTATTTTGCTTCATGCTAGATCCTTCCTGATCAAATATTACTTTGTTTCTCTACAAGGATATCTGACCATCCTTCAAATTCACTCACATACTTTTCTTCTCAATCAATCAATACACTTGCATACTCTTTCATACATTAGAATCTCAACTTGACCTTTCATATATACCATCTAGATTGTCAAGTCAGCTTAATTGAAAATTACAATGACCAATAAACATTACCATAGTTAGCTAGAAAAAATAATACTTGAAATAGTTAAACTTCATATCAAAAAAATCCTTTGATAGCCAACCTAGCTTGATAAACACTGATCCTAAGATGATTCCCTATGTTGACCAAAAAATGCTTTCTTAACACTACGAACTTGCAAAATCCTTGAGCAACCAAGTGAACTCGATGAACACTAACTCTGACCAAATTTCCTTTGTTAACCATGAGAACTCAGTTAACACTTCTTTCTACAACAATTTCCTTTAATGCCTAAGTGAGCTCGGTAGACACTATCTTCATAGAGTAATCTTTAGGAATGCTTGGTAGACAAGAAAAAAATGTCTTGGCAACCCAGTGAGCTCAGTAAGCACAAATTGACGATTGATATGACATTTGTATAACATCAAAGGCAACACACAATTAGATAGTTGTATCCAATAGTCTCCCTCTTTGAAATTGATTGCAACACAACATGTCATAGCACAATGAAATTTGAAAACAAGACTTTCTATGACAGAAAGTTTCTCCCTCCTTGATTTTTATACCACAAGCTTCTCTTATGCAATAATCTCCCTCTATGAAGGAATTACATAGCTTCTTCCTTTAAAAAAGTTCAGAAAGATATGACAGTAAAATCTTCCTCTTTGACAACACATGCCAAAGACAACACATACCAAATGAGTATCAATGTACCTTGAGTACCAATTCATATGAAATAATTTTTTTACTATGCTGCATCAACTAATAGATCTTCAACTTGGTTCATGTTGATGCATCACTAAATCTTTATTTAGTGAGCTTTAGATAGGGGAATGACCCCTAACTTACCTCTTAGATACAAGAATGCATCCATACGTAATAGCTTGGTAAATATTTCTACAATCTGTTCTTTTGTATGGACATATTCCAATCTAATTTCTTTGTCCTACACCAATTCTCTGACAAAAATGATATTTTATAGCAATATGCTTGCTTTTGGAATGCATCACTGGATTCTTTGATATGTTAATTACACTTGTATTATCACAAAACATGACAAGTGGTTCTTTGATCTCAATCTTCATGCATTCCAACAACTATCTAAACCAAACAATATTAGAATAATTCACTACTGCTACAACATATTCTACATTTGCTATGGATTGGGATGTGCAATTTTGCTTTTTTCTTGTCCAAGATACCAACCTTTTACCAAGAAAGAATACTCCACCACTTGTACTCTTTCTATCATCAATATTTCCTACCCAATCAACATCAGTAAACACTTTTAGGTCTAGATTTCCTCCAAGTTGATACCATAAGCCATAGTCTTTAGTACCTTTCAAATATCTCAAGATTCTTTTGATTTTTGTCATATTATTTTCTGTGGGTTTTGCTGAGAATCTTGCGACTATACCAACTACAAGAGCAATATTAGGTCTTGTATGAACTACATACTATAATTTTCCAATCATTGATCTATATAAGGTCTGATCTACATCTTTTGAATTATCATCTTTGGTAAGCTTTAGTCTAGTACACATGGGGGTTCCAATTGATTTTGAATCTTCCATACCAAACTTCTTGAGTATCTCCTTGATATACTTAGATTGAGTGATGTATATACCATTTTTTATTTGTTGTATCTGAAGTCCAACAAAGAACTTAATCTCACCAAACATAGACATTTCAAATTCTTTGTTCATTTTCTCTAAAAATTCTTTGCATAGATCATCATTCCCTATAAATAAAGTATCATCCACAAATATTTCTACCAATACAATATTGTTATTTGGTCATTCCTTGATGTATAAACTACTATTATAATTAGTTCTCTAGAAACCAATCTATATAAGGTAGTTGTGCAACCTCTCATACCATGTTCTAGGAGCTTGTTTCAGACCATACAATGCTTTTTATAATTTGTAAACCATGTCCCTTTTTTCTAGATAAACAAAACCTTTTGGTTGTTCAATTTAGAATTCATCAAAAATACCATTGAGAAATTTTGATTTAACATCCACCTGATACACCTTAAGACCTTTGTGTTGCATATGCAATTAAGGTCTTCACACCTTCCAATCTTGCAATAAGAGAAAAAGTTTCACCATAATCAATGCCTTCTTCTTGAGAGTAGCCTTTACATACCAATTTAGCTTTGTTTCTTGATACCTTACCATCTTCATTCAACTTATTCCTGAATACCCATTCTGTTCCAATCATATTTTTATCTTTAAGGCTAGTTACAAGAGTCCAGGTTTTTTTTCTTCTCTATTTTCTCTATTTCTTCATTCATAGCCTCAATCCAACTTTCATTTTCCAATGCATCTTTAACATTTCTAGGTTTAAAATCAGCAAGTAAACATGTATCTTTTAGCTTACTTCTTGTCATAGTACCTTCTGATTTATCTCCAATAATCTGATCTGGTGCATGATGCCTCCTAACATACTTGCCCAATATAGGTTCCTTGCCTTTTGAATGAATTGCATTCTCATCCTCTTGAACTTAAACTTCTAGTTCTAGTTGCTTAGACTCAGTAAGCATTGGCTCAGTAGCTTTAGAAAGTGACTTGAGTTCTTGTGACTTGGTTTGAACTTCTTCCAATTGGGTGACTAAGGAAAACTCAGGAATAGAAGTCTTCTTATTGAAAAATGTGTCTGGTAATGTATTAGGCTCAATGTAAAAAAATCTCTTGTAATCTTCTAGTTCCTTTTTGCTTTCTTCTTTAGTCCTTTCTGCAAACTCATCAATTCTCCCATGTGCTATTTCTATGATTTTGTGAGTAGACAAATTCAAACATCTATATGCCTTACTTCTATAGGAATATCTTAAGAATATACCTTCATCTCCTTTTACATCAAAATTTCCTTTTCTAGATTCTTTCAAGATATAATATTTACTTCCAAATACTTTTAGGTAACTTACATTAGCTTTGCAGCCATACCATAATTCATAGGGAGTTTTATATGAGTCTTTCTTCAAAAATACTCAATTTAAGAAATGAATTGCAATGCCAATAGCTTCCTTCCTATATTTGATAGCAATTCTCTTTTCAATCATCAAAGCTCTTGCACAATCCATGACAAATCTATTTCTCCTTTCAACTATACCATTCTACTCGGGAGTTCCAGGGGCTGATACCTATCCTTTGATTCCTCTTTTAATACAAAAGTTTTTGAATTCATTAGAGATGAATTCACCACTTCTATCTAATCTTAAGCATTTTAATCTTTTCCCTGTTTCTTTTTCTACTCTTGCCAAATACCATTTGAATTTCTCAAATGCTTCTAACTTCTCTCTTAAATACATAACAGTCATCATTCTAGAGTAGTCATCAATAAAAAGAATAAAGAATTTTTCTCCACTATAGCTTTCTATTCCAATAGGTCCACACAAATCAGTATGCACAATTTTCAAGATATCTTTAGATTGATAATTTTTGCTTTTAAAACTAGTCTTTCCCATTTTGCCAATCTGACAGTTCTTGCATAAACCAACATCAAGTTTCTTCAAACTAGGAATATCTCTTACTTTCTTGATTTTTTTTATTTTTACCATGTTATAAAAAATTATATGACATAACCTTCTCTTCCATAACCAACTTTCTTCAACTTGAGCAATAAAACATGAGCAATCACCAAGATCAAGATAAAATAGGTTACCTTTTGTTTGTTTGCCTGACCCAATCAATTTTCCTTTGTCATCCAATAGTCTTGACTTGTCATGCATGAAATCCACCTGTAACCCAATGTTGATTAGTTGTGCCACACTCAGTAGATTATGTTTTAGTCCTTCAACCCAATAGGCATTATCACATACAATTTTTTTGGTTAATGAGATCTGGCCTCTCCCTTTTATGCAACAAGGTTCATTATTTCCAAATCTCACACTACCACCATCATAGTCTTCAAAGTGTTCAAACTTTGTTTTGTCTCTAGTCATATGATGTGAACATCCACTATCTATGATCCATGTATAATTTTTTCTCACATGAGAGATAAGTGCCATCTTATCTTCTTCTTCATCAGATTCATCTTTTACAACAATGTAAACTATTTCATCTTCATTATTATTAGAATCTTTAACCATAAAATGTGTCTTCTTACCTTTTTTCTTGAATTATTTGTGATTTTTGAACTCCTTCTTGCCATTGCACTTGCGGGTTTTCTTCTACTTCTTGCTTTCTTTGTTTGGGCACCTAGCAAAAATATGACCAATTTCTTCACATGAAAAATAGATTAGGGGAACTTTACCTTTTTATTTTCTATTGGTGTAAATAACTATTTACTATTTACACTTACTTAAGTTTACTTAGGTTAGTGCAATATTTTGCATTATTTTATTATTATTTTTTGTGAGACACTTAGGAGTTTGTATATTCTTGTGAGTTTTCATGTTGACAACATAGGAGGTCATACCTCTTTTATGCACATAGTGTCTACAACACAAGAGTTAGCACACTAATTAAGAACATGGTGTCTACAACTTTGTTATTCTTATCCACTCATTTAGAATGATGGATAAGGCATGTGCTTATTTGTCATGATGCTTATATTATCTCTTGGTTCTTTCTAGAGACATTCTAGGTGCTTCTTGAGAGGCCTTTATATACAATGTGTTTTCACATCACATACTGAACAAAGCAATATATGAGGACATACTTTGATTAATTGATCATATCCATTTTTGGTCTAAAGTTGTGCTTGTGTTTGCGTTCTTAGTTCTTGGGTGAATTTTTCTCTTAAGAAAATTCTTACATTGTGACATACTCTGATTAATTGATCATATCCATTTTTGGTCTACAGTTGTGCTTGTGTTGAGTTCTACAATCTTGGGTAAATCTTGCTCTAATGAAAATTCTTACATGGTATTAGAGCTTGGAGATTTTCTCAGCACATAGTCATTTTGAGACCATTGTTGCTTTAGCACCTCAACCCAAATCCAAAGTACTGTAGAAATTGGAATTTTCTCAAGCTAGATCTAACCTCATAATTGCATTTGGAATGTCGATGTCATGATTTTTAACTATAATTTTGCCTACCCTAGGCATAGTCAAAATTAAGACAATTTTTTTTGCAAATCGGCACTCGAAGGCCTAATTTGCAGAATTGGGTATGATCATTTCAAATATGTACATTTAATTTTTAGATCTACATTTTTTTCATCTACATCTCTTCTTTTTTTTTGGATCTACATTATTTTTTGGAATTTTTTTAGGCATAGAGCCATAGGAGAGATTTTTTTGTAGGCAAAGGTTGGAGCTTGCTAGTGCAAATTAGATATTTTCATCACATTTACGAGGTCCAAAAACCCCCAAATCAGATTTTGTTTCATCCAAATTAGACATCTGAGGCAAAATCTAGAGCCATTTGTTTTTTGGAGGTGTGAGGGCGGCGATTCAAAAAAAAACAATAGCAATAAGGATTTTTAAATAGTGATATCTCCCTCATATGGACTCCTTTTTGCAAGCAATAGTTTTTGTTTTGGGGTAGGATTTTGTGATCTACACATTGGTGCATGAGGTTTGAGATTTTTATTCCTAAATTTTTCTGCAACTCACAAATCCTGATTTTTGCCAATTAAAGTGCTTAATACAGGCTCATTTGGACTCCAAATCATGTTCCCTTTTTTTTGAAAGTGCATTTTTTTTTGTCTACTTTCCAGATCTAAAATTAGATTGTAGGTTCTATAGATAGAAATACTACTTTTAGAAATAGGCCCTAAATTAGCAAGTGGCTACCAAGCACCTAAATCATACATTAGGGGGGATTCTTTGATTCTTTGGTGGTTCATTGATTGATCTCATGGAGGAGTATTGTTTCACATATTGGCATGGCATTAGACCCAGGTTGAACAAAAGAAACTATCACACATGGAGTGATACACTTCTTGATCATCTTAGAAGAGAGCATAAGGAAGTATTTCATTTTTTACGTTCCAATGATTTCATCATTGATGAATTACAAGAACCTGTTGGTAGACTAATTTGTATCATTCTAACCAATCTCTCTTCTTCTGATTATTATAAGTTGGTTGACAAGATATGGCCACCACATGATTATTGGATGTATCTTTGGGAGAAGTATGGAGATCTAAACATTCCTCCATTCCTAGTATATCTTTTACCTCTAGTTACAGTTGACTCATCTTTAGATGATATCACACCTCTAGATGCTCCTATTGCTCCTATTGATCCTATTCTAGCCATAGATGCTTTGGATTTAGTGTAGCAAGACCCTTTATGTCTTCCTACTCTACCTTCATGTGATGACTTCCTTTCTACCCTTGTAGGCCTATTTTTGGAGTCTCACATTGAAGATGTGGGAGACACCCTTGATGATATTCATCTTTGTTTTGAGGAAAAAAAATTTCAGCAGTCATAGATTCATGTACTTCAGCACAACAGGGTACACTTTGTCTTATAGGTGATGACTTCTTGTCTGATATTTTAGCTCTACTCTTGGAGTCACACACAATAGATTTGGAAGAATTCTTTGATGATATACCACTTCTCTTTGTTGAGGATGATCCTTCTATTTTTTTTGCAAGGGTCCACTCTGACCCTCATGTTCATTCTCTACATGATCAATCTTCATAGGTTGGTGTGATTGTGGATACTTATGTACAACATCTGTAAGAGGTCTCTTTGTCATTTGAGAAGACTCTTGGTTCCTTAAAATGGGTTCTCCATCACTCCTTGTTTGATATGCACTTCTTCTTAGTAGTTTTGGAGGAAGCCATCATCAACATTGACATAGGGGCACTTGAACAAGTTTCAAAGACACTATTCATCTTAGAGATTCCTTCTCCATATAGGGGACACGTCTCCTTTGTACCCTTTGTTTGTTTCTTTCAAAGGGGAGGAACTTCATTCAAAGGTCATGGATCAACTTCTAAGTCAGAGCATTTCTCACTAATCGGTACACTACTTTTAGGGGGGGGACTACCTTGTCTCCTTCTTCTTCTCTTTTGGGGGAGACTTTTTCCTCTTAAGGGGTTTTGTCCTTCTCCATTTTTCTTATGTATATATTGGATGTATGTCATAATGGGGGGTCTTGATTACTCCATCCATCCATGCATCCCTTTTCATCTCTCTTTTTGGGGGAGGGTTTTTCCCATGAGGTTTTCCCTCTTTCCCTACTTTATGAGAGATTTTCATATCAGTATGTTCATGGGTGCCTAACATGGCCTAGTAGCTGGGACTCACCTTGCATTTCATTCTAGTTTTTGTAATATTAAGGAAATTCCCTTAAGTTGCACTTAAGGTGGGGTGTTGGCATAAATAAGTATTTACTATTTATACTTACTTAAGTTTACTTAGGTTAATGCATTCTTTTGCATTATTTTATTATTTTGTTTTGTGAGACACTTAGGAGTTTGCATACTCTTGTGAGTTTTCATATTGACAACAAAGGAGTTCACACCTCTTTTATGCACATGGTGTCTACAACATAGGAGTTAGCACATTAATTAAGCACATGGTGTCTAGAACTTTTTCATTCTTATCCACTCATCTAGAATGATGGATAAGACATGTGCTTAGTTGTCATGATGCTTATCTTATCTCCTTATTCTTTTTAGAGACATTCTAGTTGCTTCCTAAGAGGCCTTTATATACAATGTGTTTGCACATCACATACTGAATAGAGAAATGTATGAGGACACACTCTGATTAATTGATCATATCCATTTTTGGTCTATAGTTGTGTGTGTTTGAGTTCTTAGTTCCTAGGTGAATTTTTTCCTTAGGAAAATTCTTACATTTTCCTCTACCTCTAGAAGATTTTATTGCAAGAAAAGCTTCAAAAAATTCAAGATCACTACCAAAAATTTCCTCTAATTCTTCTTCACTTTTTGACTGAATGTCCTTTATTTTCTTGCCTTTCTCCTTAAGTGAAAGCTTGGCCTCAAATGTAGATTCAATATTCTTGGAAGTTGGAACATAATTGTCAAAGTTATCTAGCTCAAAGGCCATCAATCTTCCTACTAAGGTATCCAAAGTTATCTTATGATTTATTTACACCTCCTTTCTTGAATAATAGATATTCTAATTGCATAGATAGGAAGCAATGTTCTAAGAACTTTACTTACAATAGTTTCTTCCTTGATATCTCCTTTAGAAGCTTTAATTACATTGACACTGGCTCTGATTCTTTTCACATATTTGGCAATATTTTCATCTTCTCTCATTCTCATATGGTCAAATTTTCCTCTAAGGATTTTTTCTTTTGTTCTCCTCACATTGTTAGCACCACCATAGATGTCCTTTATCTTGTTCCACATTTCAAAAAGTGGTTTTGCAGTCCTTGATATCATCAAATTCCTCGTAGCTAAGAGCAAACACAATATCTATCATCATGGTGTTATAGTTGTTTTTTTCAACACTATCTCCAATAGATAATGTACTAGTAGGATTTGTGTATTCTTCATCAAGGTATTTCAATCCTGAATCACCAATGGAAGCAAGATGAAGTCTCATGAGTCCTTGCCATGCTAAAAAGTTGTCTCTGTTAAGCTTTGAAATTTCTCTCTTGTAAGACATCCTAATCTTTAGCTTAGGTCCTTGAAACCTTTCCTACAAGAACCAAAAGATCTAATACTAATTGTTGGAAATATAGATAGAGTAACTAAGAGGTGGGGTGAATCAATTACCAAAAAAATATTTCAAATACCTTGGATGTTAGCAACGAAACCGATTGTTGTTGTTATTTGGTAAACACATGAAAAATGTTGTAACTCGATACAATTAGAGTGTGATTTACTTTTAACTAATTTTAAACATTTACAGTAATTAACATTCAATCATAGAAGAAATAGCATGATCACATGAGACACCAATATTTAACATGGAAACCCAATATGGAAAAATTACAAATTTAACTAGTTACTATTTTTCACTCTTCTAAAGTGAGCCCTATTAATAGCCAACCTGGTTAAAGCTTACAAAACACATTGTTAGGTGTGACCTTTTTAGAGGATTTAATCACCTTGTTAGGAGTGGCCTTGCAAGAGGTCTTAAAAAAATTAAATGGAACTGTCGCCTTATTAGAGGATTTACAACTGGTTGTTAAACCAACTTTGTTAAGAGATTTTGGATCACTGCTACAACTGTAATAAAGTCATAATGAAATGACCTGAATGAGATGCAACTAAATTACTGATTACATATTTTTGTTCTAATTCATTCTAGATCCTTCCTAATTGAATATTACTTTGCTACTCTATAAGGATATCTAACCATCCTTCAAGTTCACTCACACACTTTTCTTCTCAATCAATCAATACACTTGCATACTCTTTCATACATTAGAATCTCAACTTGACCTTTCATATATACCATCCAAATTGTCAAGTTGGCTTAATTAAAAAAAAATGACCAATAAACATTACCATAGTTAGCTAGAAAAAAAAATACTTGAAATAGTTAAACTTCATATCAACAAAATCCTTTGATAGCTGACCCAACTCTATAAACACTTATCCTGATATGATTCCCTATGTTGACCAATAGATGATTGGTTAACACTGCAAACTTGCAAAATCCTCTAGCAATCAAGTGAACTCAATGAACACTAACTCTGACCAACTTTCCTTTGTTAACCATGAGAACTCGATTAACACTGCTTTTTGTCATAATTTCCTTCAATACCTGAGTGAGCTCACTAGACACTGTTTTCACAGAGTAATCTCTAGGAATGCTCGGTAGACAAGAAAAAATTATCTTTCTGACCAAGTAAGCTCCGTAAGCACAGACTAACAACTGATATGACATTTTTGTAACATCAAAGACAACACACAATTAGACAATTGTATCCAACATACTTTCCATGCAATATGTCTCTATACTGCTCTTTTCAAATCACTTATAACTATTGTACATATTCAACCTAGACTTTGAAAATTTAATCTTTTCATCAAGACATAAGGTACAACATGTTCTTAAATGCAATTCACTTATACATCCAAAAAAAATTGTATGGGTATGATCTCTATCTACTACTCAGCTAGTCTTCATAGACTTAGTGCTATGTTGACATCAATGACAAACACAGTCATGAATGCAACATATTGGTACTTTCTAATGTTTAGGATACTCCCCCAAAGAAATACCATTGGCATTCATGCCTATAGATCAAAGGTGAAAGACAAAATAGTTGGTTGATGGAGGATTATGTATGATAGATGTTTTCTATTTTTCATCATGGTACTTCTCCAAGGTAGCACAAGAATTGGTTTTCACCCTAACACTTATTTATTTATCTTTACTTTTTCTACCAAGTTGCTTGTTTACCTTATTTTCACTAAGGAAATTTTTCTCATTTTCTATTTTTGTTTATCTTTTTGAATTTTTGGAAGAAAATAAAGACATTTACTCTTTGGATAATGCTCCTCTGGAAGGATATGTTATGATGTGCAAAGGCCACTAAAAGGTATGCTCAAAGATGTTGATAGGGTGGTGGAAAGTATATGGTAAGTGGATAAATGTATATAGGGGACAAGATTTTATGTATTGGATGAGATAATCAGGGTGGAAGGATAATATATAAGTGTGGGGTAGTGAATAATTTATTGAAAGGATTATGTAATTATAGAGGAAAAATTAGGAAAGATTAGTATTAACACACATCCTTAAATGGTGGTCAAATGGTGGAGAATAGATGGATAGAATAGCTTGAGGATTTGATGCATGAGGTGGAGGAAGTTTTTTGGAAGATGATGGAGTAGAAACGTTTAGAAGCTTAGATGTCAACTCTAATTTTTATTTTTATTCAAATCTTTTAAGAGAGACTTGGGAATCCACCCGCCTTTTGATTTTTCTTATCTTTTGGATGCCTTAGGAAGGATTTATTTAATGATATATTTAGGAACCTCTTGGAATGTTCAAATGGGAAGAGTACTTCTAAGAGGGGGGGTGAATTAGAAGTACAAAATTTTATCCTTTTAAGTCCTTAATAACATATAACTGAAAGTAAATTGCATGCATGTAAACATATAAACAAACATGAAATGAAAGCATAAATCAACACCTAACACAAAGATTTGATAACCCAAAAATCCTCTAGGAATAAGAAGGTAAAACTGGGGTAGGGATGACACCCACAAAAATCACTACAACAATCAATGTTCAACCACTTCTGATGGTATGCCCTATGAAAGGCCTACCCTATTAAAGGCTTTAGTCTTTTTCAATAGTGACCTAGTTAAAGGATTTACAAACACTTATATGAAGTGTCACCCTATTAAAGGATTTACAATAGGTTGTTAAACCCACCTAATACATAGGATTTTCAAGACCTTCTCCAAAGGTTCTCCTACCTAGCTATTAAGCTAACCTATCAACATAGGATATCAACCTCTAATACAATTGTGAGAGAGTATTAGAACATTTGACTTGATTGAATGCAATCTCAAATTTTTGGATTCAAGTACTAGATTTTCTCTTCACATTCTAATCCTTACTTGATCTAATCTCAATATGTGTTCCTTTTCTCTTGTATTGTTTTGATCAACATGATATGAAATTGTTGCTTTGCTCCACTAAGGCTTTTCTTCTTCTTACTAAAATTTTGGCTATAATATCCCCTTACTCTATTCTCTTCCACACATGCAATGATGCATTAGACTTCCTTATAAAGATCGCAAATACTTAGGATTAGGTATGGATCTATGATCCATATTGAATCTCAAATTCTCACTCAAATCCTTGGATTTTTCTCATCAATTGCATGCCTTCTCCATTTTTCTGATTGGTTGCATGCAAATTTCATAGGGAATGTAAATGATTCATCCTTATCCTTTTTCTCCTTCAAAATTTCTCTAGGTCAGCTCCAAAAATGGTTTACACCTTAGTTTGTGAAAGCACAAAGTCTTATGCTAATCCTGAGTTACTTGGCACTCATTACATTACTGATGCTTAGCATAAACTAATTCTTTGATTGCTCAACATCTATTACTTTCCTGGTTCACTTAGCACCTGTTAGACATTGTATTTCTTGGCACATGTATATCTTGCATTGATCAACATCTGAACATTTTTGAATTACTTAGCACATGAACATTTCCTAGATCACAAAACACATACTACATTCTAACTTTCTCAGCACCAACTGTGGCTCAACTCCTATTAAAATTTTGGCTTGGCATACGTTGTGTACTCGACATATATAGTGAAAATGGTTAAGTGTGTTGACACTCAATTGTCAAGACTATTATTTTGACCAACAATCTCCCCCTTTGGCATGAGTGTCAAAATCACTTAACTAAGCATTTATGAACTTGACCTTATGACTCCCCCTAACTTGATTATGCCTTATCCATTCTTGAAACTGAGATTATGTGTTAATGTGCCTAATTCTCTCTGTCCTTTGTCCTATTTTTGCATCCTGAACCTGTGTGTTGTATCTAATCTTCCCCTTTCTTCTTTATTATTAGTATCCTCCTTTTTGGATATTTACAAACTTTCCACATTATTCTCAAAATGAAAGAATGTAATAAATAATGGTATTCTCTTCAAAATTTGCATATATACATATTTTCCATTATACATATATCTCCCCCTTTTTGACACTGATGTCAAAGGGTTCTATGGAGTAATACCATGCTTAACCAAAAATGTGCTATTTACCTCTAGAAGTATCTTCAAATCTGCATCCCAATTTGCTAGTGCAATGTCCAATGACTTATGCTAGATGGCAACATCTGCTACTAGATGTATAAGTCCATCTAAGGTAGAAAGATTTGAATATTTCTTGAGGACTATTTTTGCATACATTTTCTCCTTATGGAGTACCTCCAAGTGAGAGGTTATAGAGGAATGCATTTGCATCAACTTAACTTTTATATTAGCCTCCTCTTCTATTAATACAGCTAATTCTCTTTGTGTGCGAAGCATTTGAGAAAAATGCTTGTCACTCTGAGCTGGATTGGTGGGGAGTTGCATACTAGAAATCTTTAAATTTCTCTCCAAATTGAGTATCTTCTAGCTAGTTTCCTATGTGAAGCTGGAAAAATCACACAACTTTTTGTACAAAGTGAATATATTCCCAAGTACAATTTTTACTCTGTCCAGTTTCTTAGCCAATTCAACTTGAGATAGTGTTATATCACCAGATATTTTCTCATTTACCTTTCCTTGGAACTTCCTTTTTGACCATTCCATTAGTTTTTCATTTTTATCTTGGTCTTCATTAGTTACCTATTCAACTATGTCAGATAGTTGCTCTACTATTGGCCTTGACTCATCAAGTGTCTGCAAGCTGAAGGCATCCATGAAGATGTCCTTTATCTCATTCAGTGCTTGCCTATATTTATATTCCTTTCTTAATAGATCTTGTCTCCTTCTATCCAATTCAATATGTATTTCATTAATCTTCTCTTCAGTGAGGGTGTTAGATTCATAGTAAGGTATTGTGATTTCTTGATCAAGCTCATGAATTCCATACTAAATTTTCCTAGCTACTTTTGTTGAGCTGAAACCTAGTGTTCTAACTTGAAATGCTAGCATTTCAATGCTCAACTTTTGAAGAGTTTGAGTGGGAGTACCTATTTTTGGTAATTCAACCAAAGTTTTTATTGTAGATTCCTTCTCATCTCTTGTCTCTTCTTTCTCTTCTATTTGTTTCTCCTTTTGACTCTCAATGGCTGGGGGTGTGCTTGTTGCCTATTCTATTTTTTTTTTTATCTTCCACTGCTACTGCACTTGGCACTTGAAGTGCATCTGTTAATTTTTTTAGTGGAGATGGTGGAGGAAGGAATAGGATCCCAGTAGTTTGAGTGGTTGAAGGTGGTTCTTGTGTTTGCACCTTGATTTCCTTTGATTTTACTATTTCCTTTTGCAACTCATCAACACTAATTAGTATTGGGCTTGTACACAATCTCACTACTTGTGTTGATTGGTCAAGGATCTTTGCTAGATCCTATGTAGTTAATGGATTGATGTTTTGACTAGAATTGTCAATAACATCCTTAATCTTGATAATTTTTGCATGTGTGATGGTGGCATGAGGAGGGTTAGGAGGTGGCAGTTGTGTGTCTTGCACACTTTGCTCTTACTACTCATATGTACCCTTTTCTTCCTCTTTCTCATCTTTACTCTCCTCTTCATCTTTATTTTCTTCCTCAACCTTCTTCTCCTCTTCCTTCTTATCTTCCTCCTTCTTCCCTATTTCTTTCATTTCCCTTTTCTTGGCACTTTCTTCTACCTTGTATTCCTCATCAAACACATCATCAATTTTATTTTGCAAAATACAAAATGATCTATACTTAGGAGTAAATCTACTATTGTTTCTCTTGACTACATTAGTTATTTGACCCTTAGTCAAGTCAAGCAAAAATCTAGCTAAAGTAGACTCCCTTAATTCCTTTTCCATTTGCAAGAAAAAATGCCATTTGTCTTCAAAAATTTTGTACAAATCCTTGGGAATTGAGCCATCTAGCTCTAGACGTGTGTGCTTGTACTCGACCATCATAGCATACATAGATTCCTCTATTTTATTTTTCTCTTCCTTAGTGAGCTTATTAAAATCTAAATTCTTTAAATCTTTCAAATCATCATTTCTGATCTTTGTACACAATTTATCTATAGTAGACTTGGGTGGATGACTTACCACTTTGAACTGATTGTTATCATCTATTTCTATCTTTTCTTCATCTAAATCAGGTTGAGCTACATATTTTCTTCTTTTTCTTGGCTCCTCCTTAGTCTTCTTAGTTGTTTTCTTCTTCTTTTCTACCTCTCCTTTAGCCTTTCGTGTTGTAGCTCTAGTGGTGGCTATGGTAGTGGGCTTCTTTCATGCAGGTTTTGTCACTTTCTTTGCTTTGGGTTGAGGAGCGGGTGGAGTTTTGGCCTTCCTCTTGGTGACTTTAGTTCTGATAGGTGCTTCCTTATCTTCTTTTTCCTTAGCACCTTCCTCTTTATCCTCACCTAGACCTTGTGTTAGTTGTAGAGGCTCTTATTCTTCATCTTCATTGTCATCCTCTTCTTCATCTGCTTCCTCTTCTTCAACAATACCTGCTTCTTTGACTCCAAATCTTTTCTTGATCTTCTTGTTCAATTTGTCCTTCTTTTTCACTGTTGTGGCTATCTTGAGATCTGTCACCACCCTTGATTTGAAAATTTCATAGGTTCCAAAATGCTTTGCATCCTTTTCAATGTCTTCTACAAGTAGAGTTGTTATTGTTGCTGAGGCTTGATCAACATCAAGTTCATAACCCAGTGGCCTAAGTCATCTCACTCTAGGTATGACGTATATATGTGTAATCAATATCCAAAAGAAAGAAAATATCCTTTACATGCTACTCAACTAGTGAGACTAGTATCATCATCCTCTGTTTCATGGAATTCTTGAAGTCCTCAAAGTACCTAGTCATTTGGGTGTCAAAATTCCCACCCATCAGCTCAATGAGTCCATTGATTTGCTCAACAATGGTCTTATTCTGATCCCATTTCACCTTGCCTACTAAAGGGAATTATTTCATAACATAGAAAAATATACAAACCAAAAATGAGACAAATTTTCATTGAGCTCCCTTAGACCTCCTTATAGCTCCTAGATTCTCATTGATTTATTCTAACATGAGCTCTGGAAGATCATATGTATGATCTTTCTTCACCAATTTATAGGCAACTTCTACTACTATACATGGTAAGTTATTTAGTCTACTTGGCTGGTAGAATTTGTGGGATATGACTCTCACAGAAAAATCTAGTAGGGGTTCTTTGATGGTGTCTATTTTCATTCCCCTATTATTCCATTTTGCAATAGTATTCTTCCCTATGGCCTCCTTTTTGTCACTTCTTAGGGTCTTTGGTTGATCTAGGGTTGGAATACTAGTAACCCTATGGACAGTTTTTTTTGTAAACTTCATCGGCCCTGTCTCTAACCAAAAGGCTCCATCATGGATTCTACTCAACACTATACATATCCATTCTATTTTGAAAACAATAGGGAAAACTAGGGTTTTAGTTAGAACCTTCTTCTTAAATATGGAGAATTCATCTTTAAGTTTACCATTTTAACATAGTTTATCAAATGCATTAAAAATCTCCAAATCTCCTATGGCTCCAACTTTACAGTTATAACACATTCAAATGTCCTAAACCATAAAAAATTTATCAAGAATTATAGATAGGGCACTAGCGGGATCATTCTTATAGGCGACTTTAGGAATGGGCCTAAACTTAGGCTATTTGACTTCATTACTGACAAGTTGAATTTCATGAAACTAGGGTTTAAAATTAAGTAAGCTTTCAAACTCTGCGTAGCTCGACACTTGAATAAAATACCTATGATTTGATGAAATCATGTTGAATCATTGTTGGAATCTCTACAAATCACTGTTTTATCATTGTAGAATCACCTTTTTGCTCTACTCAACGTTGCTTTGTATTTGAATGATTTTAAACTTTATTAGGTTCAAAAACTTAGAATTTATTGCATTTGTGATGACAGCTGTACACCCAACTTCAAAAAATTTTATCAACTCAACTTCTACTAAATTTCATCTACTCGGCATAAACTAGAATTTTACTTGGCAACCAAAGATAGCTCAGCATCATCTTCTAATATTTTAACTTAACATCTTTTCTCATGCATATTTCTCCTTTGTAGTACTTCTGTTGGATACAATTGTTCAATTGTGTGTTGTCTTTGATGTCACACAAATGTCATATTAGTCATCAGATAGTATCTACTAAAATCAAAAGGTCAGCAAAGCAAAGGATAGTGTATACCAAGCTTAGAAGGTTAGCAAGGCAATAGATAGTGTCAACTAAGCCCAAAAGCTTAGTAAAGATAGCTTGTAGTGTCTAGTGAGTAGACAATTGGTAACCGAGCCTTCAAGGGAATCAAAGAAATTTAGTTCTTACCGAGCTCACTCGGTAATCGAAGAAAATATGACAAAAGTAGTTCTTACTGAGCTCACTTGGTAATCAAAGAAAATATGACAGAAACAATTCTTACTGAGTTTACTCAGTCATCAAAGGTAATTTGGTAAAAGCAGTTCTTATCGAGTAAACTCGGCAGCCAAAGGATTTTAAGATATTGTAATGTTAACTGATTCAAGAAGGTTAACTCTAAAATTCTTGGAAGCATTATTTACTAAGCAGGGTTAGCCAGTAAAGGATGTTTATTTGTTTAAGAATAATATCTATAGTAGACTGTTGAATGGTTTATTGGTAAATGTAACATGTAAATGAGCCAACTTGATAGCCTAAATGATATAAGTAAGAAGTCAAGTTATGAATTCAAAGTAGCATGAGGTCAAAGAATGTGGAATTAATATGATATGAAGACTAATTTTTTTGGAAGCATATTCAGAGGATGATCAGAGATCATTGAGAAGCAGCAGAGCCATATTTGATCAAGGAGGATCTAATGATGCTGAACAAAGACCTATATCCAGCAAATTTAGTTGCATCTTTTTCAGGTCAATTCATTGTTGTTTTCTAAACATTGTAGCAGTGATTTCAAATCTCTTAATAGAGTTGGTTTAACAACCATTTTTTAAATCCTCTAACAAGGTGACAGCTTAGTTGAATTGTTCTAAAGACCTCTAGCAAGGCCACTCCTAGCAGGGTGATTAAATCCTCTAATAGGGTCACACCTAATAGTGTGTATTGTAACCTTTAATAGGGTTGGCTCCTAATAAGGCTCACTTTAGAAGAGTGAAAAATTGGTGACTAGTACTTGGTAGTTTTTCCCATATTGGGTTTCCATGTTAAATCTGGTTTCTCTTATGTTCACTTTATTTTTAGTTACATGCATGAATGCTTGAAAAGAAAGTAATAGTTTGTTTTACCGAGTTACAGTAGTTGCTTACTGAGTAAAAGTAGTAACTAAATCATTAAGACATCTAAGGGATTTTTGGATTAATTTTTGTGAGTAACTAATTCATTCCCCTCTTAGTTACACTATCTTTAATTCCAATAATTGGTATCAGAGCTTTTGGTGCTTATAGGAAAACATTTCAAGGATCTAAGCTAAAGATCAAGATGTCTTACAAAAGGGAAATTCCAAGAATTAACAGGGACAACTTCTTAGCATGGCAAGGATTGATGAGGCTTGATCTACTTCCATTGGTGATACGGGGTTGTAGTACCTTGATGAAAAATATGAAGAACCTTCTGGTACATTATTTGTCAATGATATTGCTAAAAAGAAGACTCACAATAACATGATGATAGATATAGCATCCACTCTGAGTTATGAAGAATTTGATGACATCAAAGATTGCAAAACTACCTTTGAAATGTGGAGCAAGCTAAAAGAAATCTATGGAGGAGATGATAATGTGAGAAGAGCCAAAGCAAAAAATTTGAGAGGACAATTTGACAAAATGAGGATGAGAGAGGATAAAAACATTGCAAAGTATGTTGAAAGAGTTAAAGCATGTGTTAGTGCAATCAAAGCATGTGGAGGAGATATCAATGAGGAGATAGTTCTAAGTAAAGTACTTAGAACCCTACTTCCTATTTATGCAATTAGAGTATCTACAATTCAAGAAAGGAGATGTGAGGCGAATCATAAAATAAATTTAGAGGCCATAGTTGGAAGATTGACTACATTTGAGCTAGACAACTATGACAACTATGTTCCAGTAGCCAAGAATGTTGAATTAGCATTTGAAGCCAAGATTTCACTCAAAGAAAAAGGGAAAAAGATGAAGGAACCACAATCAGAAAGTGATGAAGAATCAGAACAAATTTTAGACAGTGATCTTGAAGTGGTTGAAGCTCTACTAGCAAGAAAATATTCAAGAGGCAAAGGAAAATACAAAGGTAAAGTTCCTCTAATCTATTTCTCTTGTGAAGAAAATTGGACATATTGCTGCTAGGTGCCCAAAAAAGTAGAACAAATATGAAAAGAAAGGTCACAAGTACAATGGCAAGAAATACTTCAAATCATTCAAGGATAAAGGTAAAAAAACATGTTTTATGGAAAAAGATTCCAATGATTCTGATGATGAAGAAAAAGATGAAATTGTCTAAATTTTTGTAAAAGATGAATCTGATAATGATGAGGAAATGGCACTAATTTCTCATATGAGCAAAAATGATACATGGATAATAGATAGTGGTTGTTCTCATCACATGACTGGTGATAAAACTAAGTTTGAATATTTTGTAGACTATGATAGTGGTAGTGTAAGATATGGTAACAATGAATCTTGTTGTATAAGAGGAAAAGGAAGAATCTCTCTAACCAAAGAACTTGTGTGTGATAATGCATATTGGGTAGAAGGACTAAAGCACAATTTTTTGAGTGTGCCACAGCTACTCAATAATGGATTCAAGGTAGAATTCATGCATGGAAAAGAAAGATTGCTGGATGGCAAAGGAAAGCTGATTGGATCTGGCACTCAAACAAAAGGTAACTTATTTTATCTTGAACTTAGTGAATGTTCATATTTCATTGCTCAAATTGAAGAAAGTTGGTTATGTCATAGGAGGTTGTGTCATGTAAACTTTGAAAACTTAATAAAAATTAGTAAATTCAAAAAAGTAAGAGGTATTCCTGACATAAAGAAACTTGAGGTTGGTCTATGAAAAAATTGTCAAATTGGTAAAATGGGAAATACTAGTTTTAAAAGAAAGAACTATCAGATTGAAGAAGTTCTAGAAATTGTGCATACTAATTTGTGTGGACCTATTGGCATTGAAAGTTATACTGGTGAAAAAAATTTCATTTTGTTTGTTGATGATTATTCAAGAATGATGACCGTCATGTACCTTAGAGAGAAATCAGAAGCATTTGAAAAGTTCAAATGGTATTTGGCTAGAGTAGAAAAGGAAACTAGCAAAAGATTGAAATTCCTAAGGTCTGACACAGGTGGTGAATTCATTTCACATGAGTTCAATAACTTTCATTAAAAGAGGAATCAAAAGATAGGTTTCAGTACCTAGAACTCCTGAACAAAATGGAATAGTAGAAAGAAGGAACATATCTATCATGGATTGTGTAAGAACCTTAATGATTGAGAAAGGCATTTCTGTCAAATACTAGAAGGAAGCTATTAGCACTACAGTTCATACCTTGAACCAAGTACAACTAAAAAAATGACTCATTCAAAACACCCTATGAGTTGCGGTATGGCTACAAACCCAATGTAAGTTATCTAAAGGTATTTGGAAGCAAATGTTATATTTTAAAAGAATCTAGGAAAGGTAAATTTGATGAAAAAGTGATGAAAGAATATTTTTGGGATACTCTTGCAAAAGCAAAGCATATAGATGTTTGAACTTATCTACTCACAAAGTTATAGAAAGCGCACATGTGAGTTGATGAGTTTGAAGAAAGAACAGAAGAAGAAAGCAAAAGGGAACCTGAAGACTACAGAAGATTTTTTTACATTGAACTTGATACAATACCAAGTATACCTATCAATCAGGAATCCTCAACTCCAAAGTCTTCATTAACTAAGTCACAAGAAGTTCAAACCGAGTCAGCATCTACCAAGCTGCAAGAACCTGAGTTGTAAACATAAGCTACCGAGTTAGCATCTACGGAGCTCGAGCAACCAGAATAAGAACTAAAATTTGAGAGACAAAAGGATAACAATGCAAGTCATTCAAAAGGCAAGGAGCCCGTATTAGCCAAATATGTGAGAAAGCATTATGCACCAGATCAGATCATTAGTGATAAATTAGAAGGAAAAATGACAAGAAGTAAGTTGAAAGGCACTTGCTTACTTGCTGATTTTGAACCTAGAAATGTCAAAGATGCACTAGGCAATGAAAGTTGGATTGAAGCTATGAATGAAGAGATAGAACAAATAGAGAAAAAAAAAACATGGACTCTTGTACCTAGACCCAAAGACAAGAATGTGATTGCAACAAAGTGGGTATTCAGAAATAAACTAAATGAAGATGGTAAGGTATCAAGGAACAAAGCTAGACTAGTATGCAAAGGATATTCACAAGAAGAAGGTGTAGACTATGGAGAAACTATTTCTCCTATTGCAAGATTGGAAGGTGTTAGAACCTTACTTGCATATGCTGCATTCACAGGATACAAAGTTTATCAAATGGATGTCAAGTCAACATTTCTCAATGGCATATTGGAGGAAGAGGTTTACATTGAGCAGCTTGAAGGTTTTTTTGATCCAGACAAGAAGGACATGGTCTGCAAGTTGCATAAAGCATTATATGGTATGAAATAAGCCCCTAGAGCATAGTATAAAAGATTGCATAACTATCTTATTCAGATTGGTTTTCAAAAAACTAATGACAATAGCAGTTTGTACATAAAGGGAGGACATCTGATAAGATTGTTTTGGTAGAAATATTTGTAGATTTTGTTCATAGGAAATGATGATCTTTGCAAATAATTTTTAGAACAAATAAAAAATCAATTTGAAATGTCAATGTTTGGTGAGATAAAATTCTTTTTTGGTCTTCAAATTCAGCAGACTAAGAATGGAATTTACATCACTCAATCTAAATACATCAAGGAGATACTAAAAAGTTTGGTATGGAAAAATGAAAACGAGTTGAGACTCCTATGTGTACTAGATTAAAACTCACCAAGGATGATGAATCAAACATTGTATAGATCTATGATTAGAAAGTTGCAATATGTAGTGCACACAAGACCAGACATTGCCCTTGCAGTAGGAATTGTAGCAAGATTCTCAACAAAACCAAAAGAAAATCACATGATAGCAATCAAAAGGATCATGAGATACTTGAAAGGAACTAAAGAATATGGATTATGGTATAAACTTGTAGGAAAATTGAATTTAAAGGTGTTCGCTAATGTAGATTGGGCAAGAAATATTGATTTCAAGAAGAGCACAAGTGGAGGAGCATTCTTTCTTGGAAAAAGGTTGGTTTCTTGGACAGAAAAAAGCAGAATTGTACATCTCAATCCACAGCAGAAGCAAAATATGTTGTAGCAGTAGTGAATTTTTCAAACATTGTGTGGTTTAAACAACTATTGAAAGGTATGAAGCAAGAAATTAAAGAACCAGTTGTTATGTTTTGTGATAACACAAGTGAAATTAACATCTCCAAAAATCTAGTGATGCATTCAAAAACCAAGCACATTGCCATAAAGTATCACTTTGTTAGAGAATTGGTGCAAGGAAATAAGGTTGGAATATGTGCATACAAAGGAACAAATTGATAATATATTCACAAAGCCTTTACCTAAGGATGCATTCTTGTATCTAAGAGGTAAGTTAGGCGTCATTCCCCTATCTAAAGCTCAGTAAAATATAGTTTAGTGATGCATCAATAGGAATAGAATTGAAGATCTATCAATTGATACAACAAACCAATGAAGACATTGCATATGAATCAATACATCAGGTACAATGTTATTCAGTTGTTTTGAGTTATCTTTGGCATGTATTGTCAAAGAGGGAGAATATATATTGTCATATTTTTTTGAAATATTATATCTTTCTAAAATTTGCAAAATAATAAGAGTTTGCATAAGAGGGAGAGATTATATGTAAGAGGGAGTTTTGTATTCTGTCATTAAAAGACTTGTTTTCAAATTTCATTCTGCTATCACATGTTCTCTTTCCATCAATGCCAAAGAGGGAGATTGTTGGATAAAATTGTTCAATTTTGTGTTGTCTTTAATGTCACACAAATTTCATATCAATCATCAGACAGTGTCTACCAAACTCAGAAGGTTAGCAAAGAAAAGGATAGTGTCTATCAAGCTCAAAAGGTCAGCAAGGCAATAGACAGTGTCTATCGAGCCCAAAAGGTTAGTAAAGATAGCTTGCAGTGTCTACCAAGTAGACAGTTGGTTACTGAGCATTCAAGGTAATCAAAGAAATTTAGTTCTTACTGAGCTCACTCAGTAATTAAAGAAAATATGACAAAATCAGTTCTTACTGAGCTCACTCAATAATCGAAGAAAATATGATAGAAATAGTTCTTATCAAGTTCACTCGATCATCAAAGGTAATTTGGTAAAAGTAGTTCTTACTGAGTAAACTCGGCAGCCAAAGGATTTTAAGATATTGTAATGTTAACTAATTCAAGAAGGTTAACTCTAAAATTCCTAAAAGTAGTATTTATCGAGTAGGGTCAGCCAATAAAGGACGTTTATTTGTTTAAGAATAATATCTGTAGCTGACTGTTGAATGGTTTATTGGTAAATGTAACATGCATATGAGCTGACTTGACAACCTAAATTATATAAGTAAGAAGTCAAGTTGCAAATTCAAAGTAGCATGAGGTGGAAGAATGTGGAATTAATATGATATGAAGATTGATTATTCTGGAAGCAAATTTGAAGGATGATCAGAGATCATTGAGAAGCAATAGAGCCATATTTGATCAAGGAGGATTTAATGATGCTGAACAAAGACATGTATCTAGAAAATTCAATTGCATCTTGTTTAGGTCAATTCATTATTACTTTCTAACCATTGTAGTAGTGATTTCAAATCTCTTAATAGAGTTTGTTTAATAGCCATTTTGTAAATCCTCTAACAAGGTGACAATTTAGTTGAATTGTTCTAAAGACCTCTAGCAAGGCCACTCCTAGTAGGGTGATTAAATCCTCTAACAGGGTCACACCTAACAATGTGTATTGTAACCTTTAATAGGTTTGGCTCCTAATAGGGCTCACTTTAGAAGAGTGAAAAATTGGTGACTAGTTACTTTGTGGTTTTTCCCATATTGGGTTTCCACATTAAATTTGGTTTCTCTTGTGTTCACTTTATTTTTAGTTACATGCATGAATGCTTGAAAAGAAAGTAATAGTTTATTTTACTGAGTTATAGCAGTTTATTATCAAGTAAAAGTAGTAATTAAATCATTAAGACATATAAGGGATTTGTGGATTAATTTTTGTGAGTAATTGATTCACCCCCCTCTCAGTTACACTATCTTTAATTCCAACACTTCTATGTTTTCTTGGGCTGATGTATGATACATCTTTATATGTATCAACCTCATGTGTCTATCTTATGCTTAATTGAATGAGGTGTGATCACTTGACCTCTTGGGTGAAGTGATCTCTCCATTTGGTGTGTTGCATTCACCTTTCTTCTTCCATGTCTTGCTCATTTGTCCTCTTATTTGTTCAACATCAAACTTTTCTTTTCCTTTATTGACTTCAGTCTTTGGTGCTTTTGTCTTTGTACAATAGTTTCTACTGATGTGTCTAGTCTTCAAGCAGCTAAAACATTTAGTTTGGTTTAGCCACCTACTATAACTTCCCTTGAAATGTGTCCTTATGCAATTTTCAAGAATGTGTCCATAATCTTGACAATAGTGATAGCTATACCTGGTATTGTAATCCCAATTGTAGTGATGCGGATGATTGATTCCTCTCACAGGCTGACTAGGTGTCCACATAGGATTTGATCTACATTCAAATGCTCTATGTCCATACTTTTTATAGTTATGGCAGTTATCTTCAAATCTTGGCATCCTCATGGTCTTGGTTCTGCAGTCTTGCATTGAATGTCCTTGCTTTTTGCATTTGTAGGCTTATCATAGTGATGACTATTCTTGCCTCTACACACATTAGAGGTATGTCCCTTTTTACCACATAAATAACAAGTAGGTTTAGCATTCTTTCTTTTTTTTCTTCTTTCTTTTGTAGCCTTAGATGATTCTCCTTGTTTAGTGCTGATGTAGCCAAGTCCTAAAGTATCATTACTAGCCCTTGGTGATTTCAACAATTGCTCAAAGTACTTGATGGCCTCATTTGGTTTGTTGTAACTTTTGATATTTCCTTTTCTCTCTTCAATTCATTCTGCAATTGTTCATTCTACATCTTCAAGCTGGATATCTCAATGTCCTTCATGTTTAGCTCATGATGAACATTCATCATCTAGCTTAGGGTATCTAATTGCATGTTTGAGATCTTTTCAAATTCAATTGTCTTCTCTTCTAGCCTATTGATGAGATTTCTCTTGTCATCTTCTATCATGGCCTTGTCTTTAATAGCTCTTTTCTTTTGTTTAGTAATCTCACATAACATCATGGCTTGTGATTCTTGTTCCATCTTCAGAGATCTTATCTCTTTTTCTTGAGCCCAATTTTTCTCCATTAATTCTGCTATTGTTGCATCACATTCCTTGAAATCTCCTTTGGAAAACACTTGTATGGTGTCAATCTCCTTGTAGTGTATGTCATTTTTAGCTATGGCTATGTCCTTCCTTCTTTTCAAGGATTTTCTCATTTTCTCTTTGGCTTCCTCCACTTTATGTAGAGCTAGTTGCACATCAATCACCTAATTGTCAATGATCTTCCCAAGTTTGAAGACTGCCATCTTCTGACCCTTTTCTCCAAGTTGTTAGGATTCTCCTTGTTAGAACTAGGGCTCTAATACTAATTTTTGGAATGTTCAAATGGGAAGAGTACTTTTGAGAGTGGGGTGGGGGGGGGGGGGGAGGCTGGTGGGGGGGGGGGGGGAGGAAATTAGAAGTAACAACTTTTATCCTTTCAAGTCCTTAATAACATATAACTGAAAGTAAATTGCATGCATGTAAAGATATAAACAAACATGAAATGAAAGCATACATGAACACCTAACACAAAGATTTGATAACTTAGAAACCCTCTAGCAATAAGAAGGTAAAACTAGGGTGGAGATGACACCCACAAAAATCACTATAGCAATCAATGTTCAACCACTTTTGATGGTTTGCCCTATGAAAGGCCTACCTTGTCAAGGGATTTACACTTTGTCAATAGTGACCTGTTTAAAGGATTTACAAACACTTACATGAAGTGTCACCCAGTTAAAGGATTTACAATAGGTTGTTAAACCCACCTAATACATAGGATTTTCAAAACCTTCTCCAAAGGTTCTCCTACCTAGCTGTTAAGCTAACCTATCAACATAGGATTTCAACCTCTAATATAATTGTGAGAGAGTATTAGAATATTTGACCTGATTGAATGCAATCTCAAATTACTAGAATCAGGTACTAGATCTTCTCTTCACATTCTGATCCTTCCTTGATCAGATCTCTGTATGTGTTCCTTGTCTCTTGTACTATTCTGATCAAATTGATATTAAATTGTTGCTCTACTCCACTAAGTCTTTTCTTCTTCTTACTAAAATTTTGGCTATAATATCCCCTTTACTCTATTCTCTTCCACACATGCAATGATACATTCAACCTCCTTATAAAGAATGTGAAGACTTAGGGTTAGGTATGGATCTATGATCCATATTGAATCTAAAATTTCTGCTCAAATCCTTGGATTTTTCTCATTGGTTGCATGCCTTCTCCATTTTTCTAATTGGTTGATTGAAAAATGCATAGGGAATGTAAATGATTCATCCTTATCCTTTTTCTCCTTTAAAATTTCTCTAGGTCAGATCCAAAAATGGTTTACTCCTTAGTTTGTGAAAGCACAAACTCTTATGGTGATCCTAAGTTACTCAGTACTCATTCCATTATTGATGCTCAGCATGAATTGATTCCTAGATTGCTTAGCATCTATTACTTTCCTGGTTCACTTAGCACCTATTAAACATTGTATTGCTTGGCACATGTATGTTCTACATTCCTTGACATCTGAATATTTTTGAATTACTCAGCACATAAATATTTCCTAGATCACTCAGCACATACTAGGTTTTGACTTGCTCGGCACCAACTGTGGCTCAGTACCTGTTAAAATTCTAGCTCGAAATACATTATGTACTCAACATATATAGTGAAAATGGTTAAGTGTGTTGACACTCAATTGTTAAGACTATTCTTTTCACCAATAGAACCCATATTATATTTTATGTTATTCTCTTAGTTAAATTTTGTGGTCACTTAATTTTTTTTTTTTTTTGTATATACACAAGTTGATTATATAGCACATGGTGATCTACAAATATAAATGAATTCTTGTAATTTTTCTTTATATGTTGTACATTCAAATTACTTCCAAAAGACTTGAGATTTTTGGATGGATGAGGCTAATATAGTTAGTTTCAATGGATGGGTGGATGGAAATTTCTTAAGGTTAAATGTCTTTGTTAATCTTGAGGTATGATGGGATAAGTGGATGACAAGCTAGGAGTGAAAAGTATGGGAGTATTACAAACTATATTTTTTATTGCACCAAAATATTGACCAATCAATTCTCGATACAACCAATAAACATATAGAATATAGTAGATAATTAAACCATATCAGGAATCCCAAAGGAGAACATTGGTGGTTAGTCCAAAAATCCCCTCTTAGCATTACCTAAGGAGATTCAAACTATAAACTAGATCTAATGCCACTTTTTACAACCTAGGTTTGTCATTCTACCAAAATATTGACTTGCCCATTCTTGATAAAATCACTAGACTTCAAAAAATAAGAGATAGTTAAGTCATGTCATGAATCCAAAAGGGTAATGTTGGTAGTTTATCCAATAGGGAGATGGAGGGATATAAGTGTTAGTGTAAATAATTATTATTTACACTTTATTTAAGTTTACTCAAGATAAATGAATAATTTTATTATTTATTAGGTTAGACACATAGGAGTTTTTGTACTCATATAATTTTTCATGTTGACAACACAAGAGTAAGAAATTCTATTTTAGCACATAGTTTCTAGTGGAATTTTCATAATCAACTAAGGTGTCATGTAGACAACATAGTTGTTCACACTCTTAATTAAGCACATGGTGTCTACAATATAATTTTATGTAGAACACCTTTCTAGGCTTATCCTCTCATTATCACACTAACTCCTATGCTTAATGGAGGATAATCCACTCTTGGTGAACATGTGTTTAGTTGTGAGGATGATCATATTGTTAACTCCAAGACATTCTAGAAGCATTCTAGAGGCCTTTATATATAGGCACTTCTAGTGTACTTGAACATCAATCAATATATCAATGGAATATCATATTATTATTCTAATCATACTCTATTGGTCTATTGTGCTAGTTGTTGAGCTTCTTGGTCCTAGGTGATTTTTTGCTAAGGATAATTCTTACATGGTATCAGAGCTATACCAAATTCTTACATGGTATCAAAGCCATAGAGGCATTAGAAGCATTATTTTATAGCCATTAGAGACCATTTTTGCTTCACCTCTCTGAGGACACCTTGATTTAGATCCAGAGTATCTGCAATTATTGAGAGCATCTAGAGCCAAAGTGGACCTAACCATTGTACCCAAAGCATCAATTTGGTGAAAATTGACTATAAATTTGGCTATGTTGAGCCATAGTCAAATTTGAGGAAAATTGTTTTTGCAAACCGACACCCAAAGGCCCGATTTGTAGAATTGGTATGATTATTTTAGATCTCTAAATTTAATTTTCAAATTTGCATTTTTTATTTACATCTCTACTTTTTTTTAGATTTGCATTATTTTCACAAAAAAATTTGGCCATTAGGCCTATAGAGGAGAGAGTTTTTAGAGGACAAGATTAGAGCTTGCTAGTGAAAATTAGATATTGGAATCATGTTTAGAAGGTAAAAAAGCCCCCATATCAACTTTTGTTTCACCAAAATTGAAAATTTTAGGTGAAATTTAGAGTCATTTGATTTTTGGAGGTGTGACAATGGAAATTCAGGAAAAATAATTATAGAGGTGATTTTCAAATAGTGATATCTCCTTCATATAGACTCCTTTTTGCAAGCAATTATTTTTTGTTTTAGGGTAGAATTTCGTGATCTAGACATTGGTGCAAGATATTTGAGATTTCTTTTCCTGAATTTTTTTTGCAAATTACAGATCCCAATTTGCAACCTTAAAGGCTTAGTATGGGCTCATCTAGACACATAATTAGGTTATGCTATTTTTTAAAGTTTGTAATTTTGTGTCTACTTTCCAAATCTGCAATCAGATTATAGCCTTGTGTGGACATAACTATCACTTTTAGAAATAGGTCCTTTCTTTGCACTGTATTGCCTCAAATTGTTGTATTTCTAACCTACATTGTAAAGTTCTAGATTTTAACTATAAAAGGAGATTGTAAATAGAAAAATCAAAAGTCCACTAAGTCCATTTTGACAAAGTGCCTATTCTAAGAACACTACCTATAAAGTGCCAAATCATACATTAGGAGGGGTTCATTGATTATTTTTTCATTTTGGGGGGTGGATACATTTATTGATCTCATGGAGTTTTGTTTCACATGTCAGTTTGGTGTTAGACTGAGGTTGAAAAAGACGAACTATCAGAAATGGAGTGTCTTGATAATTAATCATCTAAGAAGAGAGAATAAGGAATTATTTCTTTATCTATGCTCCAAAGAACTGCCCTCTGATGATTGTACTATTGTTAAAGTATTTTTAGATGTCATTTATTTCAGTGTCAATCCTTATTGTTTTAAAATCATTGAGAAGTTCAATAATCCTTATGACATTTGGATGGTTCTTTGGAAAGCATATGGAGATCCAATAGTTCCTCCATTTCTAGAGGACATTCTATCTTTAGTCACTCTAGCTATGATACCTTCAACTCTAGATGAGATCTTAACTCTTGATGCTCTTGTTGCTTCTACTAATCAAGTTCTATCCATAGATGCTCCTAATTCAGTGCAATAGGATATACCATGTCTTCCTACTTCAACTTCATGGGATGACTTCCTTCTAGACATTGTAGGGTTGTTTGTGGAGTCTTACATTTAAGATGTGGGAGATATCATTGATGACATCCATCTTCTCTTTGTTGAGGAGACTTCTTCTTCACTTATTGTGAGGGAACACTATGACCCTCAACCACTTGATCTTTCTTTCAAGATTGACATGATTGTGGATACTTCTTTACAACAGATGGAGAATGACTCTTTCATTTTAGAGGAGACATATCAATCTTTGGAGATTGTATTCCAGTTTCCTCAAACATCGTATTTTTTGAGGATTCTTCCTACCATTTGGGGAGCATTCTCTACTATACCTACGGCATCATTCTTCCTACAAGGAGGAATTTCATTCATCTTTCATGGTATAGCTTCTTCATTCATCAAGGAGCTTCTTTCAAGTGTGTGAATTCATCATTGAGGGGAGGTTACATTGCTTCTCTTCCCATATCTTCCTATCAAGTTGCTTCATCATTTTTGGAGTTTGATTCATTTTCATACATGGACATGTTACCTTGTTTGCCACCTTATTTTGGGCATCCACTACATTCATCAAAAACTTTTCAACATATGAGCATAGTTTAGAGGTAGCATCCACAACATATTACATATGGATTCCTCTTCCATATTATTATCCACAATGGCAAGCATACTTGAACCTATATTTGGTGTATCTTCTTCCTAAAGGGAGAAATTTTGTTAGTCGACATTAGATTTTCTTTTTTCTTCAAGCACTTATCATTATGAGATCCTTCACTAAGGGAGGATTTCACGGAGGGATTCTCTATTATATATGCATGATGTATATCATAATAGGGGGGTCTTTTTTACTCCAATCATTCATGCATGTTTCTTTATTGTACTTATCTCTCTTTTTGGGGGAGGGTTTTTCCCATGAGGTTTTCCCTCTTTCTCTATTTTCAGAGATATTTCATTGCATTTTTACATGGGTACCTAACATGGCCTAGTAGCTGAGACCCATTATGCATTTCATAATAGCTTTTGTGAGCTTAAGTGCATTCCACTAAGTTGCAATTAAGGGGGGTGTTAGTGTAAATGATTATTATTTACACTATAATTAAGTTTACTTAGGATAAATGCATTGTTTTATTAATTATTAGGTTAAGCAAATAAGGGTTTGCATAATCACATGAGTTGTCATGTTTAAAACATAGGAATAAGAAACTCTATTTTAGCATATGGTGTCTACAATACTGGAGTTTGCATAATCAACTAAGTTTTAATGTAGACAACATAGTTTTTTGCACTCTCGATTAAGCACATGGTGTCTACAACATAATTTTATGTGACACATCTTTGTAGGTTTATCCTCTCATCCTCACACTAAATCCTATGCTTAATGGAGGATAATCCACTCTTGGTGGACATGTTCTTAGTTCCTAGACATTCTACAAGCATTCTAGAGGCCTTTATATATAGGCACTTCTAGTGTACTTGAACATCAATCTGTTAGAATTGCTTTAGAATGACTGATAGGGGGGACGGGGGGGTGAATCAATTATTCAAGGTCCAAATGTCCCTTTTAATTTTCTTTGAGTTTGATAAATCCATTCAATTATTCATTCATGCAAACTTTAACTTTTTTAATTATAAAATTACTGTAAATCAACATGCAAGTACAACACATAGGAAATCAACACATGACACAGTGATTTACGTGGAAACCCAATTTGGAAAAAACCACTAGTAACATGCTACTCAATTCTCACCCTTCTAAAGTGATGACCTATGAAAGGCCTAGCCTATTAAAGGCTTACAATACACACTATTAAATATGACCTCGTTGGATGATTTAACCACCTTGAAGTGTGCTTGGTAAAAAGACTTTAGATCATTCACTTGGAATGCCACCCTATTAAAGGATTTATAAATGGTTGTTAGGCCAACCTAAGTCCACAAAATTTTTAGATCTAATACAATTGCTAAAGAGTATTAGAAAATCTTGACCTAACTACAACATACAACTTATCTTGTAGACTTTGGATCACTTCTCAGCTCATATCCTTGCCTAGCCTTCTATCTCTACAACTCTTAACTTCTTGCCTTCTCTTTCAAGCTTTATCTTTTAGAGTCTCCATACTCAATGTACCAGTACAATCATCTCTTCATGACCACTTGTAGAAGTAGAGCCTCTATGCTCTTTCTTCTCCTAGATGTCTCCTCCTTGACACCCTTTCAATCACTTCATAGATTTTAGCACTTCTGTAGCGACAGGATCAACAGCTTTTTGCTTCTTGGTCTATGACTTCTTAAATAAAAGTCTTGGAGTTCCTTTTCTTGCTTGAGTCTTCCATTTTTCAATTTCAATTCACATAGATTAGGTAGGATACATTGTATCTATTCCATATTCTATTTCCTCTAGAAACTTCTTGAATAATCCTTTAGAATTCACCCAAAAAATGGTTTACATAAGATTCTGTGTTAACAACTCATCATCCTTATCTTCCAACTTGTTCACAAAATTCAATGAAACCACTATGTCAGCTTTAGATTTGGTGAATCTTCATCATTTGAAATAACGCAGTAGCTTGGAACTATTGAAATACTGGTGCTCGACACATACTGTGTTATTCGGCATTAACTATGTTTTTCCTAATACTTGGCACCTAAAGATTACTTGGCACATATTGAAAATTTTCTTATGCTCGGCACCTAATCTTTACTCGACACTTGAAGATCACTCAGCACTACCTAAATATTTTGTTACTTGGCTTCATTTAAGAATTTTCTTGGCTTCAACTGACTTGGTTAGCACCTTCTAATGATCAAAGTTAAAGCTTTTCAATCAATCTTGTTACAACTTTTCTTCTAATGTATCTAAGTGTGACCAACCTCTATATATTTGAGTTTTTCATCAATACATTACTTGACCATTGTCTTAACTGATTCTTGCACTTCATTACAATATCATAACTCAAACCTTCCTTTAGGTGCTCTTGTTACATCTTGTTGATCAAATCCTCTTCATCAATCAACTATGTGATAGTGCATGAATCTTGTATGTGAATATCATCCCTACATATAGCAGGTTTGACATCAATGGAAAAAGAATGATTGAAAACAATCTTTTACAACAATCTCCCTCTTTGGCATTGATGACAAACCAAACTGATCAGCCATCAGACTAAACTATTCCATCGAAAGCTTACTAGGTTAGAACATCAAATCAAATGCCAAAAAGTAAGTTGTAACATCACATCTTCATTTCAATTCTCCCTCTTTTCTATTGTATCCTTTGTCTTTATCTTTCTTCCTCTGTATTATTCCTCTTTTTCTATTCTGATCAACCTCTGAAATCTCCCTCTACTTCTTTGATCATTTATCTATAACAATCGTGTTGATCAGTTGTTCACTTCCCCCTCTTTGACAACAATGCCAAAGACATATTAGCATCTTTAATATGTAGATGTAGCTCTTTGCAGATTTAGTTAGTCTATCCCTCTATTACTTCTATTACTTTAGGCATGGATCCCAAAGTAAACATCCTCTGCATCAATGTGTAAAATCTTCAACATTCTGCTTATTTGATGTAGGGTATACTTTCTTTTTGGTTCAAGTAGCTTTAGCTAGGGGTATCACCCCTAACTTACCTCTAAGATACTCAAAAGCATCTTTAGGTAGTGCTTTTGTGAAAATATCATCAATCTATCCTTTGAGCTAACATATTCCATCTTTACTTATTTTTCTTCCACTAGTTCTCTTACATAATGATACTTGATTGCAATGTGTTTAGTTTTAGCATGCATAACTGGGTTCTTCAATATATTGATAGCACTTTTATTATCACAATAAAGTGTCACTTTCTCAATTACCTCTTCCTTCATACCTTGCAGTAAGTGTTTGATCCACACAATATTAGTGCAATTTATAAAGGATGCCACATATTCATCTTTAGTAGTAGACTGTGAGGTGCAACTTTTCTTTTTTCTTGTCCATGTGATCAACCTCTTTCCTAAGAAAAGTGCTCCTCGACTGGTGATTTTTCTATCATCAATGTTACTTCCCTAGTCTGCATCAGTATAAGCTCTCAATTCAAATTTCTCATTCTTTTTGTAGTACAAACTAGATTCATCAGTTTCTTTTAGGTATCTGAATATTCTCTTTACTACCATTAAGTGGTTTTCTCTTGGATTGGTAGAAAATCTATCCACTATTCCAACAACTAATGCAATATCTAGTCTACTATGTACAACATATTGCAATTTTCCAATCATTGACCTATACAATGTCTAATTTACTTTAGTGGACTCATCATTTTTGGATAGTTTATGTCTAGTTGTCATTGGTGTGTTGACTAGTTTTGAGTCTTCTAGCCCAAATGTTTTGAGTACTTCCTTGATGTATTTAGATTGGGTTACAAATATGCCATGCTTGAACTAATGTACTTGCAATCCAACAATGTATCATGCTTCATTTGATCAAAAAAAATTTTGCATAAAATATCTTTTCCTCCAAATATTATGTCCTCAACAAAGATTTATAAAATCAAAATGTATTTACCTTCCTCAACTTTCATGTACAAATTGCTATTTTCATGTGTTCTTTCAAATCCTATCTTCACAAGATATTTGTGCAGCATTTCATACCATGCTCTTGGTGCTTGCTTCAGTCAATAGAGTGCTTTGTGTTGTTTGTAGACCATGTTCTTGTTCTTCTCATCAACAAACCCCTCTGGTTGTTCTATATAGACTTCCTCCTCTAGTATACCATTTAGAAAAGTTGACTTCATGTCCATTTGGTAGACTTTGAAACTTTATATGTAGCATATGCAAGTAATGTTCTTACGCTTTCCATTCTTGCAACAGGAGCAAATGTCTCTCCATAATCTAGTCCTTCTTCTTGCACATAGCCTTCGTAAACTAATCTAGCTTTTTTTCTTGTTATTTCAACATTCTCATCAAATTTATTTTTGAACACCCATTTAGTACCAATTAAATTCTTATTGGCTGGTCTAGGAACTATAGACCAAGTTTTGTTCTTCTTAATCCGATCTATCTCTTTTTTCATGGCCTTATACCAATCATCATCTTGCATTGCATCTTTGACTATTTTGGGTTCAACCTTGCTTAGTAGACATGATTCATTCTTGATTCTATTCCTTGTCATTGGTCTAGCATCCTTATCACCAATGATTTGATCTGCAGGGTGATGTCTTCTTACATACTTAGCTAATTTGGGTTCAATCCTTCTTTCTATGTTTGATCCTTCAGCTTTAGAGTCATTTCATTCTTCTTCATCAGGTAATTCATGATTCCTTTCATGTATACTATTTTTAGAATTAGAGTGTGCATGTTCCATATTCTATAGTTCAACTTTTGAATATAACTCAACATTCACTAGTTGAGACTCGGAAAATACTGAAGTTTGTTGTTGATTCCCAACTTGGTTTGTAGTATTGTCTTCAAATGTCATTCCTTCATAGGAGTATACAAAGGATCTATAATCCTCTATTTTCTTTGACTTATCAATCTGAATTTTTGCATGCTCATCAAAATTTACATTTGCACTCTCCACAACTTTGTTAGTGTTAGTATTCAAACACTTATATGCTTTGCTTCCAGTGGAGTATCCAAGAAATATACCTTCATTACTTTTTGCATCAAACTTTCCATTTCTAGTGTCTTTTAGAATATAGCATTTACAATTAAACACTTTGAAATTTTTAACATTAGGTGAATGACCATACCATAATTCAAAGGGTGTTGCATTTGTACCTTTCTTGACTTGAACTCTATTTAGTGTGTAGACTACAGTACTTATAGCTTCCCTCCAATACTTAAGTGCAACATTTTTCTCCATCATCAAGGTTCTGGCATAGTCAATCATTGACCTATTTCTCCTTTTAGAAATACCATTTTTTGGTTGAGTTCTTGGTGCTAACATTTGGCTTTTGATACCTTTGTCGTCACAAAATACTTCAAATTCTCTTGATGTTAACTCACCTCCTCTATTTGACCTTAGGCATTTAGGTTCTTTCCTATTTCCTTCTCAACTCTAGCCAGGTGTCACTTGAACATTTGAAATGCATCAGATTTTTGTTTTAAGAACATAGCAATCATCATTCTAGAATAATCATCTACAAATAGAATTATGTATCTATCTCATAGGTAGCTTTGTACTACTATTGGACCACATAAATCTATATGAACTAACTCTAGAACTTCATTGGAAGTGTATGCTTTTCTTTTGAAACTAGATTTAGTCATCTCCCCTAGTTGACATTGTTTACACACTGTATTTTTAGGTTTCTTTAACTTGGGCAATCCTTTGATTTTATTCTTTTTGCTAATACTGATCAGATTATCAAAATTAACATGACACAACCTTTTATGCCACAACTACACATCATCAAGTCTAACAATAAGAAATGTTGCTTCTTCCATATTTAGGTAATAAAAATTACTCCTAGTTTGTTCACCTCTTCCTATCAGATTTCCATCAATATCATAGATCTTGGTTGTTTTGTTTCCAAATTCAATTTTGCAACCTGCATTGCCTAACTGAGATACACTTAACAAGTTTTAGTTCAATCCTTCAACATAGTGTGCATTGTCACATGAAATTTTCTCTATAAGTTTGATAGAACCTTTTCCTTTGATTTGACATGGGGCATCATTATCGAATCTAACACTATTTCCATCATATTGAGTAAAGGTAATGAACTTACTTTTATCTCCTATCATGTGATGTGAGCATCCACTATCTATGATCCACTTGTCATTCTTGTTCACACAGATAACCAATGTTGTTGCTTCATCTTCTTATTTGTCTGATTTATCCTTCATGGCTACATAGACTACTTCATCATCATTTTCATTAGAATCTTCTTCAACAATGTAGTGTCTCTTGCCCTTCTTCTTAATCTTTTCTATCATCTTCTTTTTTGTTCTTGAACTTGCTTCCTTCTTTAAAGTTTTTCTTATGTGGGCATCTAGCAGCAATATGACCTACTTCATTACAATTGAAACATATGATAGGAAGCTTACCTTTGAATTTACCTTTACCTCTATGAAATCTCCTGGCCAATAGTGCTTCTAACTATTCCACATCTTCCTCATCTGTGCTGCTATCACTAGATCCATGTTTTCCTTTTCTTCTTCTTTTGCTTGATGTGTCCTCCTTAGTATCTTTTATTGTCATTTTGGCCTTGAAAGAAAATTTAAGGTTCTCAGGTCTGTAATTTTCAAAATTGGGTAGATCAAATGAAATAAGTCTTCCAACTATTCCTCCAAAAGTTAGTGTGTTTCCTTGTACACACCTCAGCTCTTGAATGGTTGAAACTCTTATAACATAGATAGGAAGTAGAGTTATCAAGTATTTGCTGATGAATTTTTCTTCTTCTAGTTGACCACCTAGACTCCTTATTGCACTCACCACTTCTTTTATTCTTGCAGCATACTAAGTAGCGTTTTCACCTTCCTCTATCTTCATATCATCAAACTTTCCTCTTAGGCTTTCTCTCTTTGCTCTCTAGACATTTTGATCACCTCCATAGATTTTTGACAAGGTTTTCGACATCTTGAATGTAGTGTCATAGTCTTTGACATCATCATATTTAGTATAGTTAAGTTTAGAGGCAACATTGCTTGATTGTGCTCCTTCTTTTTATTCAAATCATTTATAGTAAGAGGTCCTACTAGAGTTACATGTTATGTTCCAATTGAAGTTTGTGCATTGTCACCTATTGATCCAAGGTGCAATTCCATTAAACTTTTCCATGTAGTAAAGTTGTCTTTTTTATTCTTGGGAAAATCTCTCTTAGACATCTTGATCTTCTTGCTTCTAGTACCTTGAAACTAAATCAGTAGAAGGCTTTGATACCAATTGTTAGAATTTCTTTAGAATAATTAAGAGGGGGGGGGGGGGGGGGGAGTGAATCAATTATTCAAGGTCTAGATGTCCCTTTTACTTTTCTTTGAGTGTGATAAATCCATTCAATCATTCATTCATGCAAACTTTAACTTTTCTAATTAGCAAGTTACTGTAAATCAACATGCAAGTACAACACACAAGAAATCAAAACATGATACAATGATTTACATGGAAACCCAATTTGGGAAAAACCACCAGTAACATGCTACTCAATTCTCACCCTTATGAAGTGATGCCCTATGAAAGGCCTACCCTTTTAAAGGCTTAAAATACATACTATTAAATGTGACCTCGTTGGAGGATTTAACCACCCTATTAGAAGTGGGACTAGTAAAAGGACTTTAGATCATTCACTTGGAATGCCAGCCTATTAAAGGATTTACAAATGGCTATTAGGCCAACCTAAGTCCATAGGATTTTTAGATCTAATACAACTGCTAGAGAGTATTAGAAAATCTTGACCTGACTACAACATAGAACTTATCTTGTAGATTTCAGATCACTTCTTAGCTCATATCCTTGCCTGGCCTTCTATCTCTACAACTCTTAACTGCTTCCCTTTTCTTTCAAGCTTTTTCTTTTTGAGTCTCCATACTCAATGTACCAGTGCAATCATCTCTTCATGACCACTTGTAGAAGTAGATCCTCTATGCTCTTCCTTCTCCTAGATGTCTCCTCCTTGACACCCTTTCAATCACTTTGCAAATTTTGGCACTTCTGTAGCAACATGATCAACAACTTTTTGCTTCTTGGTCTATGACTTCTTCAATAGAAGTCTTGGAGTTCATTTTCTTGCTCGATTCTTCTTTTTTGCAATTTCAATTTGAATGGATTAGATAGGATACATTGTATCTATTCCATTTTTTGTTTCCTCTAGAAACTTCTTGAATAATCCTTTAGAATTCACCCAAAAATGGTTTACATAAGATTCATTTCCAAAAACTCATCATCCCTATCTTCCAACTTTTCACAAAATTCAATGCAACCATTATGTTGGCTTCAGATTTGGAAAATCTTCATCATTTTAAATAATGCAGTAGCTCGACACTATTGAAATACTGGTGCTTAGCACATACTGTGTTATTTGGCATTGACTATGTTTTTCCTGATGCTCGACACATGAAGATTACTCAGCACATACTAAAAATTTTCTGATGCTTGACACCTGATCTTTACTTGGTACTCGAAGATCACTTGGCACTAACTAAAAGTTTTGTTACTTGACTTCTATTAAGAATTTTCTTAGCTTCAACTAGCTTGCTTGGCACCTTCTGATGATCAAAGTTAAAGCTTTGCAATCAACCTTGTTACTGTAGACACCTAAAAACCTTTAGAAAATAAAGTATTTTTATTTTCTGAAAAAGTCCTGATGACATCATCATTTATTAATTAATTAATTATTTAATTAATTAATTAATTTTTATGCCATTAAATCCCTTTATCTTAATTAAAAATATTTAATTAAGGAATCCCTCCCAAAAATGTTTAAATCTTATTTAAACATTATTTTCTTATTTATTAATTATTTAATTAATAAATTGACCAAAAATCCTAAAATAAATAAAAAATTTATTTTTTGCCCAAAACTTGGCCAATTTCCTTATGACCAATAACCTCTTCCAAAATCTTCTAATCCTTCTTTAATTTCGATTAAAGGCTAATCTCATCATTTCCTACCCCTAACCCCAACTCAAAATATTTAATTAAAATTAAATATTAATCCTCATGTTTATTAAAAAAGTTTTAATAAATATCTCCTCAACCCAAACCCTTGAAATAAATAAAACTTTATTTATTTCCTAAAAATCTAATTTATCCTCATCCTAAGAAGTTCTAGACTCTTCTAGAAAGTCTTCATCCTCATCCTAGGAAATTCTAGACTATTCTAGAAAGTCTTTATCCTCATCCAAAGTCTAGACTCTTCTAGAAGATGTCTTTAAACCTAATCCTAATCCCCTCCTAACCTTGTCACATTCCGTAAACATGGGTTAAAACTTACTAACCCAAGCCAAAGTTAACAAATATCTCCTCCTTCACCCAGCCTCATTAAATGCCATCCACTTGCCTATCCTTAAGCTAATCCTAAACCATCCTAATCCATCCTCTAATCATTTGCACAAGCCTAAGCAAGCTTAGAACCTTCCTAATCAAGCCCAAGTCGAAATTGCTCTCATCACCCTCAAAATATCTCAACCATAAAACTTTATGAAGTCCACTAGGTCATAAATGACTCTTACAAGCCCTTTTATTGCTCTTACAAGTCATTATGAGGGTCTTTATGAAGATTTTATCTCTTGAGCCTCCTTTGTTGACTCATCCTTGCCCTTTCCTCCATCCTCTCACCATGTGACATGTGTCACTCCTTGATTGGCTATAAGGAAGCACAATCCATGTGCTCTCCTCTCATGCAATCTGAGCCTTCCATAAGCTTTTTCCCATCCTTGCATCTTAGCCCTCAATCCCTCAAGCCTCTTGCCTATAAATTGGATCCTTCCCCTTTACAAAATAACACAATCCATGAAGTAAAGTCATAATGCCATTTTGAGAAGCCATTTTACATCCAAACCATACACTCACATCCAAATTCCAACTCCATTTGAAGCCCTTTTTGAAGCATAAGCTTGAGCATACATCCTATCTATTTAGACAAAGCCACTCAACAAGAGAGCTTCTCATTGAGAGAGTCCATTAATGGCTCATATTCTCAATTGAGAGTTCATCTTAGTCTATCTTGAAGTTTATGAATTTTGTTTAGTTTGTAGAAGCTTTATTTAAATTTGGTTTCTATTAGCATACTAACATTGCTCATATACATTTTGGCACGCCCGGTGGGACCCCGCATGGGTCATCTTCATTAGCTTTTTTAGTCAAGTTTTGTATGTTATTTGCTGATTTTGGCTAATTTTTCTTGTTTTTGTGATTGGTAGGATTGTATAAATTGGTTTTGTAGGTCCACATGAGCATGAAGAAGACAAAGGAACTCATAATCTATCTCATAGTGTTTGCAGATTTTTCAAGCTTATAGGTGGACAAAGAACTTGAAATTCTTCTTCCTCTTCTTGTCTATATTCTTCTTATTCCATCTACTTCTTCTTCTTCTTGTGGGAGATATTGGCCATTTTTTTTTAAGGAAGTAAAATCATACACACTTCTTTTTAGTGCTTAAAATGAACCCCCAAATCATACTTAAATCCATTGAAAAATTATAAATTTGCAAGAAAGAAAAAATCTTTTAACAAGTGAAACTAAACCAATCTAATCATTTGCATCCTTGCAACATCAAGGTTTTAGATGCATTCATGCAAAATTAGGAACACTTCATTTTTGGGAATTTAAAAAGAACTTCAAGTTTCCATTTCAAAAGGTTCAAAATCAACACTAAGTGCACACTAAAGTTCTTTTAAAAAAATCTCATGAAAACTAAGAGTCCTAAATGGTTGCCAAAAATTGTCCTAAAAGCTTTGTTATTTGTTCCAAACAAATGTCTTATTGCAAAATCTTGAATGTTTCTTAGGATTTTCATGCATCAAAACAATCTAGAAATATCATTTTTGAGCTTAAAATATGCAAACTAGAACACAAAATATTGAATGAAAACCAAAGTCCAAAGAGTCATTTTCACTTTTGAGTCCAAAAAAATCTTGAATGATCTAAGGTTAAAACAAAGCACTTCAAAGTTCTTAAAACAACACACAAAATCTCAATCTTGAATGCTCAAAAGAAAACACTTGAATGTTTAACCACTTTTCTTTGAATGCATGTTACTAAAATCACTCTTGAATGCCATGGATTAAAATCAAATTTTCCTTGAATGCATGATTAAAACAACAAATCCAATATTTAATTCTAAGGATCAATTAACCATTGCAATATCAAATACTTCATTTGGAGCTGCTAAAAATTGAACAAAACAAATCTCTTTTCCACATGCAATCTAGGTAAAGTTTGATTTTTGGACATTTAAGAAACCTTGTTAAGTTAAAATACAAATTTGCAAAAATCAATTTGAGTAGTTCCTTGGACTCACCTCTTTTCTAATCACCCATCAAATATTAACCATTGGTTGCAATCTCAGCACCATTTATGGGGATGGGTCTACTTGAAAAAGGTGTTAAATGTTCCACAATCTAACTCACTCACTTGGTCTTTGAATGTTTGCTTTAACTTTATCAAAATTCTTAAATGATCAAAACTCTAGATTAAATCGATCACACTTCAAGTTTGGGCACTAAAATTGAACAACAACTGACGTGGAGAGCCTTCGGGCGTGTGCTTGAAATCGAATCTCACACACTTTTGTTTTGGGCTTAAAAAAAACTCACACTCAATCTTGAATGCCTTAAAGAAAATTAATCGATACTTGACGTGGAGGGCCTCTGGGCGCGCGAGTTTTCTTTTGTTGACCCTAACTCTTCTTATTGTTTGCATTCTTCGATCGATTTACTTTTGTTGGTGCTTCAAGTTGGAATTGAACATTGTCTCTTAAACATGAGTGCTTGCAAAGTCTAGATTAGCACACATAAGAGTCAGTTGGTAAAAGAACAAGCGTATTTTTTAGCCCAAGGTCATCCAAGTCTTCTCTCCCCTTGTCGTCTTTCGAGGCCATCTTGGGTGCATAAGATTAGGATCCAAAACCTTGTTTCTTTTTAGGAGGCCTGCTTGGGGATTTCATCACCCCTTGGACGACCTCAACTCCAGCGTTCTGGCGGAGTATAAGAATTGGGAGGTGAATCGAAAGACACCTCTCTTGGGATCAAGATTTTGTCACTCGGGCTAAGCCTCAAGGAACTTTATACCCTTGAGAAGTGAAAGAGGAGAAGTGGGTTACCGCTCCTCTCGGCTGTGTGACATCTTTTTGGTCTCATCTACGGATTTGGGCCTCACATACCTTGGGTATATCGAGGACTCCTTAGCTAAACCAACTGTCAACCTTGTAGACAACCATCTAGGATGTTAATGTGTTTGAGGTGACTGATCGAAACATTTGTAGAACATACACACTCCTTGGTGCAAGTATCACTTTCTGAGAATCAAAAACTTCTATTTGGTTGTTTCTATCTATTGCTTGATCTTTTATTTGTTGAATGAATGTTTGCCAAACTTGGTCAATCCTAGCTTAGGGCATACTTAGCGTAGTCACTACCTATTCCAGAAGTTGAATGAGTTGAAGCAAAACAACCAAGATCTCTCAAAGCCAAGCAGATTTAGAAATTGATGTCAGAGCAACCCAAACCCAAACAGAAGTTCCACAAAGTTAAACTCAAACCATCTCTAGCATACCAAGAACTTTCAGCCAAGAGAAAAGAAATAACACCAAACCCACGAATTGCCAAACTCCACAAAGCAGAGGACAAAGCTACCGACGAAGCACTTCAAGAGGCCTGGTTAGAGCGCACCATCAAATTTAGCCAACATCCAGGAGTTAATCCTGCTTATGCCTTACCAACTAGGCATGATTTCTATGATTAGACACCCTTGTTTCTCCCCATCTTCTTGGATGAGCTTCACTTTAGAGTCATCTTTGTAGAAAAGCCAGCCATCTTAGGTTATCCCCTTAAGCATTATTAGCTCATCCATCTCATTTAGAATCAAACCATCTAGCCAGCAATCAAAACCTCACATCCAAGCCTTCAAAATTGTTGTCACTTTTGCCAAAAGTTTGCCACTCCTAAAATCTTCCAAATCCATCAATCTCACCAAGGTTATCCCTTTGACAGAGCTTTGTCTAGGGTAATCTAGCTTTGTCACTTATTATCCCTCATCACCTTAAGCTAAAGGTTGGGATCCACAAGTGGTCAATCTCGTGTTCTTCCTAAAGGATCATCAGTCTATCCTTAAGTTGACACAATCACCACCAAGCTTGCACATAGGAAAGCAGACCTTTCGTGCTTTGGCAACATATCTTTGAAGTTAGAATCTCCAACCCAATCCTCCTTAGGTTTTGTCATATAGCTTTGCCTTAACCTAGGAAATCATTTGCATAGAGAAGCCTTCCCCCTTTTGCATCCATCAGCATTATTGCATCTCATCCCTAGGAGCATTTTTCATGCCACCCGTCACTCGCTTAGCCAAGAAGAAAGAAACAATGGAGCCCTATCATTTGGATCGAACAACCTCACCCCCCTTGAGCACTCAGCCATCCTTCAGCCCAGAGAAAGCTATGCCATCATGTACTGACATTGAAGCTTTCATGAACCAACCAGGAAATGCAGTATTGGTAAATGCCATTATAGACAAGAACAAAGAGACAATCATGGCTAATTTTCGAAGGGAAAATGTAGGAGCCTTTGACTTTGGAAGACCCCCTCCATTATCAGATCCATCTCACCCATTGTTTGGGCAGCTACCACCACCCATAGGCTCTTATGATCCAAATTATCCTCAATATATGCCAAAAGAAGAGCCTCCAGCCAATCCATATGATCCAACAGACCCAAACATACCATCATCCACCCAAGTTGAAATCTCCATGCCGCAAGCCAACCCATCCACCACCACTCCATCCTTGGTTCATACCTCTCCGCTCCAAACCCCCTTTACCCAAAAAAGCTCACCGTTCACCCCCTTCACTATTACTGCTACTGCTCCCCAACCCAGCCTTCCAAATCCACCCATCTCCCAAATCAGTGCTAGAATTATTTGCCAACCTCAGCAATATACAATAGGGATACCACCCATGGGGCCAAGTAATCAACCTTTCATCACCCCCAGCTTGTTCACTGCAGCCCAAAGCACAATCCCATCATTTCCATTAGGTCTTGGGAGCTCAATACCATTAGCCACAAATCTACAAGCTACTACCCTCACTCCACAAAGCTATCAAATCCCACAAGCTACTACCAATTTTCTACCAAACTCCCAAGTGACTCCAACCCCTACCACCACTCTACCAAGCTTCCAAATCCAACCACAAAGCTATCAAACCCCATCAGTTCCATTCCCAAGCTTTCAATTCCCACCACCTCCACCACCAACTAATCCATTACCTCCAATTACCAACTACTTTTCAATGCCACTTCTAGGAGGTAATCCACCACCCCAGCCAACCACCAATTATTTGCAGATACTGTCCCAAATGGGGGCACAACCCACATATATTGGTCAAACCCCACAAGCCCCCCGATCCTTTCCCCAAGCCTCTCAACCATCTTATACCTTACCTCCACAAAGCAATCCATTTATCCCACAGCCAGCTTATGTTCCTCAATCCCAACCTCAAATCCCATATCAACAACAAGCCTCGCAGCACATGCAGCAATATGCGCCACCTCCCCCTCAGCAACCTGTCATCCACCATGCAGCTGCCCAAACAATGTACAATCCTTATCAGCAAATACCTCATAGCCATCCATATTCAGTGGCCCCATCCAGCACATACCTACCTCAAGGCACTCCTACATTGGGGGCACCCCAGCCATCACCTATCAATTCAGAATGGGAGAAAATGAAGATAGCTCTGAAAGCCATCCAAGAAGGGAATGATCTGAAGACATTCAAGTTTGAGAATGTGTGTCCTTACCCATTTAACAGAGCCATTACCATGACACCATTTTCTGAACACTTTGAGGTACCCAAATTTGACAAATTCAGAGGAAAAGGAGACCCTGTCACACATATCAAAGAATTTTACATGCAGTGCCAGGACGTAGCATACAATGATGTCTTCCTCTTGTGCCTTTTTCCCAAAAGCTTAGTTGGACCAGCTCTTGAATGGTTTTATAGAATCCCCTATGGCACAATTAAAAACTTTGCTGAATTATCTGAGGCATTTGTAACCCAATATGCCCATCTTGTTGAAACAGAGCTATCAATAGTTGATCTTGTCCACACCAAGCAAAAAGGTGGAGAAAGCCTTGTCGAATACCTGCAAAGATGGCAAACCCTTACCACCCGCATATCCTGCACCTTGCCAGAACGCCATGTGGTGAAAATGTTTATTGATAATGCCCATCCTAGCTTGGCTCACCACATGACCATGAACTGTTTGCAAACCTACAAAGATATCAAAGAGAAAGGAATGATCCTTGAGCAAGGACTCATTAAAGATGGTGTGGTCAAGCTTTACAAGGAAGCCAACCAAAATCAATCACATTCCAATGACAAGTCTAGGTATTGGAACAAAAACAAGCACGTTGCAACAGATGGCATCATTGACACCAGACATGTGAATATTGTTGGTCCTTCTCACAACCAGTCCAACCCACCATATCAACCAAAAAATCAACAAGCTATCAACTACCAACAACACAATAACCAAAGCTATCAAAACCACAATCCAAGACCCAACTTCCAAGGGTCTAGCAATCAAGCTAATGCCATCAATGTAGCTGCAGGACAAAAGCCTAGATTCCAACCTACACCTAGAAACTATACACCCCTTGGTGAGCCATTGGATGTCATTTTTGAGAAATTAGTCAAAGAAAACCTCATCAAATTTCCTCCTACCCAGCAAAGTGACCCAAGCCAATCCAAAGCTGCATGGTACAAAGATAATGAGTACTGCAAATTTCATAGGGTAAAAGGTCACACTACCCTCAGATGCATGAAATTGAAAGACTATGTGTAGGACCTCATTGATCGAAAGGAAATCACTGTTGGTGCCCAAACCTCTCCCAATGCAGGCTTACAGATCTGCCAAAATGCTTTTCCTCCACACAATAACCAAAATCCTGGAAAAGCACCTATCCAAACCAACAACAACAACACCAACAACCATCAGCCAAACCAACAGCATGGGAAGAACAATGACCACACTTCATCCTATATAGACTATGGTAGCCTTATAGGTTGTATATCCAAGAAAGAGCCTTTCGTCAGTGTTATCAATATCCAAGGACCAAACAATGAGTGTGCAGTCACCACTTGAAGAGCGCAATTTAACATCACAGGCCCACCTGTTACACCAACACCATCAGCTCCATCAAAAAGCCAGTACAATATCTTGGAACACCTTGGGAATATGCTAGCCCAAATCTCCATTTTAGACCTTCTTCGCACTAGTCTTGTGTACAAGAACATCCTTGACAGTTCTCTCATAGAATCTCATGTCCCTTCTGATATCAATGCTACTGATTTTCATAATCTTGTTGGACACCTCTCATCCTCATGTGCCCTATCGTTCAAACCCACCGACATACCCGTGGTCGAGCCAGATCACACCCTTCCGCTTCGCATAGCCATCATGGTATCCAACTTTGCTGTAAAAAGAGTAATGATAGATAATGGATCAGCCTTGAATATTTGCACCCTAAAATTCATAAAACAAGTTGGGTATACTGAGGCAGATATCATCAGTGAGGTTATCACCATCAAAGCTTATGACAACTTGGAAAGAACCATAGAAGGAACTATTTTGCTGCCAATCAAGGTTGGGCTAGTCATCCAAGAGACACTTTGCCATGTTATTGATCTAAACCTACCATTTAACATCCTCCTCGGTCGCCCATGGATTCATGCCATGAAAGCCATTCCATCCACTTACCATCAGTGCATCAAATTTCCGCATCAAGGCACTGAGGTAACCATCCATGCCGATCCAGAACCCTTTGCTTACTGCAATGCGGTTGAAGCTTCATATACAAACCATTGCCCTGGAATTGATATCAGTACATCCATCGCCAGCTCATCCCACACTTATAATGACCCAGAAACCATCCTCGCCTCTACCCTGTCTACCGTGAAGATCAATAACAAAGGTTGTGGAGAGTATAGTCTGTCAGATGCATTTGCTGTCGGGGCACTCCCACTTGATCCACATGCCCATGGACGATTGACATATCACAAAGCTAAGGAGGTTCCACCTCCTCAATACAAACAGTTTGGCCCAACAACCTTTGTATCCTCAAAAATCCCTCTTCATGAGGAGCTCACTCCAGATATCAACAAATGGTTACATAAGGATGCACCTCAAAGAAATCAAGCATGCCTTGATCACTTCAGCCAAAAGTATCCCCAAGAACATAAGCTCATCACTAACAAATGGAACTATCAAGGTGGTGGTCTAGGACTAGAAGAAAGAGGCATGCAGTGCCCCATCGACGCACACAAGTGGGAATCGAAGTCAGGTCTTGGCTTTGGCATACCCACAATTGGGGGCACCAATGAGAATGGTCATGCTTTTTTAAACATTCACCGCAACCTTGTCAAAATTGAAGACATTCCTGAGGAAGTTGAAAAGAGAGCCTACGACGATATCCTAGACCAAATCTCCCTCAGAGACTCTGTTCTCCAAGAACTATCCATCCACCTCATTGACCTACAACTCGCCCATCCATAACTCATAGATTGGGACCAACCAAGTGTCATACACATCGATGAGTTCACATCAGAGGAGGCACTTCTAAGATTCATGGGAGTTGAAACTCCTCACAAGAAAAAAAAGCTAGATCCTGCCTATATCTACAAGCTAGATCCCAAGGGGTATTTTGGAGAAAATCCCCAACCTAGTTCCGATACAACCAAAATTGGAACTAAGGTGAATCTAAGACTAGCTAAGGCAACAAAGAGAACCCCTCAGCAAGAAAATCCAGAAGAACATGAGGATTTAGCATTGCCTCCTCAAGATAATCGACCAGAGGTGTCTTCTATTCTAATTGAGGATACTCAAGAAGTCAACATTGGTTCTTCAGAGATCTCCAGACTTGTTCACATTGCTGCATCCCTATCACAAGACCAAGCTGACCTCCTCTTTGAGGTCTTAAGAGAGAACATTGGCCGATTTGCATGGTCATATCAGGACATGCCAGGACTTGGTCCAAAGCTTGTAGTTCATCATCTTGCAGTTGATCCAAAGATCAAGCCCGTCAGACAAAAGCTTAGAAAAATGCACCCCAAGGTGGCATTATTGGTCAAAGCTGAATTAGAAAGAATGTTAGCTGCTAAGGTTATCCAACCTATCGACTACTCAGAGTGGATCTCCAACATGGTCCCTGTCACTAAACCTTCCGGTGACATTAGAATCTACACTGATTTTAGAGATCTTAACAAAGCTTGTCCAAAAGATGATTTTCCCTTGCCCAACATAGATATGATTGTAGATCTTACAGCTGGACATGAAATTTTGTCCCTCATGGATGGATTTTCTAGGTATAATCAAATCAAGATTGCAGAAGAGGATCAGCATAAGACAACATTCACTACCCCTTGGGGAACCTTTTGCTACAACATGATGCCTTTTGGCCTAAAGAATGCTGGGGCTACCTATCAAAGAGCTATGACAGCCATTTTTCATGATCTCATCCATAGCATTTTGGAGGATTATGTGGATGATATCTTGGTCAAGTCTCATACCTTCATGGATCATCTTGATGACCTGGAGAAAGTCTTTGATAGGTTAGCCAAATATCATCTCATGCTGAATCCCAAGAAATGTGTCTTTGGGGTCACATCTAGCAAGCTTCTAGGTTTCATAGTTTCTAAACGAGGTATAGAGATCGACCCCAAGAAGGTCAAGGCTATCTTAGACATGCCTCCTCCCCAGACACTGTGACAGCTTTTCTCTCTTCAAGGAAAGCTCCAATCTATTCGGCGCTTCATCTCCCAGCTTGCAGATAAGTGTACACCATTTTCACATTTACTGAAGAAGGATGAGAACTTCAAGTGGGATACTTTATGTTAGCACAGCTTCGACCATCTCAAGCAGTATCTCATCAATCCCCCTATCTTGGTTCCACCAGTTCCTGGTCATCCCCTGATTTTGTACATATCAAAAACACCTACTGCTCTAGGGGCACTTCTAGCACAGCTTGATGACTACAACAGAGAAAGAGCCATCTACTACATCAGTAGAACCCTAGTTGGTTATGAACTCAATTACACTCCTATGGAAAAAGCTTGTTTGGCAGTTGTTTTCTCAACTGAAAAGCTTCGCCATTACATGCTAAGTCATACCATCCAACTAGTCTCCAAGATTGACCCTCTCAAGTATATGCTCTCTAGAACAGCACTTACAGGCCGTTTGGCCAAATGGGTTATGCTCCTTAGTGAATTTGACATCCAGTATGTGGATAGAAAGGAAATCAAAGGGCAAGCTATAGCAGATCACCTAGCTGATGCACCTCTAATAGATGCTTATCCATTGATCACAGAATTTCCAGATGAGCATATCTGTCTAATTGAAGAACAACCCCCATGGAAACTTTATTTTGATGGCTCATACACATCTCATGGATCAGGGGCAGGAATATTGTTGGTCACACCTCAAGGAGATTACATTCCAAAAGCCTTCAAGCTACAATTCCCTAGCACCAACAATATAGCTGAATATGAGGCCCTCATAGCAGGATTAAAGATAGCTGTAGAATGGAGCATTGTTGAGCTACAAATCTTTGGCGATTCTCAGCTCATCATCAAGCAAGCCCTAAATGAATATCAAACCAAAGATGAAAAGCTATTACCCTACAAAGAGCTGGTTGATCAGCTAACCCAACATTTTACAAAGCTTCAGTTGACACAAGTGCCTCGAATACAGAACAAAGCAGCAGATGCTATGGCTACTATAGGCTCACTCTTGGAAATTCCCCAAGCAACTACACAGTATGAGTTTTTAGTGGAGCAGCTCCTCACACCCGTCTATGCGAATGAGGATTCAAACCGTGTTTGTATCTTGGTTGGTCCCCAATCCCCTTGGTACCATGAGATTCACGCTTACCTTAATGATGGTATCATATCCCCTCACCTCACACGTACCCAACGCCAGAACCTCATCCAAAAATCATCCCGCTATGTTATCATAGCCAATACCCTATATCGTCGGGGTTATCACGATACTCTCTCTCGATGTTTAGACCAAAATGAGGCCGTGATGGTGTTAAAGGAAGTACACTCTAGACTTTGCGGTGCCCACATGAGTGGTATTGTCCTAGCACGACAAATCCTTAGAGCAGGCTACTATTGGCCTACCATTGAAGAAGACTCCTGTGACTTTGTCAAAAAGTGTCTCCCATGTCAGCAGCATGCAAATCTTGTGCACGCTCTGGCACAGGATCTACAGCCTATTGCACCACCTTGGCCTTTCGCTTGTTGGGGCCTTGATCTAGTTGGAACTATCACACCCCTCTCATCTGATGGACATAAATGGATAATAACAGCTATAGACTATTTCACTAAATGGGTGGAAGCATTCCCCCTAGTCTCAGCTACAGGAGTTCAGGTCTCCAAGTTCATCTTGTACCACATTGTTTTCCGCTTCAGCATCCAATCCACCATCTTCACCGACCATGGAGGTAACTTTGAAAATCTCAACATGGAAGAATTATGCACTTCCCTTCGCATCCATCACCGCTTTACTAGCTCATATTTCCCACAAGGTAACGGCCAGGCAGAGGCAACTAACAAAACCCTCCTCAAAATTCTAAAGAAAGTTGTCAATGATTTCGGTCGTGATTGGCACCTACAAATAAATCCAGCCCTATGGGCCTATCGAACTTCCTTCCGTACATCCACAGGCACAACTCCATACTCCCTAGTCTATGGTGCCAAAGCGGTACTACCTATAGAGGTTGAACTTCCCTCCTTGCGCATATCTTTGCAAGGACAAATATCAGATGAAGAATATAGAGTAGCTTGACTCACCCAGCTAGATCTCTTAGACGAGAAGTGGCAACAAGCCTATGATCATCTCACAGTCTATCAAACTCATCTCAAAATAAATTTCAACAAAAAGGTGCTTCCACAACACTTTCAGCCAGGTGACATGGTCCTCAAAGAAAACATGAAAGTCCAAGTAGATCGAGAAAAGAAAGGCAAGTTTGAACCTACATGGCTTGGTCCTTATGTTGTCACTGCTTCCTTTGGCTCTGGAGCTTATCAGCTATCTACACTAGAAGGAGAACTCTTGAATGATCCTACTAACATCATTCATCTCAAGAAGTTCTATGCTTGAAGATCCTTGGTATACCAGGCTTTTGAAAAATACAAAAGAAAAAAATAGTAAAGAGAAATAAGCGTCCAATGGTGAAAACTTGGCAATTCAAGCACCTTGGATAGGTACCTTGGTGAAAACCTGGTAATTCAAGCGCCTTGTGTACTAAAGACTAATCCATTATCTATCACTATCCTATCCCTCATCCATTTACCCACCATCCCATAAGACACACTTGCTTGTTCCCTTGGTGTTCCAACCAAATATCCAAAATCTGATGAAGCTTGTAAATACCTCCTGTACAACTTGTAAATCTTGTACCAAAGCTTGTATTATACCTTTTAAATCTTGTACCATACCTTTTCTATCCAAATCTTGTCCAAGGTTTGTACCATATTCCAGCCTATAAATAATCTTGTATCCTAGCTTGTATACTATCACGTGCACACACAAAACCCCATTTTCACTTAATCTTTTCGCAAACCATCTACCTATCCACCTATCACCTATTATAGACATCCCATCCTTCACAAACATTTCCATCTCACAAAAACCAAAACATGAAAAAATGTGTACATTTGTAACATATCTTGGTCCATCAGCTTGTACATCCTCTTTAGCTTAGTACCATTGTATCTATCCAGCGTTCGTGTCAGTTCGTCCTTGGTCAACATCTTGCACACATCACACACTTTGGTTAGATATTCCAACGCATCCTTTAGCTAGATTTCCTATCACCAAAGTGTTATCTTTCTTAGTTCAGCTTGCTAGATGCATCACTCATCCAAATCCACCAGCTTAGGTGCTCTCTGATAGGTCCTTGCAGGATATAGCTTTCCTCATGTCTGATCTTGGTCCGTTAGTACCTCGTCCTACCCATCTCATTGGCAAACGGTTCTCCTTCGAATTTTCACTTTCTTTTGATTTGGGATCTTCCCTTTTGGGTCTTGAAGTATCTTTTCCAAGCAATCTCCTTGTTCCCTCCTCAAGGTTGCCATGATCTTCCATATCATGGTATGCTGCGAATGGGACAATTAGAGCGTAAGGTCTTGATCAGGTCTTTCATTTGTTTTTCTTTTCTGCTTGTGGGTTCTCCAATGTCATTTCCATGCTGCTTCCTCTAGGATTCATGTGTGATGTTGGGGCAATCCTTGCGTGTTTGTTTTGAGTTAGTTTGTCAATCCTCTGGATAGTTGGTGAACAGGCCTTGATGTTCTTGGTAACCTTGGAAATTAACCAATAGTCCTATAGCAAATCTAGTGCTCAACTACATGGTGGTACTTCTCTTTGAAGTATCCCCCCGCTCAAAAAGCTTCAATGGTTTTCCTTCATCTCCATTATCCCCCATCCATATCCAGCATCCATCTCTCCTACCCCAACTTATGCATCAGTATCTCTTTGAATCACTCATCACTCTTAGCTTTAGGGATCCACAATCCTAGTCTTAGGGATCCACCAATCCAAATCAATCCACCAAGCCTCATCTTTCAAGATCCACAATCCTAGTCCTAGGGATCTCCGAAACCCATCTTCCACCAATCTGACTCTTTGAAATCCTGTTGCATCAGCTTTATAATCCCCTCATCCATCTCCCTATCCTGGATTCCTTTTTATAGCGCTCTGCTCCTTCATCCTCCACCTTCCCTAAGGTCTTAAGCTTGCTTCCTCTTGTGCATCTGATTCTCCTTTATCATTCTCCCATAGTGAGAGTTTGAGCTAATTTAGCCCCTTCTCTTTGCCAATCTAAGTTTCCTTGCTCATCCGAGATTCTTGTACATTTCAAGAAGCCATCGAGCCTCACTTTCTCTCCCCGCTGCCTTCTTGAGGGGGCATCTCACAGTCCATTCTCTCCTCTTCTGCTCTAGCCTTGGGCATCTTATTTTCTTATCTTTGATGCCATGCCACTTGCAGCATCACATCAAAGAGGGGCAAAATGTAGACACCTAAAAACTTTTAGAAAATAAAGTATTTTTATTTTCTAAAAAAGTCCTGATGACATCATCATTTATTAATTAATTAATTATTTAATTAATTAATTAATTTTTATGCCATTAAATCCCTTTATCTTAATTAAAAATATTTAATTAAGGAATCCCTCCCAAAAATGTTTAAATCTTATTTAAACATTATTTTTTTATTTATTAATTATTTAATTAATAAATTGACCAAAAATCCTAAAATAAATAAAAAATTTATTTTTTGCCCAAAACTTGGCCAATTTCCTTATGACCAATAACCTCTTCCAAAATCTTCTAATCCTTCTTTAATTTTTATTAAAGGCTAATCTCATCATTTCCTACCCCTAACCCCAACTCAAAATATTTAATTAAAATTAAATATTAATCCTCATGTTTATTAAAAAAGTTTTAATAAATATCTCCTCAACCCAAACCCTTGAAATAAATAAAACTTTATTTATTTCCTAAAAATCTAATTTATCCTCATCCTAAGAAGTTCTAGACTCTTCTAGAAAGTCTTCATCCTCATCCTAGGAAATTCTAGACTATTCTAGAAAGTCTTTATCCTCATCCAAAGTCTAGACTCTTCTAGAAGATGTCTTTAAACCTAATCCTAATCCCCTCCTAACCTTGTCACATTCCGTAAACATGGGTTAAAACTTACTAACCCAAGCCAAAGTTAACAAATATCTCCTCCTTCACCCAGCCTCATTAAATGCCATCCACTTTCCTATCCTTAAGCTAATCCTAAACCATCCTAATCCATCCTCTAATCATTTGCACAAGCCTAAGCAAGCTTAGAACCTTCCTAATCAAGCCCAAGTCAAAATTTCTCTCATCACCCTCAAAATATCTCAACCATAAAACTTTATGAAGTCCACTAGGTCATAAATGACTCTTACAAGCCCTTTTATTGCTCTTACAAGTCATTATGAGGGTCTTTATGAAGATTTTATCTCTTGAGCCTCCTTTGTTGACTCATCCTTTCCCTTTCCTCCATCCTCTCACCATGTGACATGTGTCACTCCTTGATTGGCTATAAGGAAGCACAATCCATGTGCTCTTCTCTCATGCAATCTGAGCCTTCCATAAGCTTTTTCCCATCCTTGCATCTTAGCCCTCAATCCATCAAGCCTCTTGCCTATAAATTGGATCCTTCCCCTTTACAAAATAACACAATCCATAAAGTAAAGTCATAATGCCATTTTGAGAAGCCATTTTACATCCAAACCATACACTCACATCCAAATTCCAACTCCATTTGAAGCCCTTTTTGAAGCATAAGCTTGAGCATACATCCTATCTATTTAGACAAAGCCACTCAACAAGAGAGCTTCTCATTGAGAGAGTCCATTAATGGCTCATATTCTCAATTGAGAGTTCATCTTAGTCTATCTTGAAGTTTATGAATTTTGTTTAGTTTGTAGAAGCTTTATTTAAATTTGGTTTCTATTAGCATACTAACATTGCTCATATACATTTACAACTTATCTTCCAATGTATCTAAGTGTGACCAACCTCTATATCTTTGAGTTTGTCATCAATACATTACTTCACCATTGTCTTAACTAATTCTTGCACTTCATTACAATATCATAACTCAACCCTTCCTTTAGGTGCTCTTGTTACATCTTGTTGATCAAATCCTCTTCATCAATAAACTAAGTGATAGTGCATGAATCTTGTAAGCGAATATCATCCCTACATATAGTAGGTTTGACATCAATGGAAAAACAATGATTGAAAACAATATTTTGCAACAATCTCCCTCTTTGATCTTCAACAACAATGAGCTTTTCAATCAAATTTCTAACACAATCAATACATTAATTGAATATCATATTGTTATTTTGATCATACTCTGTTAGTCTATTGTGCTAGTTGTTGAGCTTCTTGGTCTTGGATTATTTTTCCCTAAGGCAAATTCTTACACTAAGGACCCAATATAGATGGAAGATTTAAAGGTTCTAGCTCTTATATATAAGGACCAAGGATCAATTTTGAAGATGAAAATAGATAATGGATATCAACATCTATAGAGTGAGAAACATGGTCAAGGCTCTCATGTTTAGGATATATTTTTATACTAATAGGCTCATGAATATCATTGATAGGAAAAAAATTGATATGAGTACATGGAGCTTGGGGGTATTTATTTGTATGCCAAGGAATTTGAAGAATAGAAAATTTTGAGGTGGACATGGAGAAGTATAATAAGCTATCAAAGAGATACTCTGATCTTCACAGGGATCTTAATTTGGATATCATAAAAAGAGTACTTTTCTCTTGATTTTGAACAATATCACTACAAATTGTGGAAGCAATATCTTGATCTCACTTGGTAGGAAAATAAGATAAGGATGTGGAGAAATAAATGATTCTTGGTCAACTATAGAAAACATAAGACTTATTGGCATCCCAAAAATGACATTTTGCATGTTTTTGGATTGACTTTCCACATTGTGTATATGTAGGATCAAATTCATCAAGTCTAACATGTTGGATTGTCTAATGTGAACATTTTTTAGTCTAACAGTATTGGAAATGACTTTAATTTTGTTCATTGGTGTATATTATATTTTTTGTTGGTTCAATATTATGAAAAAAGTTTTTTAGACCACCAAACGCACCTATCCTTCCCTATTGAGCTTGGTAGAGGCTTGAAATGTTGGTTTACTAAATTAGGAACACACCCAAAGACTCCTTAACTTATGGTAGACCAATGAAAATGAAGTGGAAAGTCAAAACCAAATTTCCATGTAGAAACATCAATGGGTGCTTGATATGGTGAATTTAATGGGGTGATTACTATTTACCTTACACAAGTATAACCAACATTTTACAGGTAATCTAGGTGGAAATATAAATTAGGGTTTTAATCAAAGGGTAATTTATTCATGTCAATCCTCCATAGTCCCAAAAGTAAGATTAATGCATCTCATGTTAGAATATATATTCCACCAATTTAACTGAGAAGGGGGGTGAATTAGTTGTCGAACTATTATCACAATTATCAACCTTAATAAAACTTAACCATGTGAGAAATGCAAATAGAAATTACAACAAGATACTCATGCACAATAACTCTAGATATGTTAACTAGGGAAGCCCTTGATCAGAGGGAAAACCCTGGTGGGGATTGTACCCACAAGATGATGTACTAATATAAATGTTCCTTATTAGAGGATTGACCTTGTTAGGAGTATATAACAACATTCAATATATATCAGTCCTTGTTAGGAAATTTTGAATCCCTATTAGGAGATTCCAACCCTATTAGGAGTTGTGCCAACTTTGTTAGGAGTTGTATAAGGTAGATGGACCCACTATCAAAAAAAATTCAAGGGAAAGATCAATGAACTCATTGTCCAAATGATCTTTGTATTATTCCTTGTAGAATAACAGATTTGAATTGTACTTCCTTTATCTTTTATTATATCCTATCAACCATATTTCTGCTCCTTCTAATCTTGATACCAAATCATGAACTCCACATCCAATAATCCCTTGGATCTCTTACTAAATTCACCAACACTCTACTCCTTTTCTCACTTTGCATTCAATACTTGATACACACACCATTTAAAAACAAGGAAAATATCTTCCCTTTATACCCTATATTCAAATATAATTCCTTGAGTTGGCCTTGAGACTTTTCCAACTAATTATAATAAGATAATTAATAAATTTCTAATTACAATAGAACTATCAGCTCATAGTATATGCAAAAATTCACACGTGTAACTTTAGGACTTTCACACTTGATGATGTCACCATTAGGTTGTCTTCTATTACTAGTTGACTACACATCACTAGATTATATCTCTTCTAGAAGATATAATAGGATCATCAAAAACTACTTTCCATGCACTATGTCTTTGCACTACTCTCTATAAATCACTTATAACTTTGGTAAATCTTTGACGTAGAATCTGAGAATTTAACCTCATCAACAAGACACAAGGTAAAACATGTCCTTGATTGCACATCATGAGACAATCAAAACCTTATCCAGACACCTATGTTATTTGTGTGTTACTCTACCAGTCTTTATAGAATTACTACTATGTTGACATCAATGATAAAAAGTCATTAATGCAACATGTCAATACTCTCCAATGCTTAGGATACTCCCCCAAAGGAATACCTTTAGCATTCATGCTAACATCTCAGCTCTATGATAAATTGAAAGTGTATAGTCTCATAAAGAAATATTCAAGAAGCTCCAATCTACACAACATCCAAGTGCGTCCAAGGAAAAGATCAAATCAAGGCTTCTTGGCCAATATGAATAAGTCTCCTGATATTTTCATCTCAAGGGAGTGTATTGATTATAGTAACATGGAAGGTTTGACATATAACTATTATCACTTTAATCATTCATAAATATTATTTGTGTAATGGCAAGTGTATATTCAACTATCTCTAGTATATTGTTTCCACTCCAACATCACTATATGTTACTAGATTCTCATAGTCTCCAACTTGCTACTATATGGCCAATATGTCATCACCACACACCATACGGCCTAATTTTACTTCCACACATTGTATGACTAGTTTTTCCTCACCCCATACACTATACAAATAGTATATTGTACAACACTCTACTCCTTTCCTCACTTTGCATTCAATACTTGATACACACACCATTTAAGAAAAAGGAAAACATCTTTCATTTATACCATATCTTCAAAATAATTCTTTGAGTTGTCCTTGAGGCTTTTCTAACTAATTATAATAAGATAATTAATTAATTTTTAATTACACTAGCATTGTCAGCTCATAGTATATCCAAAACTTCACACGTGTGACGTTAGGACTTGCACACTTGTTGATGTCACCATTAGGTTGTCTTCTATCACTAGTTGGTTATGCATCACCATATTATATCACTTCTAGAAGATATAATAGGATCATCAAAAATTTCTTTCCATGCACTATGTCTTTGCACTATTCTTTTTAAATCACTTATAACTTTGGTAAATCTTTGACTTAGACTCTAAGCATTTTAACCTTGTCAATAGGACACAAGGTAAAACATGTCCTTGACTGCACATCACTAGACAATCAAAACCTTATCTATATAGCTATGCTATTTCTATGATACTCTACCAATGTTCATAGACTTATTGCTATGTTGACATCAATGAAAATAAAGTCATTAATGCAACACATTAATACTCTCCAATGCATAGGATACTCCCCCAAAGGAATACCATTAGCATTCATGCTAACATCTCAGCCCTATGAGAACTTGAAAGTGTGTAGTCTTAGAAAGAAATATTCAAGAAGCTCCACTCTAAACAACACCCAAGTGTGTCCAAGTAAATATCAAATCATGTCTCCTTGGCCAAAATGAATAAGTCTCCTAATATTTTCATCTCAAGGGAGTGTATTGATTATAGTGAGATGGAAGGATTGGCATATACCTACTATCACTTCGATCATTCCTAAAATATTTTTACCTTAAGGGATAATCCCTCTAAAGGTAAACTAAAGAAATTAAATCAGATTCAAGGTTCTAATCTTTTTGTTCTCTCAGAGAGAGAAAAAGCATACCCCTCTATCTATTCACAGTTCTAGGAAACATCAAAAAAAGTTAATTTACCTTAGCTAACATGATTATGAAAATGTCAAATGCTTCTAGGTTTTTTACTCTTGAAAAGAGAGAAGAATATAATCCCCTCACTTCAAACAAGATAATCTATAGACAAGCCCTTGTTACCTATGGAAACATCTCTATCCTAAATTAATCTAAATTCTCTCAAGTTCATCACTTCCAAGAGAGAAGAGCATACTTCCCTACAAGTCATCAAGCTAGTAAAAGATCACAATTCTAATTATTAGATTCCTAATAAATCACTAAGAAATCACAACATTTGGAACTATCTTCAAAGGCAATCTACAAGCCAAGGTATAGTAGTCATGATGTTTTGATTGGAAATTGTACATAGTGTAAATGTGTATTTAGGAAACTTTAATATAGAATGAAGATAGACTAACAATGAACTAGACTAAATCATAGAAATATTTATCAAAAATTTAAATCCTATAAATATCTCATGTTTCCCTAACTACAACTACTAAGAAAGCTCTCAAACCTAGCATCTCAGTGATAGTTCTAGAACAGGAGTATGCTTAGAATGCAGATCTACAAGAATGCATGCAAGACCTATGACTATAATGCAAATTATATGAAGGTAAAAACACTTAAAATGCTAGGAAAATGGACATACAATGATCTAACATGTAATAAATGATACTAAATGACATAGAAACAATGCTAAAATGATAACTCAAAGTGTGCCTATAGTGTAGATGCCTAAAACTTGGGTCCTTTGGCTCTTGGATTTCCCTCCTATTTATAGGATTTTGGAAGGGGTTGGATTAAGAATTATAATTTTCACCTTTGACTAGTGGATGAAAGTGAAACTGAAAATATCTCATAAGAGACCAGGAGGAAGAATCCAACAGACTTCGTTTTGAGGATAATTGAGGACATTTCTAATTCTTTTAAAATGAAAAAGGGAGATTTTCAATTTTGTGAGGATAAATGTTTTAATAAATGTCTTATTTATTCTCAACATTTTTTCTTTTTTCTTTGAATTGTTTTTCTCCTCTTTTAAAGTTGATTTAGGTCTTGTCAATTTGATAGATAATTAATGACCTGATGTGATTTTTGATTTGAAAGTTTGTTGTGTTTCTTCTAATTTTCCCTTTAATTTGCATTAATTGATTGGAATTGTGTGATTTAGGTCTGCCAATTTTTGGGTGTCTACAAATGCCTCTCTTTGAGCTAATATGTGAAGCATATTAGTTCAAAGACTATCTTGACTTTTTGATTTTAGGTCAACTTCTAATGATTGGATGTCTATTTGATGATGTTTTGACATTTCATAGTTGTCGTGGTGTCTATTTGTTCATGGTTTGATGTCTAATCATTGATGATTTGATGTTTTGGTATTGTTGATTTGATGATTGGTGTTGTGATTTTTTTTTTCTTGGATACCCTAGTTTTAGTTAATTTGATGTTTGAAATTTTGGCTGGGGTAGAACATTTTTTATTTTTTAGAAAATTTTAATGCCCCAGTTTGAATGCCTTAGTTTGATATGGATATACTGCCCTGTCAGAAATGAAATTGGGAAAAATATAGAAGTGCAAAAATTAAGAATTTTCCAATTTTATTTCTGAAAGTTGGATAGTTGATGGATAAAGATGATCAAGTTGGATTGATACAATGCTCATTTGTGAAAGTGAGAAAAAAGATTCCAAGGGTGAGTAAATAGGGTAAACAATGATATAAAAGTCCTTTAGGAGGGTTAAATAGGTCAAAAGACCTTTTATCCTTGTCATTTTCACACTCTCTTTTTGCATTTGGTGATTTGGAGCTCCAAGTTAGTGAGGATGGTGGTCCCCTTAGGAGAGCACAAATTCGACAGGGGTCATTGGTATGAGTGTCCAACAGATTATGGTGCCTCGGTAAGTCATTGAGATCTGCCATTTTTTACATTTTGCATTTGTACCTATCTTTTTGGATTTTTGTGCAAATTTTCATGATAAGTATGGTAATTCAAATCTTTTATCACATTTACATTTTCTTTTAGCACATATGCATTCTTTAAGCACATTTGAATATTCTTGTAGTGCATATGTGCATCAAAATAGTGCATTTAAAACCCGAAGTTAGGACTAAAATAGTACATACATTAGGGAAATAGCACATTTCATTGTTTTAGTAACACATAGGTGTGTTTTAATGCATACGATTGGTCTTATAGCACGTAAGTCTAGTATTTCAGTGCATTTGTGTAGAATAGCACTTTTGACTGAATAAAAACACATATGATCATTTGAATAGTGCATAGACATGTTAAAGTGCATATGATGCAGAAAAGAGTGATTTTGAAAGTTAAAGTAGTGTATCTACCTATTTTAATGCATTTAATTGTTGTAGTAGTGCATATGTCCTAGGAAATAGTGTGAATGATTATTGAAGTAGGAAATTGAGTGTAGGGCCTTAGTTGAGTGTAAGATAATGCAAAAGGCTAGATTTTAGGTCTATCAACTAGGTATGCATCATAGCAAGGAAACAATAATGATCAGGTATTCATGAATTTGTGTTGTAGGATCAATCTAATGATAGATACATAAAGAGTGATGACCCAGCTTAGGATATAGAGTAGGGAAAAAAAAAACTCTAACTCAAGATAGTGAAAGATGAGTAATAGGTCCAAGATAGAACTAGTAGCTAGGTAGCTAGATATAAATATTAGACTAATGTTTGATGATCACTTTGTGAAAAAAATTGACATTTTTTGTTTGTTTGATGAAAAATAGATGTGTGGACAAAAGTGCATGGTACGAGGACTGTATCCATGGCCTTTAGAGGTAGTGGGCCAATTATCTAGAGTAGACCATTAGGTGATAGAAAAATGTGGGTTCACATATTTGTTACAAATGCCCCAATTCTGAGTAAACTGAGGGCTATTGACAACTATGGCTGAGCGATGGCACTCAGACCACAACACCTTTCATTTGTTGATGGGGAGATGACAATGACTTCTAAGGATATATACATGATATTTTGGATCTCGATAGTAGGAGATATGGTTTATTATGATTAGACTACTGATGGTGCTACTTTCCAAGATTTGTTTGTGGATGTCAGCATTGGTCATAGTTTTAGATGCTGAAGTGAGGCATTGCCAATAGTTTTAGCTAGTTTGATAGGGAATTTTTTTTGCCTGATTGACAAGGGCAAGGATTTCTAGTTGGATGGGGCCAATTGATACAAGATATGATTGGTTAGCCATGGAGATTTGCATGGGGTAATTTCATTTTGGCCCACTTATATCACAATTTACATCAGGTTGTGTATTTTGATTTGTCATCATTATTTGTAGGGTTAATTTTGTTACAACTATGGATATGGGAGAATTTTCCCATTACTCATCTAGTGTGTGTGTGACAATAGCCTCAGGGCATGTCATACATGTATACTTATTTTGGTGTGATCATGCAGCCCCATTTGGGCAAGATAGAGTATTGGTAGTAGATTTTAGATGACATTAATGAGGTTGTGTGGAGACCTTACTAGTTCATAGAGCCATGGGTAGAGGATGATGATGAGATGGTATAATTCTTTAGTCCAAGGTATTTTCTAGGCCAGATACTTGCAGTAATAGAGTGATTTTGTTTCAGGTAGGTGGTGAGACAATTCAATCAGTGGCAGGGCATGCCATAAGGATCAACTCATTATGCTTAGGTGCATTCAAAGAGAGTGGTGTGGGGGCTAACCTTGGAGTACAAGGCTTTTTGGGAGGCCTTTTTCTATTTGATAAACACATCACAAACATGGGCCTTGCAAGATGGGGTGGCAGATGCATGGATGGAGGGGGATTATGCATAGTGGTTTTAGTAGCATTGCTTCCCTAGATACACAAATCTGGCCAAGCCTATTATTGGGATCAATGAGCCATCGAGTGGGGGGGAGTATGATGATGATAAGGGTGGCTCAAGGAGAGGTAGAGGTAGATGGTGAGCTAGAGTCAGGGTGATAGGTGTGGTCAAAGCACGGGGGAGGTGAGGCTAAGTAGTTGTGATACTACCATAGAGGGAAGTGGCACGAGGACTAATGTAGGGACCTGTGGATGCAGAGAGGGTTGGAGGGATCTAAGGCTATGGTGGGGTGAGGGTGAGAGGAGGGTTGGTTGGTGGTGTGGTTGTTGGTTAGTGAAATAGAAGGGTTGAGCAAGCTAGATCAAAGTAGGTGAGGGCTAGGTTGCTAGAGGACATGTAATTTGTTAAGCACCAAAGACCGTAGGTATAGGCTCTGATCAAAGATCCACTGGGTGCATAGCCACAAGGATAGTAGTAGGTGTTACCAGAGGCCTAGCCATAGGTACAATAATTAGTAGATATATAGCTGCCATTGGAGAGGCTAAGGGGATTGACTAATTTGGAGGCTAGGATGAGTGCCATGGAGGCTCGGATGGGTGAGGTGTCGAGTACCCTATACACATTTATAGCTATGATGACACTAGGGACACCACTACCACTACCACCATCAAGGACAGATGGGGCATTGATGAGTTAGGCAGTTGTGATCATCTAGATAGGTTGTACCTATGAAAAATGCAGTAAAGCAAGTGCCCCAAGAGGGGATGAGTGCCTCCAGTGAGCAGGGACTGTTAGATTAGGAACCTACACATTGATGAGTACCTATAGCAAGCAAGGATTGTTAGATTAGGAACCTACACATGGATGAGTGTACATTATGTGTTGTGGCCTTAGTCCTCATTATGTATGATTATTCTTTTGATGTTCATTTTATACTCGTGCTGATGTTACTTGGTTGATTCTTGAATATTATGATTTATTGATGTACATGTTATGTGATCTTTCTATGTTCTCATTGATGCAATTTATCTAATATTCATGTGGATTTTGGTGTGTGGATGTATTTTCCAATTGTTATCTTTGCTGTATGAGATATCTAAGCTTATTGATGTTTTGATGTGTACACTTGTTATATCATGGACTTATGTATGCATGTGATGTTTTGAATTGATGGATATGGTAGTAGTAGATGCATGTGTATATATATGTGTGAATTATTAATGTAGCATGACAAAATGGATAATGATTAAGATAAATGACATGGAAATAATGATATAATGAAAAGGTGATGTGATAATATGAGTGTAATGACATGAAATGAAATATGGTAGAATGACATTGGATTTAATGAAATGAGATGTAATGGAATGGAATGGAATGTAATGACATGAAAATATAGTAAAATGAAAATTAGATGTGATGAAATGAGATGTAATGGAATGTAATAAAATAGAATGTAATGAGATGACATTTGGTGTAATGTAACTTGATGTATTGAGATGTAATGTGATGTAATAAAGTGATTTGTAATGTAATGTAATGGAATGAATTGTGATGGGATGAATGTGGTGGTAATGTAATAAAATGTGATAAAATGTGGAAAGAAATGATATGTGATGAAAAAATATGTGAGGTAATGAAATGAAATGAAGTGAAATAGGTAAATGAAATGTCTAATGAATGAAATCATATGTGATGAAATAATAGGTAATGAAATGATTAGAGCTAATGTAATAAAATGAAAAGAAATTGGTAAGTGAATAAAAAATGTGATGAAATGGAAAGGAAATTGAAGTAATACAATGTAATGAGAGGAAATATGATATGAGATATGATAAAATAGGATTATATGTAATAGAAATAAAAATGAATGTAATGCAATGTAATGTAAAGATAATGATATGTAATGAAATGAACTTTGTTGTGATGTCATGCAATGTAATGTAATGATATGAAAATGAAATGAATGTGTAAATGAACAAATGTGTGGCAAAGAGTCCTAGAAGTAAATATGGTAAAATGAAGAAAATGTGAAGATGGGATTGTAATGATGGGAAATGATAAATAAAACTGTAAGAAATGTAATGGGAACATAATGAAATAAAATGTGGTAAAATGTGATGTGATAAATGGAATGTGAAAGAAAGTGTAAAATGGAAGGAAATGGAATGATTTGAGATTTGAAAGCTATGGAATGGGATGTCAACTTTTGAGATTCAAAAGCCATGAAATGAAATAGATTAAATGCATGAATTAAATGTAATGTGGGTAAGAACATGAAATACAAGTCACAAATGTAGAAAAATAGAGAAAGTGAAATATAATGAAATGAAATGAACTTTGATATGTAAGGAAATGAAATGGGGGGATGGTGTGTGATGTAGTGAGTTATGGTGAATGAAAAGGAGATGAAATGGAATGTGATGAAATGACATTCAAAAATCCATGTAATGCAGTAGATGGTGTGGTGAAATGTGATGCATGTCGGCAATATTGAGGAGACAAAGTCTATGATAGTGGAGTGCTAAAAGCTCACTTTGATGTTGATGTTGTTGTCTGTTATTAGATAACTAGTTATGAATTTGCTGAATGATGTTGGGAAGGCCTTCTTGTGTAATCATGATTTATGTGCCAGCTATTTTTTTTAAAGAACCCAAGGTGAAAATGAGAACTAAATGAATGCAACTAACTATCACTTTATAAAGAGATGCAAAATTAATTGTCATCATAGAGCATTTAACAAAAAGTGGCTAAGTACAATCACCACTAGCTAAGCTATGGTGATATGAATACTAAGTCATGCCAAGGAGTACCAAAAAACATGAACAAATGTACATGAAAAATATGATAATTATTAGAAATCAAAATTATATCCATAGAAGAACAAAAATAGGCATGCAAATAGTCACATGTTAGATGGAAAACTAATAAAATATCATGACTACATCAAAACACCTCTAGTAAAACACATCATCAAGGCATTATAAGTACATAATAGTGAAAAAAAAAATTTGCACCATGCATGCTACTAGTTGTGTGTAATAGTGTCAAGTTTGTTCAGTTCTACCTGGGAACAACTTTTTGTACTAGTCGAATAAGAAGGCATGGGATGTTTTAGTGGTAATTTAGCAGTGAATTCTAACTAGCAATGTGCATCAATAGGAATTAGGGTGTCTGAGTGTTAGAGCCAAGGGTCAAATGTACCTAGTACTAGTGTAGTAGGATGTAGAGAGTGTGTTGGTGTTTGAAAATGCTACAAGTTTCCAATTACCCCAATGAGAATAAAGCACATCTAGGGGAAGCTAACTCCCATCTTCAACATACGATTTTAGACACTGGGCCAACTATAAGGCTAGACCCTTCTTCTACTTCAAGCTTTGCAAAACCTAGGTGGGTGGACCTCAGATTCAATCAATATGGTACTAGTGTAAAAACATACTCCTGAATATATCAATGTAGATAAAAAAACCTTATATCTCCTAATGACTCATGAAATGACATAGATCTATAGTAGCTAAATTTGAAACAATACAATTCATGAGTTAGGGTTAGACTTTTTAGCTCTTCAACATGAAAATGGGAGAAACATTTGATTAATAATGTTGAACTCAACAAAACCCCTAATATGTTGCAGTAAGAACTAATGATCCTATAGCTGATCAATGCCTTATCTACTGGGAAATTCCATGAATCAATCATATGCATATGGATACCTGATACATACTCATATACTCAGATATCTAATCTATCCATTCACCTTGTAAATAGACATATGTGTTCAATCTAAATCTCATTCTTACCTGATATCCTCATCAATAAACTTGCAACCCTATTTATTTCCCTAAAGAATTTACATAACTCCTTGAATTATAAGAAACAATGAAACAACATACAACCTTAAGTGACTGCAATTATGACCTAGGCTCTTTTTTCAAAGATCATAAAACATTGAAGCTCACTAAGAAAGGAGACAAGATTTAAAATGAAACTCAATCATCTGTTGTTCTTTGTATTTATTTCCTTGAAATAATACATTCATATGCATGAAATCAAAACATAGAAACACCTAATAGATCTAAACTATCTATGTTCTATTCATTACTGCTATTCATACAAGAAGAATTTGCTAAAGAATGGTATCTTAGAACTAAGAAAACTCAAGATTTGAACCCTTACAATGGATGAAAGAAAGAAAGATATAAAAAAGAGGTGAATTCCCAAATCTGATCTCAGAATGACATGTGTCCATTTGAGATTCCATCCTCTATTGTAGGAAACCTCTTTCATCTTTCTACCCATTTGATCTAATTTAGTTTTCATCATTATACTATAACTAACATGTAAATATCTTTGGTCAATGATCAAAACCATTCTACAACCAAAATATCTTAAAATACTCATTAAATACTGAAGGAATTAAGGCTTAACTAATCTAAAAGGGAAAAAATTCAGCCCCAACTACATTTATATCATGTTTTATCAAGCTTGTAACTGCATTTTCACTTTTTGACCATTTCACTGAGAAGGCCCCCAAATTTTATGTTTCTAGCTACAACTCGATATAGTGAGCACCTATGCAGAAACTAACCTTAGAATCAAAAAGTTCATCTTCTCTTGATTTTGGCAATATATAATATGGCTATATTTGCCTCTTAGAAACCCCCTGAAAGTTGATTTGAAAATACCACTCTGCATGGTTCTATGATTGAACCTTTAAATTTTCAAAAATTTAAAAAAATTCTAAAGTTTAAACTTTAGAAGAAATGACCTTTTGAATTTAAAAAAAACTTTGAATGTGCACTTTCTGTGAGGAAATATTTAAAAATTATTTTGACATTTTTTAATTTCCTCCCCTTATCCTTGGATCTCAGGTCAAACTAGGTTTGACCGTACATGCCATGTGGTAGCACCTGATTGGTCCACCTCTGCACACATGCCACCTCATCACCACGTGGCACTCTCTGAATGGTCTAGGAGTTATATCTACCATGTCATCATGTGCCCTGGGGCCGCTGCCACATGGTGCTTGCCCACATTCCCACATTTCTTAACTATCAAGCAACTTTCTTTTGTGGGGATGTGATGACCGTCTGATCTTGCCATGTGTCACATCTTACCATTTGGTTTAAAACTTTCTATTATGGTGCCACCTCACTTAATTTGGGACTCACTACCACATGGTGCTTCCATACATTCTCACTTGCTTAATGATTAGGAAACTTCTCCAAGTGTGGAAGTGCCAGCCACAGGATCAGGACACGTGGTGAAATCTAAGCCTCTACGTTTTGGCCCGCCATGTCAACTTGTGCATTGGTTCATTCAAAATTTAACTATGTCTTCAATCAGTTGAGTGGGCCCATCCATGAAGCTAATACCTTTCCACAAGGAACCTTTCTTTAAGGAAATATATATGCTATGTAGGTTTACATTTAAACATATGAAAAGCTGACCACATAAGAAATGTGGGATAATTTGTTTGTCATTTGTTTTTCCCGTGTTTTCCTTCTTTGCGCAACTCGATCTTGGCTTCTTTTTTATGTGAGCCAACCTTTGGATACCACCTCTTTGTCTCTTCCATATGAATCTAAACTAAGATGATCATTCTAAATCCTCCATTGAGTTAAAGATTATCAAAACATGTATGAGACCCCCATTTTATATACCCAAAAAAACAATTGCAAAGAGGCTGATCTTAAAAGCTTGCAGTGAGCCCTGTTAATGCCACCTCTTTTTGCTTTGGTGTCTTGATGTTTTCTTCTTTTGCTTGGGTTCTCAAGCATGCAACTTTCAAATCTTTGGTACTACTCCCATATTTCCTTTGCACATGGAGTACCCTGTCTTAATTTGAAACATGGTCTCTTCAAAGACTATCCCAGCCAACCTCCAATACACAATGGATGTCATTTGTTGGGCAACTAATTATCTTCTCAAAGCCACTTCTCAACCTAGAGTTTTATATGTGCAAGTTTAATCTTTACACCATGAACGGATTCTTTTCTTAGTGTTAGGTCTTCCCTTTATTGCTATGGGTGCTTCTGTTCACATGTGGAGCTCCTCCAAAATATTCAAACTTCCTTGTTTGGCATGTTACTCTACCTTGGACTCATCCTGACACCTCTCAACAAGCTATGTTCTCCTTTCTTTCTATGGTGTGGGTTCCTCTTTTTATGGACATTCTACCAGATCTACCATTGGTCCTCTCCTTTTTATGTGTAGAGCTCCCTTCTTCAAATGGATCCTTTTCTTTACCTTGGTTGTAGCTTGCTCTTATGCAAATTGCTACTTTTTATTGGTGGCTTCTTGCTCTACTATCATGGGTGATCTCTTCTCAATCATGTTTACAAGTTGCAATAAGAGGCATCTCTGCAACATGCCCTCCATGAATCCTAATTGATGCAATAGAAATGAGATCATCTTCCCTCTCTAGCACTATAGTGTAAAAGCCTTGGTAGTTTAAGCCGCTAAAATTTGATCCCCCACCATAAATGACTTGAGGAATCATATCTATGCCTATCCTTGGATCATCCATTCATTCAAAACATTCCTCCATGATAGCAAGGGCCATGACTAGCTTTAAATTGCATTTTGATATCAGTGCAAGGCTTTGAGGAGAACATAACCTTTGATCCTCATTGATAGATCTTAAGAGAGTCCATGTAAGACCCCCTTCAAACTCTATCTTAAGAACATCTTCATTTCCATCTAATGTAGGTAAAACTTGTACTGGTCTCAATTTGAAACAATATCTCGAAGCTCCTTTGCTTCTTCTTCTAACATTGGAATTCTTAGTCCTTCAGCTACATGACCTCTTTTGATAGTGAGAACCAATTAGTTAATTCCCCTTACTTTTGCATAAAAAGTCTCTCTTGTAATTATTTCATGACACAAACACACAAATAAATTTTAGGTAAAATCTTCTCAAGGGTTGTTTCCAATGTGAACTTCGACAAATGGCCCCTAGGATGCTCACTATTAGTTGACTGTCACCTTTATTATTTCTTTGCATACAATATCCATGTCAATTTGATTTGTTATGATCATGTTCTCATACACCAAATTGATTCATCCCTTCTTCACTGGGGTGCTATTTCAACACTAGTATAGAGATTACCAATGAAACTCAATAGATGTTTGAATATTTGGTGCACTCAATTGTCTCCTTTTTATTACATGTACAATTAGTATGTCTATCAACCTCATGCAATTAGTCAAACCCCAAAGTGGGTTTGGCTAAAAAAATAAAAAAAATTCAAACAACTAATATTCTAAACTAATCCCATGAACCTTTGATACTGATTCAAATGAAATTTGATCACTGAACTACCAATTAAAACTCATTTTATCACTTTCTTGTAGATTGTCAACTTTGTACTAGGAGGTCCTTTGATTGGCCTTAAAAATGGATCCAAACACCTAACTGGATTCTGAAACCAAACATATTGATTCTTTGTTCTGCATACCTGCACCCCATCAAATCTCATCTCATGAAAAATTCCTTGTCAAAAGATATTCACCTCCAAAGTTTCCCTCTTAGAATTACTTGTAAGTAAACATGTTAGAAAACCATAATTCGCATTTGGATTTGGCTTTGAAAATTGGGTAAATAGACACTTGGGAGCACGAAAACTGGGGTGTTGGTTCACTGTCATGTGCACAGTATAAATCTACAATTTGGGCTCATGACAAATAACTAGATGCAAATGGAAAGTAGTCAAAGCGAGCTACTCAAATTTTGCTGATTGAAACAATGGTAGAAAAGCATTTTTTGCAAATGGAATTAACCTAGGAAAGTGTGCAGACGGATTCATCAAGATGTGAAAATTGGCACATTTGAAGTATTTTTAGAGGAAAACATAGTTGTACAATCTATTTGATCTCATCTATCATGAATTTCAAAATATGACATCACAAACAGGGGTTTCAACAAATATGCACTTTATAACACTAGTTAAAAGCTAGAAATTGCTTTTAGAATCGCATTTGAAAACTAATCAAACAGATTCGTCATAAGCTCAAATTTGAAACATAGAAAGCCTTTAACCTATAAAATGCAACACAAAAGAAATTTTCTCATTTTAGTCAACTGGGTCAAAGTTATAACAAGTCAAATAGGGCTTCCAAAAATTTTGAACATTTTGCATCAACATGAAAACAACAAATGACCAACTTTGAGGGATTCAAAACCTAGTCAAATGGATTCAAAATGACTCAAAATCTAAAACATAGGTTCTCTGGTATGGAAACTAATTTTTCTAGAGGAAAGTCATGAAACATTACTAGGTACAAGATATTTAGTTGCAAACATAGCCTCCTATCATCATTTGACACTTGAGCGAAAATGCAGATTTGACAAATGCTCAAAACAAAATTTCACAGAATGACTCAAAATGGAAATTTAACTTCATGAAATGAGTGGATAGGCTGAATGAAAAATGTTAGAAACATTAAAAACCTCATATGCTTCACAAGTATAGCTGGGTGCATATGCATTTAAAAGCACTTATAGGGCTTAATTTCTCAATAGTACTCAAAATTTGTGTTTCCATTTTGAGTCCCAATAGTGGCTCTATCTGGGGATGCATGTCCCTTGTAGGCATGGCAAGGATTTAGATCTCTGGAAGAAGTAGACCATTCCTGAAACAACAAAAACTTCTCTTGAACAACTTTATTGAAAGCAAGGAAACTATTCCTACTATGTGCAAATGACAACCCCATGCCACCAGAAAGTTTTCAAAACTCCTTACCTCTGTCATACACCAAATTCTCATTGACATTTTCTTGAGGTAAACTAAAGTTATCTCTCATCAATTCCACCAATCAGATTAGCATCTTGAAACAAAACACTTGGCAAAATTGAATTCACACATTCATTCTCATAGTGCATGTACAAATCAGCATTAAACTCTTCATCTTGCTCACTATGAAAATATGAATCAGCATGATACATAACTACTAATATCAAACTAAAATTGATCATCACTAGCTAAATCATGAACACCTTCAACTATAAACACAAAAGCTTGGTATTCTACTTCATTCAATGTTTTACATGAATTAGATGGTAACTCACCTTGTGCATCTAGATATGAAGAATATGTAAAATCTGATTTCTCCTCATTTGCAATATCAGTACTCCATAAATTAGACTGAACATATGCTGCATTTTTTTCACATTCTAACAAATGATTAGATACCAAATCACAAGAATCATCATGAAATTTCCTATTCACAATATGTTGATCTGTATCAATGTTTCCCTCAAATAACTCACTAGAATAAATCACTTCATTTGTATTACTTTCCTCATCACATGAGCAATTTGAATGTATCTCCGCCTCATGAAAATAAGAAAACAATGAACCAGCAAAAAACCTTATCTCTACATTTTCATTCTCAATATAGAAGTTGTCATGTGTATTGATATACAAACTACCATCACATACACCTCCAAAACTTGATAGAGAATATTCTAAATCTATATCTTCTTCAACATCAAATTTAGGGGAAATGACTTCACCATATGGAAATGCAAAACATGGCAAAGCATAAGCATCCTTGGATAGATTAGCATACCTTTCAAAATCATGAGCCAACAAATCAAAAATCTCATCAGCACTTAACAAGACTTCATTACTAGTTTCTTTTTCTTGGTTGTGATTATTATATAAATAGCTTGACACATTTATAATAGTAGACTCATTAGTAATACATCATAAAGAATCAGAATTCTAACCATTACATAAATCTTCTTCTTTAGACAATACCTCAACAATTGGTATCATATTACATTCACATTCATCACTAGAAGAAAGACTATTACTACTATTAGAATTTTCCTCTTCTTTCTACTCATCATCATAAAAAGATGAATCCACATTATGCATGTCATTAAACTATTGATTACTATCCTTTGATTCATAAAACTAAGACTCTTCATCTTTAACATCATTTTCAACTGATTCATTTAATTCATTAACATTAGATTCATTAGCATTCAAAACACTTTCAATCTCTATGATAAAATCTTGGATTTCACAAATATTATCTAATCTTGACTTTGCTAACCAATCAATTGAATGTGGCATAAAAACCTCTAAGAGTACCACTGGCCATGAAGACTCCTCAAGTCTGAAAAACTCATCAAGATTCATAACTACTAATTTAAACTTCATGTAAATTTGAAATACATTAAGACCCTTAACATCACCAATTGTATTTTTTATCATTATGATGGTCTTATTATGAATCTTTCTTTTCAACTTAGCAATATTTTCACAAACACTTTCAAGAGTTGGCACATCACTTTCAGACCTAGACTCTAAATCCATCTTTTAAACTATTAAACTTCCACCTCTACTTTCTTAGTGCTGAAACCACTAGATGGAGGCAACCATTTTATTCATTCAACTTTCCTGAAGGACAAATACATGAAAATTTTAAATGCATTTATGTGTTGCTATATGAAACCTATGATCTGCTGGTTGGCATAGATGTAAACATGAAAGCCTTCACACCATAAATAAAATCCTTTGTAGAGCCACCACCTCCTTGAAGAGGAAAATGAAATCACAATAGCGAATCACCTTTTGAAATTAATTACTTCAATAGATGCAAACAACCACATAAACTATAAACCAAGAAACTTATAATTTCTCTTTCCCAAAAAACTAGATCTACCCAAAAATACTAAAAGCCTCTAATATTAAAATAAACCATGCACTGGCATAGAGATTTAGACTAGAGTCACCACTCACACTTGGTGAAAAAAGATTTGAAACTATTTACCACTAATAAATCTTAGATTCACAACTTGTAGTGGATCTATACAACCTTCTACCAAATAAATCTCTTCAAATACACTTCACAAACTTTATACAACAAGCTAAAACTCAATCCAATGAAGTGTATGAAACTTGTCAAACTATTCTCCTCCTCTTAGTGCTAAAATTAACTTCATGGAAATGAAATCACATGAAAGTGGAAAATACTTTTCAATACTAATGATTGCAACTACTTCAACACTGCAAATAATAGCATATTCAAATCTTATCTAGATTTAGTAACATTTGCATTGCATCTCACCTAATTCTTTCACCCATTGTCAAGAACTTGAGATGAATTCTTCAAATCTTCTTTCCAACTATTGCATCCTTCAAAATACCTTCACATTCACGAAGTACTGGTGTAGAGATATAACTTTGAGTCACCACTCACTTAGTGAGAAAAGATTTACCAAACTTCCAAAACATAACAAGTTCATCCAAGATTTAGAATAGGTATTTGAAACTTTATAGAACACTTAGGAATTTCACACTCTTGAAAAATTGAAAGAACATGACATTAACTCTAAATTTTGATAGCAACATATCAAAACTTTTAAATGACCTCAATATAACAATTATTCTAACCCTTTGAAAACTACTGCTATTAGGAATAAGGCATAACTAGGAGATAATGAATCTTCAATAGAGAAATGGAAAGCACCTCATAACCCTATTATTGTAGCAAATTCTTCCTACATAAATTCTTAAAATGATATTTATATCTGACATTCTAGTACTTTAAACAATGAAAATAATTCTTCATAGAGTCCCTGATAGAGTCGACATTTTGTTGGTGTTTAAAATTCTACAGGTTTCTAACTACCCCAATGAGAATAAGGTACATCTAGGGGTAGCTAACTCCCATCTTCAAAATACTATTTCAGACACTGGGCCAACTATAAAGCTAGACCCTTCTTCTACTTCAAGCTCTGCAAAACTTAGGCAGGTGGACATCAGATTCAATCAACATGTTACCAATGCAAAAAACATACTCTCGAATCTATCAAAGCAGACAAAAACCCTTATATCTCCTAATAACTCATGAAATGACATAGATCTACAATAGCTAAATGCAAAACAATGCAATTCATAAGCTGAGTGAGGGTTAGACTTTTAAGCTCTTCAACATGAAAGGGGGAAAAACATTTGATTAATAATGTTGAACTCAAAAAAATCCCTAATATGCAACACTAAGAACTAATGATCCTATAGTTGATTAGTGCCTTATCTATTAGGAAATTCCATGAATCAATCACATGCATATGGATACCTAATACATACTCATATACTAAATAGACATCTGTGTTCAATCTAAATCTCATTCTTACCTGATATCGTCATCAATAAACTTGTAACCATATAGATTTTCTTGAAGCATTTAGATAACTCCTTGAATTATAAGCAAAAATGAAACAACATAAGCCTTAAGGGACTACAATTATGACCTAGGATCTTTGTTCAAAGATCATAAAACATTGAAGCTCATTGAGAAAGGAGACAAGATTTAAAATGAAACTCAATCATCTGTTGTTCTTTGTATTTATTTCCTTGAAATAATACATTCACATGCATGAAATAAAAACATAGAAACACCTAATAGATCTAAACTATCTATGTTCTATTCATTACTACTATTCATACAAGAAGAATTTGCTGAAGAATGGTATCTCAAATCTGAGAAAACTTAAGATTCAAACCCTTACAATGGATGAAAGAAAGAATGATATAGACAAGAGGTGAATTCCCGGATCTAATCTTAGAATGACATGTGTTCATTTGAGATTCCATCCTTTGTTGTTGGCAACCTCTTTCATCTTTGTACCCATTTCATCTAATTTAGTTTTCATCATTATACTATAACTGACTTGTAAATATCTCCGCTTGACGATGAAAACTATTCTGCAACTAAAAAATCTGAAAATCTTCATGAAATGCTGAAGGAATTAAGGCTTAACTGATCTGAAAGTGAACAAATTTTTCCCCAACTACATTTTTATCATGTTTTATCAAGCCTGTAACTATATTTTCACTTTTTAGCATTTCACTAAGAAGGCCCCAAATTTTACGTTTCTGGCTATAACTTGAACCAGTGAGAACTATGTAGAAACTAACCTCAGAATCAAAAATTTTGTCTTCTCCCAATTTCAGTGATATATAATATGCCTATATTTGCCTTTAGAAACTCCCTAAAAGTTGATTTGAAAACTACCCCCTTGCATGGATCTGTGACTACACCTTTAAATTTTCAAAAATTTAAGAAAATTCTAAAGTTTAAACTTTAGAATAAATGTCCTTTTGAATTTAAAAAAACTTTGAACGTACACTTTCTACGAGGAAAAATTTAAAAATTATTTTGATATTTCTTAATTTCCTCCCCTTATCCTTGGATCTTAGGTCAAACTAGGTTTGAGCAGATGTGCCATGTGGCAGCACCTAATTGGTCCACCTCTGCACACCTACCACCTCATCGTCACGTGTGGCTCTCTAAATGGTCTAGGAGTCATATCTTCCATCTCACCATGTGCCTTGGGCCCACTACCACATGGCACTTCCCTACATTCTCACATTTCTTAACTATTGAGCAACTTTCTTTTACGAAGATGTGTTGACCATTGCATCTCACCACATGTCATGATCTTAGCATTTGGTTTGAAACTTGCTATTCTGGTGCCACCTCACTTCATCTGGGACACGCTACCATGCAGTACTTCCCCACATTCCCACTTTGCTTAACGATTGGGCAACTTCCCCAAGCATGGAAGTGCTAGCTACAGGATTAGGACACATGACAAAATCCAAGCCTCTACCTTTTGGCCTGTCATGTCAGCTCGTGCATTGGTTCATTCAAAATTTAACTATGTCTTCAACCGATTAGGTGGGCCCCTCCATGAAGCTACTACCTTTCCAAAAGGTGCCTTTATTTAAGACAATATGTATGCTATGTAGGTTTATATTTAAACATATGAAAAGTCGACCACATAAGAAATGTGGGATAATTTGTTCGTCGCTTGTTTTTCCCATGTTTTCCTTCTCTGTGCAACTTGATCCTGGCTTCTTTTTTATGTGAGCCAACCTTTGGATGCCGCCTCTTTTTCTCTTCCATATGCATCTAAACTAAGATGATCATTATGAATCCTCCATTGAGTTAAAGATTATTAAAACATGTGTGAGACCCCCATTTTATATAACGCCCAAAAACACAAATGCAAAGAGGCTGATCTTAAAAGCTTGTAGTGAGCCCTATTAATGCCAACTCTTTTTACTTTGGTTTCTTGATGTCTTCTTTTGTGTGGGTTCTCAAGCATGTAGCTTTCAAATCTTTGGCATCGTTCTCATATTTTCTTTGTACATGGAGTGCCCTGTCTTAATTTTAAACATGGTCTCTTCAAAGACTATCCTAGTTAACCTCCAATATGCAATAGATTTCATTTGTTGGGCTACTAATTATCTACTCAAAGACACTTCTCAACCTAGAGTTTTATATGTGCAGGTTTAATCTTTACACCATGAATGGATTCTTTTCTTGGCATTGGATCTTACCTTTATTGCTACAGGTGCTTTTGTTCACACACGGAGCTCTTCCAAAATATTTAAACTTCCCTATTGGCATGTTACTCTGCCTTGGATTCATCCTGACACCTCTCCACAAGCTATGTTCTCCTTTATTTCTACTATGTTGGTTCCTCTTTTTATGGATGTTCTTCCAGATATGCCATTGGTGCTCTCCTTTTTATGCACAGAGCTCCCTTCTTTAAATGGATCCTCTACTTTACCTTGGTTGTGGCTTGCTCTTATGTAGATTGCTACTTTTCATTTGTGGCTTCTTGCTTTGCTATCATGGGTGATCTCTTCTTAGTTGTGTTTAAAAGTTTCAATAAGAGGCATCTCTACAAAATTCCCTCCATGAATCTTGATTGATGCAATAGAAATGAGATCATCTTCCCTCTCTAGCACTATAGTGTAAAAGCCTTGGTAGTTTAAGCTGCTGAAACTTGATCCCCCACTATAAACAACTTAAGGAATCATATCTATGTCTATCCTTGGATCCTCCATTCATTCAAAATATTCCACCATGATAGCAAGGGTCATGGCCAACTTTATATTGCATTCTAAGATCAGTGCAAGGCTTTGAGGAGAACATAACCTTTGATCCTCATTGATAGATCTTAAGAGAGTCCATGTAAGCCCCCCTTCAAACTCTATGTTAATAACATATTCATTTCCATCTGCTATAGGTAAAACTTGTACTAGTCTTAGTTTGAAGTGATATCTCGAATCTCCTTCACTTCTTCTTCTAATGTGGGGCTTCTTAGTCCTTCTGCTACACATCCTCTTCTGATAGTGAGCACCAATCAATTAATTCCCCTTACTTTTGCATAAAAAGTCTCTCTTGTAATTATTTGATGACACAAACACATGAGTAAATTTTAGGCAACATCTTCTCAAGGGTTGTTTCCAATGTGAACTTTGAAAAATGACCCCTAGGATGCGCACTATTAGTTGAATGTCACCTTTATTATTTCTTTGAATACAATATCCATGTCAATTTGATTTTTTATGATCATTTTCTCATACACCAAATTGATTCATCCCGTCTTCATTGGGGTGCTATTTCAACACTTGCATAGAGCTTACCAATGAAACTCAATAGGTGTTTGAATATTTGGTACACTCGATTTTCTCCTTTTTATTAAATGTACAATTAGTATATCTATCAACTTGATGCCATTAGTCGGGCCCCAAAGTTGGTCTAGCTAAAAAAAATTCATTTTCAGACAACTGATATTCCAAACTGATCCCATGAACCTTCGATACTAATTAAAATAAAATTTGATTATTGAAATGCCAATTAAAACTCATTTTATCACTTTCTTACATATTGTCAACTTTGTCCTAGGAGATCCTTTGACTAGCCTTAAAAACTGATCTGAACACCTAACTAGATTCTGAAACCAAACATAGTGATTCTCTATTCTGTATACTTGCACCCCATTGAATATTGTCTCATGATGAATTCCCAGTCAAAAGATATTGACCACCAAAGTTTCCCTCTCAGAATTACCTATAAGTAAACATGTCAAAAAACTATAATTCGCATTTGGATTTGGCTTTGAAAACTGGGTAAACGAACACTTGGGGGCATGAAAACTAGGGCATTGCTTCACTATCATGAGGAGAGTATAAATTTGTGATTTAGGCTCATGAAAAATAACTGGATGCAAATGGAAAGTGGTCAAAGTGAGCTACCCAAATTTTGTAGATTGAAACAATGGCAGAAAAGCAATTTTTACAAATGGAATTAACCTAGGAAAGTGTGCAGATAGATTCATCAAGATGTGAATATTGGAAAACTTAAAGTATTTTTAGAGGACAACATAGTGGTATAATCCATTTGATCTCATCTATCACATATTTCAAGATATGACATCACAAATAGGGGTTTTGAAAAATCTGCACTTTATAACACTAGTAAAAAGCTAGAAATTACATTCGGAATCGCATTTGAAAATGGATCAAATGGATTTTTCATAGCTCAAATTTGAAACATAGAAATTATCTAACCTCTAAAATGCAATGAAAAATGAATTTTCTCATTTAGGTCAACTGGGTCAAAGATATAACAAGTCAAATAGGGCTTCCCAGAATTTTGAACATTTTGCATTAGCATGACAACAATAAATGACTAACTTTGAGGGATTCAAAACCTAGTCAAATGGATTCAAAATGACTCAAAATCTGCAATATAATTTCTTTGGTATGGACATTAAATACTCCCAAATCAGATACTCATGAAACATTATTGGGTGTGAGATATTCAGTTGCAAACATAGCCTCCTGTCGTTGTTTGACACTTAAGCAAAAATGCAGATTTGACAAATGCTCAAAACGAGACTTCATGAAATGACTCAAAATGATAGCTTAACTTCATGAAAAAAGTGGATAGGCTGAATGGAAGGTGTTAGAAACATTAAACACCTCATAGGCCTCACACGTATAGCTAGGTGTGTGAAGAACCTCCTTATAGCAATATCGTGAGAATGCTCGAAATAACAGAATACAAAGTGATAGCAGAACTCAGAATGAATCTACTGATCGCAGGCCACTTCGAGGGGGTAACCTCCTTTGAGCAAGCTCAATACAATAAATTCGTCCGTGCCCATCAAGGGCCTCAACCTATTCTTATATACTGAGTACGATCTAGAAAAGTAATACTACCTATGCATGTGGGATAATAAAATATACTCACGGGACGACTTACAAAGCATATGCGTCCAACAACACTACTCTAACAAAATAAACAGAAGGAACACACAGGTTCCTAACATCCCCTCTCCCTTAGAAAAAAGCTTTGTCCTCAAAGCTTAAGGTGTGGAAATTGTTGTTGAATCTGAAGAAGGGGTTCCCAGGTAGCATCCTCTGGTTGCATGCCATGCCACTGAATCAAGACCTCAGAGATGGAGCGAGAGTGAAGCTGGCGAGTGCGCTGGTCAATGATTGCCACCGGCTCCAGGATAATGGATCCTTTCGTATCCATTTCAGGGAGAGTAGTTTGTGCTCTGACAGTGGTACCCAGAACTTTCTTTAGACAAGAAACATGAAAGACTGGATGAATGCGGGAAGAAGGAGGAAGTTCCAGTTTATAAGCAACTGAACCAATCTTCTGCAGAACCTTATAAGGCCCATAAAATTTTGGGGCCAGCTTATGACGCCCTTTCAGCTTTAGGGAGGATTGTTTGTATGGCTGTAGACGAAGAAAAACCATATCCCCAACTTGAAATGAGCGCTCAAAACGGTGTTGATCTGCTTGTTGTTTCATCCGATTACGGGCCATGTGAAGATTATCCTGTAAGGTACGAAGAATCTGATCCCTGCTGCGGAGAACTATGTCAACTGCCTGGACTGGTGAGCTGTTGGGAGTGTAGGGAAGGAGCACTGGAGGTGCCTGACCATAGACTGCTTCATATGGAGTCATTTTAGAGGCAGTGTGGTAAGAGGTATTGTACCACCATTCAGCTAAAGGGAGCCACTTGGCCCACTGATGTTGCTGTTCGGAAGTGAAGCAACGAAGATAAGTTTCCAAGCATTTATTGACAATTTCAGTTTGACCATCAGTTTGTGGGTGATAGCCCGAACTCATCTTCAGTTTGGTGCCAGTTTTCTGAAACAGTTCAGTCCAAAAATGACTGGTAAAAGTTGCATCACGATCAGAGACAATGGAAGAAGGGAGTCCATGAAGACGAAATATCTGGTCCATGAAGATTTGTGCAACAGAGGAGGCAGTATAGGGGTGGCTAAGGGCACAAAAATGACTATATTTCAAGAGACGATCAACCACAACCAAGATCACTGTCTTGCCACCGGATTTAGGAAGCCCTTCAATGAAATCCATAGAAATATCAGTCCAAATCCGTGTAGGGATGGGCAATGGTTCGAGCAAGCCAGGAAGGAGGGTCGTTTCACCCTTGTGGCGTTGGCAAGTATCACATTCAGCCACCATCTGTTGAATCGTCTGTTTCATCCCTTTCCAAAAGAAGTTTCTCCTTGCTCGCTCATAAGTTTTGAGGAAGCCTGAGTGCCCTGCTGAAGGAGAAGCATGGAGTTCATAAAAAATAGCCTGATGTAGAGCTGGGTTCTGAGGAAGCACTAGCCGACCCTTGTATCGAAGAGAAGCACCATCCCAAGAGTAATGTGGTATAGCAGAAGGATTATTGGCTAGCTGGTGAATGATTTGAGATAAAGAAGAGTCACTGTCATAGCCCTGCTGAACAGACGCTAACCAATTGGGAATGGGCATAGAAATAGCAGAAAGGGAAGCTTGATTATCAAATGTGCAAGAAAGAGCATCTGCCACAATATTCTCCTTACCCTTCTTGTAGGTGATCTCATAATCATACCCCATGAGTTTGCTGACCCATTTCTGTTGTGTAGGAGAGGATACCCGTTGTTCCAAGAAGTATTTCAGACTTTGGTGATCGGTTCTGATGCAAAAATGACTCCCTAAGAGGTATGGCCGCCACTTCTGTACAGCATGCAAAATAGCCATCATTTATTTTTCATAAGTAGAGAGGGCTAGATTCTTACCAGAGAGGGCTTTGCTAGTGAACGCAATAGGATGGTCATCTTGCAGGAGAACAGCACCCAATCCATTGCCGCAAGCATCACTCTCAATAGTGAAGGGTTTGGAAAAATCTGGCATCGCGAGAACAGGTGTACTGCACATAGCCTGTTTCAGTTGTTCAAATGCAGTCTCAGCAACAGGGGTCCAGGAGAAGGCATCCTTTTTTAACAGAGCTGTCAATGGTGCTGCAATTTTCCCGTAATCTTTGACAAACTTGCGGTAGTAGCCAGTCAGCCCCAAAAAACCCCAAAGGCTCTTGAGAGTTTTAGGACGCGGCCAAGTTTTCATGGCATCTATTTTTGTAGGATCCACCTGCACTCCATGGTGTGCAACAATATGCTCGAGATACTCCACTTCCTCCTGGCCAAACACACATTTAGATAGTTTTGTACAGAGTTGATGATCAGAGAGAAGTTGCAAGACAAGCTCCAGATGATGGAGATGCTCAGCCCAAGTTTTGCTATATATGAGGATATCATCAAAGAAGACCAGAATGAATTTCCAGAGGTATGGTCGAAATATGTTATTCATCACTGCCTGAAATGTTGAAGGAGCATTCGTGAGGCCAAAGGGCATGACTAAAAATTCATAGTGACCATCATGTGTGCAGAAGGCAGTTTTAGGTATATCCTCCTCATTAACCCGAATTTGATGATACCCAGAACGAAGATCTAACTTGGAGAAAAAATGAGCCCCATGAAGTTCATCAAGAAGTTCATCAACAACTGGAATGGGAAACTTGTCCTTTATAGTGAGATGATTAAGTGCTCGAAAATCAATGCAGAGTCGCCATGACCCATCTTTTTTGCGAACAAGAAGAACTGGAGAAGAAAAGAAACTGGTACTAGGGTGAATAATACCTTGCTTCAGTAAGTCACGGACAAGTATCTCGATTTTGGTCTTCTGATGAAATGGGTAGCGGTAGGGCCTGATGTTGGGTGGAACACTGCCAGGAAGGAGCTGAATACGGTGGTCCTCTGGATGAGAAGGAGGTAATCCCATAGGTTCAACAAATATACCAGAATACTTGTCCAAAATGTGTTGGAGATCGGCAGGAGTGCTAGAGACTGCTGATGGCTGCATCTGAATGGAATGGAGCTGAGCGATGACACCATGTGAATTCTTCTTAAGAAGTTTTTCCATACGGTGTGAACTGATGATGCTGAGAGACCCTGGTTGTAAGCCTTTCAAAGTGTGTTGGTGCCCCTCGGCTGAAAACTGCATCCAAAGTTCAGCAAAATCCCAGAGAATGGGGCCAAGAGTGCGTAACCATTGGGCACCCAAAACCACATCACAACCACCTAAGGGTAAGGAAAACATGTCAGAGCGCATGTTATAATCTCCAATAGAGAGACGCACAATGCGACATTTCCCTTTACAAGGTAAAGTGCCCCCATTGGCAATCATGACTTCAAAGCTAGAGTAGGGATGGATAAAGCAATCAGCCTGTTTGGCTATTCGTGGATCAATGAAGTTATGAGTGCTACCAGAAGCAATGAGTATAGTAAGAGGGATCTTCTTGAAGAAACCCTGGACCCGCATGGTTTGTGGAGTAGTGACTCCTGCCAAAGCATGGACAGATATCTCTGGTGGAGCTTCTGGTGAAGGAGGTTCAGGCTGGTGAGGCTCAACCTCATCATCCACTGTTTCCTGAGCATCTACATATTCTTCCAGTTCCGGTGGAGAATCCACATCCAAGAGATAGAGCTTTTGCTGAACACATCTATGGCCCCGAGACCATTTCTCATCACAATTATAACAAAGCCCTTTGTCTCGCCTGACTCGCATCTCTGTTTCAGACAAGTGCTCGATCGAAGTAGTTCTGGGAGCTGGTATGACTGGAGGGTTGTGAGAACCTGTATTTCTGAATGGAACAAAATTAGATCTGGAGCGTTGTAGAGCACTAATCTTGTCTTCCGCTAACTTAGCCAACCCAAGGGCTTCCATCATTGTAGTAGGTCGAAACATTTTGACTTCTGAGCGAAGTGCATCCTTCAGACCATTGACAAAACAACTACGGAAGAATTCATCAGACAAGCCCTCTGTGTGATTAGCTAATTTTTCAAACTCTGTCTGGTATTCTCTTACAGTGCCTGTTTGACGCAGTTTAGTGAGTGCTCCTGTGAAATCATCAAAGGAACTAGGGCCAAAGTGCTCCAAAATGAGGGTGCACAATTCTCTCCACGTTGGGCCTACATTAGCCTTGATGTACCAACGGAACCATTGAAGAGCTTCATGTTCCAAATGAAAAGATGCAAGGGGGACTTTGTGGTTATCCAAAGTATTATGCAAGCTGAAATACTGCTCTGCCCTATAGATCCATCCAGTCGGATCAGAACCATCGAAGCGTGGAAAATCAAGCTTTGGTCCACGGAAATTGCCAGAAGAGGACCCAGTATCTCCTGAATGGTTTCGGCTCATGGCTGACTGCTGAAAGTTAAGACCCAGAATTTTGTCATCCAGATCTTGAAGTTTGGTTTTGAGGGATGCAATTTCCTCTTTCATGATTTTTGCTCCTGTACGCGTAACAACCATAAAACAAGGGTTTTTTTTTTTTTTTTTTTTTTTTTTTTTTTTTTTTTTTTTTGTGGAATGGGTAGAAGATGAGAAACAAAAACTTTTTTAGTTACGGCAAACTTGGATTTGGGTAAAACTCATATAGGAAATGGGTGTTCGACGGGTGGTGGGAGACTATCTGGGGACAAGGGAAAAAGAAAAATGAGGGTTTCAAGGGTAGGGAGGCAAAATGAGGCGAACAGTCCAAGAGGGATAAGGGAGCAAAATGAGGAATTGAATCTTGTGGCTCAATTTGGTGGCGATTGGATGAGAGGTGAAAAAGATAGGGCAAACCCTAAAATTAGATAAATGAGGGATTTAGGGCTTTGATATGTAAAATTTGGGGTTGGGTCGCCAAGGAAGGAAGTATGCGAAATGATATTGCAGACGTTCTGCGGAAGTATGAGCAGAAATAGAAAGCAAACAAGGAAGCTACGACTAAAAAACAGAAAAATTTTTACTCTTTTTTTTTTGTTTTTTTTTTTTTTTTTTTTTGAACAGTCGACTTAGAAAAATTCACTCACAGACAGAACAACTGAAAAGAGTTATTGCAATAACAAGAGATATTAGAAGTGAGAGGAACCTGAAGGCCACGACAGAAAAAAAAATTTGATGTAATTTCCACCTAGCGAGCCCAAGAGAGTGCTCTGATACCAGATGTGAAGAACCTCCTTATAGCAATATCGTGAGAATGCTCGAAATAACAGAATACAAAGTGATAGCAGAACTCAGAATGAATCTACTGATCGCAGGCCACTTCGAGGGGGTAACCTCCTTTGAGCAAGCTCAATACAATAAATTCGTCCGTGCCCATCAAGGGCCTCAACCTATTCTTATATACTGAGTACGATTTAGAAAAGTAATACTACCTATGCATGTGGGATAATAAAATATACTCACGGGATGACTTACAAAGCATATGCGTCCAACAACACTACTCTAACAAAATAAACAGAAGGAACACACAGGTTCCTAACAAGGTGCATATGTATTTAAAAGCCCTTATAGGGCTTAATTTCTCAATGGTACTCAAAATTTGTGTTTCCATTTTGAGTCCCAATAGTGCGGATATGTGGTAAGACCAGAAAAGAATAAGTCTTAGGCAAGTTACGGCTATAAGTAACTGGATATCATGAGAATGGAACAAGGTGAGGTGGAGAATAGAATGTGGCTAATGGATATATTGAGAATTTGTAGGAAGCATGTAAGTGGAAGTATGTCAAGCACACTAGATCAGCCACAATAGGAGGGTGATGCTAGCCATGGAAGGTGGATGAGGCAAGGGTGAAGTGTAAAGCACATTTGGTGAACCTCCGAGGAATTGGTGTATCAATCAAAATTACAAGTGGTGATTCTAGAGCTTGGTGAAGCAATTCATGTAGGACAAGGGTTAGTGCAACCTAAAGAGGTGGAAAGTAGGGTAGAAGAAATGCCTTTTTCATTATTAATGATGTTGTTGGGGGCTATAGTGCAATAGACATTGTAGGTGGTATTGGATGATGAGCCAATGGTGTAGGAAAAAATTTGTCCACTTGGGATGACAAAGAGTATGTCAGGAGAAAATGAGAAGATGGGGGAGATAAAATCTCCTAAAAAATCCATGGGAGAAGCTTCAAAGGAGGTGGGAGGCACTAGTGGGGTGAGGAGTGTATCACATTGGTTACTTAGCCTCCAGATTTTGGGACAAGGGTTAATGAAAGGGGAAGCAAGTGGGGTAAATGTGGAGGAGCCCTAGCTAGAAGTGAGGGGTGGAAATCAAGCATCAAGTGATGTGGGGGAATTATAGAGAAGGTTGGTTGCAAAGAGATTCTAAGTGGAGAATGTGAAAAGGGAAGTTGTATTTTTGTTGGGGTTGATGGAGAAGGCACAAGAAGATGTAGTGCAAATGAAGGCAAGATAGCTACAAGTAGTGGTGGATGCAAAATGGGTGTGGGCTCATAGGTTGCAAGAATCACTAAAGATGGTGCAAGTGGGTTTAGAAAGTGCTCAGAATGAGATGGTGTTGGTGCACTCACAATCTAAGTCATTTAGGGAGATGATTGCAAAAGAAAACTCTCTAGCATTGAAGTTGTGCGAGCAGTTAGCATTAAGTGAGGGGAAGGTTAGACAGTTGTAGTAGTGTTTGGGTGAGGCAAAAGTAGATGTGGAGCACTAGTGAATGGTGACTAATCAAATGTAGGAAGAGTAGGATGTGGCTCAATGAGCGATCACTACACCAAAAGTAAACAAGCTAGTGGAGAATATATTTATGGAAATGCACCATACAACAAAAGTACACCAGGAAGACACTTATTATATGCAAAATTTTCATCAAGAGTTCTTGAATGATAACCAATGAGAGACACATTTTTTGGATAGGGAATTCAAAAAACTATTATATGCATAATTATGTGGTGGGAGGTTTCCAATTCCCATGGATGCAGTGTGGGTACATAGAGGATTGATGGTAGGAGCTTCCTCTTCTGGAGCTAGTTTGGAAGAAACACCATTGGTTGGACATCCTGTCTTTCTACCTCCTTCGAGAAAGCCAGAATAAATAATCCACCAAACATTTATCAAATGTAAATTTTTCATTTCCATCATAGTAGAATAAAAGTTTGTTCTTGTTGTTGTGGCAAGCAAAGGGAAAACTGATGTTGATTTTAATATATTGTCATGTTTATGTTTGGTATTTTTAGAATATATTTGGATTTTTTAGCACTTTGAGGAATATGTGAATATTTTTGGGATTTTGGATAGATATTTACATGTTTTTGTTATTTTTAAAAAATGTTGGAAAGATTTTAATCTCTGTAAAGTGGGAACAATATGATCCAAAAAGGAAGGAAAACCTTTACTTATTTGAGGGGAATTGAATGTCCATGTTGGCTCGTGATGAAAGATGAGTAGAGATTTGCATAAAATTTGGAGATCTATGATATGTAAGGCATAGTTTCGCATATGTTAATAGCCATTATAGATGATTACAAAGCCAACATTGGGACATTTCTCTAGGTGTGTGCCAAGATGGATACACTCGGGGCTTATGGAATAGAGTTTGGGGGCCTGAAAAAGGAGCTTGAGGGGCCTAAAAAAGGCATGTGAGCCTAAAAAGGCACTTGAGGGGCCCGATAGAGGCATGAGGGCCCAAAAAGGTACTAGATGGGCCTTGAAAAAGGTGCTTGGGCCTAAAAAGGCACCTGAGGGGCCTAAAAAAGGCATTTTGGCCTAAAAAGGCATTTGAGGGGCCTAAAAAAGGTGCTTGGGCCTAAAAAGGAACTAGAGGGGCCTTGGAAAGGCACTTGGGCCTAAAAAGATGTTAGAGGGGCCTTAAAAAAGGTGCTTGGGCCTAAAAAGGAGCTAGAGGGGCCTTGAAAAGGCACTTGGGCCTAAAAAGGCACTACAGGGGCCTTGAAAAAGGTGCTTGGGCATAAAAAATGCACTTGAGGGGGATCCAAGCTCTCACACTTACACTTACATATTTTGTGCCTCCAATTGAGTTAGGATGAAAGAGGCTAACAGATATCTAGGCTTTTGAGATAGCATTGATATATTTGTTGAAGGGGACTAGACCAATTATGGCCACTACAACATAAATAAGACTAATGATCCATTGAGAATTGTTGTTTGTGACAAGAGGAAGGAAAAGGGGGCACCTCTTGCATTATTCATGTTGTGCTAGATTTTCCAAAGCCTAGCAAGATATTTTAGGACATTACTATGTTGCTTCTTAATATCAGTGAGGCATGTTGGATTCAAATATTTTATGTCTTGTTGTATACCCTAATTGAGCTAAAGTGAGCCACTTTTGACAAGAATTTTGAGGTGTTGTTAATTTTTTGAGCTGTCACAATTACATTTGGCAATTATGGCCCCTTTTTGAATCGTTTTAGCAATTATGACACTCTTTTGGATTCAAATATTTTATGTCCTACTATATTGACAATTTTTGAATTTGTTGAGAACTTTTGGACAATTTTTGAATTTTTTGAGAATTTTTAACAATTTTTGAATTCTTTTGATAAATTTTGGCATTTTTTTGAATTTTTTGATAATTTTGGATGAATTTTAATTTTTTTGATGATTTTGGATGATTTTGGAATTTTTTGATAATTTTTGGTAATTTTTGAATTTTTTTGATAATTTTTGGTAATTTTTGAATTTTTTGATAATTTTGGATGATTTTTGAATATTTTTGATAATTTTGGATGACTTTTGGGTCTATGGGGGTGGAACAAAGGATGTGAGTGAGATTTTTTGAAATATGAGGGTAACCAAGACCATGTGAGGTACCTAAAGAGGTAATGAAGGGAGTTTGTGACATCAAATGGGTCAACTGAGGGCTAAAATAAATCTTGGAGATCATTGGTCAAGGTGGATAGCTGAGATGTGCATTAATTTTCTTGCAATTCATGTCTATGATATCTCAATATATAATCTAACTCCCTATTTCTCCCAATTTATGGTTCTTCCCTTTGTTGTTGTCATACTATTTGTCTCTACTGCTACAAGCTACAATGGATGCTAAGGGACCACTGAACTATAACCCATAAGTGTTTCTCGATTGGATATGTGCAAAATTAACTTGACTATGCTAGATAAGCCTCAAACAAAGAAAATTTGTCACAAAGACAATTCATCAAGTATTATCTTTATTTTTTTCAGCATTGAAGGACTTGTGTTGTTTAAGTAATGCCAAAGGTGTTATTTCTCGCTCTTTTCCAAACCGAAAAGGGCGGTATTCTCATGGCTTATTCTACCAATTTATTTTTTTTTAATTTGGTATTTTTGGTATTTTTGATCTTTTTGGGAATTTTTGATTTATTTCTCAAGGCTCTAGACAAAATTTCTACTCACAAATATTCTATGATAATGCAAGGACAAATCCAATTGGCTTCCCATTTACCTTTCTTTTCTCTAGCCACTGGGTTCTTAGGGTTTTCTCAGAGCACTAGGTCACTAATCTGAAAAACACGGGGTTTGACCTTTTTGTTGTAATATCTTGATAGCCTATCCTGATACACTTTGAGATGTTTATGTGTTGCAAACTAATGTTCTTCTAATAACTCTAGCTGCTCTAGATGAGCCACTCTATAATCTTCATCCGACAGGATGTCCCGAAGAGTAACTTTCAAGGATGGGATCTCAACTTCTAAAGGAAGAATAGCTTCATAGATATAAACCAAGCATAAAGCTGTTGCACTTGTAGATGTCTTCACACTCGTCTTGTAGGCTCAGAGGGCGAGATTTGACTATAAATTCCAATCTCTACCAATGTCATTGACAGTTCTATTGAGGATGTTGATAATGGTTTCGTTGGTGGCTTCTACTTGGCCATTGCCTTGGGGGTAATAAATTGATGAGGAGTGGTGTATAATGTGAAATTTTTCACATAGTTCATCAATTATTTGATTTTTTAAGTACAAGGCATTGTATGTGAGAATGGCACGAGGTATGCCAAACCAGCAAATGATATGGTTTAGAATGAAGGAAGAGATTTGTTTTCCCATAGAGTCGGCATGTGGTAATGCTTTGACTCACTTGGTAAAGTATTCTATGGTAGTGATAATCCATTTATGTTCACTAAAGGAAGGTGGATGGATGGCTCCAACCAAATGAAAACCCCACTAATAAAAATGCCATGGTATGGCCAAAGGGTTGAGCTCTTGGGCTAGTGCATGAACAAGGTTACCATGGATTTGGCATTTTTTCAAGTTTTAACATAGTTGATAGAATCCTTTTCCATGGTTGGCCAGAAATAGCCCATCCTAAGAATCTTCTTTACTAGTGTAAACCCACTGTAGTGTGACCCACAAATCTCTACATGGACTTCCTACAGAGCAACTCTAGACTCATCCTTTTCAAGACATCTAAACAAAGTACCCATCAAGACCCTTCCTATACAATGTATTGGCCACAAAAGTGTAAGATGAGGTTTGTTGTATGAAATTTTATTTTTGGTTATGTGAGAGGTCAGAAGGAATGGTGTTATCATAGAGGTAAGTGATTATGGAGTTATACCAAATGGAACTAGGAGTGTCTATGGAAAATGATAAAGGAATCAGGTTGACTAAACATGGGTTGAACCATCTCTTCTACCAAGAACTCATATCACTCGTGGTGCTCCAGCAGCTGGAGTAAGGAGGCCAAGGTAGCCATAGCATCTGCTATTCTATTTTTATCTCTGGGAATTTGTTCAAAGATAATGTGAACAAAACATGACTTGAGGATGTCAACCATATGTTTGTAAAGAAATAAATATTCATCTTTGGTCTGATAAGTGTTAGTGACTTGATTGATGATCAATTAGGAGTCTCCATAAACCTCTAGTGCTACCAGTTCCCACTTTAAAGCTAGTTTGAGGCCTAAGACCAAAGCTTCATATTTTTCCATATTGTTGGTGTGGGAGAAAAGCAATTTGTAAGACTTAGGGATGGTAACACCTAGTGGTGTGATGAACAAAATACTAGTGCCTGATCCATGATGTGTGTAGAATCCATCAAAATTGAATTTCCATGTTAATGGCTCTATCTAAAGAATGTACATGTCTAGGAAATCAGCTAGGATAGGATTTGAACTCTCCATAGGTGCCTCTACCAACTAATCAGCAATGGCTTGTCCTTTAATTGCTTTCCTATCAATGTACTCAATATCAAATTCACTGAGGATCATCACCCATTTGGCCAATCTACCTGTTAATGTTGTTTTGCTAAGAAAATATTTGAGGGGATCGATCTTGGAGATGAGCTTGAATTTTTTTGCTAGATGATAATGATGTAGATTTTGGGAAGAAAAAATTATGGCTAGACATGCCTTTTCAATAAAAGAGTAATTAAGCTCATAATTGACCAAGGTACAACTAATGTAATAGATAGCCCATTCCTTTCCTTGGTCATTTTCTTGTGCTAGGAGGGCTCTGATTGATTTATCTAGTAGAGAAATGTACAATAACAAATTTTTTTGTGATACTAGAGGTACTAACATGGGTGGATTCATCAAGTAGGTTTTGAGTAAGTCAAAAGCTTTGTGACACTAATCATCCCACTAAAAATTTATATCTTTGTGTAGTAAGCGGGTGAAAGGTACAAACCTTTTTGCTAACTCAAAAATGAATTGATGAACTGATTGAAACCTACCTTGAAGAGAGCATAATTGACTCAAGTTTTTTAGAGGTTACATATTGGTTATGGCTTGGACCTTTTCAAGGTCAACTTCTTTTCCTTTGGCTAAGACAATGTATCTTAGATGCTTGCTTGATCTGACACCAAAAGTGTATTTCTTGGAATTGAGCCTAACTTTGAATGCTTCTAGGTAGGTGAATTTCTTGGCTAGTATAAGGAGATGTTCTTCTCAACTATGGGATTTGGCAAGGATGTCATCCACTTAATCTTCGATAAATATATGCATCATATCATGAAATATAGTAGTCATGGTACATTGATAGGTGACCCCATCATTCTTTAGCCCAAAGGGCATCACATTCCAGTAGAACATGCCCCACACACAAGTAAAGGTTGTTTTCTCTTGATCTTCTAGTGCTATCCTAATCTAATTATACCCTGAAAACATGTCCATGAGTAAAAACATGGAATGGCCTACTGTCAGGTCTACAATAGTGTCAATGTTGGGAAGAGGGAAGTCATCTTTGGGACATGCTTTGTTTAAATCTTGGAAATCAATGCAAATGCATATGCTACCATTCTTCTTTGATATGGGAACAATATTGGATATCCATGATGCGTACACCAAGGACTAGATGAAATTAGTGCTGATTAACTTCTCTAACTTTACTTTGACTAGTAGAGCTATATGGGGATGCATCTTTCAAAGCTTTTTTTTACTAGCTTGACCTCTAAAGAAATGTTGAGATGGTGGAGAATTAAAGTTGGGTCTAATCCAAGCATTTTTGCATAAGACCATGCAAAGTTTATCTATCTTTCTTCAAAGAAGCAAACAAATGCACCTCTTACCTCTATGCTTATAGATTGTGCTAAATAAATGGCCCTCAATTCTTGCTCTATGCCAATATTGACCTATTATATTGGTTCAATCAAAATAGAAGATCTTTCCTCAGAGTCTTTGGGTAAGGTATCAATCACCCCATCTGTGGGTGCCACCCTTGGGTTTTCACTTTGGGATGCGTCACTTCTATTTGCTTGCATTTTTTTCTTGAGATCAGCTACAAATTGCTAGTGATCATTAAGGCCATGAAATGCCTAACCTATTCTAGTATGACTAAGGTGATTGATATCAAAACCAACTATATGCATCTCTTCTATTCTTCGTTGATGAGATGGTTCATTTGCATTAAGGTAGACAAAAACATGATGGTCAGTTTCAAAATGAGGAATGTGCCAAGGCTCAATTATATTATAACTAATAAGTTCAGGATGGACTAGGGAGAGTGGTTCACATTATGAGAAGGGTTCAACAGGGTCTAAAGACATGACTTCATTGAATGGATCATCTATTGTATCTATTAGTTCTATGATATGAGCTTCTTCTAGAGTATCAGGAAAAGTAGAGATTGCAAGAGGCTCGTAGTAGTCATCTTCAACTTCTATTGGAAAGAAGTCAAGAAATAGGGCTTGAAACCAAAAACCTTCAACATGTCCATCATCTTCTAAGTTTCTCTATTGTACACTGACTCTTGGTGAAGTGGGTCTTGAACAAGAGATTGTTCCTTATGTACCTAAACTATCAGATGTGAGTATTTGAACAATACCACATTCCTTTTTGTGGAGAAACTCCTTAGATAATGATTCAAATTCCCATTTATTAGAATCATCATCATCTTTGTTATAGGTGGGATATGAACCTAAGATTGATAGATTTAAATTTATGATGTCATTTTTTGTTTGGCTATTACCATCCTTTTGTTTAGGTACCCACACTGAGGTGGAAGAGGAGGAATCACTATGCTTAGAATGATTTTCAAAAGAGATTGTATCTTGTCTTGGTCACCATATCCTACCTTTATTTTGAACTTTTTGGACCTAAATTGTGCTATCAGAGGTTCGACGATGCCTATTCCTTTCCCTAAGGGACCATCTCCCATATATCCCATTTTTTTCATGAGATCAAAATCTTTTCCAAGAAGTTGGGGGCAGATGTTAACATTTCTTTGACTGATTTCTTGTATTAAACTTGGAGGTGTTCCACTTGCTTTGACAAAATGTGTGTGATAAGGCTTAGTGGTGGATGATGGTTTCCCATGAGATTTTGGAGAAAGTGGGGGATCAAATAAGGAGACTGAGTACTTGCTCACCCCTTTGCATTGCAATTTATAGTTTCTACCAAATTCTTTCATCAATCTATCCATTTCTTCATAGTGTGACTATTTAGGGTCTTTGGATGATGATGGTGAAGGAATGGAAGGACCTAAACAACCAACTTTCTCTTTTCCCTTAGTTGATGTTGATGAGTGGTTGTCATGTTGACAAGTAGAGCTAAAGCATCTGTATATGTGGATTGGTTGATGTTATTTGTCGGTGTGCCAATTTCTTCCTTGTTATGAGGGACAAGGGAATTACAATATTGAGAAGAATGTTGATCATTGAGTATGGTCACATCTTGACCCATGTAAGGAAATTTAAGACACTGGTGGTAAGTAGAGGGAACAAGCTACATGTCATGAATCCACAATCTTCCCAATAGGATGTTATAAGTTAATTATAGGTCCAAGACCTAACAAACAATTTCTTTCACAACTAGTCCTTCTCTGATTGGCAAAATGACCATGCCTTTCGAGGATCTCTCCTCATCGTTGTAGGATTTGATGGTGATTTTCTTTCTTGGTTCAACAACATCCTCTACATACCCTAGGGCTTTTACTATATTGAGCATGAAAATATTAATTCATGCCTCACCGTCAACCAATGCTTTTTAAACTCTATTTTTGTGGATAAAGACTTCAATATGCAAAGGAGATTTTTGTGGTTGAATGATAGACATGTCATCTTGGGCTGAAAAAGATACATAGTGAGGGGAAACTAGATTGTTGACCACTTCTAAAATCTACTCACATCTAGGTCATTTGGCACAAAGGCTTTGGTGAGTATTTCTTTATGCTTCAGGGAGATTTTTAATAGTTTAAAGATGGAGATGTGGGTCAAAGTCTTAAGTAATTAGTTGACCAAGTTGTACTTGGGCAAGGAGGAACTTGCAATTACATGATTAGGATGTTCCATAGTCCTAGTAAGATAACTTTAGAGGCTTGGCCTTGCGTAATGACATTTGAGTATTATTTTTGTTTTTGTCCTTAACTATGATAACATTCATGACATCAAAAAAATTGGAGATCACGTTAATGGTGTTGTCATAATGATGTGCATAATTAACCTTAGTCTGATTGTCCTTGGAGGATTACCCCTTCCCCTATTTCAATGGTAGGCACAAACATACTTGTCATTCCACCACTTCGACTTGACTTGGGTTTCATAGAGTTTAGCCTAAAGAAGTACAATGAGCTCATCAGCCAAGAGGGTTTGCAAGGAACTTTCATAAGACACCTCAATAGGAGTATACACCTTGGGTACATTAGATGATTGATATCTATAGGGAGGAGGAGCTTGATTGTAAGAAAAAAAATTATTAGATGTCGAGGGAGTTTCCACATTACCTTGATAGAATGGGTGGGCATTGTCTTGTTAGGTTGTGTTGGAGTTGTTATTATTGATGACGAGATACGACTAACTTAGATTGGTTTGAGGTTTGACATGGTTAGCTTCGACCATCCCATAATTAATAGTGTTCTTTTTGTTTCTCCACCATGACTTTTATTTATCGATTTCCCAATCAAAGGAATTATGAGTCTGTGTTGACTTATTTGAAAAGCCCTTACCATATTTTGATAGTTTAATGATGTCATTATTTAGTAAGGTCTCTTCTATGTGAGCAGCATTCTCTAAGGTAGTTTTGAAATCTTTAGGCCCTTGGAGTTAGAGCTAGTAATTCATCAGTTTGGAGAGACTATTAATGAAGATGTCAGTCTTCTCTTTGTCTGGTATATCTCTATGATACTTTGCAAATGTGTGTCTCCACCATTGTAGCAAGGTCTTAAATGACTCACCGGGGAGTTGTTTCGTGTTGCATAAGCTAATCATTTTGACTTCTCTTTCAATATTGTAGGAATATTGGGAGATGAACATAGAAGTCTATTGTTCAAAGGTCTTGATATTGGAGGCTAGCTTGGAGAACCACTCTATGGCTTGCCCTTTAAGGCTCCTAGGAAATAGATGCTTCAAGTACACTATGTCATGGATAAATTCCATACTCAGGGTATAGAATTGTCTGAGGTGATCTTCTAGATCTGATGTACCAAAATATTTATCATATTTTGGTATTTTTACATTTTGTGGAAAAGGTGTGAAGGTGATGTTCTTATCAAAAGGGAGATGACACAGCTTTTTGAGGTTGAATTCTACGGGTTTTTTTTTTCCTATCTTCATTCTTTCCATTTCCATGTGTAGGTCTTGTAACTTTTGTATGACAACATCAAGAGGTGACTCTTCTTCATCTCATTTCAAGTTGGTCCCATAAAAATTAGATGGCAATTTTGTACCTTGTTGTTCTAATACTAGTATATAACATTCCTTATGTTTCTTGAGTATCTTGTCCATGATGTCAATAAGTTTAGGATTTTGTTGAAAATCTTCAATTTTAGTTTCAATACTCCTATTATCCCATATGTTAGATGAACCCGTTATGGCTAAATATTTTGAATTTTAATTAAAAAAGGGTAAGTTGTGAATAACTGCATTTTGTGAGCAATCTATTGTTGCAGTAGGTTCAAGGAGATTTAGAGGTTTTGTGTGTTTGATGGTTCTACTGGCTATTCTAGCACTCACTCATATAGGTGATTGTTTCAGTTTTGTCACTATATTGGTTTTATGCAGTGGCATGAAATGTGAATTGCATTCCTATAGTTCTTAGGCATTTTTGAAATGTGAGAGTTTCTGTTGATCGTGATTAATCTATTGTAATAAGCTAGATTGGACAAGGTGTTTGCTAATGTTCATAGGATGAGTTTCACTTTTTTGAAGTCAAGTAAAGGATAGATGTGTGTCTCTAAATATCTCTAGCTTGATGCGTGAAATGAAGCAATGATAACTATTAGGTTGATAATGATGGTTGTAGCTCTACTTGTTTCAAAACAATGTTTTTGGTCAAATATGAAATTTCTCAGACTTGTAAAATACTAGCACAAAAAAGGGTATCCAAATTTGTTGCTTGTTTACAGTTACCATACATATAGATGGCCTTTGTTTTATGTTTTTGCTTAGATGTTTCATAGGATTGGTCAAATACACTATTTAAAGGCTCAAATGCACTATTTTGTAGGAACATGCATTATAATAGAGATCAAAAGTGTCATAGGAGTGTTCAAGAACATTGTTTCATGTAGTATATGCACTGCTTCAAGATTGTTTAGTAATGTTCTTATTTTGGGCTTGGTCTATCAATATTCAGTTTGAAGTTGCATCTTTTGAAAGGATAGTGATCCATACTGGTGTTCCTTATTAAATTTTTAAGACACACTCAAGCAAAATATACATATAAACCAAAGTAAAACATAAAACATCACACACCTATAAAGTGAAAGGAAAGAGCTTCCTAACAAGGTTATCTAAAGCTAGTGACTATTGGGTCTTAGTGTTTAACCAACTATGTTTAGATTTACCTCTCTTGTGATAGAGAGCTCCCCACCAATGCTAAGGAGTTTTGGCACAATCCCTAATAGGACTACTAGAGGAAGGTTATATTCTAAACATGGGTGGCTTGCATTCAATTGGGAATACAAGATTGGGAGGCAATCCCTCTCACCAGCCCTACCAAGGAAACTCATGAGGTAGCCTTCCTATGGCTAGATAATCCTACCTAGTGAAAAGAAAGAAATGGAAATCACAAACAAGTTTGGGAATTTGATCACTTGAGAAGAGTGAGAGCATATCCCTACTATTTTGGCTTCCCAAACACAACAAACACAAAGGTTTAATCACCAGCCCTTATACTACTAAAGATAGAGGGGCTCCTAGTTATGTTATATGTGGATTCTTTCCTCATTCAATTGTAAACAATCTTTATAGAAGGTTAGGCATTCCAATCAACTCGAAGGAGTTGAGAGCATAGTCCGACTTCTATTTTGGATCAGCAAGATTTAATGTTTCTATTAAGCTATGTTTGAAACTTTGAAATGCTACATGTTATATTAACAAGACCTGAGGTCCACTTACCTAATTCAGAGCTAGCAAAGGCTAGGTGCATTTAGGAGGGTCCTTATTCCTGTCACATGCTGTCTAAAATCTAAGAGCTTTTTGTTAACTTAGAAGGACTTGTAAGCAAACGATATTTGGATTTGGAAGTTAGATTCAAGAAACTATAATTTTTACTAGATGTGCTACAAAAATACTCATATGCATTATAGAAAGCTTTATAGGCACTATTTAATCTATCAAATGCACTATACAAACATCAAATGTGTTCTAAAACACTTTATATGCACTTCAAAAATGATCAAATGCATTATAGAACTATTCAAAAGAACTGCAAAAAGATGTAAATGCATTACAAAACTATTTAAATCTACTTTAGAAATATTAAATATATTAAAATAGAGTTAAGAAGTGACTGAATATCTCTCAGAAGTGTTAAAATAGAGCTCAAAAGTGTTAGATGATTTAGATCTAGCCCTTATGTGTTTGGTGAAGACTTTAGAATGTTGTTCTCACTAATATGAGACCTCCAAAATGTCGTAGAACCTATAATTGGTCATATCTACACAAGGAAATAGCAAGAAACACAAATCTCTAAAAATGAAAGATTGGACCAAAATATTTGATGATAGAGAGGCTTTGAGCTCAAGCCCCATGGTGGGCACCATTTTGTATACGGTGTAAATGTATATTCATAAAACTTTAATGTAGAATGTAGATAGACAAACAATGAACTAGACTAAACCCAAGAAATTGTTATCAAAAATGTAAATTCTATGAATGTCTCATGTTTCCCTAACTACAACTACTAAGAAAGCTCTTAGACTTAGCATCTTAGTGATAGTTCTAGAATGGAAGTATGCTTAGAATGCAGATCTACAAGAATGTATGCAAGATCTATGACTATAATGCAGATTTCATGAAGGTAAAAACTCTTAAAATGCTATGAAAATGGACATACAATTATCTAACATGTAATAAATGATGCTAAATGACATAAAAACAATGCTAAAATGCTATGAATTTGCTAGAATGATAATGCTAAAATGATAACTCAGAGTGTGCCTAAAGTGCAGATGCCTAAAACTTGGGTCCTTTGGCTCTTGGATTTTTCTCCTATTTATAGGATTTTGAAAGGGGTTAGGGTAAGAATCATGATTTTTACCTTTTACTGGTGGATGAAAGTGAAACTAAAAATATTTCATGAGAGACCAGGAGGAAGAATCCAATAGGCTTAGTTTTGAGGATAATTGAGGACATTTCTAATTCTTTTAAAATGAAAAAGGGAGATTTTCAATTTTGTGAGGATAAATGATTTTTTTGTTTTAATAAATGTCTTATTTATTCTCAACACTTTGTCTTTTTCCTCCTTTTTTGAATTTCTTTTGATGAATTTGAATTGTTCTTCTCCTCTTTTAAAGTTGATTTAGGTCTTTTTGATTTGATAGATAATTAATGACCTAATGTGATTTTTGATTTGAAAGTCTATTGTGTTTCTTATGATTTTCTCTTTAATTTGCATTGATTGATCAGAATTGCATGATTTAGGTCTTTGCCAATTTTTGGATGTCTATAGAAATAATTGGCAAGAATTTTCTATCAAGAATCCTACAAACACATGTTAGGCTATATAGATCAATCAAACAACATCAAATCATCCACTAGTTGTTAGCAAAGTCTCAAATATGCAAAGCAAGTAACTAGAATTTACTAAAGAAGTTCCTCTAAAGGATGTGGTTTTTAAAAACAGCCTAAGAAGTCCTAAAGGTGACCCAAGATCACTGAAGGTGACTCAAGAACTCCCAAAGGCTACACTTTCTAGAAGAAACTCAAGATTTATCAGAAATGGCCTTTCCTTGTTCAAAAGTACAACTTTAGAAAGAAATGACTATTTTGACCCCATAAATGATTCTATATCTACAAAATTAAGATTAGAATGTAAAAATATCTTTAAAATGATTAGGAAGATCCAAAGATATACCATGTGGTGGATGCAAGAAACGTGTGTGTGAATTAGTGTACTTGAAAATGCAATGTAAAACTTCAATTATACATTAGGATGTTAGTCCATTATAACTCAATTATCAAATTTAATTGAAATGAGCATTACAAAAGTGTCATATTTCTCTATGTCTAAGAAGAGTGTGATCAAAATCCTTAAAATGCTCCCAGAATTCAAATCCTAACTAGTGACATTACAATCCTAGAATGAGAGATTATATTTCATTACTATATAATTAACATGCAACTAGTATGAGTAAATGAAAGCTAAATTTGATTGATTTTATTATGCAATTTAAGTGTAAAATAATTAACTAAATGAAAAATGAACAATTAGGCTATGGTAGTAATAATTTCTACTATAATTAATCAATGCAAGTGAGTGGGATCAATTGAGCTTGGAAATATTTATAATAATTGTGATAAAATGAGTGGTGCAAATTGATTCTTAAGGAGTCATTAGGATTAACCCTTAATTGATCCATATTTTTCAACTCTCCTTGGTTCAATCACAACTAATTTGTTATCTTGTGATGAGTTGTAATTTAGGAACTTGATGAATTCCTTTTAATTAATTACTTTATCCAAGGGATTTAATGAGTTTAATTTAATCAAATAGATCAAGGTAATTAATGAGGTTTATAAATCAATTAACAATGAATGAATCACTGATTAGGGGATTTTGATGGTTATATAAGTGATTGGATAATCCTACTAGCATAATTAAGAAGAAGGATATGATTTAGGGAAAATAGGGCTTCTTGTTCACTAGCCCAGTTTACGGTGATTGCATTAAAATATATTTAGTTTTATTCATATTTTCAACATTTCAATTATTATACATATGTATTGACAGATAGTCGACCAAAGATGAGATTAATTATTATTATTTATTAAGCTTGAGTAGACTTGAACCCAAGACTTCTAAGTTGAGAGGCCCAAAACTTACCCTTGTACTATAGGTTTTTGTCTAAATTTTATTATATGTTAATTATACATTAAAAATAATATGTGATTTCATTTACTTATAATTATTATTTCTTCTTTACAAAATATTATGGTTTAAATCAAATTGTTTTAAATCAATTTTTCTATTTGTTTGGTAGATAATGGGTTGAATCATAGAATAGTTATTATTATTTGTTGAAATTTCTTATTATTATGTATTAAGCTTGAGGTGATTCTAACCCAAGATCTCACAGATGAGAGGCTTATAAGCTATTGTTGTGTTGTATGCTCTTACCTAATATTTCATATTATTATGACTAGTTTATTTATTCCTATATATATTACACTAAGACTCATCCTTCTCAAGGCACCTATTTTCATCAAATTGAAAGGTTTTTATGTGGCTTAGTATTGATGAAAAAATCTACCTTGAGATGGATTATTGGCAACATTACCATTATATATAGACTGTCTTTATACACATAATTGTCCCTCTATGGACGTCCCAATTCTTTCGTGAAGAATTGAAGCCATATCATCTCCTTGGTTGCCTATATAATAGAAACATACTGTATGCTTTGTAACCGAGAAACCTATCTCACTATTGTCCTACCAACTAGTAAATACATAATATGCAGTACTCATCGTAGTATCAAGATCCCCTAACAAATATGAGTCAACATAGCCTTGTAAATTAGTAGTAGAGTTCAAAAAATGTAAACTTACTAGATGTTCCTCTCAAATATTTGAGAATCCATTTGATTTTATTCCAGTTCTCAATCCTAGGATGACTTATATACCTGCTAAAAACTCCCATTGCATGTGCAATATTTGGCCTAGTACATATTGATGATAATATAGAAGATATATTTATAAAGGTAGTAAGAAGGGAGGAGTTGAACTCCTCTTCAACTTTAGTTGATCTTCCAGATTGAATAGAATAAAGGAACAATTGAGTCCAAGGTGGTCTGATCTAGTAGAAGCCTCATGTGCTAGTAGTATTTCCACATGATCAGTCTCCATGTGGGATATTATTGTTGTTTACTATGGAGCCTGATCAATCGCCAAGTGGGAGATTGTTGATATGTGGTGAGTGATCATGGAAGTAATGTACACTTTTCACAAATTCTTTGGGGCTCAAGATATCAGCCCAAAAAAATTGGTTGACTCATCAAGGATTTTTCATTTGACTCGTCAACTATTCCACCTAAAGGGATCACAAATTGTAATCAAGTTGTAATCACTGGTTAATAAAAATATTGGACTCACTACTTGGTGGACATAGCCAAAGGATTGGGTGAACCATGTTAAATCTTTTTGTCTCATTTTTTCTGCCATGTGTATTATTATTTTCTAATATTGGATATATTTGCATATAATTGTTATTTCTACCTTTTTTTAATGCTAACAAGTATATATATATATATATGCTAGTAATAGTAGCAGTGCAACATGAAAAACTTTTTTTGAATTTTTTTTTTTAAATAAATGTTTTAAGGGATACTATTATGGTCCTAGCTAGTTAGACTATATTTACAATTAGTATTAAGATAATGGGTTAGTGTTAGGAGTTTTTACCTTTGATGAAATGGCGAGGCTTCTTGCCTATAGTGCCTATAGCTAGCATTCAAGTCTCCATAGGATCACTCTCTACTATGGTTGTTAATTGGGATTAGTTGCTTACTTTGACCCTTAGTAAAATAATAGGGCTTCTTTCCTATAGTTTGTACAAACAAGGGTTAAAGAAAATTATTATTTTCAACCTATTACCCCAAATTTTTGCTTGTGCCTTTGGTAAAATGGTGGAGCTACTTTCCTTTAGTACCTATAACCAATGGTCAAGTTTTCATAAAGTCACTCACTACTATGGTTCTTAATTGAGAGTTGTTGACTTTGTCCCTTGGTAAAATAGTGGGGCTTCTTGCCTATAGATTTTATAACCAAGGGGCATACCTATTACACCAATTGTTTGGCTTTTTCTTTAGTAAAATGATGGGGCTTCTTTCCTATAGTGCCTACAACTAAGGTTCAAGTCTCCATTGGATCTCTCTCTAATGTGGTTTTTAATTGAGAGTTGTTGACTTTGACCCTTAGTGAAATAGTTGGGCTTCTTATATGTAGTGCTTCCAACCAAGGGCTAAAAATATTATTGGCTTCAACCTATTACCCAAATTTTTTAGGCTTGTGTCGTTGATGAAATGGTGGGTCTTCTTGCTAGTAGTGCCTACAACTAAGGTTCAATTCTCTCTAAGGTCTCTCTCTAGTATGGTTCTTAATTAAGAGTTATTGACTTTTACCTTTGGTGAAATAGTGGGGCTTTTTTCCTATAGTGGTTAAAACAAAGGGTTATAGAACATTATTGACTTTTCCCTATTATCCCAAATTTTTAAAGGCAAGAGCCTATAACACAATGGTAAATTGAGAGCCTCTCATTAGGGAGATATTTGGTTTGACTCTAATTAAACTTAATACAATCATAATAAATCTCAAAAAATAATAATAATAAAATCTCTAGGTTTCGGTCCATTTCCTATCAAAACAAATCATTAATGTTAGTGTTATTTCCACTATTATAGGTAAGGTTAGGCATATTGGTAAGATTTGGGTTATTACTAGGGTTAGTGTTCCTACTATGTTTAAGGTTAATATTATTATTATACTTAAGGTTAGTGTTAAGGGAGTTTTAAGGTTATTATTGTCACAAAATTTTGCACCATTGCCTAAAGTTTGACCTAAAGGCAACCTTGTGAAACATGGAAACAATCTCCAAGTTGTGGGACTTGAACAATGAGATTGAATCTCTACAGAAGGTTGGCTTCCTCACTATTTGGATGCACCTAACTACTTCTTGAGTGGAAAAGGGAGAAGAAAATGCATGAAAATCAACTACATAATCTAATCTAGAGGGGTGATACACCAAATAGTATGTTTAGTCTTATCTCTTCCTAGAATTGCACAACTCATTAATATAATACCAAAATACATAGATTCAATCCTTTCTTAAACTCCACAACCACATGAAGATTAGAAACCAATAGAATGCTATAAGTAAGGAGCTTCACTCTATATTATTCAAAGGTCAAATAGATACAATCATACAAGTAGAAGAATGGAAATAATACATTAACAAAAGAAAAGATGATATTGCACAATATATTTGTAAGAAATGATAATGTTGAGCAAGGAACAAGAAACAATCCAAGTAAGTTAAGTGTGAAACAATGTTACCATAAGATAAGCAACTCCAAGAGCATACACCAAGATGGTTCAACAATGGAGACAAGGATTTATAAGGGGAAAGCAAAGAAAACCCCTTGTGAGTATTATGAATGAAGGCAAATGCCTAGAGAAGAGAGAGAGTGTGTTGGAGCAAAAGTAGCTCAATACAATAACATCAAGTGCTTAGAGTGGTGTTGTAGTTGTGAAGAAAGAAGGAGGAGCATATCTTATATAGAGATGAGAGAGGAGTTGCATTTGTAACTCCCATTTCTATGAATGCCACATTCATAATAGGTGTGTGCAAAGTGTCACAATCCTCTTAAGGAGGATAAACTAAATAAAGAAATAAACAAGAGCTGTCCTTACATGTGGAATAAAGGACAAACAATGACATGTCCTCCACATGTGTACAAGTGGACAAACTACATGTAGGGACCCTTGGAATATCCCAATTAAAATATATCCAAGGAAAGATTAACCTTTCTAACACCCCCCCTTAATCTTTACTTGGGGAGTTTACTTCAACGGGTTGTAAACCCAAATTTTTACAATGGAACTGAAATCTCTCTTTAGAAAGTGGTTTGGTTAAAATATCAGCCACTTGATCTTCTCCTTTACAATAAAGAAGAATAATTTGATTGTCTTCAACTTGTTCTCGAATGAAGTGATGTTGAAGTGAAATATGTTTGGTGCAGGCATGATACACTAGATTCTTTGCCAAGGCAATAGCACTTTGATTGTCACAATGTATAGGTGTAGGTAATTGTTGAGGTAGACCCAAATCATCAAGAAGTCTTCGAATCCACAAAGCTTCCTTAGCTGCATTGGTACAACCTTTGTATTCAGCTTCAGTTGAGCATAGGGAAATAGAGTGTTCCTTTTAGCTTTTCCAAGAAATTGGACCTGAACCAACAAAGAAAAAATAACCACAAGTGGATTTCCCATCATTGGGATCTCCACCTAGATCAGAATCAGTATAGCCATGTAAAATAAATTCAGAGTTTGGATCATAAAATAAGCCTATATTAATAGTTCCTTTAATATACCTTAAGATGCATTTAGCAACTTTAAAATGAGTTTGTTGAGGTTTAGACATAAAGCGAGAAACTAATCCAACACTATAAGCAATATCAGGTCTAGTAAGAGTTAAATAATTTAAACTTCCTACTAACTGTCTATACAAAGTTTCATCAACAAAAGGAGTATTCATATCATTCATTAATTTAGTTCCTAATTCACATGGAATTGAAACATGGTTAGAGTCATTCATCTTAAATTTTTCTAAAAGATCATAAGCATACTTGCTTTGAGAAACAAAGATACCTTTAGGAGTTTGAAAAATTTGCATACCTAAGAAGTAATGTAAGATACCTAAGTCTGTCATTTGAAATTTTTGTTTAAGTTGGAATTTAATATCAGAAATCAAAATGTTTGAACTAGAAGTGAGAATTAAATCATCTACATAAACAATAACAATGATAATATCATCATTAGTATGTTTAATATACAAATTAGGATCATTTTTGCTTCTAGTAAAATCTTGAGAAATGAAGAAAGAATTAATTTTAGAATACCATTCTCTAGGTGATTGTTTAAGACCATAAATAGATTTGTTCAATTTGCAAACTAGATTTTCACTACCTTTCTTAACAAATCCAGGAGGTTGAGCCATATAGATTTCTTCATGTAACTCACCATTTAAGAAGGCACTTTTAACATCCATTTGATGAATGGGCCAATTCATTTTAGATGCTAAAGCAAGAACTAATTTGATAGTAGGCATTTTAGCAATAGGTGCAAAGGTTTCATTATAGTCTAAGCCTTCAATTTGGGAAAAACCTCTAGCAACTAGTCTAGCTTTAAATTTACTAATTGCATTATTAGTATTCAATTTTGTTTTATATAACCATTTACATGAAACTAGATTTTTGCCAGGAAGTAATGTGACTAAGTCCCAAGTGTGATTAGCAAGTAACGAATCATATTCCTCTTGCATGGCTTTCTACCAATGAGGTTGAGAGTTAGCTTGATCAAAAGACTTAGGATCGTTAGAATTCATAATAGTAGTCATCAAAGCATAATTACAATAATTAATCCTTCTATGTTTAATTCCACCAGATTTGGAAATATAATCATCAGCTTCATTGATGAGGTTTTGAGCCCATTTAGGTTTACGTTTAGTTGTAATGGAATTATCACTAGAGGAAGAATCATGAGTAAGAAAAGTATCATTAGTATCTATTTGAGTATCATGAGATGTAGGAGCAGAAATAATCGGTGGTACTTGATTAAGAGAATGAGTAGGGTTAAGAGAAGGAGGTTGGTCCTCCACCAGCACAATTTTAGTGCCACTGAATTCTTCATCCGTTGTAGTAGAGCAATCATGAATGCCATTTTCTGCAATGCAAACATCTCTAGCAACTTGAACTTTGTTAGTAGTGGAATCATAAACACGATAACCCTTAGTGTTTTCATCATAGCCAACAAACATATAAGGAGATGACTTAGCATCTAATTTATGCCTTTTCTGTTTAGGTGTATGAACATAAGCAATAGAACCAAATATTCGTAAATGATGTAAATTCGGTTTCCTACCAGACCAAGCCTCTTCTGGAGTGATAGCCTTGAGAGCTTTGGTAGGAGTCCGATTAAGAATATAAGTTGCACAAAACATGGCTTCAGCCCAAAATTTATAATGCAAATTCTTAGCATGCAACATGCTTCTAGCCATTTCAACAATGGTCTGATGCTTTCTTTCCGCTACACCAATTTGTTGTGGTGTATAAGGAATAGTAAGCTCGTGCTTAATTCCACACGATTTCAAATAAGAATGAAAAGCATTATTCACATATTCCTTCCCATTATCAGTCCTAAGAATTTTAAGTTTATACCCAGATTGCCTTTCAACATATAACTGAAATTCAATAAATATATCAAGAACTTGATCCTTGCTATGCAAAAAATAGATCCAAGTTCGTCTAGAAAAGTCATCAACAAAGGTAAGTGCATACTGAGAACCTTGGATGGAGGTATTCTCCATGGGGCCCAAAAGATCACTATGGACAAGATGCAACTTATGAGTTGCTCACCATGATTTTCCACTTGGAAAGGGCTCCCTATGCATCTTACCACTCATACAACCTGTACAGGCAATCTTGGAAGGAATAATGTGAGGCAAGCCATCAACCATATTATGCTTTTGCATGAAAGTAATATAATCGGAATTTAAATGACCAAGTCTTTCATGCCATATATTGAAATCAATAGAAGTATGTAAAGAATAGCGTGAACTAGCAAATTCATGGAATTTAAACAAATTGTCATTATCCATTTTAGCATGAGCAATCACTTTGAGAGTTTGAGGATCTATGATATAACATGTATCTTTGTAGAATTCTACTTTATAGTTCTGACATAACTGTGAAACAGAAAGTAGATTAGTTTTCAAGTCAGGTACATATAAAACATCATGCAATTTACCATTAGGAATAGTAACATCACCTAGTCCTTCAACTTTACAAGTCTGATTATTAGCTAACTGAATAGGAATGTTAGCAATATCAGGTTGTAAAGAATCAAAAATTTCTTTATGAGAAGTGACATGTTGTGATGCACCACTATCAACAATCCATTCTAAAGGTCTACAAAGATTAAAGCTACAAGTAAAAGCATGACTAGGATTAGAACTAGTCGAATTACCTTTTTTATGGTTTGAGGTTTGATGATTGCTACTATGATTCATAGGTTTTTTATCATTTTTTTTTTTAAAAATAGTTATTGACAAGGTGACCATCTTTGCCACAATAAGAACAATGAGGTTTGGAATTGGAATGGGTCCTTTGATTATTAGTATTACGAGTATTATTAGGATGATGGGTATTATTATATTTGGGATGAAATTTATTGTTGGTGTTATGTGAATTAGAATTAGATTGTTTGTAATTATTATTATTGGAACGAAAATTATTAGTTGAATTTCTAGACACAAATGCATGTTCAGATGATTTGAGGGTACCAAATTGAATTAGCTTAGCTTCTTCCTGTCTTAATAAAGTTTGAAAAATAACATAAGTTAACTGAGAAGTTAAAGTAGGAATAGCAAGCTGTGCATGAATATTAGTTATAAACTGTTGAAATTGTCTAGGAAGACATTTTTTAAGAATAAGATGAATTAAACGAATGTCCTCTAATTGAACACCTAAAGCCATAATTTGACTTTTAAGAGAATCAAATTTTAAGAGGAATTCATCCATACCTTTAAAATCTGCATACCTGAGATCTTCGAGTTGATCTTGCAATTGTATTTTGCGGTATTCATCGCTATTGTCATATTTGGTTTTCAAGATGGACCATGCATCATGAGCTTTAGAACAGTGAGCAATTAAGACATATAAATCTGGAATAATAGAAATACCAATTAACCCTAAAGCTTCTTCATTTTTAGCTTTCCAAGTATCTTTCTCGTCTTGAGTAGCCGTTGAACCGGGCCCAAGAGAAGGGTCAGTGGCTATTTTGAAGAGATGTTTAAAACGAAAAATAAATGAGATATGAGTTTTCCAAGAATGATAATTAGAATAATTAAGTTTGATTTCTGGAATTAATGTTGACATGATTAAGGAAAAAAAATTCTTCGCTTTTTTTTGAAAAAATTCCCTTATTTTGAAAATCAGATTAATTGAAAAAAAAATGTTGTTAAATGAGAGAAAAAAAATTTAATTTTATTAATTGAAAAAAAATTGGTTTTTTTTTATTTATAAGATTAAGAATATTTTTTATTTTAATTTTAACTATTTGTGTGAAAGAAAATTAAAAAATTGATTTTTTAAACAAATAAAAACATTAATATAAAACAGGTTTTAGTAGTTTGATTTAAAACAAAATTTGAAAAAACATAAAAGGTGGAAAATTAGCAAAGAGGGGGAAAATTTTAAAAAAATTTAAAAGGGGGAGCGGAGCTCGTCGGTGGCTGCCGCGTGGCCAAAGGAGTGGCCGTGGTCGGTGGTTAAAAAAAATTTTAAAAAAAACTTGGCGGAGGAGGATGCGGGCACTGGAGGTGGCGGTTGCTACGTGTCCGGGATGCAGGCCGCGGGAAGGTTTGTGCGCGGAGTTATGGGGGCGGCGGAAGCAGTGGTTAGGGGTTATTGCGCGTAGAGTTACAGATGTGGGGCAGAGATGTAGAGGGCGGCGGTACGCAGTGGCGCAACCGGTTCGCAGCGTCGGTCGAGTGTCGCGCGATGGTTGCGCGCAGCGGCGTTTGGGGATAAAGCGAACTTCTTTGTTCGATCTGAAACTTGTGCCCTGCGACCAGATCTCAGCTTCCCACTGACGACGGCATTTGCGCGCGACGGCGCGGGGTCTGTACCATCGGCAGTGTTTGCGCGCGGTGGCACGCGGGTGGCGCGACCGCCCAACAAAATGCAACAATTATATTTATTTTATTTTTATAAAATGAAGCTTTGCACTATTTTTATAAAAACACAATATAGTGAATTTTTTTTTTTTTTTTTTTTTTAGAGTAAATTTTTTTTTATAAATGAAGTAAGAAAAAGTAGAGAGTTATAAAGCTTTACTAATGTAATATTTTTTGTTTTGGCGGCATGCCATCCAAAACAAACCAAAAAAAATTGAAATTTACTAAGAAAACCCTTTGGCAGCAAGCCTTCCAAAGAGGGTTAGTAAAAAAATATGAAGCTTTACAAGAAAACCCTTTGGCGGCAAGCCTTCCAAAGAGGGTTAGTAAAAAAAATATGAAACTTGCATGCACAAGATTAGTTAAAAAGAGATAAAATCACAACACAAACTTCTTCTCTCAATAACATCTCCAAATAAGGTGTGCTCCAATGAATGGCAACCTTCACCACAAAACTTAAAACAAGGATTAGATAACCAAGCTCTGATACCATGTAAGAAATGATAATGTTGAGCAAGGAACGAGAAACAATCCAAGTAAGTTAAGTGTGAAACAATGTTACCATAAGATAAGCAACTCCAAGAGCATACACCAAGATGGTTCAACAATGGAGACAAGGATTTATAAGGGGAAAGCAAAGAAAACCCCTTGTGAGTATTATGAATGAAGGCAAATGCCTAGAGAAGAGAGAGAGAGAGAGTGTTGGAGCAAAAGTAGCTCAATACAATAACATCAAGTGCTTAGAGTGGTGTTGTAGTTGTGAAGAAAGAAGGAGGAGCATCTCTTATATAGAGATGAGAGAGGAGTTGCATTTGTAACTCCCATTTCTATGAATGCCACATTCATAATAGGTGTGTGCAAAGTGTCACAATCCTCTTAAGGAGGATAAACTAAATAAAAAAATAAACAAGAGTTGTCCTTACATGTGGAATAAAGGACAAACAATGACATGTCCTCCACATGTGTACAAGTGGACAAACTACATGTAGGGACCCTTGGAATATCCCAATTAAAATATATCCAAGGAAAGATTAACCTTTCTAACAATATTGATAAAGAAAGAGATATAGCAAAGAAACGTATTCATTTATAGGCAAAAGGAAATTATAGTAGTAGAGTATATAATATAATTACTATAGAATCAAAGAAAGACCAACCCTTGAAATAGTGATAAAATTTTCTTTTATAGCTTAAGCATAACTAAAAAGACTTCCAGGAAGATTTTATTGAGGTATATGTCCATATGTAGAAAATCAGATCTTTGGGTGGAAATTTTGTTCTTGAAGAGATAGAAATGGCAGCCATAACTTCTCTAGTTGGGTAGATTGATAAACAATGTGGTGCAAGGATGAAAACTATATTTACCAAGCATGGAGAACACCAAAAGGTGGTTGCAAATGAACAAAATAATTTGTTCACCATCAACGAGCTTCTTGGTTCCATGTTCATGATGATCAAGTCAACCAAATTCAAAATTATATCTTTTAAACATTCTACCATCTTGCCTAAAATTCTAATAGTTATCTTGACCTATAGACAGCTCATGTTCATGGCTTCACAACTTAAGTTTCTTCTTTAATTGTTTGGTTGTGCAAAATGGTGACATCTTTATTTCATGTCTTATCATTGCTTTGCAACTTGAAATCACTTTAGCTCAAAAACTATTGTGACCCTACAAACATTTTAGAACTGACTACTTGTCACCCTTGTGATGGTTAGGACCTAGAAATCCTTTAACCATGTGATGTTACAAAGTAACTATCTTTTACCATGTCACCCCATCAAAATTGTTAGACACAAGGTCCCATAGAATCATGCAATGTTGTGTACACTATTCTAATTGACCACTACTAATGCTTTGTGGCTTCATGACTAAAGACTATAATTGCAAGTGAATCCTTTTGAAGCTATGCCTAAGTCTTAATTGCTTCATTAATTCGTTGTTCATAGCTTCACAAATTAAGTTTTAAACCTCATCTTTAACCTTTTAAGAGTGCAACAAAGGAAGTTGCCACTTTGCAGCCTAAACTAGGGTTCAGTGTTAACCTCTTTTAACACTACAACTTACCTTTAATTCACTATTTGCATTACCCTTTTGCACCTTTGTAGTTGTAAATGATCTCAAATCCCTTTAACCTATGATATTGTGATAACTGCATAACTGACTTCGATCACATCTTTGTAGCTTAAACTATTAACTCAATGATTGAACCTATGATGGTGCAAACAAAGCATTTCACATTATCACCAATCCAACTCTACATAACCCTTAATGATATATGAGGATGTGAAAGTCATCAAACCTAACTTCTACTACTCTTTGGTGAATGGTACATGTGTTACTATGCTGCTTTCCTATTTTAGCTATCCTTTACACAACTTTGAAAGTGAGGAAGTGATAGGCATTGATCTAGCAGATCTAATGATAGAGAATAATAAATACTAATGCCTTTGACCTTCACAACCTTGCAACCAAAATTAGTGGGCATTATTTCTAAGGATCTTAATCTATTACTAGTAAACCTAATTAAAAGAAGTCATAAAGCACCTAGATCATGCTGATGAGGAAAGTCATAAAGCATGACAAACTTAATTAGTATCTATGTGTGCAACAAACATAGTGGATAAGTGAAGAATAAAGAGATAATCATATGGTTGTTATAAACTTTTTGAGGTGATGCATAAAAATGGTAGTAGAAGATCAAAAGGATATGATTACATGAAATTATTCTAAGGGAAGCATCAAAAGAAATAACTCAGTCCAAAGAATAAGAAAATAGTGTCAAAAGTTATTCAAAGCCTAATCAAAAGATATAATCATGTTTTTTATGGGCTGAAGACCAATCTGTTGAAACAATTGATTAATTGTGTATTTTCTTTGATGTTACACAAAATATCATGTCATTACCATTTAGTGTATGTCAAGCTTTGTTTGGAACTCAAGATAGTTTTCTATGTCTACCAAGCATTCTAGAGTTTTCCTAGTTTAAAAGACAATATCTACTAAGTTCACTCGATCATCAAAGAAAAGGCTTGTAAAAATTGAGTGTTAATCGATCTCACTCAGTTAATAAAGGAAATGTTGAATGGAACTAGTGCTAACCAAGCTCACTCAATTACAAAAGGAACTTTTTAAGTAAACAATGTTGACCAAGTTAACTTGGTTAACATAGGAAAATTGTTTCTCAGTTAGTATCTACCAAGTAGGGTCAGCTAGTGAAGGATTTTCTTAATTTGGAATATTAAGTTCAATTAAATTGTTTGTTGGTTCTAGCTGAATAAGGAAATGAAAATTAATTATTCTAAGTTATATTCTAGCCAACTTGACAATTTGAAAGATATAAATATAAGGTCAAGTTGAGATTTAGAAAGTGTTAATGTATGGATGATAATTGAAGATTTGATGATGCTAAGAGGAAGTGAATTAGAATGATAAAGTTGAATATCCTTGTGAAGCTAAAAATATATATTTGATCATGAAGGATCAAGTATACAAGCCAAAATTAAGATCTATAATCAGCAATTTAGCTACATCAAAAGTCAAGTCATGTTACTCTCTAACCATTGTAGCAATGATCTAAATCTCTTAACAAAGTTAGCTTAACAACTATTTGTAAATCCTCTAAGAAGATGGAATTTTCTATTGAATTGTCTAGAGACCTCTAACAAGGCCACTCCTAATAGGGTGATTAAATCCTCTAATAGGGTCACACCTAACCATGTGTTTTGTAACCTTTAATAGGGTTGGCTGCAAAAATGGATCACATCAGAAGAGTAAAAATTAGTAACTAGTTGCAATTGGTGGTTTTTCCCAAACTAAGACAACTTTGCAGCATGGAAAGGACTTATGAGGTTACATCTGGTAGTTATTAGTGATCTAGTTTGTAAGTGTATGCACCCTAAAATGGTCGCCTAGACTATGGGCCCCCATTATTCAATTTATCAATTTATCAAATTTTTTGAATCAATGGTTTGCAATATTTTATTAAATCAATTTAAATCAATTTCCTTGGTCAAATTCAATTATTTCATTTCTAATGTTGATCATTTTATCCTAAGTCTTATTTAATTAAAAGAAAATCTCCATTTTAATTAAATAAAATAAGTCCTCATTTAATTAAAAGAAAACTCTCTTTTAATTAAATAATTCGTCCACATTTAATTAATTAAGAGAAAAACCCCTCTTTTAATTTAATTAAATATTTTTTATTTAATTAAAAGAACTTGCTTCCTTTTAATTAAATAAATTAAACCCACTTGAAAAAAGAAATAAATTAAATAAAGATTAAATAAATATTTTATTTATTTTCTCTACACTTAAATGCACATATCTCTAAGTGGGACTTATCTTTATCCTCTTTTCAATTTCTTCTCAACCACTCCTCTTTTCTCATTGGTGGAATTTTGTCTCACATGGATCAAATTAGATATTATCCCATATTGGTTGTGAGAAGCCTCTCACCTCCATATTTTTCTTTATAAGGGAGAGCCCTCTCTTCATTTTAATCATCCACAATTCATCTGCAATTCATCCACAATTCATTCACAATTCATCCACAATTACGCTATTGTTATGCTACAGGTTTGGAGAGCAATTTTTGAAGGAGTTTGAGCATCAAAGCTTTTTGTGGAGAACTTATATCTTCTTCTCTTATTCTCTCATGCATCCATGGCTTCCATCATGAGGTTTCATCCTTGCATTTACATATTATCTTAGAGTCATATTTATTTTCATAGATTAGTATTGCATTGTTATTACATTTCTTTTCTTGCATTGTTTTACATTGTTATCATTTAGGTTAGTTTCCATTTTCATTTGCATGCATATTTTTTTATCATTGAATCTCTTGTTTCATGGTGTACTTGCATGGGCACAAACTAGGTCAAGCTGAGGGCCTCCATTACAAACACTTGCACTCCATGAATAGAGAGCTATGAGTCACCATTCGAGACCTCATTCTTGAGTAATCTTGGATATAATTACTCATAGAAGTGTGCTTACATTTTAGGCATACAGTAAGTATCTTGACACTGAATACAAAACTCTTACTAGAACATTATCAGTTTAAGATATTGCTAAAAATCTAATGCCCCACATAGTTGACCTAAAGTTTTACTAAGTTTGGCAAAAAAAAAATTTTGAAGAAAGAATAACTTGCACATCAAACACATAGTAGTGGAAGCATTAACATATAGTCAACTAAAACATACATAACAGGTTACATTTCCTAAGGATCCCAAGATGTTGAATTACATATAAATTTAATCTAATACTAAGTCCATCAAATACCACATCAATATGAAAGAATGATTATAAAGTCCAATGTCCATTTAAATAATATACATTTGTTTTGAATGCCCCTTAGCAATTTAAATTCGGAATGCTCAATCATCCACTATACATGTCATAGGGTATGAAAGGCTAAAAAGAATATACATATGTAGAAATAAGAATACATCATCCTCCTTAGATCCATGATACAAAGTACAATAAAATAAATGAAACCATCCACATACATGATACACTCATCCATCATAAAGATACAACATCCATCATCAAATATAACCATACATCATAAAATACATCTATCCACGATAATGATACACAGAAAGAATCAAAATAAATGTAGATAAGGAATGCTCCAGCCATGATGACTATGGACGGATCTCAATGGAAAGAGTGAAAAAGCACTACCACCCGATCGGGTGGAACCTAAATGACCCACTCCAACCATGCTAAGGAGATAGTCTCAAGTCCCAAACAAGATATCAAAACACATATCACAAGTACTATTTAAGTCCAAAAAATCCTAAAAGATCTAACTCAAGGGTTCCAAGATAGGTCAACATCTATACCCAGAGGCACACAAGACACATAGGAAACCTACTATGTAAGCGGACAAGTGTCATCACATGAATCACACTAGAGTTACCCTAGTAGTCTCTCAGGACCCTAGCCCCCTAGTGATCCCTATGCAGCCACTAGTATCCTCTCATACTAACAAGGCATACTATGGACTACAAGGTTGCAACCAAGAGAGCTCTCTACTCCCATCCTAAACTTTACTAGCACTCGAGGAATGGGCAAGAACATACAAAGACTCTTATTAGGTTTATTTTACTCTCATTTAGTATAATTTTTTCACTTATTAAACAACTTACAATGAGTTACCCTAGCAACCACTTAGGGCCCAAGCCCCCATTGCAAGCTACTTCTTGACACTACATATAGATTTCATACCCTAGGCTCATGAAATCACAAATCATAGAATCATAGTAAAATCACTTCAGTCCTATACAAGTGACTAGAAAGCATCACAAATATAATCATAAATATCATATCAGTTCTCTACGAGCAACTAGAAAGCATCAAAGATAAATCATAATATCCATTGATTCTCAATGAGCAAGTGTAAAGTATCTCAAAAATACTAATCAAGTACTCAAAAAGGTAAAGTCAGGTATCTCATAGCATAAATCTTGCTATCCCACAAAACACTGAAACATAGTACCCAACAATATAAACACAATCAACATAGAGCATACCATCACATACCATGGTAAAGTAAAAGTAGTCAAGATCGAGTCAGCATGATACCACACTCACAAAACTCTCAAGCCTCTGGTAGACATCCTAGAACTGGTCAACAATCTTGTCAACCCCAAACCCCAAAATACAAACAACATATAGAAATAAGATGCAAGTACATGTTTTGGTTTGTTTTGATTCACATGGTTGGGTTAAATAAAAGGTTTCCATTTTGGTTCTAGTGTAAGTTTCAAGTTAAGGGATTCCCAGATTTAACCCATGAATTTGTTTAAATAACACAAAGATTTACCCCCCCCATATATTTTGAAATCAATTTTCTAAAATTTACTAAGGGTATATTATATGTTTGTTTAAACTTGCTAAGATAGATTCATATTGTATTCTGATAAAATAATTGTGATTCCACTAAAGTCAGAATTCGGAATAATCTTCAACAACTAAAAAAATAGGTCTCCTATTTAATTGATACTCATAATAAATTAAATTAAATTCTTTTAACATAAACTAATACCTATTTATATATAACATTTAATTATTTACCAAAATTTATTTCAAATAAATTAATAAATTTTAAATAACATTAATTAATTATTATAAATTTAAAACTTTTAATAAACTTTATAAAATAAATTATAATAATTAATATTAAAAACTTTATAGAAATTAATTTAATAACATTTAATACTTTAAAAAATAAAAATAAAATGATGTTTTAAGCCCACCAACTATCATGTTGGCCACAACCCTTTAAACTTGTTGCAACTCTACCATAGTAGACTACTGCCACAGTAGCAGTACATAGTATTGTTGTTGTTGCAGCAATTATTGTTGTGGTAGTGGCTAAGGCCATCCTATGAGGTAAGGGGGTAAGGGTTGGGTAAAACCCACCCCTCCCGATATATTTTTAATTTTTTTATTTAAATTTATTTTGTTATAAAAATTTTGAATATTTTTTTTTAATAAAAATTCCAGCACTGCTCTGGTAGGGAAATTACAGCCAACCAGTGAAATTTCTTCCATTTAAATTTTTTATTTCAAAGCAAAACCCTTTCCTTGATTGATTCTCAATTTTAATTCTATTGAAAAAATATTTTATTGATCAATTAAGAACATTCCATGTATAGAAGAATTTATGAAAGTACTAGAAACTCTTAATATGATATATTCATCATAGAATTATTTAGACAATCATTTAACAGGCACGATGAAGACATGAAAGAAAAGAGCATATTAAGATATGCGAAAATCACAAGCATCTACCTTGACATTGATGCCAATCACTACGCCCCTAAAAAATTGTAGAGAAAATTCCTCCTTCTAGAACCTTCTCTTTTTCAAAAATTTCTTCCTTCTCTAAAATTTGCAGTCATTTGAAAATGAATTGCCAAGTTGTGATATGGAGTACTCTCCCAAAAATCGGGGCACTAATTGTGCGTTCATCGCAAAGAACTCCTTGCTCACAACCCTTAACTCAATATTAACTTTTATTTATCTTTCTTTTATCTTTTCCATGCACATTCATCAATTAATTAAATTACTTTATTTAATTTTTACTTGACTTGTTTTTAGATTAATTTATTAAATTTAATCCAATGCAATCATGAAACTTTAATTTATTTATTTATTTTCCACTTCTAAATTTATTTTTAAACATTAAATTTTATAACTATTTATTAACTTAAATATTATTATTATTTAACATTTATTTAAAAATGAGCTCTAAATATATTATTATTAAATTAAATTAATATTATCACGTTCTAAATTTATACTTATAACTTTCATCTTCAAGTTTAATTCTTTTATATAATTAATTTCTCAATTAATTAAATATAGTTAAATATTAAAATATCATAATGATTTTTCATTAAATTCAATCATTAATTTTAATCTTTTAATTAGACTTAATTAATAGAAAATTCACCAAAGACTCATAAAGTAAAATATGAAAACCCATTAATGAAAAATATATACAAAATTAAACCAAAGGGTTATAATCACAAATTAATGTCATCTGATGCATTTGGAGGGTACATGACTGAGATACTTGTCCTAATTATCAATTAGGACAAATGGCATAATGGTTTAGAATTTGGACTTAAGAATTTATCTCCCCTCTCTTACCGTTGAGATAATGTGATAGGGTATGCTCGTTCTAACAATCCAGAGAAGTCGATACCCGGTACTTGCAACCTGTATAAAATCCATGCATGTACATACACAATATATACTAAGCTAAATAGGCAATGGTAGGAAGTGGTGCATTGTGTAGATCTTGACTAGCAGGTAACTATGACTCCCTTCCTTAACCACATTAACAACACCATACATAAAGAAAACAAACACACACACCATACACATGCAGTATGGGGTAAGTATCCATAATAAAACACATATGATAATACATTTAACTAAACATCATCAATAACTAAACAACATTGTAATAATCATCATGCAAACATGAAGTATAGAGTACCAAGTAATCTCATCATATATCAACTAAATCTGAAACAATATCTAATAATTTCAAGATAATGTTACTAATCATCAATATAAAACTGGCCTAAAAGAGTTTGGCAATGATAGCAAAAATGTAAAGTAGGAAAATATAAACTAAGAGCAGGCACTACATCCACCCCCTAGGATGAGGCTTTGATGAAGGTATGCTTTGATACCACTTGATGGGGACACAACCCAAGCACATAATGGACACAACAATAAAGGGAAAATTTTATTAATTGTAAAAATATGCTAGTACACCTAGTGCAAAGAAACAAACTCCAAAACATGCCCTATGGGCTTACAATAGCATAAATCTAGAGATAAATTCTTCTTCCAGTACCTTCTCTCAAACTCCACTTCAAACTGTCCTTTACAATGCAAGAAATATTCTTAAATAGACCCCAGAGGGTTAAGGATTAGGAATACATTCTAGAAAGTGCTAGTTGGCATCCACTGACCAAATAGAAGGCTCTAGAAGTCGCATTAGGAGTTGGCACAAAATTAGAAGAATCCAGAAATGGTAACCGAACTTTTGGGAGGCATAACTTTTGAACCATAGCTCCGATTGACGAACCGTTTACATTTTCAAAAAGCTCTCAAAGTTCTCTATAGCCATATGGACAAACTCTACTCATCCCCCATTTTTTTTCCCTATTTGAGGTCATTTAATGCCCCTAACCTAACTTCAAAGCATTCTTAAGAGGTCTCCAAAAACTAAAAAATTGCGATAACTTTCAAACCATGGGGCCTTTTGACCTGATTCTTTTTCTGGAATGCTCTAAATTATAATTACATTCATCTAGCCAATTTACACCCTCTAAATCATCAAAATTATGGCTCAATTACATACTCCTATTTTTTTGGCATTTACACGTATCCCAAGGTGTTCAAATACTCTATCTTAGAACACTAATAGTGGAACTGTGAGAGTTGAAACCTTTATTTGACCCAAATGGGTATCTAGAAATGAAAACACATGAAACAGAAACTAAGTCTAAGTACATTATTTTGGTTGACACAGGATTGCCCTTATACCTCTGGATGCTCCTACATCAAGCTTACTCCTGGAAGCCTATAAAAAAGTAGGGATATAAATCCTATAATCTAGAAGCATCCTCCCACATAATTGAAGAGTCATCAGTAGGGTCCCATTACACCCTTACATGCTCTATGGTTTGACCCCTGAGGGTCAACTCTAGTTGCTCCAGACTGCAAATTGGCTCCAAAGCTAGCTACTTGTCCTCTACTTGCAATGCATTCCAATCAAGAACATTTACAACATCAGGGATATACTGCCTAAGTACTGAAACATGAAAAACATCATGAATGCGAGCTAGGCTAGGCAATAAAGCAAGACGATAGGAAACTAGACCAATCCTCTCAAGTATCACAAATGGTTCCATAAAGCGAGGTGCTAGCTTTGAGCCCTTCCCATAACAAATTGAACTCTTCCATGGATGCACTCTCAAGAAAAACCTCTCTCCCATAGAAAACTATTTATTTGTCCTATGTGCATCAACATACTTTTTCTATCTATCCTGTGCTATAGTCAAGTGCTCTCGGATATGCACTACCTATTGCTCCATATCATGAAGCATCTTAGGAATTAACAAGATGTGATCCTTAGGAATATCCCAAGTCAAAGGTGTATGCAAAGGATGACCATATAAGGTTTGGAAAGGTGCCATGCCAATAGAACTGTGATACCCATTGTTGTAAGAAAACTCCACTAGGTAGAGATAGTCCTTCTAATGAGTCTGGCTATCCATCACATACATCCTCAAAATATCTTCCAAAACTTGATTCACTCTCTTTGTTTGACCATCTATCTTTGGGTGATATGCTAAACTAAAATTCAACTATGCTCCAAGATCATGCTACAGCGATGTCCAAAATGTGGAGGTGAACACAAGATCCCTATCCAAAATGATCTTTCAGGGAATGCCATGTAGTCTCGCCATGTCACACATGAAGACATTAGCTATTGAAGCTATAGTGTGGGAAGACCTTATTGGTGAAAAATGTGCCACCTTAGTCAACCGATCAATAGTGACCATGATAGCATCATAACGATGAGCAATCATAGGTAATCCTACTATGAAGTCCTTAGAGATGATGCCCCACTTCCATGAAGGAATAAGATTTGGCTTCAAAAGTCCCACTATATGTTGGTGCTCTACTTTGACTCTTTGACACTCAAGGCACCTAGCCACAAAATCAGCAATGTCACGCTTCATCCCTATCCAATAGAATAACCATTGCAAATCTGCATGTATCTTCTTAACACCTGGATGTGTTGAGTAAGGTGTGTGATGGGCCTTTGATAGGATCAATGTGTGAAGCTCATCCAATAGTGGCACATAAATCATTCCTAAATGTCTCAAAAAGTCATCTGACTCTAGGACATAGTCTGAAAACTTACCCTCCAAAGGTCTCCCTAAATCTATCTCTCTACACACCTCTTGATACCAAGAATTGATAGGGAGTGCCTAAAGTATTTGTCTCCTCAAATTGACACTAAGAGTCATAGATGATATCACATGTCTCATGTGACTCAAAGCATCTACTACCACATTCTTGTTCTCCTAAATGTACTTCATCTTGAAGTCATACTCACATAGAAATTCCATCCAGTGCCTCTATTGAGCATTTAGGTTAGGCTATGTGAAAATATACTGAAGACTGTGATGATCACTATGTAGTTCAAATCCATGCCTCAACAAGAAATGTCTCCATCTTGTCAAGACATGAACTGTTGCTGCTAACTCAAGATCATGTGTGGATAATTCAGCTCATGATCCTTGAGCTTACATGATTCATATGCAATCACTCATCCATTTTGCATCAAAACCTCTCCAATCCCCTCAAGGGAAGCATCTATACACACCATGAAATCACCTGTTGGATCAAGTACTGCTAAGATCGGTGCACTAGTCAAAATCTCCTTGAGCTTCCAAAATACTTCCTCACATTTCTCCATCCATAGAAACTTCTTTCCTTTCCTCTGAAAGGAGGTGATAAGATGTGTTATTTTGGAGAAGTTTTGGATGAATATGTGATAATAACTAGCTAGAAACATGAAAATATGAATTTCTAACACAGTAGTGGGTGTTGGCCAATCTACTATTGCCTGGATCTTTGCAAGGTCTACATAGATACCCTCACCTGATATGACGTGCCCTAAGTACTGTATCTTTGATTGAAAGAAATCACACTTTGCCACATTGGCATAAATTTTATTATCTCTCAAGCACTACAAAACCAAATGTAGATGTTCCTCATGCTCCTTCTTGGACTTAGAATATATTAATATATCATCAAGGAACACAAGTAAAAAGCTATCAAGATGAGAATGGAACACTCCATTTATCAGACTCCTAAAAATTGATGGAGCATTTGTTAGCCCAAAAAGTACCACTATGAATTTTTAGTGCCCATAGCAATTTCAGAAGGCGATCTTATAAATGTTAGCTTCCTTGATGCAAAGCTAATGGTATCCTAACTTAAGGTCAATCTTAGAGAACACTATAGCTCCCTTGATCTGATCAGATAAATTATCAATCATTGGTAGAGGATACCTGTTCTTTATTGTCACCTTATTTAGCTATATATAATCAATACAAAGGTGTAAAGAACCATCCTTCTTCTTCACAAAGAGAACTGGAACTCTCCATGGTGATATGCTAGGTCAAATACTACCCTTGGCCAAAAATTTATCTAGCTATAGGAACAACTCACTCAATTCCTAAGTAGTCATATGATAAGGAGCTTCAGAAATAGGCTCCACTCCTAGAGTGAGGTCAATGCTGAAATCAATATCTCTCTTTGGGGGCATGCTTAGAATCTCACTCAGAAAGACATCTCCATACTCTTGTAGAATAGGGTGGCTTAAAGTCTTTCTTGCAAGGTCTTCTTCATCTAGCTCACTTACCATAATTGCAAATATCTAACATCCCTTACAAAAGCTCCACTTCAATTGCATAGTAAAAATCATCCATAGAGATATAGGCCTCAATATCCCCAAAATCTCCACATCCTTCCCTTGGTCATCCTGACATATGATGGTCTTCTTCCTATAGTCTATACTAGCTCTAAGAGAGCTAAGCCAATCCATACCTAAGACAACATCATAGGAGCCAAGAGGAATGACTTGAAGCTCAATTGATGTCTCAAAACCTCCTATGATAAGCCCACACTTATGAACTTCAGAGTCCATGGAAATCTTAGCACCTGAGGCTAGTTCCACTTTCCAACCATGATCTTGCTTAACCACTTCCATCTTGCACATAGCAACTAATGATGGTGAAATAAAAGAATCTATGGCTCTTGAGTCAAACAACATAGAGAGAGGTGTACCTCAGATAGCTCCCATAGTCTCAACCATAGTCCCCTGATGGTCTACCTAAAAATGATCAACTATTGCAAAAACCCTATGAGCTCTACTTGCATCTCCAACTATAGGCTCAGATGCTGCTAGCCTAGGCCCTAAATACGGAGGTGCTCACTATGGAAAATGAGCTGTAATGTGTCCAATCTAGCCACACATATAACACCCTATACCTCTGCCAGATCCTCTCCCTATAGGTGGTGCATTTGACCATTGGTGGCTATCCCTATGATTAAAATATTGGCTACTCTATGTAGGCTAAGAGTGTTGATTTCATTTATTGCACTGAGCATGTAATTGTTCCTAGAGTTAGAACCACCACCACCACTCTGTGCTTGAGGGTATGATCCCTTCTACGGCTGTGACTGCTTAGGCTACTACTACTAATACTAATTCCCCTTAGGAAAATGAGGCTTCTTGTTCCCACCTAAATTATGGTTGACCTTAGATCTTGATGTTGTAGGTGCTCCCACAAAACCTCCATGTCCAAGGTTGACACTCTGCTCTACAAGGATAGCTCAATGTACCACATCCTTGAGGGTTTTAGGCTCAAATACCTTAACACCCCCAACTATATGTTTGTTCAAGCTTCTAATGAAATGTTGTGCCAACTATGCTAGGTTGTCAATGAATCCCAAAAAGGGCATGAGCTCATAGAACTTATTCTCATACTCTATAACAGTCATATTGTACTATTTTAGGTTAACGAACTCATCTACTCTATGCTACTTCCATTCCTCTAGTAGGAATTGCTCATAGAAACTCTCCAAGAATATCTCCAATGTGAAACTATTCATATTTATGCCCAACTTATTTTCCTCAATAGTCCACCAAGTGGCTCCAAAGTTTTTCAGGTTGGTAATGGAAAACCATACTTTGACATTACTATCAAAGTCCTAAATAGCAAAAATCTTGTCAAGAGCACTGAGCCACTACATAGCTACATATCTTGAACCATGCCTATTAAAGGGCTTGATCTTAGTCCTCATAAGGTCCCTCATCTAACTAGATACTATGGATCCATGATGATCCCTCCGAGGGCTCCTAGACCTGGGTCTATGCTCATGTCCTGCCTGATGTGCACTATCCTAATCATGAATAGGAGGTAGGTGATCAATAATGGTCCGCATCATTTTTCTTAGATCCACCTCCTCAGAGTCAGCATGCTTCTCTCTATGGCTCTCTTCTTGATGCTCACTAATATGCTCTTCCCTATTCTCTTCTTGAATGGGGCCTTCATGGATAGACTCATGTACAATGATAGCTCTACCTCATCCATGGCCTCTACCATGGCCAAGGCTATGGCCTCTAATGGAAGATCTCATTCCAGATACCATCCTACAATAATATCCAAGATACAAGATACTAAAACAACCATAAAGCATACTACTATAAGCATGAATAGAAGACACATGGTTTTGAAAATAGAATAAGTTTCAATGTTTAGCTTTTCCTATCTTTAGGTTTAGGTATAATTTTCAGTTTAACAACTAAGTGTTGAAGTATGAAAAATATGCAACTAAAAGTTTAAGTTTTGTTTCAATTCAACTAGTTCAAGTTTCAGTTTGATATAGTACATATAACAGTTTAAAGTTTTCATTTTTGTTCAATGCAACTAAAAGTTTAAGTTTTGTTTCAATTCAACTAGTTCAAGTTTAGGTTTTATGTAGTACATATAACAATTTAAAGTTTTCATTTTTGTTCAACTAGTTAACAAATAGTGGCATTCCAATATACCCAAAGCTCCCAATGTAGAAACTCAGGCTCTGATACCAAATGTAACACCCTGCCAAGGGACCCAAAAGAAATGACCTAAAATTTTACTAAGTTTGGGAACAATTTTTTTTTTAAGTAAGAAAGAATAACTTTCACATCAAACACATAGTAGTGAAAGTATTAACATACAATCAACTAAAACATACATAACAGTTTACATTTCTTAAGGATCCCAAGACATTGAATTACATATAAATTTAATCTAATACAAAGTCCATCAAATACCACATCCATATGAAATAATAATTATAAAGTCCAATGTCCATTTAAATAAAATACAATACATTTGTTCTGAGTGCCCCTTCGCAAATTAAATTCAAAATGCTCAATCATCCATTGTACATGTCACAGGGTATGAAAGGCTAAAAAGAATATACATATGTAGAAATAGGAATACATCATCCTCCTCAAATCTATGATACAAAGTACAATAAAATCAATGAAATCATCCACATACATAATACATCCATCCATCATAGAGATAAAACATCCATCATGAAATATAACCATCCATCATAAAATACATCCATCCATCATAATGATACATAGAAAGAATGAAAGTAAATGTAGATAAAGAATACTCCAGCCATGGTGACTATGGATAGATCTCAATGGTAAGAGTGAAGAAGAACTACCACTTGACCACATGGAATCTAAATGGCCCACTCCCACCATGCTAAGGAGATAGTCTCAAGTCCCAAATAGGATATCAAATCACATATGACAAGTACTCTATAAGTCCAAGAAATTCTAAAAGTAATCAAACTCAAGGGTTCCAACACAATTTGACATCTATACCCAGAGGTACACAAGACACGTAGGAAACCTAGTATGTAAGTGGAAAAGTGTCATCACACGAATCATGCTAGAGTTACCCTAGTAGTCTCTCAAGACTCCGGCCCCCTAGTGATCCCTATATGGCCACTAGTATCCTCTCGTACTGACAAGGCATACTACGAAATGCAAGGTCACAACCAAGCATTCTCTCTACTCCCATCCTAGTCTATACTAGCACTCGAGGCATGGGCAAGAACATACAAAAGATCTTATTAGGTTCATTTTACTCTCATTTAGTGTAATGTTTTCACATATTAAACAACTTATAATGAGTTACCATGGTAGCCATTTTAGGCCCTGGCCCCTAGTGCAAGCCACTTCTCGACACCACATATAGATTTCCTACCCTAGGCTCATGAAATCACAAATCACAGAATCATGGTAAAATCACTTCAGTCCTATACAAGTGATTGGAAAGAATCACAAAGATAATCATAAATATCATAGCATTTCTCTACGAGCACCTAGATAGCATCAAAGATAAATCATAATATCCAACGGTTCTCAATGAGCAACTAGAAACTATCCCAACAATACTGATCAAGTAGTCAAAAAGGTAAAGTCAAGTATCTCATAGCATAAATTTCGCTATCCCACAAAACACTAAAACATAGTACTCAACAATATAAACACACTCAACATAGAGCATACCATCAAATACCATGGTTAAGTAAAAGTAGTCAAGATCGAGTTAGCATGATACCACACTCACAAAACTCACAAGCCTCTAGTAGATGTCCTAGAACTGGTCAACAATCTAGTCAACCCCACACTCCAAAATACAAACAACATATAGAAACAAGATGCAAGTACATATTTTGGTTCATTTTGATTCACATGGTTGGGTTAAATACAAGGTTTCCATTTTGGTTCTAGTGTAAGTTTCAAGTTAAAGGATTCCCTATTTACCCTATAGTTAACTGATGAATTTGTTTAAATAACACAAAGATTTATCCCCCCATATATTTTGAAATTAATTTTCTAAAATTTACTAAGGGTATATTATATGTTTATTTAATTTTGCTAAGATAGATTCATATTGTATTTCAATAAAATAGTTGTGATTCCACTAAAGTTAGAATTTGGAATAATCTTCAACAAATTAAAAAAAGGTCTCCTATTTAACTGATACTCATAATAAATTAAATTAAATTCTTTCAACATAAACTAATACCTATTTATATATAACATTTAATTATTTACCAAAATTTATTTCAAATAAATTAATAACTTTTAAATAACATTAATTAATTATTATAAATTTAAAACTTTAATAAATTTTATAAATTAAATAATATTTAAAAATAAATTATAATAATTAATATTAAAAACTTTAAATTAATAAATTAATAACATTTTAAACTTTTTTTTTTAAATGACGTTTTAAGCATGTCGGCTATCATGCTGGCTATGGCCCTTTAAACCTACAATAGCTCTACCGTAGGAGACTACTACTGTAGTAGACTATTGTTGTAACAATAGTATATAGTACTACTGAGGCACTGGCTAAGGCTGCTATATGAGGTAAGGGGGTTTATGGTGGGTAAAACCCTTCTCTCCCCATATATATATTTTAAAATTTATTTCTAAATTTATTTTGTTATAAAAACAAAACAACAAACACCCCCCCCCCCCATTTTAAATAAAAATTCTAGCTCTACTATGGTAGGGATATTATAGCCAATCAAATTGTTTCCATCTAAATTTTTTATTTCAAAGCAAAACCCTTTCCCTATTAATTCTCAATTTTAATTCTATTGAAAGAAGATTTTATTGATCAATTAAGAACGTTCCATGTACAGAAGAATTTATGAAAGTACCAGAAAATCTTAATATGATATATTCATCACAGAATTATCTAGACAATCATTTAATAGGCACGATGAAGACAAGAAAGAAAAGAGCATATTAAGATATGTGAAAATCATAAGCGTCTACTTGGACACTGATGCTAATCGCTATGCCCGAAGAAAATTGTAGAGAAAATTTCTCCTTCCAAAACCTTCTCCTTTCTAAAAGTTTCTTCCTTCTCAAAAATTTGTGGTCATTCGAAAATAAAACCCCAAGTTGTGATATGGAGTTCTCTCCCAAAAATTGAGGCACTAATTGTGCGTTCACCCTGAGAACTCCTTGCTCACAACCCTTAACTCAATATTAACTTTTATATATCTTTCTTTTATCTTTTCCATGCACATTCATCAATTAATTAAATTACTTTATTTAATTTTTACTTGACTTCTTTTTAGATTAATTTATTAAATTTAATCTCATGCATGTATCATGCAATCATGAAACTTTATTTAATTAATTTCTTTTCCACTTCTAAATTTATTTTTGAACACTAAATTTGATAACTATTTATTAACTTAAATAATATTATTATTTAACATTTATTTAAAAATGAGTTCTAAATATGTTATTCTTAAATTAAATAAATATTATCATGTTGCAAATTTATACTTATGACTTTTTATCTTCAAATTTAATTCTTTTATTTAATTAATTTCTCAGTTAATTAAATATAGTTAAATATTAAAATATCATAATAATTTTTATTAAATTAAATCATTAATTTTAATCTTTTAATTAGACTTAATTAATAGAAAATTCACCAAAGACTCATAAAGTAAAATATGAAAACCCATCAATGAAAAACACATACAAAATTAAATCAAAGGGTTATAATCATAAATTAACATCATATGATGCATTCAGAGGGTCCATGACTTAGATACTTGTCCTAATTATCAATTAGGACAAATGGCTTAAGGGTTTAGGATTTGGACTTAAGAATTTATCTCCCCTCTCTTACCATTGAGATAATGCAATAGGGTATGCTCATCCTGGCAATTTAGAGAAGTTGATACCCAGTAACTGCAACCTACATAAAATTTATGCATGTACATACACAATATGTACTAAGTTAAATAGGCAGTGTTAGGAAGTGGTGCATCATGTAGATCTCGACTAGCAGGTGACTATGACTCCCTTCTTTAACCACATCAACAATGCCATACATAAAGAAAACAAACATGCACACCATACACATGCAATATGGGGTAAGTATCCATAAGAAAACACATATGATAATCCATTTATCTAGACATCATCAACAACTGAACAACATTGTAATAATCATCATGCACACATGAAGTATAGAGTACCAAGTAATGTTGTCATATATCAACTGAATCTGAAATAATATCTGATAATCTCAAGATAATGCTACTAATCATCACCATAAAATTGGCCTACAAGAATTTGGCAATGATAGCAAAAATGTAAACTAGGGGCAAGCACTACAAAAAAGAAAAATTATAATATTATGATGATTGACATTGCATCTACTCTAAATTATACTAAATTTGATGAGGTCAAAAGATGTACTATAGCTCACGAAATGTGGATCAAACTAAAAGACATCTATGGAGGAGATTGAAATGTAAGAAGAGTCAAAGCTAAAAGTCTTAGAAGATAATTTGATCAAATGAAGATGCGAGAAAAAGAAAATATTACAAAATATGTTGATAGAATCAAAGCAAGTGTAAGTGCAATCAAAGCATCTAAAGGAGGCATTGATGACAAAACAATTGTAAAAAAAGTACTTAGAACCCTTCTTCCTATGTACACAATTAGAGTATCTTCTATTCAAGAAAGTGGATTTGATCCAAATAGAAAATTAACTTTGGATGTTCTAGTTGGAAGATTGACAGCCTTTGAGTTAGATAACTATGATAACAATATTCCTAGTTCCAAAGGTATTGAGTCTGCATTTGAAGCCAAACTCTCACTCAAGAAAAAGAGTAAGAATTCAGAGGTGAATAAATTAGGAAGCAAAGATGAAGAAGAAAGTTTTGACAGTGATCTTGAAGTTCTTGAAGCCCTACTCACAAGGAAATATTCCAAAGGAGGAGGAAAGTACAAAAGTAAAATTCCTCTAATCCACTTTTCTTGTGAAGAAGTTGGTCACATTGATGTAAGGTGCCCAAACTGAGAAAACAAGGATGAAAAGAAAAAAATTAAGTAGAAAGGCAAGAAGGTATTCAAAAATTACAAGGACTACAAGGACAAAGGTAAGAAATCTTATTTTATGGCTAAAGATCTGATAAAAGTGAAGATGATATGGTATATATTGCTATAAAAGATGAATCTAATAATGAAGGAGATAAGATGGCACTTATCTCTCATGTTAGAAAAAATTGTATGTGGATTATTGATAGTGGCTACTCACATCATATGACTAGAGATAAAACAAGGTTTGAACACATGGAATATTATAATGGTGGTAGTGTGAGATTTGGAAACAATAAACCTTGTTGCATAAAAGAAAAAGGATGTATCTCATTAACCAATGAACTTATATGTGATAATGCTTATTGGGTTGAAGGATTAAAAAATAACTACTGAGTGTGGCATAGTTGAACAACATTGGATTTAAGGTGGAATTTATAAATGGCAAGACCAAACTGCTAGATGAAAAACAAAATTTGGTTGGATCTGGCAAGAAAACTAAAGGTAATTTATTTTACCTAGATCTAAGTGAAAGTTAATGGTTTATTGCTCAAGTAGAAGAAAGATGGTTATGGAATAAAATATTATGTCATCTAAACTTTGATAACCTGGTTAAGATAAGAAAACATAGAAGAGTAAGAGGTATTCCTAGCTTGAGGAAACCTAATATGGGTTTATGCAAAAAATGTCAAATTGGTAATATGGGAAAGACTAGTTTCAAAAGCAAGAACTATCATTCTGAAGAAGTCTTAGAACTTGTGCATACAGACTTATGTGGACCTATTGGAATAGAGAGTTATAGTGGAGATAAGTTTTTTATTCTTTTTTTTGATGACTATTATAGAATGATGATTGTAATATATCTAAAAGAAAAATTTGAAGCCTTTCAAAAATTCAAGTGGTATCTAGCAAGAGTAGAAAAAGCAACTAGAAAGAAGCTAAAATGTTTGAGATCAAACAGAGGTGGTGAATTCATCTCCAATGAATTCAATGAATTCTATATTGTAAAAGGAATTAAAAGACAAGTATCAACCCTTGGTACACCTCAGCAGAATGGTATAGCTAAAAGAAGGAATAAATCTATCATGGATTGTGCAAGAACACTAATGATAGAAAAGAATGTTGCAATCAAATACTAGAAGGAATCAATCAGCATTGTAGTACATACCTTGAACAAAGTGTAGCTAATGAAAGACTCAAATCAAACTCCTTATGAACTATAGTATGGCTACAAACCTAATGTAAGTTATTTGAAAGTATTTGATAGCAAATGTCATATCATGAAGGAATCTAGGAAAGGTAAATTTGATCTCAAAGGTGATGAAGGCATATTCCTAGGATACTCCTACAGAAGTAAAGCATTAAAATGTTTAAATTTTTCTACTCATAAAATCATAGAAAGTGCACATGCAAAAATTGATGAGTTTGGAGAAAAGAGTGAAGAAGAAAGAAAGAAAAAGCCAATGGATTACAAAAGATTTGTTTTCTATGAATGTGGTACCCTACCAAATCTATCTAGAAGAAAGGAGGCTTCACCTCCCAAGTCTCCAAAATCTCCAACTACTGAGTTATAGATAGTACAACCTGAGTCACAATTTGAAGGACCCAAGCCATAGTTAGAAGCTACTGAGCTACTACAAGAACAAGTCAAGTCTAATGGACTTGAGTCACAATTAGTAGGACCCAAGCTTAATACTGAAGCTTATGAAAAAATCAGTGAAATACACTTCAAATCCAAAGAACCTATGTTAGCAAGATATGTTATAAGGAATCATGCACCTCATTAGATCATTGGAGACAAATCAGATGGAACAATGACAAGAAAAAAATTGAAAGATAAATGTTTACTTGCTAAATTTGAAAGTAGAAATGATAAAGATGCTTTGGATAATAAAAGTTTGATTGAAGCAATGAATGAAGAAATAGAATAGATAGAGAAGAACAAAACTTGGACTCTTGTTCCTAGACCCAAGGATAAAAATGTAACTAGCACAAAGTGGGTATTTAGAAACAAGCTAAATGAAGATGGAAAATTTTCTAGAAACAAAGCAAGGTTAGAATGTAAAGGATATTATCAAGAAGAAGGTATTGATCATGGTGAAACTTTTTCTCTCAATTCAAAATTAGAAGGTGTTAGAACTTTACTAGCATATGTAGCTCGTTGAGGATTTAAAGTTTATCAAATGAATGAAAAATCTACATTCTTGAATGGAATTCTTAATGAGGAAGTCTACATTGAACAACCTAAAGGTTTTGTAGACCCTAGCAAAACAAACATGGTCTACACATTACACAAGGCATTATATGGTCTCAAGCAAGCTCCCAAAGCTTGGTATGGAATACTCCATAACTACTTAGTATAGATTTTTTTTTAAAGAAAAATGATAACAATAGTTTGTATATCAAAGAAGGACCAAACAAGAAGATTGTGTTGGAAAAAATATTCATTGATGATACTTTATTTGCCAAAAATTATGACTTGTACAAGGCATTTTCAGAAGAAATGAGTAAAGAATTTGAAATGTCTATGTTTGGAGAAATAAAATTCTTTGTTGGATTGTAGACATAGTAGAAGAAAGATGGTATCTACATTAATCAATCTAAATATATTAAGGAGATACTAAAAAAATTTGGAATGGAAGACTCAAGACTAGTTGGAACCCCTATGTCTACTAGACATAAGCTTTCCAAAAATGATGATTCCAAAGAGGTATATTAGACCACATAAAAATTAATGATTGGAAAATTGTAGCATGTAGTGCATACAAGACCTAATATTGCATTATCAATTAGTATGGTGGCAATATTCTCAGTAAATCTCAAAGAAAATCACACGATGGCAATCAGAAGAGTCATCAGATATCTGAAAGGTACTTAAGAATATGGTTTATGGTACAAAATAGTAGAAAATTTGGACTTAAAGGTATTCATAGATACTGATAGGGTAGGAAATATTGATGATACAAAAAGCACCAGTGGTGGAGCATTCTTTCTTGGTGAAAGACTAGTGTCTTGGACAAGCAAGAAATAGAATTGTATCTCTTAGTCCACAGCAAAGGCAAAAAATGTGGCAGTAGTAGTTAATTGTTCTAATATTGTTTGGTTCAAACAACTATTAGCAGGTATGAAGCTAGAGATCAAGGATCTAGTAGTCATATACTATTATAACACCTGTGCAATCAATATATCAGAAGATCTAGTGATGCATACCAAAATAAAACACATTTCTATAAAATATCATTTCTTGAGAGAATTGATACAAGATAAAGAAGTTAGATTGGAATATGTACATACTAAAGAAAAAATTGCAAACATATTCACCAAGCCATTACCTAAGGATGCATTTCTATATCTAAGAGGTAAGCTAGGGGTCATTCCCCTATTTGAAGCTCACTAAATGAAGTTTAGTGATGCATCAACTAGCACATTTTGAAGATCATTCAGTTGGTGCAGTATTGACAAGGGCATATTACAAATGAATTAGTAGTTGAGGTACATTGATGTTCACTAATTATTGTCTTTGGCATTAGAAGTAAAAGAGGGAAAACTTTGTTTCTTTCATATTTCAAAAAAAATTTGTAAAGAGAAAGAGATGTCAAAGAGGGAGAATGAACTTGGTTTGATATCAAAGGAAGACTTTGCTATTAGAAAAAGTTGTAGCAGATAAAATTTTTCTAACAAAGGGAGAAACTATAGACAGAAAGAGTTCACATTGATAGAGGGAGTTCTCATGGATGAGAATCAGAATTCTTGCTCTAAAAAAAATTATTATATTATGACATGTTGTGTTACCATCAATGCCAAAGAAGGAGATTATTTGAACAATTAATTAATTGTGTATTGTCTTTGATGTTACACAAAATTTCATGTCATTACTAGTTATTATATGTCAAGCTCACTCAGGAATTGAAGATATTTTTCTATGTTTGTCGAGCATTCTAGAGTTTTCCTAGTTTAGAAGATAGTATCTACCAAGTTCACTCAGTTGTGAAAGAAAAGGCTTATGAAACTTAAGTGTTAACTGTGCTCACTTAGTTAAAGAAGGAAATGTTGGATGGAACTGTAGACACTTAAATTTGATTACACCACTTTGGTAATCCTATTTAGCTATCTCTAAAGGCATCATTAATTAAATTCCTATTTAATTAATCCTTTTCCATCCCCTAGCTTATTAATTTAATTAATCATCTATAGTCCTAATTGATAAATCAAATAACCCATTATTTATCAATTAATCCTATTCTCCTACCTAATTCCAAATCTCAAATTTATTAAAATCACTTTAATAAATAAAACCCTCAAATCTAATAGCCCCTAAAACTATCCTAAATGCTCCCATTAGCTTAACCCACCCCATCCACCCATACTAACCTAGCTTAGCCACTAACTCACCCACCCTCATGAATGCCATCCACTTGCACATCTCTAACATCCTTAATCTAATCCTAACCCAAGCCTAATCCCCCTGAACCTTGTCACATTCCCTAAGTGAGCTTAAGACTTTCCTAAGCCAAACCAAAGTCTCCTCCCTCAAAATATCCCAACCATAAAACTTTATCCCAAGCACAAAGCTTTCAATGCTCTTACATGCTCTTAAAAGCTATTACAAAGTCATTATGAGGGCTATTTAAGGCCTTGAGCCTCCTTTGTTGACTCATCCTTGCCCTTTCCTCCACCCATTGACCCTGTGACATGTGTTACTCTCTGATTAGTGCTAAACAAGCACAATCCATGTGCTCTCTTCTCATTCAATCTAAACCTTCCATAAGCTTTCATCTCTCCTTGCATCTTAACCCTCCATCCCTCAAGCCCTTGGCCTATAAATTAGATCCCCTCCCAAGCCATTTTATCACAAATCCTTAAGCTAAATTTACCATGCCCTTTTGAAATTACAATCCATCGAGTAAACTCATAATGCCATTTTGAGAAGCCAAATCCATATCAAAGCCATCATCCACACCAAAAATCTCAAATCCATTGAAGCTATTTTGAAACTTAAGCATATATCCCAAATATACATGATAGAATCATCCCTAAATCAAGTGACCATCCTCATTGGGAGAGCCATTCCATGGCTCATATTCTCATTTGAGGGTTTCACTTTGTCTATCTCATATGTTATGATTTTTATGCTAGTTAATGCTTTTGTTTTTGAATAGATTAGTATTACTTGCTATCATATTTTCTCATATACATTTTGGCATGCCCAGTGGGAGCCCGCATTTGGGTCAATCTAATCATTTTTTAAAATTTTTTTTGATAAACTAACAAAACTAACATTGTTCGCTTGCAATTTTTTGTGTTAGATTTGTTGATTTTGTTGTAGGTATGCAGGTCACTTTTTGGAAAACGCGCTCTCGGCTGTCTCATCACTTTTCACTTTAGAAGACTTCAAAACTAGCAAGTTTTGCATCCCCGCGACCCCAAGAACGCAACCTCGCAACCACGAGAATGCAGCTATTCTCTAGCGGGAATGTGCATCTGTGACAACGAGTTCAACAATCATCACAAATCAACCTCTGCCACGTACCCTGCACTTGGCTCTACATCCCTGCCGACTAATCCTCCAGTGAGATTGTCATTCTCGCTTGCAAGAATGTGCCTGAGAGCAGCAAGATTGTCATTCCCACTTGCAGGAATGTGAACTATATTCTTTTCATCTGTAATCATTAATTTTCTTGTGAAACTATCATTCCCGCGTTGTGAGAACATTGTAAAAAACACAAACCAGCGAGATCACTCTGTTCAAAATGAGCTCCCTTATTTTTTAAAAAATTTTATTTTAATTTTTCACCAATTTTTCCTGGCATTCCCACTCCTTGGGAGGCTTGCAGGAACGCATCCTTGCAAAATCAAACTCCAGCGAGATCGTGAACCCGCTTGCGGAAATGCTTGTACCCTCGCAAGAATGCTTTCTGTGTCTTAGAGTCACATTTTGTCATTGTTTTTTGTCTTTACAAATCAAAAAAATGAACTTATATGCCTAAAAAACCCCCACAAATCAAACACGTCTCTTTGGTGCTCTAAAACTAACAAACAAATCTATATTTTGCAAGCAAATTTAGGAAAAGTCAATTTTTGAACACTTAGAAAATTTGTTAAGTTAATATAAATAAATAAAAAGCAAATTAAGTGGTTTTCATTTGGACTCACCATTTTTCTAACTGCCCATCATTCTAACCATTGGTTGCAATATCAGCGCCATATATTGGGATGGGTCCACTTGAAAAAGGTGTTAAGTGTTCCAATCTGATTCTACTTAATTAGTTTTTGGAGGATTTATCTTAACTTATAAGATTTTGTGAATGTCCAAAAATTTAGATTAGATCGATCACACTTCAAGTTTGGACTTTAAAATTGAACAAAAATTAGTTGACTTGGAGGGCCTCCGGGCGCGCGCTTGAAATCGAGCTCTACACACATCTTTGTTTTGGGCTTAAAAAAAACTCACACTCAATCTTGAATGCTTACAAAATCAATGAACATTGCATGATTCAATGATGCTCGCATTTCTTATGTTGACGATCTCTCAATTTCCATTATGCTGACGATGCTGTCAAGTTGGAATGAACATTGTATGTCATAAACATGAGTGTCTTCAATCATAGCTTACAAAATCTAAATCATCAATTGGAATAAATGCATGTCTATTAAACCCAAGATCACTTATGTGGTCTTGTTTCACACTTTTTTAGGAGGCTTTCTTGGGGATTTCATCACCCCTTAGGATGACCTCAACTCTAGCATTCTGGCAGAGTATAAAGATCGGGAGGTGAATCCAAAGACACCTCTCTTGGGATCAAAATTCTATCACTTAGGCTAAGCCTCAAGGAAGTTTATACCCTTGAGAAGTGAAAGAGGAGAAGTGGGCTACCGCTCTTCTTGGCTGTGTGACATTTTTTTGGTTTCATCTACGGATTTGGACCTCACGTATCTTGCATATATTGAGGACTCCCTAGCTAAACCAAACTTCATCCTTGTAGAAAGCTTCCTAGTATGTTGGTGTGTTTGACGTGCCTGCTCCAAACTTTTGTCTGCTTGTTTGTTCATAGATTTTGAATGAATGTTTTCCAACTTTGGTCAAAATCCTAGAAAAGCATAAATCTCCCAACTCAAGGCATACTTAGTGTAGTCACTACCTCATCATAAAATCATCCAAGCTCCCTTGCCGCAACGGAATCTATCTAGTTCTTTTCTTTAGAACAATCCCAAATCCAAAGTCCATCCAAAGCATCCCCCCAGCTAGCTAGCAACCCAAGCCTTTAAGGAATTGTTGTTACTCTGCCAGAGTTTTCTATCCAATCAATCTATCCAAATCCCTCAATCTCCCCAAGGTTATCCCTTTCACAGAGCTTTGTCTAGGGTAATCTAGCCTTGTCACTTGTCATCCCTCATCACCTTAAGCTAAAGGTTGGGATCTTTAAGTGGTCAATCTTGTGTCATGCCCATAGGATCATTTGTCTATCCTCAAGTTGACACCAAAAGCCACCAATCCTACACATAGGAAAACAAAACTCTCACTTTTTGATAGCATACCCTTGAAGTCTTCCATCCACAGGAAAGCCAAAAATCTTCAGCCCATCCTCCTTAGGTCTGTCATGCAGCTTTGACTCTCCCTAGGAAATCTTTCATCAGCCAATCCAAAATCTACGCTTAATCCAAATCCAACCATGAGCTTCCGTGTTTATCCATATGCAAGACCCCATCCCCATCCCACTCATCATCAAAACATGAAATCCCAACCCTATCATGATGAATTTGGTCACATTGTCCTTTCTCCCACTCCATCCTATTCCAATGATGATGATGATCTTGTCGACTATGATGGGTATATTGAAAGCCTTAGAGATATTCCTCCAAACATACCCACTAGTACTCCTTACCATGCCTTTGACAAGGGAAATCCATTACTATCATCATCCTTACCGCCTTCCTATATTGTGCCCACATATTCCTCATATACATCAATCATATCTCCATCTTCCTCTACCTTCATCTCCCAACCTCCACCATTCCAGAACAATTCTAGTAGCTACATCCCTAGTCCAAATCCACCATCCCAATCTCTTCCAAACCCCTTTTCGAATCCTCCAACTAGTCCTAGCCATACAATGCATCACCCCAATCCCCTTACTCCTCCTAGTCCAACACACTCATCTCCAAGGAATTTTACAAGGCAGCCCAAAGAAACTCTATCTCCCACCCCTATCACTCCTCTTACCTCGTCCTATCGCTACCATCCCTATTGCATCCACCCCACTTATCAAACCCCTTTCATCTCCTATATCCCATCCATCGAATCCCTCAAAATCCCATCCACATCTCCTCCTCCTAGCATTACCCAAATCCCATATAATGAACCTAATGAATCCATCCTCCATCAACTCATCCCCATTGCAGAAACTCCTACCTGTCCATCTAACTCATTTAAAAAGACCATCGCTACTTCTCCTATCATACCATCCACTCCCATCCATTCCTATCAAGATCTTGTCCAAAAGCATGTTGAAATATCCCCTAACACAATAGAAGATCCTACCATCCCACTTATTCCCCTACATGATCCACTTTTACCATCCCCTCCATGTCTGTGTCCCACCATCACACCTTCTCTATCTCAAGATCCATTTCCCTCAACCCATCCAACTCAAGATCCTCTCCTTCCATCCCCTTTGCTCCATGATCATACATCTCCTGTAATCCATGATGATAGATCCATCAAAGAAGAACTAACTATCATATATGAAGCTTCAACTCCTTTAGCTAATAATGGACTCACATCTTGTGTTCCAAATAATGAACATCATATTGAAGAAAGAAATAAATGTGTATCTCTAGATGTTGGTAACCCTGCTATTCCTGCATGGTCCCAAGTCCTCCCATCTCCACCCCAAAGTTCCCATCCATCTTGTTCTACATCTCTTTTGGGCCCTTATCCTACTTCTTTTCAACCCTCCATTTTGGTTCCATATATCCCTTATCCAAATCAAAATGTATATGAGAAAATATGATAGCAAGTAATACTAATCTATTCAAAAACAAAATCATTGACTAGCATAAAAATCATAACATATGAGATAGACAAAGTGAAACCCTCAAATGAGAATATGAGCCATGGAATGGCTCTCCCAATGAGGATGGTCACTTGATTTAGGGATGATTCTATTATGTAGATTTGGGATATATGCTCAAGTTTCAAAATAGCTTCAATGGATTTGGGATTTTTGGTGTGGATGATGGCTTTGATATGGATTTGGCTTCTCAAAATGGCATTATGAGTTTACTTGATGGATTGTGATTTCAAAAGGGCATGGTAACTTTAGCTTAAGGATTTGTGATAAAATGGCTTGGGAGGCGATCTAATTTATAGGCCAAGGGCTTGAGGGATGGAGGGTTAAGATGCAAGGAGAGATGAAAGCTTATGGAAGGTTTAGATTGAATGAGAGGAGAGCACTTGGATTGTGCTTGTTTAGCACCAATCAGGGAGTGACACATGTCATAGGGTCATTGGGTGGAAGAAAGGGCAAAGATGAGTCAAAAAAGGAGGCTCAAGGCCTTAAATGACCCTTGCAATGACTTTGTAAGAGCTTTTAAGAGCATGTAAGAGCATTGAAGGATTTGTGGTTGGGATAAAGTTTTATGGTTGGGATATTTTGAGGGAGGAGACTTTGGTTTGACTTAGGAAAGTCTTAAGCTCACTTAGGGAATGTGACAAGGTTAGGGGGGGATTAGGCTTGGGTTAGGATTAGATTAAAGATGTTAGAGATGTGCAAGTGGATGGCATTCATGAGGGTGGGTGAGTTAGTGGCTAAGCTAGGTTAGTATGAGTGGATGGGGTGGATTAAGCTAATGGGATGATTTAGGATAGTTTTAGGGGCTATTAGATTTGAGGGTTTTATTTATTAAAATGATTTTAATAAATTTGGGATTTGGAATTAGATAGGAGAATAGGATTAATTGATAAATAATGGGTTATTTGATTTATCAATTAGGACTATAGATGATTAATTAAATTAATTAGCTAGGAGATGGCAAAGGATTAATTAAATAAGAATTTAATTAATGATTCCTTTAGAGATAGCTAAATAGGATTACCAAAGTGGTGTAATCGAATTTAGGTGTCTACAGGAACTAGTGCTAACTGAGCTCACTCAGTGATCAAAGGAATTTTGTGAGTATGTAGTGTTGACCAAGTTCACTAGGTTAACATAGGAAAATCATTTCTAAGTTAGTATCTACTGAGCAGGGTTGGCAAATGAAGGATCTTTGTGTTTTGACATATTAAATTCAATTGAATTGTATGTTGGTTCTAGCCAACTGAGGAAATGAATATTATTCATTTTAAGTTATATTCTAGCTAACTTGACAATTTGAAAGATATAAATATAAGGTCAAGTTGAGATTTAGAAAGTGTGAATGCATGGATGATAATTGAAGATTTGATGATGCTAAGAGGAAGAAAATTAGAAGGATAAAGTAGAATATACTTGTGAAGCTGAAAATATATATTTGATCAAGAAGGATCAAGTATACAAGATAGAATTGAGATCTATAATTAGCAATTCAGTTGCATCAAAAATCAAGTCATGTCATTGTTACTCTCTAACCATTGTAGCTCGGTGGTCTAAATCTCTTAACACAATTGGCTTAATAGCTATTTGTAAATCCTCTAACAAGGTGGCATTTCTATTGAATTGTCCAAAGACCTCTAACAAGGCCACTCCTAATAAGGTGATTAAATCCTCTAATAGGGTTACACCTAATAGTGTATTTTGTAACTTTAAATAGGGTTGTCTCCTAATAGGGCTCACCTCAGAAGAGTGAAAATTAGTAACTAGTTGCAATTGGTGGTTTTTCCCAAATTGGGTTTCCATATTAAATCCTAGTGTCTAATGTGTTCATGATATTTCTCTTATGTGCTTGCAACTAAGTTAAAGTAATAAGTAATTACAGATAACATTTTAAGATTTTCATGTTAAGTATTTGTTGAGCATTTTTAGTGTTTACTGAGTTATAGCATTTTCTATGTATTTACTAAGCTTTAGAAAAGTTTATTTTGTACTGACATCTAAGGGATCTAGAATTTATTTTTGTAGTAATTGATTCACCCCTCCCCTCTCAATTACTCCTCTTATATTTCCAACACAATCACGGTCCTACGTATCCTAATTTTTGCATCCTTATTTGTTTCCTTGAAAATTTCTTCCAAATTTTTTGATAAGATAATGACTATGATATGGTAGGACAACATTAAAGCCCATGTTGACGAATGAATATAAAGAACTATAAAAACTAATTAGTTAAAATCTTGAAATTTAATATGAAATAAATTGTATATAAAAACTACTTGTAATTAAATTTATTCAAGAAAAAGTCATTATCTTTACAATCTTAGCCAAAACTAATTATGAAAACACTTCCTATGGTGACCTATTAGTAGATGAATATAAATATATGTAATCAATATTTAGTATTCAAGGGGATTACATGGTAAGAAAAACCTGTCCTAGAGGTGGTAAATCATTTAATGAAACCTTGGATGGAGCAACATTAGGTACACAAATACAATTTTTATACTGAGCTTCTTCCATGGAAAGTTTATCTATGTTCCCTTCAACCTACACAACATCAAGCTTATTTACTAAAAAGATCATCAACATGAATTTCAAAGAATCATATTAAATTTGGATTAGTACAACTATGATGTCTTGAGCTCTCTTTATATCATCTAGCCCGTAAGGAATCTTTTCACCATGCTTTTGTTGTACATAAAATAGAAAATTTCAAGTTCTTACTTAAGAACTCTATTGTGGCCATTTATTGGCCCAATAATAAGCTTTCTATAGAGAAGAAGAAATAAATATCAGAAACTTGAATTGAAATCAAGAGGTTTCTTAGTACTAACACTCATAATCTACTTTGTTCATAATCTACAATGAAAATAAAAAAGAAAACTTGTAAGAAAGTAATTTGAATAGTAAATATACCAAACCAACCTCACTGGAAGATTCCTTGTCAGAATCAGAGGACATTCCATTATTTGGCTACAACATAATAAAGAAGAAAGAACATAATTTTGATTTTTCTCTAAAATGACTCTAGAGCATGGAACATAATCATTGTGTCCATCAAGCAAGATAGACATCTCTTTCAAAGATTCTTCCAACACCCCCTCGTCTTCTTCAAATTCCTAGGCTACTGATTTTGTTGCAAATATATCATCTCTCAAGTAGATGGTTGGTATGTAGCCACATCCACATTTTATTGCTACAAACTAAAAAATACCAAGGCATGTATAAAATCACTAAAAGAGTCCATTATATAGTTAATACCAATTTTTATGGTAAACAATTTGTCATTGAAAGCCATATTATGTATATAGAGGATAACCACATAGAGAATGCATTTGTAACTACTAGACAAATTGCCACTTCATGAAATGAAATCCATTTTGATGCAAACCAACAATTATGAGTGTATTTTTTCTTAGGATCATCTTTGATTTCCAATGAAACATAAAGGATGAATGATCAAAACTAACAAAGAAAATAAATTCATACCATGATTTAAATACAAAATGTGCATGTTGGATTAGCATATGCCAAATGCAACATAGCACTAGTAATTGAAGACATTGCATAGTACATTTCTATCATAACCTAGAGAGTAAAATATATGTGCTTCTTACTTCTTCAGTAACCAACAAGACTAATGTTGATGTCTTATAAGGTGAAAAATGCAACCTTATTCAACTGTTGCACTCCTCCAAAACCTGGTCTATTTTTTGGATGAAGAATTTCCTTTTTACATAGTAGTTGGTCATGAGGAAGCATTTCTACTCTATTCAAATTTTCATATCATTTATAGGTTGCTTCCCCAAATGGAAACCAATCAACTAATGAGAAATTTACTACCTCACCACAATTAAAACCTACAACAATGTTTTAATATGTTATCAAGAAGGAAAAAAATCCAACCAAACACTACATTCACCTTACATGGCCCCACTTCACTTGAGTAATGCAATCAAAATTTTTTAAAAATCAACTAGACATAGTTAACAAAATTCACTCAACAAAATAATCTTTCCTATGTCTTTACCATGAGTAAAGCCTGCACGATATGCCTAAGGAAACATAATTAAAAACTCCCCAAGCTCTTGTACAACCTTATAAACAAGAACTGCATGGTCACATAATATTTTTGGTGGAAACATTATTTTTTTTCCTATCAAAAAATTGAAAGCTACAACTTCTTCTTCTTGCATGGCTATATTTGTGCCATACATTTTTAGAAAAAATTGATTAATTGTGTATTTTCTTTGATGTTATACAAAATGTCATATCATTTCCAATCAGTGTATGCTAAGCTCACTCAAGCAATGCAGATAGTTTCCTATGTTTGTTAAGTATTTCAAAGTTTTCCTAGTTTAGAAGATAGTATCTACTGAGTTCACTCAGTCATCAAAGGAAATTTTGTAGAAGTTGAGTGTTAACTGAGCTTACTCAATTAATAAAGAAAATATTGGATTAGACCAATGTTAACCTAGCTTACTTAGTACCAAAGGAACTATGTGAATATGTAGTGTTAACTGAGTTCACATGGTTAAAAAGGGAAAATCATTTCTGAGATAGTGTCTACTGAGCATGGTTAGCTAATGAAGGATTTTCTTATTTTGGCATATTGAGTTCAATAGATTTAGTTGTTGGTTCTATCCAACTAAGAAGTTAAATATTAATTATTCTAATTTGTATTCAGGCTAACTTGACAATGTGTAAGATATAAATATAAGGCCAAGTTGAGGATTGAATATGAAGAAAAAGTAGAAGCAATATAGAAGATTTGATGATGCTTAGAGGAAATGAATTAGAAGGATAAGAATAACCTCGTTGGCATGCAAAGATACATTTGATTAGGAAGGATCAAGTTTACAAGCCAAAATTGAGATCTATAATCAGCAATTTAGTTGCATCAAAAATCTTGTCATCTTATTGTTACTCTCTAACCATTGTAGTAGTGATCTAAATCTCTTAGTCGATTTGGCTTAATAGCTATTTGTAAATCCTCTAAAAAGGTAGAATTTCTAATTGAATTGTCTAAAGACCTCTAACAAGGCCACTCTTAATAGGTTGATTAAATCCTCTAATAGGGTCACACCTAACAGTGTATTTGGTAACCTTTAACAAGGTTGCCTCCTAACAAGGATCACTTTAGAAGAGTGAAAATCAATAACTAGTTGCAATTGGTGGTTTTTTCCAAATTGGGTTTCCACGTTAAATCTTGGTGTCACTTGTGTTCATTCTATTTCTTTTATATTTATGCAACTAAGTTAAGTAAGATTAGTCATAGATAATATCTTAAAGATTTCATGTTAAGAAGTTACCAATTTATTTTAGTGTTTACCGAGTTACAACATCTGCTAGTGTAAACTAAGTGCATGTGTCTTTATCAAGTTATAGTAGAATTCAATTTATACAGAGCATTGAGTTGTACTGACATCTAAGGGATTTGAGATTTATTTTTTTAGTAGTTGATTCACCCCTCTACTCTCAGTTACTCCTCTTATATTTCCAACAATTGGTATCAAAGCTTTTGGTGCTTCTAGAAAAGGTTTCAAGGACCTAAGCTAAAGATTAGGATGTCTTATAGAAGGGAGATTCCAAAGTTGAACAAAGACAACTTTTTAGTATGGCAAGAACTCATGAGGCTACACTTGGCACCCATTGGAGATATGAGGCTAAAGAACTTGGATAATGAATACAAGGCTCCTACTAGAACTATGATTGTTGAAGAAATTGCAAAGAAGAAGAGAAGTAATATCATGATGATTGATATTGCTTCATCTCTGAACTATGCCTAATTTGATGATGTCAAAGATTGTAAAACTGCTCATGAAATATGGCCAAACTGAAGGATATCTATGAAGGATATGACAATGTAAGGAGAGCCAAAGATGAAAGTCTTAGAGGATAGTTTGATCAAATGAAAATGAGAGAGAACAAAAATATTGCAAAATATGTTGATAGAATCAAAGCCAATGTCAATGCTATCAAAGCCTTTGGTGGAACACTTAATGATGTAACAGTGGTAAGAAAGGTATTTAGAACCCTTCTTCCTATCTATGCAATTAGAGTGTCTTCTATTCAAGAGATGGGATGTAATCCAAATCATACTATAACTTTAGATGCTCTAGTTGGAACATTGACAACATTTGAACTAGGCAACTATGATAATTATACTCCCAATTCTAGCAATCTTGAGTCTACATTTGAAGCTAAGATATCACTCAAGAAGAAAGCTAAAAGGTCTAACAAAAAACAATCTGACAGTGAAGAGGAAGACAATTCTAAAAGTGATCTTGAATCTATTGAAGAATTGCTTGCAAGAAGGTATCCCAAAGGCAAAGGAATGTATAAAGGTATGATTCCTTTAATCTGTTATTCTTGTGAAGAAGTTGGACACATTTCTACAAGGTGCCCAAATAGAGAAGACAAAAATAAAAAGAAGCATAGTTAGTTCAAAGGAAAGAAGGATTTAATAACTTCAAGGAATACAAGGAAAAAGGTAAGAAATCTTGTTTTATTGCTAAAGATTCAAATAATAGTGAAGATGATGAAATGGTTTACATTGTTGTAAAAGATGGATATGATGATGAAGGAGATTAAATGACACTTATCTCTCACATTAGAAAAAATAATAAATGGATTATTGATAGTGGCTGCTCACATCATGTGAATGGTGATAAAATAAAATTTGAACACATAGAAAATTATGATGGTGATAGTGTGAGATTTGGAAACAATGAACCTTGTTGCATAAAGGGAAAAGGTTGTATTTCACTAACCAATAAGCTTATATTTGATAATGCTTATTGGGTTGAAGGACTAAAGTAGAATCTACTAAGTGTGGCATAGTTGAATAACATTGGATTCAAGGTAGAATTCATGAATGGGAAGGCCAAACTACTAGATGGAAAGGGAAATTTTTTTGGGTCTAGAAAACAAAAAAAAGATAACCTATTCTACCTATATCTTAGTGAAATTTCATGTTTTATTGCTCAAGTAGACAAAAGTTGGTTATGGCATTAAAGGTTGTATCATGTGAACTTTGATAATCTTGTCAATATAAGAAAAAAATGTAAGAGTAAGAGTTTGAGGAAACCTGATATGGGTCTATACAAAAATTGTCAAGTTGGTAAAATGGGCAAGACATGTTTTAGAAGAAAAGACTATCATTTAGAAGAAGTCTTTGAACTAGTACATATAGACTTATGTGGACCTATTGGAATAGAGAGATATAGTGGAGATAAGTATTTTATTTTGTTTGTTGATGATTATTCTAGAATGATGATTGTAATGTATATAAAAGAAAAATTTAAAGCTTTTCAAAAGTTTAAGTGGTATCTGACAAGAGTAGAGAAAGAAACTGGAAAGAAGCTAAAATGTTTGAGATTAGATAGAGGTGTTGAATTCATTTCTAATGAGTTTAATGAATTATATATTGAAAAAGGAATTAAGAGACAAGTATCAGCCCTTGGTTAACCTCAACAGGATGGTATAACTAAAAGAAGAAATGGATCCATCATGGATTGTGCAAGAACCTTGATGATAGAAAAGAGTGTTGCAATCAAATACTAGAAGGAAGCAATTAGTACTATAGTGCATACCTTGAATAAAGTATAGTTGAAGAAAGAATCAAATAAAACTCCTTATGCAATATGGTATGGCTACAAACTTAATGTAAGTTACTTGAAAGTATTTGATAGAAAATGTTAAATCTTGAAGGAAACTAGGAAAGGTAAATTTAATGTCAAAGGTGATGAAGGCATATTCCTAGGATACTCCTATAGAAGTAAAGGATACAAGTTTTTAATCTAACTACTCATAAGATCATAGAAAGTGCACATGTAAGTTTTGATGAATTTATAAAAAAGAGTGAAGAGGAAAGTAGCAAAGAACCTAAGGATTACAAAAAAATTTCTTATTATAGACCTAATACTATGCCAAATCGATTTGGAAGTTAGGAGGCCTCACTTCCTAAGTCCCCAAAATATCCAAAAGCTACCTAGTTGCATCCAGTGCAACCCAATTCATAGTCTAAAGGACCCAAGTCATAGTCTTACACTATCAAGCTAGTGCCTAAGAAAACTAAGTCAAAATGACCTGAGTCACACATAATGGAACTTGAGTTTTACATAGAAGATCATGAAGAGGTTAATTGAACATGTTCTAAATCCAAAGCACCTATCTTAGCAAGATATGTCAAAAAGAATCATGCACCTGATTAGATCATTAGAGATAAGTCAGATGGAACAATGACAAGAAAAAAATTCAAAGGTACATGTTTTCTTGTTGAATTTGAACCTAGATATGTTAAAGATTCTTTGGATAATGAAAGTTGAATTGAAGCTATGAATGAAGATATATAATAGATAGAGAAGAATAAGACTTGGACACTTGTTCCTAGATGCAAGGATAAAAATGTAATTGGTTCAAAGTGCATATTCAGAAATAAGTTAAATGAAGATGGAGAAGTTTTAAGAAACAAAGAAAGGTTAGTTTTTAAAGTTTGTTCTTAAGAAGAAGGTAATGATTATGGTGAAATTTTTTCTCTAATTGAAATATTAGAAGGTGTTAGAACTTTACTAACATATGCAACATACAGAGGATTTAAATTTTATCAAATGGATGTAAAATTTATATTCTGAAATGGAATTCTTGATGAGGAAGTCTACATTGAAAAACTTGAAGGTTTTGTAGATCCTAGCAAAAGAGATATGGTATGTAAATTGCACAAGGCTTTTAATAGTCCTAGGAAAGCTCTCAAAGCTTGGTATAAAAGACTTTATAACTAGTTGATAAAGATTTTTTTCAAACTAAAAATGAAAAATAGTTTGTGTATCAAAGAAGGACTAGACAAGAAGATTGTGTTGGTAGAAATATTTGTGGATGACACTTTATTTGCAAGAAATGATGACTTATGCAAGGAATTTTTAGTAGAGATTAGTAAATAATTTGAGATGTCCATGTTTGGAGAGAAAATTCTTTTTTGGATTGTATATCCAATAGAAGAATGATTGTATGTATATTGCTCAATCCAAATATACCAAGGAGATACTGAAGAAGTTTGGGAAGGAAGATTCAAAATCTATTGGAAAACCTATGTCTACTAGACATAAGCTTTCCAAAAATGATGATTCCAAAGAGTTAGATCAAACCACATATAGATCAATGATTAGAAAATTGTAGTATTTAGTGCACACAAGGCTTGATATTGCATTAGCAGTTGGTATGGTGGCAAGATTCTCAGTAAATTCTAAAAAAAATCACATGATGGTTAGCAAGAGAGTCACAAGATATCTGAAAGGTACTAAAGAATATGGTTTATGGTATAAGAAAGGAGGAAACTTGGATTTGAAAGCATTCATAGATGCTAATTGGGAAGGAAGTGTTGATGACAGAAAAAGAACAAGTGGAGGAGAATTATTTCTTGATAAAAGACTAGTACCTTGGAAAAGAAAGAAGTAGAATTGTATTTCTAAGTCCATAGTAGAAGTAGAATATGTGGCAGTAGCAATTAATTATTCTAATAATGTTTGGTTCAAGAAACTATTGGTAGGTATGAAGATACAGATCAAGGATCCATTGGTTATCTTCTATGATAACACTAGTGCAATCAATATATCAAAGAATTTTGTGATGAATACCAAAACCAAGCACATTGCAATAAAATATCATTTTTTGAGAGAATTGGTACAATATAAAGAGGTAAGATTGGAATATGTGAATAAAAAAGAGAAAATTGTAGATATATTAACTAATTCATTACATAAGGATGCATTTTTGTGTCTAAGAGGTAAGTTAGGGGTCATTCTCCTATCTGAAGCTCGCTAAATGCAGTCTAGTAATGCATCAACTGGAGCATGTTGAAGATCAAACAGTTGATGTAGTATTGAAAAGTCACATTGCAAATAAATTAGTATATGAGGTACATTCATATTCCCTGAATATTGTCTTTGGCATAAGATATCAAAGAGGGAGAGTTTGGCTATCATATCATAAAAATTTTTTTTAGCGGTGTCAAAGATGAAGAACTTGGTCTAATATCAAATGAGAGTTTTCTATCAAAAGAAGATGTTAAAGGTAGTGTTTTGCTAACAAAGGGTGAAACTAAAGGCAAAGGGAGTTCACACTGATACAGGGAGTACACATGGATGAGAATTAGCATAAAACTAAGAATATGTTCCTTACTTTATTCTTGCTCTAAAATTTCATTATATTATGGCATGTTGTGTTGCTATCAATGCCAAAGAGGAAGATTATTAAAAATAATTAATTAATTGTATATTGTCTTTGATGTTACACAAAATGTCATATCATTCAATATATGTTGAGCTCACTTGGGCAATGGAGACAATTTTTTATGTATGTCAAGAATTCTAGACTTTTCCTAGTTCAGAAGACAATGTCTACCAAGTTCACTTAGTTATCAAAGGAAAATTTGCATAAGTTGAGTGTTAACCAAGATTACTTGGTTAATGAAGAAAATTTTGGATGGAACCAGTGTTAACTGAGCTCACTTGGTTACCAAAAGAACTTTTTGAATATGTAGTGTTAACTGAGTTCACTTGGTTAACATAGGAAAATTATTTTTTAGTTAGTGTCTATGGAGCATGGTTAGCTAATGAAGGATTTTCTTATTTTGGCATATTGAGTTTAATTGATTTAGTTGTTGGTTCTAGTTGACTGAGAAGTTGAATATTAAGTATTATAATTTGTATTCAAGATGACTTGACAATGTGTAAGATATAAATATAACATCAAGTTAAGGATTGAATATGAAGCAAAAGTGGAAGAGATATAGAATATTTGATGATACTTAGAGGAAGCAAATTAGAAGGATAAGAAGAATATCCTTGTTGAGTTGCAAAGATACATTCCACCAAGAAGGATCAAGTATATAAGCTAGAATTGAGATTTGTAATCAGTAATTCAATTGTGATGAAGGGTCACACCACCCTTACAAACTCACAACCAAAATCACAATAAGATGGAGACAAAAAATGACAAAATGCTTCATAAAGCATCCATTAATACTTGAAATTCATTACAATATTCTCCAAATGATAGGACTCCAAATTCTTACAATATAAGAGAGATTGCTCACTAAGATCTTCTACAAGAAGAGCCCATCCTTCCAGAGGTTATACTCGAAGAGCTTCTCCTTCCCAAACTTCTACTTCTTGAGCTTCCATACAAGATATTACATTCGAAGAGCTTCACCTTGAGAGCTTGCTCCCAAATTTTCATATGGCTTGCTTAAATAGGAACTTGACACCCAATGCATGACTCATCCACAACCTTCTAGAATTCCACCTACAACCTTCTACAATATCTACAACTTTCTAGAATTTCCACCTAAATACAACTAAGCACCACCATGTGGCCCAATTAGAAAATTACATTTTCTTTATGGATCACAATAAATATTAAATGCATGATTTAAGGAACTTTCCACAAACTTCTAAGATGCCACCTACACACCTCGATTAATGGAATGACAATTTTTTTTTTCTATTTACGCCACCTATGCACCTTGAAAATAGAAAGTCATTTTTTAATTCTTGTTTTCTCCTTTTTCCCTTATTTTATTTTATTATTATTTTTCTTTCTATTTTTGTCACTTTCTCTCTCCTCCACAATTTTTTAAATGTTTTTTTAAATTTAATTTTCTCATACAAGATGCTCCTGCATCAGACTCCCCTGGTAGATAGAAAAGTGTGTCCCACATCATGCATCAAATTGCATCAAAAATTAGGTCATCCAATTATTACTCTCTAACCATTGTAGCAGTGATCTAAATCTCTTAACCAAGTTGGCTCAAATAGCTATTTGTAAATCCTATAACAAGATAGCATTTCTAATTGAATTGTCTAAAGGCCTCTAACAAGGCCACTCCTAACAAGCTGATTAAATCCTCTAATAGGGTCATACCTAATAGTGTGTTTTGTAACCTTTAATAGGGTTGGCTCCTAACAAGGCTCACTTCAAAAGAGTAAAAATTGATAACTAGTTGCAATTGGTGGTTTTTCCCAAATTGGGTTTCCATGTTAAATCTTGGTGTCACTTGTGTTCATGTTATTTCTTTTATATGTATGCAACTAAGTTAAGTAAGATTAATCACTTTGCTAGTGTAAACTAATGCATGTGTTTTTGTTGAGTTACAACAGAATTTAGTTTATACAGAGTATTGATTTGTACTAACATCTAAGAGATCTAGGATTTATTTTTCTAGTAACTGATTTACCCCTCCCCTCTTAGTTATTCCTCTTATATTTCCAACATACACATGTTCCACAACTACATTTTCAAAATCATTAGTTGCATGTCTAGGAATACTATACCATTTCTTGGATGCACCACAATGGTGATAGTTAATGCTTCCATGAAAAGAGAATAGTTAAATAAATTGATTTTCAAAAAATTGTAATTTTAAATTCATAGTGTGCCTATCATCATGTCAAATAGGATGATCCTCAAAGAATAAAAACTAGTACACATTTTATATTAGATTTACCTATATAAGTAGTGATCTTCAACATGCCATGCAAACATTCTAAAAAGCATTACAATGTAAAGCATTAGATCATTCACCCCTTGCACCAATCAAAATGAAACTTCAATTGGGCACAAGTAATAGAAATAGAAATTGTTGCATATTTTGAACTGCTAAAAACACCACTCATATTCACTGGGACTAGGCAAGCTATAGAAAAAAGTATTACTAGAATTGGAGCTTCAAGTAGGTGCACAATAGATTTTGGAAGTCTTGAAATATCTTGCATGCACCCAAGAAATGCAATGTATCAGTAGAAGAAGTTAGAGACTTGTGGCATAAACTATTTAGAAATCTGCAATGAGAAATATGATTTTCATAAAAAGAATCTATAATACTATGAGTAATGCATGATGTGTAGTTACCATCATAAAAACTACAAAAAATGAACTAAAATACCCAAAGTTCCATTGATCCATAAATAATTTAGCTTGGACAAATTATGTACAAAAATGGTGCAAGAGCCCTAGGTCTTGAATAAGGAGGTCAAACACTAAGGAGGATAATATTGAAGGTCAAGAAGTGTCCAAGATGATACAAGTTAGTTGAGACATTCTTATTATGCATTTAGGCAATTTGATTACATGTTATGCTAAGGTTACAAGAAAAGTCAAAGGATGGTCAATGATTGGTCAAACATTGAGAGTTGACCAAAAAACATTTTTTAAAAGTTTAATAAATATTTTTCATGTTTTGGTATAGTTGGGTAGCCATTGTGAAGTTTTTGTGTTAAGTTTTTGGAAAAAATGTAAAAATTGCAAAATTTGCAATAAAAGTTATCATGCAAGTTTTTTGCAACTTTTCTTGCAAAATTATGGAAGCTAAATAGTCAAAGCTTTGTTTGGACTAAAAATAGGTAGGTGAAGTTTTAAGGTCAATTTAAGGGATATATATTGTTTCTGTTCCACCTAGAAATGGTTGATATGGTATGTATGGATTAAGAGTGGCTAATATAGACTTTTTGAAGTGAATTTATGCGGAGTCAGCAAGCATCTTTCCTTATTTGATTGTAGGGTGACACTAAGTGACTAGATCTATTTTTGAAAGTTTTATCTTTGTTCTTAAATTAAGTAAATTATTGTTTTGTTTGTATATGATAAGGTAATAGTTAGTTTTGGCTTGTTCTTTACCTATTGTTTACAATAGATTGTGATAAGGGTTTGTATGCACATATTTTTTTCTCGTAATACCCATGATGAAACTTCCTAGTACTTGGTGAAAAGGAAGGTTTTTATTTTTAAGTTCCATGCATGGTTAAATTCTTGATGCTCTTTATTAGACTAAGATACAACAGCCATGTGCAGGGACTATTATCTCTATTTTTGACATCCTAATTGACCAAGAACATAGCACAAATGTTGTTTTATGAGATATGGAGAATGGATATTTACTTGAAAATAATAAATTATGATGGCAATGGTTATGGGAAAGAAAAATCCATCATGGGTTTTGAGGTTGTGATCCTACAAGGCTAAACAACAATTTCAAGCCATAAAACCTAGAAGCTAGGGCTCAAGAAGAAAGGGCTATAGAGTTGAGATCCTAAACCCATCTTTGGTATTTAGATATATTTTTTCATGTACTAAAATATTTTTCAATTTATTTGGAATTTTTTTTGTAATTTTGGGGACTTTAGAGTTATTGTGGGTAAAATAGGGCTACTAGGATTGAGCCCCTTTTAGGCCTCCTAGTGTAACTTGAGGTTTTGGCATAGAGAAAAGTCCTAGACCTATTAGTTGGCCAAGAAACTTTATGGAATAGTGGAGAATGATGCATTAGGTTATATTCATTGTAACATATCAAAATAATAATTGCAAAGCTCTATGAAAGGAATTAAGTTGTTACTCCCTTATTACTATAAAAGTAAAGTCCACACCCTGCCACTATCTAATAATGAGGCAATCTGCAATCAAAAAAAAATACCACTTTTTATTGAATGACCTTATTCTTTCCACACCCCACCACTATAAGCATGTACACTATAATTAACATGTGGTTGATTAAACAAGAAGCTAACAAAATTGTCAAACTTTAATAATATGCATGCATCATGATGCATAAGTGTCTAAGATTATACATTAGATATAAATCTTCACATCATACATCTAGAATACATAAATAGATATAATCGTACAACATGAATGAAAATAAAAATTTAGCATACTTATAAACAAATCATGTGGTTTAAATTTTTTTTAGGAATAAATACCTTGTACAGTACTTTTCTTGTGCTCACTGCATCATTTTCATTGAAAATTGGAACTACATACAAGTCTGGCAAAGAACCTATAGCTTCACTTAATTATTTTCTGAACTCAAAATCCCTCAATTCATTATCAGTTACAAGAAGTTTGGATGATGTAACATCCAGCTATATGATAGCAAGACATACTTTAATTTGTGTAATGTATTGAAATAAATTCTCTTTCCTATTTATCTCCTAAGAAAGTATATTGAGCATTAGAAATATAGAAATCATAAATAAGATTAAGGCTATTGTAAACCTAAATAAACATTCTATCATATAGAGCCACAAGACCACTTTTCCCAATAACAACACATGGTTTTCCATGAAGTTCCACCTATGGTTTCTAGAGATCTATAAAACTATTCAATATTGTAGACATCAATGTCAATATAATAGAGTATTATCAAGTCATGGATAACAGGGATGCCAATACAACATTAAATATGAATATGAGAATTATACAAGAAATTAAATCCTATTGAACAAGATCAACCATGCATTTCAATGCACATTCAAACATTTTTCTGAACATGTAAGAAAAGTTATTGCACTATTGATCAAAACATTATTTCAACAAGTAAATACACTTTCATTTATGTCACAAATAGTATCACTCTCTCTTGATAAGTTATCTAATCTTATTTGAATAAAAGAACCAAGATTTAGTTTTAATTTCTATGCACTATCTATTTGAGGTGATTGTAGAGCATTATAAGCAAATACCTTTGTAGGACATTTCTTCCCTCTTTCCTTAATGTACTGAATATCCAATAGAAAATTGCCACGCTACTTGTAGAGATCACTGCAGTAGTTGTCATTATCAAGTAGTTTCATTAGCCCACTCATTGAAGCACTCAAATGACTGGTATTTTGGAGCAATAGTACATAATCATTGCCTATATTCTAGTTCAACACATAGTTATTATATGAAATCTTGAATCATAGTGTTATCTCCATTAGGTTCTTCCACTAATAGACGTGTTGTTGGAAATCTAATTGAAAAGATCATTATTGAAGAATGAAGAAGATTGATTACAAAGAGGGAGATTTTTGATAAAGAATATTTTCAATCATTGTTTTCTCACTAATGTCAAACCTACTATTTTTTGGAATGACAATTGCTTATAAGATCCAAGTACTATCACTTAGTTGATTGATGAAGAGGATTTAATCAAAAAGATGTAACAAAATACCTAAGGGAAAGGTTGAGTTATTGTTTTGTAATGAAGTGCAAGGATCAGTTAAGACAATGGTAAAATAATGTATTGATAATATAATTGAAGATACAGAGGTTGGTCACACTTAGAAACACTGGAAGAATAAGTTGTAACAAGGTTGTTTGCACAGCTTAACTAAGTTCATTAGTGAGTACCAAGCAAGCTAGTTTATGCTGAGTAGATTTTCAGTTAGTGTTGAGCAAATGCAAAATCTAGTGTGTGATGAGTCATATAGGAGGAGTTGAGTGTGTTTAGGTGCCGAGAAAAGTAACAGGTGCTAAGCATCATAAAAACTTAGTGGATGTCAAGTGAATCCACAGTAGGTGTCAAGCATTAGTAAAATGTAGTTGGTGCCGAGTAACATAGTATGTGTTGAGCACTAGAATTTCAATAGTGTCGAGCTACTACATTATTTGAAAAGTCAAAGATTTTCCAGATCTAAGCTGACAAGTTTGTTACCTTGAATTTTGTGAACTAGATAGAGGATAAGGATGATGAGCTGGTGGCACAGAATTTTAGATAAACCATTTTTGTGCAAAATCAAGAGGATTCTTCATGATGTTTCTAGAAGAAACAAGATATGGGTTAGATTCAATGAATCCTACCTAATCCATTCAAATTGAAATTAGAAGGAAGAATCAAGCGGGAAAAGCATTTTCTAGACTTCTATTTAAGGAGTCACAGGCCAAGAAGCAAGAGTAGTTGGGGTGCCAAAATGTGAAGTTGTTGAAGGATGTCAAGGAGAAGGTATTAAGAAGGAAGAATAGAGCACAAAGAATCTACTTCAATAAGTGGCCATATAGGAGATTGCACTAGTATATTGAGCATGAAGACTTAAGCAGACAATGCTTGAAAGGAGAACAAGTTGTCAAAGTTGCAGAGACTAAAAGTTGGGCAAATTGTGAAGAGTTGAATAGAGATCTAAAATTTGCAAGCTAAGTTGTGAGTTGTATTAGGTCAAAAGCCCTTGTTGTTACTCTCTAATAGTTGTGCAAGCTAGGTTAAAATCCTATGGACTTAGGTTGGTTTAACAACCATTTGTAAATCCTTTAATAGGGTGGCATTCCAAGTGAATGTTCAAAAGTCCTTTAACCAATTCCACTTCTAACAGGGTGGTTAAATCCTCTAACCAAGTTGCATTTAACCATGTGGTGTAGCCTTTAATAGGGTAGTCCTTTCATAGGGCATCACTTTAGAAGAGTGAGAATTGAGTAGCATTTTACTGGTGGTTTTTCCCAAATTAAGTTTCCACGTAAATCACTGTGTTATGTTTGCATACTAATTTTACAATAACTTGCTAAGTAGGAAAGTTTAAAGCTTGGATGCATGAAAAAGTTTAATGGGCTAACTTTACTTGATGAAAAAGTTTTAATTGGACATTTGAACCCTAAATAACTGATTCACCCCCACACCCCTCCCCCCCCCCCCCCCACCCTTAGTTATTCTAAAGAATTTCTAACACTTGTATCAACAACCCAAGTAAGTTATCATCATATGATCTACTAGACCCTTATAATCCATATATAGTCCTTCTCTTCACCAAATATTAGAAAGAACCAATAAATCAAATAATACTTTTCATATAGAAATGATGAATCCTAGAAGCTATTGAATCTCGCCCCCTTCACCACTAATCATTGTTCATGTCACATATGTATCATATTTAATTAGTAAAGTGTATTGGATTTGCACAATCTATACTAGATAATTATTTTCTCTTCTTGAATAGACTATGAGATAGTTTTTAGTATCAATGTTGATCATAGTACAGAAGTTTGGTGTAAGCATGTGTTGGATATAATTATATTTTTTAACAAAAATATTGTGAGTTTTAAATTTAATTCTATAATGAATTCAATGCTATAATGAATTTTAATTTGTATTATAGGTGGTCAATTAAATGCTATAAAGAGTCCTAGAGAAAATAGTGGAGAATCACCAAAGAATCTCAATAAAAATTGATTTTATTATACTATCTCGGCCCATATCCTCCCTTATTCTAGTTCAAACCATTTTTCAATTCAGTTGAATATCAATGAGGATTCAATCACAAAACAATGTCCTTTCAAGTTTGAAAAAATGTGGGTGAGGGATGAAAACCTAATTAATACAATAGAACAGTAGTTGAAGGAAGCAGAGGTATCGGGATCAAAATTATATTGCTTAGTAACTAAGCTAAAGATGATCAAGAAAAAATTGCTGCTTTGGTAATAGTTTTGAAGCAAAAAAAAGAATAGAGTGGAAAATTAAATTGAGGAGCCTAAAAGGGTAGTATTTGATAAAGGAATGGACACAAAACTCTATCTCAAAGAAAAGAAACTAATAGATGGTTAGGAAGATATCCTTGCTATGTTAGTTTGAGATTCACTTGGTTTCAAGAATACTTTAATATTCTCTATTTAACAAGGCCAACCACTTGAAGGTGGAAGCTCATTTGGCCTCACCCCCCCTCCCTAACATCAATCTAAATTCTTCATTATCATCTAATTACATACTTCTTTCATTCATTCATCCATTTATGAACTATAACATTCATTAATATGATATAAAATTCATTAATAGACAATACTAATCAAGACTTCATTAACACATAACAATATTCATTAACATAATAACGTTTCATAATAACATGTAATAATGTTTAACCCCAACCATTTCATAATAACATGTATGGATTACATGAGTAGAAGAAAGCTAGAGTTAAACCCAAAAACACGCACATTAAAGCTCTCGTTCTTAGCATTTTTTCCATCTTTGAGCTCTGTAATTCTGTTAAGGGTTTAGGGTTAGAGAGGCATAATATCGCAATGGTGGGAGAGAGGATTAGAAGAGAGCCATGGGGAGAAACAAAGAGCTGAAAAGAAAAAGGGAAGGTTTGGAAAAAACTCTAGAAGGGCAGCATAACCAGCTTCATGGAGAAGCTCCATGGTTTCAATGCGAGGGTTACCAAGATTATGGTTGAAACTTGGCACAACGGAAAGGTCATAATTGATGGTGTCTCCCACCAAATCAAAGGGTCTCATTGTGGAGGTGATAGGCTTCTCCCAGGAAGGCATTAGCTTCTTTAGGGATAAGAAGATGTCCGCCAATGCTATCAACGCTTTCGTCAAGAACGAAAAGGAGAAAAGAAAACTGGTAAAGATTGACACCTTCTATGACATTGAGTCCATCAAGAAGTTTTGGGGGCTCGTTTTGAGGATCATCATAGAGTATGTCACTTTGGAGCCTAGGTTTGATAGAGTTAGGACCCATCATTTTGTTCTGCTTAATCATTTTAGACATAAAGTGAAAATCTCCTTTCCTTTCTATATTTATACTTCTGTGACTAAGAATATAGAGAGTTACAAGAAATGTCCTATCAAGAACCCAGCCCTTCATGAAGGTCTTCTGCTCCTCATTTTTGAGTTTCTAAAAACCTAGACAAGAGTCAAGTCCATTGGGGTTTTGGATGGCTCCTCGGAGGACACTGCTAGCTCAGACTCAGGGGAAGTGCGCGTTGTGAAATCTGTCAAGTCTGAAACCCCAAAATCCAAACCCTCTCCCTGCTTCCCTAGCAGGAAGAGCCCCTGGTGCCCTTCCCCTAACCCCCCTACCCCTCATCCTAAGGAGTCTAGTGATGAGTCAGATACAGAGTCAGAGGAGGCGGATTCAGTGGTAGAGAAGGAAAGTGAGTTGGAAGACAACAAGGAGAAAGATAATGACAAGAAGGAGGTAACCCCCTTGGTAACCCAAGATAACCCCAAGAAAAGAAAATTGGACTAGACTCTGAACCATGATCATCTCAGTGATAACACTGATTTGTCCCCCAGTCCTACTACACCCACCTCCCCCCTGGAGGTCCCCATTTCGCCCCGAGAAGAGATGATAGAAATTATGGTTGAAAAGGGAGGGGAGGCCATCAGGAAAAATAAGAGAAGAGCCTCGAGAAATGTCAATATGGATAGTGTCAGTATGGGCATTGTTAGAGAACCTACTAAAATCCAAGTGTTGAGGGATCTCGGTAGTAGCACCCACTATGACGAGCTCCTTGACCCGACTCTTTTGGTTCTCTCTAACAATGTTCGTGAAATGGGTTTCAACTTTCCCAACAATGCAAAGAACAACCTAATTGATAATTTCCGCTCCATTAAGTGGCTTTTTTAGGAAATTGAGACTCTGAAGGATAGGTCCAACCAGACCAACAATAGGGGGGTTTCAAGGATCATGAGGCTAGGGGCAGTAAAGACCAGGTGGGCAGCCAGGAAAAAGACAGAAGCTAGGACCCCAGAGATAATCAGGAGGACAGAATCACCCGGCTCGAGCAAAAGGTCCAAAGGCTAGATTTTGTCCACCAGGTTGTGACTAAATAGATTGTTGATACCCTCCATACCTTGAATGAAAATATTGTTAATCTGGGGGACTATCTAACCAATGCTAGTCTTGTGGGGAATGTGGAGCAGAGTACAGAGCACATAACCAGTTAGGAGGATCCTTAGAAAGAGACTGGAATCCAGGAAAGTCAGGGGGACCAAATGCATTTCCTCCCCATGATCCAGGAGGAAGAGGCCAACCAGAAGGAAAGTGACACTGCAGAAACCCTGCAGGCAATGGAAAAGAAGGGACACTAGTCTGCCCACCAGGCTCTATTCCTAGCCTTTGTTTCTCAGGCTTCGAGCCTTTTTGTTTCTGGCCTTTTGAGGCAGCTTTTTTTCTGTCTTTTCTACTTTAAGTTGTTTTATGCTGTAAAACTTTGGGTTTCAGGATCCCTGTAAAACCTGTTTTCCTAATTAAAAACAATATTCATTAACATGAAATAAAAAACAATATTAATATGCAACATTCATAGACAATTACTCAAAACAATGTTCTTCCATTATCCAACAAAGTTTATCAAACAAGGTTTATCAAAGAGCATTTTAAAAAATCATTTCTTTTTGTTTTTATTAGCTCTCTTAAGGTAAATCATGATAGGAGCATCAATATCTACCTCATTCTCCTCCTCTTGTGGCACATATAATGTCACATTATGATGCCTCCTATTTTTTGGAACAAGAGGTTGTTGCACTACAGGGGGCTCTATTGCAATTACAAGTAAATGGGTTAAATTGGAATACTCTTTTTCTTTTTTAAATTATTATATGTATTTAATTAACCAATAGAACATAACATGCATTTTTCTTTCCTTGGAATGCCACATCATGTACAATAACATTTTGATCTACCACCACCTCAACATGTTGAACACTTGGAACATGCAAAAGGTTACACATCAAATTGTAATTAACGACATTAAATTGTATTCATAATTTTGTAATTAATTTCCAATAGAAAATTAATACCTCCACCACTATGATGCACATCATGGCCTTCATCATATGCAAGTTTTGTGGTAGGATTTGAAGGCGACAATGAAATGTTATGCACATTGTTATGCAATTGATTTATGTTGAAAACTAACACCAAAAAAGAAATTTCTCAGCTATTCAATTTGATTTATTTTTCATTTGACCAATTTACCTATGTGTCAATTGGTGCACTAGATTCTTGGGTATGGCTTTTAGATTCTTGGCAAAGACATATAGCCATGACCTTATAGCCTTCCCTCAAGGCAATTTTTTTATCTTCATCCAAGGTCTCTACATTGAATTCTAGGCCCTATATTTTTTCTTAATATCATCAGTTTTGCATGTATGATTTGATTAAAAAAAAAAATTTTGCAACATTATACAAAAAATAATAATATAAAATTCCATTGATGCTACTTACAATTCAAGACTGAAGATTCATATAGCCACTAGAGCCATGTTTGTGTTGGCCAACCTTTCCTACTCTTTCTTTTGTAGCCACTAATTTGTTCTATAGTCTATGAACAATATGAAACATGTTAGATTATATATATATACAAAGATCACTAATTAGTGCATGATTACATTCTACTTAATAATATCATGACATACCTTATTTTTCCATCTTTTGGGTCATTTCCTTTATCATGTAACCTTCTCTCTTTTGCATCGTCTATTATTTCATTCCACTCCATTGGTGGAATCATAGGAGGATAGTCACACTTTGGGTTCTCCTTTAGACCCCTTCTATATTGATCCCTCATAGTCTTTATATATTTTTATGCTCTCTTGAGAAGTAGGGCAGTGTCAAAAATATTTTTTTCCAAAAAGGTCCTCCAAAGATGTAGTGAGCTGATTTATTAATTTAGGACCTTAGTCATTCCACCTTTTTTATAAAATAAAATTTTTATTTCAATAACTTTAATATAGTACAATAAATGGAAGAAAAGAAAAATATTGTAGCAATGATATGAAACTACGTACCTTTTACATATGGTGGGTGAAAATAGCCTCAATGTCATATGAAAGAGATGATCAAAGATGTAATAACCTGAACTAGTTATAGCTTTGTGAAACACCAAATCCTTCTCAAATTCAATTGTTTGACATTTTGTCAAACATTTTGCAAGCAAGCTCTGATACCAATGTATTAACCCCAACCAGTTATAACTGTGTGAAACACCAAATCCTTCTCAAGTTCAATTGTTTGATATTTTGTCAAACTTTGTGCAAGAAAGCTTTGATACCAATGTAATATCCCTTTCCCAAACTAACTAATTTTAGCTCAAGGAATATTGTCAAACACTTGCATGTCACCTTTCTCTTTTCTGATTTTTTGTGTTTTAGATTGTTTGATATAGTTTAAATGATGCTAAGAAATTTAGAATGTTTGCAAATGATATTACAATACCTCTTACAATGAACTAATATGCAAGTGCAGTTCTTTTTGGCATTTTCAATGCATATACATGGAAACTAGATATGGAATGCGTACCCACAACCAACTAACATTTTGACAAACAATTGGCATACAACTATTATGTTGATCATATATGATATTAAATGAACATTTTGTCAAACAAATGGTATGCAACATATATCTCCTTATTTAAATTCATTCCCATGTATAGTGTTGCTATGAATTTGCCAAGACAAATGGGCTTACAATAATGACTACAACAATGCCAAATATGATATTGAGCTATCACTTACAATAGAAAAATTTTATGCCTAAGATTACAATGCTAACTACTAATAACTGCAAAAGGAACCTGATAATAGTGATTCCCACTGATGGAGGTGAAAATTGCAACTAGAATCAAGCATAAATACTATATCACAACACTATTCATTCTTACTATAGCAAGAAGGGGAAAAAATGATTACTAATGGCTACTAAAGATAAATCTTTAGGTCTACACTCAATATTCCTTCAATATTCTTCAAACCTTTCAGTTATTCTTTAACTCTAAGTACAAATAGAACTCTAGAATGAAGCTCTCCTGATTGCCAAATATAATGGATATTTCACCACCTCAAATGGTTGCAATACTAAAGAAATGATGCTCTCCAATGGCTAACTAAAATAAAAAAAACCCTTAGTTTCTTCTCCCAAGATCATATCAAATGCAATTGAAATAATCTGGTGCCTAATAATGAATCCCTCACCTCTATTTATTATTTTCCTTCACCCTTCTAGAAGGAAATTAAATATTATTTAATTGCACTCTATAGAAGCTTCCCCCTTTCCAATACAATAATTAGTTGTGCTACTAGAAAATTAAATTAATCAAATATAAAGTCACCTTTAGATTTATTTATTCATTTACTTTTATTTATTTATTTCTCCACTTATCCTTTAGAGAATGAAAACCTAAGAACTCCATTGAGGGTCTAAAAGATGGGTGACATTACAGTCTGCCCTCCCTGAAATTGCTTGTCCTCAAGCAATCTAGCAACACAATGAACTCCAACCTCCACCTGGATCCCAAATGAAGTAGTATGTGACATCCCTATTAACATTGAACCAACTACATACCACTAACATCATCATAACCAACAACATAACTTGCTGTATAGGATTCAAAACCTGTGCTAATGATGTAGGAGATATAATATCACTAGAAGGAAACCCCAAAATAAATATCTTTATCTTGGTTCCCACACATATAATATATACTAAACTAGAATCCTAATCAACAATCTCTTGAAGAGATGTAGCTACAAGAGAACCATATGCACTCATGCCAACTGTATCAACAATAGGTATAGCCACATCAAAATTTTTGGACACGGGGATATTACCAACTATCACAACACAAAACTAAATCTCTATAGACGGTGAAAAATGAGCCCAAATCCACTCAAGTGAGTGATCAACATCAACCTCAAACAATGGATTGTCATAAGAGAATGTTGCCTCCATGTCAAATATAGAAGTTTCCATGAAGTCAACATCAACACTTTGTTGATTAATAGTATAACATGACTCTATCACTATATCACTCACCTCATCAATAATAACAAGTGTACTATCATCAAAGTACATATCTAAAATCATATGTATACTACTAAACTCCTCATTGGATGGCTTAATTGACATTGAAGTGGCTACTGATATGACAGTATGCTCACATGCTCCTACTCCCACTATCAATGCATTGTTACCAAATACATGATCTAGTAAACTCATGTGAACAACTACATCATTTGAATTAACCTAACATGAATTATCATCAAATTTTTCTCTTCACAAAAAATATATCTTGCTCTACTCAAATATTAGATTTGAAATTGGTTTGGTCATTCATTTTTTATTTTGATTCATCTCATTCTCTAGCACATCCAACTATTTCACAATACCCTTTATCTCAAAATCTCCATCCCTTAGTGGAGAAATATGCCCTCTATGGGTATAATGAATAACAAACCTTCTATCACCATCTATAATGCTGAAAATAAAATCTGCTACCTATGGGTCAGAGAAAATTAATGTTCTCTCCTAATAGTATAACGTCGATTAAAACTCCCAATCTCATCATCATGAAACTAGGAATTAGAAGATGGCTCCACTCTCTAACTCCAAACTATTAGTCAAATAGGATCTTGGATGATCCTCTCAGCAAACCCAACCATCAAATCCCTATTGGGAAGCATTTTAGTCAAGGTCTCTACAATATTCCTCACCAATCATTGTATAGCAAGAGCCTTGAATGAGAACACGCTCATATATATTGTATGAAACCTCCCTCAAATTTGATCTCTCAAGAAAATACTCCATGAATGACTTAGTATAGTAAAAATTATATGTGTAAGCATCAATCTACTCCCCCACTAATCCACAATTGATCCCTCTGAAAATGTGGCAGTGCCAACTGTCCAATACTACCAACTATATGAAAAGAAGAAATAGATTCACTTCCAATAGGAGGCAAATCACCATGAGAGACTATCTCCACTGATGTTCTCATCTCCTTTGTACATACTACACTTATATCTTGGAAAAGTGTATTTTCCACATCATCACATCCCTCATCCTCAACCATAGAAGAAAACTCACCACCAACCACAATATGTAACTAAATAGGGTTTAGGGTTGGTGTCGATTGTACCTCTTCTAACTCCATGGTGACCTTATTTAATTGTGATTGTGACTCCTCAAGATCCAACTAAGTATATTGAAGAGAGTCCATAGTCACCTCAAGCTCTTGGTTGAGCTCAATTACCTCCTCCTGTTTCCCTGACAATATCTCATAGCAAGTGCTACCCCACTCTAGAAGGTAATCCCTATCATCAACTAAATGAGAGTAACTATGCTTCAAGATCCTAATATCCTCTCAAAGTACATGGATCTCTACTAGAGAAAGAATAATATCACCATGCTCATCAAACATAGGAGCACCCCAACCAGATGTAGCTAACATCTGACAAATAGCATCATAATTCTCAAGAGCTAAAGAAATGTTACTATCACTCACCTTCAGCTGACAAGTCACATGATGCCTCTATAATTCCTAACTCCTATGCAAGCTCTTTGTCTCACTAACCACACTAAGATAGGAAATTAAATCAGAACTCTCCACCAGAAGATCTCTCATACATGTGCTATCTTCCTCACACAATTTTTCATCCAACATACAATTTCCATGTACCTCAACCAACTCCTCGTGTAAAGAAATGGAAGCCCTTTCCATATCAATCTCCTCAAATGTCTTAGCTTCCACCTCAATGGAAAGATCCTATAAGAATTGATCCTAGGACCCATCCAAAACCTCCTCAAAATCATCACACAATATCTAACAAGGGGTATCATACTCAGTACATCTCATAGCATAATCAAATATGTCCATACTATCTACATCAACATCTCTTGACAAAGCCCCAACTGTGGATTCTTGACTATCACCAACATCATAGTTGGGTGACTCTGTGTTTCCCTAGGTCCCACCTAAGGAATCAACTATCTCCTATACTAGAAAAACTCTATGATAGCTTACATACAAGTCTCCAATAATAAACCTATCCTCAAGAGAGCTAGAAATATCAATGTAAACAACTGCATTGACTATCTCTACACTAACTGCAATAACTCTGGGAACCTCAACCTATTAAAGCTTAGTGCTACTATCCTCCACTGCTACTAACACAACCAAATGTCCCTATGAAATAAGTCCATAATCAACACTATGGATAGGACTAGCTAGTGTCATACTGAATACATGTACATCTACATCATGGATACATGTCAGGGAAAACTGAAGCTTCCTTCCCTACAACCTTGATCTCAGCCTTCTAAAGGCAGAAACCATATACCTCACTACACTCTCATATATCTTTGGATCTAACAAGCTCTTTTCCAACCTCTATTGATGAAGCTTAAGTTTCTCTATACTTTCTTGCAAAACATTCATCCTTGTGCTAACTTCCTCATTACTCCACCGACTTCTAGAACTATCATTCCTCCTATGTTTGTCCATGGCTAAAAAATGCTAGAGTGCTGGTCACTCCAAATGCAACAACAAATATGACAATAATTAATATTTTTCTACCCCACAGTATGGTAGGAAATGGCTTTGATAACATTGTAATAACCTCAACTAGTTATAACTTTGTGAAACACCAAATCCTTCTCAAATTCAATTATTTCACATTTTGTCAAACACTTTGCAAGCAAGCTCTAATACCAATGTAATAACCCAAACTAGCTATAACTTTGTGAAACACCAAATCCTTCTGAAATTCAATTGTTTGAAATTTTCACAAACATTTTGCAAGCAAGCTCTAATACCAATGTTATTTCCCTTGCCCAAACTAACTGATTTTAGCTCAAGGAATATTGTCAAACACTAGGATGGCATCTTTCTCTTTTCTGATTTTTTGTATTTCATATTGTTTGGAAGGTTTCTAGGGCACCATACCTTGTGTCAAATTGTTATGAATGTTTATTTTCTTTCATTCTTTCATGCATGCAATTAGATTAGAAGATTATATGAAGGATTAATTGGTGAAGTAAGATAAAGTTTTATTGGTTCCTGATTCACCCCTCCCCTCTCAATAACCTATCCTACCTTATATTTCAAACAATTGGTATTAGAGCTCATTTGATTCTCACATCAAAAGTATAATAGCTTGAGAAGATATTAGCAGCAATGGAGGTATACAAGCTAGATAAGGTTATTGATAATGAAAATTTGGATCTCGAATTGGCTATTGGGAAACTCAAGAAATCAAAGGAGAAAATCTCTCAATCATTGAAAAGAACTAAATATCTTGTAGTACAAATGAATGACAATCTCTACACTGAAGAAAGAATTGAAGGTATTTATCTTGAAAGAAATTCAAATGAAGATGATGAAGTAATCAAAGATATATTAGAAAAGAATTCCAATCTTCAAGAAGAAGTTAGAAAGTTAAAAAGAGAAATAAATCCAATAAATTTGATTATGTGAAGTCATGTAAGAAAAAGACAAAGCCAAAAAAGAGATAGAAGAAAAGAATAATAAAATCTAGCAACTATCCCTTTAGAAAGTAGATTTCATTGATCAGCTCACCAATACAAATGAAGAACTTATGAATCTAAGATCATAGAATGATCTCAACATTGAAAAGAAAACCTATGAAAAAATGATGAAATATCAAGAAAGCATGAATCAATTAAATGAACAAAATCAGTATAGACACAAAGGCAAAGCTAGATTAGGATACCCAAAAGAAGGTGAATCATCTTAGCAAGTAGCTCAAAAGAATCAAAGACCTACTTGCAATTATTGTGGTAGATAGGTCATACACCAAACAAATGTTGGAGTAATGGTAAAGAAAAATTCAAAGAAAAGTGTTACAGTTGCAATAAGCATGGTCATAGAGAAAGTGAATGTAAAGAGAAACCTAATTTTGAAGGTAAATATCACAATTGTAAGAAACAAGGACACAAATCTTCAAAGTACAAAACCAAGTAGTGGTACCTAGAAGAACAAATTGTGAAAGGAATATTTTGATGGAATTACAATAAATGGTGTAGATGTCACTATTGTGGTGAATTTTGGCACATTGGAGCAAACTGTGTGAAACATCACATGAAAAAATGAGATACTAAAAAAAGATGTTTTATTTGTACGAAACTTGGACATCTTGCCAAGATCTATATCAACACAGGTAGAATTGAAGATGAAAAGAAAGCCAAAGATGAAAATATTAGAAATAAAATGAGGTAGAAATGGGTACCAAAATCTTCAAAGAATGTAAGTCAAAATCATGAAGTAATTGTCACCCAGGTCAATGAGTTGGGTGGTTCAATCATGTCAACCTAGTTCTATCGAGATCACTGGAACTACGATTAAGAAGAAGTAATATAACATCATTTCTAGCCAATAAGAAGAAAGATCCACATCATAATTCAAGATGCATAGGGATCACCAACCATGATGAAAATTAGGAGATCTTACTAAGCAAGGTTAGGTCACAAGACCTTAGTGAACAAGGTTGGGTTATGTATTGTTGCATACTTAAGTTGATAATTCATACAGAATGATGGTGACTCTACTGAGTTGTAGATGTCTTCTAAACATTAAAGACTAAATTGAGTGGAGGATAGCCTATCACCAAATGACTATGAAGTACAAATAATTAATGGTGATTGAAAGGAGGAAACTCATTAAAAGGAAGATATTGAAGGCATTGTTTCATTTTGAATTTCCAAAGCTATTTGTGAAGATAAAAACCAGAGCCCCTGAGCGATTTGAGTGTTTCTTTTAAAGGATTCTTGAAGTTTTTCATAAAATCTACCAAGCATGGCATCTTCAAGTAGAAAAATGAAGAAAAGTTCTAAAATGTTGATTTATGGAGTCAACTGCAAGGCACCAAATTTCAAGTTAAGTCTAGCGATTGTAGAGACACTCGACCCAACTAGTGCATAATCTCAAATTTTTCCTAAGGTATAACTCATGCATGACATTCATTCCTTTTATCATAGTTCTATCTAAGAACTCAAAACCCTAGAGATGAATGAGGCATTTAGGAAATTTTGTGTGGATGGTGCATTGAAACCTAAACATCAGCATTTGGAAACCAAGAGATTGATGTATATCTCTCATAGGCCAAGAGACTTCTAGGTCAAGTAGATGAGATATATTTTGAGCTATGTACACATTGGGAAGTTATGATTGGACCAACCCATTCAATTAACCAAGAAAATTATTTTTAGAATTATTGGGCTCTCAATGCTAAATAAAGAAAAGACAACCAAAACCATAGGTTGTGTCAAATTAGAAAAATAAACTCTTGCTGAGTGGTATGGAAGAGGTATGAGGATTAGTGGTGTAATAAACATGGAGATGAAGTTCGAAATTCATATAATCACACACAAGATTTAAAGTTCTAGTAGATTAAACAACATGTCATGTGAAGTTGTTGATCTTGCATACAAGGTTCTGATGAATAAACTAACCTTCAACCTTGTCGAGTTACTATTGAACCAAAAAAATATGGAGAGCATCAAAAGATCAAAGAATAATCCATGTAAGTTCAGATTTATTTTAACATATGTATTCTTCTTTGTTTAGAAATTCTTCCCTTCTAAAGGTTTAATACTATGAAGGAAATATGTTCTTATTTTATATCAGATTAATGAGTATATAGCAGAGATGGGTGAAAATTTTGATAGCATCATGGATAACTATTTTGAAACATTCAAGGAGAAGAAGAATAATAGATAAATGATTCCTAAGAAACTTGTAGAAGATTACAAAGATTATATATGTTTCATGGTGGACTATGAAAAAGTATATATTCAAGTAGTCAGACCTAGAGTGGAATGGGTTAAGCCTCTAGAGTATGAGGTTAACATTGATGACACCAAGGATATCATAGAGGCTCTACTAAATGATCCTATGGATCCCAAAGCTACATACTTTAGAACATATGATGAAGCTGAGTCAAGAATAGAGCTTGAGATTAAGCTACCTCAAGTAATAAATAAAGGAAGGAAAGGATTAGAGAAGCTACTAAAAGGAACAAAGCAAGCAGGTTCTCCTCTAATGCTTACAGAGGGAAAAGGTGATGATATTGAAGATGATGATGTAGAGGATGAAGAAGAAAAAGTCAAATCTAAGGAAGAAGAGCCTGTAAGGAAGAAAGGAAAGGTTATCATAACTAGACCTACCAAGTCATCTCCTATTGTATTCACAAGAAGGGCAACCAAGTCCAGAAAGAGATTGAAGTTAGGTGAAGATGAAGCTAAAAAGATTATCTTCACAATATCTAAACCTAAATTTTAGGAAAGATTGAAAAAGATGGAAGAACGAAACAACACGGCATGTTTTAAATTCCTCAAGTATGAGACGAGGAATGCAAATGAGAAAAGGAAGATTAAGGATGTTTTTATGACCAAGCTAGGTAAATGGAAGTTCTCATTTGATGATCTTGTAGAGAAAATTCCTAATGAACTTATGTAGTGAATAAATCCTAGATGGGAGCATGCATAGAAGACTACCAAGAACATTTATGAATAGACCTTGAAGCAGCTCATGCCAAATCTTAGTAAAAACAAAGTAAAGGAATCCTTAAAGTAGAATGAAAAGAAGTTCACTCTAAATTTGGACACATGTATGATATTGTTTAAGGACATTGAATATGTAGTGAAGGTAGCTATAAAAACATGGAAGAACATTTATAAGTTGCATCAATCTAGCAACTTTTTTGTTGATGTTGATGAAAAAGATGATGAAGATGGGAAAGATGATGAACTTGATGATGTCAATATAGATGATGAGGAGGAAGAATAGGAAGCTACTAAAGAAAGTCTTCTAGAGATATAAGGTATTGAGGAAATTGATGTAGAGAAAATTGTAGTAGAAGTCATGGCCTTATTTCCTCACTCTCTGAGCACATCCTTAGTGCAATTTGGCTTAGAGATAGCTTCTACCGAGTTGGTTGTCAATGCCACTTCTATAACAAGCACCCAACCAATATTTGAATCTATTCAACTAAATATTACAATGAATAAAGTGCCCAACACTTCATCTACCAAGCAACAAGGTCCTCCATCATCAAGCTTGACCAAGCAACAACAAGGTATTCCTATTGTTAGTGTCATTTCAACATTTGTTGCTAGTCCATAAATTTCCACAATTGTTTCTACTCCAAATTTACCCATAGCTAGTACAATGATAGTTGAAAAATAGTCTCAACCAAGTATTGAAGTCTTGGACAAGGGAAAACAAATTGTTTCCACCATTTTGAAGGAAAAGGGAAAAGAAACAAAAGCTATTGATATAGATGAGGATATAGTTATTCCAAATTGGGATATCTCTACCATCACCCCTGATCAAATGAATTCCATGGGAGAACTAATTAAGAAGAGGGCTAAGAAAAAAAATCTCAGAGAATAGAAGAAGAAACAAAATAATTTTTTTAAAGACATAAAGAGCATATTTGTTGATTCTTTGAGTGTTGAGGGTGATGGTATTCAACCTATTCTTGATCAATTAACAAAAATTGTCCAAAAATTCAATGAAGACTTGAATGGATAGGAGAAGCTACTTTAAAGAGTAGAAATAAAATTTGAGAATACAGTGTTAGAATAGGTTGCACAAAGAATTGCAATAGATCAAATAGAGTTAGCTACTATTCTTGGTACACTGGAAACATTTTTTAATAATGTTGTATCAGTATTTTTCAAGTTGAGTAACATATCTATCTTCACAAAGGAGATTAAGGATAAATTTTCCAAGATAGATCAAGAAATGAAGGCAAGTGCACACTAGCTGTCACTTGACCTAAGCTATAGTTCTACACATTAGTCAAAGGTCAGATATCTGACAAATCTGCAGGTAGAATTATTGAAGGAAGAAGATAGGATCAAGGCCACACTTGTGAAAATTAAAGGCATGATTCTTCCAAACATAGATGCATTATAGAAACATATTTCACATTCAAAGACACTCATCCATGATAAAAACTTCTCCATAGCTAATCACATGATGAAATTATCAGCAGAAGTTTAGACTGTGCTACATGCAAGCAAGGTATTAAAGGAGAATTGGGACAAGACAATGGTACTTATTTTGAAGGTACATTCTAAATTATTGTCACATTTTCATATTAACATATTGAGATTATACACCTTTGGCATTTATGTCAAAAAGGGGGAGAAGTGTATACTATATGAATAAGAATGGAGAAGAAGTAATATGTAATAAAGAAGTATACTATACTCCATTTGTATGTATGTAAGAGAGATATGTGTATGGGGGAGAAGTATAGTGTAGTATGGATAAGCGTAAAATACATTTACAAAAAATAAAATAAAATTTTAGAAAAATAGAGTATGTTAGTGAGCCACAACAGATGGAAGTCAAAGCCAAGTTAAAGACATAGAATAATGGCAAAGGAAGTTTTGACTTATAGTTTTGAATGATTAGATTTTTTTTTTTGATAAGTGGCTTTGCCACTAATGCCAAAGGGAGAAATTTTTGACATTAAGGTCAAGTTATATATTGGTGACTCAACATTTAGTCAATTGATTACATTGCTACCATGCTCTATAGTTGCCACCGAGCTTATCATTCAATTTGTAGAGTTAACCAAGTGATTCAATTGTTCCTAAGCTAATTAGTCAAAATATAGTGTCTACTAAGCACCTAAGTTAGTTTGTAGTGTTTTCCAAGCTACACAATTTTTACTAAGCTTCAGAGATAAAGTTTAGTGCATAATGAGCATAGTAAAGGCTATCAAGCTAATAAGTGGAAGTGAAGAAGATCATAGTGTTATCTGAGCTCTATAGTGTCAACCTAGTGATCTAGTTGCTAGCGAGATTCTCAGAGTTCAGGAAGTCATAGAGTGCTAACTAAGTTCAAGCTACTTGGAAGTGATTAGTATGGACTGAGATTCAAGTTCAACCGAGTGCCAAAGATTGTCGAGCATTGATAGTGTTTTCTATGTGCCATAACATCACCGAGTTTTTCTTTGGAACTCGAGTTACAATAGTTGGGATGACTTTATGAATTATGATGAAATTGGTATTATAGATGACTCTAGTATGTTATGATTTGGATTGGTATATATGTAATGCATTATATTGTATCCAAGTAAGTATGAAAAAAGAGTATAATGAGAAGAAGTGTGAATTAAAGAAGGCTACAAGAAGTATAAGGGACAATAGAATTTTATCTATCACAATCAAGTGATCATTGCAATACAAGGAATCTCAACTAGAAAATCAAAGTTGTAGATCAGATATCAACCACCAGTTCATCCTAACAAGTGCATCAACCAAATCCTTTAATAGGGTAGACTTAATAGTCTCTGTTAGATCTCTTAACTGAGTGCATACTTCATTGTATGTTTGTAAATCCTTTAACAAGATAGACCTTATAGTCCTTATTTCTCCTAACAGGGCAGATCACCAAAAGTGGTCAATTGTAAGCCTTGTCAAGTTAATTTTATACTATAGTACTAAAGCTTGAGGGTATTATCCCCACCCCAGTTTTACTTTCTAATTTAAAGGTTTATAGGTCACCATATCTTGTGTCAAATTGTTATAAATGTTTATTTTATTTCATTCTTTCATGCATGCAATTAGATCAGAAGATTATATGAAGGATTAATTGGTGAAGTAAGATAAAGTTTTATTGGTTCCTAATTCACCCCTCCCCTCTTAGTAACCTAGACTACCTTATATTTCCAACAATTTGACTTTTTTATTTTTCTTATCTTTTGGTTCTTTTAGTGTCAACTTAGCTTTGAAAGAAGATTCAACATTCTCAGATTTGAAATTATCAAAATTTGAAAATTCAAAAGCAATGAGTCTACCAACCAGTCCTTTAAGGGTCAAATTACTACCAAGAATACACCTTGGTTTGAGAAAAAAATCTAATAGTATACATAGGAAAAAGGGTTCTCAATACTTTGTTGATCATAATCTCATCTTCAATCTGTTTGTCATATCCTTGAATTGCATTAACAACGTCTTTGATCCTTGCATAATACTGGACTATAGTCTCAACTTCTTGCATTCTCATTTCATTAAATTTTTCTCTAAGACTTTTAGCTTTGGCTCTCAACACATTCTTGTCTCCTCCATGGATCTTCTATAGGGCATCCCACATCTTCTTAGCAAAATCACATCCTTTGATGTCATCAAGCTCTAAATAGCTTAGGGTAGATGCAATCTCCAACCTTACCTGATTGTGTTCCTTCTTCTATTTCAATTGCTCAATAGTCGGGGCTCCAGTTGGATCAACATGCTCAATGATGATAATTGACAATGCATAATCTCCAAGATCTCCTAGATGTAGATTCATCAAACTTTTCCATGAAAGAAAGTTTTCCTTGTTTAACTTGGGCACCTCCTTTCTAAACATCTTAATTTTTAGCTTTAAGTACATTCAAACTTTTTCACAAGCACTTGGAGCTCTAATACCAATTGTAAATTTTTTTAGAATAACTGGGGGATGAATTAGTTATCCAAGATCTAGATGTATGAATAAAAAATTTTAGTACTTCAACTTATACTTATGCATCCATTGATCATTCAACATCTTAAACATTTGCACATTGATGTCCTAGGTCAAAATAAGTTTTCAAAAATGTAAACATGCAATACCACAAAATCAATCACACATTTTGACACAAGAATTTTATGTGGAAACCCCATTTGGGATAAATCACCAGGGTATGTGTAGGATCATGGTCAACCAAACTATGGCCTTAAGTGGTAGTGAAAAACTAGCAAATCAAGGTTATGTCAACTTGGCACATAATTTTAAAGTTGTTCTAGAATTTATATCAAAAAGTTATAAGAAAATAATCTATATGAAATTGAATGTAGTTTCTAAACTACTAGGCCTTATCTAGAGAAAAAAAATTTGATTGGTCAAAAGTTTGGATTTTAATGTAGTACTACGAAAATTTCAAGGTGAAAATAAAAAGTAGGTGTATGTCTAACCACCTTAATCAAAATCAAATGATAATATTTTTTTAATATAATTATAGATATAAAAAGTATACTCATGCCCACATATTTTTGGGTATTTTTATTCTAAATAAATAATTAAATATCAATTTTTGCTAAAAAAATTTCAAAAAAAAAAAAAAAAAAAAAACTCCCATGTTTGACCACCTTAACTAATAGAAAACTTTACCAAATTTAAATTTTTTTTTCTTCTTATACTAGGCAAAGCATAGAATGTGAAGAAACTTTTGGATTTAAAAAATGTTATATCGTTTGAAAGTTATAGCTAGTTTTCAATTACTATGTCAATCAACACTTTACAATTATCTTCATTGAAAATTAACTAATAAATACTTATCAAATTCAGAATTTGATAGATATTATATTGATGGAATCTTGAGAGTGTTATAAAAAACCTTTTTCAATTCATTCAATTTTGATGAAAATAACATTGTCAGATGGCTATCCGAAGTCTGAGTGCCAGTGAAACCCTTCTCAAACACATTTTTTAGGTTGACCAAATACGCTTGGTAAATATCGAGCCTAATCAAATACCCAAAATAAAATCGGGTATCTGATTTGAAATCAGATATCTGATATGAAATTTGGTATCTGACTAGGCTCGTATTTTTCAATTAAAACTTTGGAAGAAAATTTGAGAGGAAAGATATTCCAATTGTAATTTTTGAGGTAGGAAAAATTGAGATGAGAACTTTAGAGTATTTTACAAGGTAATTTATTTGGGGAAGTGTGGACATTGATATTATTATTATTAAATATGATTATAATTATTATTAAATTATAGTAATATGTATGATTATTATTATTAAGTATAATATAGTTATAAATATAATAATTATTATTATTAAATCTATAATCTAGTAACATATATGATTATTATTGTTACATAATCTAATACTATATTATTACTATATTAAAATATACAATTATATTATTATTAAATATAATATTGTCATAAAATGCATCGAAGGGGGTCATAGGTTAACCTATGACCCCTTTTGACACATTTCATGACAACATATGTCCCTAGGGACCCTAGTATCCCATTTTGACGCATTCCTAATGGGTCCCTAAGGGTTCTAGGGGCCCTAGGGACATAAATTATCATGAAATGCATTAAGAGGGAACATAAATTAACCTATGACCCCTCTCGATGCATTGGAACCAACCAAATGCATCCCTAGGGGTCATAGAACCCCTAAGGACATAGGCTATGATAAAATGCATGGAGAGGAGTCGCAAGTCATCCTATGGCCCCTTTCGACCCATATAAATGATTATAATATGTTCTGAGGGGTCCTAGGATCCCCAAAAACATATGTCGTTATGGAATGTATCGTAAGGGGTCATAAGTCATCCTATGGCCCCTTTCAACCAATATAAATGATTCTAATATATCTTTAGGGGTCCTAGGACTCCTAGAGACATATATCTTCATGGAATGTGTTGAAAGGGGTCATAGGTCATCCTATGGCCTTTTTTGACCCCATATAAATGATTATAATATGTCCCTAGGGGTCCTAGGACACCTAGAGACATATGTTGCAATAAAATGTGTTGAAAGGGGTCATAGGTCATCCTATGGCCCCTTTTAGCCCATATAAACAATTGTAATATGTCTCTAGGGTTTTTAGGACCCCTAGGGACATATGTTGTAATAAAAAATTATAATATGTCCCTAGGGGTCCTAGAGACATATGTCATCATAGAATATGTTGAAAGGGGTCAGATGTCATCCTACAACCCCTTTCGACCCATATAAACAATAATATTATGTCCCTAGGGGTCCTAGGACCCCTAGTGACATATGTCATCATGGAATGTGTCGAAAGGGGTCATAGGTCATCCTATGGCCCTTTTCAACCCATATAAACGATTCTAATATGTCCTTAGGGGTCTTATGTTGTAATAAAATGTGTCGAAAGGGGTCATAGGTCATCTTATGGCCCCTTTAGACACATATAAATGATTGTAATATGTCCCTAGGGGTCCTAGGACCCCTAGGGACATATATTGTAACAAAATCTATCGAAAGGGGTCATAGGTCATCCTATGGCCTCTTTTGACCCATATAAGCAATTCTAATATGTCTCTAGGAGTCCTAGGACCCCTAGAGACATATGTCATCATGGAATATGTTGAAAGGGGTCATAGGTCATCTTATGGCCCCTTTCAACCCATATAAATGATTCTAATATGTTCCTAGGGGTCCTAGGACCCCTAGCGACATATGTTGTAATAAAATATGTCAAAAGGGGTCATAGGTCATCATATGGCCCCTTTCAACCCATATAAATGATTGTAATATGTCTCTAGGATTCTTAGGACCCCTAGGGACATATGTTGTAATAAAATGTGTCAAAAGGGGGTCATAGATAATCCTATAGCCCTTTCGACCCACATAAATGATTGTAATATGTCCCTAGGGGTCCTAGGACCCCTAGGGACATATGTTGTAATAAAATTGTTGAAAGGGGTCATAGGTCATTCTATGGCCCCCTTCGATCCATATGAATGATTATAATATGTCCCTAGGGGTCCTAGGACCCCTAGAGACATATGTCATCATGGAATGTGTTGAAAGAGGTCATAGGTCATCCTATGTCCCCTTTTAACCCATATAAATGATTCTAATATGTCCCTAGGACCCCTAGAGACATATGTTGTAATCAAATTGTTGCACGATCATCCCAATTTGCCTTGTTATCCTGCTCATTTTGTTCACCTAGTAGTTCCTTCATGTGACTAGTAATCCTTCATGTGCCTAGCAATTCCTTCATGTGCCTAGCCTAGTAGTTCCTTCATGTGCCTAGCAGTCCTTCATGTGCCTAGCAATTCCTTCATGTGCCTAGCATTTCTTCATGTGCCTAGTAATTCCTTCATGTGCCTAGCAATCTTGTTTTCTTCATGTGCCTAATAACCCTATTTTCTTCATGTGCCTAGTAACCCTATTTTCTTCATGTGCCTAGTAACCATATTTTCTTCATGTACCTAGTAACCCTATTTTTCTTCATGTGCTGAGTTACTGTAGCATTCCTTCATGTGCCGAGTTACCCAGTGTATGCCGAGTGATTCTTCATGTGCTGAGTTACTCAATGTATGTCGAGTGTTTCTTCATGTGCCAAGTTACTTAGTGTATGCCGAGTGTTTCTTCATGTGCCAAGTTACCCAGTGTATGCCGAGTGTTTCTTCATGTGCTGAGTTACCCAGTGTATGTCGAGTGTCAGTATTTGGATGTGATTTTGTGGGCTAACTTGCGGGATTTATTTCATTCAAAAAATTTATGTTAAGATATTTTCTTGGGATGAGTCCAGACCATTGTTGGGTTGGCCTTCCTCTTATGTAATGATTCTAGAATGATCTGTAAGCCATTTTGGCAAGTATAAATAGAATTTTCAAGCTTAGAATTAAAAAAGCTCAGAGAGAGCAGCTTAGGGAGCAGAACTGAAAGTGAAAATTTGTTGTTGGATCTTTGTAACTAAATGTATTGTAATTGGTCTTAACCCAAAAGGCCTCACAGCTAGGCATGTATGTAGATATTTTGATGAATCAATAGAAGTATTTTCTCTTCTCTCTCCTTTGGTTTCTATTTTTTGTGTTTTTTTCCATTGTGTTAACTCTTGCAGGGTGGTTTGTTCAGGCTTAGAATTAGAAAAGCCTTAGAGAGAGAAAATTAGGGAGTAGAACTAAAAGTGTCAATTTTCTATTGGATCTTTGTAACTAAATGTATTATAATTGTCCATAACCCAGAAGGCCTCATAGCTGCGCATGTAAGAAGATATTTTGATGAATCAATAGAAGTATTTGCTCTTCTCTCTCCTTTGGTTGATGTTCTTTATGTTCATTTCTGTTGTGTTAACTCTTGCAAGGTGGTTTGGATAGCTAGGTGAGCCTTTGGCCCTAGTTATTCACCCTCTTGCCTGCATCACAAATGTGTCGAAACGTGACATAGGTCATCCTATGGCCCCTTTTGACCCATATAAATAATTTTAATATGTCCCTAGGGTTCCTAGGACCCCTAGGGACATATGTTGTAATAAAATGTGTCAAAAGGAGTCATGGGTAACCCTATGGCCCCTTTTGACCCATATAAACGATTGTAATATGTCCCTACGGGTCCTAATAAGATGTGTTGAAAGGGGTCATAGGTCATCCTATGGCCACTTTCGACCCATATGAATGATTATAATATGTCCCTAGGGATCCTAGGACCCCTAGAGACATATGTCATCATAGAATGTGTTGAAAGGGGTCATAGGTCATCCTGTGACCCCTTTCGACCCATATAAATGATTATAATATGTTTCTAGGGGTCCTAGGACACCTAACGACATATGTCATCATGGAATCTATCGAAAGTGAACATAAGTTATCCTATGGCCCCTTTCGACCCATATAAATGATTATGATATGTCCCTATTGGTCCTAGTACCCCTAGAGACATATGTCATCATGGAATGTGTTGAAAAGGGTCATAGGTCATCTTATGGACCCTTTCGACCCATATAAATAATTATAATATGTCCCTAGGGATCCTAGGACCCCTAAACACATATATCATCATGGAATATGTCGAAAGGGATCATAGGTTATCATATGGCCCCTTTTGACCCGTATAAATGATTCTAATATGTCCCTAGGGGTCCTACAATCCCTAGAGACATATGTTGTAATAGAATGTGTCGAAAGGGGTCATAAGTCATCCTATGGCCCCTTTCGACCCATATAAATTATTTTAATATGTCCCTAGGACCCCTAGGGACATATTTGTAATAACATGTGTCGAAAGGGGTCATAGATCATCTTATGGCCCTTTTCAACTCATATAAATGATTATAATATGTCCCTAGGGGTCTCAGGACCCGTAGAGACATATGTCATCATGGAATGTGTCGAAATGGGTCATATGTCATCCTATGGCCCCTTTCGACCCATATAAAAAATTTTAATAAGTCCCTATGGGTCCTCGAACTCCTAGCGATATATGTTGTAATAAAATGTGTCGAAAGGGGCCATACATCATCCTATGGCCTCTTTCACCCATATAAATGATTTTAATGTGTCCCTAGAGGTCCTAGGACCTCTAGAGACATATGTCATCATGGAATATGTCAAAAGGGGTCATAAGTCATCCTATGGCCCCTTTCAACCCATATGAATTATTATAATATGTTCCTATGGGTCCTAGGACCCCTAGAGACATGTGTCATCATGAAATGTGTCAAAAGGGGTCATAGGTCATCTTATGGCCCCTTTTGACCCATATAAATAATTTTAATATGACCCTAGGGGTCCTAGGACCTATAGAGACATATGTCATCATGGAATATGTCAAAAAGGGTCATAAGTCATCCTATGGCTCCTTTTGACCCATATAAACGATTATATTATGTCCCTATGGGTCCTAAGACCCCTAGAGACATATGTTACAATAAAATGTGTCAAAAGGGGGCATAGGTCATCCTATGGCCCCTTTTGACCCATATAAATGATTTTAATATGTCCCTAGGGTTCCTAGGACCCCTAGGGACATATGTTGTAATAAAGTGTGTCAAAAAGGGTCAAAGGTAATCCTATGGCCCTTTTCAACCCATATAAATGATTGTAATATGTCCCTAGGGGTCCTAGGACCCCTAAGGACATATGTTGTAATAAAACGTGGTGAAAGGGGTCATAGGTCATCCTATGGCCCATTTTAACCCATATGAACCATTATAATATGTTCCTAGGGTTCCTAGGACCCCTAGAGATATATGTCATCATGGAATGTGTCAAAAGGGGTCATAGGTCATCCTATGGTGCCTTTCAACTTATATAAATGATTCTAATATGTCTCTAGGGGTCCTAGGACCCCTAGAGACATGTTGTAATAAAATGTGTTGAAAGGGGTGATAGGCCATCCTATGGCCCCTTTTGACCCATATAAACAATTTTAATATGTCCCTAGGGTCCCTAAGGACATATGTTGTAATAAAATGTGTCAAAAGGATTCATAGGTAATCCTATGGCCCCTTTCGACCCATATAAATGATTGTAATATGTCCCTAGCGGTCCTAGGACCCCTAAGGACATATGTTGTAATAAAACATGTCGAAAAGGGTCATAGGTCATCCTATGGACCCTTTCAACCCATATAAATTATTATAATGTCCCTAGGGGTCTTAGGACCCCTAGAGACATATGTCATCATGGAATGTGTCGAAAGGGGTCATAGGTCATCCTATGGCCCCTTTCTACCTATATAAACAATTATAATATGTCCCTAAGGGTCCTAGGACCCCTAGAGACATATGTCATCATGGAATGTGTTGAAAGGGGTAATAGGTCATCCTATGGCCCCTTTCAACCAATATAAATGATTCTAATATGTCCCTAGGGGTCCTATGACCCCAAGAGACATATGTTGTAATAAACTATGTCGAAAGGAGTCATAGGTCATCCTATGGACCCTTTTGACCCATATAAATGATTCTAATATGTCCCTAGGGGTCTTAGGACCCCTAGTGACATATGTCATCATGGAATGTGTTGAAAGGGGTCATAGGTCATCTTATGGCCCTTTCAACCCATATAAATGATTCTAATATGTCTCTAGGGGTCCTAGGATGCCTAGAGACATATGTCATCATGAAATGTGTCTAAAGGGGTCATAGGTCATCTTATGGCCCCTTTTGTCTCATATAAACAATTATAATAGGTCCCTAGGGGTCCCAAGATCCCTAGAGAGATATGTTGTAATAAAACATGTCAAAAGGGGTCATAGATCATCCTATGGCCCCTTTCGACCTATATAAATGATTATAATATGTCCCTAGGGGTCGTAGGACCCCTAAAGACATATGTCATCATAGAATGTGTTGAAAGGGGTCATAGGTCCAATTATGGCCCCTTTCGACCCATGTAAACAATTATTATATGTTGTTATAGTAACAAATACAAATAATATAGTTAAAATATATTAATATAGTAAAAATAATAATAATATAGCATAATAATCATATATATATTAATATATATATTATATTTATAGATTATAATAATAATAACATAATATATTATTATATATTAATAACATACGTCATAATAATAATATATATTATAGATTATAATTTATAGACAATAATAATAATAAATATTAATAACATATATATAATATATTATTTTATTATATTTAATAATCATGTAGTAAAAATAATAATAATGTAATATAATAATATATATTATATTTATAAATAATAATAATAACATAATATACTATATATTAATAGTTACGTTATTATATTAAATAATAATAATAATATTATATATATATATATATATATATATATATATATATATATATATATATATATTAGTCATAACTCATTAGTCATATCATATATTTATAGATTATATATTATATATTTATATATTTCATAACTCATTAGCCATAACTCATAAATCTATTTTTCCCTCCAATATTTTGTGTCAGCCAATATCGAATATCTGATTTCATATCAGATATTCGATTTGAAATTGGGTATTCGATCTTAAATTAGATACTCCATATTTACTTGCATTATTTTCTCAAAATATTCTCTTTCATTGTAAACCTGACAACATTGCTTTTTGTGGGCCTTTTTCACATGTTTTAGAAAAAGTCATGTTTTGGGGCCCAAACAATCAAAAAAAGTTTGATAATATATCCCTAGTTTTCTGATATTGTTATTTTAATGGGGAGCAGCAGTCGTTGAAAGGCTAAATGCAAAAGGAAGGTATCCACTGAAGGCATTGCAACATATAGGGAAAGGGACAAAATAGAACACTAAAGGAAAAGACAAGGTATGTTAAATGTACACTCCACAATTGACAAGTATTATCCAAAGGTAACACTTGTAGCAAGCTTGAAAACTAACCTACTCTACCCTAACTAGTAACAAGACAAATGCTAAATGAATTCATTCACTAGTTGGCTAAAATAGTTGACTTTATTATTAAAAGTGCCATGATTAACATGCTTAAAGGAAAATACCAAAATATGGATAAATGAACAATATTGAATTGTTTGATGCAACATCTATTGAGGAATGAAAATGGTGTGACTTAATTCACATTGTTGATTGAAAGTATCAATGTTTGGGACTAAATCAACATGTTGCATTTGATCCTCTCCATAATCATCTTCATGTTCAAGTGCTAGTTTGAATGGTGACTCCTCCCTTGACTTGAGCTGGGAAAAATACCTGATTGCACAACCTCTTGAAAGCAAAAATTTTAAGCTTGATTTTTTGGTTTTTATTTTGTTTCTTCTTTTTGTTGGTTCATCATGGTTACCATGCATTATTACAACCATGCCAACTCTTCCTCCATGGTGAAGGAGTACCATCCTTTTGTTAAGGTAGTTCAAAGTTCATAACAACTATCAACCTGTTGAATGCTCTTCAGAAATGGATCCATCTTGCATTCATGCTTAGAATCATTGGAAAAAATGCATATACTCTAAATTTTCCGTACCAAGGTTCTGACAAAAACCTTTTACAATACTCTAAAAATAATCTTCTAAGCTTTGGTTAGCTACCATTTCATTCATATATTTTATCTTGGCATCGAATCATTAGTGCCATTAGCTCTGGATGGGTAGGTGAACCCTAGTGACACCCTTGTTTTAGCCATGGAGACCCTCCATTATCTGCGGCCACCCCATACCAAGTAGTCTCCAAGGTGCTCTAAGTACATTTTGAGGTCAATCTTCTGAGGTTCATAACTCAGAGCTCATGAGGTCTATTGATGAAATGTTAAATTCTATAGGACAGTGATTTTGAGGCCTAAAATAACCTATCTCATTTTTGAGAGATCACATTCTGTTTGGATTCAGCACAAGGATCTTGCTCAATGCCAAAACTCGTAGTGTGCCTCAGTTCGTAGGTGCACCACAACGTAACTTTGAAATCATTGATCTTGGCATTGAATCACCAATGCCATTAGCTCCAACTGGGCAGGTGAACCTTACTAACACGGAGACCATCCATCATTCACGGGCAGCCCGTACCAAATAGTCTCCAAGGTGCTTTAAGTGCATTTTGAGGTCAACCTTTTGAGGGTCATAACTTAGATCTTGTGATGGCTATTGATGAAACATCAAATACTACAGGATATTGATGTTGAGGCCTAAAATAACCTATCTCATTTTTGAGAGATCACATTCTATTTGGATTCAGCACATCGATGCCAAAACTCGCAATGTGCCTTTGTTCATAGGTGCACCACAACATAACTTTGAAACCAATGATCTTGGCATCAAATCGTCAGTGCCATTAGCTTTGGATGGGTGGTTGAACCCTAGTGACACCCTTTTTCTTACCATGGAGACCCTACATCATTCGCAGGAAGCTCGTACCAAGTAGTCTCCAAGGTGCTCTAAGTGCATTTTGAGGTCAATCTTCTGAGGGTCGTAACTTGAAGCTCATGAGGGCTATCGATGAAAAATTGAATTCTATAGGATAGTGATGCCAAGGCCTAAAATAATCTATCTCATTTTTGAGAGATCACATTCTATTTGGATTCAACACAGTGATCTCGCTCAATGTCAAAACTTGTAGTGTGCCTCAGTTCATAGGTGCACCACAGCATAACTTTGAAACCATTGATCTTGGTATCAATTTTTTAGTGCCATTAGCTCTAGATGGGTGGGTGAACCCTAGTGACACCCTTGTTCTATCCACGGAGATCCTCCATCATTTATGAGCAGCCCGTACTGAGTAGTCTCCAAGGTGCTCTAAGTGCATTTTGAGGTTGATCTTCCGAAGACTATAACTTGGAGCTCATGAGGGCTATCAATAAAATGTCAAATTATATAGGGCGATGATGTAAAGGCCTAAAATATACTATCTCATTTTTGAGAGATCAAATTCTATTTGAATTTGGCATAGCGATCTCGCTCGATGCCAAAACTCACAGTGTGCCTCAGTTCATAGGTGCACCATAGCGTAACTTTGAAACCGTTGATCTTGGCATCGAATCATCAATGTCATTAGCTCTAGATGGGAAATTGAACCATAGTGACACCCTTGTTCTAGCCATGGAGAACCTCCATCATTCACGGGAAACCCGTACTAAGTAGTCTCCAAGGTGCTCTAAGTACATTTTGAGGTCAATCTTCTAAGGGTCATAACTCAGAGCTCGTGAGGGCTATTGATGAAATGTAAAATTCCATAGGACTATGATGTCAAGGCCTAAAATAACCTATCTCATTTTTGAGAGATCACATTCCATTTAGATTCAGCACAACGATCTCGCTCAATGCCAAAATTCATAGTGTGCCTCAGTTCATAGGTGCACCACAATGTAACTTTGAAATCGTTGATCTTTGCCTCAAATCATTAATGCCATTAGCTTTGGATGGGCACGTGAACCCTAGTGACACCCTTTTTCTAGCCATGGAGACCCTCCATCATCTACGGGTAGCCCATACCGAGTAGTCTCCAAGGCGCTCTAAGTGCATTTCGAGGTCAATCTTCTGAGGGTCGTAACTCAGAGCTCGTGAGAGCTATCAATGAAATATTGAATTCTATAGGATGGTTATGTCAAGGACTAAAATAACCTATCTCATTTTTTAGAGATCACATTCTGTTTGGATTCGACATAGTGATCTCGTTCGATATCAAAACTCGCAGTGTGCCTCAGTTCATAGGTGCACCACAGTGTAACTTCAAAACCGCTGATCTTGGCATCGAATTGTTAGTGCCATTGGCTCTAAATGGGTTGGTGAACCCTAGTGACACCCTTGTTCCAGCCATAAAGACCATCCATCATCTGTAGACATCCCATACTGAGTAGTCTCCAAGGTGCTTTAAGTGCATTTTGAGGTCGATCTTCTAAGGGTTGTAACTTGGAGCTCATGAGGGCTATCGATGAAACATTAAATTCTACAATATGGTGATGTAAAGGTATAAAATATCCTATCTCATTTTTGAGAGATCACATTTTGTTTGGATTCAGCACAGCGATCTCGCTCGATGCCAAAACTCATAGTGTGCCTCAGTTCATAGGTGCACCACAGCATAACTTTGAAACCATTGATCTTGGAATTGAATTTTTAGTGTCATTAGCTCCAGATGGGTGGGTGAACCCTTGTGACACCCTTGTTCCAACCATGGAGACCCTCCATCGTCCGTGGCCACCCCATACCGAGGAGTCTCCAAGATGCTCTAAGTGCATTTCGAGGTAGATATTTTGAGGATCGTAACTCAAAGATCATGAGGACTATCAATAACCCCTTACCAATTTTGGTGAACTTATCTAATTAGGAATTTAAAGTTATATCAAAAATTGTTCAAAATTACAAAAGTTGCAAAATTGCAATATTGCAACTTTTTCTTGCAAAGTGAAAATGAGTGCAAAGAGTCAATTAGGGGTTTGAGCACAACCATACAAGGTTGGAAAAACGTATATAAGGTGTGAAATTATAGCATGCATTAATGAAGCTAGTTTTGTCAAGTGGATCAGTATGGGTTATGTGAACCTTGTGTACAAGGTTAAGAAGTGTCTTTATGTCATGATAGCACTTCAAATTAAACATTGCATCCAAATTTGATAATAATAATTTTTTAAATATTATTCACAAATTGATACATTTGAATCAAATATAACAAACATGATCAAAATTAGTGATATTCCATAAACATGAACGATACACGATCCACAATAAATTAAACAATACTAGACACTAAATTAATATGTATATCATTGTGCACATAAATGACAAAAATATATATCAAAATACATGTATCCATAGACAAATTACACAAATATATATATCAAAGATCATGTATCCATAGACAAAGTACACAAATATATATCAAAATGCATAGATCCATATACAAAATGCAGTTGATCATGGCATCAGAATGTGTATAATATCAATGTTTCTATAAACAATGTGGCATATGCCATCTCAAAATGTCTCATGATGCATCCTATGACAACTATACTATCCTAGGGTGCTGGTGGATCATCAAAATGTAGCCTCTTCACTGCACTAGGTGGATTAGAAGTCTCCTACATAAACAAAAAAAGGAAAACTCAAAGTTAGACTACTAAATTTATATGATTCTTTCTATCTAATATTGAATTACCAAATGCATAATGATCTTTTTTTAATGAATATTTATACTATTAAACTTTCATAATAAATACCTCTCTCATCGACCTCCTACATCGGTCAGGAGTCCTCTCATATGCACTAGGCAATGCTTGTATCTCGCTAATTGTGGGCTGTGTATGTTCAAATATGTTTTTCAGATGAATCTACAACTTAAACTATAACATTATAATTCATAGCATGCTAAATTTATAATATATTTAATCATGAATTCAAACTACGACTTACTAGTCTAGGCTCCTCCTCAAGATATAGTGGTTGCATCATCAAATCTACATAACTCTCCCGTCGAACCTCATGTGCACTAGGAGTCTCCTATGAGATACAACATAGTAGTTGGTAATATCATAGAAATCAGTTTTAAATTTATTTATGAAGATAAATAAAAATAAAAATAAATGATACTTATACATACAATGGGGCTCTCGGTGCGAATAGAAATGTCTGAGCGTCTATGACACAGAATCTATACGAGCTCATTGCTAGTAGCCACACCCTATATACAATAAAGAATATAATTAAATTTCATTACCACAAACATTTTACAAGAATGCATCGATATTTGATCAAATAGAAAGCACCTAATTATCTTTCCTTTGTCAATAGGTGCCAGCTCATCCCCTACACTTTGTCCCCCTGGGATAGATGGTACCTGCAAGATAAAAGAAAGATTAGGAACCATATATGCTACAATATCAAATAGAAAAAACAATGAGAACACAATATAATGTACTGTACATGTCTCAAGGCCAAACGAAATGGTCGAGAGCATGGCATCATTAATATGTCTGAGCTCCTTCTTGGTTATCAACTAAACATGAATGAAGATCACATACATGTATAAGTCAGTATGGCTTTAAAATTAAAATTACTCTATTATAAAAATTAACTTTAAATCGCATATGTCATAACAAAAAAATGTATACACGAACCGACACTGAAAGAGTCTATGCCTTTGCATTCCCCTCCTTTCTCGCATCAGGGTCTATAGCCTCTGCACGTGTGTCTAGTGTATCCTCATCTAATACAAAAGGATACTCAGGAAGATCACCTATGGGACCTAGGAAAATATTCGTGCATGTAATGCAAGTGTGAGGCACACAAATGTGTGATGAGCTAGCAGATGATGAACTGGCACTAGCATCATCAACATGGAGAGGTAGGACTGACCTAGCCTAAGATATCAATAGGCTACTCAAGCTATGAATGGCTCTGATGGTTTGAGAGCTAGCCTCTTCCATAATATCAAGATGATGCACTCGAGGAGGGGGGGAGATATCAATAGGAGGGAAAAAAGTGCCAACTTTCTTCTTGAGGAGCTCCTAGTCCTACACCCATGTTGGGCTTCATGCTCCAATAGTTCACTTTGAGTTTCAACACAAATTCTACATATAATTTTCAAAGGAAATAAAATGGCACCTCTAAATTGCTATGTGGAGGGATATCAAAAACCATCCACCAAAAATCCCAAAAGTTTGCAGGTATGGTGTCATTTGTGCACCATTTAGTTGATAGTTTGGGTTTTTTCTCAATTGGTATACCTATTTTTGGGTTCACAAAAAAGCTAGTCAAATCATCTTTGGTTATATTAAGGGTCGTAACCTCATCATAATCCAAGCCATCATCAAACATCTCATGCATTTCATCATGCCAACAAAGAGCAACATTTTTTTGGTTGGTAAGGGTTTGAACGTTATCCATTATGGTGTTTAATGTGGATAACATAGGAGCCAATGCTGGTACATTATTATATGGTCTTTGCAAAGTCCTCAATTGGGTGAGATTTTCACTTATCAAATCCTCAATTCGAGGAGGGTTTTAAGGGGGTAAAGGATCATTTGATGGATGGTTTTGTAGGGGCACTGGATCATTTGGTGGGGTGTTATGAAGAATATTATTCCTTGCCTCAGTGTCATCATTTTGATCAGCGATTCCTATTAATTTGCAAAACATAATATATATTTTAAAAAACCTTAATTTTAACAATTTCTATCAAAAAAACCCTAAATTTAAGAAAAACTAACTAATTCATGACAAAATCTATTGAATTTATATTAAAATTAATAAAAACACAAAAAAGAACCTGATATTGTATATCTGACGTCGTATCCGATATCTGAGCGCAAACATAATAAAACACTGTTACAATGAGCCCGCAAGCTCTGTGTTTTTTTTATAACTGGCATATTTTGAATATCCAATACAATATTGGATATCCAATGTAATATCTGATATCCGATATTGCCATGTCACCCCGCAGTTTGAAACACCTGCGGGTCAAGCAGTATATTACAATATATTACTATATATTATAATATATTACTATTATATTATATTATTATATTATATTATATTATATTATATTATTATATTATATTATAGTATAATTATTATATTATATTATATTATATTATATAATATATTATACTATTATAATATAATAGTATTATATTATACTATACTATTATAATATTATATAATACTATTATATTATATTATTATAATATAATAATAATATTATTATATTATAGTATAATATATTATACTATTATATTATATTATATTATATTATGGTATTATATTATATTATATTATACTATTATATTATACTAAATTATATTATATTTTACTTGTATTAATGTTTGTGAATGATTTTTGAAATATAAAAATATTAATCTTCGTAAATAATATAATATATATTTATTATTTTATAATTATTTAATGTAATAACTAATTAATTATTTCATATATATTTCTATATATTTGTGTGTGTTATCGGGTATCCGATCTTATATCAGATATCTGACGTAATATCGGATATCCAATAATATCAGGTATCCGATATTGAATCAGATATCCAATAAGGGTTGGGACTTACTTTCCAAGTTTGGTACATGGATAGGTGAAAAAAGGTCATAGCAGATTTTGAAGTACTTTTAGATGTCTTCAAACTCTATTTTTTTCACATCGCCACTTTTTGGCACACCATGATCCTGCACATACCCACCAGTAACATGCTACTAATTTTTACTCTTCTAAAGTGAGCCCTATGAGGAGCCAACCCTATTAGAGGACTTTAGAACATTCCATTAGAATGTCACCCTATTAAAGGATTTACTAATGACTATTAGGTCAACCTTAGTCCAAAGGATTTATCCAAATTGATACAATTATTAGAGAGTAATAGCAAGAATTGATTTGATGATAAAAAATTTACTTGTAGATCTCACATTCAGTCCTCCATTATGCTTGGCATTCATCATCTTCATCTCTAATACCTTGTTCACCCTTCAAGAATTTGTCCCCTTGAGCCTTCTTGCTTAATATGCCAACTGCAAACTCTTTCATTTGGCCACCATATGAAGCAACACCCTAGACATCTTATCTTTCTCAGGTCCTTGCACATGACCCTAATTGCTTATGGTTTTTTATCTCCTTATATAGAGAATTTAGTTCTATTGTTTCTTAACCACAATCGTCCAGTTTAAGGTCAAGTCAAATTCATTGGATCTTCCCATCTTTCTATTTTGTTCCTCTAGAAACTTCCCTTACAATCCTCTTTAAATTCATCTCAAAATGGTTTATCTTGAATTTTGTGCCACCAACTCATCATAGTTATCTTCCACACACTTCACACAATTTGAGAAATCAACTTTGTTAGTACAGATTCGTTAAATCTTTGATTAAGCTCATTTTATTGTCACTTGGCAATAACAAGTTGTTTGCTTGGCAAACACAGTATTCTGATGCTCAGCCAACACTGGGTTGCTCGTTATACACTAAGTCTTTACTGGTTCTTGGTAATTAAACTTTCTTCACTCAGCACCAACTAGACTTCTCTTTGTTCAGCACATACTAAACTTATTGCTTGTCTTTAACTAACTTTCTACTTGGCCTGCACTAACTTTCTTGGTTTCCACTATTTATTTAGTCAGGCTTGGTAGACACACTTCTTTACTTAGCCTTCTTCTAGTCTTTACACAAGTATCCTTCCATTATAGCCTTAAGTAGATAAATAATACATTATATTAGCAAAGTCTTTCTTAGTCTTAGTCCTTTTACACCATATAACTCAACCTTTCTCTGGGTTCTCTTGTTATCGTTTCTTTTCAAATCCTCTTCATCAATCAATCAAATGGTAGCATTCAGACCAAAGTAAGCAATTGTCTTGCCAACTAGTAGTAGGTTTGACATTAGTGACAAAATAATGATTGTTTCATGATAGGTTTCATTAATCTTCTTCACTTCAACAATCTCCTTTCAATAATACAAATATAGATATAAATATGTACACACACACACACACACACACACACACACATATATACATATATACATATACATGTAAACATATATGTACATGTATATATATGTACATATACATATATGTACATGTACATATACACATATGCACATGTTGTAGAAGTTGATGAAAGCCAACTTCACAGTGCGCCAAGATCACTTGCATGTAAATAGCTTGCTGAAGAGAAATTGAAGAATAAGGAACAAGAGCTTGGAGCAATTCAACAAAGCGAGAAAAGATATTTCACAATAAGAAAATGAAATTGCTATGTGAATGATGTGAATTTACAATGAGAGAGACCAAATATAAAGGCCTCAAGGAAGCTTGTAGAACAAGCTGGAAAGTGCTAGAAGATAAGATTTACAACTAAGCATATGTCCACAAAAGGTACGCTATCCTCGAACAAAGTGAGAGGATAAGTATGACTAGATAGGAAAAAACTCTCGTGTTGTCAACAACTCATCAACTACAACTATTAAATAAATGCATTAACCTAAGTAAACTTAAGTAATAGAATAAATAATTAATAAATAATTATTTTCTCTAACACATGTACATATACATATATGTACATGTACATGTACATGCATACACACATATATGTATGTGTATATATAAAATCAATAAAGAAGTACAAGATATTTATTTATTTATATTGATTAGTTCTTATTTATATTTTTATATTGTGTATTAGATATTATATTTATACTTTATATTTTTTATTCTATTATCAAAGTTATTCTAATTGTTTCTACTTGGTTTCCTTGTGCATTTTATTCTCTCCTTTATTTTCTTCTTGTTCCCTTGTTTATTTTTTATATTATACCTATATTTTTATGTATATATTTAATCATTTTATTTTAGGTTTTAATTGCATGCCCCTAGTTTATTGCATTTTTACCCTTATTTGTTTCACTTTCCTTTGATATTTTTGTTGCTTTATTAGCTTTAGCTTCCTCTATCTCTTTTCTTTTCTTTTATGTATTTTTTATTTTATTGGCATATTTCTTTATGTGCTTAGTAGGAGCATATGTGAATTTATATTGGGCACATATACATCAAAATACATATACATGTATGCGAACTATAGGTTTTTATGTACCTTTTTCTTTTACACTGTTATTCTATTATGTACCTTTTGGTTTGATGTTTATTTGTATACTTGTGGCCATGTATTTCTTCGATTTTATATTTATGCATTTTCTTGCACATGTTGGTTCATTTAGTTTTTCTTATTTTTTAATTCATTTCCTTTTCATTATTTTTTCTCTTGTGTGTGTCATTCTTCATCTCCTTGTCTTTTTATTTCTTTTCATCATGCTAGTCTACACATCTTTCTTTCTTTTCTATCTTCTCTCTCATCCTAATCATAGAGTGTGATCCAAAATATTGATGCTAAAAAACATACACAATCTTTCCGAGAAACAATATTTGATACTAAAAATGGATTGTAAAAATTGAATATTGCAAAAAGAGGGGTAAAAATTTATTAAGACAGAAAGGAATACAACAAGGAGAGCTCAACAAGGAGCTCGATCCTGAGCAACAAGATCATCAAATTCTTGCACCATCTCAAAGGACAATTTCCTCCTATCCCTAATATTCCAACCCGGATCATGACTAGAAGCCCATTTGGCTAAACAATCAGTAGTCCTATTCCATTCACGAGGAATATACGTGAACCTAATGAACTAAAAAGAGGAAGAGAAGAAAAGAATCTGCTTAACAACAGTGGCCAGCTGCCAACTAACATCCTCAAGCTCTTGCGAAGAAAGCATGTTCACCACCACCTGGGAATCAGACTCACAAATAATCTTACTCCATCCCCGCAAGCAACACTGTTCCACAGCATATAAAATAGCCTGAGCTTCCATGAGATTGTTAGTATAATCACCCTTATGAACTAAGAAGAAAAATTTAACATCCCCAGACTACAATGAGCCACTCCGCCAATACCAGCCGGACCAGGATTCCCATGGGAAGAACCATCAGTGTTAATTTTCAGAACTCCACAAGGAGGAGGAGTCCAGTGCCCATCCCGGTTAACCTGACCCTTCCTCTGATAGTGAAGCTTCCTAGACATAGAAGGAAACCTATGAGCTGCAACCCCATCCTGTAGATGAAAATTGAGGTGATTACAGATAGCAAGATCAACCAGATCCATACCCCCATCAAGCTCACACTTCACAAGAATAGTTTCCTGAAGAGAATGTGATATTTTCCACCAAAGATGCAAAACACCAAGCCGAACATCTTGGAATATGCGACGATTCCTCTCTAACCAGATATGCCAAAGCATGAAAGATCGGCCAGCAATCCAAGTAGCATGGAGAGAAGAAGACTTGGAGGGAGCACTACCCAAGCAGGCCCAGAACTCAGGCAAAGAGGAAGCATGCCGACAAGAGCAACCCCAAGCGCTCCACCAAAGGTGCCATATCTGAGTAGAATAGGAGCAATGGAAGAACAGATGGGAGACAGACTCCTCTCCATTATCACACAAAACACAATAAGAGGGGCCCTGAAATCCATGTTTACAAAGATTATCCCAAGTAAGACAACGGTTGTGAGCCACTAGCCACATGAAAAAATTGCACTTGGACCAAGAAACTTTATTCCAAACTTGCTTCCACCAAGGGACCTCAACATCCCCAAATAATTGTCTAGTTATCTCCTAATACCCAACAGAGACATGATATTTACCAGACAAGGTACCACCCCAAGCCAAAACATCTGGACCAAGCAAAGAAGAACACTCTCTAAAGGCCAGAATTTGAGAAAGCTCTCGACGATCCATGTCTGTACCTCCAGGAGGCCAATCAGAAGAATGCTTCCATCTGTAACCAACAATAGGTCCCAATTGATAAGGAGTCTTGTAATGAGCCACTTTATCCCATCCAGCAGCAAGAAAAGAGTTACAAAGAGGCTGAAGATGAGGGTATATGGATAAAATGGAAGGGAATCCATCCCAAGCATCAGACCAAAACAAATCCTGAGAACCTCCTTTACATATCCAGAACAGACCCCTCTTCACCAACATCGCACCTGTCTTCAAAGTATGCCAAACCATTGAGCCATGACCTTCAAGAGGAAGTGCAGAAATAGAGCAAGGATCAGCACCATGAAAATATTTATGAGTGATAATACGAGCCCAAAGTTGATGTTGTCCAGAGCACCATCGCCAATAAAGTTTAGTAGCCAAAGCTTGACTACTCAATAGAGCAGATTGAAGACCAAGACCACCCTCCTTTTTAGGCCTACAAACAGTTGCCCAATTAACCAAGCTCCATTTAGTACTATGCAAATTACCACTCCAAAGGAATTGTCGAGAAAGAACATCAAACTCCTTGAGAAAGTAAATAGGTGCAGCGTGAACCATGCTTCTATAAGTAGGAAGAGCTTGGATAACAGCTTGAAGAAGAGTAACTTGGGTAGTAGTAGAAAGCCATCTATGAGTCCAATGATTTACTTTATCCTGAAGCTTGGTAATCAAATTTTTCCAGAAGAGACGTGGCTGCCTAGAAAAAGCAATATGAATGCCAAGATAAGTCAAAGGAAGTGAACCTATCTGAAATCGTAGGATACCAAAAATCCTGTGCTGAATAGAATCAGGAGTGTTAAAAAAGTAAATAAAATATTTGTGCTCATTAACTTTCTGGCCTAAAGCTTCCAAATAAACATCCAAAGCATGTCGAAAGGCTTCAGCTTGCTTGATCCTAGCAAGACCGGCAAGAGCAGAATCATCAACAAATTGAAGATGGGAAAGAGAAGGTAAGCCATTACCCCACCGCCAGCCTTGAATAGAATTTTGGGACACCTAATGCTTAATGAATCTGCCCAAGCCTTCAGCCATGATGATGAATAGATATGGGGAGAGAGGATCACCTGGTGGAGGCCTCTAGAAGCACCAAATAGTTGAGAAGGTTGACCATTAATAAGAACATAAAAAGAGGCAGAAGTAACACAACTCATAATCCAACTCACCCAGTCAGAGCTAAATCCAAAAGAAAGAAGAATACTCCTTGGGAAGCTCCATTTAACTCTATCATAGGCCTTAGCCATATCCAACTTAATAAACATGGCTCTCTCCCTTGAAGTAGCCATAGAGTGAATAGCCTCAGTAGCAATAACCACCCCATCCAAAATTTGTCTGCCAGCAACAAAACCACCTTGTTCTTCTGAGATAATAATGGGAAGCCACCTTTTTAGTCTCTCTGCAATCAACTTAGTAATAACTTTGTAAACCACATTACATAAGGCAATTGGTATAAAAAAATCCAATTGATTAGCACCCTCTCTCTTAGGAATAAGAGTCAAGAATGTAGAGTTCAAAGCTCGAAGCATCTGCTTGCTAGCATAGGATTCTTTAACCACCTCCAACAAAACATGATTAATGATGTCCCAAAATTCCTGAAAGAATTCAACTGGAAAGCCATCAGGACTAGGAGCCTTCCCCTTAGGCATGCCAAAGACCACCTCCTCCAGCTCTTCCAAAGAGATAGGATGCATGAGATAATCATTCATTTCCTGAGTGATAAGGGAAGGAATACAGGACAAAATAATATTTTCTTCATTATCAGAAGGAGGAGAGTCCTTAGAGAAGAGGGTAGAGAAGTACGAAATAGCCTCCTGGAACAAAGCTGGCAAGGAATTCAGTTGGATACCTTAAGAATTAACCAAAGAAGAGATAGTGCTCTGATTCTGGCGAGATTGCACTATTTTATGGAAAAAGGCAGTGTTTCGATCACCTTCCTAGAGCCAATCAACTCTAGCCTTTTGCTTCCAAAAAATTTCCTCTCAAAGTTCCCATTCTTCTAGAGCTGTAGAAGCAAGGGATTCAGCCTTGCCAAGATCCTCTGAGAAACCTCGATCTCTAATCTCCCTTGTGATGAGAAGGTTCCCAAAGCATTCCCTATTCCATATCTTGAGCTGCCTTTTAACATATTGAAGCCTTTTAGAAAATGAGAACATTGCAGTACCATATGCAGGAGCGCCATCTTTCCACCAACAAAAAACAAAATCATGAAGAGAGGAGTCACGAAGCCACATCAACTGGAACTTAAAAGGAGGATGCTTCAGAACATAAGCCCCTATAGAAAAAAATTTGATTGGCCAATGATCTGAACCCCTCCAATCAAGGATTTCTGAAGAGATAGTAAGGGTGCCACTAACCCAGAAGCAAGAAACAAGAAATCTATCTAGACATTCTGAGATAGCAGCAGCACTAGTCCTGCGATTATTCCAGGTATAGAGACCATTAGAAGGCTTAACATCAGAGAGATGCAAAAGAGATATGTGTTGCTGAAGAAGAGAAAAAGAAGGCCCCAATCTAGCCAAACCACCATGCTTCTCCTCCAGACTTAAAACTGAATTGAAGTCCCCTGCTAACACCCAAGGATGATAAGGATGACAATTTCTAACATATTGAATATGTTCCCAAAGTTCCTCCTTTCCCACAAGATCAACAGGTGCATACACATTAGTAACCATGATTACCTCTCTTGAGTCTAGAGTAGAAGCTACCATAGAGAGAGTTGAGCGAGAAGACATCCAGCCAAGAGGAGAAATTTTTTGAGGATCCCAAAATATAGCTAAACCACCAGCACTGCCTGTTGCCCCAACACACTGGCATTGGCCACGAGACCAAATACTAGAGGCATGTTGGACCATAGACTCCACAGAGAGCTTAGTCTCTTGGATACAAAAAATATCAGGACTATGATCAACCACCAAGTTATGAATAGCCTTTTGTCTAGCGATGCTATTCAACCCCCTTACATTCCATGAGAGAATAATCATCATTGGGTAGAATTGGGAAAATGAGAATCCAAAGGTTTCACTGAACCAGACTCAATCAATATATCTCCTATGAGTTTAATCTTCTCTTGGTCTATTTTGCGCCCACTCCTTAGAGGGGGAGTAGAAGAAGCTTGCATAAAGGGTCGAGGCAGCAACCCCAAAGGGAGAGGAGATCCCTTGCCCTTACCTGATGGTAGCACATCCTTAACCAAGTCAGCCAAAACAACATCATTATCTTCCAACACTATAGGAGTCACCAGAGCCTCTGTCACAGGAGCTACAGGAACCTCACAGTTCTGATATACTACAACTTGAGATGCCCTACAAGCATCATTAGGAACAGATCTCTCATATGGGCAAACTGGATCAGAAGAGATAGGAGGAGGAATACCCTCCTCTAGAACCATACTATCCAACACCTCAAAGTGGTTAAAACCTGAATCAGATAATCTTTCTTTCAAAGGCCTCTTTTGACCACATCCCTTAGCTCGAGGGCGAACAGGGATAAATCCATCCTTATCCTGCATTTGAGCCTTACCCTTACTTGTAGCATCTTGCGGATTCATCCCCTTGGTAGTATTAACCATTTGAGATTGTCCTTTCCCTGTAGTATCTGCCAAACCACTAGCATTGCCAGCTGTAGAACCATCCACTCCTTTGAAACTCGAATTATGGGGGCACTGATGCTGTAAATGACCATACTCATGACAAATTCGGCAACGGAAAGGGAGGGATTCATAATCTAACTGCTACTCCGAAGAAGAATCCCCTAGACAAATTTCCAAAGAATCTGGTAATGGGTTATTCAAATTAATTTCAACACAAATTCTAGCATAAGAAATAACCTTTTTATCGAGGGATTGATGTGCGATCGCAGCCGGCTTCCCCAACAAAGAAGCAATTTGTCTAAGGATGTCCTCACGCCAAAATTCCAAGGGAAGACGAGGCAAGCGAACCCAAACTGGCACTATTGAAGGGAGATCCTCAGCAGAATTAAAACCTGAATGCCAAGGTTTGACAAATAACCCCACATGGTTGTAGAAATAAGGGCCTCCTTCAAAAACACGATCACAATCAGACATGCAAGAGAATACAACAAAAAAATAACTATTCCCTGCCAACATAATCTCCATATCGCCTTCCACCTGCCAAGAGCGGCGGATCCATGCCTCAAGAGCGGATAGGGAAATTCGGATTCCAAGAAATTTGCATATCAAAGCATGCTTGGTCCAATAATCAATGTCCTCCATTACAGCCGTTGGAGGAATAACCAAAACAGGGCGATCATGGCTACATGAAAAAAAACCATTAACTTTTTTCAGCTTGGAGCTCTCCCCTGAATAAAACGATTCAGATCGCATTGCATGCATAGTTGGAGAAGAACCATTTGTTCTCACCAACGGAGAAGAAATCCCAGGCCCTACCATGCAAACAATAAAATCCCAATCCAAAATTGAGTGCAGAAGATTTCCAAAAACACCGATGCAAATTATGTCCAGTAGCTAGCAATCCAAACAGAACAGAAAAATAGTAAAGATCAAACACCAAGAACAGGCTAGGGGAAAAACCCTAGCCCAGTCGGCAGCCAATGCTTCTCCACATCCTCCAGAAAATCTCCAATTGAATATTATTATTAGTTAATATTTATTTTTTATAAATATACAACTCAATTAAATTTTGTGCACTCTGACATATTAAAATGTGTTCAACACTTCTACTTCCTTTGAAAATAATAATATTTTTTTGTACGCACACACACACACACACACACACAAACTATTTTCAATCTGTTATTAGTACTTGCTAGTACTATTGTATCACTTTTTGAATTCTTAACTTAATTAGTGATTAAAACTCTTTACTTCCACCATGAAAATTAATTATTTTATGTTTTATTCTATAGTGAAGATGCAATTTTTTATGCTTAGAAATGAACAAAACTAATTTGTAGCTATCTCATTGGCTAAAAGCATTTAGCCTCTTATACATGCTTTTTACGGAAGTACTATAACAATACAATTTTTTAGGCAATTTTATTGGGTTTATGAAATTTGTTGTAATAATTTACCCAATACTATTCATGATGCATATAATATAATACAATATTATAATCTATTTTTTATATAAATAATTATTACTATATAAAATATGATACTATAATATGATATATAATTTAATACTATATTGTATAAAGTATTAATGATGCTATATAATTAGAAAAATACAACACTAAACTACAATTAAGATTAATAAATAATACAATTAAAACGTATATAATTAAAATTAGTTAGTAAATTATAAATTTAGGTATAAAATTACAACTATAATTAATTAAAAGAAAATGAAGTACTTAGCCACTACCTAGCACTTGTTGTACTTGTCATAGGCTAGTACTACCACATTCACTTCAACATATGAGTGGATTATTTTATAATCTATCAACTAATCATGTGAATTATTTTTTGATTAATCAAATGTTTATAAAGTTTATATATTAATTTATTAATATAATTTATTATTAAAACTATTTCTCTCAATGATGATTGGCTCATTTCATTTGGTCTTATAGGATCCCTTTTTTTGAATGTCTCCTCCATATTGATTTTTTTTTGTTATATTTTCAGTAGTTATTATGTTTTATTAGTATTAAATATTTTTACATTCTTGATAAAGCTATTTATAAGTTTACTTATAATTACTTTTATCTATTACTATCAAAATTTAATTCTTTATGTGATATTTTGTAATACATTTTATAATACTAAAACTATATGATACATAATAATAAATATTATACATCTATTTTTTTAATATTTTACTTACTATATTAATTAATTATTATAATAAGTAATAATTATTTCTATTACAATGATTTTAGAAAAAGTACATGCAATTACATGGCACTTTTTTGTACTACAAATGCAACCATCTGATTACTTAATGGTACATTGAATTATCAATATTATAGAATATATTTCTTTATAATTATACCATCAATTGCATTATTACAAGTTCTTGTAGAAAAATATAATAAAAAATACCTCTACTCCCTTGGAGAAAGAACAAAACTAAAATTCAAATAAAACCAAACTTAATACATAAAAATAGCCTTGAGTTCTCCTTGAGCTCACCATGAAAATCTCGTTCCACTATAGTTTAAACAACATTAAAACGAAAAAGCGATAGCAGAGTACAACAGAAACGCAGTGAACCAGTCTTGTTTCTCAGTAACCTTACAAATGTACGACCTCCGTCTATTCAGATCTCTCTCTGTATTCCAAAAGCTTCTGATAAGATGGGTACGTTCACAACGTTGCATTTTTCACTTCTCTCCCTTACAAATTCGGCCATTACCATCAAACCTCAGTAAAAACCTCAGTAATCCTCATAGATCTTAAAATAGTAAGGGTGGTCAGAATAATGTGTACCTCCATAAATATATGGAGGGGAATGAGCAAAGAATATTTGCCAGCACACCATGTGAAGACATTAATATGCAGGTTGATTAATGCAACTCAATTCACTGCCTCAGTACATACTCTTCTAGTAACTCTCGTGATCTTAATGCCGTGAGAGGGATGGCTCAACAAATCCCAAGAGTTCCATATGGCAGTGTTCGTTAACACAGAGACAAGGGCCATCAATGGATCGTATCTCTTTTGTCTTGTAAACTCTACCATTTTGTGCCTGTCACCTTTTCACCTCTCAAACTTACCATGTCGACAAGACCTAAGATAGATTCTCATCACCATGTACTTTCAACCTCAACATAGATCTCTATTACTAGTGGTCCATATGTAGCCATATGAACTCTATATTTTCCAACCTTACCATAAATCTTTATTACTAGTGGTCCATATAGGTAGCCATATGAACTCTAGATTTTAGGGTTTATTCTCTAAGTTTTGATCAAATGGGTGGTTTTGTAGATGGGTGGTATTTTAATGGGAAATATTAGCTTTTAATGGATCTAGTTGTAATGTCATTAAAAGGATTGTTGGCATTTAATGGGTTTAATTGTAGTTGTGTGGTGTTTTGTTCATGGGTGTAAGTCATTTTTATGATTTGTTATTCATATTAATCATATGAACTTTGTATTGTAGGCTTTACCCTAAAATTCTAATCAATGTTTGTTTCCAATATGAGCATAGAATGTTGGAATTTAAAGAGTTAAGTTGTAATTGTCAGTAGAATAATATTTGAAAGAATATTGGCATTTAAAGAATGAAGTTGTAATGATCTATAGAATAAAATTTAAGACAATGTTTTGTTAGTGGATACACGTGGGTCATTTTGTAATTTAATGGTCACATGGATTCAATATTGTGGGGTTTTCTCCCAAACTTTGATCAATGGGTGTATTTCATGTGGACGGAGAATGTTGGAATTTAATGGGTTTAGTTATAATGGTTGAGAGGATAAAATTGAAGGAATATTTGATTTCAAAGGGTTGCATTGATGGTTGATAGGATAAAATTTAAGGGAATGTTTCGCTAGTAGATAAGTATTGTTTTTATGATTTAATGGTCACTTCAATTCTGTATTGTGGGATTTTGATCAATAGATATTTTTCGTGTGGATGTGAAATGTTGGAATCTAGTGAATTTAGTTGTAATGGTGAATAGAATAAAATTTTAGGGAATGTTTTCTGGTGGATGTGGATTGCTTTTATGATTTAATGAGTCTACTCAAATATCATTTGGTTCAATCATTAAATAGTTAAAAAAATAAGTAATTTAATATTTCATCAACACTATTAATGGTTGAGTTGTATATTTGAAACATGAATAAATGTTGAATTGAGTTATTATTTTCAATTATTAGTTGATTTCAAATTGTTTTGCATTTTATTGTTTTGGGCAAAATTAAGTGATCATTGACACCTTTTAGGGCTTGTATATTAGGGTTTAAGTTTGACAAATTTTAGTGAAATGGATTCTTTTCTTGTGGATGTGAAATATTAGAATTGAATAACTTTGATTGTAATGGATGATAGGATGAAATTTTTGGATGTGAAATATTAGAATTGAATAGCTTTAGTTGTAATGGATGCTAGGATGAAATTTTAGGGAATGTTTTATCAGTAGATGTGAATTCTTATTTTGATTTAATCGTTCTGATTAAGTATGATTTACTGATAGTTGTTAATATGATATCCTAATCAATGGGTGTTTTCCCATGGGTATTGAATGTTGGAATCTAATATAATTAGTTGTAATTGTCAAGAGGACAAAATTTTAGTGAATTTTTATTGGTGGATGTGGGTCATTTTTTGTGATTTAATTGTTGTACTCAAATATCAGTTGGTTCAATAGTAAAATAGTCTATGGGAATTAAATATTTCACCTAACAATAAATGGTTGATTGATATGTTTGAAATGTGAGTAAATGATGAATTGTCAATTTTTTTTCAATAATTGCTTTCTATTTCAATTATTTGTTTGCATTTTATTATTTGAAGTAAAATTGAAGTGATTATTGATACTTTTTAGAGCTTGTTATATTAATATTTCAATTTGTAAAGTTTTGATGATATTGGTGTTTTCCATGAAGATGTAGAATGTTGGTTCAATTCCATGGGTTTATTTGTGATAGTTGATAAGATGAGATTTTTGGAAAAAATTTATTGATAGATGCAGGTTACCTTTGTGATTTAACACTTTCATTCAAATATTATTTCGAGGTTCAATAATGAAATAGTTAACAAAAAATTTATTTCATACACATTATTAGAGTCACACATTTCAAACATTTGTAAGTGTCAAATTGAAATTGTTCTTTTTTGTTATATTTTTTGAACCCAAATTGAAGTGACAATTAGTACTTTTGGAGCTCCATTATATTTTTAATGAAGTTGATCAAATTTTGATGAAATGGGAATTTTTCATGTGGATGTGAAATTTTAGAATTTAATCTAAGTTTACTTGTAAAGGTTGATAGGATAAATTTTAGGAGATTTTTTATTGGTGGATGTAGGTTATTTTTTGTTTAATTTAATAATTTTATTCAAATGTCTTTTGGTTCAATAGTGAAATAGTTACTATAAATTTAATATTTCATCATATGTTTGAAATATGAATAAGATCTAAGATTTTGTTTCCAATTATTGATTTACTTTAATTGTATGTTTGTATTGTATTGGTTGAGCCAAAATTGAAGTGATGGTTAATAAATTTTGGATTTTATTATATTAATCTTGAAATTCCTTATAATCTTATACACAAATCAAACTTCATGTTATTCTTGTTCACGATATGTATGAAGATAATCTAGACGTCAAAATGAAATATACCTAATGATTTCTATAATGTGGTGATGTTCTCATTTAATATGCTCTTGCACTCATTATGGTAATAAATATCAATGCTCTTAATAATATAGCCTTGATGTAATGATAGAATGACTGATTGAAAGTTTCACATGCATGTTAGTGAAGAACTATTTGAGTTTCCTATAAATTTGGCTAAGAGAAGTTAGATTAGGCTTTGATTAGGACAAATAAGAACAATAAAAATTGTTAAGTTGACAAAGAAAGGTGAAATTGAGTTTTGATCAAGTTAAATAAAATTAGTCTAACTTATGTTGCTAAAGTCTTAACAACGATACTATTTCTAGAATATTTTCATAAATGAAACAATATTTATATTTCCATAATAAATAACCATTTTTAAATTATATTAATGTATTTTATTTTACTTTTTCATTTAAGTTTTCTACAAAAATTCTAAGAAATAGTTGTTTACTTTAATCCCTTCTAAAATTACTCTTCCAACTTATTTTAATCATTATTTTAAAAATCTTTATAATAATTTATATTTTGTACAAAAAGTATTTAATAAATAAAAATTATTTGTCATTTTAATAATATCATGTTTTCAACTATATATATACACTATCATTTTTTAATTTTTTAAAATTTATAAACATTTATAAAATTATGTGTATATAATATAGTTTTCTCATCACATTATTATTCCCATTGTGGTTTTATGAATGACAACTTTATTTAAATTTGAAAAAAGACTAAGAGGATCTAATTAAAACTACATCTTATAAAATAAATTAATCAAAAAAATAAAAAATAAAATTAATTTAATTAATCAAATATTTAAAAGATCAAAATAAAAATAACAATAAATTCAAATAGTAATCTTATTTGTAATTCTTGGGCTTTCGAGTTCATTTTTTAAATAATGTGACTTATTAATAAATGTGGAATTTGAAGTGGCTCATAGTCTTTTATAGGTGATTTATAGTGTATGCTTGTTCATAAACTGCTTATATTGGTCCACTTTGATGCTAACATGAATAAGTAATTTATATTCATTTCATTTTGATGCTAGAGTGAGTAAGTTATTTGTTGTTGACATGCTATTGAAAAAACTGAGACACTTATGATCCCAAACTATGAATTGGTTGGAGTCACAAATGGAGGATCTCATTCTTACATAAATATCGCACTCCTATTCAGAGTGGTTTTCTTCTCTTTGTAGTTTCTAAATCTTTGAGTTTTCCTTTTTGCTTCAATCTGTGTCCTTTCCATTCAGTATTGGAGATTTTCTATTACCTTATTTAGTTGTTGGAGTTTAAGTTTCTTTTGTTGGTTTTCTTCTCTATTCCTCTTCTTTATCCCTCCTTTCTCGAGAGTAAGGGGTGTTCTTTGGTTTTTGGTTTGGGGTTCCTACCTAAATCCCTCTATTTTCAAAATTTAATCTAGTAGATGTTGGACACTAGGACTCTTTAGTTGTGGCTCCTTTCAAAGTCTTTTGAATTCACTTCTAGAGAATTTCCTTACATGTGTCGTTTCAACTTGATGTTACTTTATGATCTTGTTGTTTCTTTTATTGTATGAGTTAGAGCCCTATCCCACATTACCTAATCAGAACATTCATAAATATCACTCCAATGAATTTGAATCTTACAAACTTTAGACCTTAATAACAAGAATAATGCAACCACATCTTTTCCCCTACTATATTTTTATCATATCAATATTAATTGAAACCCCAACAATTTATGTACTGAAATCCATTTGCTTGATATAAACACCGCAACAATGTACTACAACAATGTATTTATTATCGAACTAAAGTTTTAAAAAACTTACTTAGGAATAGAAAGAAGAAGAAAATGCACTTTTTCTCTCTATAATTTTATATTCTTAGCTTTTAGACGACAGAGAAGTAACTACAATTTGTATGGTGGGCACGCTTGTTTTGGAAGCATTAAACTCAAAACTGATTGGGTACAGAGTTTAGTAATGGGATTCTAGCCATGCATCATTGTCCCCAGTCTACCTAGTCTCTATTCGCATGTCCCAATGATGTAGAGTGGACCCTAATTCCTCTAATCAACACAGAAGGTATTAAGTATAATACCCCTTGTGCTTGGATCATCTATTCATTCATGATAATTGTGCCTGTTGCCCCTCTAGATCTGTGCATTCATCTTCCTTTCGCTGGTCTTGATTTTGGCACCATTTTGCAATTCTGTCCTTGACATATTTAACAGTGTCTTGATCAAACAAGAAGGATTTTGTAAGGCATGAAAATTGGAATTGGATTGCTTGCTATTATCAGCCATACGTGTATGCTAGTCTGGGTCTGTATGTTTTGTCAAGAGCTAATATAGAAGTCTTGGATCTTCAGTTATAAGTACTAATTCTTTTTTTTGGCGCTTGATTGAATTTGGGTCTGAACCACCCATGAGAAGTGGCCTCCCTGCCAAAAGACAGAGATCATTTTTAGCCATTTCAGTACAAAACTCTTTGAAAAAGTTGAAAAATATAGCTATCAGCTTACTTGTGGCGAGATTCATTTGTGATTTCTTGGCATGTTCTTAACCCTCCTTCCAGAGAGAACCAGCTGGACGAAAAGGCTCATAAATGTTTTGAATAATGTGTAAAATGCTTCTGACAACCCGTGAGCAAGATTACTATGCTGAGTAGCAAAGACATTCTCTAGACAGATATATATGCTCATAGAAGGTTCATTAGTATTCTTACTGCACAATAAGGTTTTGCCACTCAAATAATGGCACCATGTCAGATTCTTATTGTTTTTCTCTTAGGCCTCCTCCTCCAGTTCTGCAATTGTTGTAGACAGATAAGAGGTGAGTGAACTCATTAGAATTGCCTAAAGTTTTCATTTTCCTAGAACTTGTTTTCATTTAAATAACTCTTTCCTTTTTTTTTGTTTTAATGAAAGATTGTTTTTTCATTTGCAAATGTTTTGATATCAACTTTTTAGATTATGGTCAGTGGTTGTGTATGTTTTCTATATCTATGGTTTAGATCATACTTATATGAAGGATTCGAATCACACTCAATGGTTGTACATATTCTTTACATAATGAAACATTGATGTTGTCAAAAAAAGTAATACTTACTAAGAACTTTTTATGTCATATCTTCATGTATCTCTACTCTCATTGTGTTGTAGCTGAGCATCAGAATATTATAGGTAAAGAAGATTGCTTCTGGATTTGCTATGTATGTTTTTTTATTTCTTATATGATAATTTGGATCGATTACTTTTCCTCTTCTTGATGATAGATTACTGAGTGTGATCTTGAAATCCTGATGTCGAAAGCATACACAGTGTATGCTGATTCATAAGTAATCTTTATCTTAAGATGGAGGGTTAGAAACTAATACCAATTAAGAACCTTTTATGCAATATGTGCATTTATCTCTGCAGCTGATAATGAAGATTGCTTTTGGATTCATTGTATATGTTTTCCGTACAGACACTGAAATTGATAAACTTTCTTCATTTTGATAGTAAATAATTGAAAGTGGTCCAAAATGTTGATGTGGAAAGAATACATGACTAAAAAATCCAGAAGCAAACTTCGTTCCAAAATTGAATGTGAATAATTAATACCAAGAGCTTTAATATCATATGCTCATGAATCTTTCGTTTCTTTCAGCTGCAGCTGAGCATCAGAGTATTGCAAGTGGCCATAGATTATTACACGACACCTATATGCCTCTTGGAGCCCCCCCTGCCAATCATGATGTAAGTATTGTTTTAAGTTTTAACACCAATATAGGTTGTGGGTGCATGGGAAGAGGTGAATGGCTTAAACATCACATATTCTAAACAAAAAGTGTTAAATGTTGAAAATTGACTTAGCTTTTTCACATTTGTGTGATGTTTAAGAACAGCTGAAGAGAAGTTCTCAATATTTTAACTAATTGATATATATATTTGCAGGAAATGACTGGTTCCAAAACACAATCTATTACAAGATTGTCAGACGAAATGGCGGAGAAAAACCCTTCAACTGAATTGCCTTTGTCTGTAAAGAAGAAGCAGCAGCAGCTCAACATGAAACTCAAAGGTGCCAGTAAACTCCAGATTGATTTGAGTAATTGGTCTTCAAAGAAATCCATGGCTGTCCCATGGCACAAACCGCCTCCTTACAACTTCGACCATGGACCAACTTTTCATGTCGATTACAGTGCACCAAAAACACACCCTCCAAAGAACAATTGATGATTAGTACCGCCATTATTCTATCTTCTCTCAATGCAGGGAGATACACTAAGCTGTATGGCTTTGTAACTACCACAAAGAACTGTTCTCATAAGATTAAACTGATTTGATTACTTGACTGTATCAGACAGCTTTCTTTTTGTACCCACTCGGAGATGATGTTTCTTCATAAATCAAATATATAATTAGGGTTTATAATGTTTACTCCATCATGCAAATGAGTGGACATAAACTAGGACGTACCGAGAAATTTTCATTCAGATTCAATGCACGTAGAGTTGTTTATTTTGTGTCTCTTTTGCTGAATGATCATGTCATTGTTTTCTAATCCTGATTTATGTTCCATCATGTCAAAGAGCCCAAACAAAAATACGCTGAATCTGTCGGTCAAAGATACAAAATGGGTCTTGGCGTTTTGGACTTTTGGAAGAGAATTCTTCTTGTCTGGAGTGACTTTCTAACACAACTTAGTTATAATATCTTATTGCAGGACGTGAAGCTCAAGATTCTTTCATCATCAACACTTCATCAAAGTTGAAGGTAATCTGTCGGGGAAAACCTCTCAATTCTCCATATTTTGTTTAATTAGCATGCTATCCAAGTTTGATTTTGTTTTAGCTATATGAATTAGAGTACGAGCATGTACTAGTCTTTTATTCAGTTAACAATCAAAGATTAAAAAAACTAAGAGATATATATTTGGTCAAATTTATCTAAAATACAATATTTTACTATCACAATTCACCAACCTTTCACATTGTATAATGTGATCAAAATTGGAACTTTTTTCAAGAGACAGTAGAACGTGGAAAATTAGTTTTTTCTATATTAATCAGGTTTTGTCCACTAATACGAAATTGATTATTCTGCATGTGCATTTTCAATATATTTCAGGAGACAAAAAGGTTGAGGAAAAGCTTGTTAAAGTCTAAAGAAAGGAGAAGAAGCTTTTTGAGCTCTTCAAAGTCAGCAGAAGACAGTATGAATAGTACTCTTGTCTCTTCTTCCCCAGAGAATCAGTATTCAGCTGCAGAAGAAATCATGGAAATGGATTATTCTGCTCCAAAAAAGAGGCCTCCCATACACAACAAAATATCATCACCTTAACCAGCATATCGTATCTTAATAAATAGGGAAATAGACAGAAAATGATAGAGTAGATGGTGTAGTTATAGCATAGGCCTAATTGTGGGATCGCTGCCTTGTTGACAAAACAAGGCTATCTATTTGGGCTATAGCCACATACCCATGGGCTCTACAACTTGAAAGCAGGATCAGTCAAGAGAGGATGACGTGCTGTCCCATCCCGAAGAAAAAATATCCTTTATTTTTTAGGACATGAATTGAAGAAAATATGGACTCTTGTCTTTTTCTTCTATCTATGCTAATCTGTCTTTCAATTTCAGTTTGACTGTCTCTATATATTATAAGTTATTGTGAATCCTAAATATCATATGGCATTGTTTTGGGAGTTGTTCCGACAAAATCTGATGATCTCTAGTCTTTTGTTTTTTTCTCTTACACATGCCAATTTGTCTTGATGATCTCTAGTCTTTTGTCTTTTTCTCTTAGCATATGCTAATATGTCCTTCAATTTCAACATACTTTGATCGCTCCTAAATTTTATAAATTATTGCGAATCCTAAATATTTATTTGATGATATGTTTCCACCATTGATTGTACAAGGAAGGTCCGAGGTGTGGCTTTTAACAACCCGTCCATTTGTTAAAAGATTATGTGCTATAATCTTTTATAGTAAATAATATAATATCTGTGTCAAATAAGAAATTACTAATATATTCAAGTAAAAATAAATATTATCAATACAATCTGAGAGAGCCTATATTTTGTAAGTTATTGTGAGTTCTAAATATATTTGTTGGTGCTGTTTCAAATTGTCTTGAAAAATATGATGATAAATAGTCTTTTTTGTCTATTTCTCTTATACATGTGATACTCTATCCTCCAATGCCAACACATTTGACTACCTCTACATCTTCTATATTAGCCTTAAAATATGTAATGACTTATAAATCCTTGTTATTTTGTATTTAGTCTTTCTTGATATCTTTGATTTAGACTTTGAAGGTGTGCCTTTTCACAACCCATCTTTAACAGAAAGAAACATGTATTATTATCTGAATTATAATTACTATTTTTTATGGTTAGTCAAATATTATATATTAATTTAAAAACATATTTAATCCTTTTATTTTATTTTTCTTATTCTTTGTCTTGTATGGATTACCTATAGCCTTTTGTCTTTTTCTCTTAGATAAATGATAATCTAAATTTTATCACATTTTGAGTGTCTCAATATTTTGTAAATTATTGTGAATCATAAATATATTTGAAGGTGTTGTCTAGGAAAAGTCTAATGATTGAGAATAATCTTATGTTCAAGAATTCTCTAAATATGTTTGATGTAGAATTATTTATAATATTTTGTCTTTTCTCCTGTGCATACACAAATCTATCTATCAAATTTATTTTGTAAGAAATTGTGAATTCTTATTATATTTGATGGTTTTTTCTAAGGGAAGTATAATGATCAAGAGTAATCTCCTTCTTGGAAATTCTATTAATATATTGAATGTAAAATTTATCATTTTTGAATTTTTATCTTATGAATATGATAATATCTCTTCCAATTTTAATACAATTTGATTGCACCTCTATATTTTGTAAGTTATTGGGTATTCTAATTATATTTGATGGTGTTGTCGCTAGAATTGCCTCAAAAGATTCTAATGATGTATAATATGTTGTCTTTTACTCTTACGACATGATATTCTATCCTCCAATTTACATTTTGTAAATTATTGTACAATGTAAATATATTTGATAGTGCCTTTCTCAACTTATCTAGAGAAAGTCAAATGATCAAGAGTAGTGTTGAGCAATCATTTTGCATGATTCTTAATAATAGAAATCCTTTCGAATCTCTCTTTTGAAAAGATGATCAATGACCAACTCCAAAGTTCTAGATGCTTGTTTTTCAACCTGCTAGGTAACTCAATTGAAGATAAATGTGAATGTTTGCAAGGAGGCCCTTACTGGTACCCACCAATCTACACAACTTTTCTATAATGTAACCACAAAGAACAACATATTTTTGTATTTTCTATTTTATGACGAATGCAATTTCTAATCAATGCAACTATATGAATTCATATTTTAACCAAGCGTTTGAAAAGAAAATAAAAAAGACCTAGAGTAATAAGAGATTTGAAGAAAATTACTGAAAGGGAAATTCCTAACGAACATAAACCAAAGTAACAACACATTTGCAAATTAAATTATCAAAAGGATGTGGTAGGAAACTAGTAAAATTAGGAGTAGTGCTTCCTCAACTCCACTGATACAATCATCTATGGGAACTTCAATAAATCGAAAGGTGTTTCATGTTTCATCAAATTGCGAGGCCATAGAAAGTGTGCTCATGTGAGACAAAATGCTATGTAAGAATAATAGTGATCCTTTCTCTAATTTGTCACAATAGCAGAATTCGTTAACATAAGGCAAACACCAAAATTAAAAGACACGCAATTATTAAAACACAATAAAACCATTAGCTCCAATATTACTCATGAACATGTATTCACAAAAATAACACACTCTGACAATATTTACTACACTCATAATGAGAGTACCAATAGCATATATTATTGCATCAAAATATCAGCCTTGAATACATATTACATCCATGCATTTAAAAGAAATCCTCTCCTCTTTTTTTGTTAGGAGTGAGAGCTCTTCTAATGCAACTCATGCTAAAGGACTAATGAAATAAAGTTATTATATACAAACTGACTCTCTAAATGGTGCTAAGTAGGTCTCCACCCTTGTTTATATCAATTAATGAGTGCATAAGCCTTTACATGACTTAAAAAAATAAAAGAAGAAGAAGATATGAAGATAGAAGCCATGAGATGATCTAGGATTCACTGAAAGCTCTAAAAATAGAAGCTTAGCCTTCTCTGGGTGTCTTTGGGAGTTGAACTATCATCAAAATCTATTTTTGATGCATGGAATGCTCTAAAATAGTAACTAACAGTTAACTATCAATGCACTGCTTCTTCTTCAAAATTATTGATGCACCTCTTGATTTGGCGCACTTTGCAAAAACACACCTTGGAAAAGTGCACCTTAGTGACAGGACCCAAAAATCCAAAATTTCTTCTAAGTATCAAAACTTGATTTTTAGCATCTGGGTTTTCTTCCCCTTTATACAAAAATGATGTCTAGATTCTTGCTTTTGAATATCTCAATTATCTTTGCTACTTCCTTAGCCTCCAGTAAATTTAATGACTCATACTTATTTTGAACTATTTGCCAGTAGTTACTTCTATCCTCATATCAGCAAAATCCTCAAGCTTAGAATCTAGTTCTAACAATGCTTCTTCTGTTTTGAATGCTTCTCTAATGGACAATGGACAAAAATTGACAGAAAAAGGAAAAAATAACCAAAATCCCCCCTATGTGCTTGAAATGTGCACATGTACACCTTGTGCACCTAGTGCACCTAGCGCACTTGTGCAAGGTGCACATGCATGCTATTGACTATACAATTTAATCTTCTAAACACAAAGTGTGTAGTTGTGCACTTTACACACCTACGCATTTGCATGACTAAACACATAGTGTTACCAAGAGCCCTAAAAAGGTGGGGAGAGGACTTGGTTTGAGTCCTTATGTGCATATGCACACTTATTGAGGGTGCACATGTGTGCACCTTTAAAATTTGGTGTTTTACCTTTGAAAATGTTGAAGCTTTATGCATGTGGATCTATGGATTTGCAAAGTTGGAAGATGTGTGCAAGTGTGGTGACTGGAGATGATGAAGATGCAAAGTAAAAATGGAGAGAAGATGAGGGGCTATTTATAGACTAGGGGGTCTAGTGCAAACCTTCAAGGGCGCACACATGTGCAAATGCACATGTGCTCATTCTTGGTAGGAGGTGAGTGCGCACCATACGTACTTTTTATACTTAGGAACCCAAAAATTGAATTTTAACCCCTCAAAACTATTTGATACTGCCTGATTGAGGATTGAGGACTAACCTAGACCTAGAGGAGGGTTCTAATTGACCGAGGCATTGGACTAGGTGCTCTGAGAGGATTCTAAAAATTAGGGGGTCCCCATTTTATAACTCAAAATGAGGTGTGTGTTGTGAGACCACAATAATTAGCATTCTCCTTTACTGTTCTTTTTATTTTGTTTTTACTATTAGTTTGAAACCTTGATTTAGATATTGAAGTTCACAACCTATTTTTTTATTGTGTCGTTTTATCCCAACACTTTTCCTTACCTTATGATCTTTTATAGTAATAAAAAATTATATAAGACATATTCATTAGAAAAATATGTAAACAAATTTCTCACTTTTATATTTCATATTTTTTATTTGTTTCTCTACCAAAAAAATTCAAAAAAAAATTATTTTTTATAACTTTATTCTAAAATTAAAAATTAAAAAATAATATATTTACAAAATATAAATTCCTATTTTAAATTAATATTGAAATTTAGTTTTAGATAATTTATAGTTTTTAGATATCCAATACTTTAGTGTATCTTAACTAAGTCTAACATGCCCTCTAAGAGATACTAATGCCAAAGAAAATTGTATGCTATGTAAAATATGTTTTTTTTTATTGTTGGGGTAATTAAATATTCACCCTGGGTATGTGTAGGATCATGGTGTGCCAGAAAGTGGGAATCTAAAAAATTTATAATTCTGAAATATCTCAAACCATTTCAAAATCTATTCCAACTTTTGTCCCAAACACCCTAATACTAAATGAAAACAATTAATATCTTTATAATGTCTACTATATCTTTTGATAACAAACCTATATAGTCAACTTTAAAAACATACTAAAAATGTGCTTTTGGCCTATTTTTATGTGATTTTTACTTCAAACGTGTAGTTGACAATTTTTTTTCACCAAAATTTGATGAAATGAAAAGGCTTTCTTAAGAATGTTCTTATCTTTCCATAACTGTAAGGTTTATCAAATTATGAGTTAAGCAAGTAATTATTACTTATTTTCTAATGCAGTTATGTATAAAGTGCTGACTAACACATTACTTGAAAAAAAACTATAACTTTTAAATGGTACAAGATTTTTTAAATCCAAAAGATGCATCACATTCTATGTTTCTTTTACTATAAGGAAAAAATGAAAAATTGAATTTTGTAGAGTTCTAAATTAGTTAAGGTGGTCAGACATGAGATTGTTTTTATTCTAAAAATACTAAAGTCAAAAATTTATTATTTATTATTTATTTAGAATAAAAATACTCAAAAATATGTGTCACATCCAGCCATGAGTCTACTACTTATATCTAGAATATTATTAAAAAATATTATCATTTGATTTTGATTAAGGTGGTCAAACATACGTCTACTTCTTATTTTTGTTCTGAAATTTTTGTAATATTGCATTAAAATTCAAAATTTTGACCAATCAATTTTTATTTTTTGGAGATAAGTCCTAGTATTTTAGAAACTAGATTCAATTTTCTAGAGATTTTTTTCTCTCAACTTTTTGATATAAAGTTAATAACAAGTAGAAAATTGCACCTCAAGTTGACATAACCTTAATTTTTTGATTTTTTATTGCCACTTAAGAGCATAGTTTGGTTGACCATCATCCTACACATACCCCCAACTTACATTTTACTCAAGCTTACTTGGAATAATGTATTACATATTAGTTTTCATTTGAGACATGTAGGAGTTTACAATACCTTTATTTGCACATGAGGTTGGTGAAATTCCACATAAGGTGGTGACAATTGTTATCACACTCCATTTTATGTGGCGCCTACCTTAAGGGAACTTATTACATTATTATCCTCCACATGTGGCACAAACTTCATTGCATAATGGAGTATGATCCACCTTCCAAGGACATGTGATACCACCTTGTGTATGTAGTAACTTGTCTATGTTTGAAGAATGAGTGTTGATGATATTCCTATGGGGGAGTATTGTAGATATGTTATCATGATGATATGTTACATTCATGACTGTGTTTGTCATTGATGTCAACATAGCAATTTTTTGTGGTATCTGACAGAAGAACAACATAAAGATCAAGTTGGTACGGACAGATCATTGAGTACTTTCAATAGCAAGGTTAAAGGGAGATACCACTAAGTGTCTAGTATATGAAGGTGACCTTAAAAACATAAGATATTAAGCCTAGAAGAAGTTATGCAAGTTTTGGTGAAGATTGTTCTAAGATACAGTTTACAAAGGAATGTTCTAGTAAACTTGTTATATCACTTATCAGAACTTTATTATTCTGAGAAGCCAAAGTTAAAGCTATAAAGAAGACATGTTGATGATGATGTGGTTAAGTTCACTTATCATAATGTTACGCACATATAGAAAGATATTCAAGTTGCAAGGTAAAAGATAAATGTTATTTCTCATTATAACGTATTCTTAATGTGGTCCTATAATAATTAATTGAGAAGGTGTAACAACCAACTTATGGAATTTTTTTATGGATTCGATATAAAGGAAGACCATTTTCCTTTATCATATATGACATGAAGAAGTGATTGTAAGAAGGATGAAGAGAGGAATGCAAAGTTGAGAAGAGCAAAGCAGAAGTGAAGAAAACTTCATTGCCAAGGTTTTATTGAGTGATCCATAGTTGGATACTTTGATCTAAGGTTCATGACCTAGTCTATAAGGTTTGATAGTGATTGGTCCAGTTGACAAGATAGAGGAAAGAAGTTACAGTACAATACATACAATTATTCTACAAGGAATAGTTGAGAGATCAGTTGGACAGTGAGTTCGGTGATCTTGCCTTAGAAGCTATTTGGATAGTGGGTCCTTCTATCCTCTACAGCTCCTAACAAGGTTGGCACAACTCCTAACAGGGTTGGAATCTTCTAAAAAGGATTCAAAGTCCCATAACATGGACTCATATATACTAAATTTTGTAATAGACTCCTAATAGGGTCCATCCTCTAACAAGGACTAATACATTAGGGGTCAATTTGCAACGACAAGAAAATGTAATGTGTTTTCAATTTTTTTTTCAATTTTAGCCCAATGCTATCATAACTATGACGAAAGATATCGCAATTGTGATGCCAGCAGGATATAAGAGAAAAAAATTGAAAAACCTCATTTGAAAGAAATCGACACAAGGTTCTTCGGAAAGGAAAGGTGCGTGGCAGACTTCAGCAGCATTGAGAGGGGCATTAAGGTGCTAACTCAAGGCATTGAGAGGTGCTAACTCAAGGCATCTGCTAACTGCTTGTTTGACCTACTATATTCTATGGGGATCTCTAGGCGAAAGGTCCAAGGGCAACATTCAGAGGAGGATGATGGCAAGGTGTAAAACAAACAAACCCATTACTGTTAGAATCCTTTGTTCTCCAATCATTATTATTATATATGTGAAGTATAAAATGGGAGGAGACTCAACCATACCAGATGTAAATTATCTCTTGGCCGCCAAAAATGCGGTGGGCTCAAGCTATTTGCAATTTATCTTCCCATGTCCCGCAGATGGTCATGCATTCTCATTATAACTATTAATGTTTCTCATGAATTCCCTTTCATTTCTTGAACAAGACACTTGTTTTAAAGTGTTTCCATTGCATGCCAAGAGCTCCATGCTGTTGCCTCCCATACTTCCATGGCAGTGTGCTTGGATTTGTCAACAAAAAGACATGTGAAATCCATGAAAATTTGTTGTTCCTCATAGTCCAATGCATCAAAGCTTATTTTATTTTGCATAGCCTTGGGTGGTAAGATCTCACTCCCCAAGCCCATTATGGTAGGATGGTAGCAATAGATTTATGACTATATATTAAAAATTTGGGATGCAAGTTGGAAAATTGTTACAAGTATCCCATTACATGAGATCAAGATTCAAGTTTAAACGTTCATATAATGAATAAAATTCAAAAATCCTTGCTCAATATTCATTAATTCAAGTACAAAAGTAATAATAGAACATTATTTTCATTGGAAATGAAAGGCCCTAAGTCCACAAAATGGCCAGTAATAAAAAGTACATTTGGTTGCATGTATCTTACATAGAAATGCAGTGGTATTATATATCTGGCATAGTTATGAAAGTATGGCCCTCATTACCAAGGTCTATAGTATCTACCATAGTAGTACAAATCTTCTTAGTAAAAAAAGGCAAACCAAAAGATTCAAAAATTATCGAACTATCACGAATCAATCAAGAAAAAATCATATTTTCAACACACGTAAAATAAAGATGAAAAAATTAACAAAACATGGTTTTATAGAATAGAGATACAAAAATAAAATAAAATAAAATCTTATTCCATAAACTATGAGATACATTTTTTTCTTATTTATGTTCATATAGTATTTGATTAAATTGTATTGCACAATCCATACTACACACTGCATAAATGATAACTAATTGTTGATAGTTTTCAATTACAATTTCCTTTGTATGAACTCAACCTAAAAACTAAGTACAAATTTGCAAAAAATTCTATGTTCCTTTAGAGTCTTGAGAAGGTTGGGACCTAGGATCTTGATTTGGGGATGGTGGTTAGCAAGGGTTGATTTGGGGACAATCGTTGGCACAGGTTTAGGGATGGAGCACCTAAAAGGGTCTTTCTCATTTAACTCAGTACCAAAAACATAATATAGAGCACTTGTGCTAATTTAGAAGCATTAGCAATGATGGCAGTGAGTTGATTGGCATCCTTGTACTGAGTTGATATTGTCATTATTAAACTAAGTATGAAAATATGAACAATCACATTATATCTATCTCTTGGATCGGGTAGTATATTCCTAATCAAGATGGATTGAATGACAATCATATGGGATCGAGTTATGATCCTCTATATTCATATTAGAGGCTTTGATGTTAAAATTGGCTTAGCAAATAATCATTACGATGACCATAGGGTCTCTTGATAATTTGTTTGGTGACTAATCATAATCGATAACCTTTGGATTTGTTGGCTAATTAAGTTTATGCCTATGTGTCTCCTCAAGGAGACATGTATTTGAATAGTTACAACCGCCCCTCATATGCCTCTTGATTGCACTAAATAAGATGACCGATCACAAGAGATGGATTATTGAGATTCATAAATGATTCTATCTCTTTAGATTGGGAATTCTAATAAGTGATCTAATTATATATTCAAACCTGGCAAACATTTTTCAATATTGAATTAATTCATATCCATTCTATATTGATTATCACCTAGAGAGATCCATTACATTTACAAAGATCCTTCATTATTTAACATGGTATCAGAGCCATGTTAATAAAGGTATCACTTTAAGAGAGGAAGGCTACCAGCTATGAAATCAATACCATATGCCTTTGTAATTTTGTGCCCAAGATAGTGAGAGATTTCAAGTCACCTCATTTTCATCCTCTCTAATGTCTGCAACAAAAGAGTATCTGTAAATTTGTATGATGTTCTGCATAGATTTAGTTTTGATAACACTCGTTGAGTAGCATTTGGCCATGAAAGAGAAGAGGCAAAAATTAAAAAATTAGTGTTTAGGTTGCTATGCTTGTTGGCACATTTTGGCATGAGGGAGCAAGTACCAAAGTGTTGGACCTATCATTTTCATAGAGGGTGCTCCTGAGCTTCCCATTTCTACAAATGGTGTAACACTTGTTTAATTGCATGTTTAGTTTGGCATGCAAATGAGCATGTGTAATATTTTTCTTGTAGATCTATTTATTTTTCTTGTAGGGAGACATAGCATAATAAAAGGAAATATGGTTAAAAGTATTTGTTCAGAGCTCATTTTCAAATTGTTTGAAAGATCACTCAAGTCATTCTTTAAATATATGGATTTATGGTTTTTTCTGTCAATGCAAATCATGTTGTTGTTAGTAGGCTTAATTCCTTCTGATTACTATCTATGGCATTTTTTCATCTTCTTCACAGGGGCAGGAAAAGCCATACAAAAAGTTTCAAGCAGTCAGTGTAGCTTTTGTTATTGCTCAACTAGTTAACAATATACCAAACAAATGCATCATTTATCCATCTGTATATTTTTACTATTTTTCTTAAGTTGACAATGCTTCCTTTTGAATCTATTTATGTTAAAGCAGGATGTATCAACATTGAATATAGCAGAAAAAAAAGTTACACAGATGAAAACTTGCATTGTTGCACTTACAACTCACATTTGACACTTGGAGTTGATATACACATTTCTTTGAGGTGGGTGATAACAAAGAGCTCATCAATTTTCACTGTGTTATCTTCTGGTTACAAGTCTACACCATTCTTCACTATTTTTTATTTATACCTAATACAATTTTATTTTTCAAAATGTTTATCATTGCCACAGTTTTTGACAGTTGGCTTCTTTGTATTAACGCCTATAAGGAGCCATCGAATATTGGAAGATAAAGGTTATAAATCTCAGGTAGTTTTCTTTTGGATTTGGCTATGTTACATGAAATGCTGAAGTAAGATGCATATCAAATATATAGTTGTGGCTTTTGTGTTATGTCCAACTCAGACATGGGCATTTCTACATGCGGTTACGATTCTGTGCATGATGAGCTTGACTTCATTTTTCATGCCTGGCAATGGGAATTGTTGTATGTGCCTCATCGCCTAAATTTATATCTAGTTTAGGAGTTTGACAAGAGAATTGTGCAGAATATTACAACTTTTGAGTCTATTGTACTTGGCCTCGCTAAGGATGATAAGCTTATGAGATCTAGGCCCTAGTGCCCCAAACTTTGGGTCCAAGATTTTGAATCATTTTCCAAATAGTAATACTAATTAGGGTTTTGTTGATGTATTTTTTGTAAAATATTTCAACGATAACACGTAGAAATTTTTAGGTGGCTAGAGACGAGCAATTAATCAATTCTTGTTTTATTGCATGTTTTCTCTCCTGCTAGTTGGGATTTGTTTCTCAATAGATAATATTGTGTTTTTCAATTCATATTTGATATTACTCTTCATCTTTCTTCATATATCAATTTCTCACATAGTCTTTTTTAAGTTGTTGCTTGAATTCCTATTTATCTGTTCGTAAGTTGCCTTTTCCTTTCAATTATGTAACACTTTTTCTACCTTTTCATTTAGTTATAATAAATTGGAATGTCTCCTATGGATTTTATATTCAAGTCTCAATCAAAGAACACATTAAAATAATTTTCATGCCACTGACATGACATATAAGTGACCTGAAACTAATTATAATTTAAAACAAGAATCCATGGTTGCCCTTCTCTTTTACCTACTCTCTGAGTTTTCCATTATTAATAGTCATATTAAGTTCCTTGGGATCCTAGCAAGGTATCTTCAAAAATGACCCATATTTTCACAACAATATGCTAGCTAACTGATTCGATTATAAATTCTAAGGAGAATGGGAGAAGAATATATAATCCAACAAGGAAAGCTTAAAGGAAACTAAAAACTTTGGCAAAAATAAAATAAAAAAATCATCTGAGTTCATCCAATTTCTAGATTTCTTGGGAATTTGGTAGAAGCTCCTCTATTGTCTTGAGTATTTCATGCCATATTATGGGCTCTCTTGTTAAATGAGCTTACACAGTTTAAATGGTATACTTTTACAAACTATTAGCTCTTTTGTTGCTCGCTTAGCTAATTTCCCTACAACTATGAGCAAAAATTAACAATAAATATTTGACATATTATTAGTGTTGATCTTCTTAAGTTGGGCACTAATTTAAACCCATTCTGATTGATTTGTACAGATTCTTATAACAAGTTCCATATATTTAATTACATTTAGACACTATCTTTTAATGCTTTATTTCAATGTGCTACATATTCTATTTCATATTTATGATATATGATGAAAGTATTATAACATATGGAGGAACAATCCATGAGTGGCATGGCCAATTGAAATGGTTTTAGTTTCAATTTTACACCATTTGATACAAATAATCAGTTTACCAATCGACCCCTAGGTTCATTCCATTTGCAGTAAAATCTTCATTACATAGAAAATGTTCACAAAGTCTATGTCAATGCTCACACATCTTCTTGGACTTACGCAAATCTATGTCAATCCTCATACATTTTATTGGACTTACGCAGGAACTAGGCTGCCCTACGGCTCTTGTTAAATATGTTATCAACTTGACTTTTCTATTAAAGGCTCTCATGTTGAATTGAAAGCCAGGTAAAGAAAAAGATATTATACACTATTTTGTTGGTACCCCGTGCAGCACAACAAACTTGTTCTTACCATAAGAAAATTTTCTTTCCTTTTGTTTCATTGCAGATCTTCTGCTTGCACGGAGGTCTCTCCCCATCATTAGACACACTTGATAACATTTGAACTTTGGATCGCATACATGAAGTGCATCTATACACATAAGTATAATGTTCTATGCTGCTTAGATTTGAAAAGAAGATCACAACCATAACATTCAGTTCTATGCATGATAGTGTCTTAGATCTGGTTCTATGTAGTGTTCTCTATTAGAAGAATTTTCTATCCTGGTTACTCAATAGTTTCTATTTGAAAGTATTTTGGTTGTACTGGCTATGTAGTGTCCCGCCAAGGAACTCTTGGAACTAAGCGTAAAACATGCAGGGGATTTTGTTAAAGCAATTGCATCATTACACACTTAAATTAGGACAACATTGCTAACAACATGAACAAAAATGAACAACAAATCACTATCACTTTGTGCTTGTGCACAAACAGTTGTAAACACCAGCATCTACATGTGAAAATCTGCAATCTCACTTGTTTCCTATTAGAAGAGCCTCCTATACATTCACCATACCCTTGATGGTGTGTTAAATTTTGTGCAATGATGATGAAATCACTGGAAAAAAGAAGCTGAAATAGTGGCCTAGAGATGATATGTAAATCTTTGGGTCATGCAATAATAAATGTGGCATGGATGAGCATTGATTTTTCTTCGACTTCATGCCAACCACATAAAGGACAATTTTCTTGGAGCCTTCAAATTGAATCTAGTAGTTGTAGGGTCAAATCAAACTATCAATGAATCTCTAAGTTGTTTAAGAGGATAGGTGGGACCTGTGGTGAAAAATGTCACAATTCTAGGTACATTGGTACATTTGGGAACTTTCTGCATGCTGAAATGAAGACTTGAGGGATTTTGGAGTTCATTCAGACCTTTGTGGGTGAACATAATACAGACATCAACACCAATCAATATAATCAAATGAAACTCAGATGCAATCGATGAATAATGCAAATGTTGAAGTTCTAAACCATCCAAATAGACCTAATAATTGTTGGACCTAATTTATTGCCAACCACTATAGTGTTCAGCATTTAAGGTTTGATTCTTCAAAAATGGCCATTCACATCAATGCATTTAAAAAAATATATCATGCCTCCAAGAGTCTACCTTTGATAAAATGTGACTAAAATGTTTCTCCAAATAACAGTATCTACAATGTTGTCAAACGTTGAATATAATTTTAGGCTACTAAAGTTATCAAACAATTTACTGATTAAGAGAATGTTAGAGATTCATGATTAAATATTGCTATTAATGTCAAAAGTGTGAGCCAGATCACAAGTGTCAGCATCAATGTCAAAATGAGGACTAGAAGAGATGCAATTCCTATATTACAACTAAGCATAATTAACGATGGAGGATTCATGTTAATTTTTTCAAGGGGTGGTCTATTGAAACATATGTACCAGCATAGTATGGCAACATATTATGCAATTCTTCATACAGATCAAATTCACCAAAGGAACTATTAACACACAGTTAGATATTGGAAAGAGAGAAACTTAAGGAAGAAGATTGTGAACTTCCAGTTTGGTATGGAAAAACTATCAACATGAAATTACATGCTCAGCATCTCTTACACTACAGTCAGTGAATATGGGAGTTCAGTTTGTCATTTGACTTTAATTCAATCAATTTTAAAAATTCAAGTGGACATACATATAAAAGTGTGTAAAAGTCTTAGATGATACTCATCAATGGCAAGTTAAAGCAATGTAAAGTTCCTCTTTTCCTACAACACATATAACAGCAATGTAAACTTATCTTGAAACTTATTCTTTTCCTGCAACACATATAACAACAATTTTAAGTGCTTGCAAGGTATATACTTATGAATAAATATTACATCCTGATTTAAATGTATGAAAACAATTTTCATTCCTTTTAGGCTTCATTCATCTTGAGGTGCAATTCACAAACTCAAGAATAGTGGCTTTTGTTCTTCAGGATACCTTTAGGGGAAGAGTATGTGAATGCCCCCTTGTGTCTGGAGTCTAGTTTAGAGGAGATGGCTATTTACACTGCTAAATTTTGTTGAATCTAATTCTGAATAACATTGCTTGCTATTGTTGAATTTAATCTAATGTATATTTTAACTAGACTTTTAGCTTATATGTTTTGAAATTGTTGTTAGGCCTTGTAGTTTGTATAATTTGATTGCTGGAGAGCTTCTACAGCTAAGCAAGAAGGTCGTTGCATGAGTTATAGCTGTGCGCTCAGGTATGAAAATTGTATATTTTTTTATTCTAATGTATATTTTAACTAGACTTTTAGCTTATATGTTTTGAAATTGCTTTTAGTGGCTTAATGTTGTAAGGTCTCTTGAAATAAGACCTTTAGGTGGTTGGTCAAAGTTTTACAATTAATCTTAGGAATAAAGTCAAAGAAAGTATTTTTAAAATATTAAATTATTTAGCTAGGTCTAAGAGGATTTCTGTACTTTCGACAGTTTTTCTTAGTTTGTGAAAGTTGTAGACTGAAGTTTTCAGAGCCCAATTTTTGCTTCCTACAAAGAACGATCATGTCAGATAATATAAGTGAAGAACAAAATAGGGAGACAATCGCTAGATTGTGGTCTAACTTGAAAAGAAAAGGTGATGGAAAATGTTATTGTCCTTGCAATATTTGTAAGGGCTTAAACCGTAGAAGACTGCTAATCAAAAGAGTTAAGAGACATTGTAGGGAGAATGATCACATTGAAGGGGGGCATGACTATCATCTACTGGTAAGTCATTCATTATATCATTTTAACAATTTATATACATATGAAATCACTTGATGATGAGTTGATGATCATGGTTTATTTATGTTAATCAATTTTATATAGGTTGATCTTCCTAGGGAAGTACATGATATCAACCACAAAAATTCAAAGAATATGGTTTTCGAAGTGGAGGAACATGGAGGTACAAATATACAAGGTGAAGATAACGATCCCATGGAAGATGACGATCATGTGCCAGAAAACACAATTGAAGAGGATGGTATAAATACATTGATCCATGACACATCTAGTCCAAGTGTATCTGATCATGATGATGATGATAGCCTCGATGTACCTCTACTTCAGAAGGCATACGAGCCCCTATACAAAGACTCCCAAACAACTCTTCTCTCTACTGTATTGTTGTTGTTGAACTTGAAGGTTATGAATGGTTTATGCAACATAACAATGTCACGTATGTTAAGGTATGTCATATATGTCTTTATAGTTAACAAAGGGTGAATAATGTACCACTAATATTGTTTATATTAACAACTTATATTTTTTTCTGTAGATTGATAGGCGAGTTTCTGTTACCATCATCAAATATTCTACCTTGCTTATATCAAGAATTAACTACTATTGTGAAAGATATTGGAATGGAGTATGAAGCAATACATTCTGTTATGTGCTAATGAATGTTCATGAATTATGTGTTAATGCAGAATATTGATGAATGTTGCATGTTAACGAATCTAATGTGTTAACGAATGTTATCATGTGATATTAATTGAATGTTACAGTTTATTAATGGTTGAAAGAATGAATGAATGTTAGATGTTAATGGGGAATGTAGACTGATGTTAGGGGGAGGGGGGTAGGGCCAAATGAGCTTCCACCCTCATGTGGTTGGCCCTGTTTAGTAGAGAATATTAAACTATTCTCGAAACAAAGTGAAGCTCAATAAGATACTAAATATTTCTCTATTATGTCCTATGTTTAGACTGTTTTCCTATGCATATAAGGCTTCATGCTTTGACAAGCTAGACAAAGCTTACAGCTAATTGAGTATAAAGATGCCTTGAACAAATAATATACCAATTTTCAATGGAACCAAAGAAATATCAGCCAGGCCGTGGGTTCATAAATAAGAATCTTTCTTGGCACTCAAGCCTATAGAAGAGAAGGCAATACAATTTTCTACCATGCTCTTGATGTTGAAGTCACACCTCCTTCTGAGCAATACAATAAGAACTTCAGGAATCAAAAATCAGATGTGAAGGCTCCTAACCAGCCTAAAGTCACATCTCCTAAGTTAGGAAAAGAATCAAGTAATGAGTTAAGAAGAACGAATCTTTATTTTCATTGTAAAGAAAATTGGAAACCAGACATAGGTCTCTTGGTAAGGGTAAGGCATACCTTATTGAGGTGAATTCTGATGAGGGTAGTGATGAGGATAAATGGGTGGTTTTATTGGCTTCATTGTCATGGAAAACCTTTGGTCATTGAGTTTCTCCTAGATTCCAAGTGAATTCAGACATTCCTATTAGTTGATGGTAAATATATGTAGACATAGTAGATAATAAGTCAAGTTAGTTCAATTCATATGTATCTACAAATGACCTTTTTGATGAAATGATTTCTCTTCTAAATGTCTCTTCATTTGTTGAGAAGTGGTGGTGAGCCCATGATTTGTGAGAGGACTAGAAAAAAAGAATTTTTGTGCCAATTTGGAGAACTTCTTGGAAGCTGTCAAGGATGAATGATATCTTAAAGATGTCTATGATGATTGCTACATTCAATGGTGCAACTGCAATAAGAACATTACTAGCTGACCTCTGTGTGAAGTTGGGCACATTTGAGTTAGAGTAGTTGGTAGTTCTCAAATGTTCGAGCTACTTGTTCCCATTCATTTGATTAAAATTAAAGCTATGCTATAGATTATCATTGAGGAGTCAACACTTTTGGGCAAACAAGAAAAATTTACTCATGCCAAATATTGGTAAGTGGTGCAAAAAGTACAAATCTAACTGCCACTCCAATGCATAGTGCTATGTACAAAAGACCGATTTGTGCATATGTAGAAGCAAAGGGTTTCCATGAGCTAGAGGTGGAGAATTTAAATCCTAAAGCTACTTGTCTCCATACAACAACCACAACATTTAAACCGAGAAAGAGGAAAAACTGAAGCCTCACTTGAAAAAGGAAGAATGAGAAAAAACCAAGTTAGGAAGTGAATGGGAGGAAGATTTTCAAAATCTAACCTTAATAGACCACCAAAAATAGTGGTAACAAGATACAAGGAGAGAAAATAGTTTTTGACACTTGGAAGGAATAGAAGCAGTTACTTTTTTGAGTCCTCCTTCTGTCACAAATGAAATGAATACATGGATTGATGATGATTATGAGATTGTTCTTACTGCATCTCAACGTCATACATTGAGGATGACATAGTAGGGATTGAATCTAGGGGTCATCATTCAGATTATGTGAAGCTACTTGAAGATAAGGATGTTGATCAAAATTATCCTTCACCTTTTAAAAAGTACATGACATTGACTAGCATGTCAGTGTTTGTGCATGAGTAGAGTAATATTTCTAATGTCAGTCAATCAAAAAATACATTGTGTGTCAAATCTAATCACCTCAAGGAAGATAGAAAAAGAGATGTAATAGTGAAGGATAGGAACAAGTAGGTGGGAAAATGTTTTGATGAAACTATGGCAAGCAAAGAACTAGGGAAATTAAGGGATCGTGCTGAAGATGTTGAAAGAGCTCTATGATATCTAGGCATGCCAAGACGATAACTTCACAAGAAAGAGAGAAGTTGCAGAAAATCAAATAGGAGAGATTGTTCAGACTAAGTATTGTAATTCAAATATTGCTTCAAGAACTTCACTCACATTTACCTTGTCAAAAATCTCAACATATAGCATTGAAGTCCTTTAAGGATGAGGTAACAAGATAGTAAGCAAGAATAGATCAACAACTATATATCGTAGGACCTTGGATTGATATAAGCGAAAAAATAATAAGTTGATAGATGTTCATGAAAACATAAAAAACAAAAAATCAAGGTGTAGGAAAAAAACACTTCAAAGAACCAAAAGACAAAGGAAGAAATGATAAAGTGGACAACCTAGTTGAGACCTATGACCTGAAATGTTGTCCAGAGAAATCAGACAAGGAAAGTTTGGAAGAAGAGAGATTTGACTTCAGAAACAAGGATAACTTTCAGCTTGTTAATAATGCCTTATTTGAGGTTAGAGCTAATGTTTGATGTTCCCTTATATGACTCCTAAGGGTCTGTGACTAAATCCTTATATTTTAAATCACAATAAACTTCTTTCTATTATTACTTATACTCAATTCTTTATTTTTCCACAAATAAATGTTAGGTATTAATAACAATATTTTTTCGAGGTAGATATATCAATGCAATTGTGCATGTATCTTGATGTTATGTGCAAGTAATATCACCCATGCTTCTGATATATTCTTTAATTCACTGCTAGAGAGATGCAACTGATATTTGGTAAAGAATATAGATGAACAATATGTAAATGTCTTTTTAAGTAGTTCAGATATCTTCAATCAAACTTTGATAACCAAAAACACTTCCAATAATGATGGAAATCACTTTGTGAAAATTCCGAATCCAATCAATATCAAAGACTACACAAGGATTATATATATTGAAGTTGGAAGTATAGTGATAGTCAACTAAATGACCTAATGTCATAGATCCTGATGATCTAATGTTGATTACTGATCTACAATAAGTATCATTAGAATTTCTGTAGAGCAATTTGCAAGACCAAGTAATCACTGTTACAGATTTATCATAATGTAAAAGGGATATGTACCATACTGGTCTGAAGTTATTCACTGTATCTGACATCTGCCTTATTGAAATGTGATATGATTGATTATGTTTGTTTTGTAAAGATGTTGGATATTTATTTGATCTCTGTCTGATATAATATCTTTGTAATGGTGATGACCCAATGATGGGTGATATGTACTGTTGCAATTTTTGATTTAACTCTTGTTACTTATGTGATATATATGTCACTATTCTTGATCTTAATCATTATACTCATGGGATCTAGCTTTTTGATGTCTAGTGGATTACTACCACTTATGTCTATATAAAATATAAAGTAATCTTCCATCTGAATAATGTCCTTGGACTGGTTATTGATGCCTTTTTAATATCATTTGAAGAATTGCAACTCTTCATTGCATCTTTTAGTATTTGGCTCCTCTATTATTATTGCACCCTTTTGGATAACTAATATGTGATTAGTATTTGTGATCAGCATGATATAATTTAAATAGAAAACACTTACATTTTAGTATCAAGCTTGTTTTCTGAATGAATGGAGAAAAATTGGCGACATATCCATTTCAACTTTGTGTTTTTTACTGTTAGTATTTGATTATTAGAACATAACTATACATCCTTGTGAATTGGAGTTTTAGCAAAGATTTAATATTATTTGGATTTCTTTCTTATTGTAGCAAAGGTTATGGAGGCCCTGAACATTCCAAGAGGTGTCCGACATGTTCTTTTTTGAACACTTAATACTGACAGGTATTTTAAGTTTTAATAATATGGATCTATATAATTCTAGTTTTAATACAATCTTATTGCAGGTTGATAGATTTTCTTAACAAGTTTTCAAAGTGTTTTCTATAAAGTCATTGTTCACTCCAGTTCGATCATCCTGACTTTTAGCTGCAGGTGCCTTGCCTTTGGTCAAGCATAAAGCTTTCCTTAGGCCCATGTAATATGGTGGGTAATTTTTTGGGTTTCTCCTTACTAATGAAAACTTTGATGTGACCCTTACTATATGCTTTTGCCATGCATAACATGAATAAAAAACTAGCAATACTACATTGATGTGCAGTGGGTACACTGAAGAGGTAGAAAATCAAATAGAAAAAATACATTGTTCTATGTTTTGCATGTATTTATATAATACATGATTACTAGGCACCATTATGAATATCTTCCTTATTTGTCCAATGAGAAAGGACTCTAATTGGAAAATTTAGGAGCATATCTCATGATTTCTGTCTTCCTCTTGCTACCTCTCCCTATCTCCATCTCTGCTTTAGCTCTCTCTACTTATTTTATAACCTATTTATCCCTCTATCCCTATCACCCTCTTTCTATATCTCCTTATATCTTTCTCTCTTGTTCAGCATCTATATATCTCTTTATTGCCCCTTCTCATTATTCCTCCATATCTCTTTATCTATTTCTCTCTATCTTTCCCACTTTATCTCCCTGAACATCTCAGCTTTTAGAGAAGCAAAAAGCTTTTGCTAGTCAGGATCAAGTGAAGCAAAAGGCACTTTAGATTGAGAGCATGTGGGCACGAGTAGAAGAAATGGAGAAGGTTGCCAGGGGTACCAGTGGTGTCCTCAAGGAAATGCAGCAGAAGCTTGAAGATATGGAACAGGAAACATCAAGACAAAGACAACGTGCAATAGAAAATGAGCAAGAGCTCTGTAAAGTTAGGCATGATTTTGAGGTTCTAAGGTCTAGTATTGATAATTTAGTTGGTGCACGGGAGTCTCTCTTGTCCTCTGAGAAGTGAATCCAAGAAATGGAGAAAATTTTGGAAGGGTAAGCCTGCTTGTCATCTGTTATAAATGTTTTATTTGGGCCAACTATCATGCTTTTTGAAGCTGACTTTTGACTGATCTAAATTTACTAGGTACAGGTTTTCATTGAATGTTCTCATTTTAAAAGAAATCTTAATGTTTTCTTATTGTATTTCATTCGTCGTCATCATTTTATCAAATGTCAAATAAGCTATATCTTCGTAGGGTAGACATCATGCAATACAGATGAGAATGTGCAGTAGGAATTTAGAATTTAATGATATGTACATGTCATCAACCAATTCTAAATACCATGTTATTTATTTCTATTTTAATATAAAATGGTATGTTCAAAAGAAATAGAATTATATTGAGGAGCACTACTCTTGATTGATTTAAAGCAGTGTTTACAATGAATATGGTCCATATAGTTTTTTAGTCATGAAAGTTAGCCACATTTTTAAGATATCAAAATATGTAAATATAGGTCATGGAAGATATTAATTTATTAAAAGAACACTAAGCATTCATTTTTACATGTGAAACAACATTTATTTTCTCTAGATTTTGATTACCCGAATTTATCAAAAGTTCCAGGTCAAAAAAATTCATGGAGGGGAAATAGACTTTGCTGATTATTTATTTATGAAATTCAGGCATGATTGAGTGAATGTTGTAAGTCTATCCATCAACACCTGAATATGAGATATTGATCTTCTACAGAATGAGATGCATGATGTAGAATTACATTTTTATACATTTGCTAAACAATTATTTAGTCAGTGCCAGGTTAATTTCATTTCTCAGGTTGAACTAACATATTTTTGTTCTTATAACTTCAGTTTTATGCGTGTACTTATTAAAATTAGTAAAAGGCTATTGAAATATCCTAGAAATCGCACTTTTTTTTGAGAATTACAGGCTTATATTATTTGTCCATTCTTTTTTCATTATGCCAGGCCGACTCAATTCTGTATTACAACATTACATTTGTTATATGCCCAACTAAATTTTTGAAGCAGTTGAATTTCATCTCTTTAGCCATTTTTTTTCTTAAATGATTAATCTGGATTGCTCTGTATCCTAACATATTACATATAATAAGAGGAAGCTTTGTGAAAGCTTTATATACTAATAGAAGTCAAGTCATAGAGTTTGCTATATATTCTAGTTCAACACGGGAAACAATTTTTATGACTACTAACAATATTCACTTTGTTTTCACCAATCAGAATCATCCACAAATAGAATGACGCACTACATGATAAACAAAATAAAAAGATGTTAGAAAATGATTGATTATGGTGTTCTTGTTCATGATGGCTGGAGCACACATTTTGGTCATTATTTTTGCTTTTTTGAGTCACTTAAACCTTTCAAAATTATTTTTATTCTAGGAACTCTAGGTTATAGTCTTAGAAAATTATTTTATTCATTAACAATTGCTTCAACCTGGCTTGTAGGTGAAGTGCACACAATGTTCTTATTGTTCAAATAAATTTGATCCTTTCTTAGATTTGAGCCTAGAGATTATTCGAGTAGATTCCTTGTTGAAAGCATTATCCCATTACACGACAGTGGAGCAGTTAGATGGGGGTATGAAAAGATATCAATGTGAACGATGCAAAGTAAAAGTGAAGGCTCTAGAACAACTCAAAATTGATAAAGCACCACATGTTCTTGCAATTCATCTCAAGCGCTTCAGTGTAGTTGGATCTGGAGGAAAAATTGACAAAAAAGTAGACTTTGGTTGTACGTTGGATCTCAAACCATTTGTTAGTAGTTCACATGTAAGTAGCCCTTACAATATTATTTTCTAGTGGATCACATTTCCAGTGGAATCTAATAATATAGTTTTTGTAATATCTACTGGTTTTTTAATAAATTTTGCACATTTGAATGATATTCTAGTTTCTCTGTCTATTGATCAATCACAGGAGGGCAATTTTAAGAACACTCTTTATGGTGTTCTTCTTCATGATGGCTGGAGCACACATTCTGGTCATTATTTTTGCTTTATTCATTCATCCATAGGCATCTGGCATGCTTTAGATGATAATCGAGTATACATTTGCTATAGTTGTGAAGACATGTTTAATTTTGTGGAGCAAGCTCATTATAATTTGTGTGCAATAGAATACACAAAAGAACTACAATTTTATGTAGAACCTTTTCTTTATATGGTAACACTAATTATACTAAAGTTGCTTAGACTGATTGAAGTTATTCTTATGAAATTTTGTACTCTAGGTCTATTCAATTAGTGAGAAAAGTGTGCTTTCTGAGAAAGCTTACATGTTATTCTATATACGAGATAAGAAAACTAGCATTCAAACAGTAGGTGGGTCTAAATCTTAGTATAATGGCACTAAACTAAAGAAGAGGGTGTCATTGAACATTGGATATCCAAAGGAAAACCACTTACAAGATTCATATGCCCCCCAGGTGACAGAAAACATGCATTCTTTCCAAACGACAACAATCTCTTTTAGTGTTGCAAGTGTAAACAAGATATCCCAACAGGTAGAAAATTTGTCAAATGTCAATTTCATTTTAGAAAGTCTAGAAAAGAACACAAGTTCTGGCTAGTCATGCATTAAATCCAGATCATCAACAGATCATGATGCTACATTACAAATGGTGCCTCCAAGAACCAATGGTATTTAGACAAATAATGTCTTCTAGTCAAGTCCTACCATAAGTAATGGACGCACATCGAATGGGTCTAGTAATCATGTTAAGAAGCAGGAATCTGAAATAAAGGGAACTGATTCTGTGGCTAATTTTAATATTATGGTTGTTAGACATTCTCAGAACTGTGATGTGAGCAATGATAATGAGAACTATATTGGTAGAAATTCTGAAGCTTATTCAAAAATTAATGCTAACAGATCATGAGAATGTCAAACATTCTACTAATGGTTTGACAGGTATTATTACTCGGCATCATGCTACTAAACTTCCAAAAAATGATTCAAATGGTAAACTTGTAGCTGATGAGCATCCAGAGAATGGTAGTGTGGTCCACAATTCTATAGATAATGAGAGTGAGGCTGCTAAGCTCCTATCTCTGGAAGATGGTTCCTTATTTCAGGTGCTTGTTTTTTGTATTAATGTTGCAGTGTATATGTTTGTTTTTGAGAAAATTTCTTTTAGTCCTAATGAATCTTGCTATGTTCCTTTTGGCAGGGAGGCAAAAATGATACTTTTCTCTGTAAGGGAAGGGAAATGAATGGGTCATGTGTAAAAGCTATGCATCCACATAGGTTGTAGAAATATAGTCAAGAAACTAAATCTATTTCTAGCCAAAAGTACCAAAAACACCATGGCTGAAGGCGCAGCAAGCTGAATATGCTTGCAGCTGGGTTGCTGTGGTGGCAACAGTAGTTGGCATCACCGCCACAACGGCCCCACCCCAGTGTTAGCCACCAATATCACAATTGCGACATCTACAGAAGCATTGCGATGGAAAGTGCATCGCAGACATAGCATCACCGTCACAATTGTGATGTCATTGGAAGAATTGTGACGGCTGACGGTGGTGACACCACAGCTACTGCACCATCAAGTGTCATTGCATCCCCATCGCAATTTGAAATGGACAATGCAATTGCAACATCCAGGGAAGCAATAGGAAGGTTGCTGCTAGAGGGACCTCATGGCCAAATGCCGACGCGACCCCGTCGCAATGCTTGGGGAGGACATCAAAATTGTGACTGCGGTCACATGTAGTGCGACGGGATCCGTGCCAAAATAGAATGGATAAATTGTGATGGACTAGAGTCAAAATTGTGACATCAAAGGATAGACGTCATAATTTGTGACTAAAAAATAATGACATCTATTACCGTCACAGTGGCGACTCATTGCCGTCGTAATTGCAACACTTAGCCGTCGCAAATTGATGCCAAATGTATTAGTGAATATTTATATTAGTATATCATCTTGTAGGCATCATTCCCACCATGGTTTTCCCTTTGATCAAGGATTTCCATAGTTAACATATCTGGTGTTTGATTGTCTATGTGCATCTTGTTATGGTTGTTGTTTACTTTGGTTCAATGGATAATACTGTTTAAGGTTGATAAATGTTTTAATTTTTGGATAACAGATCACAACCTTTCTTAGTTATCTTGATGGACTATTGTTTCTAACAATTAGTATTAGATCATCATGTCCTTGAAGATAAAGCTTAACAGCTTTGGGAGATCAGTAGCGAGTTATTTCAAAAAATATAGTCCTAAGTTTGATGGAGGAAATTTTGACACCCAGAAGATGGAGCTTCTTGGTGAGAGATCAGAATTGTGTTTAGATTTGAGCACTGAGTTTCTAGATAGAGGCACAAGTAAAGATAGACCAAGATCTAAAGAAGACATAAAGATCAAGGAAGGTATTGGTCTCCTCATGAAAAGAGAGAAAGAATGTATGGAAGTTTTTGTTTGTTGGACATGTAAAGAATTTGTTCATTTTTTGACTAGATGTCCTAAGAGTTTAAGAAAAAATAGAAAGAGTTTACTTTCTAATAAAGTTGAAGAATTTAGAACAAGTATTGAAAGATCCTTGAAAGACTATGACAATGAGTCTAGATTGGTTAATAAAGATGAAGTAATAGAAGAGACAATTTTGGAGACCATTATGGAAAGTGTAAATGTGAGAGTTGATGAGAAATTTAGGATACAAGAAAGAATAATTGATTACAATTCAAATGATGATGTTATTACTAAACCTAGGAATGATGAATTATTCCTTGAGACTAAAAATGATTTGCAGAATGAAGGAGAGCCAAGGAAAGAACAAAGCTTGGAACCTTCAGTAGAGCCAAGAGTTGAGATAGCAACTCCTACTTCGGGTAAGAATATGACAAAGAATCATCCACTCAAGACTATCATCGAAAGCATAGACAAAGGTGTAATGACAAAAAGAAAAATCAATGAAGAACTATGTTTGATATCTCAAGTTGAACCTAAGAATGTGGATGAAGCATGTAAAGATGATCATTGGAAGGAAGCTATGGAAGAGGAATTGGATTAGATAGTAAAAAATGAGACATGGGGATTGGTCCCCAAACCAGTAGACAAAAATATGATAGGAACTAAATGGGTATTCAGAAACAAGATGAATGAACAAGGAAAAGGTGTAAGGAACAAGGAAAGATTGGTATGTAAAGGTTACTCATGTAGCAAGATGGAATAGACTATGATGAGACCTATGCTCCTATGGCTAGAATAGAAGTAGTAAGGTTATTCTTGACATATGCAACATATAAGAAATTCAAAGTATATCAGATGGATGACAAGTCAACGTTTCTGAATGGAGAACTTGAAGAGGTGTACATAGAGTAGCCTTAAGATTGTCCTTTGACAAATGAAAATGACATAGTATGCAGATTGAAAAAAACATTGTATGGCTTGAAGCAAGCACCCAGAACCTAGTATGCAAGATTGGACAAGAATTTGACAAAGCTTGGATACAACAAAGGTATGATAGATAGCAATCTCTATTGGAAAGAAAATGATAATGGATTAGTGATTCTGGTAAATTTGTTGATGATATCATATTTGGAGGAAATGTTGGTGAAAGTGAAAAGTTTGCAAAAGAAATGAAGAAGGAATTTGAAATGAGTATGATAGGAGAAATGAAATATTTTCTAGGATTATAGATTGTACAAGATAAAGAGGGAATCTTTATTTCTTAGACTAAGTATTTGAAGGATTCACTGAAAAGGTTTGGCTTTGAAACATGTAAACACATTGGAACACCTATGCTAACTAGACACAAGTTATCTACAAAGACAAGACATATAATGTTGAGCAGAAGAAGTACAGATCTATGATTACAGGATTACAATATCTGACTCACAAAAGGCTAGATATGGAAAATGCAGTTAAAATTGTTGCAAGATTCCAAGCTAATCTTAGAGAAGCACATTATGCAATAGTCAAAAGGATATTTAGATATCTAAAAGGAACACTAGAGTTCATATTGTGGTATGATAAGTATAATGATTTTACTTTATGTGCTTATACTAATGATGATTAGGCAAGTAGTATGAATGACAGCAAGAGCACCAATGCTGGAGCCTTCTTTCTTGGAGGAAGATTGGTTTCTTGGCTAAGCAAGAAGTAGGATTATACCTCACAAAGTACAATGGAAGAAAAATATGTTGCAGTAGCAAACAATTGTAATCAAGTTGTTTGGATGAAGCAGATGCTAAAGGATATAAGGATAGAAATCAGTGAACCTATTTTTATACATTGTGACAACAGAAGCATAGTAAATATGTCTAAGAATCTAGTGTTGCATTCTAAGACCAAGCAATTTCTATCAAGTATCACATGTTGAGAGAGAAAGTTGTAGAAAATGAAATTAGATTGGATTATGTGAGCACTAAAGAGAAGATTGCATATATTTTCACTAAGCCTCTTCCCAAAGAGACTTTTGAGTATTTGTGAGGTATGCTAGGGGTTATGGCCCTTCCTACATCGGAGTAGAAGATGTAAGAGTGCATCAATCTAGTCTAATAGAGCACTATTGTTTGTGTGGACTAAATCCTGATGCTTCCTCTATGGGGAAGTATCTATGATGGATAGATTCTTCTATAATTCTTGTTGGATGTTATTTTGAATAGTGGCTTTGGATACTTGAGCTAGTAAGAATCAGTTCTTGCAGAGTTTTGTTAGTTGCTGAAACCTTTGACATTGATGTTAATGGGGGAGAAGTTTAGCATGAAAAAAAATTGTGTACATTGAAGGGAGAAGTACAACATGGAAAAGGACATTGAGGTATATCAATGGGGGAGAATGATTGATGAAGAGGATTTGAAAAGAAAGGTTAATAGTCTTTTGCAGTTGGTATTTTTAGAACTAGATGTTTTTCATCTATGTTGCCATCAATGCCAAAGGGGGAGATCATTGGAAGCATGAATGCTAATGATATTCCTATGAGGGAGTATTGTAGATATGTTATCTTGATGATATGTTACATTCATGACTATGTTTGTCATTGATGTCAACATAGCAGTTTTCTATGGTATCTAATAGAAGAACAACAGAAAGATCAAGTTAGTATGAACAAATTGTTGAGTAGAAAGGTTAAAGGGAGATGCTAATAAGTTTTTAGTAGATGAAGGTAGCCTTGGAAGCAAAAGATATTAAGTTTGGAAGAAGTTATGCAAGTTTTGGTGAAGACCATTCTAAGATAGAGTTTATAGAGTCATGTTCTGGTAAACTTGTTATATCACTTATTATAATTATTATTCTAAGAAGTCAAAGCTAAATATGTAAAGAAGACATGTTGATAATGAATGGATAAGTTCGCTCATCATAATGTTACGTATATGGAAATATATTCAAGTTTCAAGGTGAAAGATTAATGTTATTGCTAAGTGTAACATGTTCTTAATGTGGTCATATAAGAATTAATTGAGGTGTGACAATTGACTTAGGGAATTATTTTATGGATTCAATATAAAGGAAGAACATTTTTCTTTATCATATATGTCATGGAGAAGTGATTGTAAGTAGCACAAAGAATAGAATGTGATGTTGAGTAGAGTAGAGTGAAAGTGAAGGAAACTTCATTGCTAAGGTTTAATTGAGTGATCCAAAGTTGGATACTTGGATCCAAGGTTTATGACCTGGTCTACAAGGTTTGACAGTGATTGCTCTAATTGACAGGATAGAGGAAAGAAGTTATAATATAGTACATACAATTATTCTACAAGGAATAGTTGAGAGATCAGTTGGACAGTGAGTTCGGTGATCTTTCCCCAAAAGCTACTTGGACAGTGGGTCCTTCTATCTTCGATAACTCCTAAAAGGGTTGGAATCTTCTAACAAGGATTCAAATTCTCCTAATAGGGACTCATATGTACTAAATTTTGTAATAGACTCCTAATAGGGTCCATCCTCTAACAAGGAATATTTATATTAGTACATCATCTTGTGGGCATCATTCCCGCCGGAGTTTTTTCTGTAATCAAGGGTTTCCTTAGTTAACATATCTAGTGTAATTGTATATGTGCATCTTGTTATGGTTGTTGTTTACTTTGGTTGAATGAATAAGACTATTTAAGGTTGATAAATGTTTTAATTGTTAGATAACTAATTCACACACCCCCACCCTCGGCCCCCCCTCCTCAATTATCTTGGTGGACTATTGTTTCTAATAGTCTACTCCTTATCATTGTCTCTTATTGTCTTTCCTATATATAGGAAATCTCATTATGTATAGTTCATTCATGTCTAATAATACTAATGTCATTCTCTCATCTTGTTATAATTGTCTTATCACATTTTTTGAAGTTATCTTCATCCTTAATTTGATCTTGAGTTTGTAGAGTCACTTAAAACTCTAACATGGCACCTTGAAGCTCTTTAATTGTGAAGGCTCATTCTCAAGAGTAGAAAACTTGGGTTGATTCAACTATGGATATAAAATAAAACTATTTAGGTATCACCATTACGTCTAAGATCTTTTTCATTGAAATTTGACTCTAAATTTTCCTATATTAGGCAAAAGTCAAATTCAAGGCAAATTTTTTAAGAAAATTAGGTTGTACAACCCAATCTTCCACTCTTTGGTACAATATTATAATATATATAATATTATGCATTTTTTCCATATATTTTGCAATCTACAATTATTTCAATAAAATAAAATATGGTTGCATAGAGACCTTCTATTCTATGTAAATCATACTATAATTGTAAGCATTTGCCAAATGTTTTTTTCCTAGTATCCATACAATTTATGGAATATTTACTCATTGAAAATAGTGGCCTCATACTCTACATTTCCTAATATCAACCATCACACTCCTATCCATGGTCTCTTCCATCAATTGCATTTAAATCCCCTAAGATCTAGTTACAAGTAGGTGGAGGCTTTACATAAAAAATTAAGAGAAATCCTCCCCATTCATCTATTTGGGACTAAAACTCTTGGTTTCCAAGTCTCTCCACGTAGTGGCAAGTCATCTACACCAGCCATGCAGAAAAAATATATCCATGCCAATAAATATTATAATTACCTTTACCTCAAGCCAATAATTTTGTGATGCCCATGGTATGGTGTAGCCTAAATTTGGTGTCCATTTATTCATCATTTTTTATGGGTTATTATCCTTCTATGACCATCAAATTTAACAAGGGACCATTAAAATTTAACTTATCCAACTACTATTGTCATCAAGGATTTGATATTTTTTCCCCTTCACCATTGAGATTTTTTATTTTGTGGTCCAATTTTGAAAGGCTCATAACTTGCTCCTTTTTTATGTTTAGTCATAGTTTCTATTGGATTGGTATTCTTAGTAAGTCTAATATATATACAAAAGTAAGTGTGCGTGCGCAAGCGCACGCGCGCGCGCGCGCACACATCCACACACACACACACACACACACACACACCAAATTTTGATAATCTCATATTAATACATGTGTGATTCCTAAAAGAGAAATATAACTTTGTTGTATCTATCGCAACATACTACATACCATATCATACATGAATTTTCATTCAATATTGTTATGTTTGATCGAGGATCTCTATATTATTGAAATATTAAATTGTTTTAGTTGTCCCTAGAGCCCACCATCCACCTGCCAAGTTTGACGATCTCTAGCTATAATAGTTAGAAACATTGATACCTATGAGTTTGAATTTTGAAATAAGAGGGAGATTTTTGAATTGACAGTAAGAGGCAAAAGGGGGGAATGTTCCTTTCATTCTATAAGTCAAATTTAGACATTCTAAGAATCATTTGAGTTCAGCAGAATAATAGAGGTAAAAAGTTCTATCAGATCCAGCAACAACACGTGTGGATGACTTTCTGGATATTTTGTGAAAGTAATGTTTTTGTCCTATATGAGTAGTGATTGCTCCAAGTTTATTGTATGTAGCCATACATTTTTGTAAGTTTGATTTATGTTTTTAGATTTTTTCTTCTTCTAGGGTTTATAGTTTATTCTACATATTTATATGAGTTTGATTTAGTTAATAGAAAGCATGCAAGCATATTTACCATCTCCAATCTATTGTGTTTTTAGATCTTGTATCCTTTGATACATTTTGTTGTGCATGTTAGAAATTATTGAGAAAATGGAGGAGAAATCATTAACCCTTTTATGCATTTTGTAGAACATTGTTCTTTTTCTCCATGACACTCAGCTCCTATTTGAGCTGAGTAACTCAGCATCCATTGACTAAGTGACTCGGTCTCCTTTGCCAAGTCCCCTTCTACCAAGCTCCCTTCAGTGACCAAGCAACTCAATCCCTATAGGTGCTGAGAAACTTGGCACTACCTATGACTCGACATTACCTTTGACTCAGCACTCTACCTTGCCAAGAAAATTAACACTACTTGTCACTCGACTCCTTACCTTACCGAGTGGCTTGACTTGTTTTGCAATTTTGTGGATTTTTTGAAGTTTTTTACATTGTATCAAAGCTATATGGAACCACATCCTCATGATTTTGAGCATAGTTTCTGGTTGTTTGACATTGTTGTGATATGGCTAGAGATGTAGGAAAGACTTGGCAACAACCACTTGTTGAAAATACAATAGGGAAAGTAAACTCTAAGAGAGGGGGTGAATCAACACTTAAAACTTCAACCTTCAAATCATTCACCACACATCCATCTCACAATCTATATAAATGTAAACTAAAATACCAAATTAAACATATACATCCATAGCATGAAAGTAAATAAACATTCAACACATGTATGACACAAAATATTTGGTTACCCATAAACCCTCCAAGGAGAAGGTAAAATAGGAGTGGGGATGACACCCACAAATCTTCACTATTGTAGTCATAAACTGTATCCAATGAAGGTTACAATGTTTGATCATGAAATGTGATCTACCTTGTAAAAGGTTTGCCCTATTAAAGGCTTAGAAGATTGTTAGATCTTACCCTATTAAAGGATTTGAACACCCTGCTAGAAGTGTGCCTAGTAAAAGGACTTTAACTTACAATGAAGTAAAAACCTTGTTAAAAGATTTACAACAACTTGCTAAGACTACTCTGTTAAGAGATTTAATTGATTCACCTATTAGAATGTCTTAAAAATGATCCTTCAGTTAGCACTCTATTGCTAGATAATAGATCACCTCTTTCCTAATGTGTACTTGATCCTCACTGATCAAATGTCTCTATGTTGTCTTCTAATTCCTTTCCTTTATTCTCATCTAACTAATTTTGTAATGTATCTCAATTCACAATTTCTTAGCCACCATGAATGCTCTATTTGTACATGCAAACTTCACTCTTTTTCCCCTTCCACACACATAAAAAGTTTAGGGTTTTTCCTCCTTAAGAAGACCTAGGTGACTTAGGGTTAGGTATGAATCAACAATTGTGATTCACCCATAGTGTCACTTAATCCTTCCATTTTTTTGATTAGCTGCATTAACTACATAGAGATTCACAATAAAGATCTATCCTTATCATCTAAGATGACAAAACATTCCTTAAGTCAACTCCAAAATAGTTTATATAGTAGTTTGTGTCATTACAAACAACTATGTCAAAAGTGTATTACTCGACACTTGAAGTCCTTGATTCTCAGCATCAAATACAACTTCAATGTTGTAACTTAGCCTCTAAATTATTTGACACTTACTATCTACTCGACACTTACTATATGCTCAGCACTTGAGTGACTTGACACTTACTATCTCCTCGACACCTGAGTGACTCGACACTTACTAGTTTCTTGGCACATACTGAATATCTCTTGCTTGGCATATAATATTTGATAACTTATGCTTGACATGTATTACTTGTTTGGCATGAACTAAGTAAATGACTTAAGTATATTGTCACTCATATGTCAAAACCAATCTGAGATTAACAATCTCCCCCTTTGAAATGAGTAGCAAAATACTTGGTCATGCATGAATAAATTTATCCTTTTAAGCATAACTTAGATAATATCCATTTACATACAAAATTTCAAAACTTTAAAATTTTGCAAAACTTATGACTCATCAGTCATACCTCAAAATTCAATAACTCCCTCTGAGTTGATTGTCCCATTCTAAACTGAAAACTAAATACTCCTTCTGAGTAGATTCATCATATGCTAACTTGTTGACTTGATCTCTAATTGATCTTCAAAAATTATCTCTCCTTATCATGCATTCTCCCCATTTTGACACTTATGTCATGGGCTATACACTTATAGTGTGCTTGTCCAAGAAAGTTTTATGGACCTCAAGTATTATCTTTAGAGATACATCCTAGTTATCACAAGCTACCTCCAATGATTTGATTTGGATGGCTAACTCGAAAAAAAGATGAACTAAGTTGTTAAGTGTAAAAATATGGGGATCTTTCTACATTAATATCTCTACAAAGTCTATCTCCTTGTGAAGTATCTCCATGTGAGGGGTCAAGATGGATTGGATGCTGATCAGTGTAGCTTGAATATTTACATCTTCAGCATGCAAAGCTGCCAACTGACCTTGAGAATTCATTAATTTCCTAAAGTGCTTCTCACTTTGTGCTGGAGAATGAGCTAGAGTTGTACCTCTTAGCTTCATATCTCCCTCAAAATTGTCAATATAGTTTTGTACTTCTTGTGTGAACAAAGTTGTATTGCACAACTTAGCATAAAGTAAGAAAACATTCTCTAAGACTTTCTTTACACTGTTAATCTTGGTTGCTAATTCAACCTAGCTAAGTGTAATAGCACTTGATATCTTTTTCAATTACCTTTCCTTGAAATTTTCTCTCAAACCATTCAAGTAATTTTACATTTGAATCCACATATACATTACTGATTTTTTCTACAATGTTTACCAACTACTCCATGAATAGCTTGTCTTCTTTAGGATTGGGAAGGTTGAATGCATCAAGAAATATATCCTTAATGTCTTGCAATGCTTGATTCTTCCTAAGCTCCCTTCTGAGTAGTTCTTACTACTTTTTCCTTGCAAGTGCATCTTGTAGTAGATGACCATTTTTTTAATAGTGATTATTGTAAGGTAAAACTTTGGTAAAACAATCACTTCATCCAAGTTGACATCAGAAAATGATGTAACCTCATCTAACTTGAATGTACTAGGACTAGGCCTTGATAATTGCAGTGGTGCAACTTCTACACTTGGCCTATGAAGTGCTTGACTTGGAGGAGGAGTAGTTACTGGAAAAGTAACAAGAGTTTGTATTGCTAATTGATCCTTAGGCTATGTAGTCAAATATGACACTTTAGTCCTCTTCTCTTCTTTCCTTTCAATGGAACCTTGAACTAAAAGGCACCTTGAACTTGTGTTCTATTTTGTGCATTAGTAGCAACTTTTGGTACCAACACAGTGTGCACCAATTTGATTATGTTTTTCATGGATGGCTCTTTTTGTTGATACACTAAAAGAGGTAATGTAGGTTGTATCATAGTTAATTGAGGATATTTTGATATGTCTTGTGTTTCCACCTCTACAGATGCCTTCTTAGCCTTCATAAGTTCATCTACACTCACTAATATTGGATGACTACATAATTGTGCTTTGGTGGTGGTGTCTTGCAATATTTTTGGCATGTCCTCCTTTGTTAGGGGATTGATTTTTTGAGTCACATTATAAAAAAAATCCTTGATCTTTATAGTTTTAATGTCTACTCGTGTCACATGTTGTGGACTAGCACTCAACATAGGTATACCTAGTATACTGTATTATAGTTGCTACTAATCTTCAATTTTTTCCTATGTATCTATATTTTTTGTAGTGCCTTCCACATGTGCATCTTTTTCAGTATCAACTTTAGTAACCTTAGTTACTTCTTTTTCATCTTTTTTAGTACCCACCTCAATAGGTGTCTACTCAATTGCCTTAGGTTTTGTTAGCCCATAAATTACCTTCCATATTTGGGTACTTTGCTAAATAACATCTTCAATTTTATTCTGCATGATATTGAATGCTTGGTACTTTGGAGTAAATCTTCTTACATACTTCTTGATGGCCTTAGTCATCTTAGATTTATCTAAATCTAGCATCACTCTTGTAACTGTAGCTTCTCCTATATTTCTCTTTATTGTGAGACTATATTTCCATCTTTGCTCAACTCTATCATATAAATTCTTTGGCAGAGAGTTGGAAATCTCAATTGGAGTCATCTTAAATGTTTCCATCATGGCATATATTAACTCTTCTACCTTATCCATATCTAACTTTCAAAGCTTATCAAATTAAACATGTGAGAATCCACTAAAATTTGCATTAGTATTTATATTTTCACATAGATTATCCAAATCAGAAGAAGAACTATGACTTACCACTTTGAATTGGCTATTATCATCATATTATTTCCTCTTCTCTTCATCTAATTTGGCCAGAGCAATGTCTTTTCTCCTTGGTCTCTTCTCAAACTCATCATCTTATGTAGCTTTTCTGGCCTTCATTTCTTTTAGCTTTGCTACTCCTTGAGCTTTCTTAGCAGTAGCTCTTGTGTTGATTTGAGTAGCTAGAACTATAGGCTTAGGTTTTACAACCTTCTTTGGTTTGCTAACTGCTAGAGCTTTAGTTTTCCTCTTATTCTTCTCTATGGCTATAGGTGCTTCACTAGCTTCTTATGTTTTGACACCTTCTTGAAGATTGACTTCCTCTTCACCTAATATTCTCCTTGATCTTGTGGTGCTTGAGCAAGAATATATTCTTCTTCTTCATCTTCATTTTCTTACTCTTCTTCATCTTCCTCTGCTCCACCAAATTTTTTGTTAAGCTTCTTGATAATTTTCTTCTTCTTTCTTATTATTTATGTTGTCTTCAAGTTCATAGTTATCTTTGATTTTGTAGTATCATAATTTCCAAAGGTAGTAGCCTCAATATTTACTTCTTCTACAATTAAAGTTGTAATTGTTGCACATACCCCACCCACATTAATCTCATATCCTAGAGATCTTAACCATCTTACCCTTGGAACTGTAGCCTGTATATATGTGAAATCAGTATCAACTAGAAAGATAACATCATTAAAATGTTTCTCAACTAGTGACACTAGAATCATGTGTCTTTTTTTCATAGATTTCTTAAAGTCCTCAAAGTAACTAGTCATAATAGACTCAAAATTCTCTCCCATTTGCTCAATGTATTCACCTATTTGTACTACAATATACCTATTTTTCTTCCATGCAATTTTTTCAAAGGAAGGAAATGTGTTCTGCACATAGAATAATATACATACAAGTATTGATCCAAATTTACATTCAAGGTCATAAGTATGATCCTTCTTCACTATCTTGTATCCTACATCAACAAAAATACAAGGTACTCTATTCAATCTTTTGATTGAAAGAATTTGTGTGAAATAATCCTTACTGCAAAAGCAATTAGGTGATCTTTGATTATATCAATTTTCATTCCTCTCTTGTTCCACATTGCCCCTTTGTTTTACTTAAACACCTCTTTTGCATCACTTCTCATGGTTTTGGGCTTGTCTAGGGTTGGATACCCTATTACCCTCTACACAATTTTTGTAATAATATTGATAGGTCCATCTTCTAACCATATAGAATTGTCATGAATTCTACTCAAGACAATCTTAATCCATTTTATCTTGAAAATTTTTGGAAATTCTAAGGCACGGGTTAACCTTCTTCTTTCTACAATTTTGTATTCCTCCTTTAGTACTCTATTCTCACACAATTTTCCATATAAGTTTTTTATTTCCATATCACCTATGCTACCCACCTTGAATTAGTAAAAAAATCTCACATCTTGAATTATTAAGACTTGTGGTGGTATCATGGATAATGCACCAAATGGGTCTTCCTTGTAAGAAATGTTAGGAATTGCCTTGAAATTCAATTGTCTAATCACATTTTTAATTAATTGAACATTTAAAACTTCCTTTCCCTCTTTGACCTTAGTAGCAGAAGAACTAGATTTCGTATTTAATTCCTAGGGATTGCATAAATTTAGATGACATAGCTCAGTACACAATAAATACCTTCACAAATTTGATTAATGGTGTCTAACGATGGTTGAATTCACTTTGTAAATACTTGGAATGATCTCTTAAATTTTCCTTTAGCTCTTCATTCTCTCTCCAATTTTTAATGATGTCAAATGAGTAAAAAATTGATCATATAGACATTAAAACTTTGTAATTAATGCTCAATGCTTACAAAACTATAAGCTTGGCTTGAGTATAAATTTCAACTCACTTGGCTTCCGTGTAGTTTCCTTTATGCTCAGCAACCACTATGAGTTGGGTCAACACTATCACTTACAATAGTTGGTCATTAACTAGATTTCACTCAGAAACCATACTAAAACTTTTCATGCTTGCCAGTAACATGAAAACTGACAAAACTTAAAGATTTCTTCTAGATCATAAATAACACTTTGAATCTTTCTCCATACAAATATAATATTTTCAGAACTAAATCCTTGTAACTAATGTATAATTGACCTTTGAAATATTAGTCCCACACATACCCATTGATTGCTTAATTATAGGTGATGTGATCACCTGATCCATTGGGTGAAGTGATCCCATCTAATCTTGATGTGTTGCAATCTTTATTTCTCTTCCATGTCTTGTTCATCTCATCTCTAAAATTCTCAAAATCTTCCTTTCCTTTGCCCTTGTTGAATTCACTTCTGGGTGCCTTTGACCTTGTTAGACAATTCTACTTATGTGACTAGTCTTTAAGTAATTAAATCATGTAGTTTGACTCAACCATATTTTGTAGGCACTTCTGAAATGTGTTCTTATGCAATTTTTAGAAGCATTTCCATACTCTTAACAATAGTGACAACTATATAATCCCAATTATAAGAGTTTTCATTGCTCTTTACCTTTGCTTGCTTGTTTGATGACCATTTAGGCTTGGACATGCAATCATATGCTCTATTTCTATACTTATAATAGTTATAATAGTAACCTTCAAATTTGTGTGTGCTTATGGTCTTGGTTCTATATTCATGTGCCTAATGTCCTTATTTGTTGCATTTGTGGTAGTGACCTATGAACTTTTTCTTAGGATTTTGATTTGCAATCTTTCTCATGCAAACATTGGCAGTATGGCCTATCTTCCCACAATTATGACAAGTGCATTTAGATTTCTTACCTTTGTTACTTCTCTCTTCACCACTTTTAGATTATTCTCCTTCTTGAGTGTTGGTGTAACCTAATCTAGTAGTATCATTGTAGGATCTAGGAAATCTCATCAATTGTTCAAAATGATTGATGGCTTCACTAGGTTTATTGAAACTTTTAGAAAATTATTTTTCTCTTTTCAAATCATTTCTCATTTATTCATTATGCAACTTCAGTGTTGTGATCTCAATTTATTTTTCATTCAATTCATGATTTGCAATCATCATTTGATTCAATATTTTTAATTGCATGTGAGAAATCCTATTCACCTCTAATGTTTTCTCTTCTAGTTTGTTGGCTAGTATCCTTTTGTCACTTTAATCATGACTTTGTCCTTTTCAACTTTATTTTTCTATTCGGTCACCTCACATAGAAATATTGATTGGACTTCTTGTTATATCTTGAGATTTTAGACCTCTTCAGTTAGGGTTTCATTCTTTTCCATTAGATCTGTAATTATTGCATCAAATTCAATTATATTTCCATCTACAAATAATCAAGTAGTGCCAATATCTTGGTAATGTGTGTCATTATCTTCAATAGCTATCTCTATCACTCTTTTAAATGGTCAATTTAACTCATCTCTTGATTCATTTAGTTGATGTAGAGAAAGTTGTATTTCAATCTTCTAATTCTCAATAGTCTTTCCCACCTTGTAGACTTTCATCTCCAAGATCATTTCTCAAAGTTGTAAAGCTTTAATTTCTAGAGAACTATGCTCTAATACCAAATGTTTTAAATATAGTAGGGAAAGTAAACTCTGAAAGGAGGTGGGGGGTGAATTAACATTTAAAAGTTCAACCTTAACATCATTCACCACACATCCATCTCATAATCTATATATGTAAACTAAAATACCAGATGAAGCATATACATCCATAGCATGAAAGTAAATAAACATTCAACACATGTATGACACAAGATATTTGGTTACCCAGAAAACCTCCAAGGAGAAGGTAAAACAAGGGTGGGGATGAAACCCACAAATATTCACTACTATAGTAATAAAGTGTATTCAATGAAGGTTACAATGTTTGATCATGAAACATGATCTACCTTGTGAAACGTTTTCCTTGTTAAAGGCTTACAAGATTGTTAGATCTTGCCCTGCTAAAGGATCTCAACACCTTGTTTGAGGTGTGCCTGGTAAAAGGAATTTATTCTAAAATGAAGTAAACACCCTATTAAAGGATTTACAATAGCCTATTAAGACTACTTTGTGAAGAGATTTAATTGATTTACCTATTAGAATGTCTCAGTAGTTATCCTTTGGTTAGCACTCTGCTACTAGATAACATATCACCTCTTTCTCAATGTGTACTTGATCCTCACTGATCAAATGTCTCTCTATTGTCTTCTAGTTCCTTTCCTTTGTTCTTCTCTAATTGATTCTATAATGCATCTCAATTCACAATTCTTTAGGCACCATGAATGATCTATTTGCACATGCAAAATTCACTCTTTTTATCCTTCCACACACATAAAAACTTTAGGGTTTTTCCTCCTTAAGGAGACCTAGGTGACTTAGGGTTAGGTATGAATCAACTATTGTGATTCACCCATATTGTTGCTTCATCCTTCCATTTTTTTGGTTGATTACATGAACTTCATAGGGATTCATAATAAATATTTGTCCTCATCTAAGATCACAAAATAATCCTTAAGTCAACTCCAAAATGGTTTACATAGTAGTTTGTATTATTACAAACAACTATCTCAAAACTATATTACTCAGCACTTGAAGTTCGTGATGCTCGACATCAACTACAACTTCAATGTTGTAACTTAGCCTCTGAATGACTTGACACTTAGTATTTTCTTGGCACTTGAGTGCCTCAAGACTTACTATTGTGTGTTAAAATGTTGACACACTTCTATGAGTCATTATATTCAAGATCTCTCAAGAATGAGATCTCAATTGGTAACTCATAGCTCTTTATTCATGGATAACAAGGGCTTGTAATGGAGGCCCCCAATTTGACCTAGTTTGTGCCCATGCAAGTACACCATAAAATGAGAGATTCAAAGAGGAAAATAAAGAATGTTGGTATCCATAATCATCAAATATGCATGCAAATGAAGATGCAAGGTAATCTAAAGTATAACAATGCAAAGCAATGCAAGAAATAAAATCTAATGTATGAAAGGAAATAACAATGCAAGATTAACCTATGAAAGAAAATATAACTCTAAGTTGGTATGGAAATGCAAGAATGAAGCATGATGATGAAAGCCATGGATGCATGAGAGAAGAAGAGAATTAGAGAGACGTTGCAATAAAGCTCCAATGTCCAAATCCTAATGCTCAAAATCCTTCTCCAAAATTATTCTCCAAATGTGTAGCATAACATTACTATAGAAACTAACCTCTATCCAAATGAGAAGGAGAGGGCTCCTTATAAAGGAAAGTGTAGAGGTGGGAAGCTTCTCACAAGAGCAATGTGGGATAAATCCCTAAAAAGCCAAGTAAGAGGAAAAATCCCACCACTTATAGATATGTGCAAAAAAAGAGAGCTTATAATGGGAATTTATTTATTTAATTAAAAGAGGTATTTTATTTTAATTAAATGAGATAAGATTATTTAATTAAAAGAGAGATTTTAATTAAATAAGATGAAAATTTTAATTAAAAGAGACATTTCCTTTTAATTAAATAAACTTATTTTAATTATTAAAAAGGGATGTTTTCTTTTAATTAAATTAGATAAGATTATTTAATCAAAAGAGAGATCATAATTAAATAAGATAAAATTATTTAATTAAAAGAGATATTTTCTTTTAATTAACTAAGATTATTTTATTTATTTAAAATATATTTTTTTCTTTTAATTAAATAAGATTATTGATGAAATGATCAAACCTTAGGAAATATTTTAAATAATTAAATTAGTTGTATTTTGATCAAGAAATAATATTTGAATTGATTCAATAAAATATTGTGATGCATTGATTTAGAAAATTGAAAAATTGATTCAAGAAATTGATAAATTGAAGAATTGGGGCCCATAGTCTAGGTGACCATTTTAGGGTGTATATATGTGCCCCTCTTTGACTAATGTGTGATCATTTTGGGAACGCATGTAGTCGAAGAATGCAGTTGAAGTGTGAGGTCAATTTGGGATCACAAAGAAACACAAATGTATGGTCAAATTAGGAACACACTAGGACAAAGAATAAAATTTTTGATAACAATTTTGTCTAGACAAGAGCAAGATTTTCCCAAGCGGCACAAAGATTGATAAATCTAAATCAAGGATTGAAGTTTAATAGGTACTACGCCCTTGTAATCAAAATTGAAATGAAATAGAGGAGAAATAACAAACCAATAAATTTGATCAAATTGAACTAGAAGATAAGGTTCTTGATGTAAGATGAAAGATATAATAATTACAAAACCAAGGTAGATCATCAATGATGAAATATTATGTCCCAGAGTTGAATTAGAAGAAAACAAGTGGGATGAAAGAAAATGGAAGATAGAAGTTTGGAAGACATGGAAAGAAATGGAAAGAAGAAATAGAATTTACCTCAAGAAAGAGAATGCCTCAAAATCAATCAACTGCTTAAGATAGAAAATTTTGATTGAGATCATGAAAGAAGATAAGGAAATGAAGATCAAGACATGACCATGGTTGATTAAATGTCCACAAGAAAGATTAAGGAAACTCCTCTCAAACTCATAATGCAACCTTAAAATGAAGTCTAATAATGCAAGTTACATGAACATGCAAAGGTGTACTTGCAATAGAGCAACTGTAACATAGGATTTTGTGTTCATCATTCATTAGAGAATTTTAAGGAACTTGTTTTCATCATTGGGCTATTATTAATGGACATCAAAAAATCACACAATAATCACTAGTCACAAGTGAAACTATGAAGATATGAATGCAGTTTATATCAGATTGGAATGTGGAAAGATTCTATTATAAGAATCAACAACATAAAGGTCAAGTTGACTTCAATGTTAGCTTACCTAATTTAATGTAGCAAAACCATGCTCACATCAAGGCATAAATGTTGGGATGACCATAAGAATGGTTGTGCAAAAATAATTAAGGATGATCCTCAAATGCCCTAAGTGTTTCAAGGGGACAACAAGAGACACTCTAGAGTTTCAAGACCACATCCACAAGCAGAAAGAAAATAAAAAAAACATGCCTCTGTTGGATACAATTGATTAATTATGTCTTTTCTTTGATGTTACACAAGTGTCATATTAGTTTTCAGTTAGTGCTTATAGAGCTCACTTGGTCAGCAAGATAGTTTTTCTTGTCTACTGAGCATTCCTAAAGTTTACTCTATGAAGATAGTGTCTACCAAGCTCACTTGGGCGTCGAAGGAAATTATGGTAGAAAATAGTGTTAACCAAGTTCTCATGGTTAACAAAGGAAAGTTGGATAGAGTTAGTTCTAACCAAGTTCACTCAGTTACTAAAGGATTTTTTTCAAATTTATAGTGTTAACTGAGGTTTTTTTGCTTAACACAGGAAACCATCTCAGAACCGGTGTTTACCAAGCAAGGTCGGCTAATAAAAGATTTTGTTTTTTTGTTATGAGAAGCTTAATTATTTTAAGTATTAGTTCTAGCCAATAATGGTAATGATTAGTGGTAATTCTAATTTTTATTGGGCTAACTTGACAATTTGGATGATATAAATATAAGGTCAAGTTGTGATTTTCATGTATACGTGCAAGTGTGTTGATTGAATTGAGAAGAAAAGAGAGGGAGTGAACTTGAAGGATAAGTAGGTATCCTTGTAGAGCAAAAAAGTATTATTTGATTAGGAAGGATTCAGTATGAAGTAGAATAGAGATCTATAATTAATAATTCAATTGCATCACAATCAAGTCATTTCATTGTTACTCTCTAACCATTGTAGCAGTGATCTAAAATCTCTTAACAGAGTTGGTTTGGCAACTAGTTGTAAATCCTCTAACAAGGTGACAATTCCATTGAATTGTTCTAAGACCTCTCATAAAGCCACTCCTAATAGGGTGATTAAATCCTCTAACAAGATCATACCTAACAGTGTGTTTTGTAACCTTTAACAGGGTTGGCTCCTAATAAGGCTCACTTCAGAACAGTGAAAAATAATAACTAGTTACATTGGTGGTTTTTCCCATATTGTGTTTCCATGTTAAATCTAGTGTCTCATGTGTTCATGTTATTTCTCTTATCCTTGAAAATTAATTACTGTTAATATTTTAACATCTGCTAAAAGTAATTCACACTCTACATTTACCAAGTTATAGCATTTTCAGTGTGTTTACTAAGTAACAGTAGCAATCAATTTTATCAGTCTAAACTTTATTGTTGACATCTAAGGGATTTGGGATTTATTTTAGTGGTAACTAATTCACCCCCCCTCAGTTACTCCTTTTATATTTCCAACAATTGGTATCAGAGCTTTTGGTGCTTGCAGGAAAGGTTTCAAGGACCTAAGCTAAAGATTAGGATGTCTTACAAGAGAGAAATTCCAAAGCTAAATAGAGAAAACTTTTCAACATGGTAGGGACTCATGAGATTTCATCTAGCCACCATTAGTGATTCAATCTTGAAATATCTTGATGAAGAGTAAAAAACTCATACTAGTACATTATTTGTTGGAGATCTTCTTGAGAAAAAGAACCATAACATCATGATGATTGATATTGCATCTACTCTCAGCTATGATGAATTTGATGAGATTAAAGACTGCAAAATGCTTTTGATATGTGGAACAAGCTAAAGTATATCTATGGTGGTGATGGAAATGTAAGGAGAGCCAAAGAAGAAAGCCTTAGAGGACAATTTGATTAGATGAGAATGAGAGAGGATGAAAATGTTGCCAAATATGTGGAAAGAATCAAAGCCAGTGTCAATGCAATTAGAGCATCTAGAGGAGAGATCAAAGAGGAAACTGTTGTAAGTAAAGTTCTTAGAACATTGCTTCTTATCTATGCAATCAGAGTATCTGTTATTCAAGAAAAGAGGTGTGATCCAAATCACAAGATAAGTTTGGATGCCTTGGTAGGAAGATCAATAGCTTTTGAGTTAGACAACTTTGACAATTATATTCTAGCTTCCAAAAATGTTGAGTCTACATTTGAAGCTAAACTTTCACTCAAAGAGAAAGGCAAGAAAATAAAGGACATTCATTTAGAAAGTGAAGAGGAAGCAGATGAAAGTTCTGATAGTGATCTTGAAGTTGTTGAAGCTTTACTTGCAAAGAAATATTCTAGAGGTAGACGAAAGTACAAAGGTAAATTTGCTTTAATCTTCTTTACATGTGAAGATATTGGTCATATTGTTGCCAGGTGTCCAAATAGAGAAAGTAAGGATGAGAAGAAGAGTCACAAGTACAAAGGCAAAAAGGATTTCAAAAATCACAAATTATACAAGGAAAAAGGTAAGAAAACTTGCTTTATGGCTAAAGATTCTAATACAGTGAAGATGAGATAGTATACATTGCTATAAAAGATTAATCTAATGAAGAAGAAGATAAGATGGCACTTATTTTTAGAATTCTTTAGAATAACTGAGGGGGGGGGGGTGTTGGAATCAGTTATCCAAGGTCCAATGATGTCCAATACAACTTTTTCTTCTAATCCTTAATGGCACATAACTGAAATTATCATGCATGCAATTGAACATTAAACAATCATGAAAAGTAGACATGCATCACACCATAACACTAAGGATTTTGATGACCCAGAAACCCTCCAGAAATAAGATGGTAAAACTAGGGTGGGGATGATACCCATTGAATAATTGTGTAATTGATTTAAACCACTTCTGATGGTTTTCCCTGTTAAAGGCTACAACACATTGTTAAATGTAACCCTGTTAAAGGATTTCTACACCCTGTTAGGAGTGTACCCTATTAGAGGACTTAAGAACATTCAACTTGGAATGTCACCCTATTAAAAGATTTACATAGAGTTTTTAGGCTCACACAATTCCATGGGATTTATAGTCACCTTCTCAAAAGAATCTTTCATCCCTCCTAAGGATCTCCTATCCTCCTCCTAAGGATCTCTTTATCCTTTTCCTGAGGATCTCTTTATCCTTCTCCTAGGGATCTCTTTATCCTTTTCCTGAGGCTTATCCACCTAACTGTTAAGCTAACCTTTTAATGTAGGGTTTCAATATCTAATAAAATGGTAAGAAAGTATTAGAAGGGTTTTGACCTAATATAGATTGCAACTTCAACCTTGCAAATTTTAGATCTCTTCAGTCCTTTTCTTTGCTTGGGTTTCCTCCCTTGTAGTGATGATAGCTTGTTCACCCTTCAAGATTTGTCTCCTTGAGATCTTCCACTCGTTATGCCAATGCACTCCATGATCATTTGATCAACTCAGAGTCTTGATGCTCTATTCTTACTCCTCTTGGCTTCTTCGCATGACCATACTTTATGACCAACTCCCTCTCATGCATGCACCTTTGATCTCTGACCTATAACTCCTTATAAAGAAGTTATGTTCTTCATTTCTCACTCAAATATTAATTTGATCTTTGAGAAAATGGTATTATTTTTCCTCCAAATTTTTTCTTCTAGAAACTTCATGATAAGTCCATTAGCATTCACCTTGAATTGGTTTGCATGGTTTACATAAAAATTTGTGACATCTACTCATCATCCTTGTCATCCAACTAATTCAAAAAGTTCAATGTAAAAAATTTATTGCTACTGATCTGGTGAATCTTTGACTTAACAAATAATGCAGCAACTTGACATCATTGATTTACTAATGCTTGGCACTTGAAGAAATTTTTTGTTACTCAGCACCTATCCTTCACTTGGCACCTGAAGGCTGATCGGCACCTAAAGATCACTTTGTACTTGAAGATCACTCAGCACCTGAAGGCTTCTCAGCACCTGAAGATCACTCGGCACCTAAAGGCTACTCAACACCTAAATATCACTTGGAAACTGAAGGTTTCTTGGCACCTAAAGATCACTCGGCACACACTAAGTTGAACTTTCTCGACTTCAACTAATAATCTATTTGTCACTAACTAGCTAGCTTGGCTCTATCCAATGAACTTAGTTAATCCTTACATCTTTGATGTGTCTCAGTGGGTCCATCCTCTATGTCTTAGAGTATGTCATCAATACACTATTTCATCAATGGCTTAACTGATCCTTATACTTCATTACAACATCATAACTTCAACCTTTCTCTAGGTACTCTCATTACATCTTATTGATTGCCACCTCCTTGTCAATCAACCAATTGATAGTATTTGAATCACTTGAGCAATTGTCATTCCTACAAGTAGCAAGTTTGACAGTGATGAAAAAAAAATGATTGAAAACATTCTTTACCAGTTCCATTACTCTTCATTCATGATCTTTTCAATCATTTCCAACAATCTCCCTCTTTGGCATTGATGGCAAAAAAAAATGATCAATTGATCAACTTAGTTACCACCAAAATTACATACAAACTGATACAAACTGAATCCTTTGTTCTACTTCTCCCTCTAGACTGTTGCATCCTTACTTTGTATTCCTGATCCTTCATAGCTGCTTGCTAATTCTTATCTCTTCTTAATCTCCTTCTGTCATCTCTCCTTTCATACATATATATCTCCTTCTTACCTTTCTTTGATCAGTTTCTCATATCTCCCTCTTTGATATAAATGCCAAAGATGTAGCATCTTCAACATGCTAAATATAAGCTTTGTATCTTAATGTTTTCTCCCCCTGTCACCATGCTTGTGACTAATCTGGAATTTCTATTCCTTTTGATATATTTTGCATCACTCTTCTAATATTTCAATGATTTGTTCCTATTGATGAAGGGCAACTTCTATGTTGCTCTAGACTGCTTGAGTTAAGAGTATTACCCCCAACTTGCCTCTAAGATATTCATAAGCATCCTTGGGCAATGGTTTGGTGAAGATATCTATAGTTTGTTCTTTTGTGTGAATGTACTCCATCTTCACTTGTTTGTCTTCCACCAATTCTCTGACATAGTGATACTTGATTACAATATGCTTGGTTTTTGCATGCATTACTGGATTCTTGGATATGTTTATAGCACTTGTATTATCACAATACAATATCACAGGTTTGGTTACCTCTTCTTTCATTCCTTTCAATAGATGTTTGAGGCACACAATGTTTGTGCAATTAACTACTGCTGCCACATATTTTGCTTCTATAGTGGACTGAGATGTGCATGTTTGTTTCTTGCTAGTCCAAGTAACTAGCCTTTTACCTAAGAATAATGCTCCTCCACTTGTGCTTTTCCTATCATCAATGTTGCCTCCCCAATCTGTGTTTATGTATGCATTGAGATCAAACTTCTCATTCTTTCTATAATATAGGCCAAAATCATTAGTTCCTTTGAGATACCTCATTATCCTTTTTACTACCATGAGATGATTTTCTCTAGGATTAGCAAAGAATCTAGACATTATTTCAATATCTAATGCTATGTTTGGTCTGCTATGTACAACATATTGTAGTTTTCCAATCATGGATCTGTACATTGTTTGATTGACTTCAGTTGATTCATCATTTTTGGATAGCTTATGTCCTGTTGCCATTGGTGTGTTGACAGGTTTAGAATCTTCTAATCCAAACTTCTTGAGTATCTCCTTGATGTATTTTGATTGTGTCACAAATATACCATATTTTAGTTGATGTACTTGCAATCCTACAAAGAATTTGATTTCTTCAAACATTGACATCTCAAACTCATGTTTCATTTTGTCAGAATTTTTTTTGCAAAGCACTTCCTTTCCTCCAAAAACTATATCATCCACAAAGATTTTAGAAACAAGAATATCCTTACCTTCATTTGATTTGATGTACATGTTGTTGTTGTTATCAATTCTTTCAAATCCTATTTACACTAGATACTTGTGAAGTTTCTCATACCAAGCTCTAGGGGCTTGCTTTAATCCATATAGAGCCTTGTGTAATTTGCATACCTTATTTTTGTTCTTTTCATCAAAAAAACCTTCTGGTTGCTCTATGTAGACTTCCTCTTCAAGTATACCATTTAGAAATGCAGACTTAACATCCATTTGATAGAATTTAAATCCTTTAAAGGTTGCATATGCCAGTAAGGTCCTTACTGCTTCCATTCTAGCAACTAGAGCAAAAGTTTCTCCATAGTCTAGTCCTTCTTCTTGTGCATACCCTTTACAAATGAGTCTTGCTTTGTTCCTTGTGATTTCACCATTCTCATCTAACTTGTTTTTGAACACCCACTTGGTTCCAATTACATTCTTGTCAGTTGGTCTTGAGACTAAGGTCCATGTCTTGTTCTTGTCAATTTCTTCTATTTCTTCTTTCATGGCATTGTACCAGTCATCATCTTTTATAGCTTCGCTTACTATTTTTGGTTCCATTTTGCTGAGAAGACATGTTTCACTTTTGAGTCTATTCCTTGTCATTGGCCTTGCCTCTTTATTTCCAATAATTTGATTTGTAGGAAGATTTCTTCTTACATACTTTGCCAATACTGGTTCTTTCCTTGTTTGCATATTGTCTCTTTTAGAATATGAATCTTCATGTATATTTTCATCAGGTATTTGTTCATTTTCTTAGCTATTCTCAAAATCTAAATGAACATTCTTTGTATTCTGTAGCTCAACTTTTGAATGTGTCTGCTGTTTGGCATTCAATGTCTGTGACTCGGTAGATGCTGGATTTTGTTGCTAATTGTCATTCTGAGTTGCAACTTCACCATTACTAGGTATACCTTCATAAAAGTATACAAAGGTCTTGTATTCTTCTACTTTCTTGGTATTCTCAACACTTTGAACTTCTGCAAGCTCATCAAACTTCACATTTGTGCTTTCTACTACTTTGTTAGTGTTAACATTCAAGCATTTATAAGCTTTGCTTCTAGTAGAATAACCAAGAAATGTGCCTTCCTCACTCTTTGCATCAAACTTTCCATTTCTAGAATCTTTATATTTGTGGCATTTGTATCCAAATATTTTGAAATTTTTTACATTAGGAGAATGCCCATACCATAATTCAAAAGGTGTTGCATTTGTACCTTTCTTGACTTGAACTATGTTGAGTGTGTAGACTCTAGTACTTACAGCTTCTCTCTAGTACTTGAGTGCAACATTTTTCTCCATCATTAAGGTTCTGGCATAGTCAATAACTCATCTATTCCTTCTCTTTGCTATACCATTCTAAGGTGGAGTCTTGGGTGCTAATGTCTGCCTTTTGATTCCTCTTTCATTGCAGAACTCGTCAAATTCTCTTGATGTGAATTCACCTCCTCTATCAGATCTGAGAAATTTTAGGCTCTTTCTAGTCTCTTTATCTACTCTAGCCAAGTACCATTTGAACATTTGGAATGCATCTAATCTTTTTTTCAGGAACATAACTGTGATCATCCTTGAATAGTCATCTTCAAATAGCATTATGTATATGTCACCTTTGTAGCTTTGCACTTCAATAGGACCACACAAGTTAGTATGAACTAGCTCTAATACTTCATTAGAAGTATAGATCTTACTTTTGAAAGTTTACTTGGTCATCTTTCCTAGTTGGCATTGTTTGCACATGGTGTTATCAGGCTTCTTCAACTTTGGTAGACCTCTGACTTTCTTCATTTTGCTGATGCTTATCAGATTGTGAAAATTTACATGACATAGCCTCTTGTGCCATAACTATACATCATCAGTTTGAACAATGAGACAAGAAGCATCTTCCATGTCAAGGTAAAAAAAATTACTCTTAGACTAATCACCTTTTCCTATTAGACTTCCTTGAGAATCATAGATCTTAGCAACTCCTTTTTAAAATTCAACCTTACATCCTATGTTGCCTAACTGTGAGACACTTAACAAGTTATAATTCAAGCCTTCAATGTAGTATGCATTATCACATGATATCTTTTCAGTAAGCTTGATACTACCTTTCCCTTCGATCTGACATAGTGCATTGTTACCAAATCTAACATTATTTCCTCCATATTGAGCAAAGAAAATAAACTTACTTTTATCTCCAGTCATGTGATGAGAGCATCCACTATCTATGACCCATGTATCATTCATGTTCATGCAGGTTACTAGGGTAGTTGCTTCATCTTCATCTGATTCATCTTTCATAGCCACATAGACTACTTCATCATCATTCTCGTCAGAGCCTTCTTCAACAATGTAGTATCTTTTTCCTTTACCTCTGTAGTCCTTTTTGTCCTCTTTCTTGTTCTTGAAGTTTCCTCCATCCTTGTATTTATTCTTTTGTGTGCATTTGGCTGCAATGTGACCAACTTCATTACAATTGAAACAAATAATTGGCAACTTACCTTTGACTTTTCCTCTTCCTCTATGAAATCTTCTTACTAGTAATGCCTCCAATTGGTCCACATCATCTTCATCAGTGCTTCTATCACTAGATACATACTTTCCTTTTCCACTCTTTTTCTTTGTTTACATCTCCTCATTGTCTTTTAATGTCATCTTGGCTTTGAATGCAGATTCAAAGTTTTTTGGCTTGTAGTTATCAAAGTTGGATAGCTCAAAGGTAGCGAGTCTTCCAATTATTCCTTCAAATGATAATGTGTTGCTTGGTACACACCTTAGTTCTTGGATGGTTGATATTCTTATAGCATAGATGGGAAGCAAAGTTCTCAAAAATTTGCTACATACTATTTCTTTTTCTAGCTATCCTCCTAGAATTCTTATGGCACTGACTACTTCTTTCATCCTTGCACTGTATTGAACAGCATTCTCTCCTTCTTCTATTTTCATATCATCAAATTTTCCTCTTAGGCTCTCTCTTTTGGCTCTCTTGACATTATCATCTCCTCCATAAATTCTTGATAATGTTTCCCACATTTGATGTGCAGTATCACATCCTTTGATGTCATCATACTCTGCATAGCTTAGTGCTGAAGCAATATCTAACATTGCGTGATTGTGCTCCTTCTTCTTGCTCATGTCATCTATAGTGAGGGGTCCTACAAGGTCTACATGATCAACTATGATTGAGGTCTATACATAGTCACCTATTGATCTAAGGTGTAGCTTCATCAAACTTTTCCATGCAACAAAGTTGTCTTTGTTTAGCTTGGGAACTTCTCTCTTGGACATCTTGATCTTTTTGTTGCTAGTATCTTGAAACAAATCAACTATGTGGCTCTAATACCAATTGTTAGAATTCTTTAGAATAACTGAGAGTGGGGGGGGGGGGGTGTGGAGTGAATCAGTTATCCAAGGTCCAATGATGTCCAATACAAATTTTTCTTCTAATCCTTAATGGCACATAACTAAAATTATCATGCATGCAATTGAACATTAAACAATCATGAAAAGTAGACATGCACCACACCATAACACTAAGGATTTTGATGACCTAGAAACCCTCTAGGAATAAGAAGGTAAAATTGGGGTGGGGATGATACCCACTGAATAACTGCACAATTGATTTCAACCACTTCTGATGGTTTATCATGTTAAAGGCTACATCACACTATTAAATGTGACCTTGTTAAAGGATTTCTACACCCTGTTAGGAGTGTTCCCTGTTAGAGGACTTAAGAACATTCAACTTGGAATGTCACCCTATTAAAGGATTTATATAGAGCTGTTAGGCTCACCGAAGTCTATGGGATTTACAATCACGTTCTCAAAAGAATATTTCATCCCTCTCTAAGGATCTCCTATCCTCCTCCTAAGGATCTCTTATCCTTCTTCTAATGATCTCTTTATCCTTTTCCTAAGGATCTCTTTATCCTTCTCCTGGGGATCTCTTTATCCTTTTCCTGAGGCTTATCCACCTAGCTATTAAGCTAACCTAGTAATGTAGGGTTTCAATGTCTAATACAATGGTAAGAAAGTATTAGAAAGGTTTTGACCTGATACAGATTGCAACTTCAACCTTGTAGATTTTAGATCGCTTTTCAGTCCTTTTCTTTGCTTGACTTTCCTCCCTTGCAGTGCTAACAGCTTGTTCACCCTTCAATATCTATCTCCTTGAGATCTTCCACTCGTTATGCCAATGCACTCCATGATCATTTGAACCACTTAGAGTCTTGATGCTCTATTCTTACTCCTCTTGGCTTCTTTGCATAACCATACTTTATGACCAACTTCCTCTCATGCATGCACCTTTGATCTCTAACTTGCAACTCCTTGTAAAGAATCTTTGTTCTTCATTTCCTACTCAAATATTAATTTGATCTTTGATATAATGGTATTATTTTCCCTCCAAATTCTTTCTTCTAGAAACTTCATGATAAGTCCATTAGCATTCACCTTGAACTAGTTTGCATGGTTTACATAAAAATCTGTGACATCTACTCATCATCCTTATCATCCAACTAATTCATTGATCTACTCGGCACCTGAAGGCTGCTCAGCACCTGGAGATCACTCGGCACCTGAAGACTTCTCAGCACCTGAAGACCACTTAGCACCTGAAGGCTACTCAACACCTGAAGATCACTCAACATGCACTAAGTTGAACTTACTCAACTTCAACTGAGAATCTATTTGGCACTAACTAGCTAGCTCAGCTCTCTTCAATGAACTTAGTTAATCCTTACATCTTTGATTGTCTTAGTGTGTCCATCCTCTATGTCTTAGAGTATGTTATCAATACACTATTTCATCAATGACTTAACTAATCCTTATACTTCATTACAACATCATAACTTCAACCTTTCTCTAGGTACTCTAGTTACATCTTATTGATTGCCACCTCCTTGTCAATCAACAAATTGATAGTATTTGAATCACTTAAGTAATTGTCATTCTTGCAAGTAGCAAGTTTGACATTAATGAAAAAATAATGATTGAAAACATTCTTTACTAGTTCCATTACTCTTCATTCATGATCTTTTCAATCATTTCCAAAACTTATCTCTCATGTTAGTAAAAATGATACATGGATCATAGATAGTGGATGTTCACATCATATGACTGGAGATAGAACAAAGTTTGAACATTTTGAACACTATGATGGAGGTAGTGTAAGATTTGGAAATAATGAACCTTGTTGTATAAAGGAGAAAGGTTGAATCTCATTAACCAATGAACTTGTATGTGACAATGCTTATTGGGTTGAAGGACTAAAACATAATCTACTAAGTGTAGCACAACTAATCAATATTGGATTCAAGGTAGAATTTATGCATGGCAAGACAAGACTACTAGATAACAAAGGAAATTTGATTGGATTAGGCAAACAAACAAGAGGTAACCTATTTTATCTTGATCTTAGTGATTGTTCATGTTTTATTGCTCAAATGGAAGAAAGTTGGTTATGGCACAAAAGAATTTATCATGTAAACTTTGATAATATGGTCAAGAATTAAAAAAAGTAAGAGGTATCCCTAGTTTAAAGAAACAAGATGTTGGATTATGCAAAAATTGTCAGATTGGCTAAATGGGAAAGACTAGTTTTAAGAGCAAAAACTATCAATCTAAAGATGTCTTGGAAATTGTGCATATTGACCTATGTGGGCACATTGGAATAGAAATTTATAATGGAGAAAAAATATTTATTCTTTTTTTTCTAATGACTATTCTAGTATGATGACTATTATGTATCTTAGAAAAAAGTTAGAAGCATTTAAGAAATTCAAATGGTATTTGGAAAAAGTAGAAAATGAAATAGGAAAAAGATTGAAATGCTTAAGATCAGATAGAGATGGTGAATTCATTTTCAATGAATTCAATAACTTTTGCATTGAAAGAGGAATCAAAAGATAGGTATCATCCCCTAGTACTCCTAAGAAGAATGGAATAGTTGAAAGAAGAAATAGATCCATCGTGGATTGTGCAAGGCCTCTAATGATTGAAAAAAATATTGCTATCAAATACTGGAAGGAAGCCATCAACACTTTAGTTCATACCTTGAATCGAGTTTAGTTGAAGAAGGACTCACATAAAACTCCCTATGAATTATGGTATGGCTACAAACCCAATGTAAGTTACCTAAAAGTATTTAGCAGTAAATGTTATATCTCGAAAGAATCTAGAAAAAGAAAATTTGATGTGAAAGGTGATGAAGGTATACTCTTAAGATATTCTTGCAGAAGTAAGGCATATAGATGTTTGAATTTGTCTACTCATAAAATCATAAAAAGTAAACATGTGAGAATTGATGAGTTTGCATAAAAAACTAAAGAAGAAAGAAAAAAGGAACTAGAAGATTACAAAAGATTTGTCTACTTCAAACTTGATACATTTCTAGGGACATCTAATAATAAGGAGACTTCACCTCCTGAGTCTTCTTCAGCTATCGAGTTGCAAGAAGTATAAATCAAGTCACAGTGACTTGAGTGACATTCTAAAGCTACTGAGCCAATGCCTATTAAGTGTGAATGACCCAACCCAGAAGTTGAAGATAGTGCAATTCATTCAAAAGGCAAAGAACCTATATTGGCCAAGTATTTCAGAAGACATCATGAACCTGATCAGATTCTTGGAGATAAGCTAGAAGGTACTATGACAAGAATCAAATTGAAAGGTACATATTTACTTGCTGATTTTGAACCTAGAAGTGTTAAGAATGCTATAGAAAATGAAAGTTGGATTTAGGCTATGAATGAAGAAATAGAAAAAATATACAACAAAACCTAGACCCTTGTTCCTAGGTCTAAAGATAAAAATGTGATTAGAACAAAATGGGTATTCAAAAATAAGCTAAATGATGATGGAAAAGTATCAAGAAACAAAGCTAGATTGGTGTGCAAAGGCTATTCTCAAGAAGAAAGAATTGATTATGGTGAGACATTTGATCTTGTTGCAAGATTAGAAGGTGTTAGGACCCTACTTGCATATGCAACACAAAAAGGATTCAAATTATATTAGATGATGTTAAATATGCATTTCTCAATGGTATTCTTGATGAAGAAGTCTACATTGAACAACCAGAAGGTTTTGTTAATCCAAATAAAAGGGACATTGTCATGTCCCCTATTCAAATAATTAAAAAATAAATAAACTTTGCTAAGGCAGGCAGGCTCCAAAAAGGTGAAGTCGGAAAAAAGGGGCTAATCTTTGGAAACCAATGGACTAATAAATAAAAATTATTATTAAATTATATTTTATTAACCCCTCTTGGACGTGAGTTAGGGTTATGCCCTCTTTAAAAGGGGTTTGGAGGCATTTTGGACTCATTCCAGAACTTGTTTTTTGCTAATTTTCTTGTTGTTCTTCAGAGGCTGCCAAACCTGTGGAGAAGGAGACCCAAGAATGGGAGTTTCTAGGTTTCCAAGAAGGCTAAGGATGGGAGTTTGAAGCTATTCCATGTGCATGCTCATACAGAATTTGCCTTTGTGCTGAATAGTGCCGATTTGTGGGTTTTTGGGGTTGTTTTTGGTTTGAGTTTGGTGTTTTCAGTTGAGTGTTTCATATCAGTTTGGGTTGCTGCTGTATTTCAGACTTTAAGATGTTAAAATAGAGCTGAATATATGTATTGGGTCATGATTAAACTTCTGAGATAGTTTATGAGTGTTTTTGTGGTGTTTTCGGGCATTGTGTGTTAATTTCAGGAGCCCGATTGAGCATAGTTTTGTCCTACATTTGTGAGCTGTTGTGTAAAGGCTATACAAATCTAGAAATGACATTTTGTAGGCTGTTATGCTGCTGAAATTTCTATAAAAATGTCCATTCTCAAATTTATTAGTAATTTGTGAAGTTGTGAAGTTTTTGGCACTAATTTGGACATACCTGATTTGGGTTTTATTGGGAAATTGGTTGATCTTTGTAATATTGGTTGTTTGATTTTAAAGATCTGATTTGAGGCTAGAAATACCATGTAAAATCAGTAAAGGAAAATTTCAGTGGTATCAGAGCCATGATCTTGCCAGCCTGAGGGTTTGTAGAAGTTGCATGTCAGTTTTAATAACTACCCAGATCTTGCATGTCAGTTTTGACAACTACCCAGATGTTGCATGTCATATTTTATGGTTGCATGTTGCTTCTAATTAGTTGCATGTCAAAATTTATGATCACATGCAACTAAGTGAAAGAGAAAAAAGATATTTCCAGTGAGAAAAGAATAAAGAAATTTTGATCAAACCCCCAGTTGAAAGCAAAAGTACAAAATCCAAGGAAGAAAAAAGTATGGCTGATCCAGATGAGATGGCAAAGAAATTCTTCCAAGACATCCAAAATACTTAGAAGCAAACAGTGGATGGTTTGGCAGAAACTAGAGAGGCTTTGCGAATATTGACAGAAAAATTACAAGGAGTTGCATCTATTAATGAGAAAGGGAGCACTTCAGAGGAGCCAAGAAATGGGAGATCCACACCATCTAAATCAACCAAAACTATTTTCTTGCCTGCAGATGAGCCACCAGTACCAAATACAACCATTAATCCAGTGGAAGAGGTTATAGGTAACTTGATTACATTAAGAGCTACTTATAATGGCTTAGATGATGACTTTCGTAGTTCAGTTCCTTTTAGAGAATATGTGGATATAATGAACACTTTGATGCCCAAGAAAGAGAACAGGAGGGAGCATGACACAAGTGGAAGAGAGCTCAAAAATAAAATAAGCAAGTTTACAACACCTACTTTTGATGGAACAAATAAAATTTCAGCTAGAGCATGGCTACAAAAATTACAAACTTTCTTCACACTTAACCCCATGAAAGAGAGTGATGCTGTTCAATTTGCAAGTCTACACTTGGAAGATGCAACCTATGATTGGTGGTATCATGGAATGACTACTCAAGGTCACGATCAGGTAACTACATTTGAAGATTTCAGTCAAAGAGTGATAGATAGATTTGACCTCAAGGATGATGAAGAGTACTTTAAAGAATTGTCAAAGTTGAAGCAAACCAAATCAGTTAATGAGTATATAGAAAAATTTTAAAAAGTGGCTATTATGGTACCTGATATGAGTGAAAAGAGGATCGTTTATCTTTTTCTTGATGGTTTAGAAGATTCTGTTAAGGGTTTGGTTAAGGCTTTCTCACCATCAACCTTATAGGAAGCTATCAAAAGAAGCTTGCAACTTGAAACTTGCGTGCCTATGAAATCAATCACTAATCAAAAACCCCCAAATCTTTGGCAACATAAGGGAAATTTTTAGAAAAAGACTTTCCCAACACTACCACCAAAAGATGTGACAAATGTGGCAAAAAAGAAGGTAGATGAAGAGACTAGGAGTGAATTACGAAGGAAAAAGCTTTGTTTTACTTGTAGAGAACCATGGGTTCCAGGACACAGATGTTTGGGGAAAGGTCAAGTGCACTATATTGAAGTTGCTTCAGAATCTGATTCAGATGAGCATGAGGAATTTCATGATACTAAGGAGGAGGTAGAAGAAGAGAAAGGAAAAGAAATTAGAAAGGATGGCACTTTAGCAGCATTATCAGGAGCCCCAAGATACCATCCCTTCCAAATTTGAGGGGTACTAGCAGGGCAAAGGTTGACCATTTTTCTTGATAGTGGGGCAACTCACAATTTTATTGATGAGGGATTTGTCATGAAAAGAGGGCTTAAAGCAGAAGATTTTGAGGGATTCAATGTTACTGTAGCTGATGGATTCACTATGCCTTGCACACGGGTGGTGAAACAACTCAAGATGACCTTAGGAGATTATGAGTTATGTGATGACTTCTATGTGGTTGGTATTGGGGAGACAGATCTTGTATTGGGTGTTCAATGGTTGCACTCTATCAAAGGCTATTACATGAACCATCAAACTATGGAGTTTAAATTTCATTCCAATGGGAAGGAAGTCATATTGAGAGGGTTATTGAATGGAGCACCTAAGGCGGTCTCTGCAAAGAGGATGGAGAGGATTTTTCGAAGAGGACAAGTAACATGGGTAGCAGGAGTCATAATCCAACCAACAAGCTCTCCAAAGAATCAAGGTAATTTCCATTTTGAAATTCAAAATATTCTTGATAAGCATAGTATAGTTTTCAATGATTTGCCTCCAAGATTACCACCAGATAGAGTTTTTGAGCATGTTATAGAGTTAGAACAGGGTGCCAAACCAGTTATAACAACCCCATACCGCCATCCAAGAGGTTATAAGGAAGAAATTGAAAAAACTATTAAAGAACTCCTGGACATGGGATTCATAAGGCCTAGCTCTAGTCCATTTGCATCATCTGTGGTACTTGTCAAGAAAAAGGATGGTACAATGAGAATGTGTATAGACTACAGGGCTCTAAACAAGAAGACCATAAAAAATAGGTATCCCATACCACGCATAGATGAACTCATTGATGAGTTACATGGTGCTGTATACTTCTCAAAAATTGACTTAAGATCAGGCTACCATCAAATCCGAATGAGGAGTGAAGATGTGGAAAAGACTGCTTTCAGATGTCACTATGGGCACTTTGAATTTCTTGTTATGCCATTTGGACTCACTAATGCACCTGCAACATTCCAATCTTGTATGAATAAGGTATTCAGTCAGAATCTTCAAAAATTTGTTTTGGTATTTTTTGATGATATCTTGATATACAGTAAAACATGGGAAGAGCATCTAAAGCACATAGACACTGTTTTGGGAATCTTGGAGCAGAAATCCTTCTATGCTAAGCTATCTAAATGTGAGTTTGGTTTGACAGAGATCCTATATTTGGGACATATTATAAGCTCTAAAGGAGTACAAGTTGATCAACAAAAAATCCAGGCAATTTTGGATTGGCCTCCACCCACTAATCTTACACAGTTGAGACGTTTCTTCGGGTTGTGTAGCTACTATAGGAGATTTTCCAAGGGATTTTCTCAGCTTGCTGCCCCCTTGACTGATTTGACAAAGAAAGGAGCTTTTGTTTGGATAGAAGAGGCACAAAAAACATTTGATAAGCTTAAGGAGGTAATGAGTTCATGCCCTGTGCTTGCAATTCCAAATTTCTCTTTACCTTTTGTTGTTGAATGTGATGCTTCTGGAGAAGGTATAGGGGCTGTCCTAACTCAAAGGGGACATCCAATAGCATTTGAGAGTAGAAAATTAAATCAATCAGAGAAAGGTTACTCCATCTATGATAAGGAAATGTTGGCAATCATGCATGCACTTCATAAGTTTAGACAATATTTGGTATGTGGGAGATTCATTGTAAAGACAGACCATAATAGCCTCAGGTTCTTCTTGAACCAAAGGGATTTGAATGATCGTCAACAAAAATGGGTAAGCAAATTGCAAGCTTATGATTTTGATATTGAATACATGAAAGGAAAGAATAATGTGGTTGTTGATGCTCTCTCAAGAAAGCCCACTTTGTGTTCCTTATCATCTATCTCTGCTGATTGGAAAGTCTCCATAATTTTAGAGTATGCTAAAGATTCATTTGCCACTAAGATTTTGGATAAGTTAGTGGATGATAACAAGTACAAGGTTGTTGATGAATTGATTAATTACAAGAACAGGATCTTCTTAGTGCCAGGGTCAAAAACTAAGGAGAGGATATTGAGGGCCTTTCATGACACACCTTTGGCTGGTCATCAGGGATACTTCAAGACATACTGGAAAATTCAAGAGTGGTTTTCATGGAAGGGTATGAAGGAGGATGTCCTTAAACACATTAAGGAATGTATGGTATGCCAACAAAGCAAGAGTGAGCAAAATTTTCCTGCAGGGTTGTTGTAGCCACTTCCTATTCCCGAACAAAAATGGGAAAGTATTTCCATGGATTTCATCACTAGGTTGCCCAAGGTTCAAGGTAAGGATTGCATATATGTGATGGTAGATAAACTAACTAAGTATGCACATTTCTTTCCTATCACATCTGATTTCAAGGCATCACAAGTGGTCGAATTGTTCTTCAAGAAAATTTTTAGATTACATGGTTTGCCTAGAAACATTGTTAGTGATCGGGACAGTAGATTCCTCAGCTCTTTTTGGAAGGAGCTCTTTCGTTTGGCAGGAACTAAACTCACTCCTAGTACTAGCTATCAACCTCAAATAGATGGACAAATAGAGATAATTAATAAATGGATAGAGGGATATTTGAGGAACTATGTTTCCAATCAACAACATGCTTGGGTGAAATGGTTACACCTAGGGGAGTATTGTTACAATACATCTCATCACATGTCTATTGGTATGCCTCCTTTTCATGCTCTTTATGGTTATGATGCCCTTTCCTTTGTTGATCTAATACTTTCCGATAGCAGAGTACCCGCAGCAAGTGATTTCATCAAGCAAAGCCAAGACATAATAAGGTCCCTCAAGGATAATCTACAACATGCACAGAACCAAAAAAAGATATATGCTGACAGGAAAAGGATTGAAAGATCTTTTGAGGTGGGAGATTTGGTATTTCTTAGGTTGCATCCATATAAGCAAAGCACCTTGAAGAGGAGTGGGGCAGAGAAACTCAAGCCAAGGTTCTATGGGCCTTATAAACTCATCAAGAAGGTAGGAAAGGTAGCTTATGAATTGGAGCTCCCACCAAACAGCAAAATACATAATATTTTTCATGTATCTTGCTTAAAGAAGGTTCTAGGCCAGCAAACCATAGTATCTACAGAATTACCACCTCTTGATGATGAAGGAAAATTAGTTTTGATACCAGAAGAGATTTTGGATACAAGAGAGAAAAGGTTGAGAAATAGGAGCGTCATAGAGCATTTGGTCAAATGGAAAGGATTACCACGAGAGGATGCAACTTGGGAAGGAGCACATATTCTTGAGAATTCCAACCTTCATTACTTGAGGACAAGCAATATTTGAGAGGGTAGGACTTGTCATGTCCGCTATTCAAATAATTAAAAAAAAAAAAAACTTTGCTAAGGCAGGCAGGCTCCAAAAAGGTGAAGTCGGAAAAAAGGGGCTAATCTTTGGAAACCAATGAACTAATAAATAAAAATTATTATTAAATTATATTTTATTAACCCCTCTTGGAAGTGAGTTAGGGTTATGCCCTCTTTAAAAGGGGTTTGGAGGCATTTTGGACTCATTCCAGAACTTGATTTTTGCTAATTTTCTTGTTGTTCTTCAGAGGCTGCCAAACCTGTGGAGAAGGAGACCCAAGAACGGGAGTTTGCAGGTTTCTAGGAAGGCTAAGGATGAGAGTTTGAAGCCATTCTATGTGCATGCTCATACAGTGTTTGCCTTTGTGCTGAATAGTGCCGATTTGTGGGTTTTCGGGGTTGTTTTTGGTTTGAGTTTGGTGTTTTCAGTTGAGTGTTTCATATCAGTTTGGGTTGCTGCTATATTTTAGAATTTAAGATGTTAAAATAGAGCTAAATATATGTATTGGGTCATGATTAAACTTCTGAGATAGTTTATGAGTGTTTTTGTGGTGTTTCCGGGCATTGTGTGTTAATTTCGAGAGCCCGATTGAGCATAGTTTTGTCCTACATTTGTGAGCTGTTGTGTAAAGGATATACAAATCTAGAAATGACATTTTGTAGGCTGTTATGCTGCTGAAATTTCTGTAAAAATTTCCATTCTTAGATTTATTAGTAATTTGTGAAGTTGTGAAGTTTTTGGCACTAATTTGGACATACCCGATTTGGGTTTTATTGGGAAATTGGTTGATCTTTGTAATATTGGTTGTTTGATTTTAAAGATCTGATTTGAGGCTAGAAATACCATGTAAAATCAGTAAAGGGACATTTTAGACATGGTCTAAAAATTACACAAAGCACTGTATGGTCTTAAACAAGCTCCTAGAGCATGGTATGAAAGGTTACACAACTACCTTATACATATTGGTTTTCATAGAACTAATGATAATAGTAGTTTGTATATCAAGGAAGGACTAGATAACAAGATTGTATTGGTAGAAATATTTGTGGATGATACCCTATTTATAGGGAATGTTGATCTATGCAAAGAATTTTTAGAACAAATGAACAAAGAGTTTGAAATGTCCATGTCTGGTGAGATAAAATTCTTTGTTGGATTATAGTTACAATAGAACAAGAATGGTATCTACATTACTCAATCTAAGTATGTAAAAGAGATACTCGAGAAGTTTGGTATGGAAGATTCTAAACTAGTTGGAAACCCCATGTGTACTAGACTAAAACTTACAAAAGATGATGACTCCAAAGAGGTAGATCAGACCTTATATAGATCAATGATTGGAAAATTATAGTATGTAGTTCACACAAGGCCTGACATTGCCTTAGCAGTTGGAATAGTGGCAAGATTCTTGGAAAAACCTAGAAAAAATCATATGATGGCAATCAAAAGAATCTTGAGATATTTGAAAGGCACTAAAGACTATGGTTTATGGCACAAACTTGGAGGAAACTTAGACCTAAAGGTATTCACTGATGTTGATTGGGTAGGAAATCTTGATGATAGAAAAAAAAAAAAAAGTGGTGAAGCATTTTTTCTTGGTAAAAGATTGGTATCTTAGACAAGAAAGAAGCAAAACTACACATCCCAATCCATGACAGAAGTAGAATATGTAGTAGCAGTAGTAAGTTGTTCTAACATTTTTTGGTTTAAACAATTGTTGGAAGGCATGAAGGTTGAGATCAAAGAACCAATTGTCATGTTTTGTGATAACACCAGTGCAATTAACATATCAAAGAACCCAATGATGCATTCCAAAACTAAGCACATTTCTATAAAATAACATTTTGTCAGAGAATTGGTGTAGGACAAAGAAATCAGATTGGAATATGTTCATACAAATGAATAGATTGTAGACATATTCACCAAGCCATTACCTAAGGATGCATTCTTGTATCTAAGAGGTAAGTTAGGGGTCATTCCCCTATCTGAAGCTCACTAAATGCAATTTTAGTGATGTATCATCTGGAACCAAGTTGAAGATCAATTAGTTGATGCATCATAGTTAAGGGAATATTGCATATGAATCAGTACTCAAGGTACATTGATACTAATCTGGTATGTGTTATTTTTGGCATGTGTTGTCAAAGAGGGAGAAGATTACTATCATATCTTTCTAAAATTTATTTATATCTTTCTAAGGGAGAAGTATATTGTCATAGAAGTTATGTAATTCCTTTAGAGGGAGATTTCTACATGAAAGAAGAAGCTTTTGTGAAAAATCTAAGAGGGAGAAACTTTATATCAAAGAAAATCTTGTTCTCAAATTTCATTGTGCTATGACATGTTGTGTTGCCATCAATACCAAAGAGGGAGATTGTTGGATACAATTGATTAATTTTGTGTTGTCTTTGATGTTACACATATGTCATATCAGTTTTTAGATAGTATTTACCAAGCCCACTTGGTCAGTAAGACAATTTTCCTTGTCTACCAAGCATTCCTAAAGTTTACTCTATGAAGACAGTGTCTACCGGGCTCACTCGAGCATCGAAGAAAATTATGGCAGAAAATAGTATTTTCTAATGATTAACAAAGGAAAGTTGGACAGAGTTAGTTCTAACCAAGTTCACTTTGTTACCAAAGGATTTTTGCAAGTTCTAGTGTTAACCGAGGTTTTTTTGGTTAACATAGAAAATCATCTCAGAACCAGTGTTTGCTAAGCAGGGTCAGCTAATAAAGGATTTTGTTATTTTGGCATAAGAAGCTTAATTATTTTAAGTATTAGTTCTAGCAAACTAGGGAAATTATTAGTGGTCATTCTAATTTGTATTAAGCTGAATTGACAATCTAGATGATATAAATATAAGGTCAAGTTGTGATTTTCATGTATTCATGCAAGTGTGTTGATTAAATTGAGAAAAAGAGAGAGGGCAAACTTGAAGGATAAGTAGGTATCCTTGTGGAGCAAAAAAGTGTTATTTGATCAGGAAGGATCAAGTATGAAGTAGAATAGATATTTGTAATCATCAAATTAGTTGCATCACAATCAGACGATTTCATTGTTACTCTCTAACCATTGTAGAAGTGATCTAAAATCTCTTAACAGAGTTGGTTTAATAGCCAGTTGTAAATCCTCTAACAAGGTGATAGTTCCATTAAATTGTTCTAAGAACTCTCACAAGGCCACTCCTAATAGGGTGATTAAATCCTCTAACAAGGTCACACCTAACAGTGTGTTTTGTAACCTTTAATAGGGTTGGCTCCTAATAGGGGTCACTTTAGAAGAGTGAAAAATGATAACTAGTTACATTGGTGGTTTTTCCTATATTGGGTTTCCACATTAAATTCTAGTGTCTCATGTGTTCATGTTATTTCTCTAATGCTTGAAAATTAATTACTATTAATATTTCAACATATACTAAAATTGATTGACACTCTACATTTATCGAGTTAAAGCATTTTTAGTGTTTTTATCAAGCAACAAAAAAAATCAATTTTCTCAGTCTAAACTTTATTATTGACATCTAAGGGATCTAGGATTTATTTTAGTGGTAATTGATTCACCCCCCTCTCAGTTACTCCTTCTATATTTCCAACAGCCCCATATCCCAAGTCCTCTAGTTATGCATACTAGAGAAACTTATTAGATAATAACACTCAAACAAAATCAATAATGTTCAGTCAGTACACAAAGAAAAGATCATGACATAGCTCAAGCATTAAGTGTTTATGTTTAAAAATTGAAGTGTGTTAACTGATACTAATTTATGAGGATAAGGATCAAATTCTTACAAGTAGGTAAGATCACATGACAAAACTAGGTAAGGCCAAACCAATAAGTGTTGAAAAACACTGTTTGTGGGTTGTCCTAAATAATAATGCATCCAAGAGACCAAAGTTAACACATTTATGCCCCCTAGAAAAAGATAGAGACAAAGACCAATTCCAAACCAAGGAAACAAGGACAAGGCATGATGGAGGAAGGCTAATCATTGAGGACATGCGCTAAGAAATAAGGGTGCAAAGGCCTCAAGTCGTGCCCATTTCCAAGTTTTCACCACTTGGATTTTATTGCAATTATTTTTTTGATCATTTTTTTTGGAATATATAAATTATTTAGAGATACGTCAAAGCACCTATTGCTAGGTTTTCACTAAGATGATCATTTTTCAAAATATTTCTTGATTTTTAAATTTTTTGAAAATATATCATTTTTTAGGTTTTTGAAATATATCAATTTTTTGGGGATTTTTCAAGATCAATAAATATATACAAAGGATGCCCCCAGATGGAATGAGTATCAAACTTCTAAGAAAGATCACATCATGTAGTTCCAATATCTAGCAAGGTAGAGGACAAGAGGGATTAACAAGCTAGTGGAAGAGATGGAATACAAGAGAATCAAGGAGAATGAAGAGAAGAAATCCTCAAGGGTAAACTCCTCAAGAGTACCCAAGGTAGGGAAAAAATTTCATGTAAAATACATTTGGACAAGCAATGAAAGCCGAACATATAATAAGTCATGAAAGCATAATGAAAAAGAAGGAAAGGATGTAGTCCAAAGGAGTAGACATGTCAAGAGGCTTCATAGGATCATGTTTTACTCTTTTTTTATTAGATGAAGACCAAATGAGAAAAGGATAAAAAAAGGCTAGAATGAATGGAGTAAAATAGATGTGAAGGATAAACATGAAAGGAATGAAATAATTATCATCATAAGATAGCTCACAAGATAGCCAAATGTTTGTGTATAGGTCAATATTGTGAAGATCAAAGTTAGACAATGGAATAGATGAAAGATGTAGAAGAACTATGCATGATGCTTGATTGTCAATTTTTCATCATAGTACTTATCCTAGGCACCACAAGGGAGTGATTTTCACCATAGGATGAAATTATTTCTCTGAAATTTTTCTACCAAGGCACACTTTAAAATTTTTCTCTTTTTTTTCTCTTTTTTTTTTGAAGGAAAGCTTTTTAGATAATGCTCCTTGGAAGGATAAACCATGATATGCCAAGGATTAAAAATGATATGCTCAAATATGTTGATAGGGAAAGGAAGATGGAAAAGAAAAATGGAGGATAAGGTTTTATGCAAAATGAGTGAGGTTGGAAGATAGGAGGAATGCAAAAATGAGGGAAAAGGATAGATGGTAGAAGGATAGTGAAAGGGTAGACAGAGAGGAAGGAAAGATCAATGTCAACACACACCTCAAAGGGGGGTGAGAGGATGGAGGAAACATAAATGAAGGAATATGGTGAATTGATAGAAGAGGTTGTATTTTAGGTGCATGAAATGGAAAAATGCTTTTGGAAGGAGATTAAGTGGAAGTCTTTGGAAGCTTGAATGTCAACTTTACTTGTTTCTCAATATTAGACTCTTTCAAGAGGGACTTTTGAATTCATATAGCCATAGACTTTTCATTTCCTTTTGATTATTTAGAGAGAATATCTTCAATGATGAATTTTGGAACCTATACTTGTTGTTTAGTTTTCTTCTTAGATATCTCTTTTGACTTTATATCCCTATGTTGGTTAGAGTAGACATGGTGATTTATTTTTTAGATGGATTCTTGTATTTATTTATTTTTCTTTTATTGAACATTTAATTTTCTTCCATAAGACTTGGGACTTGTGGAAGAAGAAGGAGGATGAATAGTTTAGATGGGTGGGTCGATGAAAAGGATTCAAGGATATGCATCTATGTTAATCATGAGGAAAGATAGGAGATGGAGGGATGTAAGGACCCAAGATGGATGGAAAATTAGGATAGTTAGGAGGGGGAATTGAAGGGACATAAGGACCTAATATGGACGGAAGAAATGAAACCCTTGGTATTGGTGGAGGAAGTCCAAGGATGGATGTGTAAGATGAGAAAGGATAATCAATAAGTTCATCAACACGTATATGACAACCAAGGAAATCAACAACTTTAGAGTGAAAATTAGGACTTTCAATAAGATCACAATCATCTTGAATAGGAGAAACTTCTTGGATAGGATTTTTTGGAGCTTTAAAATACTTAGGAAGAGTGGAAAGTGGAAACAAACATGGAGTGGTAGAATAAAAGATGGAATACTTTGGTCTTGACAAGGATCTTTGGATAAAATAGGCATAGAACTTTGATCACAATTTTTAGTAAGCTTGAGAGAAATAGTGGAAGTAGTGTCTTCATCATACTTATGAGGTGGATAAGACATAGGATATGGAAGAGTGACATCATGAAGGATATGAAAGGGTGCTTGATCTTTATCTTTCTTGAAATTCGTAGCTTCAACTTTTTTAGAGTCTTCTTGACATGGAGCCACTTCTAAGGACAAGGGATAATATAAGGTTTGCATGATAGTATCTTGAGGAGATAGTGAATGACTAGTTGAAGTGATCATAGTAGGCATAGCATCACATGAAGGTTGAGCATCTTTAGTCTTGGTAGCATGAAAAAATTTTGTAGCCAAGTGTAGATTAGGTTGAGTTTATTTTAGAGGTATCCCTTGAGGATACACATAATTAGTGCAGAAAGCATTAGGCTCTTTTTTTGATGGAGTTATGTTAGATAGCTTTGAAATTTTAGGAAGTTCATGAGTGTTAGAACAAGGTACATAGGTTCATCAACATGATCTTTCTCAAGCGAAGTATCCTCATCATATAAGTCTTTAGGAATTTCAACATCAATAATTCCATCATCAATAAGATCTTGAATTTTACATCTCAACATAATACAATCTTCTATTTTATGACATTTATTTCTATGGTAACTACAATATTGATCATCTCTCCACCATGGAGGTTTTACCCCAAGTTCATAAGGTCTATATTTGTATGGTAAAGTAATCATCTTGTTTGAAACTAAGGTCTCAAGTACCATGTCATATGAAAATCCCAAAGGAGTAAAATTTCTCTCAAAATTATTTCTAGGACCATTTTTGTCATTGTCATCTTGGTCAAAGATAGGTCCATCGTAAAATATTGGCATATGCTCCAAGGAGTTATTACTCACGTTGTCTCTCAAGACGCCTTTGGATCTAGAAGATAAAGAAAATTAATGTCTTGGAGTAGAAGATGTAAACCTTAAAGAAGATGATTCATGTAATGATGTAATCTTCTCCTCTAATAATTTTTCAAATTTAGATTGCATTCCCATTATTCACTTAGTGAGATAAAGGTAAGTAGGATCATTTGTCTCTTCTACCTCCAACAAGGCTTGTTTCTCAACCTCTAGGAGTCTAAATTGCTCTTCCTTTTCAACTTGGTCATCTAGGAAGGCCTTCATTTCATATTCAATTAACTTAAATCATTCACTTATGTATCTTGAAGGTTTCTTGAGTGGTAAACTTTTTCTTGAATGTCTAAGCAAGCTATTGGTGTATGTTGTATTCACACAAGTTCTATGAGGTTCATCATCATGATTTTCATGTTGTGATTGTTCTTTTTGATATGCTTGCTTCTTATCCCTTTCATCCATTTGGTGAGTTTAAAATAAGGTTAATTAGTTAAAGACTACTTGAGGTTTCTTTCCTTGATCTACATGATATCTTTTTGTAACTGGAATGAAAGAAAAAGGTACCAGTTGATATGACAACCCTAAGAAATGCTAGTACCAAACTAGGATAGTAAAAGGACTCATTTGTCCAAAAGAGAGATGATAAGATAGAATTTTTTCAATAGGCACAAATCAATACTACCATAGAGGTGACCACTATTTTGGGTGAATACCCTAGCACAATAATTAATTGAAATTTAATTTCAATGGAAGTGAATGGACAAGAGACTACTAAGGCTCTCCAAATGTGTTATCAAAGAGTCCAAAGGTTTATCTTCTCAACAAGGATGGTTTCTAACTCACTGACTCCAAGAAAGGTCAGTCATAAAATCAAATATTAGTAATTCAAGAGATAAAAACACAACAATATAAGGTGCAAACAAGCTTCCAATAGTAGGTTAAGTGACTTAATCTAACCTGAGTCAACCAAGGAGGACTAAAAATAACAGAATTACAAAATGCAACAGGTTTCAACTCGGGAACTTAGTTTTCTTCTTCATTTTAATTGACCAACTAGCTACATCAATAGATTTTTATCATAAATCAAGCATGCAAGACAACACTCAAGGAGTTCAAGCAAATGTATACAAGCAATAGGCAAGGGAAAAAGAAACCTTGTGCATTAAAAAAAAAAGTCTTAGTATGAATTTGATCCCTAGAACCACTACTGTGTATGTTCTCAAAATATTTTCTAATCATGCACATATTCTTAGAAAAGAAAATTTGGGTTGCATTATGGTTCTTAGTAATGGTAAACTCTACAACTCTTGCAATCTCAAGTGGGAAAAATCCAATCCTGGCACACTAGGGTTTTGATGCATTCTAATAATTTAATCAATCGAAGATGCTGAGGAAATCTAACAACCCAAAAAAAGACTACACCCATGGAGATTTCTTCCACAAGGACATTTATATAGTGGGTGGTTCTATCATAGAGAAATTATCTACTACCACTTGAGGTTTCATTAATGTGGTTTACCCAATAAAGGGAGTTTTCACTATGGTTAATCCTCTCTAATCAAGGAAGACTCACAAAATTAGACCACATGGAGACTTAGTTCTGATTCAAGGGTTCCATGCTTTTGATGTGCCGAAAAGGGAATAGAGCATACTCCTCTATCCTATTTACCTCACCCAAACATAGAAAATATATTCATTGACATGTTAACTTGAAATCACTTCACTAAGGTTTGGAAAGCCAACAATAATCACCACTAATCTCAAGAAAGAAAGTACCAACAAATGTCGAAGACAAATCAAGTGAGACAATGAAATAATATCAAATCCTTCCCTACCTACAAGGGGATCTATCATCAAGATGAGTTTCACATGTAAGGTAGGTAAATAAATAAAGCCCACTCTCTCAAGATCACCACAAATAGTATTCATAGGGCCTAATTACTATGTGAAACATGTATGCAAGAAAGAAAATCTAGGTCCAATTTTAGAGCACCAATCGAGATGTGAATTACAAAAGCATGTAAAATACTCAAGAAAAACACATGAGAGGTTCACTTTTAATTCCAAAGTCTAAATTTTATAGAGATGTATAAGAATACCTCAAATCCAAAGCAACATGCACGTATCACTCCACTAATCTAACGAGCCAAGAAAGTGCTCCAAAAAAATAACAAGCAAACCAATAAAGATAGATATGTCTTATGCAAACCCTAGGGTTAGATTTCAAAATATGATTTTTAGGAGTAATAATAACCAGCAAATAAACCAAATGAAAAGTTACATCATGCATTAAACCATGTGAAAATTAAATACAAGTTAATCATTAAATGCCCTTTTTTTAATTTGTATTTTTGACCTAGTCAACAAGATTGGACATAGTCTCAAGATCACCACAAATAGTGTTCATAGGTCCTAATTACTATGTCAAATATGTATGCAAGAAAGAAAATCTAGGTCCAATTTTAAAGCACCAATCGAAATGTGAATTACAAAAGCATGTAAAATATTCAAGCCAAACACATGAGAGGTTTAATTTTAATTCTGAAGTCTAAATATTATAGAGATGTATAAGAATACCTAAGATCCAAAGAAAAAAATGCATATCACTCCACTAATCTAATAACCAAGAAATTTCTCTAAAAAAAAAAAAGCAAACCAATAAAGATGGATACGTCTTATGCAAACCCTAGGGTTAGATTTCAAAATCTAATTGTTAGGAGTAATAATAACCATAAAATAACCCAAATGAAAACTCACATCATGCATGAAACCATGTGAAAATTAAATGCGAGTTATGTTGGTCAAATAAATAGTATTGACAAATGAGTGTCAACACACTTAACCATTTTCATTATGTATGTTGAGTACACAATAGATGCCGAGCCAAAATTTTAATAGGTTCCGAGTCACAGTTAGTGTTGAGCAGATTATAGTATAGTATGTGCTGAGTGATCCAAGAATTGTTCATGTGTTGAGTAATAGAATCATTCAAATGCTGAGAAACTCATAACAACATATTCTAAGTGATATAGGATACAATAGGTGCCAAGAAAACCAAGAAAGGTAGTTGATGCTGAGAAATCTAGAAATAGTATGTGCCAAGCATCAGTAATACTTCATGTGCTAAGCAATGCAAGATCAACATAAGAGTTTATACTTGCAAAAACTAAGATGAAAACCATTTTTGGAGTGGACTTAGAGAAAATTGGAAGGAAAAGAGATAAGGACGAGTCATTTTCATTCCCTATGGAATCTGCATGCAACCAATTAGAATAATGCAAAGTATGAGCAAGAATTTGAGATTCAATTTGGATCATAGATTCATACCTAAACCTAAGTCTTTGCATTATTTATAATGAGGAAAAATGCACCATTAAAAATATAGTATAAGGGAAGATTATAGTGTAATTTCAGTGTGAAGAGGAAAAGACTTAGTGGAAGGGATATCATTTATCTAGCAAATCATAATAGAATAGAGGACATATTCAGAAGATCAAATCAAGCAAGGATTAGAAGAGAAAGAGCAGATCAAGTGCCTGAACCCAACAATTTGAGATTACATTCCATCAGGTCAAATATTCTAATACTCTCTCACAATTGTATTAGAAGTTGAAATCCTATGGTAATAGGTTAGCTTAAAATCTAGGTAGGAGAGCCTTTGGAGAAGGTCAAGAAAATCCTATGTATTAGGTGGGTTTAATAGTCTTATGTTAATCCTTTAACAAGGTGACACTTCATGTAAAGTGTTTGTAAATCCTTTCAATAGGCCACTATTGACATAGTGTAAAGCCTTTAATAGGGTGCAGGCCTTTAACATGGCAAATCATCAGAAGTGGTTGAACTGATTGGTGTAGTAATTTTTGTGGGTGTCATCCCCACCCCAATTTTACCTTCTTATTCCTGGAGGGTTTCTAGTTCACCAAAATCTCTTGTGTTATGTGTTGGTGCATGCTCTCATTTTATGTTTGTTTACTTTGATACATGTTAATTTCATTTATATATTATTAATGGCTTGAAAGGATAATAATTGGTTACTTATGATTCACCCCCCCCCCCCCCCCCCCCCCCAAACCCTCTCAGAAGTACTCTTCCCATTTGAATAGTCCAACAAGTTAATCATTAAATGCCCTTTTTTTAATTTTAATTTTTGATTTAGTCAAGAAGATTGGACATATATACCATGAATTCAAACCCAAAACCCTAAATATAGAAAAAAGACCCCTACTAAAAAAAACCTTTCAAAAAATGTCATAATTTCAGAAAAATATTTTCATTTGAGTCCTAGGGACCCATTTTGTCAAAACATACAAGTTTTTATAAATTGAGTGTTTGAGCCCTTATATGAGCTCTTCAAAACACAAAGCAAAAACCCTATTTGTAATTCCAAGACCCTTCAAAAAATGTAGATTTTTTTGACAAATTTGCTAATTTGTGCCCAAAAGTTATTTTGCATGAAAAATAAAGAAAAATTTATTAAAACAAAAATTACCTCAAACAAATTTGAATTGTTAATCAAAGCTTTTCTAATATTTATCCAACCTACAAACACAAATTTTAGACCAAAATACAAAGTCATTTGGGAGATATGATCAGATCTTTAAGATCTAGAGTTCTTCATTTCCAAACAAACTGCACAAGGGGGTTAGCTCCAAAAATAGTGAAAACCAGCATGTAAAGGTGTGTTATCCCATAATGACCGAGAAAAATATTTGTTAAAATGTTTTCACACTTCTATGAGTCATTATATCGAAGATTTTTAAAGAATGAGATCTCAAATGATAACTCATAGCTCTATATTCATGGAGTGCAAGGGTTTGTAATGGAGGCCCCCAATTTGACCTAGTTTTTGCCCATACAAGTACACCATAAAATGAGATATTCAAAGAGGAAAAGAAAGAGTGTTAGTCTCAATGATCATCAAATATGCATACAAATCAAGATGCAAGCTAATCTAAATCAATAACAATGAAAAGAAATTCAAGATTACACTATGAAAGAAAATATGACTCTAAGCTAATATTAAAATACAAGGATGAAGCATGACGATGGAAGTCATGGATGCATGAGAGAAGAATACAAGAAGAGAGAAGTTAAAATAAAGCTTCAATGTCTAAACCCTAAGACTCAAACCCTAATGCTCAAACTCCTCCAAAATTGCTCTCCAACTATAGCAACTAACCTCTATCCAAATGAGAAGGAGAGGGCTCCTTATAAAGGAAAGTGTGGAGGTGGGAGGCTTCTTACAAGAGCAATGTGGGATAAATCCCTAAAAATCCAAGTAAAGGGAAAAAAATCCCCCCACTTCGAGATATGTGCAAAAAAAAGGAATCTTTATAAGATTTTATTTGATTTATTTAATTTATTTCCTTTTTCATCAAAAAGAGAGCTTTAAGTGGAGATTTGTTTATTTAATCAAAAGAGGGATTTTCTTTTAATTAAATAAGATAAGATAATTTAATTAAAAGAGATATTTGAATTAAATAAGATAAAATAGTTTAATTAAAAGAGAGATTTTTTATAAATAAGCTTGTTTTATTTATTAAGGGATGTTTTCTTTTAATTAAATAAGATAAGATTATTTAACTAAAAGAGAGATTTTAATTAAACAAGATAAAATTATTTCATTAAAAGAGAGATTTTATTTTAATTAACTAAGATTATTTTATTTATTTAAAATGAGTGTTTTCTTTTAATTAAGTAAGATTATTGATAAAATGATCAAACCTTAGGAAATATTGAAATAATTAAATTAATTACATTTTGATCAAGGAAAATTATTTGAATTGATTCAATAAATTATTGTGATGCATTGATTCAAGAAATTGATAAATTGAAGAATTGGGGCCCATAGTCTAGGCGACCATTGCAGGGTGCATACAACTATCTACTCGACACTTGAGTGACTCAACACTTACTAGTTATTCAACACATACTAAATATATCTCACTCAACATATACTATGTGACAACTTATGCTTGGCATGTATTTGTTGGAATTACAATAGGAAAGATAAACTTTTTCTTTTGGGGGGTGGGGGGGTGAATCAGTAGTTTAAACTTTGACTCATAAAATTTTCACCACACATCCATCTCATGCATTCAATAAAAGAATTAAAATACCATGTAAAGAATGTAGATCTAAATCATGTAAACAAGTAAACATTTACACATGTATGACACTAGATATGATTACCCAGAAACCCTCTAATGAGAAGGTAAAACTAGGGTGAGGATGACACCCACAAATCTTCACTACTGCAATAATAAAGTGTATCCAATGAAGATTAAAATATTTTAATCATATGACATGATCTACCCTATGAAAGGTCTTCTCTATTAAAGGCTTACAAAGACTGTTAGATCTCATCTTGTTAAAGGATTTCAACACCCTATTAGAAGTGTGCCTTCCTAAAGGACTTTAACTCACAATTAAGTAAGCACTTTGTTAGAGGATTTCAATATAGCCTTTTAGGACTACTCTGTTAAGATATTTGACTAATTCATCTTCTAGAATGATTCAACAATGATCTTGTAGTTGGCACTTGATTGCTTGATAATAGATCACCTCTAAACTAATGTATTATTGATCCTTCTTGATCAAATGTCTCTCTATTGTATGCTCTTCCCTTCCTCTATTCTCCTTTAACTAATTCTTTAATGTAATCTTTGATCATAACTCCTTAGTCACCATGAACACTCTATTTGTGCATGAAAATTTCTCTATTCACTACTTCATTCACCTTCTTTTCACTCTCTATAGTTTAGGGTTTTTCCTCCTTAAGAAGACATAGGTGACTTAGGGTTAGGTATGAATCAACAGTTGTGATTCATCCTTTTTTCCACTTAAACCTTCTCTTTTTCCAATTGGCTACATATAATTGCATTGGGAATCCAACTTAAGATTTTTTCTTATCTCCAAAATATCATAATTCAATATTTAGTCACCTCAAAAATGGTTGGCATAGTTGTTTGTACCATTACAAACAACTATAATAAAATTGTGTCACTCAACATGTGAAGTCTCTGATGCTCAACATATATTGTCTTCTATACTAAGACTTAGCATCTATATCACTTGGCATGCACTACTTGCTCAACTCCTAAATTACTTAGCATACACTGTATTCTTGGAACTTGAGTGACTCAACAGAAGTGGCTTGGCACTCACTATGGACTCAGCATGCTCTATTATTTACCTGTTATGCTCGACATGTATTAATTGTTTGGGATGAACTAAGTAAATGACATAAGTGTGTAGACACACATTAGTCAAAACAAAATTGAGATCAACAATCTTCCCCTTTGACATGAGTGTCAAAAACACTTGGTCATGCATTAATATCCTTATCCTTACGAGCATAACAAATCTCTTATATCTCTTATTTGGCTTATGTACAAAACTTTAAATGTTCAAAATTTTGTAACAACATAGATACCTCAAAATTTGATAACTCCCCCTGAGTTGATAGGTCTATTTTGTATTCAAAAATTTTATACTCCTACTAAGTAAATATGTCTCAACTGATACTCTTTGACTTCATATTGTTTCTCTACTTGCTACCCTTAGCTTATTCTATCTTTGTCTCTATCCCTTTTCTTTCTCTCCCCCATTTTTCTCTTTATCTTCCCAAAATTCTATATCTCCCCTTTTGTTACTTTATTCTCTCCCTTTTTCTTTCTTATTCTTCCCATTTTTGACACTTATGTCAATGGGCTATACACTAATAGTGTGTTTTTCAAAAAAATATTTATGGACCTCTAGGATAATTTTGATAGTTGCATCTCAATTTTCACATGTGACATCCAAAAACTTGATTTAGATGGCTAGCTTAGCAACAAGGTGGACTAGGTCATCTAATGTTGAAAGATTTGGGTCTTTCTTCATAAGTATTTCAGTGTAGCCTAACTTCTTGTGCAAAATTTCCATGTGTGAGGTGAGTGTTGTTAGGATGCTAATCACTTTTGCCCTTATATTGGATTCATCTTCTGATAATGCAAATAACTCACTCTCAGTTTGTAGCAAAGCTCTAAAGTACTTCTCACTTTGAGCTGGTGTCATAGATAGTTTTGCACCTGATGCATTGATTTGACTTTGCAAACTCAAAATGTGACTTCTAGTTTCTTGGGTGAAGAGTGTTGGATTACACAATTTAGTGTACAATGAGAAAATTTTCTCTGTCCAATGCAACTTGTGTGAGTGCTATGTCACTTGATATTTTCTCATTCACTTTATTCTAAAATTTCTTTTTTGGCCATTCTAACAATTTTGCATTTGTGTCAAGGTATGCATCACTAACCTTTTCCACTATATTTTTCAATTGTTTAATGAGTGGCTTGGTCTCATCTAGAGTAGGTAGACTGAATGTATCAAAAAAGATTTTTTTGATGTCTAGCAATGCTTTCTTTTGTTTGTGCTCCCTTTTGAGAAGTTCTTGATGCTTCTTTCTAGCTAGAGCTTGTTGCAATATACCGATCTGCTCTATGGTCATTGTTTCATAATCATATTTTGGTAACACAATCTCTTCATCAAGGCTTATATCTCCTTATTGTATGACTTCTTCTACCTTTGATGAGCTTGGAATCAGCACTGAGATTTGTAATGGTGTTGCATCTATGCTCAGCCTCTAAAGAGTATGACTTGAAGGTGTGCCAGATTCTGGTAAAGTTACCAGGGCTTGAATGGCTACTTGTTTCTTCACCTTTGGTGTCAACTCAATCTCTTTACGCTTTTCCTTGTGTTCCACAATGCCTTGATTTGCACCTTGTACTTGTATTGGAGGTGCAGATAAGATTATTTGACCTATTTGACTCTGTTCTTCTGTAGTGGCTTGAGTTTCTATTGTGTCCTCAACTGTATCAACTTTTTCAATTGTATCAACCTTTTTTTATGTATCTTCAAGAACTTTATCCAAAGGTTTTACATTAGTGACTTGAGGGATAATAGTAGGTGGTTCTTGTGTATTCACTTCTTCCCTTGTTGTTTTAGTCACTTGTTTCTATAGTTCATCTACACTCACCATCCCAGGATTATCACATAGTTTTGCCTATAGTTTAGACTAATAAAGTATCTTCTTGAGATCTTCCTCTACAAGGGGATTGATGTTATGAGCTATGAGATCAAAAAAATCTTTCACTATTACTATTTCAGTATTCTCACTTGTTGCATGTTGAGGGCTGACATTTGGCAATTGTGTATCTGTTACACTCTGTTCTTTTTGTTGCTCTACCCTAGCTGTTGCCTTGTCATCTACTTGGATTTTTGTCCCTCCCTCAATAGTATTTTCATTTTTATTATCATCTCTTTCATCATCTTGACCTCAATAGGCTCTTGCTCACCTTCCTTTATTGTAGAAAGCCCATAAGTAATCTCCCATATCTATGTGGACTTCTTCACAACATCTTCAATGTTATTTTGTAGTATGCTAAAGGATCTATATTTAGGTACAAACCTAAAAAAATATTTCTTCATAGCCTTATAAATTTGTGCCTTACTAAGTTCAGGCATCACTTGTGTAAGTGAATTATCCCTTATTTGTCTTTCTAAGTTTAGACAATCATGTGATTCCTGCTCAACTCTCTCATATAAAATTTTTGGCATAAAGTTAGCAATTTCTATTGGGGCTTTCTTTAAGTTTTCCATCATGGAATATATAGCTTCCTCCACTTGATTTTTCTCAACTTTACCAAGGTTATTAAAATTAACATGTGAAAATGCTCACAAATCTGCATTAGTCTTAACATTCTCACATAGATTTTCTAAGTCTAATAGAGGATTGTGACTCACCACTTTGAATTGGGTATTGTCATCTTATTTTTTTTTCTCCTCATCACATTTTTCTTGTGCAATGTATTTCCTCCTTGGTTTTTTACACACCACCTTCTTGCTTGGCTGGTTTGGCTTTCTCCTTTTCCTTTTGAGTAGTCACACATGCACTAGCCCTTATAGTAGGTGCTATAGGCTTGGCTTGGCTTGTCTTGATAGTTTTCTTAGCCCTTGTCATATGTTGTGCCTTAGCCTACCTCTTCTTTTGATTAGTGGGAGTAGGTGCTTCCTTGGCTTCTTCTGTTGGATACAATTGTTAATTGTGTATTTTCTTTAATGTTACACAAATTTCATATCAATCATCAGACAGACTCTACCAAGCTCAGATGATCTGCAAAGCAATTTGTAGTGTCTACCAAACATTCCTAAACTTAACAAAAAAAAGTTAATGTTTATCGAGCTCACTTAGGCATCAAAGGATTTTGTAGCAAAAGTTAGCATTTATCGAGCTCGCAAGGTTAACAAAGGAAAGTTAATATCTACCGAGCTCCCAAGGTTAACAAAGGAAAGCTAATTTATACTGAGCTCCTAAGGTTAATGAAGGAAAGCTAATGTCTATTGAGCTCCCAAGGTTAACGAAGGAAAGTTAATGTCTACCGAGCTCCCAAGGTTAACAAAGGAAAGTCAATTTCTATCGAGCTCACATGGTCAGCAAAGGAAGGTCAGTGCTAACCAAGCTCACTCGGTCTCCAAAGGATTTTTGCAAGGTTTGCAGTGTTTACTGAGCTTCACTTGGTTAACACTAGAAAACCATTCTGGATTAGTGGTTATCGAGCTTGGTCGGCTAGCAAAGGATTTTATTGTTTTGGTATTAAGTTTAAATTGCTTCATGCAGTCGACTGATGTAATGATTCTTTTGTTATTGGAATCTATATTTAAGCCGACTTGATAATATAAAAGGTATATATATATAGATATTCAAGTTGTGAATTAGGGGTGAATGAGAAAAAAAAAAAGAGCATATGGATAAGGATGGAATAAGCAAACTGAGAAAACTCTGATGAAGGATTAGATATCCTGGAGGTAATGCAAAGTTGTATTCAATCATCTAGGATCTAGTAAAAGCAGAACAAAGATCTATAATCAGAAAAAGATAAGTTGCATATCATTCAAGTCACCTCATTTTTGCTTTCTGATCATTGTAACAGTGAATCTAGAATCTCTGAACAGAGTTTGTTTAACAGCCATTTTATAAATCCTCTAACAAGGTGACAATTCAATTGAATTGTTCTCAAGACCTCTAACTAGGCCACTCTCAACAAGGTGATTAAATCCTCTAACAAGGTCACACCTAATAGTGTGTTTTGTAACCTTTAACAGGGTTGGCTCCTAACAAGGCTCACTTCAGAAGAGTGAAAATTGGTGACTAGTTACTTGGTGGTTTTTCCCATATTAGGTTTCCACGTTAAATCTGTTGTCTCTTGTGTTCATTTATTTTAATCTTTGCAAGCATATTAATGACTATGAATGCTAGATAAATAGTAATTAATTAATCTACTGAGTTACAACTTTCCAGCACTATTTACTGAATATCAACAGTATGTAAAGACATCTAAGGGATTTTGGAATTAATTTTTGAGGTAACTGATTCACCCCTCCCCTCTCGATTACTTCATCTATATTTCCAACATCTTCTTCCTCAAAACATTCAATAACTTTTATCTCCTCCTCTTGCTAATCTTCTCCCATTCAATGTGTTAAAGGCAGTGGTGATTGGGTTTGAGAATCTTCTTCCTCTTCATCCTTTTCCTCTTCCTACTCAACACCTTCATCAAATTTTTCTTTTAGATTCTTCAACAACTTATCTTTCTTCTTAATGATAGAGGCTATCTTGAGTTCCATGGTAATCTTGGATTTGGCCAACTCATAGTTTCCAAATGCCTTGGCATTTTTTTCTACTTCTTCTACCAGTAAAGTTGAAATAGCTACAGAGGCTTCATCAACATTTATTTCATATCCTAAGAGTCTCAACCATCTTACCCTTGGAGTAGCATCTTGAACAAATGTGCTGTCAACATTGACTGGAAAACAAATATCATCATAATGCTTTTCTACTAGTGACACTAGAATTCTCAATCTTTTCTTCATTGATTGTTTAAAGTCTTCAAAATAAATTGTCATCACAGACTCAAAATTCTCACCTAATTGTTCAATGAACTCATCAATTTGTACTGCCACTAACCTATTTTTTTTCCAACCAATTGTGCTAAATGTAGGAAAAGTGTTTTGAAAATAAAAGAAAATGCATATCAATATAGAACCTAATTTGTATTTTGCACTTTTATCTTTCTTATTGCTCCTAGGTTCTTTGTCAATTGTTATAATTGTAGTTCTGCAAGATCATATGTGTGATCTTTCTTAACAATTATATAACCAACATCCAATACAATATAGGGAACAATGTTTAATTTTTTGGATTGGTAGAATTTGTGTGAAATAACCCTTACTACAAATTCTATCAAAGGATCTATAATGGTGTCAATAGTCATTCCTCTCTTATTCAATATAGTTGCAGTGTTTTTCTCAATAACCTTTTTTGAGTCACTCCTTAATGTCTTAGGCCAATCTAGGGTTGGATATCCTCTAACCCTATGGATTATCCTTTTGGTTATCTTGATAGGTCCATTTTCCAACCATAGTGAACCATCATGTATTTTTCTTAATACTATCCTAATCCATTCTATTTTGAACACATTCAAAAACTCTAGGGCTTGTGTTAACCCTTTCTTCTCTATGATTTTGAATTCTTCCCTCGGTACACCATTATCACATAGTCTATCATATGCTTGCCTAATCTTCAAATCACTAATGCTACTAATTTTACACTTATAGCATTTTTTAACATCTTAAACCATTAAAAAATTTGGTGGTATCATGGATAACGCACTAGAGGGATCTTGTTTCTAGGCAATATTAGGAATGGCTTTAAAAATTGGTTGCTTAACCTATTTACTAACTAGTTGAACATTCAAAACCTCCTTCCCCTCAACATTATTCTAACAAGATTCCATTATATAAAACTAAGGTTTACAAAAGTATAAATAGCGTAGCTCGACACTTGGTAAATACCTTGCAAGATCTGTCAAAATGAAGTTGAATCACTACACAAATCTTTTGCAATCACTTATGATGGGTTTACAAATTGCCTCTTGTTCTTCATGCTCTTTCTCAATTTCAAAATGATTTATAATGAGTTGAAATTGATCAAATACCCTTTTAAAACCTTGCAATCAACGTTGAGTGCTTACATAGTTGTAAGCTCTGCATAAATCAGTTTCAAACTCACTCAGCTTCTATTAACATTTCATTCACTTGGCAACCATCACAAGCTTGACATCAAATAGTCAGACTATTAGCTTGACATCCATTGGTTTTTCACTTGTCACATATAGGAAACTTTTCATGCTTGGCAACAACATGAAAAACTTAAAGATTTTCTTAGATTCCTAATAACATCTTGCATCTTTGTTCATGCTTATGTAATCTTTTTAGTACTAAATCCTTTGGAACTAATGTATGATATAACTTATGAATATTAATCCCACATACCTCTTGATTTCTTAGTTTTATAAGGTGTGATCACCTGACCAATTGGATGAAGTGATCCCTTCTCCATTTGATGTGCTACAATCATCCTTTTTCTTTCATGTCTTGCTCATTTCACTTTTGACATTTTCAACATCTTCCTTGCCTTTGCCTTTATCAAACTCACAACTTGGTTGGACTCAAACACCTCTTTAAACAACTAAAACATGTGGTTTGACTCAACCACCTCTTGTAGTCACCTCTGAAGTATGTCCTAATAAAATTCTCAGGAACATGTCCATATTCTTGACAATAATGATACCCATATCTTGTATTACAATCCTAGTTATAAGAGTTTCCATTGTTCCTTACCTTTGTTTGCCTATTTGATGACCACATGGGTTTGGATCTGCACTCAAAATCTCTATGTCTATACTTTTGATAATTATAACAATATCCTTCAAATCTTTGTGTGTGCATGGTCCTGGTTCTACATTCATGTGCTTGATGACCTTGTTTTTTGTACTTATTATAGACACCTAAATTTGATTACATTGCTTTGGTAATCCTATTTAGTTATCTCTAAAGGCATCATTAATTAAATTCCTATTTAATTAATCCTTTGTCATCCCCTAGTTGATTAATTTAATTAATCATCTATAGTCCTAATTGATAAATCAAATAACCTATTATTTATCAATTAATCCTATTCTTCTATCTAATTCCAAAACCCTCATTTATTAAATAAATCTATTTGATAAATAAAACCCTCAAATCTAATAGCCCCTAACTTATTCCTAAACCCTCTTTTTAGCCTAATCCACCCCATCCACCCATACTAACTAAGCTTAGTCACTAACTCACCCACCCTCATGAATGCCATCCACTTGCAAATCTCTAACATCCCTAATCTAATCCTAAACCCAAGCCTAATCCACCCCCTAATGTTGTCACATTCCCTAAGCAAGCTTAAGACTTTCCTAAGACAAGGAAAGTTAACAATCTCAACTCCCCTCAAAATATCCCAACCACTAAGATTTGAATGCTCTTAAAAAAGCCATAAAGACTCTTACAAGCTCTTACAAGCCATAATGAAGGGTATTTATGAAGATATTATCCTTTGAGCCTCCTTTTTTGACTCATCCTTCCCCTTTTCTCCATCCACTCACCTTGTGACATGTGTCACTCCCTAATTGGTGCTAAACAAGCACAATCCATGTGCTCCCTTTTGAGTGCATCCTAGCCCTCCTTAAGCTTTCATCTTTCCTTCCATCTTAGCCCTCCATCTCTCAAGCCCTTAGCCTATAAATTGAATCCCCTCCCAAGCCATTTAACCACAATCCATCAAGTAAAGTTATAATGCCATTTTGAAGCCAAATTCATACTTTTGCATTCATCCACACCAAAAATCCCAAAAATCTCCATTGAAGCTAGTTTGAAGCTTGAGCATGCATCCCAAACTAATCCATTAGACTCATCCCTAAATCAAGTGACTATCCTCATTGGGAGAGCCATTCCATGGCTCATATTCTCATTTGAGGGTTTCACTTTGTCTCTCATATATGTTATGTCTTTTATGCTAGTTAATGCTTTTATTTTTGAATAGACAAGTATTACTTGCTAACATATTTCTCATATACACTTATGACAGTGAACCATGCTTTTGTGCTTGACATTCTAATTTTTAGTTCTACTCTTGTACACATCAACAGTGTGTCCTTTCTTACCACAATTATGACAAGTAAGTTTGGAGTTCTTACCTTTTTTTATCCTATCTTCATCACTTTTGGACAACTCTCCTTCTTTAGTAGTTGTGTATCCTAGTCCAAATGTGTCATTGTTAGGTCTAGGGGATCTCAATAATTGCTCAAAGTATTTGATTACTTCACTTGGTTTATTTAAATTTTTAGCATATTCCTTTTCCCTTTTTAGGTCACTTTGTAATTGCTCATTTTGTAACTTCAATGTTGTTATCTCAATGTCCTTGACATTTAACTCATTGTTAGCATTCATCATTTGGCTCAAAGTATCCAATTACATGTTGGAAATTTTGGTTAGCTCTAATGATTTCTCCTCTAGTCTAGTGCTCAAAAAAAATTTGTCTTATTCAATCATGGCTTTGTCTTCCATAGCTTTCTTCTTTTGTTCAGTTACCTCACATAGTAGTGTGGCTTGTGATTCTTGCTCTAACTTGAGATTTCTCATTTCCTCTACTTGGGCTCTATTCTTTTCCATTAGATCTATAATTGCAACATCAAATTCATTTGATTCTCCATTAGCGAATTTCTTAGCAATGTCTATCTCTCTATATTGTGTGCCATTATTCTCAATAACAATTTCCTTCCTTCTTTTCAAAGATTTTTTTAAATCTTCTCTTGCTTGATTTAGTTGATGTAGAATGAGATGTATTTCAATCTCTTGATTCTCAATAGTCTTTCCCAACTTGTAGACTTTCATTTCAAGATCTTTCCTCAAAGCTACAAAGCTTCTCTTTTAAAGAAGAAGGCTCTGTTACAAATTTTTGAAATTACAATAGGAAAGGTAAACTTCTGAGAGGGGGAGTGAATCAATAGTCTAAACTTTAACCCATAAAACTTTCACCACACATCCATCTCATGCATTCAATAAAAAAACTAAAATAACATTTAAATATACATTTAAATCATGTAAACAAGTAAACATTCACACATGTATGACACCATATATGATTACGCAGAAACACTCCAATGAGAAGGTAAAACTAGGGTGGGGATGACACCCACAAATCTTCACTACTATAGTAATAAAGTGTACCCAATTAAGGTTACAATGTTTTGATCATGAGACATGATCTATCCTATGAAAGGTCTACCCTATTAAAGGCTTACAAAGACTATTAGGTCTCACCCTGTTAAAGGATTTCAACACCTTATTAGAAGTGTTCCTTAATAAAAGACTTTAATTCACAATTAAGTAGGCACCTTGTTAGAGGATTTCAATATAGCCTATTAGGACTACTCTATTAAGAGATTTAGCTAATTCACCTACTAGAATGATTTAGCAATGATCTTATAGTTAGCACTTGATTGGTTGATAACAGATCACCTCTAAACTAATGTATTCTTGATCCTTCTTGATCAGATGTCTCTCTACTATATGCTCTTCCCTTCCTCTATTCTCTTTTAATTGATTCTGTAATGCAATCTCAGATCATAACTCCTTAGTCACCATGAATGCTTTATTTATGCATGAAAACTTCTCTATTCACTACTTAATTCACCTTCTTCACACTCTCTATAGTTTAGGGTTTTTCCTCCTTAAGAAGACATAGGTGACTTAGGGTTAGGTATGAATCAATGGTTGTGATTCATCCATCTTTTCACTTAAACCTTCCCTTTTTCTAATTGGTTGCATGTAATTGCATTGAGAATCCAACTTAAGGTTCATCCTTATCTCCAAAATATCATAATTCAATATTTAGTTGGCTCAAAAATGGTTTACATAGTTGTTTGTGCCATTACAAACAACTAAAACAAAATTGTGTCACTTAGCATCTGAAGTCTCTATTGCTCAGTATATACTATCTTCTATATTGAGACTCAGCATCTGTATCACTTAGCATGCATTGCTTACTCAGATCCTAAATCACTTGGCATACACTACTTGCTCTACACTTGAGTGACTCGGCACATGAGTGGCTTCGCACTCATTATGCATTCAACATGCTCTATTATTTACATGTTGTGCTCAACATGTATTATTTGTTCGACATAAACTAAGTAAATGACATAAGTGTGTAGATAGACATTAGTCAAAACCAATCTAAGTAAATGACTTAAGTATATTGTCACTCATATGTCAAAACCAATCTGAGATTAACTCCACCATCCTTTAATGGACAAAATTATGACACTTAAGCAAAGAAGATAAGAACTATTATGGTTGCAAATGACTTGTGGGAGTTTGTGATAAATGGGTTCAATGATGTAACCAACCCAAAATAATATGCTACCCTCAACAACCATCAAAAGACTTAGTTGAAGGAGTTAAGAAGAAGGGATCAAGCTTGATTGAGGCAACCATGATAGAAATAGTTTTTTCTAAGATAGTAGCAACTAATTATTCAAAGGAATCATGGGATATTCTTGAGACTAATTTCAAGGGACTGATAAAGTCTGTGTAGTGAAGCTACAGATGATTCGAAGGGAGTTTAACAAACTTCAAATGAAGGATAATGAGTCTATTATAGATTTTAGCTCAGAGACCTCTCGTTTGATAAACCAATTGGAATAAAATAGAGAAGAATATGAGGAGTAGAGAATAGTGGAGAAGATATTAAGGATTTTTCCTCCAAAGTGTGATAATCTTGTGATGACCATTGAAAAAGAAAAGGACCTCACTACTTTGACAATGGATGAGTTGATGGGTACTCTTCAAACTCATAAGCATCAGATTAACATATCAACATCTTCCCAAGAGCAATCTTTCAAATCTCAATCAAGTTTAAAAGGTAGGGGGAAGAAATGGCTCTGGTAGAGGCTTTAGAAGCAAAGGTCATGGAAACTCTAGGCAAAGGAATAATGGAGGAGAAAGTTGAGGATGAGTGGGAAATCAAGAGGGAGCAAGCAACTCTCAAAATAATTCTAGAGGAGGTAAAAAGAAATAAAACTCTAACAAGAGTAATGTAGAATGTTATTATTGTCCTAAATTTGGGCATTATGCTAGTGAATGTTGGGAAACACAAGGTGATCAATCAAGGCAGAATGCAAGTGTGGTTGATGTGAATGTGGGTGAAGTAAACAATCCCATAGCCTTCATCATCTATAACATTGGTGAAGAAGGTGGCCCTAATGTATGGTATTTGGACAATGGTTGTAGCAACCACATGAGTGGTAATGAAAGTCTATTTTCCTTTATTGATAGGAGTTTTAAATCAAAAATTACAATGGGAAACAATGGAATGATTTATATTGTGGGAAAAAGATCTATAATGATCCACACCAAGAAAGGTGAGAAGAGACAAATTCAAAATGTATATTTTCCCCAGATATGAAGAACAAATTAATGAGTGTTGGACAACTCATTCAAAATGGTTACAATGTGTTAATGGAAAAGGACAAGTGTGTCATTCATGAGAAAGATGGGAGTAAGAATGTTCTATTAGTAGTCGAAATCAAAAGGAACCATATGTTCCCCTTGAGGATAGAGACTTTTTTCTCTTCTAAAATTATTATTGCACCTCCCAAGCATGCATGTTATATGATAGTACATTAGCAATCAACTTTAAAGAGTGTGATTGAAGACCCCTCCAAGTTGTGGCATCTTAGGTATGGACATCTTGGTTTTGTTGGTTTAAATTTATTATTCAAGAAAAGAATGGTAGATGTTTTGCCATATATTGTAGATTTATGTAATAGGTGTGAGGCTTGTATTTTGGGTTAGAAACATAGGCTTCCATTTAATTCTAATAATTTTAGAAGGGTAAGGGCACAATTAGAGCTAGTGCATTTTGATTTAGTTGGCCCTAATAAAACTACTTCTATTGGGGGGGTACTTATTTTATGACATCCATAGATGATTTTAGCCATAGGACATGGGTGTATTTTATGAAATGAAAATCTGAAGCATTTGATAATTTTTTTTGAATTTAAAGCCCATGCTAAAAAGGAATATAGACATTATCTAAAAGTCCTAAGGTCAAATATAGGGGGGAGTATACCTCCAATTATTTTGTAACTATTTGTAGGAAAAATGGCCTAAAAAAGGAGCTTATAGCTAGTTATACTCTACAGCAAAATGGAGTGGTTGAGAGGAAGAATAGGACCATTGTGTTGGTAAAAAGATTATTCTTTTTTATTCTGACTCTTAAACACCCAAAATATGAACAATATTTGATTACAAATAGTTGAAAAGTTTCTTCTAAAAAGACTAACTTTTCTTCGTATTAAAAGGTATAGCTCTCTATTGTATATTTGCAATGATTTATGTTTTTTTCCTATAATTTATATGGGGATTTGTTCTTGACCTGAGAATAGGAGTGGCAAAAATGAGGTAGGCCTAAATAGGATCTAACTCAGGCAAGAAGTGATGTCTAAAGAATTGATTAAGTTTGTGAACCCACACATCTTATGAACTCACAAAGCCTAATAACTCAAAATAGCATAACAACTAATACTAACTAATTCAACTAGAATCTAAGCTACGGGAAAAGAAAGATTAACTTAAGGAAAAAACATCTAAAAGGTTTCTCTTGAACATGCAACGACACTACTTATCACATTTGTTCACTACTTCAAAATAGGGGAATAAAAGTTTGTCTATTCCTTGCTTCGATTTAGATAAATGAGAAAACATGTAATTAACAACTAATTGAAATGGAACATAAAATAATTGATATAAAATACCATTCAATTGACTCTACAACATCAAGTACCTCACACCAAAAATTAGTCAACCTTTTATTAATCTTTCAATTTCATACATATAGGATTATGAGATGACTGTTACAATAGAAGTTCAATTAGTTCATCTCCTCAAAAGAATGACAAATGGAAAGAAACTAGTTTTTCATATTACAATGATTACATTAGAAAGTGAAAAGAGAGCAGAAAATGAATCACTTTGCCTTCTTTCCCTTTTCTACTTTTGTTCTATAGGCCTTAGCAGAAACTATGATTGGGATTAGCTCTTCATACCTAGGCATGTGTATGTTGGTATATCTCAAGAGCCACTTAGAATGCTCCCTGGCCAAATCTTTCACAACATTCAATCAATCTTGTTATTCCTCTATGGACACATGTATGCATCTACTAATTTTCTGGAGTTTTGCAACTCTATTTTGATTACTAGAGGATACATCTATCAGACCATCTATGAATTTGAAAAAATTCTCTTGCATGATGGTTATGCCAATGAGTCCTTTCCCTTGGTTGCTAGACTATGAATCTGTATGCAGTCCCCTCATGATTTCAAAACCTATGTCTTGGTCCTTCACTTTATCCTCTATCTCCTTAAGTCCTTTCTCTTCTAACAAGATCATTTCTAATTTGAAATGCATCCTCTAAAGACATTGAAACAATGGTTCATCTCCCTTTGGCAAGATCTTTGCTTTGACGGCTTCCTTTGCCTTCATTTGAATAATCATCTTCAGAAGAGAGATACAGTCATCACTCTTCACTCTTTCTATGGCTAAAGTATTTCTATTTTTTGAGATGTTATCAATCTCTATTTCTAATATTAAGATAACATTTTCAATTTTCTCTATAATAGAGACTCCCTCCAATTTGAGCTTCCTGGTCCATTCCTTACCAATTTGGCCAAAGTGCCTATCTTCCTGAAGCTAAGAGATAAGGTCTTAAACTTTGGTAGTAGTAGGACTACCTATTACTAACATTCTAGAGATACTTGCCAATGGAGTGACCAATTGTCTAATGAATCTATTTAGTTCTTCTATCTGTGACTTCATCCTAACTTTTGAGAACTTGAGGCTCTCCAATTGTTCTTCAATTACTTCATTGGTTGACTTCCATAAGCCAACCTTGGTGTCATGTCTAGCCTCTCCAAGATCTATTGAGTGGAGAGTGAAATCATCTATGGTCATATCTTCCATTCTCCCATCCTTGGTGGGATTTGCAATCTTCATTGTTAGGTGCCCAATCTTAGGATCTTGTCCAAGGATAGACAAGGTCTTTCACTTCTTGACTTTACTCAAAGTAGATCTAGAGCAAACTAAAAGAGATAAGGTATCCTTTTCTAGAGCACCTCCATCATTCCTCTTTCTCTTCTTCTCCAAAGTGTCCTCCAGCCAAGAATTTATGCCTAACATCTTCAAGGTCATCCCAAGTGAGTCTATGCTAAACATTTTCTTCTTGACTAGAGTAATTGCCATCAAAGTTGAAGAGAAGGTGTTCTTCGAGGCTTGAGAAATAAGCTTGGAAGAGCTCTATACTTTCTCTACTTCTAAGGTTTTCTTAGTTGCCTCATCACATTTAGTAGATTCACTACTACTACTCCTTCCATCTCCCAAATCCACTATCTACACTAGGGAGCTACTTGGTTGTAGAAGTATAGCACTTACTTGCAGAACTGGACTATGATGAGGTGAGGAAACTAGGGTGACATGAGGAAAAGGAACTAGGGTAACATGAGGAGAGGGAACTGGGGTGATGGCACTATCTTTTGGCTCCTCTGTCTTCTTCTTCTTAGCATTAGTTCGGGTTCCAATAACTAGGAGAGAGCCATCATGACAAATATTAGCCATGGGGATATTCTTGTCTAGAGGTTGGTCACCTCCCCCTGATGGTTGCATTGGTCCTTGAGTAATGGCCAAGGTTACACCTATTGTGGCACCTTGAGAGGAGGAAGGAGCTATAATTGCTAGAGAAGCTTGAGCTAATGTTCTTTTACTTCTACTCTTCCTCATAGTAGTCCATTTAACCCACTTTCTAGTTCTTTTGATGATTCATGCCATCATGATATTTAAGTCCTCCTCAACATCCTTGTAAGGCTCTAAACTAATAGGAGTGTCTCTTAACTTAGTCAGATATGTATTACTATACATATGTTACCCATCATCCTCCAATCCTTCAACATCAAGATTGATATTAGATGTTTTTATTTGCTCCACTATGAGCTTGGTGAAAGCATGATCTTGACTTTCAAATTCATCTCTATAATTTGTCGAATAATCCTCAATAGTGGTAATGTGTTTGATCACACTCCCAATCTATGACACCTCCCTAGCATATCTATTTGGATCAAACATAGGTCTCAAGACCCCATACATCTCCAATTTTTACCTCATCTTGAATACTTTAAGCATATTCTTTGCATCAGATCAGGACTTGTAACTGAAAGCTCCTACTTTCATAGGGAACTCATATCCCTTCTTCTTCAAGCTTCCACTCTATATTTTCACTTGGATTGCCTACCTCACAATTTCTATCAGCACAATCATGTCACTCAGATACTTGGGCAGCTTCAAGGGGAATCCATCAAAATCTACAAGGTGCAAATACAATAAAGATGAAAACTGGGTAAAATAACTTTTGAACTGGCTAATAGTTGTCATTGCTTTTGGGCTGAATCTCCTCTCTGGGCTTTCTTGGAGCTCCTTGAAAATTCTCATATTGAATGCATCATTAACTTTGGCATACTCTACATAACTATTTTGTAATTGCAAACATGAATAGAACTTAGAACACTTCACATAGTCAGGAAAATTTTCTATCTTTGGGAGACCTAGCCATAACTATAAAGATGCTAGCATGTAAACTAGAATGGAAGACATATACAAGGTATTGTAGAACTTTGTGGTTTTGAGAGCATTGGAAATATTTTCACTTACCTCATGAGCCTAGTCAATATATTGCATATCTAAACAAATAACTTGTACCAAAAAGAAATATTGTTCAACAAAATTTAGAGTTTCTACCTCACCTTTTAGTCTGTGCAAGAGAACCAGAATGTCTACAATCTCAGGTTTGAGATTAGTACCAAATAGAGTTTTGGGGACCTTACTCTTGGTGCTCTGTAGCTTTTGAAACTAGGATTGCATAATTTCTTTCCTCTAGACCATTTACTTAGCAAAGAACTTAGAAACTTCTCCTCCTACTATAAAATCCAAAAACTCCTCTTGTTCTAGAACTTGAAGGCAATTTACCATAGTTTGCCTATTAATAGAGATTAATACTATACCATCTAGTAACATAATATATCTAGTATCTAGATTGTAGTGATTTATGCATTCATAAATCAATTCTAGAGCTTGGGCCACCACCAAAAAACTAGCTGCTTCCACTAGTCCACATCCTCAGAGCTTCTCAGTTATGGGATGAATCGGCTCTAATTTTAGCCTCTTTTGGAAATCTTGCATATCATAAAAATGGATTGAAGTATCCATGAAATTCTACATTGTGGACTTGATTCCATTCAGCCCATCAAAACCCACAAACCTTGTTACCATTCTATCTAAGAATGAAATGAATTGAAATTTTGAGTCTAGAAGAAGAATAGGATATTGAATTTGCAAATGCAGGCTATTTAAAAAAATTTTGAAATTTAATAGAATAAAAGTTCAAGAAAAGTGGTAGTCTAAATAACTATTATGTTTCCATCTATATAGGTGTCTCAATTCATCTATTGATCTTTTGGATCTGCGCCACACAAATGAATTAAAGGATAAATCTATTCAAACAATAAATGTGGGAGCTCTAATGAATATTTCAATGTATTTTCACTTTTTTTGTTGGCCCAATAGTAACTTTCCATTCATTCATACTTACTTTCCTATTTCCCATTAAGTTTTGAAAAATTATGAATAGAGTACCCCCTAAGGAAATATTTGCCTAATTGAATTCTACTTAGTATACCTTTCCCGCAATGGTTAGATTGTTTCTATTGTCATCTTAAGATGTTTTATGTATAATTTATGGGTCCAATCCATTTACAAAGTTGATTTTCTTTTGAATGTGAAAAATTATCCTCATGGGTTGAAAACCCACCAAGGAGAAGATGATTTTCATTTCTCCTCCCAGGCTTTCTTTTAAACTCTATTCTTTGAGTTAATATTTCCTTTGGGTTCAAAGAAGTTTAAAAGGACTGCAAAAGTTGAAAGGGACCCACTTCCGTGTTTCTTTTCCTTTACAATTGCCTTTGGCAGAAAATGGACTTCATGGGTTGAAAACCTACTGAGGAGAAGTCAGTCTTGAGTTTTTTGCTTAAGATGATTCCAAGTGTTGTGATGAATCTTGAATGTTTCCCAAGGTAGTATATCATAGTTAAATTAGGAATTTTCCATAAGATATCTCTTTATCATCTTACATAGATCTGTCAACATCATTTTTTACTCTATGTGGTAAATCACCTTTATGGGTTGATAACCCTCCAACGAGAAGGTGATGCTCAATTTTTCACAAGCTTCTTCTTTTCATTGAAAATATGATAAGCCATGAGCAAGCTTAGCTTTGTGAATAATTTTTGCATGTTGCAAGAATCTCCATTAGATTAGGTACTAAGCTACCCATAAGACTTGCAACATAAAGGAAAATCACCCCATCATGAAATGTGGTGGAAGGGAAAGATGAAAAATGTGATGAAGACTCTTTTCACCTAAGGGAACTTAAAACTAGACATAGACATACCTAGGCTTAACTATGACACACAATTCTCCACTTGTGCAAAATGGTTATAGGGTGAAAAGTGAGGCAACAACTGGCTCTAACTGAAGACTTGGGTAGGCTATGCCCAAGAAAGGAACTCAAAATCTTTGGTTTCACAAAAGTAAAAGGTGGCAAGACAACAAAACTAAAGTGGGGAAAAACAAGGAAGCAAAGGCAAGGAAGGAAAACTAACTAGGAAAACATGGAAAGGAACTAAACATAACTATAATACAATATAGGGGTTACCTATTCTTAGTTTGAAATTTGATAAAGCTTCAAATCCTTATCATTGCAGGTTAGAGGTAGCACTTCACCATCTTGTTAAGCCAATTTGAAAGAATTATTATTGAATGCTTGATGAATTATGAATGGACCTTTCCACAAGGTATCAAACTTTTTATGCATACCTTTTGGGGATCTTTGCTTATCCCATAGTAACACAGTATCTCCTACCATGAATTTTAATGGTCTCATCCTATTATTGAACAGTCTCTTCACTTGCATCTGGTGTTGTGTGATGTGATCCATGATTTCTTCTCTTTCCTCATCAAGCTTGCTCAAGTACAAAATCCTCTTTTATAAGCCATCTTTATAGATATCATCTTCAATTATTGTTCTAAGTTATTTCATAGCTAATTCCAAAGGTAATGGGAGATTAATCTTAGTTCCATAGACTAATTCAAAAGGATATATACCAATCGCCCTCTTAGGTGTTACCCTATCTGCCCATAATGCCTCATGAATTTTCTTGTGCCAACTTTTTTGATTATCTGACACCAATTTCTTGACAATATTCATCATTTTTTTGTTACTAGACTCAAAAATTTCCTTATGGGAAATAATTAGATAAATGACTGACTGTGATTCCATGCTCAAAGCAAAAATTGTTAATCTCAATTAAAGAGAAATGTGTTGCATTGTCCATTACCAATTTGATGGGAACACCAAACCTAACCAGTATGTTTTTCTTAATAAATTCACATACTACTTTAGAAGTAGTTTTCTTAGTTTCTTTGGCTTCCACCCACTTAGTGAAATAATCAGTTGCAGTTATCACATACTAGTGACTAACACTCGATGCTGGATTAATTAGACCAATGAAATCAAGACCCCATTGTTGAAAAGGCCCCTTGATGATGACAAGCCTTAGTGATAGCATGACTAATTGAGGATGCCCAGTGAACATCTTACATTTTTTACATTTTTTCACCTAGGAATAGGCATCCTTGAACATTCTAGGCTAGTAATAACACTATCTTAATATTTTGAAAGCCATGACTGAGGATGAGAAATGCCCTCCATAGGCTTCATCATAAAATGTTTTCAACAACTTTTCTTGTTGTTGTTTGTCTACGGACATGAGGAAAGTGCCATCTATGTCCTTTTTAAATAATTTTCCATCCCAAATTACATACTTAGTTTCTTTAAATTTAAGATCTCTCCTTTGTCTTGTGGTTAGGCCCTCTAGACATTCTCCGTAGGTCAATAAATAAGTGATATTCTCAAACCAGGAATCTTGCATGCTTACAGCCAAAACTAATTTCTTTTCTTCCAATTCTTCTAATTCTTTAGTAATCTTGTTTTTTGCAATTGCTTTGCACAAGGCATTACCCCTTACTAGCTTGGTAGGCTTAATTTTTATATCATACTCTTGTGTCTTTGCTATCCATGTTTCTCTACCATTACACCCTATGTCCTACTTTGTTAACACACTTTTTACTGCTACATTCAAGACATAGACCATAGAATGAGAATGCAAGATGTAAAATCAAAAAAAATTAAGTGCTTTGACTACTGTAAAAGCATGTTTCTCAATCTATGAGTATTTCAACTCATGATTTTTTAGGGGTATGCTCATGAAAGCTATTGGGGCTTGTATCCCTTCATCATTATATTACATTAGTCTTGCCAATAAAGTGTGTTTAGAGGCATAACAATAACTGAAATAATCTTTCTTATAATTTGGGTAGCATAATACTGGAGCATTAGCAATAGTAGATTTTATCTTTTGAAAGGCTTGCTTTCCTACCTCATTCCATTTAAAATTTGAATTTCCTTCCATCATGTCTACAATAAACTTAGTGGTTTCTATAAAATTTGGTACAAACCTTCTAAGGAAATTCACTTGCCCAAAGAATTATTTAACTCCTATTTTATTTGATGGTAGGCTCAATCTTTGAATAGATTTGACCCATATGGGATCAATCATAATACCTTCTTGAGAAACTATATGACCAAGGAGCTTTCCCTCTATCACACAGAAAATGGATTTTTTGGGATTAAGTGAGATTCCATGTTCCCAACATCTTTGCAATACCTTCTTCAAATCTTCTATGTAATCTTTCCTCTTCTTTAAAAATGTGGTGAGATCATCCAGATATATAACTATAATCTAGTCCTTTAGATCAGAAAATATCTTACTCATACACCTTTGAAATGTAGTGCCAACATTAATGAGCACAAAGGGCATTTTGTGATATGCAAACATACCCCAAGGAGTGGTGAACACTTTCTTATGCTGATCCTTTTCTTGCACTTCAACTTGATTGTAACCTGAGAACTTATTGAGCATGGACATCATTTCGGCTCCAGCCACTGTTTGTAGTAAGTAATCCATATTAGGGAGAGGGAAATTATCCTTCAAAGATGCTTGGCTCAAATTTTGTAAATTGATGTAGATCCTTATTTCTCCATTCTTCTTTCTGACCAGTACTATATTAGCTATCTTGGTGGAGTGATGGATGGGATAGATGATTTTTTCCTTTAGCATCTTGTCTACTTCCTAAAATATAGCATTTACTACCTTAGGATTGTAATTCCTTTGTTTCTACTAGAAAGGGACTACATCAAGTTTCAAGGGAATCTAATGTTTTATTTTCCTACCTCTATAGCTTTTCAAGTCTTTGTAACTCTAGGAAAAAACATCTCTATATTCTATGAAGAGTTTTTTGTAGCTTCTTTCTCTTTAGGCGAACAAGATTTTCCAATATTAATCATTTTGGGATCATGAGTATCTCCAATATTCACCCCTTCATACTCACTAGTAGTAGGACCTTTTTTTGTCATCTTTTGTTTTATGTAAGCATCATGTCTATTGAACAATTTTTCTAAAGTTACAAAGTATGGGGGACTAATATTACCTCGCAATTGGACTTCATCATTTTGATTTCCTTTCCTCTCAACATCTGTTTTTTCATGATTATCATCATTGGATTCATGTCTAGAACTAGATTTTTCATTTTCTAAGAATAGCTACAAACTTCTATCATCTTCAAAGACTTTCCAAGACTTCGCATTGTCAGGAAAAAAGGCTTGATATATGATTTCTATCAAATACTTCTTGTCTTTGAATTCTAGATGGAGAAGTAACAAGGAAGAAAAAATAGCTAATGAAGCTACTTTGGTATTTATCTCTCTTGGTATTGATTCAATACAAAAAGCATCAAGAACTATTTCATCCTAAACTCTATTTCTGTAATTCTTCAACTTGTGATTCTTCATAGGGTATTACCCCTTATTTATCTTACGATGAACTCTACATCACCTCGAGATTTTAGAATCTTTATTCCTTTTTCTTTTGCACTCACTATCCCTAGTAGTAGGGCTTCATACTCTATAGTGTTATTTTTATTTCCAAACTCTAATTTGAAAGACATGGGTTTAGGTTCTCCTTTAGGGGGTATTAGCACTACACCTATGTCAGATCCTGATGAGGAACAACTTCCATCAAACTCGAATGTCCATATAGATGATGATTATTTCTCTTCACTTAAGGATTTCATTTTTGGGTCTTCAGTTTCTTGCTCATTTAGAATGTCTCCAGTAAATAACATGTAATTTCCAAACTCTAGCTCTTGGTAGCAAATCTGAGCTTTAGGATCATCTGACTTTAGCATAGTAAATTTTTCCTTTTCTTCAGGTTCCAATTTAACTTTCTTATTCCCTATGAGTATTACTACTTGGGACTAGTCTAGTCTTATTTCTCCCCCTAAGTCTTAGCAAAAACTTCTGCTTAAGAGAAGCCCATAGCTTGTTGCAATATTTTCCACTAGAATAGTTAGTAAGAGTTTCTTTTCTAAATGAGAAGCTAAGGCTACTTGAGCATATTTAATCTATCCAAGCAAGGGAACCTATTTGGCATTCATAGAATAACATCTCCCATGAACTTTAGTAAGGTTGAGACCTAGGGCTTTAGCTATAGAATAAGGCATAAAATTGTCTGACGCACCTGAATCTATTATGCAATTGCTCAATTTGCATCCATTGATGTACTGTGAAATATAGAATAGGTTAGGTTTTTTCCTAGGAGAGGTTGCTAGGATAGTAGAATCTTCTTGATTAAATAGGTTAGATGTCAAAGTTTCATCTCTTTCTTCCATGGTCACATTGTGATTTAAATTTAAAGTATTCCCTTTACAATGATCTACCATTCTTTTCAACTTAGAGGGATGAGACTTCAAATAATCTATGGAGGAAATATGGATTTTTGATTCTTCAAAGAATTGAATAAAATCAAAGGGCATCTTGTCCTTACTTGTTTGAGATGTAGAAACTCCTTGATCAACATGAATATTATTTGTTGAAGGACTAAGGTCATTTGTGTGAGCATGACTAGAGGATTGATTCTTTTTCCTTTGACCTTGAGTCAAAACTGTGTATGAAGTTCCATCAATAGTTAATTCACCTTTTGGTTCAGAATCTAACTCATAATCCAAAAATAAATTTCCAGAGTCACCATTTGAGTACAAATCTGACTCAGAACAAGGAGTTGTAGTGTTCAACTCATTGGTGGATAACAACTGCATCATATGAGAAGTTTCCACACAATTCTCACTATCATGATCTATTGTCAAATAAAACACACATATCCAACCTAGGTTGTGAACCTGTGGGCTACATGAATTTTCCATCATTATTCCTTCCTAGTGGAATTTTATAATTTTTTTGGTAAGAATTATTGAATTTGGGTAATTTCCTTTTTACTGCTATCAACCCATTTGATAGTTTCTAAATCATTTCATTAGATGATGTGGTGTTACTAGAACTTCCTTTAGTTTGAATTTAGTGCTTCCATTTTCCCACAAAAATCAAGTCATCTTCAAATTCAATTTCCTTCTTTCGTGCATCTACTAAATCTATGGGATGTGCCCTTCTCAAGTCATAATTGAAAGCTGGGGGCATCACACTTATGAAGAAGGTTTTCAGATTACCAATAGTGGGCTTTTCGGCTACTAGAATTTTGCTAGTAATCTTATTAAAAGTAGCAATAAAATCCCTCGTAATCATGGTAGGTTTCTTTTTAATAGATTTCAACTATGTTAGCAAGACATGTTCATCTTCCAAAATTTTAAATCTTGTCTCAAAGCTTATTCTCATTATATCCCAATCAGTGATTGAGCCATCATCTAGATGATAGAACCATTCTACTACATTTTCTATCAAGGTTTGCACAAATAATCTTATGGAAACATCCTCATGTGCAACTCCTAAGATGTGAGTAGCTACAAAGAAGGCCTTAATGTGTTCATCTATGGTAACCTTCCCATCACCTAAAAATTTAAGGAAATTCTTCCTTGAACCAGCTAGGAGTGGGTGATAAGTTTTTAGTGCTAATGGTCCTATTGATGCAACCCATGGAGCAGTCATAATTGTTCTAGCCAGGTATGGTAGAAAATTGACAACTTGGAGAGTAGTGATTTTGTGTAGGGCCAATTCCTGGTAGGTAGTATGTATAGTGCTTTGATTCCTAATAGGGGAAGGTGGTATACTTTGGCTCTTCTTTTCACCTTTCCATTTTGGAATGTTTAGGATGGGAAAACCAAGTTCTATAAGTTTATAAAAAAAAAGAGTCTTGCCCACCCTATTCTTTGGTACTTCTGAGGAACCTTGTTTGTTCTAGGGTGCTAGGTTAGTTTTGTCTTTGAGCTTCATGTCTCAATTGTCTTTTTGCTCTTCAGATGTCTGTCCTTTGAATAACTCTTTCTAAAGCTTTGGATCTTGATTCTTCCTCTTCCAATACTTGGCTAACATTCCTCCTATTTCTCCAAAAAAATGTATTAAGGGATGAAATTATGTCTTCTTGGTCATCTTGGAAATCAAGGTTAGGTTGGAGCATTGGAAAAATGTTCTCATGAGGTAGTACCATCTGCCCTCTTGATATAGGCTTATTAGTCAAGAAATTATTCGTATCTCCCCAGCGGAGTCACCAAAAATCTGTTGGTAAATAGATTGTTCTTTTTTATTCTAACTCTTAAATGCCCAAGCTATGAACAATATCTAATTACAAATAGTTGAAAAGATACTTCTAAAAAGACTAAATTTTCTCTGCATTAATAGGTAAAGCTCCCTATTGTGGACTTATAATGAATTATGTTTTGTTCCTAAAACTTATATTGAAATTTGTTCTTGACCCAAGAATAAGAGAGGTAAAATCAACCCAAGCCTAAACAAGATCTAACTCAAGCAAGAAGTGATGTTTGAAGAATTGATTAAGTTCATGAACCCACACATCTTATGAACTCACAAAGCCTAATAACTCAAAATGACATAACAAATAATACTAACTAATTCAGCTAGAATCTAAGCTACAAGGAAAGAAAGATTAACTGAAGGGGAAAAAACATCTAAGAGGTTTCTCTTGAGCATGCAATGACACTACTTATCACATCTATTCACTACTTCAAAATAGGGGAATGAAACTCTGTTAGTTCCTTGCTTTGATTTAGATAAGAGAGAAAACACGTAATTAACAACTAATAGAAATGGAATAGAAAATAATTGATACAAACTACCATTCAATTGACTCTACAACATCAAGTACTTCACATCAAAAATTAGCTAACCTTTTATTAATCTTTCAATTTCATACATATAGGATTCTAAGATGACCATTACAATAGAATTTCAATTGGTTCATCTCCTCAAAAGAAGACAAATGACAAGAAACGTGTTTGTCATATTATAATGATTATGTAAGAAAGTGAAAAGGGGGAAAAATATGAATCACTTTGCCTTCTTTCCCTTTTTCTACTTTTTTTCTATAGGCCTTAGCAGCAATAATGATTGGGATTAGCTCTTCATGCCCAGGCACATATGTTGCTATATCTCAAAAGCCACTTAGAATGCTCCCTAGCCAACTCCTTCACAACATCCAATTGATCTTCCAATTCCTCCATGGCCACATGTATGCATTTGCTGAGTTTCTAGAGTCTTGTAACTCTATTTTGATTACTGGAGGATACATCCGTCAGACCATCTATGAATTTGGAGAAATTCTCCTACATGACAGTTATTCTAATGAGTCCTTTCCCTTGGCTACTAGTCTGTAAATCTATATGCAATCCCCTTATGAGTTCAAAACCTTTTTCTTGGTCCTTCTTCACTTTATCTTCTATCTCCTTAAGTCTTTTCTCTGCTAACAAGATCATTTCAAATTTGAACTACATACTCTGAAGCCATTTGAACAAAGGTTCATCTCCCTTTGGAAAACTACATACTCTGAAGCCATTCGAACAAAGGTTCATCTCCCTTTTGCAAGATCTTTTCTTCAATGGCTTCCTTTTCCTTCATTTGAATAATCATCTTCAGAAGAGAGATACAATCATCTCTCTACACTCTTTCTCTAGCCAAAGTATTTCTATTTGTCGAGATGTTATCCTTCTTTGTTTCTAAGCTTAAGATAACATTGCCAATTTTCTCTATAATAGAGACTCCCTCTAATTTGAGCTTCTTAGTCTATTCCTTACTAATTTGGCCAAAGTTCATATATTCCTCAAGCTGATAGATAAGGGATTTAACTTTGGAAATAGTAGGATTGCCTGTTATTGGCATTTTGAAGATACTTGCCAATAGAGTGACCAATTATTTAATGAATTTGTTTAGTTCTTCTATCTTTGCCTTCATCCTAACTTTTGACAACTTTAGGCTCTCTAGTTGTCCTTTGATTACTTCAATGGTTGACTTCCACAAGCCAATCTTGGTGTCATGTTTCACCTCTCCAAGATCCACCGAGTGCAAAGTGAGATCATGTGCAGTCATATCTTCCATTCATCCATCCTTGGTGGGCTTCACAATCTCCATTTTTAGGTGCCCAGTCTCAAGATCTTGTCTAAGGATAGACAAGGTCTTTTGCTTCTTGACTTTACTCAAAGAAAACCTAGATCAAAATATAAGAGATAAAGTATCCACTATCTACACTAGGAAGGTACTTGGTTGCAGAAGTGTAGCACTTACTTGTAGAATTGGGCTATGGTGAGGTGGGGAAACTAGGGTAACATGAGGAGACTAAATTGGGGTGATGGCACTATCTTTTGGCTCCTCCATCTTCTTCTTCTCAACATCAATTTGGGTTCCAATAACTAGGAGGGAGACATCATGATAAGTCTTAGCCAAGAGGATGTTCTTGTCTAGAGGTTGGTCACCTCCCCCTAATGGTTGAACTAGTCCTTGAATAATGGCCAAGGTTACACCTGTTGTGCCACCTTGAGATGAGGAAGGATCTGTAACTACTGGAGAAGCTTGAGCTGATGTACTTTGACTTCCACTCTTCCTTATAGTAATCCATTCAATGCACTTTCTAGTTATTTTGATGATTCAAGCCATCATGATATCTAAGTCCTCCTTAGCATCCTTGTAAGGCTCTAAACTGATAGGAGTGTCTCTCAACTTAGTCAGATATGTATTACTATTAATATGTTGCCCATCATCCTCCAATCCTTCAACATCAAGATTGATATTATATGTTTTTATTTGCTCCACTATGACCCTAGTGAAAGCATGATCTCAACTTTCAAATTTATCTCTATAATCTGCCCAATAATCCTCAGCTATGGTAATGTTTTTTATCACACTCCCAATCTACAACACCTCCCTAATATATCTATTCAAATCAAACATAGGTCTCAAGACCTCATACATCTCCAATTTGGACCTCATCTCAAACACTTTAAGCATATTCTTTACATCAGATTGAGACTCACAACTAAAAGCTCCTACTTTCATAGGAAACTCGTATCCCTTCTTCTTCAAGCTCTCACTCAGCATGTTTACTTGGATTGCCTGCCTCACAATCTCTATCAACACAATCATGTCCCTTGGATACTTGGGAAGCTTTAAGGGGAATCCATTGAAAGCTGCAAGGTGCAAATATGAGAAAGATGAGAACTAGATAAAATAACTTCCAAACTAGCTAATAGCCACCATTGCTTCTGGGTTGAATCTCCTCTCTAGGAATTCTTGGAGCTCCCTACAAATTGTCATAGTGAATGTATCATTAACTTTGACATACTCTGGATAACTATTTTGCAATTACAAACATGGATAAAATTCATAACATGTCACATCATTGAGAAAAATTTGTATCCTTGGGAGGCCTAGCCATAACTGTAAACATGCTAATATGTAAATCAAAATAGAAGACGTATAGAAGGTGTTGTAGAACTTTGCAGCACTGAGAGCATTGGAAAGATTTTCACTTACCTCATGAGCCCAGTCAATGTATTGTGTATCTAAAAAAATAACTTGTACCAAAAAGAAATATTGTTCAATGAAATTTAGAGATTGTACCTTACCTTTCAGTCTATGCAAGAGAACCAGAATGTCTACAATCTCAAGTTTGAGATTAGTACCATATAGAGTTTTTGGGACCATCACTAAATCTAGAAGAAACTCAACCTTATGACCATCTCCAAGGTGAGTGATTTGGTAAACTGATAGGAGATTGGAGCTTAGATTTGGAAAATAGAGAACACCTTTGAATTCCCCATCTTCCATTTCAAGATGTCCTTTCCCTTCAACTTCCATTTTAGTATCATCTCCCATGAAGATGTGTGGTACCTTTAACTACTTCAATGAAGAAAAGTCTTCCCTTGAAGAACCCATGTGGTAAGAGGCACTTGAGTCAAGTATCCATTCCGAAGAAGAATTTAAGTTTTCCATAAGTGCTTGACCTTTACCCTTCGAAGAGGTTGGAGTAGAATCCTTGGAAGTACCTGGCACTTGAATCTTGTTCTTCTTGAGTAGATTTTCTAACTCATTGATTCTTTTTGTCTTGCAATGATGCTCGTCATGATTTGGATTTTTACAATATGATAAAAAAGAGTTTGTCCTTATTTTCATTACTTCCCTTCTTATTTCAAGAAGAACTACCTTTTTGAGAGGAGGATTGTTGTGTCTCAGATTGTGTTTTCTGCTTCCACTGCTTCTTCTTCTTGTTGGTTTTTCCCCCTTGACTTGATTTGTGACCATCACTAGCCACCAAAGCTTTGGTGTTAGATGACTTGAGAAGTCCAAAATCCACCAAGTGAGATTGTTCAACAATCAACATGTCTGTAAATCCATCAACAGAAGGCTTCTGGTAAGTAAATCCCATGGTTAACCTGTGAGTATTAAAACTTGAAACAAAGTTAGCATACTCAAAAGGTAGCCTCTTCAGGATGTGATGAATCAACCTGTCATCCTTTATGAGATTTCCACAATCTTTGAGAAATTCCCTATACTCATTGACTTTGATGATGTAATCCTAAATTGTGTCATAATTCTTACGATCCAAGAGAAGTAGATCATCTTCAATCTGAAATCCCTTTTCTTCATCCACCTTACCATACAACTGTTCAAGTTTATCCCAAGCTTCTTTGGATTTTGAACAACTTTTAATGTGAAAGAGAAGATCCCCATGTACAAAACTCCTGATAACACCTAAAGCCTGTCGGTCTTGATTTTGCCAATCAATGAGTTTTTTTAGCATCAGTAGGTTTGGTAATTGTACCATCAACATATAGACTAAATTCTTTTTCCATTAATCTACTCCATGCAATATCTTTCCATGTAGAATAGTTGCACAAAGTTAGAGGAGGACATTTAAAACCCATGATGCAAAAATGAAAAGAGCACAATAGAGAGACACAAAAAACACAATACACACCCTCCCTTTTCACTCAATCAAAAGACACCCCCAAAAAAGATGCTTTGGCACTTTATAAGTAGTGCATTTACAATGGGCCACTTGTCAAAATGAACAAAGTGGACTTTCTAATTTTTCTCTTACAACTGCCTTATGAGGCTTAAATCTGTCACTTAAGAAGTATAGCTTAGTTTTACAACAATTCTAAAAAAGAATCAAAGCAGTACAATGCCAAAGAAGGCCGAATTCTAAAAGTGAGAAATTTGTCCATAGAACCCTAGAATCTGACTTCAAATGTAGAAAGTAGACAAAAAAAATGCACTTTCAAAAAAAAAAAACTCACAAAAGTGACCAATGTGCCCATACAGAGTTTTTGAAGTTGCAAAATGTAAGATTATGTAGGTACAGTCACCAAAAGACATAAATTATGCAAAATTTGTTCATCAAAACTAGAAAACAACACCACCACTAGAAAATTCAAGAAATTCTACCTGATTTCAAAAAAAATTGCACCTAAATCAGAGTCTGAATGTCTGAGTTATGGGCTCGCAAAGTCAAGCTGCCAAACTGAAAAGCAATCTAGAGAGGGGTCTAGAAGAGAAACTGCGAGTATAAATTTGATGATCAAATGGCCATCAACATAGTTATAAAATGCCTAAGAATGACATCCAGACGAGCATCAAACTTAACCTTACCAAATGATGACATTAGCAAAAATCAGCGACCTATGCTGAGTGGCAAGCATAGTTGGTCATTTGTACTATACAAAAATGACACGTGTCAAGATCCGTACTGATGATGTGGCACTGTCAAGTTCCACAAGTGACATGGTAGTCTCGGACCTCCATTGCAACTGACATGTCTTACGCAGTACACGTGGCTACTCGTGAGTGGCCGAAGGCAAGTGCAAGCATTAATGCAGGGTGACAACCCGTGGGTGTATCAACAACATACACGTGGCAGTTGGGTCTATGAGCTATCCAAGGGGGGATCTAACAGAGGCTCTGCATGGATCCTAAAGTCTGCAAAATTGCCCGGCAAAGATCTAACATGCCAAAATTATCACAGGCGGGTAGGAAATTGAACCATGGTCAGAGTTTTTAAAAAATGTTGCCACCATCGAAAGTTTTCCGAAAAACTCCAAATGAGTATGATCAAAATTTGAGACAGATGCTAGAACTATCTGTGTGGGTAGGAAAAGTTTGTAGGGGCTAGGAAGAATGTAGACGTTCCAAAAAAAGTTGCAAGCTATGAATGTCAGAAGGAGTAGCATTGTCAGATCCTAGCTTTCACGTCGTCGAGAAACTAAAAATGTTGCGCGGGAGAAATTAAACCCCCGTCTAGTTAAACCTGTGGTGGGTGGGAAAACAAACCACTTGCCTGTAAAAAGCCAATTGTGGTTGGGTTACAATGGGGATTTATCCCACATTTGATAGGGAAATGCACTCAGTGCAATCTAAAAGGAAGACTTTGCGCTCTCAATGCAAAGAGTTGCCCGCTGGTTGATGCCCTTGCCATGATTTTGAGGGGCTTTAGCGAGATTATGCCTTAGCTAGAAATGTGATTAGAATATCCTCTATGGTGAGGGTATATTTAATGTGATCTTCCCAAACTTTGTATTGAAGCCATGCGATAAAATGCAATAAACCCTCCAAAACACAGATCTGAGGTGTCACTACCCGAGTCTACTAAAAAAATTTCTTTGTCAAGCAAAGAAATTTTTGCAAATTTGGACCAAATATATGATGAAATTACAGAGAAAAATGATAGATCCAAAATTAATTAATTAGATCTATAAAAAAGACCATACCCATACTGCAAATCAGGCCTCTAGGTTTTGATTTGGAAAAAAAAATTGCCTCACGGTTGACTTTGGGCCAAGATAGCCGAGTTTATAGTCAATTTTCACTGGATTAGCATTTCAAACACAATGGCGAGGTCAGATCTAGTTCTGGACACTCCCAATTTTTGTAGCACTCTAGATTCAGGCTGAGGTGATGAAGCAAGTGTGGTCTCGAATGGCTATGTGATGAGAAAATCTTCAAGTTTCTCTAATACCATGTAACAATTTTCCTAAGGGAAAAATTCACCCAAGAACTAAGAACTCAAACACAAGCACAAAGTAGACCAAAAAGAGAGAGAGTATGATCAGAATACCAATGTATTCAATAATTGGTTAAGAGTACACTAGGAGTGCCTAAGTATAAAGGCCTTTGAGATACATCTAGAATGCCTTGTAATCAGCACCATGATGTGTCATACAACCAAGCACATGTCCACCAGATATTGGTTATCCTCCATTAAGCACGAAAGTAAGTGCGGTGATGAGAGGATAAGCCTACAAGGGTGTGACACATAAAACAGTGTTGTAAAAAACATGTGCTTAAATAGAGTTGCATATTCCTATGTTGTCAACATGACAACTTAAAAGGTGTACAAACTCCTAAGTGTCTCACAAATAAAAATAATAAAATAATGCAAAATAATTAAATAATGCATTAAACCTAAGTAGACTTAAGTAAGTGTAAATAGTAAAGTACTTATTTACACCAACAAGATGAATTTTGTGATTAGTGAGATGAAGGAGCAATAGATATAGATAGCTTCAGACAGAGGCAAAAAGGAAAGCAACCTTAAACATGTACAGAATTAGTTCCTAGGAGTTCTAGATAGTCACAAATTGGTATGCAAAATAGTAGCAATAGTAGTACTAAAAATTTTGATCCCACTCTCCCCTCCTTATTGTTAAGAAATACTAAGAGTCTAAGGGAGATATACTAAGATGAAAGGTATGATGAAGACTATGATAAGAGTGTTAATTTTTCATTATTTTCTCATAGTGATCCAATCTATTTTGAAGAAACCATGAAAAAAAAAAGATGGTGTAATGCCATGGATGAGGAAATAGATGCTATAGAAAGAAATGAAACATGAGAGTTAATTGTTTTTCCTCCCAACAAACAAGTAATTGGAGTTAAATAGTCTATATGATGTAGGGGCATCCAGAGGTATAAGGGCAATCCTGTGTCACCCAAAAAATGTACTTAGACTTAGTTTTTGTTTCATGTGTTTTCATTTTTGGATACCCATTTGGGTCAAATAAAGGTTCCAACTCTCATAGTTCCACTATCAGTGTGTTAGAAAATCTTAAAAAAATAGGAGCATGTAATTGGGCCATAATTTTGGTAAACTAGAAGGTGTGAATTGGCCAAATGAATGTAATTGTGATTTAGAGCATTCCAGAAAAAGAATCAGGTTAAAAGGCCCCACGGTTTGAAAGTTATTACAATTTTTTGAGTTTTGGAGACCTCCTAAGAATGCTTCAAAGTTAGGTTAGGGGCATTAAATGACCTTGAAAAGGGCCAAAAAATGGGGTACGAGCGAAGCTGGTCCATAGGGCTATAGAGTGCTTCAAGAGCTTTTCAAAAATGTAAACAGTTCGTCAATCGGAGCTACGGTTCAAAAGTTATGCCTCCCGAAAGTTTGGTTATCATTTCTAGATTCTTCTAGATTTCTGCCAACTTCTAATGCAACTTTTGGAACCTTCTATTTGGTCAGTGGATGCCTACTAGCACTTTCTAGAATGTATTCCTTGTCTTTAACCCTCCGGGGTCTATTTAAGGAGATTTTTGGCATTGTAAAAGGCAATTTGAAGTGGAGTTTGAGAAGAGGTACTGAAAGGAGAAATTATCTCTAGATCTATGCTATTGTAAGCCCTTAGGGCATGTTTTGAAATTTATTTTCTCTGTACTATTTGTACTAGCTTATTTTTTGGTTAATACAATTTCTCTTTTTTGTTGCATCCATTCTATTCTTGGGTTGTGTCCCCATCAAGTGGTATCAGAGCTAGTTTTCCTGAGTGTGTAGACAGAGCGCCGACTGTGAGGTAGTTTGCACTAGGACTATGTGGTTGTGGGTTCGAGTTAGAAGATGCCTCCACAAAGAGAGTGTGGTGGAAGGGCCAGAGCTATTAATCCTGAGGAGGTTAGAGCCCTCCAAAGGCAAGTATAGGCATTGCAAGAGGAGCTTCGTAGAGGAGAAAATGTTGCCGCAGGTGACAACAGTGAGGATGAAAATGAAGAAGAAGTAATGGGACCAAAAGGGGAATTTGACGGGAAAGTTCTGAATCATGCAGAGGAAAGGATTTTTAGGGCCATTACTAAGTTTGAGAAAAGACCTACAATTGAAGTGGGTGTATTTTCAGGAAATCTGAAACCAGATGAGTTGATCGATTGGATCAATGAACTGGAAGAATACTTTGAGTATGAGGATATAAGGGACCCAGATAGGGTTAAGTTTTCAAAGGCCAAACTGAAAGGCCATGCCAAAATCTGGTGGCAAGAGGTTCAATTGGAAAGAAACAGAAGAGGAAAGGAGAAGATCACAAGATGGGATCGCATGGTGGACAAATTGAAGAAGCAGTTCATTCTTGTGGACTACGAGCTTGATTTGTTTAAGAAGATGCATGGGTTAAAGAAAGTAGGAAGATCAATCCAAGAATATACAGAGGAATTTTATCGACTCTTGATTAGAGCAGGGCATGCAAAAGAAAATAAGGAGAAGGTTGCTCATTATATCAGTGGGTTGCGACCTAGCATCGAGGAGGAATTAAGTTTGGTAAGAATGACCAGCATTGAAGAGGCATACCAGTTTTCCCTACGAGTTGAAGAGAAGTTGAATAAAAGGTTTGAAGGAAGACAAAGAGGGTGTAGTCAAGGAGGAAGGGGAAGCGGTAGGTCATCTAGAGGCCGCAATGAAACCCAAAAGAAAAATGAAGATGTTGGTACTAGCAGGAACCAGAGGAATGAGGGTTTCAACCGCTCCCATGATCAAGACTTTGGAAATCAAAGAGGAAGAGGTAGAGGATGTGGACAAGGAAGAGGAGGCTTTCGTGGTACCTATTTACATTGCAATGAAGAAGGTCATCGTGCCTTTGAATGCCCTCAATGACAAGGAAGGACAGATAGGAGAGCTGAGGGCCAAGCTAGGGTTGCTCATGTGGATGAGGATGCACAATCATCACATTCAAAGGATGAAAAAAGAGGAGAGACCTTGGTAAATGAAAGAGTCTTACTAAGTGGTGAGATTGAACCAGGACAATGAAGGAGTTTTTTCTGTACCAGATGCAAGTGTGAGGATAAATGTTGTGACGTGATCATTGATGGTGGTAGCACTGATAACTTGGTATCAGAAGAAATGGTCTCTAAGCTAAAGCTCAAGAGGGAGAAACATCCCCAGCCCTATCAGATTGCTTGGGTAAAAGATGATCATAAGGTCCTGGTAAGTGAACAATGTTTAGTGAAATTCAAAATTGGGAGTTACCATGATGAAGTTCTCTCTGATGTTATTTCAATGGATGTTTGCCATCTATTGTTGGGTAGACCATGGCAGTTTGATAGACATGCAGTACATGATGGACATGCAGACACATACTCTCTGACAAATGATGGAGTTCACCACAAATTGAAGCCCATGAAAAAGAAAGGTGAAAAGGTATGTAGCAATGCTAGGATTTCTCTTATTGATGGAAAGAAGTTTTTAGATGGCATGAAACATCAGCATATGTGCTATGCTTTGATTCCTAGGAAAGATAAAGAAGGTAGTAGTGAAATATCACTTGAACTTTCAGATTTACTAGGGGAGTTTGGAGATATTATCTCTGATAATGTTCTAGATGGATTGCCACCAGTAAGGCAAATCAGTCATCAGATAGATCTGATTCCAGGAGCTAGTTTTCCTAACAAGGCTGCTCACAGGATGACTCCTACTGAAACAGAGGAGCTAAATAGATAGGTTCAAGAGTTGTTGAGGAAGGGCTTGATTCGAGAGAGCCTGAGTCCATGTGTAGTACCTGCAGTACTCACACTAAAGAAGGATGGAGAGTGGAGGATGTGTACAGATTCTTGAGCTATAAATAGGATCACCATCAAGTACCGATTTCCTTTGCCAAGGATGGATGATCTTATGGACTGCTTGAGTGGAGCTCAGTACTTCACAAAGATAGATCTGAAGAGTGGTTATCACCAGATATAGATTCGAGAAGGAGATGAGTGGAAAATAGCCTTCAAGACCAAGGAGGGTCTTTTTGAGTGGTTAGTCATGCCCTTTGGATTGACGAACGCCCCAAGAACCTTCATGCGGCTCATGAATGAGGTACTTAAGAAGTTCTTGGAAAAATTTGTTATTGTTGATTTGGATGATATTTTAATTTTCAGCAAGATTTTGGAAGAACATTTACTGCATATTTGTAGTGTCCTTGAAAGGCTAAGGGAAGAGAAACTATTAATTAATCTGAAGAAGTGTATCTTTGCAAAAAGGGAGTTAGTCTATTTGGGGTTTGTTATATCACCTGAAGGTCTCAAAATGGATCCGGAGAAGGTAAAAGCCATCTTGGAATGGCCTACTCCAAGGTTTTCTACTGAGGTAAGATCATTTCATGGTCTGGTTAGTTTTTACAGGAAGTTTATTAAGAATTTCAGTGGCATCTGTGCACCCCTAACTGATACAATAAGAGGGGATAGAAAAGAGTTCAAATGGACTGCAGCAGCTGCGAGAAGTTTTGAATTGCTGAAGAAGAAGGTGATAGAATAGCCTGTGTTGGCACTTCCAAATTTTAGAAAAGTGTTCTAGGTGGATTGTGATGCCAGTGGCAGTGCTATTGGGGCTGTATTAAGCCAAGAAGGTAAGCCTATTGCATATTTTAGTGAAAAATTGAATGATGCAAAGAAGAAGTATTCTGTTTATGATCAAGAGTTCTATGTAATAGTTTAGGCCTTAAAGAAATGGAGGCATTATTTATTGCCAAAGGAATTTGTTTTGTATACTGATCATCAGGCATTACAGTACCTAAATAGCCAAGGTAAATTGAATCAAAGGCATATGAAGTGGGTAGAGTTCTTGTAGAGCTATACATTTGTGTTGAAGCATAGAAGTGGAAAATCTAATAGGGTTGTAGATGCACTAAGTAGGAGATAGTGATTCTTTACAATAATGCAGGTTGAAGTAGTTAGGTTTGATGAACTTAAGAATCTGTACCCTGAGGATCCTGATTTTTCTGAAGCATGGAAAGCTTGTAAAGAACCTATTGCTGTAGATAGAACCAAGTGGTTAGACTATTTGATTCAGGATGGCATGTTGTTCAAGGGTAGTCAATTGTGCATTCCAAGGAGTTCCATGAGGGAAAAACTGATTAAGGAGAAACACAATGGAGGGATGGCAGGACATTTTGGTTAAGATAAGACCATTGGCATTCTTAGAGAACATTATTTTGGCCTCAAATTTCACAGGATGTGAAGAAGTTTGTACAGAGTTGCCAGGTTTGTCAAGTTGCCAAGGGGTTTAGTCACAATACTGGCCTATATCAGCCATTGCATGTTCCATCAAGGCCCTGGGAGGACATAAGTATGGATTTTGTTCTTGGATTGCCAAGGACACAAAGGGGTAATGACTCAGTATTTGTGGTGGTTGATAGGTTCTCCAAAATGGCACATTTCATTCCATGCCACAAAACTCATGATGCTGTCCATATTGCAGACTTGTTTTTCAAAGAGGTGTTAAGACTACATGGTCTTCCAAGGAGTATAGTTTCTGAAAGAGATACTAAATTTGTGGGGTATTTCTTGAGGCCATTGTGGAAAAGGTTGAGAACAGACTTGAAATTCAATTCCACACATCACCCACAAACTGACGGCCAAATAGAAGTGGTAAATAGAAGTCTAGGCAATTTGCTGAGATGTTTAGTTGGGGATAAGCCCAAGGGATGGGATTTGATTCTACCACAAGCAGAGTTTTCTTACAATAACTCTATAAATAGGAGTACTAGAAAATCACCATTCCAAATTGTATATGGGAATAGCCCAAGGACTGCACCAGAATTGAGGAAGATAGAGCAAGGGGAGAGGACAAGTGCTAAAGCAGAAAAATTTCCTGAACATATCAAGCATCTACATGAGGAGGTGCAGGCACACATTACCAAGATGAATCAAGAGTATAAAGCTAGGGCTGATCAAAGGAGAAGACATAAGGAATTCCAAGCAGGGGATCTAGTCATGGTGCACTTGCGAAAAGAAAGATTTCTAGCTGGTACTTACAACAAGCTGAAAATGAAAAAATTTGGCCCCTGCAAAATTTTGAAGAAACATGACTCAAGAAATGCATATGAAGTGGAGCTGCCAAATGGAATTCACATTTCTCCCATTTTCAACATTGCAAATTTAACAGAGTATCATGATGATGGTGCAGATGAGGAGCTGGTGTTAGAGCCATGTCCAATTCTTGCTTCTAAGAAGGAGGAGATAGAAGACATTCTAGATCATCATGTGGGTAGGAGTACTAGAAATAGGTAGTATGAAGAGTATTTGGTGAAGTGGAAAGGACAGCCAATTGAGGACTCAACTTGGATTTTAGTAGCTGAGGTTTCCCATTTGGGATTTCCTCTACCATTCATAAAGTGACAAGGTCACTTTTCAATCTACCCTAGGTGTCTGATGCAGGAGCATCCAGAGGTATAAGGGCAATCCTGTGTCACCCAAAAAATGTACTTAGACTTAGTTTTTGTTTCATGTGTTTTCATTTTTGGATACCCATTTGGGTCAAATAAAGGTTCCAACTCTCACAGTTCCACTATCAGTGTGTTGGAAAATCTCAAAGAAATAGGAGCATGTAATTGGGCTATCATTTTGGTAAACTAGAAGGTGTGAATTGGCCAGATGAATGTAATTGTGATTTAGAGCATTCTAGAAAAAGAATCAGGTCAAAAGGCCACACGATTTGAAAGTTATTACAGTTTTTTGAGTTTTGGAGACCTCCTAAGAATGCTTCAAAGTTAGGTTAGGGGCATTAAATAACCTCAAAAAGGGCCAAAAAATGGGGGATGAGCAAAGCTGGTCCATAGGGCTATAGAGCACTTCAAGAGCTTTCTAAAAATGTAAACAGTTCATCAATCGGAGCTACGATTCAAAAGTTATGCCTCTCGAAAGTTTGGTTACCATTTCTAGATTCTTCTAGATTTGCACCGACTTCTAACACAACTTCTAGAACCTTCTATTTGGTCGGTGGATGCCTACTAGCACTTTCTAGAATGTATTCCTAGTCCTTAACCCTTCGGGGTCTATTTAAGGAGATTTTTGGCATTGTAAAAGGTAGTTTGGAGTGGAGTTTGAGAAGAAGTACTGAAAGGAGAAATTATCTCCAGATCTATGCTATTGTAAGCCCTTAGGGCATGTTTTGAAGTTTATTTTCTCTGTACTATTTGTACTAGCTTATTTTTTAGTTAATACAATTTCTCTTTTCCGTTGTGTCCATTCTGTTCTTGGGTTGTGTCCCCATCACTATAAGACCAAGTGCAGTGTTGAAGGAAAAATAGATAGGAATAAGGCATGATTAGTGGCCAAGGGGTACAAATAGTTGTATGGTAGGGACTTGTATGCCAATTACAAGAATGGAAGCCATGTGTGTTGTCAGAGAAATTGTAGCCTAGCACAAATGGAAGGTATATCAAATGGATGTGAAGTCCACCTTCTTGAATGGAGTATTGAAGGAAGAGATGTACGTGGAGCAGCCACTTGGTTATGAATTTGTAGGTGAGGAACACAAAGTGTATAGGTTGAAGAGGGCTCTTTATGGGCTCAAGCAAGCTCCATAGGTGTGGTATAGTAGGGTGTATAAAAGTATGGTTGGAAGCTTGATGTATTTGAAAACTCAGCCTAATATGATACATGTAGTAAGTCTAATTTCTAGATTCATGAAAACTCAAAAGGATTCCCATCATTAAGAAGGAAAGAGGATCATAAGGTGTGTGAATGGTACTAAGGGATTTAGCATTTTGTATACTATTGATAATGAATTTAGGCAAATTGGTTACACTAATAGTGATTGGATTGGAAGTCTAGATGATAGGAAGAGAACTTTCAATTATATGTTTCATATGGGTTTGGGTGCAATTTCATGGACATCCAAGAAGTAACCAATTGTTTCTTAATCTACAACAGAGGTTCAATACATGGTAGCAAATGTAGCAGCATGTCAAGCTATTTTTTCTAAGAAGAATCTTGGTAGATTTGAATGAAAAGCAAGAGGATGGAACCATAATATTTTGTGATAACATTCCCTCAATTGCAGTAATAAAAAATCAAATTTTCCATGGGAGAAGAAAGGACACTGAGATCAAATATCATTTCAATAGAGAGTTAGAGGAGCAACTAGAAAACATTGTCACTAAGCCATTGGGCATAGCAAGTTTTGTGCACCTAAGAGGAAGTTTTGGCATATTTAATTTGGATCAGTATTGATCCTAATATTTTTGGCTTAGGACAAAAGGGGAGTGTTAGAATATTTTAAAAAATTGGTTATCCCTTGAGACCTTCATCCACCTACCAAGTTTGATGGTCTGCAGCTGGAATAATCAAAAACATTAATACGAGTAGGTGAGTTCAAATTTTGAAATGAGAGGGAGATTTTTGAATTTACAACAAGAGACAAAAAGGGGAGAATATTCATTTCATTCTATAATTCAAATTTAGACATTATGAGAATTAGTTTATTTTAGCAAAACAATAGAGGCAAAAAGTTCTATTGGATCCAATAGTAGCACATGTGGATGACTTTTGAGATATTTTTTGAAACTAATGTTTTTGTCATGTATGAGCACTGATTGCTCTAGGATTATTGTATGCAACCATACATTTATGTAAGTTTGATTTATATTTTTAGATATTTTGTTCTTCTAGGGTTTTTAGTTTATTCTCCATATTTCTATCAGCTTGTTTTAGTTAATCAAAAGCAAGAAATCATATTTGCCATCTCCAATCTATTGTCTTTTTAGATCTTGTCTCCTTTGATACATGTTGATGTGTGTGTTAGAAAGTATTGGGAAAATGGAGGATAAATAATTATCCCTTTATGTATTTTCTATATATCCTAACCCCTTGCTATATAACCACATAGTGGTAACAAAATAACAATGCAAGATCTAATACCAAATTACAATAATTTGTTCATAAAATATAACTGATTACATGCAATATGCCTGGCTATATGGCCTTCCAGATTAGGAAAAAAATCAAATGGAAATTACAAAATCAGTTCTACAAGATCCAAAAAGATCTAACTTACAACCATTCTCAGCTAGTCTAGATACAAAACTGGATAAGAACACCAAGAAGAATCCACACATGTACCTGCAAGTCCACCAAGAGATCCTCTAGTTCCTAAGTCACAGCTCTAGCTCTTCAAATTTGCATCTATCGTTCCTTCCATCCCAACTCAATGACTCAAAGAATCCAAAAGACCCCTACTTATACTAATCTAATCCACAAGTCAGCCTAGCAATTACAAATTAAATAAAACTTAACATTAAATACTTGAAGTGCCATAAGTCGGCCTGCAATAGAAATTAAATGTCCAAAAATTGATATCCAAGAAAAATCTTGATATCTCCTAGCTCCAATTGAATTAGAACTCATCCTTCAAATTATAAGTAAAAATTTAAGTCCTCTACAACCCCTTAAATTAAAAAAGGCTTATTCCTTAAGGATAAGTGTGCATCCATCCCGAAAGTCAAGAATAAAAAATTATAGTGCAAAACTGCCAGAAATTGATACTCTGGGAGAATTTCCATATCTCCCAAATTATGAGGAATTAAAACTTGATCCTTTGATATAAGAAATTAATCTAGGCCCTCTTTAGTCTCAAAATTTAATAGCCTCTAATTTTTTGTGAAAAATTAGTTATACAACCTGCAATAGGCACCTAGAAACTAGAAAAAACACATTTTCAATAGCAAGGTTCAAACAACTCAAACTTCAACTTAATCCATCCAATCTCTATGAAATCACGAGGAATGGTTTCCCAATGCATATCCAAGACATCCCTAACCATGAAAATCATAACTCCACCAAAATAAAATCTTGATGCTCCTCAACACTAAACCAAAATCCCTCCAAACATGCAAGATTGCAGGAAAGCCTAGGATGCTCCTGCATCTGACACCCTAGGTTCAAAAAGATGTTCTAGTAACTAGAAGAACATATTTTAGGATTCAACCCATAAATTCCAAATTTTTTCTTCACTACACATCCTCCAAGTCTTCAAATTGCACACTCTTTCCCTTGTTTTTCTTCTTCTTCACATCCACCAAAGGTGTTCCATAAGTCTACTTTCCATGTTGATATCCAACCTTCTCAGAATCTACCAACTCAATTCAACTACCAATACTTAGGTTCCTCCTACCAAGCTCTTCATTTTACAAATGAATAAGGGAAAAATTCCTACCACCTTTCTCAAAAGTAAACACATTCCTAACACAATCATGCACAACCCTACAATCATCCTACCAAGGTCTACCAAGTAACACATGAAAACTATTCGTATCCATAATATCAAACAAAAAGTCTTGAAAAAACTAGTTCTCTGACAAGAATCCAATGTCCTCTCACCAACCATTACTCACTAAGACATCAAACTCTCCTTTCTTAGGTTGACTATCCTAGACTACAACCTCATTCACAATAATAGTTGTCCTTTCAATCAGACATTCCAAATATCTATGCCCTTATTGACCACACTTGAAACAATTACCTCTAAACCCACCTTTACCTATACTTCATTTCTACTCAATAGGTTTTGGTTTACCCTTTACTCTCGATTGAGATTGTACTGAGGTATCCTACTTCTCCTTTCCTTAGGAAATACCTTGATTCTTCCTCTTTAGCTTCTTCTCTGCTCTCAAAGCATACTGATAATCATCCTCAACTAAAAATATATTTAGCATACAAACCTCATCCTAAATGTTTAATCTTAAAACATTAATATACTAAGCTACCTTCTCTTTTGATAATTCTTTATGCCCAGACTGAATAGTCAACTTGTAGAACTCCTCTGTATAATCTTTCACAATCATGTCCTTCTAGTTCAGATTCTTCAACCTTTTAAACAAATCAAGTTTATAATTAGTAGAAATGAACATAGCCTTCAACTTAATCAACATCAATATCCATCTAGTTATCTTCATTTCACCTTCTCTTCTGTATCTCTTTATAGTTCTTTCTACCAAAAAGCAACATGTTGTTTGTGCCAACCTTACTCTGAATGGATCCTCAATATCCTCAAGCTCAAAGAAATCTTCTAATTCACCAATCCAATCAATTAGGTTTTTAGGATTCAAAGTACTTGAAAAATTAGAAACCTCCATCTTATGTTTTAGCTTCAACTGAGATCTAGGTCAAGAAAACTGACCAACCCTATTTCTCATAGGTCTCTCCATATGATCAATTCTAGCCTCGCCACTTGATTTAGCAAATTCAAAGTCTTCAATAGCTTCCCTATAACCATATTTAGTACCCACATGTCTAGGTACACAACCTCAAGCAGTTACAATTTTAGCAATCATGTCACTCTTCATCAATGCAATCTCAAATCTGAATTCTACCCTCATCTTCTCTAAGATCTATTCTTTTACAAAATCACTAATATCATCAATCACCCTAAGGTCCAATCTTCTTGGAGGAATCTTCCAAAATTTTAGCAAACCTTAAGTAACACATCCACCAACAGATCAAGATCAACTTAGATCTACTTCTTCAACCCAAATTCTAGTGCAAAATGCTTCAACTTTGGCGATCTGTCTACACAATCAGGAACAACCTACTCTGATACCACCTAATCTAGGGCAAGGAAGAAAAATTCCCAAAGGAGATTTCCTAGCCCCTATATATATAACCACATTGTAGTAACACAATAACAATGCAAGATTTGATACCAAATTTCAATTAAATACATGAAGTGCCACAAGTTGGCCTACAATAGCAATTAAATATCTAAAAATTGACATCCAAGAAAAATCAAAATATCTCCTAGTTCTGATTGAATTAGAACTCATGCTTCAAATTGTAGGTATAAATTTAGGTCCTCTATAACCCCTTAAATTCTCAAAGGCTGATTTCTTAAGGATAAGTGTGCATCCATCCCAAAAGTCAAGCACAAAAAACTATCACACAAAATTGCCAAAAATGGATACTCTAGGCGGATTGCCATATCTCCAAACTTATGAGGAATTAGAACTTGCATCTTTGAAATAAGGAATTAATCTAGGCCCTATTCAATTCTTGAATGAGAAGCCTCATTAATTTTGGAAAATTAGTTATACAGCATACAACAAGCACCCAAAAACCAAAAAACAGAGTTTTAGTAACAATTTTCAAACAACTCAAACTTCAATTCTATCCATCCAATCTCTATGCAAGCATGAGGAAAGGTTTCCCAATGTTTCTCCAACACATCCCTAACCATGAAAAGTCTAAATCCACCAAAATATAAGCTCGATGATCCTCAACACTTAACCAAAATCCCTCCAAACATGTAGGATTGTAGGAAAGCCTAGGATTCTCCTACATCAACATGGTAATGTCTGTGACTTGGCACCCTACCTTGCCAAGAAACACAATACTACCTATCATTGACTCCTTACCCTATCAAGTGAGGCTGAAGGGTGCTCCCCTTAATACCATAAACACATAATAGAAACAAATAAATAACAACAAATGCGAGAACAAAATATAGACTTCTTATTATCATCACAAATGTAGAATTATAAAATTCACAAGTAATATATGCTAACCCACATGGACACCTTCATTACAATAATTTGTAAGACTAAGGTATGAACTATCACCCAAAGTTGTCCAAGAAAATTTTTAGGTCTTTCTTAAATAGGAAAATTTATGCCTCCCAGGAAGGTTCTATACATTCAAACTTAATACCTAGGGCTAATGACAACCAAATACATCTTTGACATTTATTTTAGAAATTTTGGGTAGCCCAACTTTGGAAGTCATAACTTTGGAATTACTACTTTGATTGGCTAATAAACCCTTTTCTAAAATGCTAGCTCTTGATCTATAGGCTCAAAACTATGTAAGCACCATTCTATCAAGTTTTTAGACCTCATCCAGGGCAACTAAGGCCTTCAAAACTAAGTTCAAAGATTTTTCTCCAAAATTTTCCACCAAAAATCTGCAATAACTTCTTTGATACTTAAGTTGGAGTAATGAGATTCTTATGGTAGGCTTATAATTCTAAAATGAACCTTCAAGTAGAAAATCAAAACATTTCAAGCTTGTATGGAAAGCTTACTAAAAATAGAAAGTTCTCAGAAATGGTAACCCCCTATCTACTAGACCTTATTAAAATAGAAAAGGCCAAAAATAAAAATATTTCTAGGTGATGTAAGATTGCACTTACACCCAGGATGCTCTTGCATTAAGTAGCTCAGCTTGTTCTACAATTTTGTGGATTTTTTGAATTTTTTTTACAACATATGTAGTTTTGATAATGTCATATTAATACATGTGATTCCTAAAATATAAATATAAATTTTTTGTATCTATCATAGTAGACTACATACCATATTGTGCATGAATTCTCATTCAATATTGATATGCTTGAATGGGGCTCTTTATATATCATTGTGTATCATGTAACTAACAATCTATGATAATTTAGAAATTATAAAAAATGAAAGTCACTAAACTAACAGTTTGCTAAAGTCATGAGCATGTAAGGCCATGACTCTTTGTGGGTCATACCACGTAAGGGTCATGTACTTACATAGACATGACTATTTTACACAATATAAAGTTCATGAGTATCGATGGAGAAAGCAATCAATAACAACAACAATTCCTCTTCTACATTCGATACTCACTCAATCCAAGTGTTATTTATTTATAGAAGAATAAAATTCAACATAGTCAGGGTTATTCTAAATATATTTTAGTGAATTTATATATAAACATAGTCAAGTTTATATATATAATTCTAAGCAATTAGGATTTGCATACATTAGAATTTGAGTATGCATTCTAGAAGAGTTGTTAAAATTAGAAGTAATGTATATTTTTTCTCTATCTTAGATCCCATATTCCTTAACATGGTATTAGAGAACATTTGGTAGATAGAGGTTAAAACATATTGTGAAAAAACTTTGAAAAGTTCTTGAATTACTTATCTACTCAAAAGGGTAATCATGGTGAACAAAGTCAAGGTAGAAGATAGACCTGATGGAGCATCAAAATTTGTATCCTAGATAATATGGATCATGATCATTCTTAGAGAACTCAAACTAGAGCAATATATGGAAGAGAACAAAACTATACCTAAAAATGAGTCTAATAGAATAGTATGGTAAATACATAAGGCCATGAAAGTTATAATTGATTTTGTAAAAGATCGCATACTTCCATATAAACTTTAATCACATATGAGATTTTATATTCAAAACTCATATAAAATCAATTATAAAAGTAGACTACTTACTCTAAAGACACAAATGTGTCACATCAAGATGAACAAAGGAGAAACTATCACAGCATATATTTCTTCAAGATATCAAAATTAATAGATCAGCTTTCTACTCTCAAAAATAATGTAAATAATGATTAATTATCATTGATAGCTCTTAAAGGTTTACCATCTACATGGGATCCTTTATTGAAGGGGTCATTAGTGCTCTTCCTACTTTAATTTTTTTTTTATCAACTCAAGAATGATTGTACTCAAGAGGAATCTCGATTAATTACAAGAGGAAACATACCTAATAAAGAAGAGGGAGTTCAAGAAAGCTATGTGTCATCTCTAACAATAAAAGGAAGAGAAACTTTAAGAAAAGAGAAAATCAAAATCAAAATTATAAGAAAAGATATTTTTCTAAAGTTCAATGTTACAAATGTGACAAATTTGAACATACATGTATTCTCTAGAAAGAAAGAAAGCCCTTGTCAATATATTTGAAGTTAAGGAACTTGAAAACTCACTAATATTCCTTTCCTTAACAAGTGAGATAAACTTAATAAGAATGCATGGATAATTGACATTGGAGCATCTAAACACAACTAGATTTAGAGACCAATTTGAAACCTTTGAAGGACCCTCAACTAAAGAAGTCACAATAGGGGATAACTCCACTTACCCTATGAAAGGAATTGAGGCCCACTCAGTCCAACTAAAAATTGGAGTTAGTTTACAATTAGAAGATGTTCTATATGTACAATGTATCAAGAGAAATTTAGTCTCTATTTTAGGTCTAGCAGATCATGGCTATTGTATTTCTTTCCAAGAAGATAAGGTTCTATCTTGGGCTAAAAATTTAAATATTAAAAATGTAATCTCTATTGGATTTAGAGATGGCAATCTAGATAAACTATGACACACTCAAATTATATCCCTAAATCATGAATTCATAAAGAACAATGAGATCTGGCATAGAGAACTAGGTCACTTGAATTTCTAAGCTCTACCTTCCATAGAGAAAATTTTTAAAGGCATCCCTACCCTAAAATCTAAAAATTGTGAAAGGCATGCCTACTCCAAAACATCTTTCTCTCATAGTGAACATAAATATAATATTTTACATGAAGTCATTCATACTGACTTATGTAGACCTGTGTTGGCACCTTCCCTAGGAGGATACTTGTATTATATCATCTTTATCAATGATTATTCCAAGAAATCCTTGATCTACTTCCTAAGACTAAAAGATTCAAATGAAGTTCTATCCAAATTCAATGATTTTAAAGCCTTAGTAAAAAATTAAACATGGAAGAAAATTAAAATCATAAGATCTAACAATGGAGGAGAATATATTTTTGAAAACTTCAAAGAATTATACATATCTATTGGGATTGAGAGGGAGTATTCAATAACATATAATCCTCAATAGAATGGAGTAGCTGAGAGAAAGAACAAAACCATTATTAAAGTAGCTAAAGTCATCATGCATGATCAAAATCTTCACATAACATTCTAGGATGAAGCCTCCAATACTACACTATACATTCAAAATAGATTTCCTCATTCATTTCTACAAAATATAAAACCTCAAGAAGTCTTCTCAGGAATCAAACCTGGTCTAAATCACCTAAGAATATTTGGGTGCCCTATATACATTCATATACCTCAAGAGAAAAGGACTAAACTAGAGCCCTCTAGAAAGAAATGCATATTTTCTGGGTGCTTTGCCAAATAAAGGGATCAAAATCCTATAGAAATGGATTGCTTAACCTAATATTGGACATCTCAAGTGGTTCTTACCCAACTCATTTGGACTCATTTAATTTATCAACTAGGGATGTAAACTTGAAATGGTGTTTGCAAAATATATGCTTCAAACTTATCTCAACTCAAGAACTATTCTAAGGAAATTCAAATGCTTAAGCTACAAGAAATCTAAGCTAAAGTTTAGAATCAAATCTATTTTAAAAAAGCATGAAAATATAGCTGGGAATTACTACAACTGCCTATGTTGTAGGAATAGTCCACTAATTCTATTATTAATGGCTACAAGAACAACAGATTCTACCTTAGTTCTATTAACTGAATGTAAATCGTATGCTAACTAATTAGTTCACTTCCTGTGTGGGCCCCCACAGAGAAGTGAAGTAGAATAACTTAGAGATGAAAACTTAAAAAATGTTCCTTTTATTCATAACAATGATAAAACATACACACTGATAAACAACAAGATTGTATTTAATACTCAGTAAACTTCTTCTATTGAAAAGTGACCAAAACTTAACACTACTAGAACACAAACTTCTAGTTATTTAACAACATGAACTAGGAACAAAATTCCTAGATTTTAGACTCATCAACTATCAAAGCAAGTAATGGTATTGATTATTACAATTGGTTCATTAATTTTGGTTGGTCTGTCTCACAATAGGTGTATAATAATCATGCTCAAGGCCATGCTCATGAATAGTATATTCAATCTAAGGATTATTTTTCCCCACCATGAGGTGCATTTAATCTTATCGATATTTATTTCAAAATAGAAAAGCAAACAAATTAGCTATAAATCCATAGGAGAGAAAGAAGGAAAGATAATAGCTTAAAGCAGGAGTAAAAGATAATGGCTCAAGGCAAGAATAATAAAGTCTGGACAACTGGACTTTCACATAATAATGAATGTAGAGAATATAGCAAGTCTTCATAGCTCCTCCATACTCACAGCCATGTCCTTTTGTACTATTATAACTTTTCCACCATGGCTAAACCTCAACATCTTTCTTCTTGAATGCTATTGGTTATCTTCAGTGTTCATCTTTGAATTCTTTCAATCATCTTTAGCTTCATTGCTAACAAGTTAGTTATAATGTAGAGATATTTACAAATAAGCATTATCAAATTAAATTCAAATATTAAGACACACATTCTGATGGTTATGTAAAATATTGCATTATATATATAATATTGGCAAAAGATGACATACTATCTACTCATAGGTTAATCATTGGTTTATGTAACCATAAGTTCACAAATGTCTTGATAAAAATAAAATAGAGTGTTAAAAAAGTGTATAAGACTATCATAAAGTAGAGGCAATAAATAGCCTCATCATCTACCCCCTGGTAAATTAATGCTTGTCCTCAAGCATTGCATTTCCTAGTTAATGACCTAAATTCCCCAACTTTAGTCCTTCCTTTCCTGCTACTCTTGAAGGTATAATAGAATCCTCATATTATTTCCCAAACTTTCCTTTTGTTGTCTTCTTGTAGCTTGTCAATTTTTTCAACATTAATGTCATATAAAGGCCACATGAGCATTGGAGGTTGCATAGTGAGTGGGTACCATAGTTTTGGTCTAGCCTATTTCCTTAACTCTATATACTTTGGAGCTTGGTGAAGGGTAGCCTCCAAATTGATGGGACTATGTGGGTCTAACCTTTTAAGTGCCTTGGTTAATCTATCCCATCTACTTCTAACACTAGCCATGGCTCTCTAGAAGGAAAAGTAGGGTATGTTCTCATAATTGGCATAGGCATTGGTTCTGGCAGCAAAAATTTTATCCCTTACTCCCTTGTTCTTATCCCCATAAGTTCTAAACTAGTCACTAAGAACTTCTTCTAGTTTATTGCTCTCAGCTCTTAATGACAGGGGCTCTATTCTTTCCTCGTCTTTGTAATTATTTAGTTGCCTATCATAATTTTCTTCATTATACATCCAAGACATCAAATCCCTTAGATGTATATCGCCTATATAGAGTAACATATTCTATTGGGTTTTTGAAGGGATAATAAAATTGTGGACATATAATTCACAGAGTAAATTCTATTGCCAGGATGGTAGAGTTTGGTATAAACCATAGAATTTTTGAGCCAATTTAAATTTTGCATTTATATTCTTAAGGACTAACATAAGTTGAAATAAAAGAAATTATTCCTTTAAACACACAGCATAAATTTGAGGTGGTGGCCTTCAAGCAAGTGTTTGATTGACCAATTTGAGGGCATGATCCATTCTTTGTTTTTTATTTGCTAATTGCTCCTTCAAATCTGCAATTTCTTCACCTTGGGACACTATTACTTTCTTTGTCTTTTTCTTCTCCTCTTCCCATAAGGCCATAGCAAACATATGTTGTCCAAACAATTGGAAAATGAGTTTCTATAGGGTAATAGAACCATTTTCTTCTTCATAGTTTATTTTCCTCTTTCTCTATTCCCTCCATAACTATTCTACAATACCAATAAATGATGTTGATTTATAGGGGACTAGGACGATTTTTGGAAAAACTTTCTCAGGAACTATTTTATCTTTACTGCTTGAAGTACCTGGTTGGCCTACTAGGATATCATTTTGATTTTCATTGACTTCAACCCTACATTCCTCATTAGGGTTTTTATGAATGTTTGTAGTTTTAGGGTGAGGAGGAGAGTTATCAGGAACAATTTGTACTAGGGATTCTTTAGAATTTTTTCCTCTCATCCTAGGACTTCTTCGTATAGGGGTTTCTTCTGGTATCATAGCCTTTTGACTACTTCTTCCTTTTGGTTTCTCTACTATAGGAGTGACTACTATAGGACCCTTCTTAGTTCTTTTTTACCTCATGACTATAGGGTTTGCCTCTTCTTTTATCAAAGCAAAGATCTCTTCTTGCAATTTTCATTTTCTCTTTGTTTGGCTAGAGGTAGGTCTCTAAGTTTCTTGAATAGATAAAGACAAATTTTCTTGCACATTCTCAGTTTCAGCATTTTGAGTGCTCTGATCAGTAGGTTCATCAGTGGGAACTACATTCTCTTCACTGGGCTGTTCATTAAGGGCAGCTTGGGGTTATATGGTTTTATCTTGGAAAAAATTTTTCCATTACATGGGAGAGACATCCCTAAGTGATATTTCTATGAGTAATTTAATTAGGGGATGATGGGTGATAGGATTTTCCTTTCCCTTTTGGGTTTCTTTTGCACTAATACATAGCATATTGTAGAAGAAATTGGGAACATTTACTAGATAATTATGCCTTATACAACTGAGCAATTTAAAATGATGTTCATGTAAATATGAAAATCTTCCTTCACATATGACATACCTGATAATGTGCATGGTTAGCTCATTGTATGGTGACACAAGAGATGTCCTTTTGCAACCTTTCTTGGTAATATCCAACTAAGAATCAGTCGGTATGAAAAACTAAGCCCTCGGTGATCTTGCATCATGCGTATTAGGATAATGTTCTCCTATTTCTAGTAACCCAATTAATTTTTCTATTCACTCTTCTGTAGCAACCACCATTAAACCCCATATAGAAGATTCTCCCTCATCAAAAATCCTTGTGAATTTTGTGGCTACTTCTTCATCCAATGTAATTAAACTTAAGAAATACCCTAACCAACCACATGCATTAAATCTCCTCACTACCTCTACATCTAAAATAAAAACAATATTCTACACTAGTTCTCATCGCTACAATTGTCCGCCCATTTCTACTTAACACTTTCACTGTCTACACTACTTGCACTATTTCCCCCTTATGAATTTAGGCTTCTTTTGTTGCTATTTTACGGACCCATTTTCACATTTTATTTAATAGGTAATTAATGTCATAATGATTCATTATGAGAAATAATATGGCTTTAATGAGAATAAATCATGGACATGTGAAAATTGTCTGAAAATGGGATTCAGGTCACTTGAAATTTAAATATAGGTCACACCATAGCCTGACAATAGAATTATTCAAGAATAAGGGGTATGACATCTAGACACTTGTGTACTTATGACAATTGAATTCCACCAATAAAGAAAGTGTGAAGATTTGGAAAATATATTTACAAATGAATAGGAAGGTTATTGGGTTTTAGTAACCTTCCCTGCCCCCTATGAAATATGGGCAAGTGTCCACACTGGTCAGACTTAGTATGGGGTATGAAACTAGCATAATAACACCATAATATAAATAATCCAATATTAGATATAAGCAAAAAAATCTATGTGCTATAAATGAATAATGATTTTAAAAGCTTATACCTGATAATTGATCATTGCACATACCAAAAAGGTGGTGAAAGATACACCAGTAGTGATAGTATCCATCAGCAAACTTGTGGTGTTTATTAAAAGCATTAGAAAATGATGATGTGGAAGGTGGATGGGTGGAAGGTAAAGAAATGAGATGAGGTGGAAAAAGAAGAAATTAGAAAGTGAATGGAGAAATTTTGAACTTTATGTAGGCATAAAGTTTTTATTATGGGCATGCACAACGAAATTAGTGCTAAAGAGCTGCAAGTGGAAGGTTAGCACCTTCTGCTATAGGAAGAGTTACCTAATGTGTATTTGAATTTGGTCATTGCAACTATTGTAGGAAGTCCTCTTTTGTTTGGGTTCATTTATATAACTTGATTCTATGACCATTGACTAATAATTTAAAAGGCATTGGATCAATGGTAGTTAATTAGATAGTGCCATTTTCAAAGATGTGGTTAATTTCATATGGACCCAGCCATCTTGTCTGTAGCTTGCCTAGCATATCTTAAAATTTGGAATCATATAGTAGTGCCTAGTCACCAACTTGAAATTGTTTATTGCTAATGTGGGAGTCATGCCATTATTTTCTTTGCTTTTGTATAATTTTAGTGAACTCTAGAGTAGCTTTGCACATTTCATCCAATGAGTTAAGATGTAGAAGACATTCTCTCTATGCTACAGGAAGTTCAATGTCCAAATCCAATGCAGTTCTTAAAGTTTTATGTTCAAATTCAATGGGGAGCATTTCTACTTTCCCATATAGTAGCTCAAATGGTGTGAACACTTTAGTAGTCTTCCGTGTTGTTTTGTAGTCCCAAATAGCTTCTGGTAATCTACTATTCTAATTCTTACAGTGCAAATGAACTATTTTGTAAGGATGTTCTCTATCTCCTAATTTGTGAATTTTTCTTGTCTGTTAGCTTGAAGGTGATAGGGACTTGATTTCTAGTGCTTGATGTTATATTGTTTCATCAGTTCTGAGATCATATTAGAAGTACATTGTGTATCTTGGTCAGTGAGTAGTTCTTTGGGTACACCATAGCAAGTAAAAATTTCTTCATACAAAAATTTTGCAACTTTGTGATCATGAGCATGCTTCATAGCTTTGACTTCAACCCATTTTATCAAGTAATCAGTGCACACAAGGATATATGATTTCCCATTAGATGGAGGATAAATTGGACCAATGAAGTCCATGCCCCATTTGTCAAATGGTGTTAATACCATTTGTGGGTTGAGAGGCATTTCATTTGTTCTTGTTTGTTAGCCCATCCTTTCACACTTATCACACTTTTGTGTATAGTTGGTTGCATCTTTGTGAAGTGTAGGCCAATAGTAACTAGTTGTTAAAATTTTTGAGGCTACTCTTTTTGCTACAAAGTGCCCTCCACATGGTTCATTATGACATGCATATAGAATGTCATATGTCTCATCTTCTCTCACACATCTTCTCATAACTTGATCAGGTCCAATATAAAACAAGAGATTATCTATCCAAGAGAAATGGAGACTTTTCTCTACAAGCAACTTCTTTTCCTTGTAAGAAAAATATTCTGGCATCTTATTAGCTACAATGTAATTAGTAATATCTGCATACCATGGAGTTTGAATAATAATATGAAATAAATGCTCATCTGGAAATGCATCATCTACCAAGGCAGTGTCATTCTCATCATGGTGGATTCTTGATAAATAATTAGCTACCACATTGGCTCTTCTAGGCTTATCAATGATAGTTATATCAAATTCTTGCAACATTAGTAACCATCTTGCTAAACTACCTATTATGGTAGGTTTTTTCATGAGATATTTAATTGTTGCATGATCAGTATGAACAAATATGGGATTGCCATTTATGTAGTGTTAGAATTTCTTCAAAGAATAAACTACTACTAAAAGTTCTTTTTTCAATCACTGTGTAGTTTAATTCTGGTCCATGAAGGCTCTTACTAATATAATATATTACATTTTCAAGAATTTGAGATTGTTGTCCTAGAACTACAGCTATGGCATAGTTAGAAGCATCTATATATATGTGAAAGGCAAATTCCAATCAGGGCCTTGCAAAAATGGGGTTGTAGTGAGAAGTTTCTTAAGTTGTAGGAAGGCTTCATTACATTTGGCTGTCCAACTGAATTCAGCTTCCTTTGTTAGTAATTTATACAAGGAAATAGCTATTTTTCTAAAATCTCTTATGAAATGTCTATAATATCTAGCATGACCTAGAAAAGATCTTACATCTTTCAGTTTTGTAGGTATGGGCAATGTTTGAATTACCTCTATCTTAGCTAGATCCACTTGTATTCCTGTAGTTGATATGAAATGACCAAGTACCACACCTTCCTACATAAGCATAAAACATTTTTCACTATTAAGTGCCAAATTATGTTCTTGACACCTTATAAAAACTTTTTCAATATTCATTATTGCTTCCTCAAATGTGACTCCAAATGTTATGAAATCATCCATATATATTTGCATACAATCATGTGATATATCAACAAAGATGCTAATAGCAACTTGTTGGAATGTTGCAGGAGCATTACATAGACCAAATGGAAAAATAGAGTATGCAAAAGTACCCCATGGGCATGTGAATGTGGTTTTGTCTTGGTTTTCAGGAGCAATACTAATTTGATTGTAACCACTATACCCATCTAGAAAAGAGAAATACTTCTTTCCAGCTAGAGTGTCTAGGACTTGATCTATAAATGGTAAAAGAAAGTGATCCTTTTTGGTGGCCTTGTTCAATTCTCTGTAATCTACACAAATTCTCCATTTTCCTCCCTTTTTGGGAACTATGACTAGTGGTGACACTCATTTACTATTAGATATAGGATAAATAAAACCAACATCAAGCAGTTTTTGTAATTTAGTTTAAACTCTTTCTCTAAGGCTTGGATTTATCCTTCTTTGTGGTTAACAAAGTGGTAGACACCCTTCATTGATGTATATCCTATGGGTGCATAATGTAGGACTCAACCCTTTCATATCACCATAGTCCCATGAAAAATCCTTTTCAATTGTTTGAAGCAACTTTGTTAATTGTTCCATTTGTGTGGATGTTAATTTGGGGTTAACATGGATATTCTGACCTTTGGACAGCTCAATAGTAGTGGTAGACTCTATCATAGCAGCTTTAGAGATTGAACTTGCTTCTAATTCACATGATTAGAGTTGATGAATAATGTCAAGTTCTTTGAGAAAAGTACAATTCTCATCACATTCCTCTAAAGTATTGAATCTTCCTCCTGTAGCTTTAGAAAGGATTGTCTATGTAACATCATGAGTTGTGCTATAGAATTTAACTCTTTTTCTTCATCCCCTAAATCTAGCCAAATAGATGTGCTTGATTTGGTAATGGTTGTGCTGGAGGATATAAATCAAATTTCTTTTTTGGTTGGCCATTGGATATTGTCATATTCCCTGACCTACAGCTTATATTTGCATCCATTGTAGCTAACTATGGTCGACCTAGGATAACAGGGTAACTGGATAGATTAACTTTGGGGGATAGAATCATGAAGTCTGTAGGATACTCTAGAGAGTCTAAGGTTACAACTATGTTTTCTATCATCCCATCAGGGGTGACAGTAGAACTATCTGCAAGTAGCAGAATTGTTGGACTAGCCCTTAATCCTTCTATTTTTCAACTTCTTCATGGTGTCCTTGGTCATGACATTTATAGCAGCATCAAGATCTATTAGAGCATTTTTAACAAACTGACCATTTATACTCACATCCACAGTCAAACTACCTAGATTAAAATATTTTGGGGTGATCAATTTTCCTAACATAATGTTAGCCAATTGTTCCACAACATGTACTATGGTGGGGTCATTTTTCTTCCTCCCAGGCTTCTTTAGGTAGGCATCTCTAATGGATTTTCCATAGATTGGAACATCCTTAGTAGCTTGGAATAAGGGTATTTGGACATGCATGTTCTTCAACTGATCAACAATATCAAAAGGTTATTCCTCTATTTGTACAAGTTTACTTTGTATAAAAATTTTTTGAAAAAGGAGGTTTCGCCACTAATTGAGCTTGGGTTGAAATAGTAACATCGGTTGGGTCAACCTCTTTAGAGATTGAGGGTTCTTATGCTATAGGAGTATCTAGTATTTCAATTATATGAGGTAGTTTAGGCACTAGTAAAGTTGTACCAAATCTCATATGTATATCTGCAACACTTAGAGTCTAAGAAGGATATTACTGAGCATCAGCAATACACATGGGTTGTTGTGGTTGTTGGCTATTTGGATTTGGCTAAGGTTGTGCAGGTAACTATGTTTACTTTTGAGGTATAGGATTTGCAGGTGGTGGCATTAGAGTAGGTTGTTGAACTGGGGGTGGTAATTGTGGAGTAATTGTATTTTGGTTAGGCCACTATTGAGGTCCCCTCCATTGGTTTGTAGACTGCCAATTCCCTTGGGGTAGTTGTCATTGGTTCTGCTGGTTTTACCAGGATGATTGAGAATTCTGATGCCATTGAGATTGTTGCAAAAGGTTTTTCCCAACATTATTCCAATTAGGTTGATGATATTATGGAGGACTTTGGGGATTATGGTTTTTCCATTGATTACCATATAAATTTGAATTTTGGAAGGGCCCTAAGGCATACCTTGACATTCAGCCCATGGCTGGCATTGAGAAACAAAAATTACTTGCTCATCATCTCCATCTATCTTAAGGTACTCAGTTGGAAGATGTTGGTTCTCCATAATTGCAACCAGTTTGTATTGGCAATCCTTCGTTTGCTTCCAACAATGAGGGAAATATTCAACTAGTTGTAATTTAGCTTCTACATGCTTCTTCTTGTTAGTCATTGTTTCAAGATGTGTAGCAACATCATTTATAATATCTTGCTTAAAATATAAGAATAGGTTAGATATCTCAAGCTTTGAAATACCTTCATTGATTCCTGTAGTGACTTTGGAATGAGGTCCATGACCTTTTTTTATAGTTGATCTTGAATAGTTTTTACAAATCTTCTTGAGGTCATCCCAAGAAGCTTGATATACATCACCACTAGCCATTAGGTCCAATGCTTTTAGATAGTAATCATTCCCACCTCTTAGAAAGACTAGCTTTTGTGAATCCTCAGACAACACATGCTAAGGGTTCTTCTACAGTGTATACAAGAAACATGAAACATAGTCTTCCAATGTTTCTTCCTCCTTTTGTGATGTCCTAAAGACATCATCTCCTCTTGAACTAAATGCTTTACAATACTCCTTATATTTATCCAGAAATAGAGTTTGCATTTCATCCCAACTTCCTACTACATTGGCTCGTAAGTCCATGAACTATTATAAAACTGACTCTTTTAATGTTGCTAGAAATAATTTGAGCTTATGGGCATTAGTGTTGTAGTCAAAACTATGATGGAGTATGTCAAACTCAAACAAGAAAGTATTAGGGTCTTCATTTGCAAGGCCATAGAACTTTGGGAGAGTAGTTGGAGATATATTTTTGAGATTAGCATTGGTTACAAGACTTGGAAGAGGGAATGGAAAGGTAGGTTGTCATTACTAGAGGTATTAGATTTTGAGATTGCTACTGAAAAGGAACATTGGGTACTGGGTTATTAACAACTGGTGGATTTAAAGTAGTATTATCAAGGAAACTGGCCAAAATTTCAGCAAAAGGTTGAAGACCACTTGTATCTATAGGTTCTACTCTTGAGGATGATTCCATAGGAAAAATAGGGGTTGCATCTTCAAAAGGCAACTCAACTTCTTCTTCTTTAATTTCTTCGTTCAAATTATGGTAAAAACACAAACCTGTGTCACATTTTATAAAGGAGAAGTGATATCAGAATTTAAAGTCCTCAACTTTAACGACATAAAAGTGGCATTTGTGCTTAGAATTTGAAGATGATGTAAACTAATGAAATGTGTAAAATTAGATGAAGTTTATGTTTATAAATTTTTTTAAAAAAAATTGAGCGAAAATTTTATCTATTTTTTAATTTTTTAAAGTCTATTTTTTAATTTGTTTAAAATGCTAAAAATATAGAGTTTTTTTCCCGTCAAAAAAATATATGCCAATATTTATATTTTGGTCTAATTTTGGAATATGTTAGATTCAACATGTATACCTAGTGCACCAAAAAAGAAAAATTGAAATTTGGCTAATATTTTTACAGTTATAACTGCTCAAAGTCAAAGTTATCAAAAATTGATAGTTTTTTTCTCCCGTCAATCTTTTTCCATCAAATATATATATATATATATTTTAAATTACATATTCTTGAAGAAGACTCTCTCCTCTAGCGCAGCATTAAAAATAATAATTTGTGAACATGATTTACTATTTTTTTCTTTTTTTAGAATAGACATGTTCCTGAAGCTTAAAATACGTACTATTTTCAAATTATAACATATTATCCATAATCAAAATAATAAAAAAATTATATGATCATAATCTTGACTTCGAGACCTACAAAACTATATTTTTAGCTTTTAAAAAAAACTTCAATTTAATAAGTCAAATTGGCCTTCAAACTAAGAAGTTTGCAAAAGTTCTTATTTTTTCTTGTGGGGCTGCCACCTAGGATGCCACATACATAGTTCTGACCGAAATAGTTTTGACCGTAACTATTTTGGTTGTAAGCATTTCAGCTAAAATCCCAAGGCTTATAAAATTGTCGTCAACCACTTTTTGGCTATTTTTTATGATATTTTGAGTCATTTGATACATGGGGGTTACAGTCAGAACCCTTTCGGCTGGAAGTGTTTCGACTGTAACCCTGCATGCCACATCGACAGGAAAACCTACCACGTATGTATGGCTGGAACATGTTCGGCCATAACCATTATGGTCGAAACTATTTCGGTTGTAACCCCTCCAAATATCACAAATGGTGACACAAGTTTGTGCTTTCACCCATTAACAGACTCCCCTGGAAGAAATCTACCATATTCATCTCACCATCTTCCTCTTTGATGCATGCAATTGAATTCTTCACACTGGTGAAGAAAGTTTTAGGACTACAAATTTCTTTAAAAACTTAACTAAGAACTATGACTCAAAAATGCTCCTAGCTTGACACCATCCTCGACAATGGTGTCAAAAATGGTCTACCTCATAATAGGTGTATAATAATCATGCTCAAGGCCATGCTTAGGAATAGTGTATTCAATTTAAGGATTTTTTTCCCCACCATGAGGTGCATTTAATCTTGTCAACCCAAGGACATATACTTGAAATGGTCAGCACAGTATGTGCACTAGATCTGTTAATGAGTCATTATGCTTATGCTACAGGAAAGTAAAATGCAAGGAAAGAACCTACACTAGTGCTTTAGGAAACTAACACACTTAACTCTTTATTGAAATGAATACTAGAAATGCAATGAAATTTTAACATATATTCCAACTCAGTTCATCTACTATAACTATTCTTATAGATGTTGCAGGAACATTCACAAAGTATGATGCTACAGGAAGGAACTTACAACTTCTACTTACAAAACTAAAGATGCTTTAAAAGAAAAATCTACACTACTCTATTCTAATACACCTCCCAAGTGGGCCCCCTTGGTTGGATTCTACTAATTTACTAGCATAGAATGTAAGCCAAGAACTATTTCATTACATTTCAAAAATTCATTACATGGGAATAATACATAGAACTGTAAAAACAACTCATTGCAAGACTTAACAATTTATTGTCATAAAATTTCTTCTTCTAACCACTAATACACTTGGTCCAATCCCTATAAATAGAAGATTGACATTTATTCTAAAACAAAAAAGTATGCAAACTAGCTATAAATCAGCAAGAGAGAAAGAAGGAAAGATAATAGCTCAAGGTGGGAATAAAAGATAATAGCTCAAGGTGGGAATAATAAATTTTGGACAATTACTTTGACATAATAATGAATGCAAAGAATATAGCAAGTCTGCATAGCTCCTCCATACTCGTAGTCATGTCCTTTGGTACTGTTATAACTTTTTGACCATGGCTAAACCTCAACATCTTTCCCCTTGAATGCTATTGGCTATCTTCAATTTTCATCTTTGAATTCTTCCAATCATCTTCAACTTCATTGCTAACAGGTTAGTTATAATGTAGAGATATTTGTAAATAAGAATTATCAAATTAAATTCAAATTTTAGGACACACATTCTAATGGTTATATAAAATCTTGTATTATATTTATAATATTGGAAAAAGATGACATACTATCTACCCATAGGTTAATCATTGGTTTAGATAACCATAAGTTCGCAAATGTCTTGATAAAAATAAAATAGAGTGTTACCAAAGTGTTTAAGACTATCATAAAATAGAGGCAATAATTAGCCTCATTACTGGCACCAAAAAGAATAGTAATCTAGGAGTTCACAACCCTTGAATTTACTTCACTTGGTGCTGGTCTAATAATGCAAGCAATCACTTTAACTCTCGCTTGGTTGAGTTGACCTCACTTTTATATCTACAAAATATTAGTGCCTCCAAGACAATAACATATATCAAGACTTATCCAAAACATGTTATCTAAATTAGTTTACCCTATGTCACATTGCTACTGGAGAACTACCCAACCTAGCTAAGGAAGAGAAAGCATCATTCTCACACTATTTTGTAATTAAATGACATATCTTCCCATAGCATATATATTTTGATCCTGAAAATTAATTATGCACACAATTGTCTAGAATCATCATAAACATCATGTTCTTGAACATCAAAGTCTTTAGAAAGTTTGAGAATTAAACTAAAATTGCAATGACAAAATAGACCATATTTTGGTCTCATCATTCCCCCCAACTAAAACTTTGACTTGCCCTCAAGAAAACATAAAAAAATTCACCCTTGCAGCCTTCCTAAAATTTGAAGTAATACTCTAGCCTTTACTAATTGTAGCAATGTTCCAATAAAAACCTTTATTCTCTTTGTACCTTTTCCATCTGTGAAGCTCTTTTTTCATATCAACTGTCTCCAAATCTTTTTGATTAGCAAGCAATGGGGACAATAAAAGTGGAGGCTAAAAAGTTAAAGGGATCCAATCATTTTTTCTTTCTTCCCCCAACTTGATATACCAAGGTTCTCACCATGTATCTATGATAAAATTCAATGGAGAATTAGGTTCTTTCTTCTATAGGTCTTCATTCAATCATATCCAGCACCATTGATTCCCCTGCTTTGCTACAGGGAGATTTGTTTCTGCCATGGTTTTATATTCTTGATAGGTTGCATCCCTTAAAGGAGGGATAATTTGGATTCTAGGTTTTGAATAAGAAATTTTCATCCATTCATAGTACATAGTTCTAGCATCCTTGGCTTCAGGTCTGAGAAGAAGTAGAGTCTCATATTCTAATTCTCTAAACTGGTGGGCATAGTGTTCTTTACTAATTTCATTTTGGATACAAGACATTAATTCTCTGAGTTAAATATCACCCACATAAGGAAGAGGGTTCCAATCTCTATTGTTAGGGACTACTAAATTATGTAAGAAGAGTTCACAAAGAAGATTTTTACTAGCTATAGGGGCAATATGGAAGGCTTGAAAGAATTCATGAGGAGTATTCAATGTTAAATTCTTACCCTGAATTACATAGGTCATCTGATAAATGACAAATTATTTTTTCAAAAAGAGAGCATAAATAGAGGAAGGAGAGTGAGAGGACATTAATTCAAGAAGCACGGTAGTGACTTTTTCAATTTTACCACTTAATCACTCAATCTCTTCATCCTTTTCAATCAAATCCTGAGTTTGATTCAATATAGTTTTCTCTAAGCTCTCTCTCTATTTTCTATTCTTCCCTCTCCAAAATTAACTAATTAGATAACTATGAAATGATTCTTAACAATGAAATAGTAGAACAAGGACTGAAAGTAACATGTGTCTTAGGTGAAGGATCATTAGGAATAGTTTTATGGGCTATGAATGCTAAAGCATCAAGTCCTTGTGAAAGAATTTGTTTAGCAACAGTGTTAACTACATCAAAATTTATTCCAACATCCTCTTTATGAAATTTTTATCTTTGAGGTGGAGGAGAATCTAGAACTCCAACAGATACACTATCTTCAATGTTTAAATCTATGGAAATGATGGGTGGTTGGTCAGAGGATGTTCCTACTACTATAGGTACACATTATGCACTTTCACCTTCTTTAATTATATTCTTATTTTTATCAGAAGAAGAGGATTTCTCTTTTTCAATAGTGACATTTTTGGACAGAAGGGTTTGAAAAGACACATCCTCATTGGGTTTTATAGATGATCAGACTCTTCAAATTCTATGCCTAAGGGGTACTCCTAATACCTCTGAAGCTATAGGAAGTTTTGAAGATGTATCTTGCACATTTCCTTTCTTCTTTTTCTTATGAACCCTAGGAGCTATAGAAGGGTCAACATTTGGAGAAATTTTAACTTTCCTTTTTCCCTTGTTAGATTTTAGACCTGACCCAAAGGTAGAAGCTACAGGAGTAGAAATTGAGGTTCTCTGTGACCTTTTGGGTCTGGTTGAGGAAGAGCCTAGAGCTAGGTTTACATGATTTTCTTGAGGTTCTCTTTCCTCTTCAACTTGCTCTGCAGGTTGCCTAACAGGGCTTTGCACTTTGTTTTCAAAGAAATCATCCCAAGATATCCCCAATAGTTCCCTAAGGGCTTTTTCTATGATGAGCTTAATAAAATAGTGGTGTGAAACATCCTTTGGGGTTCCTTTCTATACTGTAGCGGCTCTTTTTAACAGAATGTGATACATAAAATGAGGAACATTCAAAGGGAAATCATCATGTCTTAAGCAACTCAAAAATTTGAAATCCATGGCATACAAATATGAATGTCTCCCCTCACAAGTAAAATATTTCACAGCATAGATAGCACATTTGTTAAATGGTTGTGTAAAGATGTGTAGATTGTACCTTGTTTCTAGTCTATCTAAAGCTATGGGTTTGTATGCACTGTAAATTGGACTCTAGCTGACATTGCATCTAATGTATTTAAAAAAATTTCTCCTTTCAATGGAAATTCCATTATATCTTGTTAGTTTTAGGTGAAAATAGAAGCCTTACTCCTCTGACTATAAAAAAACCATCCCTCAACATTTGTAATAATTCTAAGGCAAGCTCCTCATTCCATGTAGACAATTTGAACATGTAATTCATCCACCCCCTTGCTCTAAATATAGGTGGGAAAATTGGGTCTCACAACAATGTTGTATGGTCAGTAGGTTCTCTTCTCAACAAGCCACCCCCCATTGTTCCTCTGAAGTATTTACAAGAGTAATTTCAAAAATGGAAGAGCTTGTAACAAGATGAGAAAACAATTGAAAGTACTTTTTTTAGGAAGCTAACATTTTTAGCATTAAAGATCACTTAATTCTACATTAAATACATACTTACTAGTTTGCAAGTGCAACATAAAGATAGTAGTCACATCAAATTATTCTCTTTATCATGTGGCAGCATATAAAGAATAATGAACATTTAATGATCACAAAAGAAATGAATGAGATAATAATGACCCTCCCCCCAACTAAATTAGGCAATAGCTCCTATAGTTGCTAGTGACAAGGGTAACTAAAAATAGAACGCATTAAGAAAAAGTTTAAACTTGAGTATGTGTATGGACCTATTGAGTTGTGCTATCATTTGATATCGTCATGCAAGTTGATGAAGGGTGAGGTGAGGTGGAAGGCAAGAAAAAGTGGAGTGAGGTGGAATTATTATGAAGAAAATACTTTCACAAAGAAAATAGTTTATTTGAGTGGGAAACTCATTTGTAGTTGCTATAGGAATTGGAGGATCAAAATGTAATTGGAATTGCTATAGGAACTCTTCATGACTAGATGGCTTATGGTAGAGTTTTAAGTGGTGTCCATTAACAAGTAATTTGAATTGAATAGGATCAATGGTAGAGAGTTGTACTGCACCATTGTTGAACATGGAAATGATTTCATATAGTCCTAGCAAATGGGTTTGGAATTTTCTTGGAGTTTACTGATAACAAAAAATTATATAGGAGGGTATAGTCTGCAATAGAAAATTTCTTGTCACGGATGAACTTATCATTCCATTTCTTTCACTGTTATTGGATTATCTCTGTATTGTGCAAGGTAGATTTATGGTATTCATCAAGGGCATTCAGCTACAGTAACATATCTTCTTAAGGTTTGGAAAGATCAACATCTAGCTCTAAAGTAGTTTTTATAGTCTTGTGTTCAAATTCAATAGGCATGGAAGAAGATTTACCATAAAGTAATTCAAATGGGGTAAATCTAGTGGTACTCTTCCATGTATTTTTGTAAGCCCAAATTGCTTCAAGAAACTTGGTAACCTAGTCCCTTTTGTGAATGGCAATTGTTCTAGTGAGGATGGCTTCAATTTCTCTAGTTGTGATTTCTACCTAACCATTAGCTTGAGGATGGTACAAGGAAGATGTATCATGATGAATCATGTACTTCTTCATGAGTTTTGTAATCAAGTTTGATGTGAATTGAGCTCCTTGATCTATGAAAATTTCTCTAGGTACTCCAATTCTAGTGAATATGCATTCATATAGAAAATCTAACACTTTTTGATCTCTTGCATGTGCCACATCTTGTGCTTCAACCCATTTAGTTACATAATCATTACATACTAAGATTTATGATTTTCCATGAGAGGAGGGCTCTATTGGACCAACAAAATTGATACCCCATTTGTCAAAAGGTGTGGCTACCACCTATGGCTACAAGTGAATTTCATCAATTTTAGTGGGTCTTCCCATGCATTGGCATTGATCACATCTTCTGGTACACTTTGTTGTAGCTTTTTGAAGAGTAGGCCAATAGTACCCAATTGTTAGAATCTTATAGGCTATTCTCTTTGCTACAAAATGACCCCCACATGGTTCATCATGGCATGCATATAAGATGTCATAGGTTTCATCTTCCCTTACACACTAGTGATTTACTTGATCTAGTCCAGTGTAGAACATCAATCCTACTATTAATGAGAAATTAAAACTCTTTTCCACCAGGAGATGACATTGCTTGGGTGAAAAGTGTGGTGGTGTTCTTCCTATAGCAAGATAATTTGCTATATCTATGAACCATGGGTTATAACTTTCTATTTAAAATAATGCTCATTAGGAAAGCTATCATCTATGGTAAGAGGATCATCAGGTATTCAAAGTCATGATATAAAATTTTCTTCTACATTGGCTCAACCTAGTTTATCCATTATGTTCACATTAAACTCCTGCATGAGGAGTAGCCAACATGCTAGTCTACCAAAAATAGAAAATTTATTCATCAAGTATTTTATAGTGGAGTGGTCAATGTAGAAAAAACCATCATAGCTTGTGATACAATGCCAAAATTTATTAAGTGCATACACAATAGCAAGCAATTCTTTTTCAGTGATAGTATAGTTCAACTCAGCACCTTGCAAATTCTTACTAATATAGTAAATGGCATGCTCAATAATAGCTTCTTTTTGTCTAAGAACTACCCCTAAAGTAGTGTCAAATGCATCAATATGAATGTGGAAGAGTAGCTTCCAATTAAGTCCTCTAAGAATAGGTGTTGTTGTCAAAACATCCTTCAATTATTGGAATGCTACTTCATAGTCTTGTGTCCACTCAAACTCAACTTGCTTCTTAAGTAAGTTATACAAAGGAGTAGCAAGCTTACTAAAATCTTTGATAAACCTCATATAGTATCCAGCATGTCTAAGAAAGCTTCTGACATCTATTTTCTTTGTTGGCATTGGTATATTGGTAATTATAGCAACCTTTGCAGGATCCACTTGAATTTTGAAAAAGGAAAGATAGTGCCCAAGAAAAACTCCTTCTTCCATCATGAAATAATGCTTCTCACTATTAGGAGAAAGGTTGTATTCTTGACACTTTTTTAATACCTTCTCCAATTTGGCATGGGCTTGCTCAAATTTGTCACCATAAGTGGTGAAATCATCCATATAGATTTCAACACAATTTGCAGCTATGTCTAAAAATATGCCAAGTACCACTCATTGAAAAGTTGTAGGTGCATTGCATAATCAAAATGGTAAGACAGAGTAAGAAAATATTCCCCATGGATAGGTGAACATTGTCTTATCCTAATCTTCTGGAGAGATCTAGATTTGGTTATAGCCATTGATACCATCTAGAAATGAGAAATACCTTTTTCCTGCTAAGTTATCCAGTACTTGATCAATGAATGGCAGAGGGAAGTGATCCTTTTTAGTGGCTTTATTAAGCTCTCTGTATTCTACACATACTCTCCATTTTTCCCCCTTTTTTGGAACAATAACTAGAGGTGACACCCACTGGCTATTAGAAATAGGATAAATAAATCTAGCATTAAGAAGTTTTTGTAACTCTTCTTTGACTATATCTTTTAATGTTGGGTTTAGCCTCCTCTAAGGTTGTCTTACTGGCTTAAACTCTGAGTTGATGAGTATCCTATGTGTACAAAGACTAGGATCTAAACCCTTCATGTTAGTATAGTCCCATGCAAAGGCTTGTTGACTATTTTATAATAGTTTAATGATACTAGTCATCTAAGATGCAATAAGTTCATTATTAATATGCAACTCTTTTCCTATAGCAATTTCTACTTTCTTTACTTTGTCCATCATTAAGACCTCTATTATTGATGGAGATTTAATTTCATGGGGTAATAATGTGTGAAGGTAATCAGGTGCTATAGGAGATTGAGATGATTCACACTTAGGCAATATAGTTTGCATTTAAGCAATACAGTTTGCAAAGAGCTGGCAGGATTTTCAAAAGTAGACTCCTCAACATCATAATGATTATTAAGGATTATTGCCAGTATATCATCTTCTTCCTAGGAAATAAAAAATGGGTTTCTTTCTAGCACCATGAGATATTGAATAGAATTAACTTTTGGAGGATCATGATCAAGATCTAGTTGAGGTTGTGTAGGAGAGTACAAGGTTAACGTCTTAGTGTTGGTACCATCTAATATTGTCATTTTTCCTAACTAATATGCAATGCATGCATATACAATGGCCAACCAAGGTCTTCCTAAGATTAATGGATATCCTCCAAGGGTGCCTCTTGGTGACAACACAACAAATTTTGAAGGAAAATATAGGGAATCCAAGGTTACAATGATATCTTAATTTTATCATACCATCAGGTTTGACAAATGAATTGTCTGCTAACTAGAGTATTGTATGAGTATCCCTTAATACAATAATGCTAATTCTTAACAAGAATTATCTAGTCATGAAATTAATTGATGCTCCTAAATCAATTAAAAAAATTTGAATTTGGATGCCATTTATATGTATGGTAACAACAGGACTTCTTGGATTAGAATATTTAGGCATTAGGTCTTTTCTCAACATTAAACTATAAAGTTGTCCCAACACATGGACAGTAGGAGGATCCTTTTTCTTTCTAGTAGACTACTTGACACATGCTTCCTTTAAGGTTTTCTTGTAAAGGGAAATCTCCTTAAGTGCATCTAATAAGGGAATCTGTATAGTCATTTGGTTAAGCTGGTCTAGGAGATCAGTTGCTACAAGATTTGGTTTGGATAGAGCTGTAGGAACTAATCTTTGTGGAAATGGAGGAGTAGGTGCTTGTTTAGATGGTGGAATTGGAGCATCAACTGGTTGACTTAGTGAAGTATTTTTAGTATCAATGACCTCTATTATTATAGGTCCTTTCAATATAGGCAACTTAGTTTTGAACCTTAGATGAATATCATTGATCTACAAAGAATAAGCCTACTGCTTATTGTTGGGACTTGGTGCTAGCTGAGTAGGAAGTTACAATTACTTCTATGGGATAGCATTAGCTACAAGAGGCAAAGGCATCAAGGATTTCTATTGAGGTGGAGGCATCAGGGCTTGTTGCTGAGGTGAATGGCTTGGCCCCCACTGAGGTAGTTGTTATCAATTCCCTTGATACAAAGGTTGTTGATTCAGGCCCCATCAAGGATACTGGTTATTTTGTTGAGGCCATTGAGTATTTTTTTGGGGATATTGAGGTGGTTTATGGTAGGCTTGATTATACTAAGGTTATTGGTTGGGCTAATTATTATTCCAATTCTGTTCTTGAGGGACAAAATTTGAGGGAATATTGCTTTGCCACTAATTATTATTATAACCCAAATTATTCAGAGGGTCTTGAGGCATACCTTATCTCTAATCCCATGGTCACCTTTGAGCAACATAAATCACTTCTCCTATATCCTCATCAATTTCTTTAAACTCAATGGGCATTGGTTGTGCATTTACTGCTACAATGGTCTTGCATGTGCATTTCTTCTTTCTTTCTCTACAACAAGAGCAAAATTCAATTAGCATGGAATCAGCTTCATCCTTTTTCCTTTAGGCTTGCATGGTATCCAATTGAGTAGCAACATTATTAATGATATCTCACTTGAAGTCAAACAACATAAGATAACTCCATCTTTGACACTCCTGACCCACCATTGGTCTTATGTGGTAGGCTCCTTAGTCCCCTACCTTTCTTCATAGTAGCTCTTGAATAGTTTTGACATATCTCTTTGATGTCATTCCAAGTTTTTTGTGTAACATCTCCTCTAGCCATTAGTTCTAGGGCTTCCATGCTTTCTTCTTGCACACCTCTCAAACAAATATGCTTTTTGGATTCTTCATTTAGGTTATGTTGTATATTTCACTACACATTAAACAAGAATCTGGAAACATAGTCTTCCAAAGTTTTGCCCTCCTTTTGTGACATTTTAAAAATGTCATCCCCCTTCATATCTTGACCTCTGCAATATTCTTTATATTTTTGAAGGAACAAATTAATTATTTTAGTCTAGTTTTCTATAGCATTTGCACCCAACCCCATGAACCATTGAAGAGCAGAATCCTTTAGAGTGGAGGGAAACCATTTCAACTTATGGGCATCAGTTGTGTAGTCATAACTCCTACAGAGGATTTCAAACTCAAAGAGAAAGGTTTTAGAATCTTCTATAATTAGGCCATAAAAGTTTTGAAGTGCAATAGTAGGTATTTCTCTTCAAATTTTGGTTCCCTTTCTGTGGTGGGATAGGAAAGGGAAAGGTAGGCACAACCATTCTTGGAAGGAGAGGTGGTGCTTGATAGATAACAATGGCTAGTGGATTATCTTGATATTCGGGCTCATCAAAAAGTTCATTTAAGTGGAGTGATTCTTATGATTCAACGTCAATGTTAGCAAATAGATTTTCAAAGAGTTTTTCTTCATCATTCTCTCCTTAGGGTTCATCTATCTTAAGTTGAGAATCATTGAATGGATCTTCCTAATTATCATGAGGAAGGAATCTTCCTAAGTGGTCTCTTCTTCTATGCATAACATGCTTCTTCACTACTAAACTCTATTCTATAAGGAATAGAAATACAACTAGAAAGACTAGTTTGAATTAACACCATCCCCAGCAACAACACTAAAAATGCTTGGCCAAAGAAAGGGATCAAAATCCTACAGTAATAGACTACTTAACCTAAGATTGGACATCTCAAGTGGTTCTTACCCAACTCATTTGGACTCATTTAATTTATCAACTAAGGACATAAACTTGAAATGGTGTTTGCAAAATATATGCTTGAAACTTATCTCAACTTAAGAAATATTCTATGGAAATTCAAATGCTTAAGCTACAAGCAATCTAAGATAAAGCTAAGAATCAAGTCTATTTTAACAAAGCATGAAAATACAGCTGGTAATTACTTCAACTACCTATGCTACAGGAAAAGTCCACTAATTTTGTTATTAATGACTGCGGGAACAATAGAGTCTACCTTAGTTCTATTAACTAAATGTAAATCCTATGCTAACTAATTAGTTCACTTCCTGTGTGGGCCCCCACAGAGAAGTGAAGTAGAATAACTCAGAGATTAAAACTTTAAAAATGTTTATTTTATTCATAAAAATGATAAAATGTACAATCCAATAAATAAAAAGATTGTATTCAGTACTCAATAAACTTCTTCTATTGAAAAGTGACTAAAACTTAACACTACTAGAACATAGACTTCTAGTTATTTAAGAACATGAACTAGGAATAGAATTCTTAATTTTAGACTCATCAACTATCAAAGAAACTAATGATATTGATTATTACAATCATTTCCTTAATTATGGCACCAAAAAGAATAGTAATCTAGGAGCTCACAACCCCTAAATTTTCTCTGCTTGGTGCTGGTCTAATAACACAAGCAATTGCTTTGACTCCCACTTAGTCGAGTTGACCTTGTTTTTATATCTGCAAGATATTAGCACCTCCAAGACAATAACATACATCAAGACTTGTCAAAAACATTTTATCTAAATTAGCTTACCCTATGTCACATTGTTGCAAGAGAACTGCCCAACCTAGCTAAGGAAGAGAAAGCATCATTCTCAGACTATTTTGTAATTAAATGACATATATTTTCATAGCATATTCATTTTGATCCTAAAAAGTAATTACACATACATTTGTCTAGAATCATCATAAACATCATGTTCTTGAACATCAAAGTCTTTAGAAAGTTTGAGAATTAAATTGAAAATGCAATGACAAAATAGACCATATTCTGGTCTCATCATTGGGTATAGTGGATCTTCCAAAACTTACAAATTGTACATACCAGGATCAAGGAAAATTTAAATTAGTAGAGATGTTATGTTTGAAGAAGATGTTGCATAAAAAATTTATAAAAATATAGAAGAATCAAATGATGACCCCATCTTAGAGTTAGATGAAAGTTCTATGATTAAGAGGGAGAGTTGTACAGAAGATAATGCACCCACAATCCCTAATCCTAAGCATGACTCAAATCCAATCAATAAGAAAAGACCATAATGGGAAAGGAAAATGATTGAAGAAAATAATGTGGGTCCTAATGATTTTTTTAGAGAAAAGAAGAATACAAGAAGCCACTCATGTTATGTCACTCATATAAATGAGCCCACTCCATCATAACCCTCTAGCATTGAAGAAGCCTTGAAATCACAATCCTAGAATGATTCCATCATTGATAAATATCAATCCATATTAAAAGATGATGTTTGGGATATTGTATGAAGACCTAAAGACAAATATATTATTTCCTAAAAATGGCTATTTAAAATAAAGCAAGCACCTAATGGTAGTATTGAAGGACATAAAGTCATATTTTTCACCAGAGGGTTCTCCTAGAAGGCTCAAATCAATTATGAAAAAACATGTGCTCATGTTTCTTGGTATACATCTATCAAAACCATCATTACAATTGATGCATCCAAGGGGTGGAAGATACATTAGATGGATTTAAAGACAACATTCATAAATGGTGTAATTGATGAAGAACTATACCTAGAACAACCAAAAGGGTTTGTTATACACTATAGGAACTCACATGTATGTAAATTAAAGAAATCTTGTTATGGTCTTAAGCAAGCCCCCAAGGCAAGGTATGAGGAAATTGATACTTATCTTATCAAATTGGGGTACTCAAGAAATGAATTTGATCCTAATATATATTTCAAATAATCAATGAATGATATAATAATAATTTTATTCTATGTTGATGAGCTTTAAATAACAAGTTAGAAGTACTAGAAGGAAAACTATATATTCATGAATCAAGGAAAGTACACTATTGATATATTAAAAAAATGGCATTATGGATTGCAAACCATTGTCCACACCAATGGAGAAAAATCTTCTTTAGCTCAAAAGTGAAGCATCTAAATCTGAAGCTACTAATCCTACATACTATAGGCAAATAATTAGATCTCTAATGTAATTGGTGAATAGTCTCCTTATTATTGTTCATGCTACAAATGAATTAAGTTAATTTATGTTTGAACCTAAAAAGATCCATCTCATGGAAGCCAAGCACATTTTGAGACACTAATTATGAGGCACTATTTGACTTGGTCTAAATATGAACATGTTGGGATACAACTCCTTGGATATTCACATTTTGACTAGGTTGACAGTTCTACTAATCGAAAGAGAACTAAAGGATGTTGTTTTAGTCTTGGATCTACTATGGTATCTTGGTTCAATAGGAAAAAATCTATGCTTTCTCATAGTTCTATTGAAGCTTAGTACATACTAGCATATATGGGATCTCGAGAAGTAGTATGGTTATAAAAGTTATTGGTTGGACTATTTAGGAAACCTCTGAATCGTATGTTGGTAGTTCTACTAATCGGAAGAGAACTAAAGGATGTTGTTTTAGTCTTGGATCTACTATGGTATCTTGGTTCAATAGGAAACAATCTATGCTTTCTCAAAGTTCTACTGAAGCTTAGTATAGAGCAGCATATATGGGATCTCAAGAAGTAGTATGGTTACAAAAGTTATTGGTTGGACTATTTGGGAAACCTCTAAATCCCACAATTATACATGTTGATAATTAAATCTTCATTAAAATCTCTATAAATATAGTCTACCATAACATGTCCAAGTACAATGGAATTCCCTATCACTACATCAGAGACATGGTGAATAGAGATGTTATCAAGTTGGTGTATATCAGCACTGAAGAGAAATATGACAACATATTTACCAAACCTGTTGAAAAATTAAAGGTGGAATATTTCAAAGCTACACTTGGTATGACTAAGATGTAAATGCAACTCCTAAGATTAAGTCTCAGTATTATTACTATTATTATTATTATATATCTTTTTGTTGTTATTAAGAGTTACTATTGTGCATATTGTATTATTTTATGAAAGGTGATGATGTTAATAATAGATTGACCTATTATCATATGAATTCATTAAGTTGTCCCAAAATGTGTCGCTAATTATGATAATAAAAAAATCATGATTGACTTCATTTAGTAGTTGTCCTGGAATGAGCCATAAATTGTGATGCTACTTGTGTTATTTATTTCTTGAGTTCTTGATCCATTTTCATGATAGACTACATCAAATTTTTGTCATGGATTATGTCAGAGATCATGGTAACTAATGTATTATGATAGACTACATTAATTTGATGTCCCAAATATTTTCGTAAATCATAATATTTATCATGGAAACTATGATGTTTTTTTCTAAAATCAAGATTGTTATCTAATAAACTATGTTTAGTTTGTCCCAAAATGTGTTGCAAATAAAATAAATCATATCCCTATTGAATATTCATGTTGATAGGCATATTTTTGTTGATGTTTGTATGTAATGAGATTTCTCTATTTAGATCACAATTATTGAGATACTTGTATTAGCTATGTCTTCCCTCACTAAGAGGGTGTGTTGAAGTCATAGATTTTGTTGGATTGGTGTTCTCAGTGAGTCTGATATATATAATAGTAAGCACACATGCAAACATATATATATATATATATATATATATATATATATATATATATATATATATATATGTATATATATATATACATATATATGTATATATATATATACATATATATACATATACATATGTATAATATATATATATATATATATACATATATATATATATATGTATATATATATATATTATACATATGTATATATATATATGTGTATATATATACATATATATGTATATATATACACATATATATATATACATATGTATAATATATATATATATACATATATATATATATATATGTATATATATATATATATATATTATACATATGTATATGTATATATATGTATATATATATATGTATATATATATATATATTATACATATGTATATATATATATATGTATATATATATATATATGTATATATATATATACATATATATGTATATATATATATACATATATATGTATATATATATATATATATGTATATATATATACATTTTTGATGATGTAATATTAATACACATAATTCCTACAAGAGCAGTATAACATTGTTGTATCTTTCCTAGTAGACTACATATCGTATCGTGCATGCGTTTGTATTGCTATGTTTGATCAAGGATATCTATATATCATTGTGTATCATGTAACTCATGATCTTGGGATAATTCAAAAATCATGACTAATGATAATTCACTAAACTGATAATTAGTTAGAGTCATGGCCACATAAGATCATGACCCTTCATGGGTCATACCATGTAAGGATCATGTCTTATGTAGACATGACTATTCAACACAATATATAGTTGATGAGTATCAATGGAGAAAGGAATCAATAAAAATAAAAATTCCTCTTCTACATTTGATACTCACTCAATCCAAGTGTTATTTATATCTAGCAAGAATAACATTCAATATAGGTAAAGTTATTATAAATATATTTCAGTGAAGTTATTGTTGGAACAATTGATTAATTGTGTATTATCTTTAATGTTACACAAAATGTCATATCATCACCATTTAGTGTATATCAAGCTCACTCAAGAATTTAAGGCAATTTTCTATGTCTACCAAGCAATCCAAAGTTTTCCTAGTTTAGAAGTTCATGTCTATTGAGTTCACTCGGTGCCAAAGGAAAGTTTGTGGAAGTTGAGTGTTAACCAAGCTCACTCCATTAATGAAGGAAATGTTGGATGGAACTAGTCTTAACTAAGCTCACTTGGTTACCAAAGAGACTTTGCAAATATGAAGTGTTGACTGAGTTCACTTGGTTAACATAGGAAAAAATTTTATGAGTTAGTGTCTATCGAGTAGGTTGGCTAACAAAGGATTTTCTTGTTTTTGCATATTAAGTTCAATTGAATTGTCTATTGGTTCTAGCTGATTGACAAGAAGAATATTAATTATTCTAAGTTGTATTCGATCTGACTTGACAATATGAAAGATATAAATATAATTTCAAGGGTTAAAAAGTGTGAATGCATGGAAGACATTTGAAGATCTAATGATGCTAAGAAGAAGCAAATTGGAAGGATAAGTAGAATATCCTTGTGAATTTAAAAAAATACATTCGATCAAGAAGGATCAAGTATACAAGCCAGAATCAAGATCTATAATTAACAATTTAGTTGCATCAAAATCAAGTCATGTCATTGTTACTCTCTAAGAATTGTAGCAATGATCCAAATCTCTTAACAGAGTTGGTTTAACAACTATTTATAAATCCTCTAACAAGGTGGCATTTCTATTAAAGTATCCAAAAACCTCTAACAAGTCCATTCCTAATAGTGTGATTAAATCCTCTAATATGGTCACACCTAATAGTGTGTTTTATAACCTTTAATAGGTTTGAATCCTAATAGGGCTCACTTTAGAAGAGTGAAAATTAGTAAGTAGTTGCAATTGGTGGTTTTTCCTAGTTAAATTTTGGTGTCAAGTGTGTTCATGCTATTTCTCTTATGTTTTTGCAACTAAGTTAAAGCAATAATTAATCATGGATAACATCTTAAGATTTTTATGTTAAGTATTTGTAGAGCATTCTCAATATTTACTGAGTTACAACATTTTCTATGTGTTTACCAAGCAACAACATAGTTCAATTTTTAGAGATTATTTATACTGACATCTAAGGGATCTGGGATTTATTTTTGTGGTACTGATTCACACCTCCCCTCTTAGTTACTCCTCTTATATTTCCAACAATTTTTATCAGAGCATTCAGTGCTTGCAAAGAAGATTTCAATGACCTAAGCTAAAGATTAGGATGTCTTACAAAAGACAATTTCCTAGGCTGAACTGAGACAACTTTGCAGCATGGAAAGGACTTATGAGATTACATCTAGCAACTGTCAGTGATTTAAGTTGTAAGAATCTTGATACCAAATACAAGATGTATCACCTATTTTAGTAGAGTAAAATGAACACTAATCTATAAAACGCATTCTCAATACTAAAAACAAATAAACACTTAAGATAAGACCAAAGAAGACAAAATTGAGGAAAGTAGACCAAAGATGGTAAACTCCTCAAGTGCTTCTCATGATGACAAAGCTATGTCCTTGATGGATAGTGGATGTATGCTCATGATGTGCTCAAGCTCCAAATGGATGAGTGATAATCAAATATGAGTGTGGATGAATGATTCAACAATGAAGGTATGGAGGGTTTTCAGCATTATAATAGTATTTTGGTAGTTTTTAGGCTCTCAAAATAGCATTATAAGTTTGCTTCAAAAGTGGATGATTTTAGTGAAGGGAGAGGCTTCTATTTATAGGCCAAGGGGTGGAAGGATGGATAGTCAGGATGCAAGGATGGCAAGATGGTAAGGGAGGGCTAGGATGCACTCAAAAGGGGAGCACATGGATTGTGCTTGTTTAAAGCCAATTAGGAGGTGACACATGTCACAAGGTGATTGGATGTGAGAGGGTAGGATATGGGTTGGTCAAAGGAGTAATGATGGAGGTTGAGCCATAAATGGGGATGGTTGGGTCAAATAGAGATGGTTGGGTCATAAATAAAGATGGTTGGAAGGAGGATGAGATTGTTGACTTTGGCTTAGAGGTGGTTGGGAGGAGGATGAGATTATTGACTTTGGCTTGGGTTAGCAAGTCTTAACCCTTGCTTAAGTTGTGCACATGATTAGAAGAGGGATTAGGATTAGCTTAGGAGTTGGCTAAGTTTTGGACAAAAAATAAATAAATTATTTATTTTGAGATTTTTGGTTAATTTATTAATTAAATAATTAATAAATAAGGAAATAATGTTTAAATAAGATTTAAACATTTTTGGGAGGGATTCCTTAATTAAATATTTTTAATTAAGATAAAGGGATTTAATGGCATAAAAATAAATTAAATAATTAATTAATTAATTAATTAATTAATGATGATGTCATCAGAGATTTTTTTCAGAAAATAAAAATACTTTATTTTCTAAAGGATTTTTAGGTGTCTACATTATGCCCCTCTTTGAGATAGTTTTGGAACAATACTATTTCAAAGAAGTTTGAAGATAGACGACACGAAGGAAACTTTGAAATGAACATGATTGCCCCAGTCTTGAATAGAAGAAGAGAGAGTGGACTGTGTGATGCCCCCTCAAGAAGATGGCAAGGAGAGAAGGAGAGGCTCGATAGCTTCTTGAAAGGTACAAGAATCTAGGACAAGAGGAGGACTGAGGGTAGCTCAGAGAGGTGAATCAAGGAAGCTATGGGAGAATGATACAAAGGAAAACTGTTGGCACAAGGATAACCAATGGGTAAGAACACTAGCTTTAGGGAGATGGGAGAGGGTGATTGGTTTTCTAAATGGAATCCCAAGGAAGTGAGGTGGAAGATGGGAGATTTGGGGAGATAATGATTCAAGGATTTATGATTGGTGATGACTAAGATTACGATTGATGCAGGAGATATGATGATGATTGATGTAGAAACTATGATTATGATTGATGAAGGAGCTAAGATTATGATTGATGAAGGAGCGAAGAGTATGATTGATGAGGCACCTAAGATTATGATTGATGAAGGACCTAAGATTATGATTGATGAAGGACCTAAGATTATGATTGATGAAGGAGCTAAGATTATGATTGATAGAGGAGGTATGATTATGATTGATACAAGATTAAATACCATGGGATTGATAGGAGATATGATTGGGCTATGGATAAAACTTGTAGATCAGGATTGTAAGACTAATTGGATGGGATGCTTGGATAGGATGGGATGTTTTGATAAAATGGGAGTATTAAGTAATCCATTGAAGCTTGAGCATGCGGGTGTTCCAAAGGGGAGCACCACCATGTAGTTGAGCACTTATTTTGATATAGGAATATTGGGAATATGCCAAGGTTACTAAGAACATCAAGGCCTGTTTACCAATATTACATAGGACTGACACGAAACAAACACGCAAGGATTGCCCCAGCATCACACATGAATCCTGAAAGAATCAGAGTGGAAACGATACTAGGTAATCCACAAGCAAACAATATTTCCCAAGTGCACCATGTAACCACAAGTGATCACATGTTTGGACTATGCAAGGGGCATATCTGACTAACTCACAAGCAGAAAAGAAAAAGAAAAAGACCTGATCAAAACCTTGCTCTTGAATTGCCCCATTCATAGCACACCATGATATAAAAGATCGTGGCGACCAGGGGGAGGGAACAACCCAAATCACTTGAAAGAGATACTTTAAGAACCAAATGTGAAATCCTGAAAAGAAAATAAATCGAAAGAAAATGTAAATCCATGAAAAAGGAACCTTTTGCCAAAGAGATCGGTAGGACTGGATACTGACGGACCAAGATCAGACAAGAGGAAGGATGCAGCCTGCAAGGATCTATCGGTAATATCAAGGACTAGGATGAGCTGGGCAATCAGAACTATTTAGGACAACATGTTGATGACAAGGGGTCTCATACAAGGATTCACGAAAGTATCTAACCAAGAGAACTAAAAATGTTTATTTGTATTTGATTTTTGTTGAGCAAGCATGAATGGACGTGAAGAGATGAGAGATATACAATGATACCAAGTGAAGGACTGACACACAAGAAATATATAGTGGATAAACCAAAGTATTTACAAGGGATGACCGTACAAAGGTTCAACATGATAGGATAGTGGCAGGAAAGATGAAAATGAGAAGGTTAGCAGAAGAAAATCTAGGGATGAGGAGATAAGAGATAGTGCGAGGAAAAGCATGGGAAGTTAGTGGAAAGAGGTAGGATATAGCATATTGTTACTATAGGGGAGCTGAGCTATGGAAAGGACAGAAGTAGTTGCCAACTTGACTATTATGATGGTGGGTATTGAAGCTTGTTGCCGAAGAGATGGATAGCGTGTAATGGAAGCGATGGAGAATGTTGTGGGTTCTATAAAAGGTGAGTGAATTTGATGAAAGCTGAACAACAAGAAGTGTTAGCTAAAGCATAAGAAAAGTGTGAGTGAAGAATTAAGCTATGAGGGAAATATCAATGGCCGATTCGCAAGAGCAGAGGCAAAAAATACCAGAGGCGATAGAAGGAGGAACGGGGGGATGGAGTGAAGAGGAAAATGAAAGCCAAGGAGAAAGGAAATGGGTGCGAGGGCAGAAGCGAAGTGTAAAGCGAAACCAAAAAGAAGGAAGAGAAACCTTTCCACGTCGAAGTGTGCGGCGTTGTGATCGGGGAGTGGTGGAGGCTAGCAAAAGTAATCCAACTCAAAATTAGCCAGAAGAGGAAGGAGAAGATCCGACCTTGCTGCAACTATTAGTAGAAGGTGTGAGGCAACAAACAGAGGTGATGGAAAAAGAGAAGGAGACAAACTTACCAAGGGTGGAAGTGTGGTTAGAGGGAACAAGTGTAGAAGATCAGCCATCTGTAGAAGAGACCCTTCCAGAAGGGGAACAAAGATCCGTGATGCGACCAATAGCGGTTGAATGGAAGAAGGGAAAAAGTAAATTAGGGGATATGATGCAGAGCTCTGGGGAACAAAAGGGTGACCCAGTGTTGTCTGCATTTCAGCCATTTCGAGCATTGCAATCTAATGCGGCAATAGAAGAAGCTCATGATGCAGCGGTGGTGATGGAAAAAGCATTGGCAATGGAAAAAGAACGGGCTGACCAGGCGGAGAAAGATGCAAATTTCTTTCAAGGCCTGATTGAAAGAGCGCGAGAGGATGGTGCACGAACAGAAGCTGAGCGTCTAGGGATGATGTTAATGATGGAGCAAACAAGAGTGGAGACTTTGGAGGCAACTTTGGCAGCTGAGAGAGCGGCGATGGAGAGATGTGAAAATGAATTAGTGCTCCTGCGGTCGCAAGTAGAGGCGTACAAGGAGTCAGCAGTGTAGACCAATAGTTTAGCACGGAGGGCACAAGAGCAGCTGAATGCAAGTAATGCGCACATTACATGGTACCAGAATCAATTAAATACAGTGAAACATGAGAGGGAGTCAATGAAAATGCTAGCGAATAGATATGAAAGAGAACGTGATATTGCACAGAGGACAACAACTATTCCAGGAGCAGAAAGACTACGGGCAGAAATGAAAGATGTCATGGAGCAATTAGTGAGGGTTGCGCGAGAGGCGGCATATTACATGGGATTATATCACCAAGTGGTCCCTTTGGAGCAAAGGAGAGGAGTTGTATACTCTGAAAAACATTTTATGGAGTAGATAAACACCCTCTTGAGGCATGGTAACATCCCTATCCCCATGGATACACTTTGGGCAGGTGTGAGGATGACTCCAGGGGCATCATCATCTAGGACTGGGTCTGAAGGAATGCCATTGTTTGGACATCCTGTCGTGCCACCTCCCCCAGGGAGGCCAGAATAAAAAAAAAAGCTGCCAAACATTAGTAGTTGTTGCTGTCGTAGGAGAATAGAAAGTTTGTGCTTATTGTTGTGGCAATCAAAGGGACAACAGATGTTGTTCATAATGTAATTTTATGTTTTGTTTGTGGAATTTTTATGGAAGATATATGGATGTTTTTGTGTGTTTGTCGAATATTTAAATGTTTTTGGGATTTTTTATATATATTTTAATGTTTTTGTGTTTTTGGGATAAATAATGAAATAGTTTGACACTTGTAAAAGTGGGAACAATACAATTGGTAGAGTAAGGGTAACCATGACTCATAGGCGAGAATGTTTGTGTAGATTTAGCAAGTATGACAGACAATAATAAGACAAAATGTGGGGATATTTCTCTAGGTCTATGATGAGACGGATGTTTATGGGGTGTGGAAAAGGCATTGGGATCTACGCAAGGCATGTGATGGCCAAAAGAGGTCCTCGAAAAAGACGTGTGAGCCAAAAAAATTGTCTTAGGGGCCTGAAAAAGGTGCTTGAGCCTAAAAAGATAGTGTGGGGGCCTGAAAAAGGTGCTTGGGTTGATAAAGGTATCGCGGGGGCTGAAAAGGAGCAAAATAGGGACTTGAAAAAGGCGCTTTAAGCCTAAAAAGGTAGTTTGGGGGCCTGAAAAAGGTGCTTGGGCCTATAAAGGCATCTCGGGGGCTGAAAAGGATCAAAATAGGGCCTTGAAAAAGGCGCTTTGAGCTTAAAAAGGTAGTTTGGGGGCCTGAAAAAGGCGCTTGGGCCTATAAAGGCATCTCGGGGGCCAAAAAGGATCAAAATAGGGCATTGAAAAAGGCACTTTGAGCCTAAAAAGGTAGTTCGGGGGCCTGAAAAAGGCACTTGGGCCTATAAAGGCGTCTCGGGGGCCGAAAAGGATCAAAATAGGGCCTTGAAAAAAAGCTTTTAGGCCTAAAAAGGCGCTAAATGGGTCCAAAAAGGACACATGGGCCTTGAAAAAGGCTTTTAGGCCTAAAAAGGCGCTAGAGGGGTCCAAAAAGGACACGTGGGCTTTGAAAAAAAGCTTTTAGGCCTAAAAAGGTGCTAAATGGGTCCAAAAAGGACACATGGGCTTTGAAAAAAAAACTTTTGGGCCTAAAAAGGCGCTAAATGGGTCCAAAAAGGACACATGAGCCTTGAAAAAGGCTTTTAGGCCTAAAAAGGTGCTAAAGGGGTCCAAAAAGGACACATGGGCTTTGAAAAAAAGCTTTTAGGCCTAAAAAGGTGCTAAATGGGTCCAAAAAGGACACATGGGCCTTGAAAAAGGCTTTTAGGCCTAAAAAGGTGCTAAATGGGTCCAAAAAGGACACATGGGCCTACAAGACAGTATTGATAGATTTGTAGAAACTGATTAGACTAAACGTGGCCACTGCAACTTAAATAAGACTCAAAATCCTTCTTGATTCACATTAATAATGGTTGCATGGAAGGAAGGCGACAATCGGCTTTGCGGCATCTCTTTTGCTATCCGAGTTGTGCTGGATTTTCCTAAGCTTGAAATTATGTTTCAGAACATTACCACGCTTCTTCTTAATATCAATTTCTTAATATCAGAACTTGAGAGGATTTTTGGAGTGGTATTTTAATGTTTCAAGCTTTTATGGCCATATTTGGTATTTATGACCCCCTTTGGAATGTTTGAGAATTTTATTGTATTTTTTTGATATTGTTTGGGCAAGTTTTGAATTTTTTTGGGTATTTTTGGGTAATTTTTGAATTTTTTTGGTATTTTTGGGTAATTTTTGAATTTTTTGGCTATTTTTGGGTAATTTTTGAATTTTTTTGGTATTTTTGGGTAGTTTGGGTAGTTGCGTCGGCTATCAGCGTTGTCTTTTCCTCCATCCCTGTGGGTTTGATTTTGGGGTGGTTTGTGCATAATCCTCTGGCAATCCGTTGGAGGACATTGAAGGGCAAGTTTGGCTTCATTTTCTAGATGTATCGATGGTCAGTAGAGGAGGGATGGGGTTGGTTCTCCTTTTGTGGTGTGAGGCAACTGGCATGGGCCTTGCAAATGGTTACAACTCCAAAAGATTCTCTTCGAGAGGTCTATGTGAAAGGGTTGTAATTCTATTGGTTTCTCATTATGTAAGGTCTGTGAAAGGTTTTTGTCTCATGTCAAGGTCTTTATTGTGGAAAGGAAGGTGTGTGTGAAAGGGTTGTGAGAAAAGGAAGCTCTTGTTTTTTTTTTTGTTATGGATTTTTGGATGATTTATGAATTTTTTGACAATTTTTTTTTTTGGCAATTTTTTATTTTTTTGGTATTTTTGAGTTTGTGGGGGTGAAATGGAGGATGTGAGTGAGATAGTGATGCTAGATTCTATAAGGCTAAAAAATATACAAGCATGAAAAGGAAATGGGTGGATGACTCTGGAATATAAGATAGAACATAGTAGCGGATGTGCAACGAATGTATGAACTTTTGAAAAAAACTTGGAAAATGGGGAGATGGGCGATGAGAAGGAAAGGGGTGATACTGGATATGTAGGTCATTGATAGATAATGGAAAGACTATAGTACACCTGGTGCCTATTTGCTAGATTTTAACCAGGGACCTATCCAAGGTGCTTGAATTGCCAAGTTTTCACCATTGGACGCTTTATTTTTCTTTGCCTATTTTTTATTTGCAAATTTTGCCCTTAGGCGTAGAATTTCTTTAGGTGAATAATGTTGGTAGGATCATTCAGGACTTCACCTTCAAGGGTAGATAGTTGATAGGCTCCTGAGCCAAAAGATGCTGTGACCACATAAGGACCAAGCCATGTGGGCTCAAACTTGCCTTTCTTTTCTCTGTCAGCTTGAACCTTCATATTCTCTTTGAGGACCATGTCACCTTCTTGAAAACTACATGGATGGACTTTCTTGTTGAAATTGCACTTGAGGCGACTCTGGTAGACCATGAGGTGGTCATAGGCCTGTTGCCTTTTTTCATCAAGTAGATCAAGTTGAGTAAGTCGAGCCACTCTATATTCTTCATCAGATATCTGTCTGTGTAGAGAAATGCGGAGTGATGGGAGTTCAACCTCAATAGGTAGGACTGCTTTAGCACCATAAACCAAGGAGTATGGAGTTGTGTCAGTGGCTATGCGAAATGAAGTGCGGTATGCCCATAGGGCGAGATTGATTTGCAAATGCCAATCACGGCCGGAGTCATTGACAACTTTCTTGAGGATTTTGAGCAGGGTTTTATTAGTTGCCTCTGCCTGACCATTACCTTGTGGGAAGTATGGGCTAGAAAAATGATGATGGATATGAAGGGAAGTGCACAATTCTTCCATATTTAGGTTTTCAAAATTACCTCCATGGTCAGTGAAGATGGTAGCTGGGATGCTGAAGTGACATATGATATGATATAAGATAAACTTGGACACTTGAACTCCCGTAGCAGTGACAAGGGGAACTGCTTCGACCCACTTAGTGAAGTAATCAGTAGCGGTGATTATCCACTTATGCCCCTCTGAAGAAAGTGGTGCAATAAGACCAATGAGATCAAACCCCCAACAGGAAAAAGGCCATGGTGGTGCAATGGGTTGCAAGTCCTATGCTGGAGCCCAGATTAAATTAGCATGTTGTTGACAAGGTAAACATCATTTCACAAATTCACATGCATCATGTTCTAGAGTAGGCCAATAGTATCCAGCCCGAAGGATCTGCTTTGCTAGCACCATCCCACTTGTGTGAGCACCACAAAGTCCAGCGTGTACCTCTTTGAGAGCCATCGCAGCCTCATTTTGATCTAAACATTGAGAGAGAGTATCATGATAACCATGACGATATAGGGTTTGGGCAATGATAGTGTATCGGGAAGCTCTACGTATAAGGTTTTGGCATTGGGTTCGTGTGAGGTGAGGAGATATGATACCATTTAGTAGGTAAGCATGAATTTCGTGGTACCATGGGGATTGGGGACCAACCAAGATGCATACTTGTGTTGATTCATCATTCTCATATGCGGGTTCATGTAGCTAGTCGACCAAGAATTCATATTGTGTAGCTTCACACGGCATTTCCAAGAGAGAACCAATAGTAGCCATAGCATCAGCTGCCTTATTCTGGAGTCTAGGTGCTTGTATGAACTGGATCTGAGTAAAATGCTCCTTTAATTGATCAACCAAATTTTTGTAAGGTAGTAGCTTGTTATCCTTGGTCTGATATTCATTCAATGCTTGTTTAATGATAAGTTGAGAATCACCATAAACTTGAAGCTCTGTGATATTCCATTCAATGGCGATTTTGAGGCCTGCAACAAGGGCCTCATACTCTGCAATGTTATTGGTACATCGAAATTATAGCTTGAAAGATTTAGGAATATAATCACCTTGAGGTGTAATCAAGAGTATGCCAGCGCCAGAGCCATGAGATGTATAGGAGCCATCAAAATATAGCTTCCAAAGTGATTGTTCTTCTATCAAACAGAGGTATTCATCTAGAAATTCCATGATTAGTGGGTGATCTGCAACTAAGGGTGCATCAGTCAAGTGATCTGCAATAGCTTGGCTTTTGATGGCCTTTCTGTCAACATATTGAATGTCAAACTCACTAAGAAGTGTAACCCATTTTGCTAGGCGTCCAGTGAGTACTGTGCGAGAGAGCATATATTTTAATGGATCAATCTTTGATATCAGTTGCACAATATGACTCAACATGTAATGACGTAGCTTCTGGGTGGAAAACACTACTGCTAAGCATGCCTTCTCCATGGGCGTGTAGTTGAGCTCATAGCCCACTAATGTTCGGCTAATGTAATAAATAGCTCGTTCCTTTCCTGCATCGTCAAGTTGTGCTAGAAGAGCACCTAATGCTATGGGAGTAGCTGTGATGTACAATATGAGTGGGCGCCCTGCAACTGGAGGAACCAAAATAGGTGGATTAGCTAAGTATTGCTTGATGAGCTCAAAATGGAGCTGACAAGCTGAGTCCCATTTGAAATTCTGATCTTTCTTAAGCAAGTGAGTGAAAGGTTGACACTTATCAGCAAGTTGAGAAATGAACCGCCGGACTGATTGGAGTTTTCCTTGCAAAGAATGAAGGTGCTTGAGTGTCTTAGGAGGAGCCATATCCATGATGGCTTTGACCTTCTTGGGGTCAATCTCAATACCACGCTGGGACACAATGAAGCCTAGGAGCTTCCCTGAGGTGACACCAAAGACACATTTCTTTAGATTCAGCATGAGACGATACTTTGCCAATTGATTAAACACTTCTTCGAGATGAAATAAGTGATCAAGAGCATTGAGAGACTTTACTAAAATATCATCCACGTAATCCTCAAGAATCTTATGGATTAGATCATGGAAGATGACTGTCATGGCACGTTGATAGGTTGCCCCGGCATTCTTTAGCCCAAATGGCATCATATTATAGCAGAATGTGCCCCAAGGTGTAGTAAATGTCGTCTTATGTTGATCTTCCTCTGCTATATGAATCTGATTATATCCAGAGAAACCATCCATTAGTGACAATAGTTCATGACCTGCGGTGAGATCCACAATCATGTCGATATTTGGTAATGGAAAGTCATCCTTCGGACAAGCCTTATTAAGATCCCTAAAATTAGTGCAGATTCTGATATCACCCGAAGGCTTGGTAACAGGTACCATGTTAGAAATCCATTCAGAATAATCTATTGGGCGAATGATTTTGGCCTCCAACAATTTTTCTAACTCTGCTTTAACCAATAAAGCAACTTTGGGGTGCATCTTACGGAGCTTTTGCTTAACGGGCCTGGCCCTTGGATCCACTGCTAGATGGTGTACGACTAGTTTGGGTTCCAACCCTGGCATGTCCTAATATGACCATGCAAAGCGGCCCACATTTTCGTGGAGAACCTCCATAAGAAGATCTGCTTGTTCAGGTGGTAGAGAGGTTGCGATGTATGTGATATGTGGGACCTCTGTCAAACTAATATTTATTGGCCGAGTTTCCTCTGTCAAAACTGAAGAGATAGGATGCCTATGCTCTTGCGGGGGAAGGATGAAATCTCCATCTTCAGGTGCCTCAGAGAGGTTTTCACCATCAGATACATCCTTTATTTTTAATTCATTTGTTGAGTTATCCAATGATGCTCCAGAGGAGTTTTCACCAGAGGACATTTTTCCTTTGATTTTTTTCTTTTTTGTTTCCTTTTGTATTTCTATTTTGCGATTGGAGATTTCCTCCTCCCCGAAGTAACCTGCAGGATCCAGCTTGTAGACATATGTCGATGGTGGTGGTGGCCGTTTATGTGGCATTTCTGCCCCCATGAATTTAAGCAGCGCGTGCTCAGTAGAGAACTTGTCAACATGAACGACACTTGGTTGGTCCCAATCTATGAGTTCGGGGTGAGTGAGCGGGAGGTCTATGAGATTCAAGGATAATTGGCAGAGCACAAAGGCTCCAAGGATTATTTCATCAAGGAAAATATCATCGTAAGCTTTCTTTTCAACTTCCTTAGGGATGTCTTCAACCTCAACGAGAGTGTTTTGGATGTTCGTAAAGGTGTGGCCTTTCGTTGTAGTGCCCCCAGTTGCGGGGAGTCCATAGCCCAAGCCTTGAGTTTTCTGCCCTTGGTGTGCTTCTATAGGCTGTCTCATACCTGATTCTTGGTAACCTAAACCACCTCCTTGATAATCCCATTGCTCTGTGGCCAAACGATGTGACCAGGGATATTTTTGTTTAAAGTGATCAAGAAGTGCTTCACTTTTAGGAGGGGGCTCCTTGTATAGCCATGTGTTAATGTCTGGTGCATTCTCTTCTCCATCAAGAATGCCTTTGGTAATAAATGTGGTAGCACCCATTTGTTAAAGTTGAGAGGTGGTTTCTGGTATAGGCCCTTGATGTGTTGGGCGTCCTTGAGTATGGGGATCAAGTGGTAGAGCGCTAACAGAAAAAGCATTTGTAAGACTATACTCACCACAACCTTGGTAGTTGATCTTAACCGTGGAGAGGGTGGAGGCTAAAATGGTGTCTGGATCATGGCAGGTGCCAGAGGAACTGGCCATAGTGGTGCCAATTTTGATCCCAGGATAGTGATTGGTGTATGAAGCTTCAACCGCATTGCAATAAGCAAAGGGTTCAAGATCTGCGTGGATGGTTATCTCAGTGCCATTATGCAAAAATTTGATACACTGATGATATGTGGATGGAACCGCCTTCATGGCATGAATCCATGGACGACCAAGGAGGATGTTGTATGGAAGGTTAAGATCAACTACATGGCAAAGTGTTTTTTGACCGGGCGTGCCAAAATGTATCACCTATTTTAGTAGAGTAAAATGAACACTAATCTATAAAAAGCATTCTCAATACTAAAAACAAATAAACACTTAAGATAAGACCAAAGAAGACAAAATTGAGGAAAGTAGACCAAAGATGGTAAACTCCTCAAGTGCTTCTCATGATGACGAAGCTATGCCCCTAATGGATAGTGGATGTATGCTCACGATGTGCTCAAGCTCCAAATGGATGAGTGATAATCAAATATGAGTGTGGATGAATGATTCAACAATGAAGGTATGGAGGGTTTTCAGCATTATAATAGTATTTTGGTAGTTTTTAGGCTCTCAAAATAGCATTATAAGTTTGCTTCAAAAGTGGATGATTTTAGTGAAGGGAGAGGCTTCTATTTATAGGCCAAGGGGTGGAAGGATGGATAGTCAGGATGCAAGGATGGCAAGATGGTAAGGGAGGGCTAGGATGCACTCAAAAGGGGAGCACATGGATTGTGCTTGTTTAAAGCCAATTAGGAGGTGACACATGTCACAAGGTGATTGGATGTGAGAGGGTAGGATATGGGTTGGTCAAAGGAGTAATGAGGGAGGTTGAGCCATAAATGGGGATGGTTGGGTCAAATAGAGATGGTTGGGTCATAAATAAAGATGGTTGGAAGGAGGATGAGATTGTTGACTTTGGCTTAGAGGTGGTTGGGAGGAGGATGAGATTATTGACTTTGGCTTGGGTTAGCAAGTCTTAACCCTTGCTTAAGTTGTGCACATGATTAGAAGAGGGATTAGGATTAGCTTAGGAGTTGGCTAAGTTTTGGACAAAAAATAAATAAATTATTTATTTTGAGATTTTTGGTTAATTTATTAATTAAATAATTAATAAATAAGGAAATAATGTTTAAATAAGATTTAAACATTTTTGGGAGGGATTCCTTAATTAAATATTTTTAATTAAGATAAAGGGATTTAATGGCATAAAAATAAATTAAATAATTAAATAATTAATTAATTAATAAATGATGATGTCATCAGAGATTTTTTTCAGAAAATAAAAATACTTTATTTTCTAAAGGATTTTTAGGTGTCTACACAAGACTCCTACTGAAACATTATTAGTTAATAGCATTGCTAATAAGAAAAATCATAACATCGTGATGATTGATATTGCATTTGTTCTTAGCTATGTTGAATTTTATGAAGTAAAAGACTACACTACAGCTCATGCAATGTGGATCAAATTGAAAGACATCTATGGAGGAGATGATAATGTAAGAAGAGCCAAAGTAGAAAGACTCAAAGGTCAATTTGATCACATGAAAATGAGAGAAGATGAAAGCATTGCAAAATATGTGGAAAGAATCAAAGCAAGTGTGAGCACAATCAAAGCATCTAGAGGAGACATTGATGACAAAATAGTTGTGAGCAAGGTACTTAGAACCCTTCTTCTTATTTATTTAATTAGTGTGTTTTCTATTCAAGAGATGAGATTTGATCCAATGGAAACATAACTTTGGATGCTCTAGTTGGAAGATTGACAACTTTTGAGTTGGATAACTAGGATAACTATGTTCCTAGCTCCAAAGGCATTGAATCTGTATTTGAAGCCAAACTCTCACTCAAGAAAAAGAGTAAGAAATAAAAGGGAAATCAACTAGGAAGTGAAGGAGAAATAGAAGAACATTCTAATAGTGATCTTGAGGTTGTTGAAGGCGTAATTGCAAAGAAATAGTCCAAAGGCAGAGGAAATTCCAAAGGTAAGATACCTCTCATCTATTTTTCTTGTGAAGAAATTGGTCACATTGCTTCTAGGTGCCCAAATAGAGAAAACAAGGATGAAAAGAAAAATAATAAGTACAAAGGCAACAAGGAATTTAAGAACTACAAAGACAAAGGTAAGAAATCTTGTTTTATGGCTAAAGATTATAATAACAGTGAAGATGAAATGGTAAATATTGCTATAAAGGATGAATTTGATGATGAAGAAGATAAGATGGCACTTGTCTCTCATATTAGAAAAGATGATACATGGAATATTGATAGTTTTTGTTCACATCATATGGTTGGAGACAAAACAAATTTTGAACACATGGAATATTATGATGGTGGTAGTGTGAGATTTGGAAATAATAAACCTTGTTGCATAAAATGGAAAGGATGTATTTCATTAACCAATAAACTTGTTGTGATAATGCTTACTGGGTTGAAGAACTAAATCATAATCTACTAAGTGTTGCATAGTTGAATAACATTGGATTCAAGGTAGAATTTATGAATAGGAAGGCCAAACTACTAGATGGAAAAAGAAATCTGGTTGGATTTGGAAAATTAAAAAAAGGTAACCTATTCTATCTTGATCTTAGTGAAATTTCATGCTTTATTGCTCAAATAGAAGAAAGTTTGTTATGGCACAAAAGATTATGTCATGTAAACTTTGATAACTTGGTCAAGATAAGAAAACACAAAAGAGTAAGAGGTATTCCTAGCTTCAGGAAACTTGATATGGGTCTATGCAAAAATTGTCAAATTTGGTAAGATAGGAAAAACTAGATTCAAAAGCAAGAACTATCATTATAAAGAAATCTTAGAGCTTGTACATATAGGCTTATGCGGACCTATTGGAATAGAGAGTTACAGTGGAGATAAGTTTTTCATTTTTTTTTTTGATGATTATTCTAGAATGATGATTATAATGTATCTAAAAGAAAAATCAAAAGCTTTTCAAAAACTTATGTGGTATCTAGCAAGAGTAGAAAAAGAAACTACAAAAAAGTTGAAATGTTTGAGATCAAACAGAGGTGGTGAATTCATCTCCAATGAGTTTAATGAATTCTATATTGAAAAAGGAATTAAAAGACAAGTATCGGCCCCTGGTACACCTCAATAGAATGGTATAGTTGAAAGAAGGAATAGATCCATCATGGATTGTACAAGAATATTGATGATAGAAAATAATGTTGTAATCAAATACTGGAAAGAAGCTATCAAGATTGTAGTTCATACTTTGAATATAGTACAATTGAAAAAAAACTCAAATCAAACTCCTTATGAACTATGGTATGGCTACAAACCTAATGTAAGTTACTTGAAAGTATTTGGTAGCAAATGTTATATCTTGAAAGAATCTAGGAAAGATAAGTTTAATGTCAAAGGTGATCAAGGAATATTCCTAGAATATTCTTGAAAAAATAAAGCATACAAGTGTTTGAATTTGTCTACTCAAAAAATCATAGAAAGTGCATGTGTGAGAATTGATGAGTTTGTAGAAAAGAGTGAAGAAGAAAGCAACAAAGAGTCTGAGGATTATAGAATATTTTTTTACTATGAACATGATACCTTGCCAAATCTATCTAATAGATAGGAGGCATCACCTCCTAAGTCCCCAAAATATCCAACAGTTACTGAGTTGTAGATAGTGCAACTTGAGTCATAGTCTAAAGGACCCAAGTCATAGTCAAAAGCTACCGAGCTGCTAAAAGAGAAAACTGAGTCTGTTGGACTCAAGTCATAGATAGTGGGACCCAAGCTTAATATTGAAGTTCATGATGAAGTCAATGAAACTCACTCCAAAACCAAAGAACCTATGTTAGCAAGACATTTCAGAATGCATCATGCACCTTATTAGATCATTCGAGACAAATTAGATGGAACAATGACAAGAAGCAAATTGAAAGGTACATGTTTACTTGGTGAGTTTGAACCTAGAGATGTCAAGATGCTTTGGATAATGAAAGTTGGATTGAAGCAATGAATGAAGAAATAGAATAGATAGAGAAGAAGAAAACTTGGACTCTTGTTCCTAGACCCAAGGATAAAAATGTAATTGGCACAAAGTGGATTTTTAGAAACAAGCTAAATGAAGATGGAAAAGTTTCTATAACAAAGAAAGGTTTGTATGTAAAGGTTATTCTCAAGAAGAAGATATCAATTATGGTGAAACTTTTCCTCCTATTGCAAGGTTAGAAGGTATTAGAACTTTGCTAGCATATGTAGCTCACAAAGGATTTAAAGTTTATCAAATGGATGTAAAATCTAAATTATTGAATAAAATTCTTTATGAGGAAGTCTACATTGGAAAACCTAAAGGTTTTCTAGATCCTAGCAAAAAAGACATGGTTTGAAAATTACACAAGGCATTATATGGTCTCAATCAAGCTCCTAGAGATTGGTATGAAAGACTTCATAACTATTTGATACAAATTGGAATTCAAAGAACTAATGATAACAATATTTTTTGATGATACTTTATTCACAGGAAATTATGACTTGTGCAAGGCATTTTTTAGAAGAAATGAGTAAATAATTTGAGATGTCTATGTTTGGTGAGATAAAAAAAAAAATTGGATTGTAGATTCAATAGAAGAAAGATGGTATCTACATTACTCAATCTAAATACATTAAGGAGATACCAAAGAATTTTGGAATGGAAGACTCAAGACTAGTTGGAACCCCTATGTCTACTAGACATAAACTTTCCAAAAATTATTATTCCAAAGAGGTAGATCAAACCACATATAGATCAATGATTGGAAACTTGCAATATGGAGTGCATACAAGGACTAATCTTGCATTAGTAGTTGGTATAGTGCCAAGATTCTCAACAAATCCCAAAGAAAACCACATGATGGTAGTTAAAAGAATCATGAGATATTTGAAAGGTATTGAAGAATATGGTTTATGGTACAAAATAGGAGACAATTTGAATTTAAAAGTATTCACAAATGCTGATTGGGCAGGAATTATTGATGACAGAAAAAACACCAATGGTGGAGAATTCTTTTTTGGTAAAAGACTAGTGCCTTGGATGAGCAAGAAATAGAATTGTATCTCTGAGTCTACAATAGAGGCATAATATGTGGCAGCAGTAGTCAATTGTTTGAATATTACTTGGTTCAAAAAACTATTGGTAGGTATGAAGGTAGAGATTAAGGATCCAATAGTCATATACTGTGACAACACCAATGCAATTAATATATCAAAGAATCTAGTGATACATACCAAAACAAAACACAATTCTATAAAATATCATTTCTTAAGAGAATTGGTACAAGATAAAGAAGTAAGGTTGGAATATGTAAATACAAAAGAGCAAGTTGTAAACATATTCACCAAGCCATTACCTAAGGATGCATTTTTGTATCTAAGAGGTAAGCTAGGGGTAATTTCCCTTTCTTAAGCTCACTAAGTGAATTTGAGTGATGAATCAACCAAATTATATTGAAGATCAATCAGTTGGTGCAGTATTGACAAAGGCATATTGCAAATGAAATAGTGCTTGAGGTACATTAATATTCATCAATTATTGTTTTTGGCATGAGATATCAAAGAGGGAGAATTTTTCTATCATATCTCATAGAAATTTTGTAAAATGAAAGATTTGTCAAAGAGGGAAAATGAACTTGATCTGATATCAAAGGCAGAGTTTGCTATCAGAAGAAGTTCTAGAAAATAGAAGTTTTCTAACAGATAGAGAAACTAAAGGCAAAAAAAGAGTTCACACCGATAGAGCGAGTCCTCATGGATGAGAATCAGAATAAAACTAAGGATATGTTCCTTACTTTATTCATGTCCAATATTTAATTTTTTAATGACATGATGTGTTGCTATCAATGCCAAAGAGGGAGATTTTGGGAACAATTGATTAATTGTGTATTATCTTTGATGTTACACAAAATGCCATATCATCACCAGTTGATGTATACCAAGCTCACTCAGGCATTGAAGATAGTTCTCTATGTCTACTAAGAAATCTAGAGTTTTCTTAGTTTAGAAGTCAGTGTCTACCGAGTTCACTCAGGTGCTAAAGAAAATTTTGTGGAAGTTGAGTGTTAACCAAGCTCACTCAGTTAATGAAGGAAATGTTGGATGGAACTAGTGTTAACTGAGCTCACTTGGTTACCAAAGGCACTTTACAAATAAGTAGTGTTGATTGAGTTCACTTGGTTAATACAAGAAAATCATTTCTAATTTAGTGTCTACCAAGTAGGTTAGCTAACAAAGGATTTTCTTATTTTGCCATATTAAGTTCAATTGAATCATTTATTGGTTCTATCTGACTAAGAAGAAGAATATTAATTATTCTAAGTTTTATTCGAGCCGACTTGACAATATGAAAGATATAAATATAAGGTCAAGTTGAGGGTTAGAAAGTGCAAATTCATGGAAGACATTTGAATATATAATGATGCTAAGAAGAAGTGAATTAGAAGGATAAGCAGAATATCCTTGTAAAGCTAAAAAGATACATTTGATCAAGGATCAATTATAAAAGCTAGAATTGAGATCTATAATCAGCAATTCAGTTGCATCAATATTAGGTCATGCCATTGTTACTCTCTAACCATTGTAGCAATGATCTAAATCTCTTAATAGAGTTAGCTTAACAGTTATTTGTAAATCCTCTAATAAGGTGGCATTTCTATTAAAGTATTCAAAGACATCTAACAAGGCCACTCTTAATAGGGTGATTAAATCCTTGAATAGGGTCACACCTAATAGTTTTTTTTGTAATATTTAATAGGGTTGGCTCCTAATAGGGATCACTTCAAAAGAGTGAAAATTAGTAACTAGTTGCAATTGGTGGTTTTTCTCAAATTGAGTTTCCATGTTAAATCTTGGTGTCAAATGTGTTCATGTTATTTCTCTTATGTGTTTGCAACTAAGTTAAAGTAATAAGTAATCATGGATAACATCTTAAGATTTTCATGTTAAGTGTTTGCCAAGCATTCTCAGCATTTACTAAGTTAGAATATTTTCTGTTTGTTTACCAAGAAACAATAAAGTTTAGCTTTTAGAGATTATTTGTACTAAAATCTAAGGGATTTGGAATTTAATTCTATGGTAATTGATTCACCCCTCCCCTCTTAGTTACTCCTCTTCTATTTCCAATAGTTATATATAAAGATAGTCATGTGTGTGTGTGTGTGTGTGTGTGTGTGTGTGTGTGTGTGTGTGTGTGTGTGTGTGTGTGTAATTCTAAGAAATCAAAATTTGCATACATTAGAATTTGAACTTGCATTCTAGAACAATTGTTCAAATTAGAAGAAATATTCAATTGTTCTCTATCTTAGATCCCATATTCCTAAAACACTTTGACTCCTTTTTTTTAGAATTTTTTTTTTGGTTGGAAAGTTGTTATATTTTTTGTGGTGGTATTATTTTCTAGTTTCGGTAGCCAGATTGATCAGAAACATAGTTTTTCATGATTGTATGGGTATTTAATCTTTCTTTTATCAACTTCCAAGGCTTTTTTTGGGCATATCTAGTAATATTTTTACGTACCATTTTTTAAGTGGATGAATTTTTTTTATACTTTCTATATCTCCATCAAATTAAGTTATTATTAGTGGAAACATCACATTTAGCATTTAGTCTTTTTTGGGCCTATTTTGGAACTTGATACACTTGCATATTAGTTTGATATTTTACATGAATTTTTTAAAAGGGTAATTTGGTTTTCTATTGTACTGTGGATTTGTTAAAAACACTATTCCTAACTCCAAATAATTATCATGAATGAGAAAATACTATTGACAATTTTTGTTACATGCATGATTTTAAAGAGCCACTTTTGGTTAGGGTCCAAAACCCACTAATATTGAATAAAAGAGAAAATGGTTTGAATAAAGGGATAAAACTCTTGGCACTCTAAAACTATCTATCACTCCTAATGTGAGATTTCATATAACATCTTGCCCCACATTCTCATGATGTTCAAACTATCATGGAGAAAATCTTTGGTAAGCTAGATAAAATGAGATAATTCAAGTCAAGAAATGAGCTAATAAGTCTAAATCCTTGTGATTTTGATAATATTCAAGACAACTTCTCTATATTCAATTATCTAATATTGAAGCTTTCTAATTTTTGTCTTACTAAAGTGGGTAAAGAAATTATTTTATCTCTAGGTGACATGTGTTAGAAAGTAAAAGTCCCCCAAGATAACTAAGAGGTGGGGATGAATCAGTTATATATTTAACACAACTTTAAATATCATTATTAATTCATAAACATGTAAATAATCGATGTAACAACCATAGAAAGATAATTGTGTATAATAACACCATATATGTTAAATACGGAAGCCCTTGATCAGAGGGAAAACCTAGTGGTAATGATGCCCACAAGATGATGTACTAATATATAATTTCCTTGTGAAAGGAAGGACTCTGTTAAGAGCCAATGAAATATAATTAATACATATATGTCCCTACTAGGAGACATTGAATCCCTATTAAAATATTCCAAACTTGTTGTCATGACCAAAATTCTACAAGGCAAAAACACAAATAATTTTATTTTTTTTGTTAAATACGTTGATGCTTATAATTTAGTTGAATGACTAGATGTTTAATTTTGAAAAAAGATTACATTCAAATCTTGTTTTGGTTACTTTTTGAAAGGTACTTGTTATAACTAAACATGTATAAGTTGCATTCAAAGGTTACAGGATGCGACGACAACTCGGACATTGCCCAAATATTCTAAATTTCTAATTATAGAGCAAAAAAAAATTCTCAACTTCATCAGTTTAAGTAGTTCCTTGCAAGTTATATCTTAGATACGGGGTAGGGTTATGATGTTCCTATTCTATCACATATCTTGTGTTAGATAGCTTTCAAAATGCGTTAAGATTATCATTATATAAGTGTTTGATGACTTGATAGTCTTGATATTAAGGATTTGTACCTATAAAATACTCAGTGGGTGTACATTGATTAGACAATGATTATTACATGTTATATACTAACTACACATTAAGTTCATATCCTATAAAATTTACTAACTACCCTTCATTACAACATCACTAGTCATAGTCATAGTTAAATTCTATAGTACTGCACTACCTTAAACATTAATTTTAAAAAAAAAATTTAACATAATATTTCCTAAAAAAAAAAAACTTAAATTAATGTTCCTTATATATATATATATATATATATATATATATATATATCTTTTAAAGAAAAAAAATTGCATTACTAACTAATTATATGTCCCATCTTAGCTTAACTTTATTATTGATATTATTATTATTATTATTATTATTAATACTTTAAGTTTACCCATGTCCACTATTCTTAATAGTCATCTTTTGTGTTAATCATTTAATATTATTTTATAATTACTATGTTTGCTAATACTATATATATACTATCTTACTTATAACACATGCCTAAAATAATACAATCTATATTTATGTACATATGTTTCTAAAAAGTCAACAACTAACTCCCCTTTCTAACCTACTCAATGTAGGTTCCTATTTATTCTAACCCTTAACACTCCCTTTAACATAATAAATAATTTATAAATGAAAGAAAAACATTAAAAAATACCACCCAACACCCTTTTCCCAAACCTATATCTATACCTATGCCCACACCTAAAACCTACCCCTTCCCAAGTTCCAACACCACCCACCTTCCCTCTCTCTTCCCACATGGAAAGAGGAGGGGGAGGAAGGTGTGCTTCCTTAGGCACCATGTACATAGTAAATGCCCCCTGCTTTTTAAGTAAGGCTGCCAGGTTTGTGGGGGAAAAGGTTATTTCCTTTCTCTCCCACTTGCTTTTTTTAAAATTTTATTTTGGCTCCTTTTGGACATGTATTATGTCAAGGTCGCTTCCTTGGAGGGGAGTTGTTATAATATTATTATTTTTTAATTTTATTGACTATCTAAGGTACAAGTCCTATAGGATAGTCATCCCTCTATGTCTTTCACATTAATGAGTGATTGACTTACTATTTTTTTGTATTGGTTTATAATTGTATATATTATTTTATTTAGGCTAATTATGTTAATGGACTATAATAGGAAAGGGTTATTTTCCCCTTTCCCATATATTTTCTAGCAAGTTATTATGCACTTCCAGGCCTTAGTTATATAGTTGAACTTATTGTCTAAATCTCTTCATAATTTCTTAGGATTGTTACAAAGTGAAACGATGATATTTGGTCAATGTACATTCCAATCTAATGCATAATCTATGGAGTAAACCCAAGGGTTGTATTCATAAAAATTTTCTTAATGCTATCAAACTAAATTCAAGATACTTCTATATTATCTTAATTGAAAATATTTTGCATGCAACTTTAAGACAACTAGTATTCAAATTTCATAATTATTTCCATTTCATGGTTTAAAAAACTAAATGTGAATTCATTATCTACTGAATGCATGTTTCTACAGCCATGTAAGAACCAAGATCGATCACCAATGCATCTAATTATTCTATGAACATGGAGAATAATAGAATAACAATGGATAGTCTTATTTACATCATATTAATGCCTACAATGAAGCTTAACTCTTCTCTTCAATACAATCATTTCCAAGATTATGAACCAGCAATATCACCACAATAAATTTTTCTTTCATGATTCCCTCAAGCTTTCATCCAACATTTATCAAGCATGCACATAAGGTGGTGAAGACACCATATCAAGATAAAAAATGAAGGGACCTTATACAATACATAGATGATTCACAATCTCTCTAATGACAATTGAATGAGATTAATATAGCACACTTACAATACAAACTAGTTCACATAACAAGATGGATTGTATTTCTCCATTTTCATCACAATGCAATAGAGTCTTCTTCTCCTATGAAAAGAATAGGTTACATGAAATCCAAGTTTCCAAGTTCATTAAGTATAACCTGCAAAATAGAGACAAAAATGGGGAACCATGGAGGCTCACCTCCCAACCTAGGCCTCAAGGAGGCCACCTACTGAGCTTCAAGAAACAAGGCACCACTGGCTACACAACTTCACATCCACATAACATGTATGATCACAAAAATATAACAAAAAACACTACACCATACATTACAAGACAACCCAACTCAAGTCTTGCACAAAGATTCAACAATTGAATCAAATTATAGTGTGAAGGTGCACTCTCTCCATGAGGAGGATTTCCAAACTATGATTCACAAATATGCACATATTCTCATTATCAACATGCCCTTTTGAGACTTACAATGACTTCCCTCTTCACAAAGCTTCTTATACCTCCCAAAATGCAACTAAAAGAAGTCCACATTCCATTGAACACATAAAAATCATCCCCACACATGGGAGAGTTCCTCAACTACATGAGTAAGCCCAACTAACCCCTTCACCCAAGCATCTCTTCCCTCCCAAGGGTGAGTGATGCTTCACACCCATTACACAAACACATAACATCAAACAAAACAAGATTCAAGAAAGAAATCACATAAACTTCTCACATGCAACACTCAAACAAAAGATCCTTTTCCACAAAACACATCTACAATATACCAAATTTACCATGAGAAGAAGAACACCATATCAATTCTACATGCAAATGAAGAACACCATGGATCACGGATACCAACCTCACTCCAAGTAATGACAAATGAAAAGTTGCAGTAGAGCTCCTTATCCTCTCCCTCCAAACCCTAGTTGTCTCTAAAGATAAAGAGTGACCAAGTGAGTTTTTGATTTGGCCATGCCTCTATTTATCACTCTCATTTTCGGATTCAATATAAAAGGTATTCTTTTTGGGGTCTCCTAGGTCTTCTAGGCACCTTAGTGGTCATTATTAGCCCCCTAACTTAAATTATTAACATGGATAGGGTTTATTTTTATCACAAATTCACCTTAGAGCTACTATATGACCCTCATAATGCTAAGCAAGTTCAAATTTAAAATTTTTTATGGTTGTAACCTTGTTCTCTTTTCTAATTTAAGGAAATACATCAAATTTCTCAATGAAGGTATTTAATTTTGGATAAGGTGGCCACATGATCCATCATCAAAGAACATGTCATTTTCACATAACAAGTACAAATGTCAAGTGACACACACAAAATTCACTATACATCACACATGAAATGTTCAGAATCTATACATGAAATACATTCTACACACATACATCTCATGTTTGAAAAATAAACACTTCACAATAAGGTTTACAAATCTTATAAAGATTCACCTTGGCAGTATCATTTTAACATGTGGTTGCACCTTGTTTCTCCATTATGTTTACATGGTTCCTTTCCTACACACTAAACTCAAACATCAATAATCTAATGAAAAGCCATATATATATATATATATATATATATATATATATATATATATATATATATATATATATATATATATATATGAAAATAAAGATACATGATAATTATGCATTTCATAATTAACTCCCTAATTCTCTCATTTACATGTAACATTTAATCATTAGCCTTCAAAAACTATACATTACTAGGTTCCTTGAAAAAATCACATTAAGCATTTGAATCACATTCTAATTCCATTCTTGTCATAATAGTTAAATATTGATTAAATATCCATTAATTCATCGACTAAACCAATAAGTCCTAATAGATACCATAATGAAAGATCAAAAGGTAAATATCATCAGATAAGTAGAAAAATTTACTATCCATCAAGTATCAAAATATATGTCAAGATATCCAATGCTACTTAACAAAATGAAAATACAACATCTATGCTATGATGGGTCAAGGTGAGGCCTCACACTTGTAAGGAGTTGTTCCAACCCTATTAGGAGTTGAAATGAGGAAAACTAAACCCACTATTCAAATAGCCTTAAACTTTATGCACTAAAAAATATTTAAGATAATATATATCCAAGTTCTAAACTAGCTAAATAGTAAATTATTTTCCAATATAGTTTCCTTTGAAGCTTGCAGTACATCCTTAAAATCAGTATTCTCTCTGACCTTAGCCAAATTCACATTCAATCTCGTATATAAAACAAATTGATCTCACTAATCTAATGTCACACTTACAATCAAGGAAATGACCTTTTCTTTATACCAAGTTGTAAAACAAGTATTGAGTTATTCTTGAGGATTTATAAATTTATAAATAATAGTATAGGACCTAATTAAGATGTTACATTATAATTAAAATCTTTCCTCAAATATATTTAGTAATAGGTGGCTCATAGGAACAAACATGATGAACAAACTTCATAAGTCATCTCAAATCGATTATCTAATTTCACCATCTTGAACATAACATCTTGACTTTATGTTTGATCATGGTGTAGGAGCATCCTGGGGTAGCTAGAAATTGTGTATGGTGAAGTGGTAGTTTATTGGAGTTGAAGAACTCAATCATAGAAGGAATGGTGCTCAGTCATTACGGGGTAGTTACTAGGTGTAGTGTTGGTTGAGGTTCTTGGTCACTAAAGGAGTTCAGTCCCCGAAGGCTTGCTTAGAATCTACACTATTTATCAACACAAACTATGGTGCCTAGTGTGTTGGTCTCTTGATGCCTATGGAACTCAAAAATTCTTGTGGGAGTTCAACGATGCTTGTGGGTTTTTTTGATGATCAATAGTGTGGCTTATGGGATGGAGTTCTTACAAATTTGAATCAATTCACTTGGTGCATTTAATGCATGTGGTATGAGATTGTGATGTGAAGAAATTATGGGATTTTTTATGGACCTATTTGGGTCTTGGTTATTAGTCATAGGTGTATTTAATGGGCATTGTAAGCCTTTTAATGCATTTGGTATTTAATATCTATTCTAGGTCAATTTGTGGCTCAACATGTATTTAATGTAAGGGTTTATTTAATCTATAACTTTCCAAGCCAACTTGTGGCTTAGTTGGGTATAAGTAATTGGTCTTTTGGAGTCTTAAATAATAATCATCCATCTTAGAGAAGAGGATGTGGAAGAGGAGCAAAGTTTGAGAAGAGCTAGTAGATGTGGCTTGGAAAACAAGATGATTGCTTGGTGGCTTGCGAGCACAAGTTTAGATCTTACTTGGAGGTTTCTACCAAAATTCTATAATACTAAAAATCTAGACTATCTAGGGTTTGGGATTGGATCTTGAGGGATCTTGTAGAACTATTACTCTCTTTTTTTCCATAACTAGGAAGGCCTTTCAGCCTGGCACATTGTGTGCAATAAGTTATGTTATGAATAACGAGTTGTGTTTGGTATCAAATCTTATTTCTTATTTTGTGTTTCCACTGTGTGGTTATTTTTTGGGGAATAGGACATCTCCTTTTGAGATTCTCCTACCTTACACTATGTCAGACCATACTTTAATCATGCTAAAAATAACCAATTTACCAACTACGTACCCCCTTTCTAGAAACTCTCTCTAAAAGATACCTCCAAAAAAATATCATATAACTTTGATATGTCTTCAAATATGTTTCCATGCACATAAATATAGTATCTATAGAAAATATTGAGTATATTACCAAGTCTAAAAAACCCAACTCATTCACTTTTGACCACACCAAATGTTTCTTCCTTTGTAATTTTGGTAACCTTCATAGAAGAGTGTATATATAGACATCAATGACAAACATATTCATGAATGAAAAACATAAGCACTCATTCATTTCTTCAAAAATTATAAAATACTCCCTAATGGAAATATCATCATGATTCATGTTAATAACCTCTCCCTTTGGCATTGATGGCAGCATAGATGAAAAACATTGAAGTACCATGAATACCAAAATATATCTTCCTCGTCTTCCTTTACCCCACCCATTCATTTTTCCATGAATGTAAACATATATATTAATCTCAAATAGGTTCTAAATATTTTGCATGTTCAAATCACAATCATATAGTACATCAAATAATCAATATGCATAAAGAAGGTGCTAATCTCCCTCACACATAAACAACTATACTCTCTCCCCATAAGGATTACTCTCTCTCCCACAAAGAATGTATCAAAATAAAAATAAATCATATTCTAATCTCTTCCACATTGATATAATGGAAAAGGTATCATTATGTCAATTCTCATAGTCCAAACATTTCTAGTCCAATCTGCAAAAGTTCATGTGTCCAAAGACATTGCTAAATACTAGTACCAAGAGTCCTTAATGGCTTAGCTTAAAAAAAAACACTCCCCCATAAGAGAAGCATGAAGCATCTATTCTAGACAAAAGAAATAGATCTTTGTTAGATTGTGGATGTATGCAATCTTTGCATCAACTATTCTAAAGTGGGTGCTCCTCAAATACTTAGCCAAAGGTTTTGTAAATATGTCTACTATCTACTCCTTTGTGCTAACATATTCCAATATAATATCTTTGTCTTCTACCTTTTCTCTCAAAAGGTTATACTTAAGTGAAATGAGTTTTGTCTTTGAATATAAAACTAGACTCTTTGACACACTCATTATAGGTGTGTTGTCACAATGTATGATAACTGGCTCAGTAAACTCAATTCAAATATTCTTCAACGTCTTCTCTATCCAATTTATCTGATTAATGTTATTTGTTGCAGCTACATATTCTACCTCTTTTGTGCTCTGATAAATGAAATCCTATTTATTTCTCATCTAATAAACCAATCTTCCTCCCAAGAAGAATGCTCCACCACTAGTGTTACTTGTATCATCTATACTTCCTTCCCAATTAGCATTAGTGTACACAAAAAATATAAAATGATATGATCTATCATACCATTTAAACCATAATCAAAAGTTCCTTTCAAGTATCTAAAAATTATTTTTACTATTGCAAGGTGTGTCTCTTTAAGATATGCTTTAAATCTAAACATGATTCCAAATGCATTAGCTATATTAATTCTATTGTGTGTCAAACACTACAATCCACCAATCATAGATTTGTACTTTGTTTATTTTGTACTAGGGGATTCATCGTTGCAAGATAACTTACATCTAATTACCATAGGTGTTCCAAAGAATTTACAATTTTGCAATCCAAATATTTTCAACAAATATTTAAGATACTTATCTTGTGATATTAAAATTTCATCTTTGTTCTACACAATCTGCAATCCCAAGAAGTATTTCATTTCTCCAATCATTCTCATCTCAAATTATTTCTTCATTTCTTCTAAAAATGTCTTGCTAGCTTCATCATTACCTCCAAAAATAATTTCATCCACAAATATGACTTTAATTAGCAAACCATCTTCATCCTTCCTCAAGGAAAAAATACCATTAGCAATATCTTTCACAATCCAATATTGCCATTATCCTAGATCTATTAAATGTTTATCAGGCTCTAGGTTCTTGTTTCAGTCCATACAATGCCTTCTTCAATCTGAAAACCATATCTTTTTCATTTGTTAGAGGAAAGACATCTAGTTGTTCAATGTATACCTCCTCTTTAAGTTCTCCATTAGGGAAAGCTAAGTTAATAAAAATTGAAGTTCTTGTTAGTTGCATATGTCAAAGACATTCTTACTACCTCTTTTCCAGCAATAGGTGCAAAGATTTCCTCAAAATCAATTCCTTCTTGATTTGAATATCCTTTACTAACTAGTCTTCTTTTTTTCTCACAACTTCACCTTGTTCATTCTTGTTATTTCTAAATACCCACTTAGTACCAATAACATTCTTATCTTTAGGTCTAAGAACCGATTCCCAAGTTTTGTTCTTTTTTATTTGCTCTAATTCATCTTTCATAGCTCTTATCCAAAAGTTATCTTTACAAGAAATTCATCTACATTATTTGGTTCAACTTGATATATTAAGAATAGTTCTTCACTAAATTTATTTCTTGTCCTAACTCCTTTTTTCATAATTCTATTGATTTGTTCACCAAGGTGACTCTTTTTCACATTATTATTAGGTGTCACTTTCTTAATTCTAATTTCTACTCTAGATTTAGATCTAGGTTCTTCTCTTTGTAGTTGAGTCTGCAAATTAGTTTTAGTTTCATAAAATAATTCCTAATCAAAAATTTTATTCTTAGTCCTTTAACTAGTCTCTCTATCAATATCAAAATCAAGTATCCTTTCTTGAATTGTATACTTTTTTTTAACTCTCATATTAGCACTTTCAATAATTGTCTTTAATTTATTATTAAAAAATCTATATGCTTTACTTTTCAATGAATATCCAAGAAACACTCCTTCATCATTTCTAGAGTCAAACTTCTCAATATCATCATCTCTCTTAATATAGCATTTTCTTCCAAATATTATAAAGTATTTCATAGTATATATATGTCAAAACCAAAGTTCATAAAGTGTCTTACTAGTCCCTTGTTGATCTGTACTCTATTCATAGTGTATATTGTTGTGTTAACTACTCTCCAAAATATATGTGATACATTATTCTCAAACATCATTGCTCTAGTTTCTTTTGCCACTGATATGTTCCTTCTTTTTGCTATCCCATTTGGCTGAAAAGTCTTAGGGGCTAAATGTTGTCTCTTTATACCATTATCCTCACAAAACTTGTTAAATTCATCTTAAACAAATTATCCACCTCTATCTGATCTTAAGAATTTAATCTTTGAACCAAATTCATTCTCAACACTACTCATAAATATCTTGAATTTCTCAAAAGCTTCATATTTATCTCTAAGAAATGCAAGCCACGTCATTCTAGTGAAATCGTTAATAAGAACCATAAAGTACCTTTCACCATTAAAAGCTCTTGTTCTTGTAGCATAATGCCTACAACTACTTGAATTTTTTGATCATATTGTCTGATTCTTTTAGGCCAATTTTCTGATTGTGTTTTATGATTATTAGTACTTGGTTACCGAATTGTTTAGATGTTATGTCATACTTAGTTGATTAATGTGATGACTTATTTATTTATTCAGTTATTTCATGTCTTTATGTTTATTGTTTCAATGACAATATATGTATTGTCCATTTAATGACTTTTAGTTATTTCATGATGTTAGTCAGAGGAATAATTTATATGTAGTTTCTATGATTACTTACCCAATACTTGCATGTGTATGGTGTATTTGTATGTTTTACTTTATGATTAATATTCCTGATGTGGTTGAGGGAGGGATTCATAGTCACCTACTAGTTGGGATCTACATGATGTACCACTTCCTCCCATTGCTTGTTTATTTTAGAATATATGATTTTGTACATGCATGGATTTTATGTAGATTGTAGGTACCGGGTACCAACTTCCCTGAATTGCTAGGATGAGCATACCCTATCATAGTATTTCAATGGTATAAGTGGGGAGATAACTCTTGAGTCCAAATCCTAACCTAAGCCAATTATCTTAGAAAATAGGACAAGTATCTGAGTTAGTTTCACCTTTCCAAATTCATCAAATGACATGAATTCATGACTTTGACCCTAGAGTTTGACTTTGTTCTTTGACTTTCAATTGAGTTTTCGTATTTTGTTTTGTGGGTTTGTTGTGATTTTCTATTATAATTAAATCAAATTAACAGATAATTTAATAATTTAATTTAATGGAAATTTTATAAATAAATTAGATATTTAATTATATTTAATTAATTGAGAAATTAATTAAATAAAATAATTAAATTTAAAAGATTTTATTAAAGTTCTAATTTTGGTATTTTATATTTATTTAATTTAATAATAATTTATTTAGGAGTTTGTTTTAACAATAAACTCTAAATAACATTATTAGTTAAATTAATCAATATTATATTAAAAACATCTCATAAATTAATAAGAGAGTAAGAAATTATTTAATAAAGTTTATTTTAATTAATTTTCATAAAGTGTATGCCTGAAATTAAAATATAATAAATTAATTAAAGGGAGAAAGAAAATTAATTTAGTAAAGATATTTTAAATTACTAAAAGTGTGCATGCAGATGTAATAGATAATTAGATATCAAAAGAAATTGATTAGCGAGTTGCCTCGTGTGATTCTATAATCAAAGCCCCAAATTAGGGGAGAACTCTTTATCAAAGATCTAGAGCTCATTTTTGAAGAACTAGGGTTTTGGAGGAGCAATTTTAGAGAAGGGGGTGTGAAAATTAATACTATTGTAGTCACTTATTATTAATCTACTATCATAAACAATTATTAAATTGCTAGAAATAAATTCATAGCTAATATAAAAAAAGCACAATTGCAACTTCACCAATATGGACATAATTTTCACAACACAAAGAACACAATATTTTTGAACAAATCGTCCCTAGAAAAATCCCTAAGGAAAAACCAATTCTATAGATAGAAAATATATTAACTTCAGCAAATCAAGAGATACAAAATTATTTGTCTCTTACTAGCACAATTTAGACAACCTCCTAATTTCTCACATTGATATTCCCCACTGCTATCCCCAATGCTATCACTGGTCCCTTCCTAACATTGTGAAATTGTTTGCCATCACTGCAAACTCATTTGCTATCACTGCAAACTCATTTGCTAACACTACAAATGCTTCTACAACTTCTTGTGTTCCTCTGTTCTATTCTATTATGCTCTCCAAATGCATCCCTTGACCCCCTTTTTATACTACCTAACCAAGAGGGTTCTAGTTGATTCTTGATCAAGACAACCTAATCAAGAAGTTTCTAGTTGCTTCCTAACCAAGAAGTTTCTAGTTGCTTCTCGATTAAAAAAACCTAACCAATAGGTTACTAGCTGCTTCTAGAAGTAGTCAATTAATTTAAAAATATTTTATAATTAATCACATATGGATGAATAGTTGTCTAAGCTACCTAAAACTAATAGGAGGTTTTAGAAAGAAAAGGAAATACTTGCATACTCTGTGCATAGTTGAATTAGCATCAGATTTAGGAAGAATCTTGCGATTAATTTGCACAATAGATTTTCATTCATAAACTTCATGTCTTCTTTGCATTTGGAAAAATTTGTGTTTTGAGTTTTAAAATTGGGTGAAAACCCTTGTTTTTGAATCTATTGTTCTTTTTTTTTTAAACATCTGTGATTAAATTTTAGCTTTTGAAACCCTTGTCTTGTACAAAATCTATTGGTATAGTACATTTTTTTTTAAAGTTTTGCATTCTTGACTAAGTTACTATTTGGAGTTGGTTTGGCAAAGAAATCAAAATTTAAAATGCAAATTCGATTGGTTTTTTTGTATTTCTCCTATCAGATCTATTATGATAATTATTTAAAATAAATATATTTTGATTATAAAATTACCACAGTAAAATAAAGTTACTATGATAATTTTATATTTTAAAATAGTATTTTTTTTACTAGGCAAAGTACATGTTTGGACGAATTTGATTGGGAAGAGAGCCAAAAGATTTGTTTCAATTAAAAGCAATTGTGTGTGTTTGTGTGTGTGTGTGTGTGTGTGTGTGTGTGTGTGTGTGTGTGTGTGTGTGTGTGTGTGTGTGTGTGTGTGTGTGTGTGTGTGTGTGTGTGTGTGGTTGTGAACTCCCCTCCTAGCCCTACGATGGTAGATGTTGTCAAAGTAGTTGTTGTTGCCAAGGTAGCAAGTGATGTCGAGGCAGCAGGCTACCAAAGCAACGTAGCCTTTATAAGGCTCCCCTTTTTGGGGTTGTGTTTGAAACACATGCATAGCATGAATTATGATTTAATTTAATTATTTTTTAACATAATTATTATTTTATTAAATATAATTTACAATTATAGTTTTAATAGATTTAATAATTAATATTAATAATTTAATTATTTATTATTTAGTTTAATAATTATTATTATTAATTTAATATATTTAAATATTATTTTATTTATAAGTGTATAAATATTACAATTAATAATTAATAATTAATTATTATTATTATATTTTGATAATAATGAATAAAATATTTTAATTATTTACTTATTTTATATAAATAATTAAATGTTAAAATAAATCAATAGATGTTGTTCTTTGGTAATTAAGGATAATTTCATGATGAATGTTATTCTAGGAGGGATTCAGTTATGAATATTTGAATCCAATAGGAATCTTATTAAGAACTCGAGAAAACTTGACAGTTTTATTGAAAATGTGAAAATGATTTCTATTAATAAGGGAAATTTAATATATCTTTTGATTATTCCAAAGAAAACAAGTATAATACTTTGAAAAGACGAGAACTAAAAACTAAATTGTATATCGAATCTTGTTTTTTCTTTAGAAAATGAAAACTTGAAACACCTTAGTAATTAATATACTTTAAAAAGATGAAAATGGTAATGTGTATGTTTATTGACTTCTTGTTTTTTGTAAATGAATTGAAGTATGAAACAATGTTTAAACAAATTTGTATGAATTGTTGAATCATCTAGGATTCTAGTGAACTCAAAAATCACAATGAATCTGGCAACTAGAGAAATGGAAATTGAAACCTTGTTCTAGATCAAAAACATTATCAACTATTATACTTGGAAACGGGAATGAAAACTTGAAAACCTATAAATGAAAATTAAACGTTGGCATTTTTAAAACCTAGTGAATTATGAAATTCGCTTTTGTATGTATTGTATATGATGTGTGGTTACTGGTGTTGCGGTTTCGGGTTTGACATAGCTTTAGCTAGTTAGGTTGTTTACTAGAGGCTTGGGGGTTTTGTTTCGTGATGTCATGATGTTGTTTTGATTAAGATCTTTTATACCCGATCATGGTAATGTGTCATGTATGTTCTATGAGGAGTTTTGATCTATTGATTGTTATTGCTTTCTAGTGTTCTTGTGTGAAATTGAGGTGAATGGTGTGACTTATTTAATATAATCTTTGAGTCTTTAATTAATTATCCTCGATTAAATTCTAGTTTCTTATATAGGACTGAGGTGATTAAATGATTTTTTTTTATGGTGATGTCATGTTATGACATGATTTGGTTTATGTTTACTTGATTTTGGATCAGTCCTATTAGGATGATCATATTGGTGAAATATGTGATTTGGATCAGTAATTTTTTTTTTTTATTATCATTCCAGTTGCTTATCTAAGAACTAATGTGTGGTTTATGGTCATTTGAGATCTTTTTCTTTTGTTGAACTTAGGGTAGGTTATATGTATGTCATATTGGAAGTGTCTTGCAATGGAGGTTGGAGCCCTAGAGAGGCTGCCTGGATAACCCATTGTAGGTTGTTTTAATAAGTGATCACATTCCATTAAATGGGTTTAAAATAAATTAACAAGCCATTATTATTCCTTTCCCATATCTCAAGTGCAAGTACAAGCTAGGATGGGAGTAGGGAGGATGCTTGGTTGTGACCTTGCTTTGTTAGTTTTGCTTGTTTGTATGAAAGGATATTGATACCGCATAGAGGCACTAGGGGGCTGGAGTTTAGTGAGGCTACCAGGGTAACCTTAGAGTTGGCTCATGCAATGACACTTGACCACTTTCATAGTATGTTTCTTATGTTTCTGTGCTACCTCTAGGATTAGTTGATACTTGTGTCTTATTACCCTTTGAGATAGTTTTCTTTTAAGTGATTCCTTGAACCTAGCTGTTGGTTTTGACTTTTGAGTTTGTTATCTTGTTTGAGACTTGAGACTATCTCCTTAGCATGGTGGGAGTGGGCCATTTAGGTTCATGAGGTTAGGTGGTAGTGCATTTTCATATACCATTAAGATCTGACTGTTGGATGTCAATGTTGGATTTGTTTGTGTAGATGTTCCTTTCTCTCTAATCTTGTATTTCTATGATGGATGTTTATACTCTAAGCATATTTCATTTTATTTCATAGATCTAACGAGATGATTTAATCCATTTTATAATGTATATTATTTCATCCTTTCATACCTTGTGACCTGTATAGTGGATGATTGTGCATTCTATTTATCGTCAAGTGGCATCCTATAATTGTATATTATTTAAATTGATTTGTACTTGTAATTATTCTTTAATGTGGATGTATCATATATTGGTTTTAATATTAACTAAATATAAATGTGATTCAATGTCACAAAACCCGAAGAGATGTAATATGTTTTATGGTATGTGTTTATGTGAATCCTAATGATTCTGCTATATTATATTTGTTGTTGTTAAGTTATTATCTTTCAAAGAAAAAAAATGTTTGGCAAACTTAGTGAAACTTTAGGTTAATTTCTTTTGGGTTCCCTAGCAAGATGTTACATGTAGGGCCACTCAAATTTGTATGCACAATCCCCAACTTCATTGAAGTAGTGAATATCTTGCTTGGAAATGAGATTTTTTTATTCTTTTCCAATAGACATTCTTTGCAAATAATATTAGTAGGTTTCACAATCTTAAGAAAATCTCTAAATGCAAATGTTGTACTAACCTTCACAGTGTTATCAAAGGTAATATGACAAAATATATTATGTCACAACCAATTTTCATCCACTTTAGCTAGAAAGTGCATCATTCTGGTAGGATTCAGCCAAAATACATTACCTCATGTTCTTATTATAGTATCAATCAATGTGTCATTCTTATCCTTAATAATGCAAGTCTTCTATATAAGCAATTGATATCCTTTGTCAAAAACATGTCCAACACTCAAAATATTATGTTTTAATCCATCCACAAAGTAAATATCTCAGTGGTATTCTTTCCATCAAGATTAATAGATCATGTTCCTTTTACATGATATGATGCATTATTTACAACTCTAACTACTCCACCACCATAACTATTGAATTCATAAAATTTGCTCATACCTCTAGTCATATGATGAGAACAACCACTACCTATAATCCAACCAAACTTCTTCTTCTCAATGTGTGATACTAAAGCTTTTTCTTATTTTACTTCTTCTTTTATCCCTTTTTTAGGACTTTCTCCTTTAATAAAAACAAATCATGTCTCATCATCACTATCATCTAGTAAATTTACCATCTTAAAATCAAGTTCATCATCATCATTAACAAAGAAGCAATCTTTAAGTATTATTGACTGGTAAGGCTTCCTAGGCTTAAACTTTTTTTCTCTCTTAAGACATTTAGATGAATAATGACCAAGTTGTTTACGTGTCCGAAAACAAGAATTTTGTTACCTTAAGGCTCTCTCTTCATATGTAGGGAAAGTGATTCATTAATCTTCTTGTCTTCCTCTTTCTTTGCTACTTGTCCACTAGCATTATCTCCACTTATGTTTACACTTCTTGTTAATGTAGGTCTATCTTTTTATATGCTAAAAGTGGTCCCCACTCTAAGAAATCTTTCATTCTATTTTATCCACAACTCATTTATATACAACCTTCTAAGAAGAGTCTCTTTTGTGAAGTTAGGTGTACAATGAATGACTTCTTCAATCATCAATGCCTTCTGATGATAAGAAGGTATCAAGGTCTTCAAAAGTTTCCATATAATCTCATATTTTATTTTTGTTACACCACAACTTCTAATTCCTACAACAATCTCAAATATTTTACTAATGTTTCCTCTTATAGTTGCATCTCCTTGTATCTTTTTTAGATAACTAAGGAGGGGGGAGAATCAATTATAAATAGTTATCCTACAGGCCTTAAAAATACTTTTCACCAACCTAAACACTTTAATCTTTCAGATCATTAACTCAATAACCATATGTAACATTAAAATATGGAGTGATATAAATTTTTTGATATACTATCAACTTAATATACTAAATATTAGAGTTATCTTCCAACTTATACTAAGATGCAGCATTAAATAGAAAATATGAAATAAAATTGCAATATCATAAGCATCCACACATATTGACACAACTATTTAACATAGAAACCATGTAAAGGGGGAAAATACCTAGGAACCAGCAATCAAAAGTTTTTAGACCTCTGAAGTAAGCTCTATTTGGAGCCAACCTTGTAAAAGGTTGCATATACATTGTTAATGTGACCTTGTTAGAGGGTTTTCACCAAAGATCATCTAGAACTTGTTCATTCTTTGACACTTCTAAAGAATAGTCTAATCTAAAGGACTTCAAAAACATTCAATAGAATGTTATTGTATAAGATTTCAAAATACTTTTAAGTCCACTCAATTAAGAGATTTTTCTACTATAATAATTAGAGAGAAATAGTAAAATGATCTATTTAGCACTACTTTTCTTGTTCAGATCTCTATGTTGCTCAATCTCTCTATTTATCCTTGACTGGCTGATTTACACTCTTCACACATCAACTTAGTACTTCCTCTAGTTAATCTTAACATATGTTATCCTTATTTCTTTAATTTCTTCAACATCAACATAATCAATGACATTAGCACTAATAAACATTTCATTCATCCTTTAAATAGAAATCTTTTATTGTTCCTCTAGAATCTTCCAAGTTTTGTCACTTAATCACAATCATTAAATATTCATCAAGTCCATATTCATTTAATCTAGATACTCATAAAATATACTTCCACCTTGAAACTTGTGCTCAATTTCCAATTGTTAAATCTCCTTCATTAGATCTTTTATAAATTTATCAATTCATTGATCTTATAATAAATTTTACCATTATCTTCAAAGCTTCTCAAATAGTCTTTATTTTCATCAAATATCGGCCTCATATTAAATATTTTCTTAAATTGTTCTTCCTTTTCATGCTTGGTTAATATTGCATCATTGGTTAACATTGAAATTTCTCGATTGACACTATTATTTCTTTGTTTCTTCTTTAGGTGCTCAATGAAAACTATAGTAGCTTGGTTAATACTATGTACATTCACTAACAAAAATGACTCTCTTATACATGATCACAATGTTTAATCAAATCATGTAAAAAATCAAATAAATATTATACTATTAGATTCTAACTTAGTCCAGTGCACATTGAATACCATAGACTTACATCATCATACTTTCTTCAAATCCTCTTCATCATTCAAATGATATGGTATTCTACTAAATTAGCATAAAGTCTAACAATAGAGACTTGACATTAATGACAATATAAAAACTGATATGACTCTTTCACATACATTAATAGCATTATTATTTGGGGCTAACAATCTCCCCCTTTGGTATTGATTAAAACACATAAACACATAAGAATTACATTACATTATGAAACATCAAATTCCAACACATCTCTCTAACTTCATTCAGATTCTCTAACAAGTTCATCATTAGGTTCTTCAACTCCATCTTGATGTCCACTTTGACATTTTCTCCCCCTTTGCATGTACTCCTCTTATTCGATACAGTATTCACTCAATTATGCAATTACTCCCCCTTAGAATATTACCTTTAATATTTTTTACTCTCCCTTGTTTGACAATAATCTTGGAATCACTCTTCAATTGCTCTTGTTTCATAATCATGATTACAATCACTCCCCCTTTGACAACAATACCAAAGGTTACTATAATTTTTAATGAGAAACCTTGTAGAATTAGTTTGTACCCTACATGTATATATTCCATCAGCTTCAATACAATTATTTTCACAACTTCAAGAAACCAACCCTAAAGAGTGAACTCTTGCATCAACTCCACAAAGATATTTTGGTAATCCATGAATTGATGGAACATGAATATTCTCCTAGTTAATATTGTATTGGGGAAGGACCCCTAATTTACATCTCAAGTACTCAAAAGCATCCTTAGGTAATGGTTTTGTGAATATATTTGTAATTTTCTCCTTGGATTTCACATACTCCAGTTTCACTTGTTTCTCTTGAACTAGTTCCCTCAAGTAATGATACTTGATAGATATGTGCATGGTTTTTTCATGCATCACATGACTCTTTGATATGTTTATAGCAATAATAGATATTAAAAGGTTTGGTGACTTCTTCTTCCATACCTTCCAATAGTTTCTTAATCCATACAATATTTGAATAATTAATAGTAGAAGCAATATACTCAGCTTCAATAGTAGATTGAGCTATACAACTTTATTTCTTTCTCAACCATGTAATCAATCTTTCTCCTAAAAAGAAAGTACACCACTAGTACTCTTTATATCATAGATATTTCCTTTCCAGTCGGCATCATTTGAAAGAAAACTTGCAACCAAAAATTTATTATCATTTGCATAACCCATAATAGATATAAAATAAGTATGCACTTAAATCCACATGCAAGAGAATAGATAACATACCCACAAAAATATGACACAAGATATACCCTAGGAAACACTCATTTCTCGAAGAAAAAACCCATCCTCCAAAAGTATCCCTCGCCATGTATTATTCAACAAATGCACAAATACAATACAACCATGGAATCCTTCAAATTCATAGCCAAAACAAAGCAATCCATGTGAACAAGCATGAATCCACACATCTCATGTCATGCTTCCAACCTTTATAAATTCTCCCTTGGATAACCTATCAAGCCCTTTCTTGCTCAACTTTCCTTTTCTTGCCTTTTACCCATGCCTCTACAACTAACCTTGTCATTTCTTATATAGTAACAAGCTCCAACAAAACCACCAAGTGGTATTACATAAACCGTGTGAGACCTAACCCATTGACCCCACATTTAATATTGGACATTTAATATTTTCCACAATATTAAATAATTACATTAAATGTTATCAAAATGTTACAATACTACTTATCAAGCATTTTTCATGGGAATCTCTACATTCTACATGTCAATCTAGGTGCTCCTAGGTGCCACATTACATAATAAAGTAAACTATTACAATATAAAAATATTATGCAATGTGTGCAACACCCATAATCTCAATAATATCTCACTTGTATACATTGCATAAGATTAATCTATAGCCACATAAATGAACAAGAAAATAATCCCTCCTAGCACACACACCATCATGGATCAAAGTACACCAAGTGATCCATCCTAGTACCTACAAAAAAACCAAAGTATCCAACATCTTGGACATGAATGATCCAACCTCCTATTATGCCACAACCACCATACATAGATAGAAGTCATCCAAAGAGAACGCTACCCATCCTATCACATAAGAATCATAAAATCTTGTACCAAATAAAATACCAAGCACAAACACCTAATCCAATGGTAATAATATTTATTTTTAGTTGTCAAATATCCAAATTTAAAATAGAACCCATATCAAGTGTTGACCCATCCATCTAGCCATACCTCTAACAATATACCAAGTGAATCTCACAACATCAACATATCCAATCTATAACCTACAATCACAATATTCAAGAGAAATACTTTCATAGGAGAACCCACAATAAATGATAACTCATAAAATTCATAACAACATCTATAATAGGTTAGAACTATCATTTAGGCATCTAAACCAAATTGCAAGACCTAGTTCCAAGATTGGCACTTTGTAAGCCCTTGGTCAACTATGGTCAAAATGGTCAAAGGGCCTAGAAACTTAGGATTTTGTATATTTTCAAATTTTTACATTTTTTATATCCTATTTGGATCAGGTAGACTAGTTTTCATAACATTTTTCTTATAATTTGCAACAAATTGCAAAAATTGCTCAAAAGTTGCCAAGCAACTTTTAGCATTTTTTTGCAAACTAATGTAAAATCTTCCCAAATGGCCACAAACAGGTTTGAAATCTTATTATGACCATTGGAATACCTATAAGAATACCTTTTATGTAGGTGATAGGTAGTGGGGTGTATTTCAACATTTTTAATCAATAAAACTACTTTGTTTTCCTGCAATTTGACTACTAAAACATAGTGTACAGATCTGTATAGACATTCCTAGGGTTGAGACCAAAATTTTTGGCTAGGTGAATGAAGTATCCTTCCAATTTATTTATTTTTTAAGTCTCTAACTATCCTCTAACTCAAGATATTCATATTTTTGCACAAGTAGGTTTGAATTTGTTGCTAACCTAGGGTTTTGAAGGATTTTAAGGCTTAGCCAGGGATTTCACCATGGGAAACTAATGCCCATTGGTGAAATACTAGTGTTTTAAATTTAAAATAAGAATATTTTTCTTTTGGACTTGCATTTACAAGGACCCATTAGATATTTTATGCCCTAGGGATGCAAGACCCATGTGCATGCTAGGAAATGAATGTAGCAACTTCCACAACTCTCTCCAGAGCTAGCATCAAGGCTTGAATTTGGGTTTTTGACTTGTTCATGTCTTCCCTCTAATTTTCCAACCATTAGTTTGTAGGGTGGATCTCTAAAATTATGCCTTCTTTGTAAATGGAGATCTAATAGGCCTAATTTCCTAGGTGAGACATTGAACAAACCCCTATTTGTTCATTTTGTCCAACCTTGATGGTTCAATATGTTTGGTGAGTCCAAAAATGATATTATATTCTACAATTTTTTTCCTGGGTTGTGTGGAGTTATTTGAAACTAAGTCAAATTTTCATTAAAAAGTGTTATTAGCCTTTTGAGTGGTTTTGTAAATCAACTATGTGTTAAAAGTTGCATAGTCTATTTTTAACCATTGAACCACTTTTTTTATGACCTAAATAGACCATTCCCTTGTGTTTTATTTTCCCCTAGTCATTTTATGAGTGTTTGGGGTCTTTTACCAAAATTTATGAAATAGTGCATTTTGAGATACTTGTGATAAGTTGGCTTGTTTGCAGGCTTCCCTCATGATTGGGGTTTTCCCTATTTGGGTGAGTGGTTGTGATAACATACATCATCCTTGAAGCACTTGTGATTAGTTCTTTCACTTTGATCATCATTCCAAGTCATTTGGTCAAAAGAACTTCAGTGAAGAGGATCTTAGGACTAGTTGATCATCATTTGATCTGTAATGCCCCGCCCAAAGATCCTTGGAACAAGGATTCAATACAAGCCAAGATTTTTATTTTTTACAAGTATGAATGCACATGAAAACATCATATAGTGATCACAAAGATCACAATACAAGACTTAACCACAATCTCAGCAACCAATGAATTTCCAAATGCCACTACCGAACTAACACACACAAACTCAAGAACAAAAACCAAAGACAACATCAGTTCATAAAATCTCCGATCTATTGAATCATGGAACCCTAAGCATTCCTAAAAGGTACTCAATAGTACAAATTGCATTCTATAAAAAATAGCAGAGATGCCCCCTATTTTTCATGTGAGAGAATAACAACTGAAAGTCTTGTGCAAGGAAGTGGCTCTTTGCACAAGAGAGTACACTAAGCCACATGAGGGAACACCATCTCACATGAGAACATGCTTGGCCCAGTAGCCAAAACACCCAAATAGGTGTGGGGTTTTGTGCAAGGATTCACCACAAGCTATGCGAGGAAACCCAACACACCACACAAACATTTCCATTCTTGCATGAGAAAGTACAATTTTGCATGAAGATACAAATCAGCAAGCCAAAAAACATAAAGGGAAAAAGATTGGAAATAAATTTCCTCCACAATGGGGAGTACTAGACCCACATCTTGAGGCAAGGACACTTAAACATAAAAAAAATGATGCAATGAAACAAGGGAAACATCTATCCATCTAAACCATAGCAGTAAAAGAATGTACTAGAAGCAACATCGCAATAAACAAAAATAACATTGGAATAATTGAACAAGCAAACTAAGTACACAGTTCCTCCCAACTATCAATTACATTATAAGACCATCATGGATCCTAGTCATCCCCTATGCGTAACATCTCAAACTACGGACTAGATTTTTAGAGCTATCTTATGAGGATGTCACTTCTAAAACGTGCTAAAACATAAGAATAAGGAAATCTAGCTTGCTAGAAGAAAAGCATAAGATAATCCAATAAATCAACCACATCATCTATCATATGCTAAACATCATATGAATAGGAAATCTAACATGCTAAACTAATAAGCATTACATATACTAGTGAAGCAACTCTCATCATTTAATCATATGCTAAACATCATAATATAGGAATGTATCAAATAAACTAGCATGATCTAAACATGATATCCAAGCATTTCAATGAAAGCATAAATCACAAGAAAGCATACTTTAGAACCTGAAGTATCAAGTGAAAACATCCAACAACAGTTGCACTAGGATAAAAGACCATCTTTGTACATTAGTCCCTAGCAATGGCATAGGTAGCTACACCTCCCAACCATGTGGATCCCCTAGACCCAATCTCATCGTTCTAATGGAGATAATGATCTAACCAAAAATACACACAAAGAAAATGTCCATGGCTAACACACACACCAAACAATATGATGATTGAAACCAAGAGAATAGACAATGCATAAGCTACAAGTCCTAGTTAGACATTCAATGGGATACTATGTAGGGGCTAACATTATGGAGAGTCAATTGGCATCGACAAGCCCAAGCTAGTATCAACAACTACTTTCCCTAATGGAAGGTGCACAATTCAGTTTTAATTATAAAACTTCCTCTGCCTACTAGGAAACAAACACTAGGCTATGAGATAGAATCCCATCCATATGCTACCCTACCCTACCCATACTCATCGAATGATGAGTGCCCATAGGCATTCAAATTCCCAACCCAACCCCAATGATCATAACTTCTAGAAGTATGACTAAAGATCAAGCCACACCTAAAAAATGTGCATGCACATACTCGTATGTGACACACCACCATCACAAAGATCATAACACAAGGATTGAATGAGAGAACAAGAAAAATATAACTCAACCAAAAATAAACTCAAAAGGATGGATTCTACATGAATCCCAAGAAAATAATAAAATGATACATCATGAATTCACTCAATCAGCCTCAATCCAGGAGTATGGACTCTACAGAAATCCCAATGATGCAACAAGAACAAACATAATGAACTCACTCAACCAACCTCAATCTAGGAGTATGGATTCTACATGAATCCTAGTATCCACAAAGCCAAAACAAAGGTCCAAAAGATACAATAACACCAGATATGGCAGGAGTAAAGATGTGGCATGCATCCCAATGTAAACATAAAAGTGAAACAATGGTCTAACTGACATCCAAACAAATGATCTAGGTCCATGACCAAACTCATACCAAGAAAACCCAAGAAAACAAGGTGGCACACAAAATGAGGTAAAAACACCCCAAAAACTAAAAAACTTCAAAATTAAAACCCATTTGGTCTTTGGGCACAAAAACTCCAAAAATCCAATAAAATTTGGGTTCAAACACTATATGCAAAAATAGCCAGCATAACGGTGCAAAACCCCTAACCCCCATAGTGAAAATAGGGAAAAATTTCATACCCAATGAGCAAGGCAAAACCAACAAAATAGAAATGGAGGGGAACATTAGTTTTCAGCCTCCTAACAAATGGATACCAAAAATAGAAATAGAAATGGGGTAGAAACAATAAAATGGAAAATCCCTACCTCATAGCCAAAAGGGGGAAAATAAGAATCTGAACCATAAAATAAAAACCCCATAGCAGTAGCTAGAAATCACAGCAATCTAAGGTCTCCCCAAGTTGGATCCAATGAGACCAACCTTATGATGATCCCACACTTGTAGCACCCACAAAAAAAAAAATAGTAAATCCTCATGAAGAGGATTTTGGATTTTACTATCAAACTTTCTAATTGAAGAAGTGAGGAATTTAAATTCCTTTTTGGATACTTAATCACTTTTTGAGTGAATAAAAAATTAGGGCAAACAACCAACCAACCTAGTTAAACCTCAAATCGACCCAAATAAAAATAATTTATTCCTAGAAATAGGAATTCATCTATGGCAAAGCTGCTAGAAATTAAAGTCAATAAAATTTAAAGCCCAAAAATCCCAAAATCATAGAATTTCTTAAACAACCTTCGTAACAATGTGAACCTCTAAATGCATAGACATGCTCATTGATCTTATCACATAATGCAAATGAGTTTTTATTTAATAATCATCGAAAAGTTTAATTAAACAATTAAAATAAGGATACATTGACCATATAGGGATGATATTGGTAAAATATGAATGGTTGAATCTGTGTGCTGGAAAAATGTACAAATTGCTGAAAGCCTAAGGAATCAAGCTAATTTAAAAGAAATTCACAAAAGCAACCAACAAACCAAAATTCCAACCACCTCTAATACTCAACAAGGGCAGCTATGTGTAGCCATTGTTGGTGTATCTTTGATGGAGGGTGTGTTTGGTATGCTCTCACAAACACAACAATAAGTAAATCCCCTGTGTGCAAGTGCAAATGTGAGTGTGAGTGCAAAGTGAATGTGCAATATGATCCTAGACTATATGATAAGAAGAATACTTTCAAGATATGACTATGGAGGAAGTCGCACTCAAAGGTACTCTATGATCCAATAAACATGAAATGATGAAAACTATCTATGAATGCAAGCTAATAACTAGAATGAAAACTAAAACTAGAATGTAAACTAAATATGAATGCACAACAAAAATTAAAATGCAATACAAAATGTAAATCTTACCAACTATCAAATCACTAATATGCAGCCTATGAACTCCAGGTGGAAATGTACCTATAATGCAAGCTCTCAATGTGGTGATTCTAGACTCAAAGTGACGGCGTGTCAATGCAATCCAATAATCCTCTATATGCAATGCTTGAGACAAAGCTTCTATTTAAAGACTGTCAGGAAACATCTAGAGGGTGTCTAGAAGATAAGGATAAGGATAAAGATTAACAATTAAGCACCTTATCTCCTTATCTCATATCCTTAGTTGGGAGGATAAAATGATGAGGTGGCACATGTGTGTAGAAAGTTCTCAAGTTGTAGACACCATGTGCTTAAAAAGAAATGCAAACCCTTATGATGACAACTCATAAGAGTACACATACTCTAAGGCTCATAGATTAGGATAAAAAATTAAATTAAATAAAATTTAATTTAATTTAGGTCTAGAAGAAATTAATAGAATATGGAATATTTAAATAAATAAAAAAAAATTTTAAAAAGGAATAAATGGAAAATCATGTGTTAAATTAAATTTAACACATTAAAGCTAGGAAGTATTTAAATTAAATTTAAATATTTAGGCAAAAATGAACCTATTTAATTAAAATAATTTAATTAAATAAGTAAAGGAATGTGACTAGTATTAATTAAATTAATAAAGTCATTCGGGACAATTTTTAGTGTCTACATTTTGCCCCTCTTTGATGTGGTGTCGGCACGCCATCATATCAAAGAAAATAAAATGCAAGTTGCCCCAGAGAAGGAAGGAGAATCCTGGTGCCCCCTCACGGAAATTGCACAAGAAAAACAAATTTGGGTAATTTTCGTGAAAAGGTCTTAGAACGGCAAGAAGGGAAAGAAAGAAATGAGAAAAATAAGATAAAATATGGAGAAATCATGAGACAGACACAGCTCAGAGCGGAGAAGAGCGCAAACGGGGTCCACAAGGCCTACATAAGCCTCCAAGGGACCCATAGGAAGGTCATTGTCACACTACAAGAAGAGCATCCAAAGTAGCTATGGATCTGATCAAGAGATTGCAGCTTGGTGAGTGCGTTCGAGAGCACCAGAGACCAGCAGCGATGGGGGCACTGGTGAGTCATCTGATCCTCCTAGTAATTTGATAGGTAGACTAGGGTAGAGGCATTTATGATGCCCTAGATGTGGCAAAAAATGATCCCGGGCAGAGACGACAGTCTCCACCTTGTCGTCTGCGTAGACGAAAAAGAAGGGAGACCGACGTCTGTGGAGACAACAAGGAACATCTTGTCATCTACGCAGATGCTAAGGCTACAACGAGACCAACGATGAGGACAGACCTTGGTCTGTCGTCTGCACGATAGGGACAGCGGCCTCGGAGACGACAGACCTTGCCATGTCATCTTCAAAATCGAGCGGAGATGATAACATGTTTTGCGTATGCGCAGACCAACATCTCTGCAGATTGGCATCTATGCTGATTAGCGTCTCTGTCGATCAGTGTCTTCGCCGGATGCAACAGACATGAGAAATGGCGAGCATGAAATGCCTCATTTTGGAAATGAAATGACTGACTTACTGCATGTCCATGCTGCAGGAGGGCACGGTGCTGTTTAGGTCACGGGAGCACTATCCACCGACCATGGTGATATAGGAGAGACTCACAGATGCGGACTGGGGACACGTGTGGCTGTGCGGACTAGAGCATGTCCACGAGTGGCTAGACTTGAGAGCTCACACAACACAGCTATCGACTCTCATAGAGCGATGGCATACACCTATAGGTAGCTTCCATCTACCGACAGGGGAGGCTACCGTCACTCTCGTGGATGTATGGCGGATCCTTAGAGTGCCGATCAGAGGCACATAGCCAGAGTATGTATGTGAGGGAGCTAATCCCTTCCTGAGAGAGTGCTTCGGTAGGTGACGACAGAGACTACCAGTACAACAATCCTGGTTATCCTGGCGGGGAGCCTTGGAGCAGAGACTACCAAGACTGGCAGTATATCTAGCCTCTTTGATATGGTGGATGCTACCAGATCATGCAGGACATGGGTGGCCTATTGGCTGGGCACGGGTGTTGAGCACCCTATTACAGGAGGATGGTGAGGTCTACTGCTGGGGATAGACCATCTTAGCAGAGTTATACCATGACCTTCATATGTGTGCATACCAGACACAGCGCACGATGGGACCAGGATTGACACTACTAATGGTTTGGTCTTGGGAGCACATCGGGGTTACTCGACCCATCACACAGAGAGAGACCAGGCAGCCTGGAGATCCATACACATGCAGATATCGGCCTCCTATCCAGTATACATCGATAGAGTCAGTGAGATTCTGGTGCAAGTGCCTAGATGAGATTATCATGTTTGACTAGACTCCTTATGATGGAGTAGAGCACTGGGGGAGAGTACAGGTAGTAGGGGGTGAGGATGATACAGAGGATCAGATGTATCTCCCATTTACTTAGACCGATTGTTGGATTATTGGTCGATCCGCTCACGTGATCATGCGATATATGCCTTCTCGGGTGCGACGACAGTTTGGGCACATCCAGGATGTGGTTCCAGACAGATTCCTGTATCCTGTAGTGACTCGCGAGTATGGTCAGCTATGGGGTTGGGGGATGATGCTACGATTTTCTCGAGCATCATGGTTACTGATGGATAGAGTGCCATGGGTTCATGGTCAGGACAAGGAAGATGCTGGTATGACACTGGCATATGCACAGTGGTGGGTAGCACACCAGCCAGTCAGACTGACAGTGCCTGGAGTAGTGCCACCAGCAGAGCAGGCATGGGGAGAGGGAGATGGTGCAAGAGATGGGGGACAGGCTGCTATGGTAGCAGTGCCAGCTTAGGGAGCACACCAGGGACCACATGGTCGCAGGGCAGTTGCTAGGAGGGGTGTCGTAGTAGCACAGGTGCCACCACAGAGGGGACCTCAAATACAGGCACAGGCATAGGTACCACCACAGAGGGGACCTGAGGTGTAGGCACAAGCACAGGCACAGGCATAGGTACCACCACAGGTGCCTCCACAGAGACAGGTACCGGGAGAGGAGCCAGACATAGTCAGGGCTGAGCGGGATAGCCTACGGGCAGAGGTTGCTAGGCTACAGGTAGAGGTACAGCTGCAGAGAGTCAGAGCAGATAGCACACAAGAGGCACTAGCATCTTTACAGGCATGAGTGGATGCAGGGGATTTTGCAGGTATGGTTGTGCATGCTGACGCTGAGGAGCTAGTGAGGGTACAGGGAGAGGTGGCTACCTTGCATGCCGAGAGAGCAACATATCAGGCTCAGGTCGATGAGTACCGCAGGCAGCGTGACATAGCGAGATAGATGGTTACGCCGGGGGCCAGCATGACAGTGATGCAGGAGGCCATCTTAGCTAGGCAATCTAAGGCACGGGCAATACGAGAGGTAGCCTATTACAGGTCACTATATCATGATGTCGTACCTATCGACCAGCGGCAGCCTGATTTTGAGAGAGGGGCTAGTTCCTAGACCACGGGTGGCAGAGCCAGATCAGAGCAGTCAGTAGGGCAGAGCCGACCACCTCGAGGGGGTGACACAGGAGGAGTAGGACCCTCATAGCATGGCTCCTGAATTTTGTATAGAGATCCGATATTTTGACAGATATGTGCAGATGATGCATTTGTACTATATGATTCTATATGTATTTGGACTGTATAGACATTGATTCTTTTGTGATATATATACATGAAATGAGTTGATGATCCTATATGTGTATGAGTGTTTATGATGCATATGTATGGATTTTATGTGATGCTTATGAGACTAATGTTTATAATGCAGGATGTGATGTATCTTTTCTATATATTATATGATGCTTAACATGTGTGATGCAAATTGGCTAGCGATTATGAGACTTATGCATTATGATATGTATGTGCCCCTAAATGTAATGCAAATGCTAAAATGAACTAGACTATCTAATGAGCACTAAGAAATGTAATTTGACAAGTAGACTAATGCAATCTATATTGAACAATTAATATAAATTGAAAGGATGAAAAATGATCACTCCACCTAAAGATGTGACCTAATGAATATCTATCAAAATCATCGCCCATAAAGATCCAGGAGCATAGCATAGGAGGAGGACATAAATAAAACCTTGTCTTAAGCATGACTCGAATGAAACCCTATACTACATGGACCCTATCTAAGTGAAAACAAGGGATTCTGTTGTGTTTATGTGGAGAGCACACCATTATTTTTATTTTGCAAAAGAGTGCATGCATTATATGCTATAGAAGCATAAATGTTAAAGGTCCTTTGCGTAATCGCCCCCATTGCAACAAGCATTAATATCTGAGACAGACACACAGTAAAAACCATAAAAGACATAAAGAAAATACGACAAACCAAACAAAAGAGACTTCATGATCAAGTAGTCATTTATCTCATAGTTCCTGCCAAGAGCCTTAAGTCTGGAAAAGTGAAAGTCCCCATACCGCCTAAAGGAAGGACTCAACCTATGGGAAAATGTTGAATCAAGTGTTTTGTGATAATATGATTGTGTGATTCCAGCAGGGGTTAGTGAAACAAATGAACTTGCCGAATCATCAAGCCTCCAAAAGGTGATTTTATGTGTATCCAAATGTGGTCACTATCGTAAGAGTGTGCAACAGAACGTGATTAAACAACCATTTGACAGGAAACGTGCAAGAATGGAAATGAAAATGAGGCCTCGCAGACAAGAGGTCTTTTGTTGGATTGAGCAACAAGCGAAAGACTAAGTACTACTCTACACAAATGGAAAAGGGAATAATGGTAGGACATGAAAGGAATGGTTTGAATAGACAATGGATTGGCATTTTTTTATTTTTTTTTATTTTTTTTAATTTTTTTTTTTTGGGTTTTTTCAGGACTTTTAAAGACTGTACAAGATCTACAAATGCTCAAGCATAAACGTGCTTGAGATGCTGAATATTTACAGGTTTAGGGAGCGGATCCCCCTCAGGTGTAGCAATTTGATATGCCCCATAACCATATTTGGCTGTAACAACGAATGGACCTAGCCAATTTGCTTCAAATTTGCCTTTCTTTTCACAGTTCTGGAGATTCCTCATATTATGTTGTAGCACTAGATCACCCACTTCAAATTCCCTCGGCTGGACCCTCTTATTATATTGTGTTGGAGGCGATGTTGATACACGCGGAGGTGGTTAAGGGCGCAGAGGCGTCTCTCATCAAGGAGTGCCAACTCTTGCAAGCGAGCAACTCGGTATTCGTCATCGGATATGAGGTTTTGTAGAGAGACTCTAAGGGAGGGTAACTCAATTTCAATGGGTAAAATGGCTTCAGAACCATAGACGAGGGAGAATGGAGTGGCTTTTGTGGGGGTGTGAATGGAGGTTCGATAGGGCCAAAGTACGGGAGCAATCTGGAGATGCCAATTATGGCCAGCTACATCAACAGTTTTCTTTAGAATTTTTAGGAGGGTTTTATTTGTGGCTTCAGCTTGGCCATTGCCTTGAGGGTAGTATCTAGTGGAGAAATGATGGGCTATTCCAAATTTTTGGCATAATGTGGCTACCTCTTGGTTTTTAAATGGGGTTCCATTATCAGTGATAATATCTTGAGGTATACCAAAATGGAAAATAATATAGTTTAGGATAAATTTAGAAATTTGCTTTTCGGTGATGTAGGTTAAGGGAATGGCTTCAACCCATTTCGTGAAATACTCAGTTGCGGCAATATTATACTTGTGGCCATTAGAGGAATTAGGATACACTTGACCAACAAGATCAAATCCCCAGCGGGAAAAGGGCCATGGTGTGATGGTAGGTTGCAAGTCTTGGGTGGGAGCGTGTATCAAATCGCCATGCTGCTGACAAGGGATACATCTTTTCACAAAATGATATGCATCTTCTTCCATAGTGGGCCAAGAATAACCTGTCCTAAGAAGGTTTTTCACTAACGTAAAGCCACTAGAGTGGGCACCACAAATCCCTTGGTGAACCCCTTCTAATGCCGTTTTGGCTTCATCTGAATTGAGACATCGGAGGAGGGTTCCATCAAAGTGTTTTCAGAAAAGGGTATCACCTATAATGGTATAGCGAGTGGCTCGGCGAATAAAGGTCTTACTTTGGTTTGGAGTGAGGGTTATGGGAATAGTTTTATGACGTAGATAGGAAAAAATATTGGCATACCATGGAGACTCAGGACCAACAATCTCGCACACCACTTCAGAATCATTCTGCTCATAAGCAGGTGTAACAAGATTCTCAACGAGGAACTCGCATTTTGGACTATATTCTGGCATGGCAATCATAGAAGCAATAGTGGCCATGGCATCTGCTACTTTATTGTTAGCCCTTGGAACTTGCTAAAAGACAATTTCTGTAAAGTGTTGCTTAAGATTCTCAACTATTTGGCGGTAGGGCAACAATTTCTCATCTTTGGTGTGATATTCATCAGTCACTTGTTTGATAACCAATTGTGAGTCTCCAAAGACAAGAAGATTCTTAATATTCCATTTAATGGCTTGACACATTCCTGTCACTAATGCTTCATACTCAGCTATGTTATTTGTACAAGGGAATGAAATTTTGTAGGACTTAGGAATTAAATCCCCTTGTGGTGTTACAAACAAAACTCTTGCCCTCGATCCCTTTTGTGTGAAGGATCCATCAAAAAATAGTTTCCATGATATACTAGGGGCTATAGTCATAATGCTATCATCTGGAAAGTTTGCCACAATAGGGTGACTGTCTGGCAGAGGTGCTTTAGCTAACTGATCTGCAATTACTTGTCCCTTAATAGCTTTATGATCCTTATACACAATGTCAAATTCACTTAGGATTAAGACCCACTTTGCTGCTCAACCAGTGAGGGCAGCTTTTGACAATAGGTATTTGAGTGGATCAATTTTGGCAACGAGAAATGTAGTATGATTAAGCATATAATGGCATAGTTTCTGTGTACAAAAGACCACAGCCAAACATGCTTTTTCAATAGGAGTGTACTTCAACTCATAACCAACTAGTGTTCGACTGAGGTAATATACGGCTTGTTCATTTCCATTATCATCTAATTGTGCCAGGAGTGCTCCTAAGGCAACTGAAGTAGCTGAAATGTACAAGATCAATGGTCGTCCTGCTACTGGAGGGACTAAGACTGGAGGATTAGTCAAATATGCCTTGATTTGTTCAAATTCTTTTTGGCACAAGCAATCCCATTGAAACTGATTTCCTTTATGAAGAAAATGCCAAAGGGGATGAACTTTATCAGCTAGCTCTGACACAAATCTTCTGATTGATTGTAATCTTCCTTGAAAACTATGAAGCTCTCTTAATGTGGAAGGAGGAGGCATATCCATGATGGCCTTTACTTTTGTAGGGTCTACTTCAATTCCTCTTCTGGATACAATGTAACCTAATAATTTACCAGATTTGACCCCAAATACACACTTTTTTGGATTAAGGCGCACTTTATACTTTTCAAATCTTTCAAAAATTGTAGTAAGGACATCAATGTGGGCTTCTCTAGTCTTGGATTTTCCTAAGATGTCATCAATATAGTCCTCCATTATGATGTGTAGAAGATCATGGAATATGGTAGTCATCGCGCGTTGATATGTGGCACCAGCATTTTTCAAACCAAAGGGCATGACTTGATAACAAAAGGTTCCCCAAGGCATGATAAATGCCATCTTATGTTGATCTTCTTCTGCAATCTTCATTTGGTTATAATCGAAAAATCCATCCATCATAGACAACATCTCATGTCCAGCTGTCAAATCCACTATGATGTCTATGTTGGGTAGTGGAAAATCATCCTTAGGACATGCGAGATTCAAGTCTCGAAAATCAGAACAAACACGAATGCCCCCAGATGCTTTTCCTACAGGAATAATATTGGAGATCCACTCAGGATAGTCAATGGGTCGAATGAACTTTGCTTCTAACATCTTTTGTAATTCTTCCTTGACTAGAAGTGCTACCTTGGGATGCATTTTACGCAACTTTTGTTTTACTGGCTTGATTTTGGGATCAACTATCAAATGATGAACCACTAAATCTGTATCCAATCCAGGCATATCCTTATAGGTCCAAGCAAAGTTGATCTTTCCCTTTTTCAAGAATATTGTCATAGCTTTTTGTTCTTCAGGACTCAAGGTGGCAGCAATGTAGGTAATTTGTGGATTATCTTCTGTTCCCAAGTTTATTGCAATAGTGTCTTCATTCAAAATGGATGACTTTTCTGGAGGCAAGGATTTGAATGGAAAATTCAACTCTCCCTCTTCTGGCGCCTCTACGAGGTTTTCACTAGAAGATGCGTCCTTTATTTTATCTTTTTCATCATACAAAAGCACCCTAGAAGGGTTTTCACTAGAGGATGTTTCTTTGATTTTTTTATTTTTGTTTTCTTTTTCATTTTTGTGACTAAGAGAGTTGATTTGGCTACCAAAGTAGGCTTTTTCATCATATTGGATCTCATGCTCATAATCTTGAAGATTCTTAAGGCCAAAGAGTGCCATCACTACCTCATCAGACTTACAAATGTCCAAACTTGGTGGTGTATCTTGAAGGTCCCAGTCTATCATGTCAGGGTTAGTGAGAGGTAGATCAACGGATGAAAGGTCATTTATGGTAATGGTATGGATACGATTATTTAGGTCATCTTTGATGTATTGGAAAGGCACTTTGAAGAATTCCTCCTCTTCAGTCTCAAATTTAGGTTCGGTCAAATAGTTGTCAGCAAAGGTAACCTTAGGTTTGAGGGAACCCAAACTACGTCTTTTAGGATAGCTATTAGCTTCTAAGGGTTGTCTAATTCCATTTTCATTTGGGCCAAGACCAGTACCATGATATCCCATGCTTTCAACAATGGGTAGCGCTTTGACATATTTGTCCTTAGGAAACTCCACAGGTTCATCTTTTCCATCATAATATAACCAATTCAAAATATTATCTTCCATGTGTTCATCACTAAGGGAACCCCAATGTTCAAATGTCATTTTGTTAACTTGCATGGTTTCCTTATTAGTAGAGGATGGCAATTGTGAAGGCTTTCCAAGGGAACGAGGGGAGAGCGGTAATTGTCCAATACACAAGGCATTTTCAAACTTATACTCTCCCATTCCCAAGTCAGTAAAGGTGGTCTTTTTCCCTGTAGTGCTAACTTTAACATCTTCAACTTTCTCTTTTCCTTTACGGGAATTTGAACTCTCATGGGTTGTTTCTGGTACTGGAAGGGAAGAAGTTTCTTTAATGACAAGAGGCTTAGGTATGACTGCAAAAAACTCACTTATGGGACAAAGATTTGCCAGAGTACCTTCCAATCTTCTACAAAATTCAAAAGGTGTAGGATCCCCTAGAATTGTAACTTCTCGTCCTTGGTGCGGGAACTTCAAACATTGGTGGTATGTGGAAGGCACTGCCTTGAGAGTGTGTATCCATGGTCTACCAAGCAAGATGTTATATGGCAAATCTAAATCTAGGACATGACATTCAGTATTGATAATGGCTGGTCCAACTTTGAGAGGCAACATAATAACTCCTTTTGATTCCTTTTCTCTTTCATTATATGCTTTTATAGTAATTCTTTTGCTAGAATCAAGGAGATCCTCTGGAAGTCCTAGGAATCGAATCATCTTTAATGTACAAAGATTTAGATCGGATCCATTGTCTATGAGGACTCTTTTTATTTTATGTCGTTGTATAAGGACTTCAATATGAAGCAACATATTATGGTTGGGATTGGGAGCTTGGAAATATTTATCTGTAAAGACCAAATGTTGTTGAGCGGCAAGGTTTCCAATTATGGCAGTGAATTGGGCGGCATTAATATTATCAGGGACATGGGACTCTAAAAGGGCCTTTTCCAAGATTTCCTTATGTACAGGCAAGGTGGTAAGAAGCCCAAGGATGGATATTTGTGCAGGAGTCTAACCTAGTTGGGATAATACATCATAGCGTGAGTTGGGCCTTTGTGGAGTGGATGGAACAGTAGGCACATGTGGAGCTGGTGAATTACTATTATTAGGAGTAGTTTCTTGCAAAGTGAGTCTTCCACGTCGAGTGGTTGCATCACAATCAGCTACTTGTAAGACAAGGGTATTCACATGAGTGTCTACCCTTTCGATGTGACCACACAAGGAGTCAAAACCACATATAACCTTGGTATCTATTTTACCACACAAGGAGTCAAACCCTGATATGTGGTTAGTAGAGTAATCATAAGGTACAGCGTTTGATGTGGAGGCTTGATTCGTATTATTGTTACCATCATTGTGATCGGGAAATGGTTTTTGAAATATTTTCAACTTAGCATTCTTAGAGGAAGGACCTCCTTCCATCTCAATTTCTCCATTATCAACAAGGTTTTGGATAAACACTTTGAGTTTGAAACACTTATTGGTATCATGTCCTTTCACACGATGGTATTTGCAATATTCATTTTCTTGATACCACCTAGGTTTTGGTTGATTTTCATCAAAAGGACGTGTATTAGGAAACACCATCAAATTATGATCTACCACCTTTTGAAAGATGGCTTCCAATGGTTCACAGAAGTTGGTGAATGTCCTATTTTGATCATAGTCACGATTGTAATTGTTACGTGGAAAGAATCGAGTTTGTTGATTACCCTGGTTGTCTAGATTTGAGTTATTGTTGTTACGGTTGCGGTAATTATTGTTGCTACCTCCTCAAAGGCTTTTGACATCCGTAACACCATTGTGTGTAACACCCCTATTTTTAGAGCATGATCTAGACTTGTTATTGTTGTTCAATTCATTATGGGAAGATGAAGAACTATAATGTTTGATGGTGCCTTTTTCTAAAAGTCCACTTTCAATGTTTTTACCCTTTTTGATTAGAGTAGGAAAGTCCTCAGGACTCGCCATTTTCAAATGAACGGACATTTCAGGTATCAAATTTTTTATGAACATATCTACAAGATGAGAGTCCTCAATTTTGTATGACATACGACTAGCAAGATGTCTCCATCTTTGCAAGAAATTGGCAAAAGTTTCTCCATTTCGTTGCTTAGTATTACACAAGTCACTTAATGAAACCTAATTTTCCATGTTGTAAGAGTATTGTGCTATGAACTTATTTGCCAATTCATTGAAGGTAGTATAAGAATCCTTAGGCAGATTTATGAACCATTCAAATGCAAGGCATCCAAGACTTTGTGGGAAGAGTCTCTTAAGGTAATCATCACTGTATGCCACCTCTTGACAGAAAATATAGAACTCCCTTACATGTGCGATAGGGCACGTTTTTCCCATATATTTGTCAAACTTTGGAATCTCAAAACCAACCGGGAATGGAGTAATAGGAATAGATTTATCAAAAGGACAAATCTCATCAAGAGACAAGTGTTTTACCCCTTTATTGTTTGTGCTGCGCACCTCATTTCGTAGTTCATGAATCATTTGAGTGAGATGTGTTACTTCAGATTTTGTTTGTGCTAGTGACTACTAGGGTGGTGGAGTTGCTCCACTTGAACCACCCTGTCGATATGCACTCATTGCGTTTGGCGCCAATGTTGTTACCATGGTCATAGGCACATGCAACTGAGGTAAAGGTGTAGGCTGTGTAGAAATGACCATTGGTTGAGTTCGTGCTTGACTAATACTAAGTCCTCCTACATTTGAAGTTGTTGAGATGTTTTGTGGAGTGTTAGCATATGTGGCAAGATTTGATAGAGCATTGATGAATTGTTGAAAAATTTCAGGGTTGGCTTGAAGTGTTGGTTGTGGTAAAGTGCTAGATGTGGGGATTGCACTAGTTGTCACCGTAGGTCCTTTTCCTTTGCTTGATGTTGGCATTGCACTTGAACTAGGTGCTAAGGGAGCACCACCTTTCTTGACTTGAGTAAATAGGATGTTCTCATCAAAACTTGTAGGAACGTTAACACCATCCTTGATCAGATTTAAGAATATGTCGATCTTGTTTGCCTTAATGGATTTCTCCATCATTTCTACATTGTAAGGGTCTGCAAGGAAGGTCTTAACCTCACTAGAAATATCACCAAAATCAATAGGGTCTTCATCTTGGTATACTTCTTCATCATTATCACCTAGATTGTTGTTATGAAAAGGTTGTTGTGGCTCTTGGATACTAGGCATACCAAGATTCAGATTAGAGGGAAGCACATCCCCTAATGAAGTTGTAGCTAAGGGAGGAAGATTCTCCATTTCTGATTGCTTTGTTGATTCCCACAAATGTGTTTTGGGGTTGAATGTAAACCTTCCTGATCATGTGTTTACCATACAAGAATGGCCAAATGATGAATGAAGGCTTATGAGAGAAATAGAAAATGAAAATGAGAGCTCTTAACCTTAGATGATCAGTGGGTCAACTACCCAAATTTGAACAAGAGACCTTAGTTTAGCAAACAAAATGATATTGAAAGATAATAGTATCCTTTTCTTACCAGAGATAGTCAAATATGATCTTGTAGGCAAGATAGGACACTAAATGGATCACTTACTATTTGGAGACTGACTTGTGGTCCCAAATAAGCAAGGTAAGGTATTGAGTGAACTGCTTACTATTTGGAGATTGACTTGTGATCCCAAATAAGTAAGACTTGAGTATCTTTCTCTTACCAAAGATAGTCAAATATGATCTTATAGGCAAGTTAGGACACTAAATGGATTGCTTGCTATTTGGAGACTGACTTGTGGTCCCAAATAAGAGAATGTGATTAGGATAAAGTGTTTGCTTATGAATGTAAGGTCTAATGTCACAATAAAAAGATGTTTTTAGGTTTTTAGCTCTCTTAGAAGAAAGTTTGAAGATGGAAGAAATGGAAATGAATAAGAAAGATGAATTTATGATGGCCACTTATATGGTTGATTCAATTTTGGTTTACAGGAAATAGAAACTTGGGTTTACACCTGGGAAAGCAGACCAGTTCCGAAGTTTTCCATTATAGGTGATCCTATCGTAGCGGTCTTGCCTAGCTTCTTCTTTTTGAATGTCCTTGATCGGGTAGCTGAATTGTTTGTCACCATGGGTTAGTCTCTTCCTTTCTTTGTAGATAGGTGGTTTGGACAGTTTCACTTTCTTATGCTTGGTTTGGTTGACTTTTTTGGTCATGGCAAGAACAAAACAAGACTCAAACTTTTTGACATCAAAAATAGACTCAACCAAAACTCCAAACGTGACTCTAATGCAAAAACTTCCAAAAGATGACTGTGAGTCAAAGAGACCTTACCTAACCTATCTTACTGCAAAGGTTCCCTCACAATTTCACTCATTTTTTAACTTGTTTCAAGTTTTTGTTTTGTTTTTATTTTTATTTGATTTTTTTTTTTTTGATTTTTTGATTATTTGAACAAACACACCAAACACAACAACAATCCTAATAAGGCTGATACTAGGTTGTACAAGGCTTAGCTAAAGGGCATCCTCGATATACACTAGGTACATGAGGCTCAATTCTGTAGATGCAAGGAAATACTACCACACAGCTAGGGGGAGACGGTAACCCAATCTCCTCCTTCACTTCCCAAAGGTATAAAGTTCTTTGGGGCTTAGCCAAGAGTGACAATATTTACACTTCCAAGAGAGGTGTCTTTCGATTCACCTCCCAATTTTTATACTCCGCCAGAACGCTGGAGTTGAGGTCGTCCCAAGGGGTGATGAAATCCCCAAGCAGGCCTCCTAATAAAATGAAAAATAAATCCACTTATTTCTTGTGCACCCAAGGTCACCCAAAGGCGCGAGGGGAGAGAATACGTAAGTGGACTTGGGTTTTAAAAGACACTTGTTCGTTATCCACAAAAATTTAAGTTTACTACTTCTAATTGAAGACACGCATGTTTAGAGCATACAAGGTTTTTTCCAACTTTAAATAGCAGAAAATAAAATACTTAAAAGAAAATACTAAAAATGAAAATGCTGAAATGAAGTTAATTTTACTTAAGGCTTTTAATGTGAGTTCAATTTAATGCCCAAATCCAAATGTGCTCTATACTAAATGTACTCATTTAAAATGCTCCAATTTCAAATGTGACCCAGTCTTTTATGCTCTAGTTCATCCTCTAACGTAAATCCTCGACCTGCAAACTCACAAAATGCTCAAAAAAAATTGTTAACCGTTAGTTTAAACCACAACAGTCACAGACGCTAATAATCAGAGATGCTAAAATATGAAGACGACAAAGTGAAGAGCGCAGATGCCAAAGTGCAAAGCGCAAACACCAAAATTCAGAGCACAGACGCCAAAATAAAAAGCAAAGATGCCAAAATAAAAAGCAGAGACGCCAAAGTAAAAAGTAGAGATGCCAATTTTGGATCGTAGATGACAGATCACAGAGCAGAAACGATAGAGAAATAAGCGCAGACGACAAAACCGTAACACAGACGACAGAATAAATAATACGCAGACGCAAAAAGAAAAGAACCTATTTTTTTTTAGTGGCAGCGTAGACGCTTGTTCTCGGAGATGCTGATTTGCAGAGACGTTGATCTGCGGAGACGCACAACGCAGACGAGACTGTGACTATCAGAAACGAAAAAATGCTAATCCGAACTACAAAAAATTGTATTAGCGAACTTCTGAAGCAAGATCAGGGACGTGGGTCCCACCGGACGTGCCAAAATGTGTGCTGGAAAAATGTACAAATTGTTGGAAGTCTAAGGAATCAAGCTAATTTAAAAGAAATTCACAAAAGCAAACAACAAACCAAAATTCCAACCACCTCTAATACTCTACAAGGGAAGCTATGTGTAGCCATTGTTGGTGTATCTTTGATGGAGGGTGTGTTTGGTATGCTCTCACAAACACAACAATAAGTAAATCCACTGTGTGGAAGTGCAAATGTGAGTGTGAGTGCAAAGTGAATGTGCAATATGATCCTAGACTATATGATAAGAAGAATACTTTCAAGATATGACTATGGAGGAAGTCACACTCAAAGGTACTCTATGATGCAATAAACATGAAATGATGAAAACTATCTATGAATGCAAGCTAATAACTAGAATAAAAACTAAAACTAGAATGTAAACTAAATATGAATGCACAACAAAAATTAAAATGCAATACAAAATGTAAATCTTACCAACTATCAAATCACTAATATGCAGCCTATGAACTCCATGTGGAAATGTACCTATAATGCAAGCTCTCAATGTGGTGATTCTAGACTCAAAGCGATGGCGTGTCAATGCAATCCAATAATCCTCTATATGCAATGCTTGAGACAAGGCTTCTATTTAAAGACTGTCAGGAAACATCTAGAGGGTGTCTAAAAGATAAGGATAAGGATAAGAATTAACAATTAAGCACCTTATCTCCTTATCTCATATCCTTAGTTGGGAGGATAAAATGATGAGGTGGCACATGTGTGTAGAAAGTTCTCAAATTGTAGACACCATGTGCTTAAAAAGAAATGCAAACCCTTATGATGAAAACTCATAAGAGTACACATACTCTTAGGCTCATAGATTAGGATAAAAAATTAAATTTAATAAAATTTAATTTAATTTAGGTCTAGAAGAAATTAATAGGATATGGAAGATTTAAATAAATAAAATTTAATTAAAAAAAGGAATAAATGGAGAATCATGTGTTAAATTAAATTTAACACATTAAAGCTAGGAAGTATTTAAATTAAATTTAAATACTTAGGAAAAAATGAACCTATTTAATTAAAATAATTTAATTAAATAAGTAGAGGAATGTGACTAGTATTAATTAAATTAATAAAGTCATTCGGGACAATTTTTAGTGTCTACAGAATCACTAACTCCATGTGCCACTGTCAAGGATATAAATCTTGCATAGTAAACAACATGATCAAGTGCAATTGCATATAATAACATAGCTAAAGAAATAAATGATTAAATTGCCTAATTTAACCATTTATTCAATTATACAAAAATAATCTAATTACATCATTCACGTTCAAATAAAGCATAACAATGTGGGAATAAAGTAAATAACCATAGCATTAAATCCATCACATAACATAATCAGAGATATGTCCAAATACTGACTAACCAGATATCATCATAAAACACATTGTCATCTCAAAATGGCATCATCATGCAATATGATCAACTGAACAACATAGTAGCCTAATATCCAAGATACTGAAATCAAAGTATGGCCTCTGACCCTCAAGTCATCTCAAAAGTAAACATAACATGAGTAACAAGTATCTCTTGAATTAAGATATAGCAAGGTAAATATCTATAGCACATAACCAATGAATCCAACATGGACAATCTGTCTCTAATTATTTAAGCATTTAATAAAAAAATTTAAACAACATTTAAAGGCTATGGTACTAAGTTTCAAGATTAGATTGTGTAAATATTTTTGTCTTCATCAACATTTTGAACCACACTATGTGATCCATCATCAGGATGAGAGAGTGAGAGGTGCTCTCACTCTCTCATCCTGATGATGGATCACATAATGTGGTTCAAAATGTTGATGAAGAAAAAATCTTTACACAATCTAATCTAGAAACTTAGTACCATAACTATCATGGATTGTGGAAATCTAATCACATTACCATTTAAAGGCACTTAAAAAAATTAAGTGAACACAGTCATATACATGACTAAACATTGCTATAGGAACTTAGTCCATTATAGCATAGTAATAATACATAGTGCAATATTTTCACATATCTTAGGGTAATCACGGAACAATATCATAATACCACATTGATCCTAGTAACCACTAGCACAAACCTCAGTGAACCATCTAACACATTATATTTTCATAACTTAGCTAAAAGCATAACTAAAGCAACTGATATAGTAAAATAAATCAAATCACCCCAAGGGTATAGACCACTCATGGTTCCAAGCACGATCTCATCACAACAAAAGATCAACAAGGTTACATTGATTGAGATAACTTACTAAATTCAAATGGGAGAGGCACTACATGATCTAACCCACTAGGCTCCATTGCATCAAGTGGTATCAGAGCCATGGCTCTTATTGAAGAAGAAGAAGAAATACCTACAAGGGAAATCAATGCTGAACTAGCAAATATTATGAGAGAACAAAGGGAAACTAATGTTTCTCTAGAAAAGAGGTTGAAGGAACTTGAAAGAAAATTGGACAAGAACAAAGGGGCACTATTTGAAGAAGAATAGAATACTGAGGATAAAGACCTTGAGGAAGATGGTGAAGTGCCTACAAAACAAAGTCCTCTTTTAAATGCTCTCAAATCCATGGAGAAGAGAACCATGGAGGGAAAGTTGAAATTACCAACTTTCAATGGCAAGATGAATGTTGATGTGGCCTTGGATTGAATAGAGGCCTTGACCAATTTCTTTGACTATGAGGACATTCCAGAGAAGCAAAGGGTAAAGATGGAAAAGTCCAAGTTAAAGGGAGCAACCCTAACTTGGTGGAACTTCATCCAAACTAAGAGTGTGAAGAAAGGAAGGAGCATGATTTCTTCTTGGGATAGAATGGTGACACTACTCAAAGAAACATATGTGTCTAAATACTATGGGGTATAACACGATAGGAGAAAAAAAAATTTTGAAACAAAAGGATCTTGATGTTAGTTCCTATACAAAAGAGTTCTTGAAGTTGTGTATGAAAACCAACATAGTAGAGGATGAGGAATAAAAAATTACAAGTTATATAAATAGCCTTAAGGTACCCATCCAAGAGGAACATAGCCTTCACTCTCCCACTTGAGTGAATAAGTGTTATCAATTAGCCATCAAAGTGGAAGAGAAATGTAAAATGAGGTAGGATCAAGGCAAAGCAAAAGAAAACAATAAGAACTTCAAGCCTAAGAACAATTCTTGGAACAAGGGAAAAAGTAGTGGAAACAAACCTACTAATCAGAATAAGGATCGAGGAGGAAAAATTTATAAAGGGAACTATAGAGGAGGAAGATCTTTCAACAGGGGCAGAGGAAGAGGAAATGGCCCTCTCACATGTTACAATAGCAATCATGTGGGACACCATGCAAGAAAGTACCCTAAGAAGAGGAATAACAATGAAGGGGAGAGAAGAACTCAACTTGTTGAAAAAGAGAAACTTGATTGTAGTTACCTTGAACTTAAGGAAGGAGCATGTCTGATGATGAGGCAAGCATTTTTGCACATCCCTCACACCCAAGAGCCACCCCAAAGAAAGAATCTATGCATGACAAAAATAAAGTGCCAAGGAAAAGTATGTAACTTGTTGATTGGTTCAAGCACAACTAAAAATCCTATTTATTCTAAGATGGTGGAAAATCTTAAATTGCCTAAGAAACCCAACCCCTTTCCATATCATGTCAATTGGCTAATAAAGGGTCAGAAAACCATGGTAATTGAATAAACATGGGTAGAGTTTTCCTTAGCAAACATTAAGGATAAATTAGTTTGTCATGTTGTTCAGATGGATACCTCTCATATACTCCTAGGTAGGCCCTAGAAATATGATGTTCATGTCATCCATCATTGAAAAAATAATACGTATTCAATAACTAGAAATGGTGTAACCTTCACCATGAAGCACATGGTTGATCTTAAGGAAAAGTCCACTATTATAACCATAAGGGAGAAAGAAATGATAAAAGCTTTCAAAGAGCTTGATGCCCAAGGGTTCATAATGGTTTCTAAATGAAAGGAAAACATAATCCTAAAGGATAAATTAAATTAAATTACTTTTTTCTCTAAGAAATTAAATGAAGCCAAAAGGAAGTACTCAACCTATGATTTGGAATTGTATTCCATGGTTCAAGCCCTCAAGAAACAAAGGCACTATCTAATCCCCAAAGAATTTGTGGTTTATACTGACAATCATGCATTAAGTTTTTTCAATTATCAAGAAAAGCTCTTTGTTAGACATCTTAAATGGATGGAGTAGTTACAGGCCTACACCTTCAATATTAAACACAAGAAGGGTGCGGCAAACAAGGTTGTAGATGCCCTTAGTAGGAAGGTTGGACTAGTTGAACAAGTACAACTCCAAGGTGTGGGAATTGACTCCCTCAAGCATCTATATATTGATGACCCTAATTTTTTAGAGATATTTCAAGTTTGCATAGAGATGGTAGGAATGTATCATCCTAACTTTTCTGAATACCTAATTCAAAATGGACTCCTATTCAAAGGAGCTCAATTATGCATCCCCAAATATTCCATGAGAACAAATATAATAAGGGAGAAACAATGTGGTAGCCTAGGAGGACACTTTGGAATTGACAAGATAGTAGACATGGTGAGAAGAAGTTATTTTTAGCCAAAGATGAATAATGATGTAAAGATGTTCATAAAGACTTGAGCCATCTGTTAGCAAGCTAAAGGTGTGTCAACAAACCAAGGGTTGTATCAACCCTTACTAGTTCCCACAAGGCCTTGGGAATCAATCTCAATGGATTTCTTCATGGGGCTACCTAGAACAAAATACGGTTTTGATAGTATTTTTGTGATAGTGGATAGATTCAGCAAAATGGTCCATTTTGTTACATGTAAAAGCACAAATGATGCATCTCATATTGCACATTCTTTCTTTTAAGAGGTAGTTAGGATCCATGGTTTACCATAAAAATTTGTATCTAACAGGAATGTGGAGTTTCAAGGTCACTTTTTGATGACACCTTTTAAGAAACTTGGAACTAATCTAACCTATAGCTCTGCCTATCACCCACAAACTGATGAGTAGACTAAGGTGGTAAATAGATCCTTAGGAAATCTTTTGATGCCTAACCAAACAACATGCTTAGAGTTTGGATCTAATCTTTCCTCAAGTAGAGTTTTCATTTAATTATTCTATGAATAGGTCAATAGGCAAGACTCCCTTCCAAGCAATGTATGGCCTTCATCCCAAAAGACCATTGGACCTAGTAGAACTACCCCCTGATTTCAAAATCAATGCTTAGGGAGAAGAACTAGTAGAACTTATTAAAAAGGTACAACATGAGGTCAAGGAAACACTACAAATATTCACATTGAAATACAAGGAACATGCTAACAAAACAAGAAGGGAAATCCACTTCAAAGTTAAAGACAAGGTATGGGCATTCTTGAGGAAAGAGAGACTACTTAAGGGTAGATATTCTAAACTTCAAATGAAGAAAGTAGGACCATGCACTATTCTCAAAAAAATGGGTGAAAATTCATATGAGATCTCTCTCCCACCTACCTTGAAGATTTCTCCAATATTCAATGTTGCAAACCTCACCCCCTACAAAGGCATAGTAGGTTCAACAAGTGAAAAAGGTGAGAAAGCATATATGGATGATGAAGATTATGTCATTGACCTCCCTCAAAGAAAACCAATGGATTTGGAGATAATATTGGACACCAAGTTTCTAAAGTAGACTAGAACTAAGAAGTACATGCATTACCTAGTTAAGTGAAAAGGACTTCCCAACATTGATGCTAATTGGATGGCAGAAGACCAAATCAAACAACATGGCACTTTTGTGGAGTAATTACCCTCACATGGGAACTTGAGTTAAAAAATACAAGGGGAGTATGGTGCAAGAGCACCCACAATAAATGATAACTCATCAAATTCCTAAGAACATCTAGAATAGGTTAGAACTATCATTTATGCATCTAGACCAAATTGTAAGACATAGTTCCAAGATTGACACATTATAAGCCCTTGGTCAACTATGGTAAAATATTTTCAAATAGCCTATAAACTTATGATTTTTTATATTGTCATGTTTTGACATGTTTTGGTCCTATTTGGATCAATTAGACTAGTTTCCATAACATTTTGTTTATAGTTTGCAAAAATTGTTCAAAAGTTGTCAAGCAATTTTTAGCAATTTTTTACAAACTAATGTAAAATATTCCCCAAAGGCCACAAATAGGTTTGAAATCTTGTTTTAAGGTCTATAATAATCCCTTTCAAATATTTTATTGGTAATTGGGTGTATTTTCACATTTTCAATCAATAAAACTACTTTATTTTTGTGTAATTTGACTATTGAAACATGGTGTATAGATCTATATAGATATTCTTAGGGTTAAGACCAACTTTTTGGATAGGTGGATGAAGTATGCTTCCAATGCATTTGGTTTTGAGTCTCTATCTATCCTCTAACTCAACATTTTCATATTTTTGTGCAAGTAGGTTTGACTTTGTTGCTAACTTAAGTTTTTGAAGTATTTTAAGGCTTAGCCAAGGATTTCACCATGAGAAACTAAAAACCATTGATGAAATCATAGTGTTTTCAACATATAATAAGGCTCTTTTGGTTTTTTACTTTCATTTTTAGGGATCCATTAGATATTTGATGCCCTAGGCATGCAAGACTCATGTGCATGTTACAAAATGAATGTAGCAACTTCCACAACTCACTTCAAAGTTGGCATCAAGGCTTGAATTTAGGTTTGTGACTTTTTCGTGTCTTTCCTCACATGTTCCAACCATTTCTTTTCAAGGTGGATCTCTAAAATTCATACCTCTTTTGTAAATGGAGATCTAATAGGCCTAACTACCTAGGTGAGACATTGAACAAAACCCTATTTATTTGTTTCATCCAACCTTGATGCTTCAATATGTTTTGTAATTCCAAAAAGGGTATCCCATTTAGTATTTTTTTCCTAGTTTGTGTGGTTCTATTTTTAGCTAAGTCAATTTTTCATCAAAAAGGGCTACAAGCCTTTTGAGTGGTTTTTTAAAGCAACTATGTGCTAAAAGTTGCATAATATGGTTTTAACCATTGAACCAATTTTTTTATGACCTAACTAGAACATTCTATTTTGTTTGATTCTCCTCTATTCATTTCATTTTTTTTTGGGTTCTTATACCAAAATTGGTCAAATAGTGCATTTTGAGAAACTTGTGATAAGTTGGCTTTCTTGTAGGCTTCCCTTGTGATTGGGGTTTTCCTTATTTGGGTGTGTGGTTGTAATAACCTAAAATCATCCTTAAAATACTTTTTATTAGTTATTTCACTTTGATCATCATTCCAAGTGATTTGGTTGAAATGACTTCAGTGATTAGGGTCTTAGGTCTAGTTGATCATCATTTGATCTAACCCACTAGGATCCATTGCATGAAATATTGTTGGACTAATTGCCAACATTCCCCTTTAGGATTTGTGACATATCTTAATCACCTCCTATGTTCTATAATTCTAGTGGTTGTATTAGGCATTTATAGGTTGATCTTATGGTATAATGGCATCTCTAGCTTGTAAAAAGTGGTATTAGAGCTTGGTCATGGGTCTGAATCTCCTCAGGTAATGCTAAGAGGGGGATTGTTAGACTAACTACCATCATTCCCCTTTCTGATTAGTGACATGCCTTAACCACCTTTGTGTTCTATAAGTCTAGTGGTTGTATCAGGCATTGATAGGTCACTCTTTTGGTGCAATGAAAACTCTAGCTTGTAAAAAATACTTGCCACATATGCACCAAGAAGCTCCCACTACAAAAGATAATGTCAAATCTATAACCAATCCACTCACAACATCTCATAAAAGTGAATCAATGTAGTATTAAGGATATCCACAACACATAAGCCAATAACCTACAAGAACAACTCCCATAACAAGTCTTCAACACTCTCCCAAGTTATCCACAACCAAAAAAGGAAAGTGATAAAGGAATAACCATGGCATCTCTCACATGACATACATGAACACAAACAAGTGATCATATTCTCTAACCAATCTAAAACCCAATGTAATTGAAACCAAACATCTAGGAAGATAATTGAGACCAAACATCTAGGAAGATAATTGAGAGCAAACATAAAACATGTAAATCATAATATATATCATGTTCTTCCACACACACATCTAGATATAAATTGTGCCAAGTAACATCTCCTTCATAAAACCTTGGCCAAGAAGCCACAATAATACCCAAACCATACCAGATATATAATCATGGTTGTAAGCCTCTCACAAGAAGATCAAACTCATAAACCATTCCTAATCCAAGTAATATGCCCAATATAAAACCATCTCTCAAACTCAACCAACATAAAGACATGATGTGCACATGGATATAACCAATGCTAAGCCATCTCTCAAATGAATCCTCAAGAACTAACTCATGTACCATAGCTTAAGATCTTTATCAATGAAAGATGAGAATAAATGTAATGCACCTGAGAGAAACAATGTAAACCATCAAGTAGACCAAGAGCGGGAAATGATAATTCTCATCAATATATCCAAGTCTCCAACCAAGACTAATCTAAGAACAACTTTCTCTTGAGTCATATCAAGTGAAGTCCCCTCAGATTTCCTGTTGAAACCATAAACTATCCCAAAAAATACATCTCTAATCCAAGAGAAATCAGCATCACCATTATCTCTTAGTATACATGAGAACATGTAACCAATAAATCCATGCCAAATCCAAATGCAACCTAAAAATATCATGAAGTATCCAAAAAATGATCAATGTACTCAATAATAAGAAACTAAACCAATACCAATGTCAAAGTTCCAATCATGGCCCTAGGAACATAAATATGACAACTGATCTAAACCATCTCAAACAAAGAGATAATATGTTCCATATGAACATACCATAATGAGTCAAAACTCTGAATGTGTATCAAGAGTATACTATGAAATAATAGTGAAACTATTCTAATACCAAGGATAACATGTCAAATGAAGTCATAAGTCACATGTTTACCAAGAATCCCATGAGTTCTCAAGATGCAACCATCTCCACTCACCATCAATATATACATCACCAATAAGTTCATTGTGAAAATATTAAAGATGCTTTTGCAACAATGGGATCTAAGACATCCTCTAATGTGTGTAAATAATCAATAATTATATCAATTTCAACAACTCCCACTCAACTATGGTACCAAGTCATCCATGGAATCATAAAAATTCATCTCCTATTTTAAGACCCTCTAGGTCTACATAAACAACCAAAGTGTCAATACTAAGTGAAACCAAGATCTCCAAACCCAAAAAATGCAAACCCAGCTGGGAACTAATCTTGCACTGCTACGTCATCATTGTCCCAAGGTCCCACTAAACTATGTTTTTATGTTATCCATGATATCATGATGAAAAATAATCCTCTTAACATGAGAATCAACCAAGGCATTAAACCATCAAAGAAATCAAAGTGCACATCATGATCTCCTCAAAAAAAACCAAATAATCATGATCCTCAGCCAAAAAGATATATACCACTATAACAAAATAAATAATCCAAACCAATAACAACCAATTAATTACTTATATTTCTAGTTATGGCATGTCGAATTCCATGGTACCATGATCACATTGATGAACTGGGCATCTAACTCTCAATGTGTCTAATCATCAACATATTATAGTCAACCACAATCCTCCATTGTGATTATACTTAGTAACATATCATCCCTTCTACATGAAGACAAAACATAAAATCATGTGAATAATTTCATAGAAAACCCAAATCCAAGCCAAAAATATAAATATACATCTATAATGAAATATCAAAGGGAAAAGGCAGCCCATATCCAACCCATGAATGCAACCTATATGTATAGACCGCTTACAACATTGCACAACTTGTACACCCAAAAAATTATCATACATATCCAAACCAAATATTAATAACCTTATCATCATGAGACCAATCTAAAATATAAGCTTTGTATGCAATGACATCAAATCTCAAATCTCCAAAATATACAATGTCATAAATTCACAATGTCACCATAGTTAATTTATATCATAAACTATGTAGATTATATATCACTAAATAAACCATGTCGAACCTTCATCAAATATAAACTAATGTGTATATCTCTCCAAGATCTTTCTATTGACTATTCAAAGTCTAGAATTTGCCTTCGTATGCCTGAGTTATGTACTTTTTGGCTCATAAAACTTAATAAAATTTCAAAATCATAGAATCAAACCTATACCAAATTGTAGTTCTCTAAATTAGCTTTCCAATAACTATAAGAAGGCCAAAATATGATATCCTAAGTGCAAATTATGGTCATTTTACCAAGATAGCATTTTTCCCATTTTCAATGCAAATTTTCCCCTTTTTTGTGATGAAAAAATTGATGGGATTAAATTTGACAGTCTTCACACGATGAAACTAAATAAGGTTTAAATTTTCTCTCATCATGGCCAAACTAGGGCATATTATATATTAAAATTTATAAAAAAACCAGCCTAGATCCAATGGTGAGCTCTATTTTTTCCCACAAGGTCATTTCTAGAAGATCCCCCCTAAAACCCTCATTTAAATGAAACATCCAAAAAACCCTTTTAACCATCAATTTCACATGCCCAAAATTTTTCAACATCCCATCATACTAGAAAACCCAAAACCCTCAAATCTACAATTAAAAACTTATGAATCTCATATATCTTTCCTTTTCATTCATTATTTCATGCATTCACATGGATTCAACCTAGGGTTACAACAACAAAACTATAGCTATAATACCAATTCTAAGAAAACTTGCAACCAAAATTTTATTATTGTTTCCACATAACCCATAAAAGATCTAAAATAAATAAGAACTTAAAATATACATGCAAGAGAATAGACAACATATCCACAAAGATGGGACACAAGATATACTTTGAGAAACCCTCACTGAGGGGAAAACCTAACCTCCAAAAGCATCCATCACGATGTATTATTTAGAAAATGCATGATGGGGACACCACCCATGCACAGAATGGACACAATGGGAAAAGGGAAATTGTATTAGCTGTGAAAATAAGCTAGTATATTAAGTACAGAGATAATAGACTTCAAAACATGCCCTAAGGGCTTACAATAGCACAAAACTGGAGATAATTTCTCTTTTTGGTACCTCCTCTCAAACTCCACTCTGAACTGCCTTTTACAATGCTAGTAATGTCCTTAAATAGACCCCGGAGGGTTAAGGACTAGGAGTACATTATAGAAAGTGCTAGTAGGCATCCACTGAACAAGTAGAAGGCTCCAAAAGCCACATTAGAAGTTGGTACAAATCTAGAAGAATCCAAAAATGGTAATTGAACTTTCGGGAGGCATAACTTTTGAACCGTAGCTCCGATTGACGAACTGTTTACATTTCCAAAAAGCTCTCAAAGTGCTCTATAGCCCTATGGACCAGCTTTTCTCATCCCCCATTTTTTGGCCCTTTTTGAGGTCATTTAATGCCCCTAACTTGTCTTTGAAGCATTCTTAAGAGGTCTCCAGAAACTAAAAAACTGCAATAACTTTCAAACCTGGGGGCTTTTGACCTGATTCTTTTTTTGGAATGCTCTAAATTACAATTACATTCATCCAGCCAATTTACACCTTCTAGTTCACCAAAATGATGACTCAATTACATACTCCTATTTTTTTCAGCATTTACACGTATCCCAAGGTGTTCAAATACTCTATCCTAGAACACTGATAGTGGAACTGTGGGAGATGAAACTTTTATTTGACCCAAATGGGTATCCAGAAATGAAAACACATGAAACAGAAACTAAGTCTAAGTACATTTTTTTTTGGGTGACATAGGATTTCCCTTATACCTCTGGATGCTCCTGCATCAGACACCCAGGGCAGATTAAAAAGTGACCCTGTCACTTTATGAATCATAGAGGAAATCCCAAATAGGAAACCTCAGCTACTGAAATCCAAGTTGAGTCCTCTATCGACCGTACTTTCCACTTGACCAAATACTTTTCATACTGCCTATTTCTGGTACTCCTACCCACACAATTATCTAGAATGTCTTCTATTTCCTCCTTCTTAGAAGTAGGAATTGGACATGGCTCTAACATCAGTTCCTCATTTGCACCATCATCATGATACTCTGTTAAGTCTGCAATGTTGAAAATAAGAGAAATGTGAATACCATCTAGCAACTCCACCTCATATGCATTTCCTGAGTCATGTTTCTTCAAAAAATTTGTAGGGGCGAAATTTCTTCATTTTTAGCTTGTTGTAAGTGTCGGCTGGAAATCTTTCTTTTCTTAAGTGTACCATGACTAGATCAGCCCTAGCTTTATACTCTTGATTAATCTTGGTAATGTGTTCTTGAACCTCCTCATGTAGATGTTTGATATGTTCAACAAATTCTTCAGCTTCAGCACTTGTCCTCTCCCCTTGCTCTATCTTCCTCAATTCTAGTGCAGTCCTTGGGCTACTTCCATATACAATTTGGAATGCTGATCTACCAGTACTCCTATTTATAGAGTTATTATAAGAAAACTAGGCTTATGGTAGAATTAAATCCCACCCCTTGGGCTTATCCCCAACTAAACATCTCAGCAAATTGCCCAGACTTCTATTTGGCTGTCAGTCTGTGGGTGATGTGTGGAACTGAATTTCAAGTCTGTTCTCAACTTTTTCCACAATGTTCTCTAGAAATACCCCACAAATTTAGTGTCTCTATCAGAAACTATACTCCTTGGAAGACCATGTAGTCTTACCATCTCTCTGAAAAACAAGTTTGCAATATGGACAACATCATGAGTTTTGTGGCATGGAATGAAATGTGCCATTTTGGAGAACCTATCAACCACCACAAATACTGAGTCACTACCCCTTTGTGTCCTTGGCAATCCAAGAACAAAATCCATACTTATGTCCTCCCATGGCTTTGATGGAACAGGCAATGGCTGATGTAGTCCAGTATTGTGGCTAAATCCCTTGGCAACTTGACAAACCTGGCAACTCTGTACAAACTTCTTCAGATCTTGTGAAATCTAAGGCCAAAAATAATATTTTCTAAGAATGCCAATGGTCTTATCTCGACCAAAATGTCCTGCCATCCCTCCACTGTGTTTCTCTTTAATCAGATTTTCCCTCATGGAACTCCTTGGAATGTATAATTGGATGCCCTTGAATAACATAACATCTTGAATTAGATAGTCTAACCACTTAGTTCTATCTACAACAACAGGCTCTTTACAAGATTTCCATGCTTCAACAAAATCAGGATCTTCAGGGTATAGATTCTTGAGTTCATCAAACCCAACTACTTCAACTTGCATTACTGTAAGCAACAACTGTCTCCTACTTAGTGCATCTGCAACCCTATTAGATTTTCCACTTCTATGTTTCAACACAAATGTATAGCTCTGCAAGAACTCTACTCACTTCATATGCCTCTGATTCAATTTACCTTGGCTATTTAGGTACTGTAATGCTTGATGACCAGTATACAAAACAAATTCCTTTGGCAATAAATAATGCCTCAATTTCTTTAAGGCCTGAACTATTGCATAGAACTCTTGATCATAAACAAAATACTTCTTCTTTGCATCATTCAATTTTTCACTAAAATATGCAATAGGCTTACCTTCTTGGCTTAATACACCCCCAATAGTGCTGCCACTAGCATCACAATCCACCTAGAACACCTTTCTAAAATCTAGAAGTGCCAACATAGGTTGTTCTATCACCTTCTTCTTTAGCATTTCAAAACTTCTTGCAGCTGCTGTAGTCCATTTGAACTCTTTTCTATCCCCTCTTATTGTGTCAGTTAGGGGTGCACATATGCCACTGAAATTCTTAATAAACTTCCTGTAAAAACTAACTAGACCATGAAATGATCTTACCTCAGTAGCAGACCTTGGAGTAGGCCATTTCAAGATGGCTTTTACTTTCTTTGGATCCATTTTGAGACCTTCAGGTGATATAACAAACCCCAAATAGACTAACTCCCTTTTTGCAAAGATACACTTCTTCAAATTAATTAACAGTTTCTCTTCCCTTAACCTTTCAAGGACACTACGAATATGCAATAATGTTCTTCCAAAGTCTTGCTAAAAATTAAAATATCATCCAAATAGACAATAACAAATTTTCCCAAGAACTTCTTAAGTACCTCATTCATAAGTCGCATGAAGGTGCTTGGGGTGTTCGTAAATCCAAAGGGCATGACTAACCACTCATAAAGACCCTCCTTGGTCTTGAAGGCTATTTTCCACTCATCTCCTTCTCGAATATGTATCAGCTGATAACCACTCTTGAGATCTATCTTTTTGAAGTACTGAGATCCACTCAAGCAGTCCATAAGATCATCCATTCTTGGAAAAGGAAACCAATATTTGATGGTTATCCTATTTATAGCTCAAGAGTCTGTACACATCCTCCACTCTCCATCCTTCTTTGGTGCTAGTACTGTAGGTACTGCACATGGACTTAGGCTCTCCTGAATCAAGCCCTTCCTTAATAGTTCCTGAACTTGTCTATTTAGCTCCTCAATTTTAGTAGGAGTCATCCTATGAGCAGCCTTGTTAGGCAAACTAGCTCCTGGGATTAAATCTATGTGATGACTGATTTGCCTTACTAGTGGCAATCCTTCTGAAACATTATCAAGGATAATATCTCCAAACTCACCTAGTAAATCTAAAACTTCAAGTGGTGTTTCACTACTACCTTCTTTATCTTTCTTAGGAATTAAAGCATAGCACATACGTTGATGTTTCATTCCATCTAAAAAATTTCTTCCATCAACAAGACAAATCCTAGCACTGCTACATACCTTTTCACCTTCCTTTTTCATGGGCTTTAGTTTGTTGCAAATTCAATCTTTTGTTAGAGAGTATGTGTTTGCATGACCATCATGTACTGCATGCCTATCAAACTGCCATGGTCTACCCAACAATAGATGGCAAACATCCATTGGAATAACATCATAGAGAACTTCATCATGGTAACTCCCAATTTTGAATTTCATGACACATTTTTCACTTACCAAGACCTTATGATCATCTTTCACCAAAGCAATCTGATAGGGCTAGGGATGTTTCTCCCTCTTGAGCTTCAGCTTAGAGACCATCTCCTCTAAAACCAAGTTATTAGTGCTACCACCATCAATGATTGCATCACAACATTTATCCTCACACTTGCATCTGGTACGAAAAAAACTCATCCTTTTTCCTGGTTCAATCTCACCACTTAGTAGGACCCCTTCATTTACCAAGGTCTCTCCTCTCTCTGCATCCTCTAAATGTGATAACTATGCATCCTCATCCACATGAGCAACCCTAGCTTGACCCTCAGCTCTCCTATCTGTCCTTCCTTATCGTTGAGTGCATACAAAGGCATGATGACCTTCTTCATTGCAAGGGAAATAGGTACCATGAAAGCCTCCTCTTCCTTGTCCACATCCCTTATCTCTTCCTCTCTAATTTCCAAAGTCTTGATCATGGGAGCGGTTGAAACCCTCATTCCTCTAGTTCCTACTAGTACCCACATCTTCATTTTTCTTTTGGGTTTCATTTTGGCCTCCAGATGACCTATTGCTTCCCCATCCTCCTTGACCATGCCCTCTTTGTCTCCCTTCAAACCTCTTATTTAACTTCTCTTCAACTCATAGGGAAAATTGGTATGCCTCTTCAACATTGGTCATTCTTACCAGACTTAATTCCTTCTGGATGCTAGGTCACAACCCACTGATATATTGAGCAACCTTCCCCTTATTTGCTTCTGCATGCCCTACTCTAATCAAAAGTCGATAAAACTCCTCTGTATATTCTTGGACTAATCCTCCTACTTTCTTTAGCCCATGCATCTTCTTAAACAAATCAAGCTCATAGTCCACAGGAATGAACTGCTTCTTCAATTTTTCCACCATGCGATCCCACCTTGTGATCTTCTCCTTTCCTCTTCTATTTCTTTCCAATTGAACCTCTTGCCACCAGATTTTGGCATGGCCTTTTAGTTTGGCCTTTGCAAACTTAACCCTATCTAGGTCCCTGATATCCTCATACTCAAAGTAATCTTCCAGATCATTGATCCAGTCGATCAACTCATCTAGTTTCAGATTTCTTGAAAATACACCCACATCAATTGTAGGTCTTTTCCCAAATTTAGTAATGGCCCTAAAAAGCCTTTCCTTTTCCTAATTCAGAACTTCCACATCAAATTCCCCTTTTTGTCCAATTTCTTCTTCTTCATTATCATCCTCACTGTTGTCACCTGCGGCAACATTTGTTCCTCTACGGAGCTCCTCCTGCAATGCTTGTACCTGCCTTTGGAGGGCTCTAACCTCCTCAAGATTAACAACTCTAGCCCTTCCACCACACTCTCTTCATGGAGGCATCTTCTTAACTCAAATCCACAACCACACAATCCTTGTGCAAACTACCTCATAGTCGGCGCTCTATCTACACACTCGGGAAAACCAGCTCTGATACCACTTGATGGGGACACCACCCACACACAAAATGGACATAACAAAAAAAGGGAAATTGTATTAACTGTGAAAATAAGCTATACATTTAGTACAGAGATAATAGACTTCAAAACATGCCCTAAGGGCTTACAATTGCACAAAATTGGAGATCATTTCTCTTTTTGGTACCTCCTCTCAAACTCCACTCTGAACTGCCTTTTACAATGCCAGTAATGTCCTTAAATAGACCCCGAATGGTTAAGGACTAGGAGTACATTCTAGAAAGTGCTAGTAGGAATCCACTGACCAAGTAGAAGGCTCCAGAAGTTGTGTTAGAAGTTGGTACAAATATAAAAGAATCCAAAAATGGTAACTGAACTTTCGAGAGGCATAACTTTTGAACCGTAGCTTTGATTGACAAATCATTTACATTTTCGAAAAGCTCTCAAAGCACTCTATAGCCCTATGGAACAGCTTTTCTCGTCCCCCATTTTTTGCCCTCTTTGAGGTCATTTAATGCCCCTAACCTAACTTTGAAGCATTCTTAGGAGGTCTCTAGAAATTGAAAAACTACAATAACTTTCAAACTGTGGGGCCTTTTGACCTGATTCTTTTTCTGGAATGCTCTAAATTACAATTACATTCATCCAGCCAATTTACACCTTCTAGTTCACCAAAATGATGGCTCAATTACATACTCCTTTTTTTTGACATTTACATGTATCCCAATGTGTTCAAATACTCTATCCTAGAACACTGATAGTGGAAGTGTGAGAGTTGGAACCTTTATTTGACCCAAATGGGTATCCAAAAATGAAAACACGTGAAACAAAAACTAAGTCTAAGTACATTTTTTTTTGGGTGACACAAGATTGCCCTTATACCTCTGGATGCTCCTACATCAATGCACTATTACAATACAACCATGGAAGATTTCAAAGTCATAGTCACAACCAAGTAAGTTATGTGAACAAGCATGAATCCACACATCTCATGTTATTCTTTCAAGCTTCACAAATTTTCCCTTGGTTAACCTATCAAGCCTTGTCTTGCTTGACTTTATCTTTTGTATATTTTTCCTATACCTCTACAACTAACCTTGTGGTTTCTTATATAGTAGAAAGCTCCCACAAAACCATGAAGTGGTATTACACAAACAGGAGGCCAAGAGTAATGTGAATGATATGGAATGGATGTAAATGAATGCAAATGAAATGTAAAATGATAGGAATGAAAATGAAATATAACTTGGATGCAAATGAAATGTGAATGCCATATTTATTACTTTAGATTGTTTGGACATATGCAAGAATGCAGGATGACAATATTTTTGGTGTATCAGAGTACGAGACCAGGGTAGCAGATGAAGAAAATGCAAAAGATCAAGGAAATGAGATGAAGAATTGTTAGTATGATGGGAAGAATTTTTCTTGTAGAAAGTGCACTATATGTCAAATGGATCTTTATTTTGATATGGCAAACGGACTACAACGCATCATGGCATAAAGGGCCAGAGTGAAAATGCAAGCCTTTTGTGTAAACAAGCATGATACAGACAGAAAATGACCTTGTCCTTCCTAAGGCATATGTACATGCCCCAGACTCTCAAAGGTACATTGGAATAGATAGAAATAGAAAAAGATGACCATGAACCATCCTGGCCACTCTCATAGATCAATTTATATCATTGAATAGCATAGGGACATGATCAAAAAACAAAGCAAAAATAAATCACTCACTAAATAACATGAGCCAACATTTATTCTTGTCCATTATTACATTCTTGTTGATGTTTTAGGTGTGTAGATAGTGTTTGATATGTTGATAATGTGATAGTTTTGGTTGTGGAATCAATTGATAAGTTCATAGTGACCTGTTGGATTGATTGTTGGTTCATGTTGCTCAGATATTGTGATTGGCATTGAAGTGTAGTGCTTTGGGTTTTAGTCTTCAATGTGCAACTGTTTACACAAAAGGGGTGGTTATCCACAGTGAGTATGTACAAGGTTTATTGCAAATTTTTGACGGGTTTTATGATTTTTAGGGTTTTTGAGGATATTTGATGTTTTTGCATGATTAGTTTCTTCAGGACATTTTATGATTTTTAGAGATTTTTTCAAGATCGTATTTGAATGTTTAGGATATTTTCAAGACATTATGCAATTTTTAGTGATTTTTTTTAGGATTGTATTTGAATGTTTAGGATTTTTTCAAGACATTATGTGATTTTTAGTGATTTTTTTTTAGGATCGTATTTGAATTTTTAGGGATTTTTTCAGGACATTATGCAATTTTTAGTATTTTTTTGAGACATTTTATGAATTTTAGGAATTTTTTGAGGATCATATAAGCATTTACAAGTGTTAGCTCCAATCTGTCATACGATAGGTCCAATGGATAGAAAGCACTTAGGGATATGCCCCTAGTTCAAATTCAAACTCATGCACCATGTAGGTAGTATGCCCCCAGACAAGATGCAAACTGTGTACAAAGTCCAATGACAGAGTGTGTGTGTAGACTAGTGATGCTTAGGCAAGGTAACAAAGGACATTAACCAATTCGTGAGCCATGATAAGGGACCAAGGATGTCTTGCAATATGAAGGATATGATCAAGGAATGATGGAGGGGGAAAGGTTCAGATGGAATCCTGATAGATGGAGGAGCAACAATGATTACACATGGTGCCTGTTTGCCAGGTTTTCACCATGGTACTTGCCCAAAGCGTCTATTTGCCAGGTTTTCACTTTTGGATGGAATTTTTCTCTCGACTCAAATTTTCATGCCAAGATGCCTGTTTGCTAGGTTTTCATCAAGGCATCCATTTTTCCATGACTTTTTTTCACTTTTTTCTTTGCTTTTTTCATGACTTTTTACTATTTATTTTTTTAATTTTTTCATGACTTTTTTCAAAAAAAAAAATGGTATTTTTTCAGGACTTTTAGATAGAATCAAGTGTAGTACTTGTGAAGATGCATGTTGTTGATGGACATGGGCAATGGTTCACCCTCTGGAGTTGCAAGCTGATATACTCTGAACCCAAAAGATGCAGTAACTACATAAGGTCCTTCCCAATTTGGCTCAAATTTGCCTTGTTTTTCTCAGTGTTGTTGTGTCTTGTAATTCATCTTTAGGACTAGATCACCGACCTCAAAATGATGACCTCAAACTTTCTTGTTATAGCTCTGTTTGAGTCAATTTTGGTAAGCTTGCAAGTGTGTCAAGGCAGCTCGTCTTTGTTCATCAAGCATTTCTAGCTCATGGAGTCTAGATATTCGGTAGTTTTCATCATCAATAACATCTAGTAGGGATATTCTTAATGATGGAATTTCAATTTCAATGGGAAGTATGGCCTCAGTGCCATAGACAAGAGAGTATGGTGTTGCGCTAGTAGGAGCACGGACACTTGTTTGATATGCCCAAAGAGCTAGATTTAGCTGGAGATGCCAGTCTCGGCCCGAATCATTGACAGTCTTTTGGAGAATCTTGATGATGGTCTTGTTAGATGCTTTTGCTTGGCCATTTCCCTGTGGATGGTAAATACTAGAATATCCATGGTATATGTCATACTTCTTGCAAAGCTTGTCTACATCTTTGTTTTGAAATGGAGTACCATGGTTAGTAATAATAGCCAAGGGGACTCCATACCGACATATGATGTAGTTTAGAATAAACCTTGAGATCTGCTTGCCAGTGGTGAAAGTCAAAGGGATAGCTTCAACCCACTTGGTAAAAAATTATATTGCTATGATAATGAACTTATGACCATCAAAGGATGGAGGAGAAATATCTTTGATAAGATCAAATGCCCATTGTGAAAAGGGCCATGGTGATATGACTGGCTGCAATTCTTGTGCTGGTGCATGGATTAGATTGCTATGTATCTGACACTTATGACATGTTTTGGCAAAGTCATGGGCATCTTGTTCCATGGTGGGCCAATAATACCCAGCTCTGACAAGTTTCTTGGCTAGACTTAGATCATTAAAATGGCCTCCACATATACCTTCGTGAACCTCATGCAAGGCAATTTTAGCTTCTTGCAAGTCAAGGTATTTGAGAAGGGTTTGGTCAAAAGATCTCTTGTAAAGGATGTCACTGATGATGACATATCTAGTGGCTCGACAATCATTTTTGGATAATTTGGGTGGTAGGATTTGGGCATGTAGGTAATCATAAATGTCTTGATACCAAGGAGAGTTGGGACCAACAAGTTCACACACAAACTCAGATTGGGAGAGCTCGAATGCTAGAATCAAAAGTTGCTCAACAAGGAATTCACAGCGTTCCACATTTTGAGGCATATCAATCATAGAAGCAATGGTATCCATAGCATCAAATTGCTTGTTGTGTATTCTTGGTAGCTAATGAAAAGAGATAGTAACAAATTTAGACTTATGGAAGTATGCCATCTACTTGTAGGGCATTAGTTTATCATCTTTGGTTTCATAGTCATCATTGACTTGGTGGATAACCAACTGGGAATCCCCAAAGACTTCTAAATGTTGAATGTTCCATTGGATGGCTATCTTGAGCCTTGTGATTAGTGCCTCGTATTATGCTATGTTGTTTGTAAGGTGGAATGTAATCTAATAGGACTTGGGGATTATGTCTCCTTGAGGAGTGATAAACATAATGCTAGCTCCTGAACCATTTCGTGTATGTGATCCATCAAACTAAAGCTTCCATTCGTTAGCTACATCCATGTGAAATATGGCTTCATCTAGAAAGTCTATCAACATGGGATGATCATCTGACATAGGGGCTTCTAATAATTGATCTACTATCACTTGCCCTTTGATTGCCTTTATGTCTACATATTCTATGTCAAATTCACTAAGGACCATGACCCATTTGGCTAAGCATCCTATGAGAGTAGCCCTACTGAGGAGGTATTTCAGTGGGTCAATCTTAGAGATGAGCATTGTTTTTTGATGGAGCATGTAATGTCTAATCTTTTGGTCTACAAAGATGACAGCAAGGCATGCTCATTCAATTAGTGAATAATTTAGCTCATAGCCCACAAGTGTTCTACTGATGTAATATATGGCTCACTCTCTTCCTTGTTCATCATTTTGAGCTAAGAGAACCCCTAATGTTGTATCTATAGCAGATATATATAAGATGAATGGTTTGCTTGGAATAGGAGCCATTGAAACTGGTGGATGTAGAAGATAATCCTTGAGTTGTTGGAAAGATTCTTGGCATTGCTTATTCCATTGAAAGGATACTCCTTTACGTAAGAGGTGTTGAAAGGAGTGACACTTATCATCCAATTGTGCAATGAATCTGTGAATAGACTGCAACCTTCCTTGTAGCCCTCTTAGGGTTTTTAGATTTGTTGGAGGAGGCATGTCAAGTATTGCTTTTACTTTCTCAGGATCCACCTCAATGCCTGGTTGAGAAACAATGTAGCCTAGGAGCTTTCCAGAGACAACTCCAAATACACACTTTTTTGGATTTAGACGAAGCTTATAGCTTTCCATTTTGGTGAATATCTGATCTAGGATGCCCAAGTGCTCTTTCCTTTTATAGGATTTTCAAAGTAAGTCATCAACATAGTCTTCCATTAGGATGTGCATGAAATCATGGAAGATTGTAGTCATTGCTCTTTGATATGTTACCCCAGCATTTTTAAGGCCAAATGGCATGACGTTCTAGCAGTATGTTCCCCAAGGACATGTTAAAGTTGTCTTGTGTTGATCTTCAGGGGCTATTCTTATTTGATTATAGCCAGAAAATCCATCCATTAGTGATAACATCTCATACCCAGTTGTCATGTCTACAATGATATCTATGTTTGGTAAAGGAAAATCATCCTTGGGACATGCCTTGTTAAGATCACGAAAATCAGTGCATATTCAGATTCCCCTAGAGTGTTTTCCTACTGGTACTAGATTAGATATCCACTCTATATAATCAATGGGTCTTACGAAGCCAGCATTCAATAGTTTCTTCAATTCAACTTTGACAAGGAGAGCAACTTGAGGATGCATTTTCCTCAACTTTTTCTTTACTGCTTTCATTCCTGGTTTTAGTGGTAAGTGATGAAGGACTAGTTTAGGATCTAATCCGGGCATATCTGCGTAGGATGAGGCAAAGTTGATCTACCTCTCTAGAAAGAATCTGATGAATTCATCCTTCTCTTTTGGTGATAATAAAGCTACAAAGTGTATGACTTTGGGGTTGTTAGGAGTCCCCAGATTAATCTCTTTTGTCATCTCCACAAGTAATGCTAATTTTTCCTTTAATTGGGGTGTGTCCAATCTTCCATCCTTAGGTGCCTTAGAGAGGTTTTCACCCTTGGATATGTCCTTTATTTTTACATTTTCATGGTCTAATGGTGCCTTTCGATTTTTAGCAAGAGACCTACTTGTGTCTTTATTTGTTATTTTCTCAATTTTGCAACTGGAAGATGGAGTTGACTCCCCAAAATATTCCATGATGTTTAGATTAATGGAAAATCTAGACTTGTAATCACCTTGTGGTACATCTTCACAGAGTTCAAAGAATTTTGTGATGGCATCATCATTTTCAAACTGATCAAACATTGGTGGTCCTTGTTGGTCCCAATCAATAAGTTCAAGGAAAACTAAGGAAATGACATCATCAGTGTTGAATAAGCTTTGGTCCAAGGCATATATATGGATATCTTCTTTAGTGATGTCATCAGGATCATGTTCAAAAGTAGGAGGGCTTGGATCCCAAAATGTTTCGATCCAAGGTGAAGAATTGGTTTGAGTGATAGGTGGATTGACATATTTATCTTCCATGGGTAAGATATCTGGGTCTGCAAACATATGATCAAGACCGAGGGAGGTATCAAGATTGTCAATGTTAGATACAGATTGGGTGGGTTTGGGTTGGTTGTTCTCAAATGCCTTGTCATCATTTGAAGCATTCACCTCCTTAGATGAGGATGACTTAGTATTAGGAAGACCCAAAACAAATTGTTTGAATCCAAGTCCCAAGCTATGAGGTTGTCCTGATGTAGTGATTGGTTGAACAATGCCTTTTTTTTGGAGTCCCAAGCCACTACATCCATCATATCCCTTTTTTTGAATGATGGTGAATCCAGGTCCATACCTGTCGAGGGATATGGGAGTAATTTCTTGTTCTTCTTTAGCCTTTTCAATCCATGTAGAGGTATTTTCATAGACGTGTTCTTCATGTAGCCCGCCTCCACTAGTGAACACCATAGAAGGTCTATTTTGAAGTGCAAACTTAGGCTTGTTTTGTATAAGCTGAGGTTTACCATATGACTTGGGGGATAAAGGAAGTTTCCCAATGTGAAAGGCATGAGACATGGAGTACTCACTGTAACCTTGGTCTTGTATTTTAAGCTTTCCTTTGGATGCGGGTGTGAGTGTAGAAGGATCAACATACTTGGAGGACGCTAGGGGATTTGTTGCATGGTTTTTTGGGACCTAGTATGCAGTGGTTCCTCTAAGATTGGCACAAAACTAGAAGGGATCTGGCTCATTGGGGATGGTTACCTATACATTATTATAGGAGAACTTTAGGCACTAGTGATATGTAGAAGGAACTACTTTCATAGCATGGATCCATGGTGACCTAGTATCATATTGCAGTTCATTTCTATATCTAGGACTTGGAATAAAGTGTTCTCAGTAGCTGGACCAACTCTGATAGGTAAGATGATGCCTCCTATAGAGAAACACTCACCATCATCATAGCCTTTGATTGTGATCCTTCGAGAGGGATCCACATTATTTTCAGAATAACCCAAACCTTTGACTACTTTAAGTGTATAGATATTCAACTCCGCTCCTCCATCTATCAAGACATGTCTTACTTTAACATTATGGACAAAGACTTCAATGTGGAGGGGATCATTGTGGTTGGGTTTATCTTTAGGAATATCTCGGGGTGAAAAATTAATATGTTGTGACATGGACAGGTTCCCAACCATGGCTTGGAATTGGGCAACATCAATGTTATCTGGGACAACTGAGTCTTTAAGGGCTTGATCCAAGATCTTCTGATGTTGGGGAGATGCACGCAGTAGGTCCAAAATGGATATTTGTGCATGAGTTTTTCCAAGTTTTTCAACAAGGCTATAATTAGATGAAGTAGGAGCAGTAGGTCTACTTAGGGGGTGCAGGTCTAATAGAAGCAGTAGGTCTAGATGGGGCTCCAGGTAGGGTGATCTTGCTATGACGTGTAGTGATAGCACAATGAGGGTCTTCAGCCTTCAATTTGAATGTGGATATGTGGAAGTCAGACTCATTAAAGAAATTGATGGTGTAGTCATAGCCGTTGCATGTGTAATTCACATTACCTTGTGAGTTTGAGTTTGAACTTGAGCTTTTCTCTTTTTCATGATTACCCAAAGGATCTTTGAAAATAGTATGATCAGAGTTGGATGCTAACAGTGATGGATCAACTATGATTACACCATCATCAATAAGGTCTTGTATTGCATGTTTCAATTGGAAGCATGATGAAGTCTTGTGTCCTTTTGTGCAATGGTAATCACAATAATTCTTGTCATCCCACCAATCTGCTTTAGTTAATGGTTCATCTTTGATTGGGGGTAGCTATAGGAAGTTATTACTCAGTAACTATTGTAATGCAGTCTCAAGTGGTATTCCCAATGGTGTGAATTTCCTGTCTTTGGTTCTAGGATGTCTTCACGGTTTGTCTTGCGTGGAAGTCTCAATTTTGTGTTGTGGAGCCGATGTTTGATTAGAGGTTTGTGAATTTGTAGGGTTTACACCTTTCAAACTCAGTTGAGGTTGTGCTATGCTAATCGTGTGGGCTTCCACAATGCCATCATTAGTCACATTCTTTTTTTTGGAGAAAAATTTTTCCTTGTCATTAGATGAGTTGGTGTTTGTGTTTTCTTTGTTTATCTTGAGGATTCCCTTACGGATAAGAGCATCTTCAATACTAGCCCCTCTTTTCATCAGTTTAGAAATGGTGATTGGACTCTTGATTTTGAGTTCATACATTAAGTCTAGGACTAAGTTTTCAATGCACAGGTTTACTTATTGTTCTTCAGGAATGTCTAGTGAGCATTGACTAACTAGGCTTCTCCAACATAGTAAGAATGTGATGAATGATTCTCCCATCTTCTATTTAGTTGAGCACAAATTAGAAAGTGTCACCTCATTTTTAATGTTAAAGGAAAAGTGGGAGATAAACTTGTCTGGTAGCTCTTACCAAGATTTGATATTACCAGGAAGTTTGGAGTACCATTCAAGTACAGGCCCACCTAGAGAATGAGGGAACAATCTCATAAGGTAAGTGGGCTCATCACTGAGTTTGGTACATGAAGCACAAAATTCTCAGATGTGATCAATAGTGTTTCCTTTTCCTTGATATTTTTCAAACCTTGGAGCCTCAAAGTGTCTTGGGAATGGAGGCATATACAGACTTTTATCGAATGGGTTAGGATGTAGGTCCCTTTCTGTATATAGAGCCTGATTCTTTTGGACTCCCAATGCCTCAACTTGTTTGGAAAGTTTTTTGAATTTTTGTAATAGTTCTTCATTGGGGTTTTGCATGATGGTCTTTCCTTCAAGTCTTTTGTGTCTGTGAGTAGACCGTTTGCTGTGGTGAGAACAATGTCTACTTGGTTCTGACATTTCTATGTCTAATGAGTCTGATGAAGTGTTGATAGGTGGTGGAGGTATGTTGGCACCTCGAAGATAGAAAGGTCCTTATTGTTGGGGTACTTGTTGTGGTATTTGATGTGGCACTTGTTGTGAGATTGACTGCAATTGTTGTACCATGTGTTATTGTTGTGCCATGTGTTGTGGTTGTTGTTGGGATGCCTTTGTTGGTTGTATGTGAGACCATGTACATGCTTGTTGTTGTAGAGGTATTTGTTGAGGTTTTTGTGGCACATGTTGTTGTTGTAACAAATGTTTCTGGTATGAAATTTGTTGCTCAAGGCATCTTTGGTATTCCAACTATTGCTTGAGTTGCTCTTGTTGTTTAGCAAACATTGCTTGTTATTGTTAGAATTGCTGCTGAAATTGTTGTTGATAAATTGTGTGTAAGTCAAGTGGATTCACACCCCACTTGAGGTTTTTGTCATTGCGGTTGATGTTGTTGTTGATATGTGGGATGTGTGTTAAGTGGATGTATACTTGGTTGCACCTTGGAAGTGTGGAGTCCTTGTACCACTGTAGGTTGTTGTTGTTTTGGGGGTTGACTAAGTCCTTGAGAATTGAATGTCATGTTTGGATTGTGGTTTTGGTACCTTTATGTATTAAATGTTCCTATTTGTGACATCATATTGACTTGACTATGAGATGTGTCCCTCTTGGGAATGGGCTTAATGTCAATAAGAATTTTCCTTTGTGTGTCCATAGGGATGGTTTCACTTGATGTTTCACATGTTGTATTTATGAGAGGCTCCATAGCATTTTATGTCATAGCACTTGGTAAAGTTAGGAGCAAAGGTGTACTTTGTTGATTTGCCTCTAAAGGAGGTATGTTTCGCATCCCTAGAGCACAAGTCCCTTTAGGTGCATCTTTTTGTTGCATCATGTGACTAAAATCAAGTCTTAATGTCCTTTTGGGGTGTTTAGGGATTGGTGGTATTTCGTCGAACAAGGGGTTAACATTGATGTGTTCAAATGTACTTTGGAGGATTTCAATGGTTGACTCTTAATGGGACCTTATAGGTGCCATTATCATGTTTGAAAATTCCAAAGGTTGTTTTCCCTTATCTAAGTCCAAATTGATCATGGGTTGTATATTTTCAATAGTTGTGTTGGTTTGATATTTGGACTTAGGATCTTCCAAGTTTGGGTTAAATTTGACAATTTCTTGGGCTGCCAAATGTTTGAAGTTCTTGCAAAAACTTTTGTCTTGACATGCCCTAGCCATTTCTTCATTAGTGATTCCATAGTTAGTGTCAAAGTCATCATTGATGTGTATATTACCTTGTTGTATGATTGATGTGTTATATTTGAAGGTACTTGTGTTAGGTTGGCTAAATTCAAAGGAGTGTGATTGTTCATCCTCAGGTGTGGTTGGTACACTTCCTCCTCCTGGTGGTATTGGCACAAATATAGGTTCAAAGTTAGGACTCCATTGGACCATCCCATGTATGAGAGAATTTTTTGGAGGAAATTTCATGGTAGGTGCATTTTTCAAGGTTCGTTGTGCCATAGCTTGATTATGAGGATCTTGCGGAAACATGTTCAAGGGGTCTGCTAGTAATGGTTGTGATGCCTTGATTTGGTCTTTGTCAAAGGTTTGTTGGTTTTTCTTGCTCTTTCTTTGTCTTATATGAGGTTTTGGTTGTTCTTGTGCCTCAAAAAACAAAGGTTGATAGAGTTCTTTGGGTCTCTAAGTTGATTGTGTCCTAGTAAGTGCTGGCATGATACCTAAGAATGCAGATACAATGGAAATTTTGAGTGTTTTGAGTGATTTAGAGTGGTGGATATGCAAGATATGAGTGTTTTTGGGATTTTTAAGTGTTTAGGGATGTCATTCAATGTGAGGAAATGCTAAATGAATTAGGGTTTTGATGTGCAAAGTGAAAATGTCCTAGGGATGTTATGCAAATGTGAATGCAAGGTGATGTTTTGAGGGTATGCAAAATGAAGGTTAGGGTTATGTTTTGGACTTTCTAATGACACTAAAGGTAGGTATATGCAAGGTAGACTATGCAAAGGATGGTTTCCAAGGGTTGATAATGACGTTTAGGATATGCAAAATGAGGGTAAATGATCAAGAACGCAATTTGGTTGATGGATAATCTAATAGGGTTTGGTAGTGAGAATGATGCTAAGGTTGGGACCATGCAAGATGAAGGGGATATACCACTAGGGTAAGTCAAAATGAAATTTTGGGATGCTAGGGATATGATTATGCTATGACAAGGGTATAGGGAAAGTTTTGAATTTAGGTAAAACCTTTAGAAAGTATTTTGCCTAGGAGTTTAACCTTGTGATAAAGGATTTTGGATCTTGACCAAAAATTGATAAAAGACAAAAAGATCAAATTGATAAAAGATGACAAGATCAAATCTATCAAGACATAGATAGATTTTGACCCAAGAAAATGATAAGAAAGGATAAAAAAGACTAGTCAAGATCCATTATCCGTCAACACAAGGAGATACTCTAAGACTCATACTTTGTCTAGATTTTTGACTAAATTCAAAGGTTTTGGGAGTTCAAAATGATGTTTTGGGGGCTCAAAATGGTGGTGATACTAATCATGTGTGATATGGACAATTCCTATAATCTAAAAGGGGATTTTGGGTGCAAGATACGATTTTTGGTCAAGTGCAAAATGGGGAGGTGTAGAGGCTCCTAGATGTAATTTTAAGGTCCTAAAGTGCAATTTGGAGGCCCAAAATGGTCATGAAGGTACCAAAGTGTACCCTAACAGTGCCAAGTGCACCTTAATAGTGCCAACTACATCATTGATGCACTTGGAGCCAGTTTCGGCGTAGTTGGTAAGCTAGGAAGAATATTTGTTGATTCAGAAGGGTACGGTTACCAAACTGATATGCTAGGAAGCTAAGATGCTGGGGTTGATGTTAGGATGGGTTGGGAGATGAAAAAAAAAATTTATGACCTAAAAAGTGATGTCTTAAGTGAAGGTGAGGAAGACTAGGTGATGTAAAATGCAGATCTAGGCAAGCTAGTGCAAGGGGAGCTAACCAGGTACCTAAGGACACTGTTGAAGCCCCAAAATGTTATCTGCAACCCAAAACTAGATCTCAGGACCACCAAGTATGCCCAAATAGTGCAAACTATGTCAATTACATAGTTGGTAGTTTTATGATGTAGTTGGTAGTTTCAGGGTGCAATTGGTAAATTAGGCTGAGACTAAGCCAATTCTGGGAGCTATGGTTTCCAGACTGATATTACAGAGAGGTCAATAGTAGGGGACAGTGTTAGGGCTAGTATGAATGCTCAAAATTATGGTTAAGACACCTATAATGATGGTTCAAGTAGTCAAGATGATGAATAGGTATGCAAAGATGCAAGGTGGTGAATGCAAAGTGTTGATTCTGAGATGGGAATGCAAAAACTAAGGGAGGTAAACTGAACCTAGAAGGATGCAATATGAAAGGTAATAGATACTAAATGAGGACTAAAAGGTGCAATGTGAAGTCTATATGATGTATGAATGAGGCGTATACTAGGGTGAATGTAAGTGAAGTCTATGCAAGTGTGAGATCTACGTTTTTCCAAGCACGTTTAAGAGAACAAGTCGCCATTTTTTCAAGGTTTGAGTGTGTTGAACCAAAGTTTGCAAAGTTTGATAAAGGTTGAAATGTTTTGGCAATGTGTGATGTTTTGACAAGTTCAAATGATATCCAAGGTGTAAATTCAAAATTTTGGCTTTTAACTTGATTATGTTTTACACACACGCAAGACACATTAAGACAAGAATAGTTGTTGTTAAAAGTTAACAAACACACCACAACCTAGGCTTTTAAGACTATATCCACTAAATTCCTACTTGAACTGAAGTTCAGCCACACTTATCTAGAGTGGAAAACCTAGGATCTTGGCACCACAGGCTCCCCCTTACAATGCACTCACTTCTTGGGGCTACCAAGATCCACTTCCCAAGGGGCATGACTTCCCAAGGGACTATTGCCTCTACTAAGGACCGCGAGAATGTAGGATGTCTTCACAGGCAAGGGTGACGCCTTGAGCTAGTGGATAGAAAGGATTTTGGCTACTAAAACATGGTTTTTAATAAGGGAATTCCATTCATCAAGTGAATGATAAACTTCTGCAGAAGGTCTCCCAGCCCCGAGAACTGGGGTTTGATGCACCACAAGGGTACTAGAGGAGAGCTATCATGCAGCAATACCACCAACACAGCTTTCACTGTAATCAAATTTTATATAGTGGTTGGAACATTGAACTAGCTTTTGGCCCATTACCATTCTGAAGTTGTCCCCTGGCATACCCAATATCGAGTATCACGGTCCAAGGCAGGCCTCCTATAGAAGTTACACAGATTTCTCTTCCACTCAAGATCCACAAATGGCGAGGGGAGAGGATACCTCCAATGCAACTCCTAGGGATTTAACATTGTAGATACACTAGGTAGAAAAGAAAAAGGTTCATTTTAAGCACCAAACAAAATGTTATCTAATCTAGGAAATCCACACACATAGTTTGGAAAGACACACAAAGTCTTCGACAACGTCCTGCAAAGCACATATTAGTAGTTTCTTATGATCACGTCTTCATCCAAAAATTGCCACATGTTGCAAATAGACCATTAGTAACACAAAATCAGCTAATCTATGTCCTAGAGAGAAATGGAAACCTTATGTGTAGATTTTGATTAATGCATGTACTTACTGTGAACCCAGGTGTGCTCTGACAGAGCAAATTGCTCCCTAAAAGGCCAAAATGGCTCTAAAAACCCCCAAGTGTGCCCAGATAGTGTAGACTACATCAATGATGTAGTTGGGGCCTAGTTGGGTGCAGTTGGTAGTTTTAGGGTGCAGTTGGGAAGTCAGGTGCAAAGTGTGGGGAAATGGTGCCTAAAAAAGACCCATAAACTAAAATTTTAAAGACTACACTCCCAAGTGCACCCAAATAGTGCATACTACATCAATGATGTAGTTGGGGCCCAGTTAGGCACAGTTGGTAGGTCAAAAACAACAGAAGGAGGTTTTGGTGGCTTCTAGACTCCTAAAACTGCTCCTAGGGGTCCCAAGTGCGCCCTGACAGAGCAGAGTGCACCCTAGGACAGCAAGCTAATAGAACGCATGAAACAATAGCATATAAGCATTTTACTAGACCCCCTAATTAATCTAGCTATGAAAAGGAAGAGAAAATAGTCATTATACCCTTCCAAGTGAGCTCCTTCCTTGCACCTACAAGAAAAAAACAAGAAAACCCAAGTTAGATATGCATGTTCACATCGGGTTCACCAAATGTAGGACCAAAATATGGGTTAAATGCATAACATACTATGAGAAAATCACAAAACTCAATAATCATATATTAGCACCTACTAGTCTACCATGAAAGCCAAACTAATAAAGAAAGCAATAGAAACCCCCTTTTTCATTTGTAGCTCCCATTGATGCAGAGCCACACCTTGGTAAGCTCAGGAGGAATAATCACTCAACTGAGATACTTCAAGGGGCATGTACATCAATCAGGATTGATACTCAAGCTGAGTGAAAACATGCAGAAAGCATTTACATCAAATGGACGAAATATTTTTGCTATAACTCCTAGCGATTAACAAACCCTTAGTGTGGATTGATTTGTTTGGCCTAAATTAATTGATCAAGCATCGATCAAATGATGAGGCAGATTATAGACACCATCTGCTTCCGATTCCTGCAATCCTCATACTATTATGGCAAGCTTTCATCTATCATTATTTCTATCTTCTTAAATGGTGCTCAGCGGCTAAACCTCAGAAATGATATTCAAAGAATGTTTGCAGGGAGTCTTCATGGCATAAAAGAGATTATTTTTGCCTCCAAAGCTCATGTCCTATTCCATTCACAAAAAGTGGTCATATGATTACTGGAGCCACAAACAAATACAAAAACCTGAGCTAGAATAGACGTAGAGGATTCCCAACTCCACAATCGGGTCCTTCAATTATATTATTGCAGAAGAAAGAAAACGTAGTAGATCAATAATGGAGTTTAGACCCGATCATTGTTTCAGCCGAGCTTTTGGTAAGAGGCACATTGTAGATTCTGGAGCATTGCGAACTAAGCTTACAACAATCTTCTCTTCCTGCAACTCACCTTCCATTTGGATGACCATCTGGTTCGAGCAATACCCATTCAAAATCATTCTCAACAAAATGCCATGCTTGGAACATCAATATATAAAACTGAACATTCTATTCATGACTTGAAAACAAGAATCTCATAACCTTATTTAAAATTGAAACTTTCCAATCATTTATCAAACTAGAACATCGATTCTTTCCAGATTTCGAATTGCAAAAGATGGAGAATACATAAACACACACATCTAGCTAAAAGAAACCGAAAGTCCACATCCAAAATCAAAACTTTTTCATCTTCTCTACTTTTGAATCACAACTTGGACCATCAAAATTTGCATGAAAAGAAAATTCATTGCATTCTCTCCCAATTCAATTCTTTTACATAGCCGACTGGCCTTTTAAAACTGACCCTACTCTTCTAATAAAAGGATGAGAAATGATTTTTTGTCTTCTATCCAAGAAAAGGATAAGAAACCAAAAATTGCCAACTACCTATTATTGGACTCTGACAATCATGCAGTAGGCCACATGTTTCTTTTCCGTCTTCTATCCAAAAAAAGGATAAGAATCCAAAACTGCCTACTACCTATTATTGGAATCTGACAATCATTAAAACTATTCTAATTTAAAGAATCTACACCTAGTCCTAGGTGGCTATATCTAGAGAGCTCATTGAATTGCTACTCTAGGTATGCCACCACATGTAGGACATTTATTGAAACATTAAATTTAAAACACACAAAACATAAATCTTTCTTATTCTATTTCCCGCTCTGCTACTGCAGCATACTCCCCTGTAGAAAGAATCTCAAGTCCACTTGAGATGAGATCACGAACTGATGAACCATGTTTTCTAATTTGTTGCTCATCCATCTAGATAGCCTCTGTCACTGGTTTGTGCTTCCATTTGACTAGATATTGAGTGTATTGTCGTCTGCGAGTTTTCTTTATTTTTGTATCTAGGATTTTCTCCAACTGAGGTGGTGTTGGTTTAGTTATTTGTTGCAGATCTTCTGTTACTGAATCTTCATGTACGGTTTGTGTTTTAGACCCTCTGTATTGTGTGAGATCACAAACATTGAATATGGGTGAAATACCAATGTCTGTAGGTAACTGAATTTTGTAAGCATTATGTCCATATTTTTCTAGAATTTGACAAGGGCCAACTTTCTTAGGTAGTAACTTTGTATTCTTCCTTTGAGGTAACCTCTCTTTTTTCAGATACGCCCATACTAAATCACCAACTTTGAATTGTACTTCTCTTCTTTTCTAATCAAAAACTTCTTTGTACTTTTGATTTGAATTCTGTAGCTGCAACTTGACTTGATCTTGGACCTCTTTAATGGCTTTAGCAAATTCTTCAGCATGTGAACTACTTGGAAAAGTATTTGGAAGTTCCCTCAGCTCAAGAATTCCTCTTGGATGTGTACCATACACAATCTGAAATGGAGATTTTCCTGTGCTTCTATTCACTGTATCATTGTATGAGAATTCAGCTTGAGCAAGTATGGAATCCCACTTTTCTCCATGTTGTTTTGTAAAGCATCTCAATAGATTTCCCAAAGATCTGTTGACAACTTCTGTTTGGCCATCGGTCTGTGGATGATATGCAAATGAAAATGATAAATTTGTGCCAAGTTTCTTCTAAAGAGTCCTCCAAAAATGACCCACAAATCTGCCATCTCTATCTTAAACAATATTTAGTGGCAGTCCATGAATTCGCACTACCTCCTTGAAAAATAAATCTGCAATGTATGATGCATCTTTGGTGGATTTACATGGTAAGAAATGTGACATTTTACTGAATCTATCCACAACAAAAAAAATGCTATCATACCCCTTTTGAGTTCTTGGTAATCCCATAACAAAATCCATACTAATACTTTCCCATGGTCATGAAGGAATAGGTAAGGACTGATACAATCCTGCATTGGTACTTTTACCTTTACCTTTCGGACAAATGGTGCATTCTTCTACAAACTTCCGCACATCCTTTTGTAACTTTGGCCAAAAATAGTGTCTACGAACCAGCTCTAAAGTCTTATCCAGTCCAAAATGACCAGATAATGCCCCACTATGTTTCTCCTGTATGATGTTATCTCTCATTGAACACTTTGGGATGCAAAGTTGTCCTCCCTTGAACAATAATCCTTCTTGAACCAGAAAATCAAAATATTCCCTATTGTACCTTTCATCCAGATTAATACATGCCTCATAAATGTCTTTGAAATCAGCATCATCAACATACATACCTTTCAGATTTGAAATGCCTGTGGTTTGCAACTGAATTTGTGATGTAGTCAAAGTTCTCCTGCTTAATGCATCAGCAACCTTATTTGTTACTCCCTTCTTGTGCTTGATAGAGAATGTGAAAGCTTGTAATGTCTCCACCCATTTCATGTGCCTATGATTTAATTTCTCTTAACTATTTATGAAACTAAGTGCCTGGTTATCTATGTATACAATGAATTCCTTGGGTAGCAAATAGTGTCTCCATTTCTTCAGGGATTGAACAAGTGCATACATTTCCAAATCGTATGATGAATATCTCTATTTGGCTTCATTGAGCTTCTCGCTAAAAAAGGCTACAGGTCTGTCCTCTTGACTAAGAACACCTCCTATGGCTATGTTGCTTGCATCACATTCAATCTGAAAGACTTTATTGAAATTGGGAAATTCCAGGACTGGTTGTCGGGCCACTTTTTTCTTAAGAAGTTCAAAGGCTTTATTGGCTTCTTCTGTCCAAACAAATTTGCACTTTTTCCCTCCTTTTATGGTGTTCAAAATAGGTGCACAAATCAAACTAAAATTTCTGATAAACTTTCTGTAGAAAGTGGCTAAGCCATGAAAACTTCTAACTGCTACAATAGTTCTGGGAGTTGGCCAAGAAAGAATTTCACTTACCTTATCTTGATCCATCTTGAGTGTTCCCTTTGAGATCACAAAGCCAAGGTATGTTAGTTCCTCTCGCATAAAACTACACTTCTCAATATTGATCATTAGCTTTTCCTCTTGTAACCTTCTCAACACCAAATCTATGTGTTTCAGATGCTCCTCTTTTATTTCGCTGAAAACCAAAATGTCATCTAGATATACGATCACAAACTTCCCTGTAAAATCCTTCAAAACTTCATTCATAAGCCTCATAAACGTACTAGGAGCGTTAGAAAATCCAAATGGTATTACCTTCCATTCATATAATCCCTCATTTGTCTTAAATGTTGTTTTCCATTCATCTCCTGGTCTAATTCTTATCTGATGATACCCACTTTTTAAATCAATCTGTGAAAAATATCTTGCTCTCCCTAAACAATCCAATAAATCTTCTATTCTAGGCATTGGAAATCTGTACCTTATAGTGATCTTGTTCAGGGCTCTTAAATATGTGCATAATCTCCATGTTCCTTCTTTCTTTGGTGCTAGGACTACAGGTATGGCACATGGGCTTAGACTTTTACCAATCAAACCAGTCTCGAGCAACTCTCCAATTTGTTTGGCCATTTCTTCATTTTGTTGTGGTGTTAGTTTATATGCCGCCTTGTTGGGTAATTTTGATCCTGGTATGAGATCAATACAATGACTGATTTCTCGCACTGGTGGGAGACTTTTTGGTATTCCATCAGCTATAATTTCTTTGTACTTGTCCAAAATTGGTTCCACTTCATCAGGTACCTTTTCCTTCTTCTTTTCTATCACTTCCACCTTCAAGTTTGAAGACTCCATCTCTGAATTTTCTTCCTCGGTCTAATTTTCAGCATCATTCTGCAATTTGTCCTTGAGTACAGGAATCAATGCAAAGAGTGGGCTCTTCTTTTCTTTCACTTCTTTCAAGAATTCTTTCTTACCCATCACCATAACTTTGGCTTCTATGGCTTTTGCTTCTTCTTGACTTGGCTCAACTAAAGGTATCAGTTCAATGACCTTTCCATTCTTTGTAATGGTATATTTATTCTTCACTCCATCATGATGTGCCTTGAGATCATATTGCCAGGGTCTGCCAAAAAGTAAATGGCATGCATCCATGTTAACAATATCAAAAAATAATCTGTCCTTATAGGCTCCAATCTGAAATTCCACCCAAGCTTGCTCTTCCACTATAGTATGTTGTCCTTTATTTAACCAAGATATTTTGTAAGGATACAGGTGTTGTATTCTTGGTAGTTTCAACTTTTCCACCATTTCAAGAGACACAAAATTTTCTGTAGAACCAGAGTCTACTAGTACCTTACAAACTTTTCCTCCAGATTTACAGGTAGTTCTGAAAATGGACTTCCTTTGTGGTGGTTCTTCTCTGACAGGCCTTTTCAACAGTGTTCTTCTCATCATAAGTGCTTCCCCTTTTTCTGGATAACCATGATTGTCTGAATCTTCTTATAAATCAGCTTCTTGTGCCAGGTGTATTCTCCTTTTGCCATGAGTACTAGAGCTTACTTTTGCTGGACATTTGTATGCCATATGACCTTCCTGATTACAGTTGTAGCATCTTATTGGTCCATTCATCCTTCCTGGTGATCTTCCTCTGAAACTTCCTCTAAAATTATCAAACTTATTAACTTCATTAAGCATCTCCGGTTGTGGCTGAAAATTTGAACTCCTTCTTGGAAATGTACCTCTTCCTCTGAATGGTTGTCTTCCTCTACCTTTGTTATTATTTTCTTGTCACCTTTTGATCTTTTCTTCCACCTTCAAAGCCAGCTGATAGCATTTAGTGATGGTGTTGGGACTCAGCAACTGCAACTCTTCTTGTATGTTCATCCTCAAACCATTTAGGTATCTTGCTACCTTGATACTCTCAGGTTCGACAAATTTTGACCTTAGACTTAACTTCTGAAACTCTTCTGTATAAGTACAGACATCCATATCCCTTTGTCTAAGACTCTGCCTCTTCTGATACAACTATACCTCATAGTCTTCAGGGAGGTACGTCTCTCTTATCATTGACACCATCTTCTTCCATGAATAGACCTTCCTCTTATCTTCCTTTACCCTTTCTTCTTGCACAAAATTCCACCATGTAAGGGCTGCTCCCTTCATTCTAGACTTGGCTAGTTTAACTTGTTGTGATTCTAAAACTTTCTCACATTCAAAATGATTCTCTAAGGCTTCAATCCATTCCAACACTAATTCAGCGTCCATCTTTCCTATAAACATAGGTAAATCAATGGTTTTTCCTCCCAAATCCTTTAAAGCTTTAAAAAATGGCCTCTCGTTCTCAGCTATTCTATCTTCTTCACTGTCAGGTACATCTTCTTCTTCTTCCATTCCTTCTTTCATTTCTTTCTTCTCAACTACATTCTGCATATATTCCAACTTACTGGCTAGTTCTGCCACTATCCCCTTCAACTCTCTATTCTCATTCTGGAGAAGTTCTTCTTGCTCTTTGACCTTCTTTGCTAACTCTGCATTGGTCACCATCTTGCTTGACCCTATTGAGGAATCTTGATCAGGGGCGTTCAACATATAACTTCACAACCTGCAACTCTCAGGCTCTGATACCAAAAAGGTATCTATGCTGCAGTAGCAAAGCGAGAAATAGAATAAGAAAGATTTATGTTTTGTGTGTTTTAAATTTAATGTTTCAATAAATTTCCTACATGTGGTGGCAGACCTAGAGTAGCAGTTCGATGAGCTCTCCAGATATAGCCACCTAGGACCAGGTGTAGATTCTTTAAATTAGAATAGTTTTAATGATTGTCAGATTCCAATAATAGGTAGTAGGTAGTTTCAGATTCTTATCCTTTTTTTGGAAAGAAGACAGAAAAGAAACATGTGGCCTACTGCATGATTGTTAGAGTCCAATAATAGGTAGTCGGTAGTTTTTGATTTCTTATCCTTTTCTTGGATAGAAGACAAAAAATTGTTTCTCATCCTTTTATTAGAAGAGGAGGGTCATTTTTAAAAGGCCAGTCGGCTATGTAAAAGAATCGAATTGGGAGAGAATGCAATGAATTTTCTTTTCATGCAAATTTTGATGGTCCAAGTTGTGATTAAAAAGCAGAGAAGATGAAAAAGATTCAATTTTGGATGTGGACTTTCAGTTTCTTTTAGCTGGATGTGTGTGTTTATGTATTCTCCATCTTTTGCAATTTGAAATCTGGAAAGAATCAATGTTCTGGTTTGATAAATGATTGGAAAGTTTTGATTTTAAATAAGGTTCTGAGATTCTTGTTTTCAAGTCATGAATAGAATGTTTAGTTTTATATATTGATGTTCCAAGCATGGCATTTTGTTGAGAACGATTTTGAATGGGTATTGCTCGAACCAGATGGTCATCCAAATGGAGGTGAGTTGCAGGAAGAGAAGATCGTTGTAAGCTTAGTTTGCAATGCTCCAGAATCTACAATGTGCCTCTTACCAAAAGCTCAGCTGAAACAATGATCGGGTCTAAACTCCATTATCGATCTGCTACGTTTTCTTTCTTCTGCAATAATATAATTGAAGGACCCAATTGTGGAGTTGGGAATCCTCTACGTCTATTCTAGCTCAGGTTTCTATTTTTTTTGTGGCTCCAGTAATCATATGACCGCTTGTCATGAATGGAATAGGACATGAGCTTTGGAGGCAAAAATAATCTCTTTTATGCCGTGAAGACTCCCTGCAAACATTCTTTGGATATCATTTCTGAGGTTTAGCCGCTGAGCACCAGTTAAGAAGATAGAAATAATGATAGATGAAAGCTTGCCATAATAGTATGAGGATTGTAGGAATCTGAAGCAGATGGTGTCTATAATCTACCTCATCATTTGATCGATGCTTGATCAGTTAATTCAGGCCAAACAAATCAATCCACACTAAGGGTTTGTTAATCGCTAGGAGTTATAGCAAGAATATTTCATCCATTTGATGTAAATGCTTTCTGCATGTTTTCACTCAGCTTGAGTATCAATCCTAATTGATGTATGTGCCCCTTGAAGTATCTCAGTTGAGTGATTATTCCTCCTGAGCTTACCAAGGTGTGGCTCTACATCACCCATGTCCTTCTTTCTTCTCCAAATGATTGTAGCTCCAATTTTCCTATAGTGCACACAAGATTGAAGCCAAAGCCTATGATATGGATAATGCCATGAGAATACTAGAAGTGTGATTTTAGTGTGAGAGAAAGAAGTGTAAATTCAAAGAAGTGGGGACTCAAATACTCAAGAGTTTGGATTTTCAAGACTTAAGCATTAAGATTGAAATGAGAGAAAGAGTGTCCATTTTATAATCAACACTCAAAGTGAGAGCATTGGATTTGTCACCCATAGATATGTGATGTGGCAAGAGATTCCTTTGAGAATCCATGATGCATATGACAAAATATACCAATCGTGAGATTCTATGACACATGAAAGTCAAACTTGGGTAAATGTGGAAGAGAATCTATGATGCGTCATAAGACACCTAAACCCACTTAAAGCCAAGAATCTATGACAAATAAGAAAAATAAGGACATGCATAAGAGATAAGAATATTTGATTATGACAAGTCTTAGCCAAGTGTCAAAGAAGAATCCACGAGATGTCATATCCAAGTGTCATGATGATGCAATATTTTATGAAATATTTGAATTAAAAATCCTCTTATTCCACAAAATAAGAATTAGTAGAAAAGGGAATTAATGATGGAAAATGAAACTTAGAAAATTGTAAATTTCCATGGTTTGTATATAATGAATCAATTAATTAATAAAATTAATTAATTGAGGATGATAATTAGGAAGAATAATTAGAAGGAATAATATAATTAAATTATGGGTTATTTAATCCTATAGAGAAAATTAGTAAATGATTGGCCAAATTGATTAAATGAATGCGACAGTATCCTTTGATGAAAATGTGATGATGATGGATATCAAATAAGATGATGAAAAGGTAGACCAAAGCCATGGTCAAATTGATTGATATATCAAAATTGATAACATGCCAAGGACACATGTCATGAATTAGTTGACATGTAACATTTAACCAGCATTGTAAATGCTACAAGATTGAAACTGATTGATAAGGTTTGATCATAATAAAATCAACAGACACTGTCAATATTATTAAAATGGTTGATGATGCCATGATCTAACATTGAAAGCCTCAACAATGTCAAATATTGGATGACATGAATGATAGTTTGACCTAGCACTGAGAGCCACGACAGTACTAAGGTCAGATTGATAAGATTGATAAGTTGATAGGTTTCCAAGGCACTTAAAGCCACAACAATACCTAGGATAAGATAAATGCTGATTGATTTGGGATGCTTGATATGTTTTGGGTTGATTATGACTAATTTTGAGTGGTTTCAAGTTGATTTGGGGTGATTTTGAGTTGATTTGAAATGGTTTTGAGTTGATTTGATATGATTCCGAGTTGATATGAAATTGATGTGAAAGGGGATACAAATGACAAAATATGGTCAATCTGGCCAAAAGATCAGAATTAGTAGAATGATAAAATGGGCCAAATTAGTATGAAGAAGTGATGAAACCATAGATGTGAACCATTTTTGAGCATCTACACCTCTACAACTAACCTTATGGTTTCTTATATAGTAGAAAGCTCCCACAAAACCACGAAGTGGTATTACATAAACCATGTGCTACCTAATCCATTGACCCCACATTTAATATTGGACATTTAATATTTTCTCCAATATTAAATAATTAAATCACATATTACCACAATGTTACAATACAAATTATCAAGAATATTCCATGGGAATCTATACATATCGCACATCCATCTAGGTTCTTCTAGGTGCAAAATTACATAATAAAATAATATAATATAATATAACAGTATTATGCAATGTGTGCAATACCCATAATCTCAATATCAATAGACACTCTAAGCTCAAAATCACCTTCCTATTTGTACCATAGTCCAAGGTCTTTTGGTCCTCTCATGTAGAATATCCTATTAACTAAATTCATAGATGTCTCTTTAGGATTAGATGAAAATCTTGTAACTATTCCAACTATGTATGAAATATCAGGTCTATTATATACAACATATTGAAACTTCCCAATTAGTGATCTATAATGTGTCTCATTCACTTCAGCAATGTTTTCTTCCTTAGATAATTTGCATCCAATGACCATAAGTGTTCCAACTAGCCTTGACTCATCCGTACCAAATGTCTTCAATATCTCTTTTATGTACTTAGATTGGGTCACAAATATACCTCCTTATGTTTGATGAACATGTAATCCAATAAAAAAATTTGAACTTTCCAAATATAGACATCTCAAATTCTTTTCTCATATTATTAGAAAATGATTTGGACAAAAAATCATTACCACCAAACATTATATCATCAACCAATATCTTAGATATTAGGACCTTGTTTTCAGCTTCACTTCTTAAGTACAAGTTACAAGTTTTACTTGTTCTAAAAAATCCAATATTGATCATATATGAATGCAACCTTTTGTACCATTCTCTTGGTGCTTTCTTCAAACCATATAGTTCTTTATTCAATTTACAAACTAGGTGCTTCTGATTTGCCTTCAAAAATCCTTTAGGTTGTTCAATGTAGACCTATTCTTCTAGTATTCTATTTAGAAATACAAACTTAACATCAATTTGATATAATTAAATCTCTTGTAATTTTCATAAGCCAATATTTTTTTGACTCCTTCCAATCTAACTATGGGTGAAAAGGTCTCACCATAATCAATATCTTCTTGTTGGGCATAACCTTCACAAAAAACTTTAGCTTAATTCCTCACAACTTCACCTTTCTCATTCAATTTGTTCTTGAATATATACTTAGTTCCAATTACATTCCTATCGTTGGGTCTTGATAAAAGTGTCCATGTATTTTTCTTCACAATTTAATTTATTTCATCATTCATAGCATTGATTTAGTCATCATTGTCAAGTGTAGATTTCACAATTTTTTGTTGAAATTTAATAATCAAATATTTATTATACTTCACTTTACTTCTTGTCATGATTCCAACACTCTTTTCATTAATTATTTTATCTTTTGAATGATTCCTTCTCACATACTTTGTTAAGATAGGTATAGCTTTGTGATATCTAGCATTATCTCCACTTAGTTGGGACCCAACATTCTTCTTGGGTTGTTTGTGTGGGACTCAGGTAATGCAAGTTGTTGCTCGGTAGCTCTCTATTTTTGCTTGGTGTACCATTGTAATGACTTAGTTTGGTTCTTGGGTACAAGATCATATGTATCATCATAGACATACATAAACTTAATGTAATCCTTGGGTTCCATTTTTATTTCCTTATCATTCTTATCTACAAAATCATCAATTCCAATATTTGCACTTTTTATCATTGTACTGGTCACTTTGTTCAAACATTTGTATGCCTTGCTCCTAGTAGAGTAATCTAAGAATATACCTTTATCAACTTTTGAATAAAACTTTCCATTCCTTGCATCTTTATGAATATAACACCTACTTCCAAATATTTTGATTCGAGAGAGTGTGAGTCCATGTGTTGAACCAGCCATATTAGCACTAAAGAAGAATGAAGAATGGAGGATGTGCATAGATTCTTATGCTATCAACAAGATCATGATCAAGTATAAATTTCCATTACCAAGGATGGATGATATTTTTTGGAATTATTTAGAATAACTAAGAGGGGGGTGAATCAGTTATCCAAGGTCTAGATGTATAAATAAAACTTTTCACAGCTTAGTGAACCCATAAAAAATTTATCATCATACATGCATCCATAAGAGTATGCAATCACTTAACAACTTGTAGGTTACTATCAAATCAATTTGTAGAAATGTAAACATGAAACATAATAGATTCAGCAACACACTTGACACAATGATTTACATGGAAACCCAATTTGGGAAAAACCACTAGTAACATGCTACTCTTTGTCACTCTTTTGAAGTGATGCCCTATGAAAGTCCAACCCTATTAAAGGTTACAATAGACATTGTTAAATGTGACCCTATTAAAGGTTTTCAATCACCCTATTAAGAGTGAGCCTTATTAAAGGACTTTAGACCATTCACTTGGAATGTCACCCGGTTAAAGGATTTACAAATGACTATTAGGTCAACCTTAATCCAAAGGATTTACCCTAGACTAATATAATTATTAGAGAGTAATTGTAAGGCTTGATCTGATAACAAATTACAACTTCATTTGTAGATTACAAATCTTTGCTTTAGTCCTCCATTCTTCTTGGCTTTTACACATTTTAGCTATGATAGCTTGTTTACCTTTCAAGAATCCATACCCTTAATTATTGTTTAATAGGCTAATGAAGACTCTCAATTTGGTCACTAAATGAAACAATACCCTTGACTCCTTGTCTTCCTTAAATTCTCACACATGACAACCCTTGCTTCTGACTAGTAATCCCTATAAAATAAAGAATTAAGATCTTTTGTCATTCATTCTCCATCATCCAATTTAGGGTTAGGACAAATTAGGTAGGATTCAATGAATCTACTCATCATTCCATTTTATTTCTAAAAACTTCTCCTTCAATCCTCTTTGAATTTACCTCAAAATAGTTTACTATGAATTCTATGCCACCATCTCATTAATCTTATGTTCCACCTAGTTCACACAATCCAAGAAAACAAACTTGTCAGCTTAGATACATTGAGTTCATGATTTTTCTAATAATGTTGGTACTCAGCATTAACTTGCTTCTTATGCTTGTCACAAACTATGTTGCTCAGCATCCTCTATAAAATCACTCCACAAGAACCAAATTTTACTGGTGCTTGACATCAACTAAACTTTACTTGACATCCACTATTTTACTTGGCATGCACTATAATAGACTTTTACTTAGCTCCAACTAATTTTTTGCTTGGCTTGCACTAACTTTTCTTGACACCTATTGTGCATTCGGTCAAGCTTGGCAGATAAACTTTGTTTAACTTATTCTTCTAAACTTTCTTAGTGTAACCAACCTTTACAACCTTAAGTAGATTATCAATGCACTATGATATCATCATCTTAGTTGATTCATGTACTCCTTTTTCATATCATAACTCAACCTTTCCTCTCGTTGCTATTGTTACATCTTTTGATCAAATCCTCTTCATCAATCAAATAAGTGATAGTATTTAAATCATATAAGTAGTTGTCTTACCAACAAAATAGCAGGTTTGACACCAATGAAAAAACAATGATTGACACACATTTATCATACTTGTATCAATATATTTTCAAAAATCTCCTTCTTAACAATCTCCCTCTTTGGCATTGATGGGAAACCAAACTGATCAACCAAACTGACTTGGTTAAAATAGTAAGACCAACGCAATACTATAAAAAATTGTTGTATTTAAATATTTCCCTCTATCAGCAACTTTCATTTTCTGGATAGGTTACAAAATTCCTTTTTTTTTTTTATCAATAGACAATTAGCTCATCCTTATGACTCTCTCTAAATGAATTACTTCTTATATCTTCCTTCTATAGTATCTCCCTCTTACTAGGTAGATTTTATTAGCAGATACACTTTCTTTCTCAACATTCAACATTTCTCCCTCTTTGTTCAATGTCCATCTTACTCATATCTCTAAATTTCTTGTATTTCTCCCTTCAGTTATATGTCTTCTTCTAAATAGTTCTAATCTCTATATTTCTCCCTCTTTGCCAACAATTCCAAAGACTTGTCATCTTAATATGCAGATATGAACTTCTTCAGTTTCTCTTTAGTCACCTTGCTTGTGACTAATTTGTAGTTTTAGCTCTTTGATTACGTTAGGAAGCTCCTAAAGTAAGATCCACTATATTAATGTGTAACATATGTCAATTAGCTTGTTTGATGCATGGCACTCTTTTTTTTTTTCTTAGATAGCCTTTGATAGGGGTATCACCCCTAGTTTACCTCTGAGATACTCATGAGCATCCTTAGGTAATGTTTTTGTGAAGATATCAACAATTTTGTCTTTTGTGTTAACATATTCCATCTTCACCTCTTTATCTTGAAATAGTTCTCTCAAGTAGTGATACTTGATTGCAATGTGCTTAATTTTTGTGTGCATCATAGGATTCTTTGATATATTTATATCACTTATCTTATCATAATAAAGTATCACTAGTTCATTGATCTCTTCGTTCATACCTTTGAGTAGATGTTTGATCCATACAATGTTTGTACAATTTACAGTAGTAGCAACATATTCAGCTTTAGCAGTAGATTGTAAAATGCAATTTTTTTTTTTGCTAGTCCATGTAACTAGCCTCTTGCCTAATAAAAATGCTCCTCCATTAGTGCTCTTTATGTCATCAATGTTTCTAGCCCAATCAGGATCAATATAGGCTCTTAATTCAAATTTTTTATTTTTCTTATAGTATAGACCATATTCCTCTATTTCTTTTAGATATCTCATTATTCTCTTTATAGCCATTAAATGATTCTCACTGGGATTAGTAAAGAATCTTACAACTATGCCTACAAATAATGCAAAATCAAGTATGATATGTACTACATATTGTAATTATCCAATCATAGACCTATATAATGTTTTATTCACCTTAGTTGTATCATCATTCTTTGACAATTTATGTCCTAACACCATAGGTCTACTTACTAGCTTGGAATCCTCCAATCCAAAAGTTTTTAGTATCTAGTTGACATACTTTGACTGAGTGATGTATATACTATATTTCATCTGATATACTTACAAACTCACAAAGAACTTGATCTCTCTAAACATAGACATCTCAAATTCTTGCTTCATTTCATTTGCAAAAGCCTTACATAAAGCATCTTGTCATCCAAATATGATATCATCAACAAAAATATCAAATAACAAAATACATTGTCCTTTGTTTTTCTTCAAGTACAGATTGATGTTATCACCAATCCTCTCAAATCTAATCTTCACAAGATATTATGAAGTCTCTCATACCATGCTTTTGGTGCTTTCTTTAAACCATATAAAGATTTGTGTAACCTACATACCATGTTCTTATTATTTACATCAACAAATCCTTCTAGCTATACTATATAAAATTCTTCCTCTAATATGTTATTTAGAAATGTAGATTTAACATCCATTTGATAAACTTTGAAACCTTTGTATGCAGAATAAGAAAGCAAAGTTCTAACTCCTTCCAATCTAGCAACAGAAGCAAATGTTTCTCCATAGCCAATTCCTTCTTCTTATGCATATCCTTTGTAATCTAATGTTTCCTTGTTCCTTGTGACCACCATTTTCATTTAGCTTAGAACAAGGAGTTGTAGTGTTCAACTCATTTGTGGATAACAACTACATCATATGAGTAGTTTCCAGATAGCTCTCACTATCATGATCTTTTGTCGAAAAAGACACACATATTTCCTTTATTTAGCACCGCTTCAATTTCAAGACTAGGTTGTGAGCCTATGGGCTATGGGAATTTTCCATCATTATTCCTTCCTGATAGATTTTGATAATTCCACTAGTAAGAATTATTAATTTTGTGTAATTGCTTTTTTATTGCTATCAACTCATTTAATAGTTTTTGAATCATTTCATTATATGATGTGGTGTTACTATAACTTCCTTTAGTTTGAAGTTCTCACTTCCATTTTCCCATACAAATCAAGTCATCTTCAAATTCAATTGCCTTTTTTTGTGTGTCTGCTAAATTTGTGGGATATGGTCTTCTCAAGTCATAATTTATATCCAGGGGCATCGCGCTTATGAAGAAGGTTTTCAAATTACTAGTTGTGGGTCTATTAGTAGTTGGAATTCTACTAGTAATCTTATTGAAAGTATCAACAAAATCCCTCATACTCATGGTAGATTCCTTTTTAATAGATGTCAATTATGTTAGCAAGACATGTTCATCTTCCACAATTTTAAATCTTGTATCAAAGATCATTCTCATTGTATCCCAATTAGTGATTGAGTCATCATCCAAATGATAGAACTAGTCTGATGCACTTTCTGTCAAGGTCTCTACAAATAGTCTTACGAAAACATCCTTATGTGAAAATCCTAAGATGTGAGCAGCTACAAAGAAGGCCTTAATGTGTTCATCTATGGTAACCTTCCCATCACCTAAAAATTTAGGGAAATTCTTTGTTGAACTAGCTAGGAATGGATGATAAGATGTTAGTACTAATGGTCCTATTGTTGCACCCCATGGAGCAACCATAATTGTTTTGGTAAGGTATGGTAGAGAATTTATAATTGGGGGAGCAATGATTCTATGTAGGGCCAATACTTGGCAGGTAGTATGTGAAGTTCTTTGATTCCTAATAGGGGAAGGTGGTCTACTTTGGGTCTTATTTTCACCTTTCCATTTTGGAATCTCTAGGATGGGCAAACCAAGTTCTATAAGTTTATCAAAAATAGGGTCTTGCCCACCCTGTTCTTTGGAACTTCTAAGGAACCTTGTTTCTTCCAGGGTGCTAGGTTAGTTTTGTTTTTTATCTTCATGTCTCAATTGTCTTTTTTCTCTTTGGATGTCTCTCCTCTCAAAAGCTCTTTATAAAGCTTTGGCTCTTGATTCTTCCTCTTCCAATTATTGGCTAGTGTTCCTATAATGTCCAATGTTCCTCCTATTTCTCCAAAAAAATGTATTAAGATATGAAATTATGTCTTCTTGGTCCTCTTGGAAACCAAGGTTAGGTTGGAGCACTGGAAAAATGTTCTCATGAGGTAGTACCATCTTCCTTCATGATATAGGCTTATTAGTCCAGTGACTATTTTTATTTCCCCAGTAGAGTCACCAAAAATATATTGGTAAACATATTGTTCTTTTTTATTCTGACTCTTAAAAGCCCAAACTATGAACAATATCTAATTACAAATAGTTGAAAAGTTGCTTCTGAAAAGACTAACTTTTCTCTAAATTAATAGGCATAGCTCCCTATTGTGGAGTTGCAATGAATTATGTTTTGTTCCTAAAACTTATATGGGGGTATGTTCTTGACCCGAGAATAGGAGAGGTAAAATTGAGCTAGTCCTAAATAGGATCTAACTTAGGCAAGAAGTGATGTCTAAATAATTGATTTAAGTTCATGAACCCACACATCTTATGAACTCACAAAGCTTAATAGCTCAAAATGGCATAACAGCTAGTACTAACTAATTTAGCTAGAATCTAAGCTACAAGGAAAGAAATATTAACTAAAGGAAAAAAAATCTAAGAGATTTCTCTTGAACATGTAATGACACTACTTATCACATTCATTCACTACTCCAAAATAGGGGAATGAAACTCTGTCAATTCATATCTTCAATTTAGATGAAAGAGAAAATATGTAATTAAAAACTAACAAAAATGGAACAGAAAATAATTGATACAAAATACCATTCAATTGACTCTGCAACATCAAGTGCTTCACACCAAAAATTAGCCCACATTGTATTAGTCTTTCAATTTCATACTTATAGGATTTTGAGATGACCATTACAATAGAAGTTCAATCGATTCATCTCCTCAAAAGAATGACAAGTGGAAAGAAACCAATTTTTCATATTACAATGATTACATAAGAAAGTGAAAAGGGGGAAAAATATGAATCACTTCACCTTCTTTCCCTTTTCTACTTTTTTTCTACAGGCCTTAGCAATAACAATGATTGGGATTAGCTCTTCATGCCTAGGCACGTGTATGTTGGTGTATCTCAAGAGCCACTTAGAATGCTCGATGGCCAACTCCATAGTATTGAATCAATCTTGCAATTCCTTTGTGGCCACATGTATGAATCCATTGAGTCTCTAGAGTTTCACAACTCTATTTTGATTATTAGAAGATACATCCATCAAACCATCTATCAATTTGGAGAAATCCTCCTACATGACAATTATTTCAATGAGTTCTTTCCCTTGGCTACTAGTCTGCTAATTTGTATGTAGTCCCTGCATGAGTTCAAAACCTCTATCTTGGTCCTTGGTTACTTTATCCTTTGTCTCCTTAAGTCCTTTCTCTAATAACAAGATCATTTCTAATTTGAACTACATGCTCTAAAGCCATTTGAACAATGGTTCATCTCCCTTTGGCAAGATCTTTGCTTCAATGGCCTCCTTTGCCTTCATTTGAATAATCATTTTCAAAAGAGAGATACAATCATCACTCTTTACTCTTTCTCTGGCCAAAGTATTTCTATTTGCTGAGGTGTTATCCTTCTCTATTTGTAATCTTAAGATAACATTTCCAATTTACTCTTTCAAAGAGACTCCCTCCAATTTGAGCTTCCTAGTCTATTCCTTACCAATTTGGCTGAAGTGCCTATCTTCCTAAAGCTAAGAGATAAGGACTTGAACTTTGGCAGTAGTAAGATTACCTATTACTAGAATTTTGGAGCTACTTTCAAATGGAGTGACCAATTGTCTAATGAATCTATTTAGTTCTTCTATCTCCACCTTCATCCTAACTTTTCACAACTTGAGGTTCTCCAATTGTCCTTCAATTACTACATTGGTTGACTTCCACAAGCCAACCTTGGTGTCATGTCTGGCTTCTCCAAGATCCATTGAGTGTAGAGTGAAATCATCTATGATCATATCTTCCATTCATCCATCCTTGGTGGGCTTTACAATCTCCATTGTTAGGTGCCCAGTCTCAATATCTTGTCTAAGGATGGACAAGGTCTTTTACTTCTTCACTTTACTCAAAGCAAACCTAGAGAAAACTACAAGAGATAAGGTATCCTTGTTCAACTCATCTTCATCCTTCCTCTTTCTCTTCTTCTCCAAGTGTCCTCCAATGAGGAATCTATGCCTATCACCTTGGAGGTTGTCCCAAGTGAGTCTATGCTAAACTTCTTTTTCTTGACTAGATTAATTGTCATCATAGTCAAAGAGAATGAGTTCTTCAGGGCCTAAGAAATAAGCTTGGAAGAGTTCTAGCCTTTCTTCACCTTTGAGGTCTTCTTAGTTGCCTCGTTAGATTTAGTAGATTCACTACTACTACTCTTTCCATCTCCCAAATCTACTATCTACACTAGGGAGCTACTTGGTTGTAGAAATGTAGCACTTACTTGCGGAATTGGGCTATGGTGAGGTGAGGAAACTGGGGTGACATGAGGAGAAGGAACTAGGGTAGCATGAGGAGAGGGGACTAGAGTGATGGCACTATCTTTTGGCTCCTCTATCTTCTTCTTCTCAGCATTAGTTTGTGTTCCAATAATTAGGAGGGAGCCATTATGACAAGCCTTAGCCATGGGGATGTTCTAGTCTAGAGGTTGGTCACCTCCACCTAATGGTTGAGCTAGTCCTTGGGTAATGGCCAAGGTTACACATATTGTGCCACCTTGAGAGGAATAAGGAGTTGTAGCTACTAGAGAAGCTTGATCTGATGTGCTTTTACTTCTACTCCTCCTCGTGGTAGTCCATTTGATGCACTTTTTAGTTCTTTTGATGATTCAGGCCATTGTAATATCTAAGTCCTCCTCAGTATCCTCATAAGGCTCCAAACTGATAGGAGTGTCTCTTAACTTAGTTAGATATGTATTACTATACACATGTTTCCCATCATCCTCCAATCCTTCAAGATCAAGATTGATATTATATGTTTTCATTTACTCCACTATGAGCCTGGCAAAAGCACAATCTCGACTTTCAAATTCATCTCTACAATCTACCCAATAATCCTCAATAGTGGTAATGTGTTTGATCACACTCCCAATATGCAACACCTCCCTAGAAAATCCATTTGGATCAAACATAGGTCTCAAGACCTTATACATCCCCAATTTGCACATCACCTTGAACACTTTCAGCATATTCTTTGCATCATATTGGGATTCACAACTGAAAGCTCCTACTTTCATAGGGAACTCATATCTCTTCTTCTTTAAGCTCCCACTCAGCATGTTCACTTTGATTACCTACATCACAATCTCTATCAACACAGTCATTTCACTCAAATACCTAGGTAGCTTCATGGGGAATCCATTGAAAGCTACAAGGCACAAATACGAGAAAAATGAGAACTGGATAAAATAACTTTTGAAATGGCTAATAGCCACCATTGCTTTCAGGCTAAATCTCCTCTTTGTAAATCCCTAGAGCTCCCTGCAAATTTTCATAGTGAATGCATCATTAACTTTGACATACTTTGCATAACTATTTTACAATTGCAAACATGGATAGAACTCATAACACTTCACATCATCAAGAAAATTTTCTATCCTTGGGAGGCTCGACCATAATTGTAAAGATACTAGCATGTAAATCAAAAAGGAAGACATATAGAAGGTGTTGTAGAACTTCACAACACTGAGAGCATTGGAAATATTTTACTTACCTCATCAGCTCAGTCAATATATTGTGTATCTAAACAAATAACTTGTACCAAAAAGAAATATTGTTCAATGAAATTTAGAGCTTCTACCTCACCTTTTAGTCTATGAAGGAGGACCAAAATATCTACAATCTTAGGTTTGAGATTAGTACCAAATAGAATTTTGGGGTCCTTACTCTTGGCACTCTGTGGCTTTCGGAACTAGGATTGCATAATTTCTTTCCTCTAGACCATCTTCTTAGTGAAGAACTCAAAAACTGCTCCTCCTACTATCAAATCTAAAAACTCCTCCCATTTTGGAACTCTGAGGCAATTCACCACAGTTTTCCTATTAATGGAGATCAATACTATATCATATGGTAACATAATCTATTTGCTATCCAAACTGTAGTGATTTAGGCATTCATAAATCAATTTTGGAGCTTGGACTACCACCAGGAAACTAGTTTCTTCCACTAGTCCACATCCTTGGAACTTCTCAATTATAGGATTAATTGGCTCTGATTTCAACCTCCTTTGGAAATCTTGCATATCATAAAAATGGAGTGAAGTATCTATGAAATTTTGCAATGTGGATTTGATTCCATTCAGCCCATCAAAACCCACAAACTTGGTTACCATTCTGTCTAAGAATGAAATGAATTGAATTTTTAAATCTAGACGAAGAACAGGATATTGAATTTTCATATATAGGCTATTTGAAAAAGTTGTGCAATTTAATAAAATAATAGATAAAGAAAAATTGGTAGTTTAAATAACTGTAATGTTTCCATCTATATAGGAGTCTCAATTCATCTATTGATCTTCAGGATTCATGCCACATGAATGAATTAAAGGATAAACACATTGAAATAGTAAATGTAGGAGCTCTAATAGATATTTTGGTGTCTTTTCACTATTTCCATTGGCCCAATGATAATTTTCCATTCTTTCATACTTACTTTCCCATTTCCCATTAAGTTTTAGAAAATTATGAACAAAGTACCCCATAAGGAAATATCTGCCTAATCAAATTCTGCTCAATATACCTTTCCCAAAATGGTTAGATTGTTTCCATTATCATCTTAAAATGTTTTATGTATAATTTGTGGGTTCAATCTACTTATAAAGTTTATTTTCTTTTGAATGCGAAAAATCATCTTCATGGGTTGAAAACTTGCGGAGGAGAAGACAATTTTTATTTTTCCACCTGGGCTTTCTTTTAAACTCTATCCTTGAGTTAATATTTCCTTTGGGTTTGGAGAATTTTAAAAGGATTGTGAAAGTCAAAAGGGACCCACTTCCTTTTTTTTTTCCTTTACAATTGCCTTTGGCGGAAAATAGACTTCATGTGTTGAAAACCCATTGAGGAGAAGTCAATCTTGAGTTTTTTGCTTAAGATGATTTTGAGCATTATGATGAATCCTGAATGTTTCCCAAGGTAGTATAGTGTAGTGAAAATGGGAATTTTCCATAAGATATCTCACTATCTTCTTACATAGATCTGTAAGCATCATTTGTTTCTCTTTATGAGAAATCACCTTCATGGGTTGAAAACTCGCCAAGGAGAAGGCAATGCTCAATTTTCTGCAAGCTTCTTCTTTTCATTGAAAATATGATAAGTCATGAGAAAGCTTAGCTTTGTGAATAATTTTTGCATGTTGCAAGAATCTCCATCGAATTAGGTATTAAGCTACCCATAAGACTCACAACATAAAGGAAAACCACCTAGACATGAAATGTGGGGGAAGGGAAAGATGAAAAATCTGATGAAGACTCTTTTCAGCTAAGGGAACTTAAAACTAGACTCAAACATACCTAGGCTTAACTAAAACACACAATTATCCACTTTTTCAAAATGGTTACGGGGTGAAAAGTGAGGCAATAGAGTGAAAGTTATTACTCTTTGTGTGGACATGCATATACCACAAGATGGAAAAGTTGAAAACAATCAAACCCATGTCTCTTGCTTTCCTCCTATATTTTGGCTTTGGAATCAAATTGGGCATCAAAAACCAACCCTCAAGAATGTTGCCACATTAGGAAGGAAAATTTACTTCTTCAAAATCAATATCTATCTGAGTGGTCTCTCAAAACTAGACCCAAAACATGGCCTCTAATTTGCGTTGCATATCAAAAATATCTCCTTCCTTTTTCAAGTGCTATCTATGGCAATGCCTTTTATAACAAGCCATCCTCCACCTTCCAAATGTTAAAATCTTACACTACAGCATAGCTCAATTAGTAAGACCTATGGCTTGCCTCAAAATAGCAATTAATAGCTTTATGGAGTTATTTTTCCTCATAAGCAGTGACTCCCTTTGACTATTCTACTCTTAAGTATTCCCCCTATTGGGTCTTCCCCTATCTGTGATTTGTACATACCTCCATGTCCCGATCTACTCTTGATCCTCTATTCTTCTAGACTTGGCATTATTTTCTAAATCTAGAGCCCATGGAAAAGGAGTAGTCGGCTTGGTCTAGGAATAAGGAATTAATCCATGTGTTGCACTAATAATTTTGTGGTAAATATACATAAGATATATGTGTGGAATCCTTATGCATCTAATGGCATGCCAACATTTAGAAAAAATTATACTCGTCATACTAAAGCAACTCCTTATATCCTTCATCAAGCATCTATTTGACCATTCTCTCATCATTGTGTGATCCTTTTGCTTAAGTTTCCTTATTTTATGGCTTTACCTTTTGATTAGTTGGATGAGAGATCCATAATAACTCAAGCCTTATTATGAATTATCTCCTAGCATACTCCCTCAAGTGAAGAATTCAAACTTTCCTTTCATTAGAAAGTTCAATATTGAAACTGGTTCTCAACAAGTGTGAACCCTAGGACCCTTATGACAAGCTCAATTTTATCTTTTATTTATTAATGCATTTAAGAATCACAAGTCCTTCAAAATTTAAGAACAAGATGTATATACTAATAACCATGTTGACTTCTTAAAAATAAAACATATTCCATCCCTTTCATATCTCAGTGATATAACAAAATTAGCCAAGCCCTAAAGTGGGTTCAGCTAAAAAAAATTGAATTGAAACACCTAATCTTTCTGAATAATCTACTAGATACCTGGTATTGACTAGACTTCAAATTTGAGCACTAAATAAAGCTTTAAAACTCAATTACCTTATTTCCACAACTACTATTTTTTTGATAAGAGGGTCTATAGGTTGGCTTTAAAAATTGACCAAAACACCTGACTGAGCCTTGGGATCTATCATATTACTTATTTTTTCAAGATCCTTTCACCCTATCAAATCTTGTGTCATGAAAACCATTTAGTCAAAAGATATTGACCATCAAATATGCCCACTCAAAATTGCTTGCAAGCAAACATTTAGAAAATAGGAAAGTGCATTCAGTTTTGGCTTTGAAAACAAGTCAAATGGATACTTGAGGGCTTGAAAATGAGGTAATTAATTCACTATCATGAGTAGAATATAATTCTATGATATGGGCTCATGAAAAATAATAGGTCACATTTGACAAGCATTCAAAGTTGGGTACTCAAAATTGCAGAACAATGAACTTCAACAGAAATGTGGTTTTCGCAAATGGAATGGACCTGTGAGAGTATACAGATGGATTGGTCAAGACTCAAAAATTGGCACACTTGAAGTATTTTAGAGTGGAACACAATGGTAAAATCCATTTGATCTCATCATTCATGAATTCAAATTTATGACATCCTAAACAAGGGTATTGATCAATCTGCATTTGTCAACACTAGTAAAAAGTTATAAATTGTATTTCAAATGGATTCATCATATGCTAAAATCTAGAAAATAACAAGTGTCTAACCTCTAGAATTCAATGCAAGAAGAAACTTCTCAGTTTAGTTGATAGGGTCAAAGTTATAACTGGTCAAATAGGGCCTCCCAAAATTCAGGGCAATTTGCATCAGCATGATAGAGATAAGTAACCAACTTTGAGAAATTAAAAATCTAGTCAAAAAATATCAAAATTATTTTTAAATTGAAATATAGGTTTAATGATATGCATACTATACACTCCTAGAGAGGCGAGTGATGAAACATAACTAGGTGCCAGATATTCAAATGCAAACTAGGCTTACAGTTGTTGTTTGACACTTAGCAAAAATGCAAAATTGAACATTGCTCAAAACACAACTTCATGAAATGACTCAGAATGACAATATATCATCATGGGACATATATATATATATATATATATATATATATATATATATATATATATATATATATATATATATATATATATATATATGCTAAATGCAAGGTGTTAGAAACATTAAACACCTCTTAGGCTTCAAAATGGCAATCAGGTTCATATGCAAGAAAATGCGCTTATAGGGCTCAAAATGAACTCAAAAGTTTGGAATGGTACTCAAGATGGGAATGTAATTTTGAGTCCCATCAATATAGATGATCTTTTTAGTACATATAAAATTCCTTATCTTGATGACTATGCAGCTCAAGTCACAAGAGAACAAGAAAATTTGTTGTGCATGACTCAATTAAAGTCTCCAAAGTATCATGAAATTATTACCAATGACTCCACATTAAAGGATTCATGTTGAAAATAAAATAAGAAACATAAGGATTCTAAGCCTCATGAAAAATATCAAGATTTTTTTTCACATCATTCAGCTTCTAAGTCCAAGTCCTCTTCTAAAGAGGAATCATCTACAAAGAAGAAGATCGAGAGTGCATATGTTAAAACAATTATGTATGTGAAGTTTGTAAGTATTATAATTATAATATTGATGAACTCACCTTCCATCTTCAGAATAAAAAAAATAAATTTCCCTTGTTAGTGTCTCCTATTTCTTATTATTCATCAAATTTTTTAGCCTCTTCATCTACACAACTAGGAACTCAAAAATCTTCACATGAGAAGAGTAGGATGAAAATTTATTTGCTCATGAATTTCACACATCATGAGCAAGGTAAATACATCATGACTAAATTTATTTACATCATATGACATCTTCTATGGATATTTTATCTTCTACTAAGCGTTGTAATTATACTCAAATTTATGAAATACCATAAACACATAACAAAAACAAAGAAACAACAACAATTGTGGGAACAAGCTATGGGCTTCTTATTATTGTCACAAATGTGGAATTATAGAATTCACAATTATAGTATGCTAACCCACATGGGTGCCTTTATTAAAGTAATCTACTAGACAAAGCTGTGAACTATAACCCACAGTTGTCCTAGACAATGTTAAGCATTTCTTAAATAGGCAATTTTATGTTGCAAGGAAACGTTTTAGACACTCAAACTTAATACCTAGGTCTGACAGACTGTAACAATACATATAAAGTTGGTGAAATATATATTTGACATTTATTTTGGACATTTTGGTTAGCCCAACTTTGGAAGACCATAACTCTCAAATTGTTTCTCTGATTGGCTAGTATAACCACTTTTTGCAAACCTCGGCTCTTGATCTACAAGCTTGGATCTACGCAAGCGCCCATTCATCATGTTCTCAAGCCTCATCTTGGAAATTTTAGGCCTCTAATAGTGAGCCTAAAGTTTCTATGCCAAAATAACAAACCAAAAATCTACAATAAATCCATGAATATGCATGATATGGAACTGAGCCTCAACTGGTAGGCTGATATATCTAAGATGAATACCCACCTCTAAAATTAAAACATTCTGAGCTCATATGACTGACTTACTAAGTAGCAAGCCTTGATAGACAACATCTCTACATTAATATAGCCCTTTTTTAAAAAACTAAAATGAAATATTTTTGGTAGATGCAAGATTGTTCTTACACCCAAGATGCTCTTGCATTAGACACTTGAGGTAATTTGAGAAGTGGCCTCATCACATCTCAAGTATTAAGAGAAAAACCAAGATGGTTAACCTCCTCCTTTGATAGCTATGATCAATCTTCTTTTGGCCTCCCTTTCCATTTAACCAAGTATTTTTCATAAGTTTTGTTCCTTGTACTTTTACTAACACGATTATCCAGTATCTCCTCAATCTCCTTTGTTTCTAAACTAGCTACTAGAATACTACACTATGCTTCTACAACTTCATCTCCATAACATCCTTCATAATACTCTATCAAATCTAAAATGTTAAATACTAGTAAAATATTCAATTTAGTAGGCAACTCCACTTCATAAGCATTTCAGGAATCATGCCTTTTCACTATCTTGCATGGTCCAAACTTCTTCATTTTCAACTTATTATATGTAGCCACTAGAAAATTCTCCTTTCGCAAATGAACCATGACTTCATCTCCAATATAAAATTCCTTATACCTCCTTTTCACATCTACCTTAGCCTTGTACTATGTATTCATCTTTAGAATGTACCTCCTAACCTCCTCATCGATGTTCTTCAAATGTTCAACAAATTCTTTCGCTTTAGCACTACTTATCTCTCCTTTATCCAATTGGCTCAATTCAAAATCATTTTTGGGACTACTCCCATATATAATCTAAAATGGTGATTTACCAGTACACCTATTGATAGAATTATTATATGAAAATTTTTCCTATGGTAAAATCATATCCCATCCTTTTGTCTTGTTTCCATCTAAACATCGCAACAAACTTCCCAAACTATGATTCATAGCTTATATTTTTCTATTAGACTATGAATGATGTGATGAACCAAACTTTAACTATGTCTTCAATTTATTCCACAGTGTATGCTAGAAACATCCAACAAATTCGGTTTCTCAATTTGAAACTATAATATTTAATATAACATGTAGTCTCACCACTTCTTTGAAAAACAACTTTGCCATGTGAACAATATCACTAATCTTTTTGCAAGGAATGAAATGTGTCATCTTTGAAAACCTTTCAACCACTAGAAAAATAGAACCATGCCCTCACTAAGTCCTCAGTAATCTAAGAACAATATTCATGTTGATATCCTCCTACAACTTCTCTGATATAGGTAATGGGGTATACAACCCTATATTTTGCTTCACCCCTTTCACCATTTGACATACTCCACAACTTTGTACAAACTTCTTTAGATCTTACTACAAATTGGCCATTAATAGTTCTCAGCAACCAAAGTAATGGTTTTATCTCTACCATAGTGTCTAGCCAATCCTCCACTATGCTTCTCCTTGATAAGATTCCCCCTCATTGAACTTCTTGGAATGCACAACTAACTTCATTTGAACAACATACCATCTTGGATTATGAAATCCAAAAAATTCATCCTATCAAGAGTAACAAGTTTTGTACAAGCCTTCTATGCTTCATCAAAATTAGGATCCTTTGGATACAAATTACTAAGTTCCTTGAACCCAACCACCTCAATCTCCATTTTTGTCAAGAAAAGATGTCTTCTACTAAGAGCATCTACAACTCTATTAGACTTCCCACTCTTATGTTTCAAAAAAAATTTATAACTCTACAAAAAATCAACCCACTTCAAATGCCTTTGGTTTAATTTTCCTTGACTATACAAATATTGCAAATCTTGATAATTAGTATACAAAAAAAACTCCTTAGGAAGAAGATAGTGTCTCCACTTCTCCAATTCTTTAAAGATAGCATAAAATTTATGATCATAAATAGAATATTTTATTTTGGCATCATTCAACTTCTCACTAAAATAATCAATATGTCTACCTTCTTGGCTCAAAATAGCTCCTACTGTAGTACCACTAGCATCACAATCTACTTGAAACACCTTGTTAAAATATTGAAGTGCTAAAATAGCTTTCTCAAAAACTTTATGTTTCAATAGATTAAAACACTTATCTTCTCTCATAGTTCGCTTAAATTCTTTCATATCCCCTCTCATTGTTTCTATCAAGGGTCCAAAAATACTGCTAAAACCTCTTATGAGTTTTCTACATAAACTAGTCAATCCATGCAAAGATCTTACCTCTATAGCACCCTTTTGAGTAGGCCATTCAAGGATAGCCTTCACTTTCTATGGGTCCATTTGTAGACCTTCTAGTGAGACTACAAATCTTAGGTACACCAAATCCTTCTTCACAAAACTACACTTCTTTAAGTTTGTTAGTAATTTATCATCCCTCAACTTATCAAACACCTTTTAGATATGCATCGAATGCTTCTCCAATTTCTTACTAAATATCAAAATATCATCTAGCTAAATAATGATAATCTTACCTAGAAACTCCTTCAGTACCTCATTCATGAGCCTTATGAAAGTGCTCGATGCATTGGTTAACCCAAAAGGCATGACTAACCAATCATACAGTCCTTCCCTTGTCTTGAAAGTAGTCCTCCACTCATCACCTTCTCTTATATGAATCTAATGGTACCAACTCTTCACATCTATATTTGTGAAATACTCTACCCCACTCAAATAGTCCATATTATCATCCATCCTTGGCGATGGAAATTTGTACTTGATTGTGATCTTGTTGATAGCATAAAAATATGTGCACATCCTCCATTATCCATTCTTATTTGGTGATAATATTTTTGGTATAACACATGGACTTAGACTCTCTTGAATCAACCCCTTCTACAACAACTCATGAACTTGTACGTTCAACTCTTCAATTTTTACTAGTATCATTCCATGTACTACCTTGTTTGAAAAAATAGCTCTTGGAATCATATCTATTTGGTGATTAATCTTCCTCACTATAGGTAATCCATCAGGTACATTATCTAACATAATATCATAAAACTCTCCCAACATGTTTGCAACTTCTATAGGTACCTCTTCAACTTCTTCTTTACCATCTTTTGGAATTACAGCAAAATGCATATGCTCATGTTTTATACCTTGGATAAACTCCTTTCCATCAATAAAACAGATTCTATAAGCACTGCATAACTTTTCTTCTTTCTACTTCAATAGCTTCAACTTATGTTTCAATCCATCCTTGGTCAAAGTGTAGGTATTTGCTCGTCCATCATGTGTAGCCTGCCTATCAAACTACCATGACCTACCTAGAACCATATGACATATATCCATAGGTATGATATCATAAAGTACCATATCCTAGTAGCTTCTAATCTTGAACTTCATTGAGCATTGCCCACTGACCATGACCTTGTGGTCATCTTGCACCCAAGCAATAAAATGCGAGCGTGGGTGTTTTTGTCTCTTCAGCTTCAACTTTATGACCATAATTTCTATCACCATATTTTTAGTACTTACACCATTAATTATTATATCACAACACCTATCTTCACATTTGCACCTTGTGTGAACCAAGCTCCTTCTTTGATCAAGTTCATTCTCACCACTTAGTAGGAATCTTCTATTAACTAGGATTTCTCCTCTTTCAACATCTTCAGAATGTGATGATCTGGTATCTTCATCAACGTGTGAAACTCTAGCCTAGCATTTTGTTCTTCTATTTGTCCTTCCTTGGCACTGGGAACATTCAAATTTTCTATGTCCTTCTTCTCTACAGTGAAAAAAATTACCACAAAAGCCTCATCTTCTAGATCCTTGTCCTCTACCCCTTCCTCTCTGATCTCTACTATTTTGATCATGGAAATGATTTAAATTTTTCCCCCTTTAGTTGTAACTACTACTTCCAACCTCATCCTTCTTCTTCTTATCCTCATTTTGGCCTCCATAAGATCGTCCACTAGATCTTCCACCCTGACCTCTTCCACTATTCTTGTTGTAAAACTTATTCCTCAATTTCTCCTCAACTCTTAGGGAAAATTTATATGCCTCCTTAAATACTAATCATTCAATCTAGAATTAACTCATCCTAAATACTTTCCCTTAACCCATTAATATAATGGGTGACTTTCTCCTTATCACCTTCTGCATGGTCGGTTCTAATGAGAACTTGGTAGAACTCTTCAATATACTCTTGAAAATATTTTCCTGCTTGCTTCAACCCTCACATTTTCTTGAACAAATCAAGCTCACAATCCATGGGAATGAAATGTTGCTTCATTTTAGCTACCATCTAATCCCATCTAGCAATTTTTTCCTTTCCTCTTTTATTTTCATTCAACTTGATCTCCTACCACTATATCTTTGCATGACCCTTTAGTTTGACCTTTGCAAACTTGACCCTATCCAAATCTTCAATATCTTCATATTCAAAGTACTCTCCAATTCATTGATCTAATTGATCATTTCCTCTATGTTGAGATTTCTCAAAAATGTGATAACTTCAAACTTACATCTTTTTCCAATACTAGAAATGGCCTTAAAAAGCTTCATCTCCTCTGGAAGAACTTCCTCTACTACATCTTGGTCTGCATTTCTTTCTTCTTCTCTTTCATCCTTTCTTTCATCATCTCCTAATTAAAAATATTGGTAGATTATTACAAAGGGGATGATATAAACTTGACTCATAATTTTATGATTGGAGAAGAAGGTGAGTCATTAACATCTAACCTTTTTGAAAAAGAAGAATCAACAGTTTTAGCAACCTTTCCTAGACAAAAAACCAACCCAGTTTATGTATCACTATACATAAATAGGTGCAAACTAATAAACTATATAATTCATTCAAGTACTTTAGACAACTTGATGCCTTACCACATGTCTAAGGCTCTAGTCCTTACTCTTACTAAATTTTATGGTAGGTGTTACTCCATGGATGCCAAACAAGTTCTGCTTCTTGGGAAAATAAAAAATGCTCAAGTAGAGTTAGACTCTCACCTAGAAAAGTAGTTACTACTAACTATCTTAGTCATAGACATTCTAGTTAGGTATGGTTTACTTCAAAGAAGAATCTTTTTTATAGACCTAGAAGGAGACATAAAATTGGATTGGTCTTAGGTGGTGATACTAATAGGAAGCAAGAAAGTGAAATTGGAACCCAAGGAGAAACCCAAGTTTATAGTTCTAAAGTCATATGATCCTAAAGCTAAAATTATTTACCAAGAATTATAATTTGGTAATTACATTTTGTTCACTAAAAATTTCATAGATAAGAAAAATGGTGAAGAGCTAGGAAACCAAACTCGTATCAAAGAAGAAGACTCATGGTCAATCTACACCTTCAAATTTGATGAAATTTGTTCCTCATTTGGGTCTGGTGTAGGAGTGGTGTTTATGTCACCTAAAGGAGAGCCTAAACCTATGGAATTCAATTTAGAATTTGGAATTTGGAAACACAAACAACATAGCCAAATAAAAAGCCCTATTACTTGGGATAATAGCCACAAAAGAAAAAGGGATAAAGATACTGAAGGCTCAAGGTGACATGGAGCTCATTGTACATCAAATCAAAGGGCAGTACTTTGTAAAAAAAAATAATTTGAAAAACTATAGGAATAGGTATAGGACAAGATCAAAGGGATAGAAATATTCTCAATTCAATCAGTACCAAGGGACATGAACTCTGAAGTGGATTCATTGGCAGTTTATGCCTCCTTACTTCTTCCCCACCCTGAATTCAAAGATAAGAAGCATCAAGCAAAAATTGTGTACAGACCTTCCATTCCTTACAATGTAGAAGCCTAGCAAGTTTTTGAAGATGACAAGAGTTTGTAGCTATTTTTTGAAATCCCAAAAAAAAATTCTAAAGACCATTCTAATGAATCCATTCAAGAATACCATGACAAGAACTAGAAGATGGATAAAAGTAGTTACTCATCTAACTACCTTCCATAAGGGAATGGTCAAGATGAGTCCATCAACAAGAACTTGGTGAACATCATAAAAATATTGGTATTAGATAATCAAATATGTGGCACAAAAAGATTCATGAAGCACTTTGGATAGATAGGGTAACCCCAAAGAGAGTGATCAGAATTTCCCCTTTTGAACTAGTCTATGAAGTAGAAGCTAGTCTTCCCCTACCCCTGGAATTGACCACTAGTAGATTAAGGATAGTGATCAAAGATGACATTTACAAAGATAGGTTAGAGAAAAGGATCCTAAATTTGAGCAAGATCAAGGAAGAAAGAGAAGAAATTATGGATCATATTACGCAGCATCAAATGTGTGTAAAGAACTTGTTTGACAATAAAACTAGACCATGAAATTTAATGGTAGGGGACACTATACTATTTTGGGACAAACAAAGGGCACCAAAATGAATGCATGAGAAGTTTGACACACTCTAGAAAGGACCATTTATCATCCATAAAGATTTTGAAAATAATTCATTTAAATTGGCATATCCCAATGGTAAAGTACTATCTCTAACCTACAATGGTCAGGACTTAAAGTTGTATCAGATTTCAAAATGAAAATAGGTAACACTTGTATTATATCATAATTACATTTAGTTCCTTTTTTTTTCCTTTAGTTATGTTTATTTATTTTTATACTTTATTTCTATTGTGTAGCCACTTTTTATTTTTATGAAACCAGAGAGTTTGGGTTCCTTGCTTGGACATGGAATGTTGAAGTCCCTAGACAGAGCCACTTATTGCCTTGCCTTTGTTACCTAATCTATTGGCAAAGGTAAATTATGTGTGTTTAGATTAAGTCAATTTTGTTTCAATGAATGTTTGATTCTAGTTCTAGATTCTTAAGGCTAGGGGATCTTTATTAGATTTTCCTAGTATGCCTTATCTTTCTCATAGTTAGGTGGGTTGTTGTTTTTGTCTTGTAATTTGTCACGTAAGTTTAGTACCCAATATGATAGAGATCAATTTTCATTCATTACAGATGAAGCATTCTCAATTTTTTTGTTCCCATGCTCTTGAAAGTTATCTAAAATTCACATTTATTTACAACACTAGCTAACAACATATCAATAGTTCATAAAATAAGCCTTCATAGAATTCCTCAGTTTGTCTTCTCTTTAGCAAGCTTCAAACCCATGAAGACCATTTTCTACAAAATGGGTAAAAATGAAAATACAAGATGCTAAGAGACATCCAAGTGGATCAATATACCATAATTAAGAATCTTTAACAATGATAAATTTGGTTATCAAAGCTTCAACCAATAAAGAAGCATTGGTGGAAAGTTGGAAATTGCCTTCTCTTTGGTAGGTTCTAGCCCATGAAGGCAAATTTTTGATTATGCATAGAAATCAAGTCAACAAGTAAAAGTTAGCTCTCGTGTTGAATCTAGCACATGTTAAGATGATATTGGATTGAAAAAAACTATTACAAAAAGAAGATATGACCAGGATCTTACTTGGAAAAATTTCATTAGTGGAGTACCCCAAGGGCAACTTTCTAAAACTAAGGAAAAATGGAAAAGTAAAATAACGGGTTAATGAAAAGTTACCGCTACATGCAACAGAATAGTGAAAAGACTTTTAAATATTTGTTGAATCTTTGCATTTACTCTTTAATGGGTATTTCCTTAAATTTCAATCATGTGACGTGAATCCTAAATTTTAACGAATGAATCGAGGTTCTTGTATAAAAACACATGGGCAGTTGAATGAGTGACCTTGTTTCCTTGATTTTTCATTTTGTTAGTGTGCATAGCTTTTGAAAGCCAGTGATTGTATAAAAAAATTGTCTTATTCATCTTTTGATTCAAAATCTCATTCATAAACTATGGCAAGTAAGTTTGTGGGTTTTGATGGATTGACTGAGATCAAGTCTTAATTGTAGAACTTCATAGACACGTCCCTCTATTTCTATGATATGGAAAACTTCCAAAATAGGGTAAAACTTAAATTCATCCATCCTATCACTGAGAAGCTTTAAGGATGTGGTTTGGTCGAAGTTGTTGATTTCCCAATTGCAGTTCAAGCCCCATATCTCATTTATGAATGTATTCACCATTACAACTTAGAAACCAAAAAGATGGTTTTTCCTGATGACATCGTATTGAATTCAATTGAAAGATAAATGGTGGTGAATTTCCTTTCTGTGCTAGAATGGGAGGATTTTTCTAATATAATTATCAGTGGGGCCATTTCATAATTCTTGACAGAGAAGATGACCTAGAGGAAGGAGATCATGCAAACCTAGTTCCAAAAGCCACAGAGTGATAAGAGAAAAGTCCCCAAAAAATTGTTTGAAACCAACCTCAAACCAAAGATAATCAACATATTGGTTCTTCTGCATAAATTGAGAGGTGAAGTAGAAGCCCTAAATTTTGTTGAAAAATAAATCTTTTTGGTCCAATTTATATGCTTAGATACATTGTGTATTGATTGGGTGCAATAGGTAAGTGAGATTATGTCCAATGCCCTCTAGGTGGCCAAGTTTCACAATTCATTTTATATATCTTCATTCCTAAATTATATGCTAGCATCTTTGCAATTATGGCCTGGTCTTCCATGCCTAGACAACTTCCCTGATGATGTCAAGTCCTATGAATTTTATCCATGTTTTTAGTTGCATAATAGTTATGCAGATTATGTGAAGGTGGATGAAACATTTACTATGAGAATTTGTAGGGAACTACAAGGGTGCCCAGAAAATAGATTCTCCCCTGAAGCCATGGCCACCATCAGTCAATTTGGTTTTTATTTTATTTAGTTCTCATCTTTTTCTTACCTGCATCTTGTAGCTTTTGATGGATTTCCTCTTAAACTACCAAGATATTAGAATGATTTGATATTATTGGTCAAGATCATCTAAGAAGCTCTGCAGGTGAATTTCTTGAGTGGGAGTTTGAAGGAGAAGGTGTATGAGTTCCCTATGAAGGTTGGAGCATTCAGTTGTGACACCTAGTCTGATGCCAAGAATATGATGAAGGTGTTTGAAAAGAAGTACAAGTTGGATATGTATGAGATCTTGAGACCTATGTTCAACCTCAATGTATATGCTAAATATGTCATGCAGATTGGGAGTGTAATAAAGCACATTAGCATTATTGAAGACTACTAGGCCAATTGTGAAGATGAATTTGAAAGTCATGATCGGGCTTTTGCAAGATTGACAGTAGATGAGGTTAAGCTATATAAAGTAAATTTAGATGTGGATGGAGTTGAAGATGATGGTCAAAATATGTACAAAAAAACTTATTTGACCAAGTTAAAGAACACTCCTATAAGCTCTGAACCATTTAGTGACATCATCGAAGACAAGGATGTGATGATGGCAAGAATCTACAAGAGCATCGACAAGTGGGTTGAGTGGACCACTGCATGAAAAAGTGGAAGCAAAGTTACATCCTCTCATCCCTCCCCAAATGTAGTAGCAACTTCATCTTCCCCTAACAATACTTTAGGCATAACTCCATCACTCACTCAATGCCTAGCTCAACCAGCTGACAGAAGTGATAAACCTCCTAAAAGGAACATCCAACTAGATGAAACTTGTCAAGATGGTTTAGTACCTATGATCAAGATAGAGGTAGAAGCCAAGAAAAAGAAAGTAGAAGAACTAAAAGACACTATAGTGGCTCTTCCATCCCACAATAGTCCAATCCTGTCTATAAGTTCAACACTACCCTTACCAAGTAGTCCTCAAATACAACTAGTTGATCTTGGAGATGGCAAGACCAGTGAAAGTGAATCCATGGAGTCAGATGAAGCAATGATGAAAACATCTAAAGTAGTGAAGGAAATATCTAAAGTAGAGAAGATTCTTGAAGCTCCAAAACTCATTTCCCCTACTCCAAGAAATCCTTTCTCCTGATCTTCAAAGGCCTTGACTCTGGCCAAGAGGAAGATGTTTAGTGTGGACACACTTGGGATTGTGTCCAAAGTAATTGGCACCAAGTCATGGCTCAAGAATACTTTAGATAGAAAGAGGAAGACAATAGAAGATTGGGATCAAAAAAAAATAGACTCTATCTTTGGCCATCTGCTCTGGGATGGCATAGGGAAAAGTGAAGAATCAGAAGACTTTATCTATACTTGACTAAGATCCTAACATAGGGCATCTAACTATGGAGATCACCAAGCCCACCAAAGAAGGTAGGATTGAAGACCTAACTATAGTTGACTTCACATTGTAGTCTCTTGATCTAGGAGACGTTAGGAATGACACCAAAGTGGGCTTATGGAAATCAACTAATGAAGTGATAGAAGAAGAACTTAAAGGCCTCAAGATTACCAAAGTTAGAATGAAGGTTGAGATCCATAAGCTCAACTACTTCATCAAGCAATTATTTTCCCTATTAGCAAGCATTTTGGGTACCACCTACCAATGATCATACAACTAAAGATATTTAGGCCATCATCTCTCAGCTATAAGAAGATAAGTGTTTTGGGAAAATTGATAGGAGTTGGAGTGAGAAACTCAAGTATAATGGACTTGAAATAATAGATCAACTCAGTAATGTAGTATTGAGGCTTGAGATATAAAAAGATAACATCCTAGCTAACCAAGTAACTCTGGCAATAGAAAAGGAAAAATGTATAGATTGCATCTCTCTCCTGCATATGAGCATCCAAATGAAGTCTTGGGAAGTAGTTAAAGCCAAATTTTTATAGAAAGGAGATGAGCCTTTGTTTGAATGGCAACAAAGCTTTCAATTAAAAGCTGCCATGATCTCTGCAGTAGAGGAAGGGCTACAAAAGATAGAGAGAAAAGTTAAGGAGGAACAAGATAGGGATTATGAGTTGTTGAAAGGCCTACACACTTGTAAACACTTAAAATTATCCTAAACACTATATTAATTTATTTAATATCTCTTGTGACATTATAATTAATTATTAATTAACTATATTTGTCATATTCTTCTACTTATTTAATTAAATAAGTTCATTTCCCTAATGTGTTTAAATTTAAATACTTCCCCCTAATGTATTAAATTCATTTAATGAATAAGTGCTCCACAAATCCCCTTTTAAATAAATTCAATTTATTTAATCCCCTTCACTTTATTAAATTCTTTAATCCTATGATTAAGTCAAATCTTATTTAACTTAATCTTAATCCTATCCTAAAACCTAGTCTACACCCATCACTCTCATCCTCCTAAGCCTACCCACTACTTAATCTCACTTATTTACCTTAAATACCTTTTTAAATATCTTTTAGCTCATAAGTGTTTGGTCACATGTATGAGAAGATCTTAATCCAATAAACCTTCCACTTTATTTATACCTCTTACACATTTGTCCCCCACTCCTTCCCCCTAAGCACACCTTGAGCCTCTTAACCATTAAAGGCTCTTTTTGACTTTTTCTTGATTTGTCCTTTAGCCCATGTGTCTCCCTTGTGGTACCTATGTGGATGCCATGATGCCACCTCCCCAAGGTCTCTCTCAAACCTATAAATAGAGCCCTTGTCTCAAGAATTTCTTCATCTCCCTCACTTGTATTGTTATCATGCTAGTTTAGTGTTAGAGCTCTTTAGTGATTTTTGTGGTTTGCATGTTTGCTACTAACCCTTTTGGTAGATGTTAGATTTAGTGCATTGATACTTGAATCTCATTCTAGATTAGCATTTCTAATTTTGGTTCTTTACATTTTCCATCTCACATCTTAGAATCCTTTGAGGATTGGCTCACTCATAGCCATTTCTTGAAGTATTCTCCATTCATTTAGTCTTAGATTCATTCATCTCATTTTGCATATCATTTATCATTCAAGGGATTCAATAGTTGTGTTTTGGGAGAGCACATCTACATCTCTCACACTTAAGCACACCAAAAAGGCCACTTATGGGCGCCCTTGTTAAGTTGCTTTGAGGTTGTGTGAGGACTCTAATTTATTGATTGCATAGTTTGTTTTAAAGCTCAAGTAGACTTAATAGTTTATCAATCTTATTTGTATCTTGAATGCACATGCTACTAACATTTGCTTGTTTATGCATGCTCCCAACAAGTTAGATTTTTGCATATGCATTTTGACATGCTCAGTGGGACCCACGTCCCTATTCTATCTTCAAAAAATTGTCAAAACCATTAACTTGTTTTTTAAACCCAAGCACTGTCATCTCCATTAGGATGCAGTGTCATCTATGAAGATGCTTTGTTTTCTTCACATATCAGTGTCTCCGCAGACCACCATCTATGCAAATTGGTTTCTCTGTCATTGTTATTTTAAAATCAACTTGTTACTACATCAAATCTAAGTTTTAGCGTCTTTGGAGTTTGTTTTGTCATTTACACAGATTTACCATTACTGTGATTTGTGTTGCAAGCGGCCATTAAAACTTGTTATTAAACTAGATTGTCATCTTTAATTTCCACTAAGTTCTATCATCTTTGATCCTTGTATTGTCATCTACATTGTGGGCCATAAGAACCTAAGTTAGTACTTTGTTATCTACATATTCTGGTATCTCTAAGTCTTGGCATTTGCAACTCTATTATGTCATCTATGATTAACAACTTACCAATTAATTGTTAACTGTACATCCTAGTGTTCTATCGTCTACGAGTTTTGGCATCTCTACAGTTCTATCATCTGCATCTGGTTTCTATTGTCTCCACTTTTTGATAGATTAAATCAATTTTTAACACTTAACTCATTGATTGGATGATTGAAAAGGATTTCTAACTAGTTTTTATTGCAGGAAACAAGCTTTGGAAAACTTCTTTTTTAGTGATTTTGATCATTTAAAAAATTGTGGTGATTTTAATCACTTAAAGGTCTATAGTGATTTTAATCGCTTAGATAATTTTTAGTGATTTTGATCACTTTTAGGATTAGATGGTGAATGAACTTGTATAAAATAATCATTTTTCTTTTGAATGTATGTTACAAACTAATACCTAAAGGCCAAACACACTCTTGAATACATTAAGGTAAAAACATTACACCCAATCTCGAGTGCCATAAGAAAATTTACACAACTTTCATTAGAATGAATGATTCTCAAATACACTCTTGAATGTTATTAATGAAAGAACAAATTTTTTTATTGAAATGTATGTTACATTAGTCAAACATAATCTTGAATGCCTTGAGGAAATTGACATGCTTTCATTGGAATGAATGTTTAGATAGAAAATACACTCTTAAATGCCTAAGGTCAATGAAGCTTGCTATGAAATATTTGTATTTGATGCTTAAAATGAATTCACTCAATCTTGAATGACTTAAAGGAATTGGTTTCATTTTCAGCAATTTGCTTATGTTAATGATCAATTTACTTTTGTTGAAGAATCCTCATTTTTCATTATGTTGACGATGTTGTGAAGTTGGAAAGAACAATACATGCTTAAAAAAAAGTTTCTTCAAGAGTACATTACAAAACCTAAAACTCCATTGGGAAAAAACAAGTGTTTTTTAACCTCGAGGCCACCTACATATTCTCTCCTCTCGCACCTTCAAGTGATCTTGAGTGCACAAGAAATAAGTGGTCTTGTTTTTTTTTTTAGGAGGCCTACTTGGGGATTTCATCACCCCTTGGGATGACCTCAACTCTAGTGTTCTTGTGGAGTATAAGAATTAGGAGGTGAATCAAAAAACACCTCTCTTGGAAGTAAAATTTTCTCACTCTTGGCTAAGCCCAAACTTTATACCTTTGGGAAGTGAAGGTAGAGATTTGGGTTACCATCTCCCCTTGGCTATGTGGCACTATTTTCTTTCAGCTATAGATATGGACCTCATGTACCTTACATATATCAAGGACTACCTTAAGATAATCTTTGTACATCCTAGTGGGAGCCTTATTAGGATTGTTGATGTGTTCAACATGCTTGATTGTTTAAACACTTAAATCTAATACCAAACATCAAACAAGTTCAAAAAAGAGTGAGATGGTGAACTAAACTTTCACTAAGTGAAATATTTTAAGTGGGTCCTCTTGACCTATGATTATTTTTTAGGAGTTCTTATATTTGGTCTACCATTTGAAAGTCATTGGGTCTTTTGGTCACAAGCTTATTTTTTGAAGCTGGGTTTGTTTTGTTACTGCCATGACTAACAAAGTCAAACCTAAGAAGGTGAAATTGTCCAAACCATTTGTTTACAAGGAAAGGAAAAACCTAGCACATGGTGATAAACAATTCTGATATGCTATCAAAGACATCAAGAAAGAAGATGTTGAACAAGATCATTATTGTAGGATTGAATACAATGCTAAACTTTGAAATTGGTTTGCTTTCCCTAGAGTGAACCCAAGATTTTTGTTCCCAGTGAGAGAAGATTGAGTTAACCACATAGTGACCATAACACATTCATTTTCCACATCAACCCCATTTCCAAATTTCTAGTCTTCCATTTTCAAAATTTTCCTCTAGAGTGCTTGATCATTTGAACCTTAATGTTTTGGCATAAGAACATCTTTCAAGATTAAAACACTAGACCTTTATCCATAAGAAAACATTTATCATAGTTACACTCACTCATTTGGGATCACAAGTCCATCTCCAAATAGTGGATAATCAATTCGGTGTCCTATTTTGCCTAAAGATCACTTGACTATATTTGGCAGGAGAAAGATACTTTTATCCTATATCACACTTGGTTTGCTAAATCAACAAGGTCTTTTGTTTACATTTTGGTTGTTGGCCCTTTTATCACATAAGGTTCAGTTGATCTCCTGCACATTCTTTTCTTTCTTCTGTAACCTTCCACCCATTGGTTTGGTCACTATTGTATGTGAAATGTCCCTTTTCTGATTTGATATGGTATTTCACACCTCTAATCAGATTTTCAAAATAAAACAACTGATATCACAAAGATCCTCCAAATTTCTCAAGAAACCCCAAATCGGGTATGCTGAAAATAGTGCTAAAAGCTTCACAACTTCACAAATTGTTAATGAATCTGAAAATGGAAATTTTTACAGAACTTTCAGCAGCATAACAGCGTATAAATTGACATTTCCAGATCCGTATAGCCTTTACACAACAGCTCGAAAATGTAGGACCAAAACTATGCTCATCGGGCTCCCGAAATAGCACAAAATATGCCCGGAAACACCACAAAAACACTAATAATCTATCTCAGAAGTTTAATCACGTCCCAATATATATATTCAGCTCTATTTTAACATTTAAAAGTCTGATATACAGCAGCAACCCAAACTGATATGAAATACTCAACTGTAAACACCAAACTCATACAAAAACACACCCGAAAACTCACAAATCTGCACTGTTCAGCACAAAGGCATACTCTGTATGAGCATGCACATGGAATGGCTTCAAACTCCCATCCTTAGCCTTCCTAGAAACCTGCAAACTCCTATTCTTGGGTCTCCCTAGAAACCTGCAAACTCCCGTTCTTGGGTTTCCTTCTCCACAGGTTTGGCAGCCTCTGAAGAATAACAAAGAATGAGCAAAAATCAAGTTCTGGAATGAGCCCAAAATGCCTCCAAACCCCTTAAAAGAGGGCATAACTGTAACTCACATCCAAGAGAGGTTAATGAAACTTATTTTAATAATAATTTTCATTTATTAGTCCAACGGTTTCCAAAGATTAACCCCCTTTTTCCGAAACTTCACTTTCTTGAGCCTGCCTGCCTTAGCAAAGATTTTCCTTTTTAATTATTTGGAAAGGGGACATGACAGTATGGTACATACATGATCTAGCAGATTCACATTTAATGCCATGTCTTATTTGTTAGAATCATTAAGGAAACAAGAGATGGAGAATCCTTTTCCTCTACAATCAGCCTTATTGGGGAGCACATTTCCCCCTAGTATGAACTTTGACATGCCTAGCTCAACATCCACACAAGAACTAGAGGATTTTTTTTGCAACACAACATTGGGAAGTAGTTCACATCTTGATGAAGAATTATACCAAGATGAAGATCCTATTGACAACAACAATATCCCTAGTGATGTTCGAACATTTCTTGCAAATCCATACAAATTGGAAATGATGGAAAAGTCTGTTAGGGCAAACAAGACTGAGATCTTCCTAAACTTGGTTAAAGATGGTGTTAATGTCCCTATGAGTTTTGATGAGAGCACTTTGTTTAGACAGATTACCAAGGGTGGTGCTCCCATATTACCAACTTCAAACATAGCCCAAGCATCTAGTAAAGAGAAGGAACTTGTGGCAAGAACTAGCTCCATACCTACATCAAGTGTTTCAACACAACCAGCATTCCAATTAAGTATGGAATATATCCAAAAAATCGTTAGTGCTATGCCCAAAACTACTAATGCTAGTATTTTGTAGTCAACCTTGATAGGTTCAACTATAGGATGCTTAAACATTGGGCAAGTTCCTACACAATAGATGGCAATTCCAACACAACTGATATATTCTTCTTATTTGTGAATTCCAACAAGTATGATGAAAATGTTTGTGCCAATTCCAATGACTACATATCGGTACATTGGCCAAAGTAGTGTACCACCACCTCCACCACCTCACAATACATTTGGGAATCCATAAAACTTTGGATGTGGGTTCATAAATTCCCAACAATCACAAATATAACCAAACTAAGATCTAGCCTAGGAGTTGCATGAACTTCAAAGTTTGGTCCATACCATGAGCAACAAAGGGGTGAAGGACTTCTCTTTTGAGAAAATTTGGCCCTTTCCATTTGACAGATCCATTAACATGATACCATTTCCTCCAAACTTTGAGATTCCTAAATTTGACAAATATACGAGAGAAACATGTCCTATCACACGTCTCAAGGAATTCTATGTTTTATGTCAAGAAGTACCCTATAGTGAGGATTATCTTGAGAGGCTTTCCACACAAAGTCTTGGAGGCCCCACACTAGAGTGGCTAATGAACTTACCCAAGGGTTCCATTACTTCTTTCAATGATTTAATAGGGAATTTTGTAGCACAATACTCTTACAACATTGAACATCATGCCTCATTAAGTGATTTGTGCAACACAAAAAAACAAAATGATGAAACATTTGCCAATTTTCTATAATAGTGGAGGCATCTTGCTAATCGCATGCCATACAAAATTGAAGATCCTCACCTTGTGGATATATTTATCAAAAACTTGGTACTAGAGATGCCTTTCCACATCAAGATGGCTAGTCCTGAAGACTTTGCCACCTTAGTCAAGAAAGGCAAGAACATTGAAAATGAACTCCTAGATAAGGGTTCCATTAAACATTATAGCTCTTTATCCTTGAACAATAACACAAACAACAACAGAAAACCCAAATTTTGGTCCAAAAAAAAGGTGTTACCCACGATGGTGTCACTAATGCTAAAAGTTTACAAAACCTCCAAGGTGGGAACAATAAAAACAACAACTATCGTAATCGAAACAATAACAATTCAAACCATGACAATCAAAATCAAACAAATTAGCAATCTCATAATCAAATGCAATTTTTTCCTAGCATTAACAACAATACCAATAGCAATTACAATCATGACTATGATCAAAATAGGAAGTTCACTAACTTTCATGAACCCTTGGATGCCATATTCCAAAATCTAGTGGATCACAATTTTATGGTGTTTCCCAACACACAGCCCTTTGTGTAAAAATCAACCCAAATCAAAATGGTATAGAGAAAATAAATATTGTAAATACCATCATATCAAAGGACATGACACAAACAAGTGTGTAAAACTCAAGGTCTTCATTCAAAATCTTGTTGACGATGGAGAAATTGAGGTAGAAGGGGGAACACCCTCTAAAAATACTAAACTAAAGATATTTCAAAAGCCATTACTTGACCACAACAATGATAATAACAACAATGGAAATAACAATATGAACAATATAAATCAAGCTTCCACATCAAATGCATTACACTATGACTATTCTACTTACCACATGTTAGGATTTGACTCCTTGTGTGGTAAAATAGAAACAAATGATATATGTGGTTTTGACTCTATGTGTGGTCACATTGAAGAGGTAGACACTCATGTGAATACCCTTGTCCTATAAGTAGTTGATTGTTATGCAACCACTCAACAAGGAAGAATCACTTTGCAAGTCACCACTCCCAACCCAACTAATCCATTAGTTCCACATGTACCTGATGCACCATCCACCTCACAAAGACTAGCTTCTTGCTATGATGTATTATCCTAGTTAGGGAAGACTCTTGCACAAATATCCATTCTAGAGCTCCTCACCACCTCACCCATCCACAAAGAGATTTTGGAGATGCTCTATTAGAGTATTGTGTTCCTAAAAACATTAATGCATCCCAATTCATTGCCATGATTGGAAATCTTGCCACACAACACCTTGTCTTCACAGACAAAGATTTCCAAGGTCCTAACCAACACCACAATTTGTCACTCCACATTGAAGTCCTTATATATAGTGACATAAGATAAAAAGAGTCCTTATAGATAATGGATCTGCTTTAAACCTTTGTACATTGAAGATGATCTATTTCTTGGGGCTTCCAGAAGACTCCTAGATATCAATAAAAGGATAACAATCAAAGCATATGATCAAAGAGAAAGAGAATCAAAAGTAGTTCTCATGCTACTACTAAATGTTGGGCCAGCTATCATAAACACCAAATGCCATGTCCTAGATTTGGATTTGCCATATAATATCTTGCTTGGTCGACCTTGGATACACACACTCAAGGCAGTCCCATCTACATATCACCAATGCTTGAAATTTCTCTACCAAGGAAGAGAGGTCACAATTCTAGGTGACCCTTTGCCTTTTGCTTTTTGTAAGAGATTGGAAGGTGCACCAACAAATTTTTGTCCAATCAGTGAGTTTGCTAAGGTTATACCTAAATCTCTCACCATAATGGAATCACCTTCCACAATAGTGCTAGATTTATCCAATAGTGATTCCAATTCCCATAAAGGAAAAGAGAAGGTCAAAGATACTAAGGCCAATACTATAGGGAAGAAGGCTACTTTTGCTAACCTAGTAATGGGAGAGTATAAGTTTGAAAATGTCTTGTGTGTTAGACAACTACCACTCTCCCCCCATTCCTTTGGAAAACCTTCACAAATACCACCTTCTACAAATAAGGATACAATGCATGCTAATAAGACAACATTTGAACATTGGGGTTCACTTAGTGATGAACACATGGAATTCAATATCCTAGATTGGTTGTATTTTGATGGAAAAGATGAACTTGTGGAATTTCCCAAAGATAAAAATGTTAAGGCTCCTCCCATCATTAAAAACATGGGATATCATGGTACCAGCCTTGGACCTAAAGAAGATGGAATCAAGAAACCCCTTGAAGCTAATAGCTATCTTAAAGGATGTGGTTTGGGCTCCATTAAACCTGAGGTATCCTTTGCTGACAACTATTGTATGGTTGAACTTGATTCTGAGATTGAAGAGGAGAAATTCTTTGAATTACCCTTCCAATAAATTAAGGATTACCTAGATAACCATGTTTGTGCCATTACCATAGTTGACCTTTCATCCACTAACCTACCTCTTACCAACCCTGACATGATAGACTAGGACCTTTAGGATACACCACTAGCTCTCAATATTTGTAACTCTAACAAAAAAGTGATGGCACTCATTGGCCTTAAGAATATCCAAGATTACAAACATGAGATCCAATACAATGAGGAAGCCTACTTTGGTAGCCAAGTCAACTCTCTTAGTCACAAAAGTGAAGATAAAAATTTAAAAAGAAGAAACATCCTCCAATGAAAACTCTTTTGGAGCACTTTTGGATAAAGAAAATGATAAAATAAAGGATGCATCTTATGGTGAAAACCTTCTAGAGGTGCCAAAAGAGGGAGAGATTGACTTGTTGTTCAAATATTTACCACCAGAAAAGTCATCTATGTTGAATGAGGACACAATTCCAGTTAATTTGGCCATGATAGATAATCCACAAATCACCTACATTGTTATCACTTTAATTCCTAAAGAACAAAAAGAAATGACTGAGTTCCTACAAAAAGGCCAAATTAATTTTGCATGGACATACAAAGACATGCCTAGTTTAGACATAGATTTGGTTGTGCACCACTTAGTAGTAGACCCAAAGATTAAACCTGTGAAACAAAAGTTGCACAAGATGCATCCTAAGGTAGCACTTTTAGTCAAAGAAAAATTGCAAAAAATGCTAGAGGCAAAGTTTATTCACCCTATTGAATCCTAAGTGGATTTCCAACATTGTTCCTATAGGAAAAGCATCTGGGGGCATCTACGTTTGTTCAACTTTTTGAGATTTAAATCTCGCATTCCTAAGGATGATTTTCCACTTCCTAACATAGACATCATAGTGGATTTGACTGTCGAACATGAGATGTTGTCTTTAATGGATGGTTTCTCCAGTTACAATCAAATCAAAATTGTAAAATAAGATCAACATAAAATGGCATTTACCAGCCCATGGGGAACCTTTTGTTACCAAGTCATGCCTTTTGGCTTGAAGAATGCATGCACCACCTATCAACATGCAATGACTACAATCTTCCATTATCTTCTACATGTCACAATGGAGGACTATGTTGATGACATTCTAGGAAATTCTAAGACCCATGATTCCCACATTGATGTGCTCACAACCATTTTGAAAGGTTGGAGAAATATAAAGTGCACCTAAATCCAAAGAAGTGTATTTTTGGGGTCAAATCAGGCAAGTTGTTAGGCTATATTGTGTCAAGAAGAAGCATTGAGGTAGATCCCACCAAAGTGAAAGCCATCATGGAAATGCCTCCAATTACCACATTGAAACAACTCCGTAGTTTTCAAGGAAAGTTACAGTCCATCAGATAGTTTGTCTCCCAATTAGCAGATAAGGTCCATCCACTTCAACATTTACTTTGAAAAGAAACTAAGTTCCAATGGGATTGCCTATGTCAGAAAGCATTTGAACAAGTTAAGGTATACTTGGCTAATCCTCCAGTTCTAATCCCTCCAATTGAAAGATTGCCATTGATTCTATACATTTCAGCCACTTCAGTTGCCTTAGGTGCCCTTTTGGCACAAGAAGATGACAATGGTAATGAGCAAGCTATATACTATCTTAGTCAAACATTAGTTGGCTATGAGTTGAACTATACTACTATTGAGTGAGCTTGTTTGGCAATAGTCTTTTGCACATAGAAACTATGACATTATATGCTTAATCACACTACACATCTCATTTCCAAGATAGATCCACTCAAATATTTTCTATCAAAAGCCTCCCTCACTGGTCAAGCTGTAAAATGGGTCTTGATTTTAAGTGAATTTGACATTGTATATAAGGATTGCAACGTCGTTAAGGGACAAGTAATTATAGACCAGCTTGCTAAAGCTCCTCTTCAAGGAGATCATCGCATTATAGAAAACTTTCCAAATGACACAATTATGACTATTACCCTTAGTACACAATGGAAGCTATTTTTTGATGGTTCCTTCACACAAAAGGGATCAGGGGTAGGAATTTTGTTTGTTACATCACAAGGAGACCTCATTCCTAAGTCTTATAAAATTTCATTCCTTGGCACAAACAATATAGATGAGTATGAAGGATTAGTCACAGGGCTACATCAATCTATGAGATGGAATATCAAAAGCCTTATTGTCTTTTGAGACTCTCAATTGGTCATTAAACAAGTCACAAATGAATACCAAACAAAGGATGAAAAGTTGTTGCCATATCACTAGATAGTTGAAGATCTTAAACAACACTTCATTGAGATAGTTTTTTAGCAAATACCAAGGGCCAATAATAGAGCAATAGATTCCATGGCCACCATTGCCTCCATGATCACCATGCCTGATTACAATCCTAAGTATGAGTTTCTTGTTGAGAATCTTTTCCTTCCGGCTTATGAGCAACCCAATTCAAAGCTAGTGTGTGAGATTTTCAGTCCTAAGTCTCCATGGTATGCTAAAATTTTTGCCTATCTTCATCACAAAATGATTCCCATCACCTTCTCCCTGAATCAAAGCAAAAACTTCATCTATTGCACTACCTGATATACTATCCTAGGTGATACACTTTTTTGAAAACACTTTGATGGAAACCCCCTTTGATGTCTCAGTTCAGACGAAGCTAGAACAAAATTAGAAGAGGTCCACCAAGGAATTTTTGGTGCCCATTCTAGTGGCCTTATATTAGCAAAAAACCTCCTTAGAGAGGGTTACTATTGACCTACTATGAAAGTGGATAGCTACCATTTTGTGAAAAGAAGTGTTCCTTGTCAATAGCATGGAAATTTGATACATGCTCCTACCCAAGGCCTTTAGCCCAACATCACACCATGGCCTTTTTCCTATTGGGGATTTGATCTTGTTGGTCAAGTATATGCAAATTCTACAAATGGCCACAAGTATATTATTTCCACCACTAACTACTTCACAATGTGGGTCAAGGCTATCCCATTAGCCTACACCACTAGAAAATAGGTTTCAAATTTCATCTTGAACTATATTATCTATCATTTTGGTATACCCCAAGACATCATGACTGATAATGGAACTCCTTTCAAAAATTAGGAAGTTTCCACATTGTGTAGGAAATTCAAAACCACCCAGCATTTTTCCACCAAATACTACCCCCAAGGCAATGGCCAAGCTGAAGCTACCAATAAAACCATTTTGAAAATTCTAAATAAAATTGTTGATGCAGTTGACCATGACTAGCACCTCCAAATTGCTCCTACCCTTCGGGCCTACCACACCTCCATCTGTACCCCCATAGGAGCCACTCACTTTTCCCTTGTTTATAGTTTTGAAGCTATCTTACCCATAAAAATTGAGCTCCCTTCCCTTAGAGTCTCTCTCAAGAATTTGATGTCCGAAGAAGAATACCAAGTTGCCTGCTTGCTACAACTCGTAGATGAGAAATGCCTCAATTCCCTAAACCACCTCCATTTGTATCAAAATCACCTTCAGCTTTAGTTTCACAAAAAATTCAGGTCGTGGTAATTTGAGGTGGGTGATTTAGTTTTGCAACATAACATGAAGAACCTCCAAAACCATGAGAAGAAAGGAAAATTTAAACCTAATTGGCTTGGTCCATTTATCATTTCAGCCAAATATGGTTTTGGGGCATATCAGATTGCCACTTCAGAGGGAGATCCACTCCCTGAACCTGTAAATATCTAACACTTCAAGAAGTTATATGCTTGAGTCTTGTAGTTCTTGTACAGTGTTGTTATAGTTTCACAAAATACAAAAAAAAAATAGAAAATCAAAAAACTCCAAAAAATTCATAAAATGTTCCTAAAGAAAAGACTAAAAAGAAGAAAAAGTTCTTGAAAAAGGTATTTTGGTCCATTATCTATAAGGCTCATCTCACTTCACCCCTTTCCACTGTTTCATCCCACCTTTGTGTAGAAGTCCTATTTGACTTGCACTTTTCATGCATCTAATAAAAGACCTCTTCTTTACGAGGTATCCATTTACTTCCATCTTTCAAAACACCTCTAATTCATGAGGCATTTTTCCTATCAAGTGTTGAACCTAAAACCCATTACACTGAGATTTTTTCCCACAATAGTGACTGCAATAGAACCTAAACACAATCACCATTTGAGAATTAATGATTCTAGACATTATTCTTTTCATATCCCTTGCCAAAATTTTGCAACAACATTAGACAAAAATATGGGATGAATCCTTCCTACACATGGTATAACAATTTTCACATTCTAAGACTTAACATTCTTAGCAGGAACTATGGACTAATTGACTACTTGGTCATTAGGTCTCTTTTGGTTGATTTTATTTTGTGTTTTACTAGTAGCCTTTTATGGTGTGCCTTGATCTTCCATATTTTGGTATCACTTGAATGGCTTCAACTAACTATAGGTGTCATTTGAGTTATCATTTGTTTTTTATGCTTTAGTACATGTATGTCAGTTTTGAGTTATGATTATGCATTACTCACTGGGGACAACAGGTTAGCACACTTCCCATCAAATACTCCTAAAAAGGCTTTGGGTGTTCTTAGACCTCTAAAAATGCATATATTTCATTTGTTCCATCATAGCTATGTAGACTACATCTATCATCCTAAAGTATCTATTGTGTAATGAGTCTAGTCCACGCAAAGGAAATTTATCATATATGCTTTTATAGCATATGGTGCATCACTCCTTTTGAAAAATCAAACTAGGGTGTGCTATCCCATATAAACACAACTAAATCCCTTGGTATCATGTCGTTAGGACTCATGTAGTATAGGGTTTCATTGTGCCTTGCTTGAGACAAGGGTTCTATTTATTTCCCCCTCCTATGCTACGCTACTTGGTTCCTAAGAATGAGGAGTTTTGACACATTTCCATTCATTAGGTTCATTCATATTAAATTTTCATATTTACACTTTAAGTTCAATCATTTCACTTTGCATTCATTAGTGTCTTTTTCTATTACTAGCATTTTAGGATACATTCATTGTCATATTACTTAGGCACTTTTATTCATTATTAGATTTCATCATTGGTTCATTGCATTTATTCAATAGGTTCATACATTATAACCATTATATTTAGTGGCATATACATCATAATACATCTCACAAACCATATAGTACATCTAGACATGTAATATAACAAAATGCATACATCTCATATTTGCCATAAAACTTGCATCATTCACACATTAGTCATCATATATAAATCATAGGAAACATAACATCACACACATCTTGCATCACAATGTCAGTAACCACATCATAGAAATCACATGCATAAGAAGTAATCATCCATATACACCTAGGTGCATTGAATCATGTCATATATATATCAAAAGAATAATCAGTGTCTGTGTATAGTTCGTATACAAAAGAATCATGTAGTATCATCATGCATAAATGCATCATCAAAAACTCATTGCATCTACACCTCTATGTCAAAACTTCTCATTATAAGAATCATGTAGCTAGCTATGAGGGCCCTACCCATCCTATATCCCCTCCTCATGGAGGCCTATGCTATTCAACTAACTACTCTAACATCTTGTGACCCCCTGTGGTCCATAAACTAGACGCCTTGCAAAAATTTGGCTATCATTGATCGAAAGGCATGGCATCATGATATCAGGACCTATAGTAGGCCACCTCTCGCATGGCCCATGTCTCTTATCAATGGGCTACCATGGCCTCCTACATCATAGCCATGGCTACCCCAGGTTGTACCATCTATCAGGCTATGTCATGCTATCGGTGATACTCATCCACCTATGCCTGGTGCATCTCCCACTCTACCCATAGCATGGCCACCTCCCACCATAAAGTATTTATCTTAGCCAACTCATCTATCTCCTCCTACATCTCAAAATTGTTGAACTCTCCAGCATCTATCCTCACTTGTAGGGTTGCCAAGGCCTCTTGGGCACTATCTTTCCTAGCTTGTTAGGCTTGTACCTCCACCTATAATGTTGCTAATGCCTGCTAGGCACTATCTGCCCTCACCTACTTCACCTGTGCCACACCTTGTAGATCGAAAACCTCTGCTTGGAGGTTATCTCACTCTGCCTTGATCATATATGTATCCTCTACCTATTCCTATGGCCCTTGTACTTGTGGCCCCTATGGCCCTTGCAACCCCTATACCTATGCCTGTGGTGGCCCTATTGGTGATGGTACCCTCCTCTGGTAGGCTTTGTGCCCTTGAGGACCCTATTGTGCACCCCATGCTAGTGGCAGCACCACTGCTACCTACCCCACATCCCCTACTCCATCACCCTAACCCTATGCCTACTCTACTGGAAGTGGCACTCTAAGCACTATCAATCATATGGTCCAATGAGCCACCCACCACTATGTATAGGCTAGTGGCATCCCTACATCTCCTCAGTCTCATTCATATACCCAAGGCACTAGTTGTATCCCTCACCATGATATCCTAACCAACCTTAGAGTGGTCCCATGACCCCATAATCTATCATACTTATAGGATTCCACTAGGTATATAAATCTATCTGGAACTGCATCCTACATCTCCCAAATGGTTGTTGCACCCTAGAGGGCATATATCTCATCATGACATGCATGGTCTACCTAATCAGCCAATAATCTATCTACATATATTGGAGGTATAATTGATCCTTGCTATCATCGTCTCCCCCAGCTGATAATGTACTCCCCTATCACTGTACATCATCATATGGTGTCCACTCAAACATTATGATATCATCTAGGCATCTCCTCTAGAATCCAATAGACTCAATGGAGGTGTACTAGATCGATGGCCTATAATGGCATGCAAATGGCTCCCAAAGCTGTCAGGTCTCTCGTCTGGTAATGGGGCATGCGACACCTATGTGCTCCCATGACCACACCATCAATAGTGTCAACCCTGGACCTATAGTTCGCTATGTCCTATAGGTGCACCTATGAAAATCATGGTATAACTCAGCCAAGATGGTCTGATCCCAACAATAGAATGCACCATCATCCTATGGCAGAGTGCTCAGCATTCATGTCCACCTAATTAAAAATTTGTGCCCAACGTGGTCTGGTACCATCCTCCTTATGAGTGAAGCATGGTACAAGGAAAGTCATAGTAGTCTCTACTCTAATGCCTCTCTCCATGTCAGCCATAACCTTTGTATAGGTAACCTCTATCATCAGTGCCTAAAGCACTCTCAAAGATAGGGATTAGCACCCTCTAGCACATACGCAGGGTACATCCCATAGATTGGCACTCATAGAATCTACCACACCTCAAGAAAGGTAACTATCACCTCTCTAGTAGGCAAATGGAAACTAGACATCGGTGTATGCCACTACTCTATCAATGCTAAGAGCTATGTTGAATGTGCTCTCAAATCATGTAACTAGTGGACATACTCTAAACCACATAGTCTCATGTGTCCCCACTCTACCTCTATCAATGCATCCCCTAGCACCATGGTCACTAGATATTGCTCCCACGACCAAAATAATATTGTCTCCATCTACAACATAGACATGCACATGGTCAGTATATCTTTTATCTTATACTTACCTTAGAATGGGGCATCCTACTCTATTCCCCCTTGTCATCCCTACCCCCTTCTTTCTATCAATTTTTCCCCCTTAGTGAAGATGTGAATCAACACAAATGTCAATCTATGGGGACACTAATTAGGGCAGATGTTGATCAGTGGAGATGTTGATCCATGTAAATGCTAATCCACACGAACATCGATCAGCAAAGATGAAAAACTGCAAAGACATTGATTTAGCATCTCTAACAGCTATGCAAACACTAGAATCCCATCAATATCTACTCGACTATCATTTGTGAAGAGGACGACTCAGAGATCATCATCTCCACTTTGGCTCTACTCCCCCTTTCCCCTTTTTTTTGTCTATAAAGATGATAGGATGCATTCTATTCTTTTCGTAGAGGTCACAATCCAAGATTTGTCATCTACACAGTCAACAAAGAAGAGATGACCAAGTTTTTCCCCCTAATAAATGTGTCAAAAATGCTACATTCAAGACATAATGAAATTTTTGAAAAATCCAGATAGTCAACTTACTAGGGGGCCCATCTCAATTGGTCTCTAGTGTTCTAAATGCACTCTCCAAACTATAATTTGTCGATTAGATCCATCTTTTTCTCTAGTTCTCTACTCTCTAGGTGTGCAAATTACTCTTCCTTGAGCCCCTTGGAGGCTTACATAGGCCCTCCAAGGCCCCTTTTTGAGCTTGTACTCTTTCCTAGGCCATGTTGACCCCTGTTTGTCCCCTAGTCATGCAAACTGTCCATCTATGCATTTTTCCTACCCTTTCTTTTCTTCTCAAGACCTTTTCATGAAAATTGCCCAAAATTTATTTTTTGTGCTATTTTCATGATGGGGCACCCTCCTCCCTTGTCATTGCTTTGACACCACTCTTAGGACTCCTATCCTTTCTGGGGCAACCTATATTTTTTGTTCTTTGATATAATGTCATCTTGACATCACATCAAAGAGGGACAAAATGTAAACACTTAAAATTATCTTAAACACTATATTAATTTATTTAATATCTCATGTGACATTATAATTAATTAATTATATTTGTCACATTCTTCTACTTATTTAATTAAATTAATTGAATTAAATAAGTTCATTTCCCTAATGTATTTAAATTTAAATAATTCCCCCTAAAGTATTAAATTCATTTAATGCATAAGTGCTCCATAAATCCTCTTTTAAATGAATTCAATTTATTCAATCCCCTCTACTTTATTAAATTTTTTAATCCTATGATTAAGTCAAATCTCATTTAACTTAATCCTAATCCTATCCTAAAACCTAGTCTACACCCATCTCTATCATCCTCCTAAGCCTATCCACTACTTAATCCCACTTATTTACCTTAAACACCTTTTAGCTCCTAAGTGTTTGCTCACACATGTGAGAAGCTCTTGATCCAATAAACCTTCAACTTCATTTATACCTCTTACACATTGTCCCCACTCCTTCCCCCAAGGTTTCTCACACATGTGTGAGCACACCTTGAGCCTCTCAACCATTAAAGACTTTTTTTGAATTTTGCATGACTTGTCCTTTAGCCCATGTGTCTCCCTTGTGGCACCTATGTGGATGCCACATAGATGCCACCACCCCAAGGTCTCTCTCAAACCTATAAATAGAGCCCTTGTCTCAAGCATTTTTTCATCTCCCTCATTTGCATTGTTATCATGCTAGTTTAGTGTTAGAGCTCTTTAGTGATTTTTGTGGTTTACATGTTTGCTACTAACCCTTTTGATAGATGTTAGATTTATTGCATTTATATTTGCATCTCATTCTAGATTATCATTGCTAAGTTTGGTTCTTTGCAATTTTCATCTCACATCTTAGAATCCTTTGAGTATCTTGAATGCACATGCTACTAACATTTTCTTTTTTACACATACTCCTAACAGGTTAGGTTTTTACATACACAACACTAACTCTCAAACAAGTGAAAAAGGGAAAGGAGTAGTATGAGTGACTTTTATGCAAAATTCTTTCTCTAGCTACTTGTAAAAATTAATAGGGAAATCTAATAACCATCAGAATAGTGTTAAATCTCCAATGGCTTAATGGATGTATACACATAGCAACAAAGGAGATGCAAGAGTGGTTGGGAGAAATCAAGGACTTGGCTAGAGAACACTCCAAGTGGTTCATCAAATACACCAATGTCCATATCAAGAAACAAGAGGAGCTCATTCCAATCATCATCACTACCAAGACCTATAAGGCAAAATTAGGAAAGGGAAAGAAAGTGAAACGATACTTATCCTACTCTTTTGTATTCTGATGTGAAATTTTAACTTATAATTGGCTTCTTTCCATTTGTCATTTTTGAGAAGACAAATTGATTTAGCTGCTTTTTGTAACAATTCATCTCAGAATCCTATATGTACTCGATTGAAAAATTAATGAAAGGTTGCCTAAATTTTGGTGTGAAATGCTTCAAATTGTAGAGATAAATTGAATGTATTTTGTATCAATTATTTACTATTACATTGTTTTTCTTAGTTAGAAATGTCTCTTTGCATTGAATTGAGCTATTGAATAAATAGAGCATTGTTCCCCTATTTCTATACAGTAAACCAAAGATAATGGTAGTACTGTCAGAGGTTAAAAGAGATTCTTTCTAGTATTATTTCTACAGCTATTTCCTTGCATTTTAGAGTTAAAATAATTTTGTTAAGTATCTAATTCATATAAATAGAATTCCTCACTACATAATCATTTTTTCGGTTTCATAAGATGTGTGGATTCACAAATTTGGTTGGTTTTAAGACCCAATTTCTAGCCTGAGTTAGTTCCTATCTAGGCCTAATTTGGTTTTCCTCTCCTATTCTTTGGTCAAGAACAAACCACATCTTAGAATTAGGAACAAACAAATTCATTACAAATCATAAACAAAAGGGAGTTATACCTATAAATACAGAGTGAAATCAATCACTTAGTGTGGTTTCCCAACTATTGTAATAAATCATTGTTCATAGATATTGGGCATTTAAAGAGATAGTTTAAAAGGGCAATCCATTTACCAATAGATTTTTGGTGAATCAACTAAGGAGATGAATAGTTGCTATACTAAAAGACTTATATCATGAAGAGAGATGGTGGTACCTCATGAGGATATATTTCCCATACTCCAACCTAACCTTGGATTCCAAGATGAATAGGAAGATATCATCTCATCCCTAAACACATTTGTCTAGAGGTATAGGAGGAATGTGGAACACTATATAAATGCTAGCCAAGTGCTAGAAGAAGAAGAAGCTAGAGATAAAGCACAAGAAAGAGTTATTCAAAGGAGAGAACTTTGAAGAGCACAAAGGAAAGAAAAGCTTGAATTCTAGAGATGAGATTAATTTGACACCCTGGACCAAAGAAGATTCCTCAAGAGTACCAAAGATCAAGGTGGGCAAAACCCTATTTTTGAAAAGCTTGCAAAACTTGGCTTTCCCATCCTAGAAACACCTTGATGAAAGGGTGACAAGATGAGTAGGAGAAGGCCATCTTCACCCCCCAAAAATAAAATTTCATCACATACTACTTGTCAAGCATTGGCTTTACATGGAATAGTTATTCCTCTAGTTATCAATTTTCTATCATGCCTTACCAAAACAATTATGGCCGCTCCCTGGGCTGCAGTGACTAGTTTGTTGCAACTTGTAGCATACCATCTACTTTCATCTTATTCAAGGAAGAAATTTCTCAAGTTTTTGGGTGATTTGGAAATTACTATGGATAAACACATTAATTTTTTTTCACAACAAGTCATATCTTAGGAGTGGCAACAAAAGATGTGGTCATTAGACTATTTGCGGAAATTGTAATAGAAAGCACAATAGATTGGTTTTATCATTTAGATGATACCTCAATTATAGATTGGGCTATGATCAAAATGGTCTTTGAAACAAGATTCAAAACTTTAGAAGATGAACATGTTCTTCTAGAACAATTGACATCCATCAAAAAACAAGCCTCTATAAGTATAAGGGTTTTTGTTTCTAACTTTAACAAGATCACTAGTAGGATCCCTACTACTAACAGAATCCCTACTACTAAAAGAGCTACTATAAGTAATCTAAAAATATTCTTCAAAAGTGTGATGCCACTAGATATCAACTATGATCTAAGGAGATCACATCCCATAGATTTGGTAGAGACTTAGAAGAAAGCAATTGAACTAGAAGATGACATGATCTTTGCCAAAAAATGGAAAGAGAATTTGTAACCAAAGCAAGTACTAGCAACACAACTTTATCAAATGAGCTAGTTTCTATGAAGAGGCAACTCCCTAAATTCTATAATTCTTACCAACAAAATTTCCAAAATCAACCTAGGAGTAATGTTGATGGGAAAACTCTAAATCTTACTGGTCTGCAACAGAGACTGACTATTGAAGCCGCACCCAAAAAGGCGAATATGTGTGTTTTCCATTTAACAAAAGATAATGATAATGAAAGTTTTCATGAGATAGCCTATATGATGTAGTTACTATCCAACTAACAAGCTTAATGTCACAGCTTCTAGTCTAGAGTCAGATCTGTACTCGATTGGTGACTCTAGAAATTTATTTTTAGAGTATGAGTCAGACTCAAAGGGACCAGGTGAATACTATGCTACTATTGATGGGACCTCATATACAATATTGACCAAAAGCCAAAAAAATAAGAATCAAATTTCAAGTCATCTTCCAATTGGTAATGATGCTTCTCCTTCAAGTGCTAGCAATATTGATCCAGGAGCCATGATTCATCAGTTGGGTAAGGTGAAAATCTCTTTTGACTTCATTCAATTCTACAAAGTCTAGAATTCAAATTTCCCCTATAGACTACTTAAGATCCCATCCCTCTGAATTAAAAATATTGGTAGATTATTTCAAAAGGGATGATATAAACCTCAATCATAATGTTATGACTAGGGAAGAAGGTGAGTGATTAACATCTAATCTTTTTGACCAAGAAGAATCCACATTTTTAGCAACCTCTCCTAGATAGAAACCCAACCCATTTTATGTGTCACAATACATAAACATATACAAATTGAGAAACTGTATAACTAATTTGGGTGCTTCAAACAATGTGATGCCTTACCTCATTGATAAGGCTCTAGGCCTTACTCTTACTAAATTTTATGGTAGGTGTTACTCCACAGATGCCAAAAAAGTTCCACTAATTGGGAAAATCAAGGATGGTCAAATAGTGTTGACCTCTCATCCAGAAAAGAATTTACTGATAACTATCCTAGTTGTAAACATTTTGGCTAGCTATGGTTTACTTCTGAGAAGAATCTTTTATAGAGACCTACAAGGAGAAATAAAATTGGATTGGTCTCTGGTGGTGATACCCATAGGAAACAAGAAAGTGAAATTGGAACCTGGGGAGAAAGCCAAGTTTACAGTTCTACAGTCAGATGATCTTAAAGCTCAAATCCTTTACCAAGAATTAGAATTTGGTAATTACATGTTGTTCACTAAAAATTTCATGGATGAGAAAAATGGTAAAGATCCAAGAAGCAAAAATATTGTCAAAGAAGAAGAGTTATGGCCAATCTAGACCTTGGAATTTGACGGAAGTTGTTCTTCATATGGGTTTGGTGTAGGGGTGGTGTTGATGTCACCTTAAGGAGAACCTAACCTATGGTGTTCAAGATATAATTTGGAAACATGAACAACACATCTAAATATAAAGCCATATTTATTGAGATAATAATCGATAAAAGAAAAAGGGATAAAGATATTGAAGGCTCAGGGTGATGTGGAGCTCATTGTATGTCAAATCAAAGGGTAGTACTCTGTAAAAAACCATAAGTTGAAAAAATATAGGAATAGGTTATGAGATGAGATCAAAGGGATAAACACATTCTCAATTGAATTAGTACCAAGGGAGATGAACTTTAAAGAGGATACATTGGCAGTTTATGCCTCCTTACTTCTTCCCCACCCTAAATTCAAAGATAAGAAGTATCAAGTAGAAATTATGTATAGACCTTTTGGTGTAGGGCACTATACCATCTCCCATGGAATTGAGTCTTATTTATTATGATTTTAGTCTTGATAGATTAGGAATTATTTGTTTCATATCATGTTATTAGATGTTCAAATTAAGGTCATGTTAACCAATTTCATGTTTTAAGTATTGGGAATCATAGTGAGTAAAAAGTGGGAAATTGCCATGCAAAGGCATAAATAGAATATATGATAGTGTTAAGATGTCATAATGTGATGATAAACCTTTTAAGGTTCCTAGAAAATATATTAAAACATAAAATTCAAAATGTGTTAAATGTCAAAAGTTGCCAAGAAATAATGTCAGCAAATTTTATTTGCAAAAAAAAATTGACAAAGTATAGAAGGTGAACAGTCATTCATCTTGTTCAAACTTCTTAGGGAGGTGAAAGCTCTTGTCTATTGATATAAAGCAATGTAATTTAATTTGGAAAATGAATATGGAGAAGGAGAAGAGATTTGGAATGGAAATATGCAAATTATGATGGATAACTTGGTATAATACAAGTCTATTTTTTTTGAAAATTTTCATATTATACTATTTGTTTATAGCCTTAGGTTCTTCCTTACTATCTCATGGTTTTGGTGATTATTAAAGTTCCTTGTTAAGTTTATTGAATGTGTGGATCAATATGAATGCAGCATATACCTAACATCATGAGTTAGTAATATGGTTCTTTGTATTTATAGGGTAAGCAGCAAATTATTTGTAGTTTATGGAATTGTTAATCACAGCAGTTGCATACTTTTATTATATAAAGTTTAGAAGAATTTAAAAGTCACATGGATGTTTTAGATTTCCCTCCCATTAAGTAGACACCTTATATTGATTCCTCTTATTGGAGAAGTCATGAATTAGCATATTAATTGTTGTCATATGCAACAACAACAACAAAAAACTGTGAATCAGCATTCTACAAAAAATTGTGATAGTATCTTGGTTGGAGTTTCCCATACACATACTTAGAGTGTAGAGGAACCATGAATGTAAGTAAACTTGGCAAGAAAGAATATAACCATTGCCACAGAATCCATAATAGATCTGAAATAAACACAGAATTAAAATCCGCATCCAAGAGAATAGACAACATACCCACAAAAATGTGACACGAGATATGCCCTGGGAAAGCCTCATTGAGGGAAAAAACCCAACCTCCAAAAGCATCCATCACCATGTATTATTCAGCAAAAAATACCATTTCCATACAACCATGGAAGCCTTCATGGCCATAGCCACAACCAAGCAAACTATGTGAACAAGCATGAATTCACACATCCCATGCCATGCTTCAAACCTTCACAAATGCTCCCTTGGCTAACCTGTCGAGCCTTGTCCCGCTTGACTCTTGCCTTTCTCACTCTTACTCTACAACAACTACTCTTGTGGCTTCTTATATAGTAGCAAGTCCCACAAAACCACTAAGTGGTATTACATAAACCATGTGCTACCTAACCCACTGACCCCACATTTAATATTGGGCATTTAATTCTTTTCCCCAATATCAAATAATTACATGAAATATTATCACAATGTTACAATACAACTCATCAAGAATATTCTATAGAAATCTTTACATGTTGCACGTCCATCTAGGCACAACATTACATAATAAAATAAAATAATAAAATATAACAATATTATGCAATGTGTGCAAAACCCATTATCTCAACAATGAAGAGGATAAAGTAGTAAAGAAATGGAGTTGTGGGGCATAGTTACCTTATTCAATAAGGAAATCTTCATTATGACATGAGTTTGGAATTCTATAATTTACCAATGAATGGAAACTCGAAAGTCAAAGGTTTGATATTGGTTTTGGCAAGGTAATGATTTATTGGAAGTTTATTGGTTATTTTTGTTGTAGATTAAGTGAGTTTAGAGAGAATGTATGTGTTGTTAGACTTCTCTATTTAGACTCGAGCATGCAAATTGTTTATTGGAATGAATAGTTAGAATCTTAGATTTTGGAATTGAAAAAAAAAGTGTAGTAAAAGGTATTGGAATCTACTTTTAGTATTGATAAATGACTTCTTAACCTACATTCCAAGGTAGGCCATGAGATAGAGTAGTTTGTATTAGTGTTTTAAAGCCTCTAAGGTTTCTAGAACCTTATGAATAGTGAAGGTACTATATTGGCAATGAGTTAATTTCTTTGGAAGCTTATAGTGATATGGTGTTAATAAAGATCCTAGAAGTGTGAGGTGATGGAGGTTTTGTGTGGTGAGGTTTGAGAGGTTGTTGTGTGATTTTGTGAAGGTATAGGTAGACACAACTAGAATAGATGAAAGTTGCACAAGCAATAGGCCATTCACCTTGTCTCTAACCTTAGAGAATTGAAAGGGATAGCATATGTTATGCTTAGGTAGGCTTGGAAGAAGCCTAGCCTAGTTTGAAAGTTTTTGTTTTAACAGACAAGTATCATCTCCACCATCCTTGCATCACCTTTCATTACTAAAAATGTAGAATCCTGGAAAGTGTTTATTGATATTTTTGGAAAATGCCAAAAATATTCCTAAAGATCATTCTAATGAACCTATTCAAGAAGATCATCACAAAAAGTAGAAGATGGATGGAATCGGTGCCATTCAACTACAAGGTAATATTATTCCTCTATACTTAAGATCATTGGAAAAGTTATTTAATTGACAAGATACTTACATTAAGAGAAAAAGGATCAAAAAATGGCCCACTACTATTGAGTTTAAAGGGATGAATATTAGAAATTGTGCAAAGTCCTAAAATGATCGATGTCAAAAAAAATTGCACACATGAAGAAATGGAAGTAGCCAGAGAGATTTTTGTAGAATATTAAGACATATTCACATGGAGCTATGAGGATTTAAAAAGTTTTAGAGGTGGAAAAATGAAGCATCAAATTCCCTTGAAGCTTGATACAGCTTTGTTCTAACAAAAGTAGAGAAATTGTAATATAAAGGTAGCTGACACCATTTTTGGGAAGTTGACATGATGCTTAAGGCAAGAATCATTTATCCTATTTGTCACTCTATCTAGATAGAAAACATAGTACTAGTTAGGAAGAAGAATGAAGAGAAGGATATGCATGAATTTTAGAAATCTAAACCAGGCATCTTTGAAGGATAAGTACACCCTCCCAAATATGGACCATCTATTACAAATAGTGGTGGGAGTTGAAATGATGTCCATGCTTGATGGCTTCTCAGGGTACAACCTAGTAAAAGTAGAGGAAAAAGACCAACACAAAATGGCTTTTACCACTCCCTAGGTTACGTTTGCATATCACAGAATGCCATTTGGTCTTATTAATGGTGGTCTTACTTTTTAGAGTTGTATGAATAAATATTTATGATCAAGCTAATTATTGCCTCTATTTTATGATAATTTTAACACTCTATTTTAATACCACCAAGACATTTGTGAACTTATGTTTACCTAAACTGATGATCAAACTCTATAATAGAACCATTAACCTATGGGTAGATAGTATATCATATTTTTCCAATATTATATATATAATTTAGTATTTCATATAACCATCAAAATGTGTCTTCTAATATTTGGATTTAATTTGATTATGCTTATTTGCAAAAATCTTTTCATTATAACTAACTTGTTAGCAAAGGAAGCTAAAGATGGTCGGAAGCATTCAAGATGAACATTGAAGATGACCAATGACATACAAGGAGAAAATGTTAAGGTTCAGTCACAGTGGAGTGGAAGAAGTCATAACAGTACCAAGAGACATAGTCTCTACCAAGGAGGAGCTATGAAGAATTGCTATATTTTCTTTGCATTTACTATTGTGTCAAATTGGTTGCCTAGACTTTATTACTCATACCGTGAACTATTTCCTTCTTTTTCTCTGATGGATTTTTAGTTTGTTTGTTTCCTTTCCTATTTTAGAATAAGTATTGATCCTCTATTTATAGGGATCAAATCAATGGTGTTAGGAGGTTAGAATAAAGTTTATGAAAAGAAACTGTTGACTCTTGCAGTGAGTTATTTTTACAGTTTTATGAATCATTCTCATGTAAGGAATTTTTTGAACATAATGAAATAGCTCTTGGTTTACACTTTGTGTTAGTATATTAGCAGAAGTTGACCAAGGGGGCCCACTTGGGAGATGGATTAGATTAGAGTAGTATAGATTTTTTTTTAGTATTTCCAGTATTGTAGGTAGAAGTTAAAAGCTCCTTCCTGTAGCATCGTGCTTTGTGAGTGTTCTTGCAGCATTTGTAAGAATAGTTATAGTAGATGAATTGAGTTGGAATATAAATTAGTATTTAATTGTATTTCTAGCATTCATTTTAGTGAAGAGTTAAGTGTGTTAGTTTCCTACAAGACTATGTAGGTTCTTTCCTTGCATTTTACTTTCCTGTAGCATAAGCATAATGACTCATTAAGAAACCTAGTACACATACCATGCTGACCATTTACAGTATATGTCCCTAGGTTGAAAAATTAAATGCACCTCATGGTGGGGAAAATAGTCCTTAGACTAAATATACTATTCCTAAGTACAGCCTTGGGCATAATTATTATACACCTATTGTGAGGCAGATCATTTTTGGTGTCATTATCGAGGATGGTGTCAAGCTAGGAGAATTTTTGAGTCAGTTCTTAGTTCAATTTTTTTAGAAATTTGTAGTCCTAAAAATTTCTTCACCATTGTGAAGAATTCAATTGCATGCATCGAAGAGGAAGACAATGAGATGAATATGGAAAATCTCTTCCACGAGAGTCTATTAATTTGAATGAAGAAATTGAAGAACAAGAAGTTGAGTTGCCTTTTGAGGATGCAAGCCCTATTTTTCCTACAAAATCATCCTCAAGAGAAAAACCTATAGATATGAGTGGTCTTCAACCTTTTTCTAAAATTTTGGATAGTTTCCTTGATAGTACTACTCCAAATCTACCAGTTGTTAACAATCCAATACCCAATGTTCCTTTTCAGTAGCAACCTCATAATCTAATACCTCTAGTAATGGCACAACTTAATTTTCCATTTCCTCTTCCAAGTCTCATAAATAATGCTAATCTCAAGAATATACCTACAACTACTATTCCAAAGTTCTATGGCCTTGCAACTAAAGACCTTGATACTTTCTTGTTTGAGTTTGACATACTTTTTCATAGCTTTGACTACAACACTAATGCCCATAAGCTCAAGTTGTTTCCAGCAACACTAAATGAATTAGCTCTATGATGGATCATGGGCTTAGGAGCCAATGTAGTAGGAACTTGGGATGAAATGCAAACTTTGTTTCTAGATAAATACAAAGAGTATTGCAAAGCATCTAGTTAAAGAGGAGATGACATCTTTAGGATATCACAAAAGGAGGAAGAAACATTGGAAGACTATGTTTCACATTTCTTGTATACACTATAGAAGAACCCTTAGCATGTGTTGTCTAAGGATTCACAAAAGTTAATCTTTTTGAGAGGTGTGCATGATAATTGTCTAGAAGCACTAGACTTGATCGCTAGTGGTGATGTATATCAATCTTCCTCACATGACCTCAAGAAAATATGTCAAAACTATTCAAGGTCAACAATGAAGTAAGGATGAGGACCTCATTCCATAGTCACTAAAGGAATCAGTCAGGGTATTTCAAAGCTTGATATATCTAACATATTGATAGATTTCAAGCAGGACATCATAAATGATGTTGCTACACATCTTGACACAATGACTACAAAGAAGAAGCATGCAAAAGTTGAATTATGATTGGTTGAGTACTATCCTCATTGTTGCAAATAGAAGCAAGATTGTGCATGTAAATTGGTAGCCAACCTAGAGAACTAGCATTTTCTGACTGAGTGCAGTAAGATAGATGGGGATAATGATCAAGTGTTCTTCATTGCTCAATGTCGACCATGGGCCTCGAGACAAGGTATGCCTCAAGATCCTCTACAATTTTCAAATCCTTATAATAGTCAATGGCAAAACCAAAGCTATCAGAATCCCTCCCAGTACTCCCAACCTTCTTGGCCAAACTAGCATAATAACCTGTGGCCAAACCAGTATAATCACTAGTGGCAAAAATAGCAAAACAATCAATGGAAAAATCAATAGAACAACTAGTAACCACTACAAGGAAATTAGTAGCCTAATAATCAATGGAGAGGACCTTCACAATGGCCTAACCAAAATCCTAGTAACCCAAAACTACCACCTCCAGTTCTACCTCCTACAATAATGCCACTTCCTATAGTAACTAATGTTAACCCTAAGCCAACTCAGTTGCCTACTCAACCTCAACCAAATCCAAACAATAAGCAACCACAATAACGAATGTACACTATAGATACTCAGTAATCCCCTACATATTCCTTAGAAGTATCTAATATACATTTAAGATCAGGTAAAACTTTGCCTACACCAAAATACCCTATTATAATGGAAGTTGTAGATACTTGTACACCACCCCTTCTAGAAGTGATATATCAACCTACCAATTGATATATCTAGCAAGACTACTAACCATATTGTAGTGAATCCTCCTTTTCCACATAGGCTAGATAAAGAGAAATCTATACCCCAAAAGGAAGAGACATTGACATTATTGAGCAATTGAAAAACATGCATGTTCAAATTCCTCTGTTTCAAGCTATCAAGGATGTCCTTCTTTATGGAAAAGTTGTTAAAGAAGCATTTTTTAAGAAGCCAGGGTGGAAGCAAAAAGACCCTAAAATAGCTCACGTTGTCAAGCAACTAGCAGATATCATGTTAGAGGAGGTAATAACACCAAAGTATTTAGACCATGGTAATCTAGTGGTTAACTTGATCATAAATGGACAGGATATGAAAAATGCTTTAATTGATCTTGGAGCAGCAATCAATGTAATGAGCAAGGATACAATGCATAGGTTATGCATGGAGGGCTTAAGGACAACTCCCACACTGTTGTAACTTGCAGACAATTCAACTATCAATCCAAATGGTCTCATAGAATACGTGATAGTGACTTTAGATTCATGGGAGTATCCTGCTGATTTTTCATATCCTATCACCCAAAGCCAAACTTGTTGGCTATCATGTCATATTAGGAAGACCCTAGTTAGCCACTACTAATGCAAAAATTAGTTGCAGATTAGGCAATATGACAATTTCAAATGGTCAAGATATAAGGAAGCTAGAGCTATATCCACCTACCCAACCCAAACCAGATTTGGGAGAACCTACTTGGCCAAATTTAGGAGATGAAGAGGAAGAACTAAATTTTATAGCTCAGCTCATGATGTTGCATAAACAATTTTTTCTAAAAATACAGGAAGAAGATGATATAGTACGAAGCATTCTCACCAATGAGTGTATAGTGGCCAAAGATATTGATGAAATTTTTGTCTTACAACTATGTACCTATGAAGATTTTGTTTATCTAGCAACTCCTAAAATAATTGACTAGCTATTGCCAAGAGAAGTATCTACAAGACTAGTACCAAAAGTGTTAATGGTGGAATTAACAACTACTGTGGAACTTTCCCCTTGTCATAATCTTCATGTAAACAATAAGTTATCCATATCCCAATTGGAACTATCAACCAAGCTCCTCAATTAGCATGAAAAAGCAATTACTAGGGATTATAAGGATATGGTAGGATTGAGTCCTAAACTCTATACCCATAGGATATACATCAACAAAGAAAGCTTGCCACTCTGACAGCCTCAAAGGAGAATAAACCTAGTATTGCATGAAATAGTTAAGACAGAGTTGCAGAAATTGTTGGATGTTGGATTTATCTATCCAATATTTGATAGAAAATGGGTATCACCCTTAGTTATTGTACCTAAGAGAGGAAGGAAGTGGTGGATCTGTACAAACTATAGAGAATTAAATAATACCACAAAGAAGGATCACTTTACTTTACCTTTTATTGATCAAGTTTTGGATACTTTGGCTAGAAAGAAATATTTTTCATTTTTAGATGGATATAGTGGATACAACCAAATAAGAATTTCTCAAAAAGGTTAAGAGAAGACCACATTTACATGTCCTTGGGATACTTATTCTTTTTTGTATTACCATTTGGTTTATGTAATGCACCAGTTACTTTCTAGAGAGTTGTAATTAGCATCTTCACTAATATATCACATGACTGCATGGAGATATACATGGATGATTTCACTTTATTTGGTGTCACATTTGGGGAAGCTTTGAAGAACCTAGAGAAGGTATTCATCCAATGTGAAGAGCACAATCTATCTCTCAACAGTGAGAAATGCTTCTTGATGATGTAGGAAGGAATAGTATTGGGACATTTTATCTCTAAACTAGAATCCAAGTAGACCCTGCAAAAGTGGAGATAATTCTCATAGTCCCCACTCCTACAAAATAGAGAGAATTCAGATCTTTTTTAGGACATGTTGGTTATTATAGAAGATTCATTAAGGATTTTAGTCAGATAGCTAGTCCACTTTATACCCTACTTACCAAGAGGTTGAATTAACCTAGACACAGGAATGTGACAACTCCTTTCAAAAGCTTAAATCATTGTTGACCAATGCACCAATACTTAGGGGTCCTGATTGGACTTTTCCTTTTCACATACATACAGATGCTTCTAACTATGCCATAGGTGTAGTTCTAGGACAAAAATCCCAACATCTTGAAAATGCAATCTACTATAGTAGCAAGAGCCTTCATGGACCAGAACTAAACTATATATTGACTGAAAAAGAATTGTTAGTAGTAGTTAATGTGCTGAAGAAATTCTAGCATTACATAACCAATTATCCCATAGTTGTTCATACTAATCATGCAACAATTAAATACCTCATGAACAAACTTTCTATTACAGGCAGGTTAGCAAGATGGCTACTGTTGTAGGAATTTGATATCACCATCATTGATAAGCCTAGGAGAGCCAATGTGGTAGTTGATTATCTATCAAGAATCCACCATGATGAGAATGACACTACTCTAATAGATGATACATTTATAGATGAACATTTATTTTATATTGATGTCCAAACTCCATGGTATGCAAACATTGCTAACTACATTATAGCTAATAAAATTCCAGCACATTTCTCTTACAAGGAAAAGAAGCTTCTTGTAGAGAAAAGTTTCCATTTCTCTTGGATTGATAATATCTTATTTTACACTACACCTGATCAAGTTATGAGGAGATGTGTGAGAGAGGATGAGACATATGACATTCTGCATGCATGTCATAATGAACCATGTGGAGGACACTTTGCAACAAAAAGAACAGCATTGAAGATTTTAACAACTAGCTACTATTGGCCTACGCTTCACAAAGATGTAGCCAACTATGCATGAAAGTGTGATAAATGTCAAAGGATGGGTAGACCAATGAGAATAGATGAAATGACTCTCAATCCACAACTAGCAACATGGATTTCATTGGTCCAATTGATCCTCCATCCAATGGGAAATCATATATCCTTATGTGCACTAACCACCTAACAAATGGGTTAAAGTCAAAGCAATGAAGCATGCTCATGATCACAAAGTTGCAAAATTTCTATATGAGGAAATCTTTACTCGCTATAGTGTACCCAAAGAACTTGTCACTGACCAAGATGCTCAATTCACTTCTAATCTGATCACATAACTTATGAAATAATATAATATCAAACACCGTAGATCAAGCCCCTATCACCCTCAAGAAAATAGATAAGCAGAAGTCACAAATCAAGAGATAGAGGCCATCTTAACAAAAATAGTTCATTTGCACTAAAGGGATTGGAATAGTAGACTACCAAAAGCTATTTGGGCCTACAGAACAACATGGAAGACTACTATAGGCTTTGCACCATTTGAGCTACTATATGGGAAAGTAGCAATGCTCCACATTGAATTTGAACATAAAAATTTAAGAATAGCATTGGAGTTGAACATTGAACTTCCTACAACATAGAGAGGACATCTTCTACATCATAATTCTTTGGATGAAATGTGCAAGGTTCCTCTAGAATGCACCAAAATCATACAAAAGGGAAGGAAACAATGGCATGACTCCCACATTAAGAATAAACAATTTCAAATTGGTGACTAGGCATTGTTATATGATTCCAAATTTAAAGATATGCCAGGCAACTTGCAAACACGATGGTTGGGTCCCTATAAAATAAACCATGTATTTGCAAATGGAGTCATCTAGATAAGCACCATTGATCTAGTGCCTTTTACATTCTTAGTCAATGGTCATAGACTCAAGTTATATAAATGGCCCCAAACAAAAGAGGACTTTGTGTAGCAATTTCAATAGCTAGCTTCAAATGAACAACAGGTAACACTTGTTGTAGTAGAAGGTGTTGACCTCCTGCCTATAGCTCTTCAATACTAATTTCTTCATGCATGCCCATAATAAAAACTTTATGTCCACATAAATTTCAAAATTCTCTATTCACTTTCCAATTTCTTCTTTTCTAAATCATCTCATTTCTTTACCTACCACCCACCCACCTTACATGTCATCATTTTATAATGCTTTCAATAAACACCACCAGTTTTCTTAATGTTGTCACTACTGATGTATTTTTTGTCACTTGTTGGTACCTGCAATGATCAACTAGCAGGTATAAGATTTTAAAATCTCTATTTAGTTATAGTCCATAGATTTTGTTGCTCATATCTAGTACTGCATTATTTATATTATTGCAGCATTATGCTAATTCCATACCCTGTGTTAAGCATGAGAAGTGTGGACACTTATCCATGTTTTGTAGGGGGTAGGGAAGGTTACTAAAACCCAATGACATTCTTATTTATTCATTAAGATTTTTCAAATCTTTACACTCCCTTTATTGATTAAAACTCAATTGCTATAAGTACGCAAGTGTCTAGGTGTTGTACCCTTATTCTCGAATGTTTCCTTACTGTCAAGTGATGATGTGACCTAAATTTAATTTTTAAGTGATTTGAATTCAATTCTCAGATAATTTTCGCATATCTATGATTTACTCTCATTAAAATACATTATTATTGCTCATAATAAATTTTTATGACATTAATTAGCTGAAAAAAGTGTGAAATGTGAAAATGGGTATGTAAAAAACCAAAAGAAAGCCTAAATTCATAGGAGGGAAGAGGAAAATAGGGCAGGCAGAGTAGAGAGTAAAATTATCAAGTAGAAATGGGTGGACAATTGCAGCCATGAGAATCGATGGAGCATACTATTTTACTCTCAGATGTAGAGGCTATGAGAAGATTTAATGTGTGTGGCTGGTTAGAGTATTTCTTAAGTCTAACAGCGTTTGATGAAGAAGCAGCCATGGAATTTACAAGAATAGTTAATGAGGGAGAAGCTACTATATGGGGATTGATGGTTGTTTCTATAGAAGAGTGAATAGTAGAAGTAACTAGGTTACCAATAGTAGGAGAACATTACCCTCATATGCATGATGCAAGATCAGCCAAGGCTCAGTTTATCACACCAACTAATGCTCGGCAGGATATAACCAAGTGGGGTTGCAAAAGGATGTCTCTTCTACCACTGTACAATGAGTTGGTTATGCACATTATCAGGTACCTCACCTATGAAGGAAGATTTTCATATTTGCATGCACATCATTTTAAATTGCTCAATTACATAAGGCACAATTATCCAGTAAATGTTCCCAATTTCTTGTATAACATGTTATGCATTAGTGCTGAAGAAACCCAAAAGGGAAGGAAAACCCTATCAACCATCATGCCCTAATCAAATTTCTTATAGAGAGATCACTTAGGGATACCTCTCCCATGTCTTGGGAAAAATTTGTCCAAGCTAAAATTCTACAACCCCAGGCTATCCTTAATAAATAGCCTAGTGAAGAAAATGTAGCTTCCATTGATGAACCTACTGAGCAAAGCACTCAAGACGATGAAGCTAGAAATGTGCAAGAAAATGTACAAGAGAATTTGTAAGAAAAAGTTCCCTTACCTATTCAAGAGACTCAAATACCTATCTCTTCCTAAGCAAAGAGAAAATGGAAATTTCAAGAAGAGACCTCAGCTTTGATAGTAGAAAAACTAAACCTTGTAGTCACAAAGAAAAAGAGAACTAAGATGGGTCCTACAAGAGTCAGTCCTATAGTAGAGACATTGAAAGGGAGTAGTAGGAAGAGGGTTGTGATACCTGAGGAGACCCCTATGAGAAGAAGTCCTAGAATGAGGGGAAAAACTTCTAAAGTTTTAGTAGAAGCTCAGTCTACTTCATCCAAACCATCAACTGAAAAGTCCCTAGTACAAATTGTTTCAGATGACTCTCCTCCTCACCCTGAAACTTCAAACATTCCTAAAAACCCTAATGAGGAATGTAGGGTTGAAGTAAATGAAAATCAAAATGATTCCCCAACATGCCAACAAGGTACTCCAAGCTATAAAGACACTGGCCTAGTTCCCTACAAGCCCACATGGCTTACAAATTTCTTAGAGCAATCACGGAGGGAACAAAAGAAAAATAAAAATAATTATGAAGAGGACAAGGGTTTTGTTACCCTACAAAAACTTCTTTTTCAATTGTATGGAAAACATATGATTGTTGTAGTCCTATGGGAAGAGGAGAGGAAGAAGATGAAGAAATTCATAGTGTCCCAAGGTGAGGAAATTATAGATTTGAAAGAGCAATTGGAAAACCAAAAACAAAGGATGGATCATGCCCTCAAATTGGTTAATTAAGAACTTGCTTGTAGACCACCACCTCGGATTTATGCTATGTGTTTAAAGGAGAAATTTCTTTTATTCCAACTTATGCTAACCCTCAAGAACATAAATGCAAAATTCAAATCAACTCAGAAATTCTATGGTTTATACCAAACTCCGCCATCCTGGCAGCAAAACTTGCTCTATGAGTTATATGTGCACAATTTTATCATTCCAGTAGAAACCCAATAGAATCCTTTACTTTACATAGGGGATATATATCTAAGGGCTTTGATTTCCTCGATACATAATGAAGCTAATTATGATAGACAATTGAATAATTATAGAGATGAGGAAAGAATAGAGCCCCTGTTATTGAGAGCTGAGAGCAATAAACTAGAGGAAATTTTTAGGGAATGGTTTAGAATGACTTATGGGGATAAGTACAAGGGAATAAGGGATAGAATCTTGACTACTAGAACTAAGGTCTATGTAGAATATGAAAACCTACCTTACTTTACCTTTTAGAGAGGCATGGTTGGTGTTAAAATTAGGTGGGGTAGATTACTTGAGACACTCAAAAGATCAGAGCCACATAGTCCTATCAATTTAGAGGTCACCCTTCACAAAGTTCCAAAGTATATACAGTTGGGGAAACAAGCTAGGCAAGAACTATGGTGCCCACTTACAATGCAACCTCTAATGCTCATGTGGCCCCTATATGATATTAATGCTAATAGACTTGACAAGAAACAAGAGGACAATAGAAGGGAAGTTTGGGAGAGAACACAAGGATTTTACTACGCCTTTAAAAGTAGTAGGAGAAGGAGAACTAATGTTGGAGAATTTAGATCACTGACCAAGAAATGCAATGCTTGAGGACAAGCATTAGTTTACAAGGGGAGGATGAGGCTAATTATTGCCTCTATTTAATGATAATTTTAATACCACCAAGACATTTGTGAACTTATGTTTACCTAAACTAATGATTAAAGTCTAGAATAGAACCATTAACCTATGGGTAGATAGTATGTCATATTTTGCCAATATTATATATATAATGCAATATTTCATATAACCATCAGAATGTGTTTTCTAATATTTGGCTTTAATTTGATTATTCTTATTTGCAAATATCTTTGCATTATAACTAACTTGTTAGCAAAGGAAGCTAAAGATGGTTGGAAGCATTCAAGAGGAACATTGAAGATGGCCCATGGCATTCAAGGAGAAAATGTTAAGGTTCAGCCATGGTGGAGTGGAAGAAGTCATAATAGTGCCAAGAGACATGACTGCTACTAAGGAGGAGCTATGAAGAATTGCTATATATTTTTTTCATTTATTATTGTGTCAAATCGATTGCCCAGACATTATTACTCATACCATGAATTGTTTCCTTCTTTTTCTCTAACAGATTTATAGTTTGTTTGTTTGCTTTCCTATTTTAGAATAAGTATCAATCCTCTATTTATAGGGATCAGATCAATGGTGTTAAGAGATTAGAAGAAAGTTTATGAAAAGAAATTGTTGACTCTTGCAGTGAGTTGTTTTTACAGTTTTATGTATTGTTCTCGTGTAAGGAATTTTTGGAACATAATGAAATAGCTCTTGATTTACACTCTATGTTAGTAGATTAGTAGAATTCAACCAAAGGGGCTCACTTGGGAGGTGGATTAGATTAGAGTAGTATAGATTTATTTTCAATATTTCTAGTATTGTAGGTAGAAGTTAAAATTTCCTTCCTATAGCATCATACTTTGTGAGTATTTTTGCAGCATTTGTAAGAACATTTATAGTAGATGAATTGAGTTGGAATATAAGTTAGTATTTA